>CM040172.1:37642918-38975418 GCA_022606695.1 Vaccinium macrocarpon
AAAAGTTTTCTAAGGAGGGTAGAATGTAAGGACCCGTATTTTTACATAATTTTTTTTCCAGAATAATGTTGGGTAAATGTGAGAAATTGAATTTTGACTAAGATGGGTCAATGTGATAGTGGTAGAATGCACTTGGGTGTGTTTAATATGCATTTGAAAGTTTAGGGGTGAAAGTGTTAAGGGGTGAGAGTATATAAGACTTTTTGTGCTTTCATTTTACACAAAAAATCAGTCCCTCCTCTCTTCTCTAGCCATACTCCTCTCTCTCTCTCTCTCTCTCTCTCTCTCTCTCTCTCTCTCTCTCATTTCCTCCATTTTTGCTTGCTCAAAGCTCAAAAATCCACCAAAACCTCAAGTCCCCTTCATAAACCCCACCTAAAATCATCTCCTCTACGTGTTTTGAGGCTTGTATTGCACTCATTTCGCACCAAAGGCTCACATTTCGGGTTGGAGCTCATTGGAGGCTAGGGCTTTCATTTCCTCACTCATTTGAAGCTCAAATCTCGAGGTAGGAAAGACAAATTCTACTCCCTCTAGTTGTATCTATGTAATGTATGGCATATATATTGTTCTTGTTGCTCAAATTCATCATTTGCTCTCAAATGGGTTTGTTTAAACTTGATTTTGTGATCTATGATTTGAGTACTTGTTTGATGCAATTGATTGTTGATTTACCTTCCCTTGATGTCTATTAGTTGCTCCACATATCCACTTTTGGCCTAAAACTTCATATATGCTATTGGGTTGAAGTTTCATGTCTTGAGAGAAACTCGCAAAAATTTTGGGTTTCCCCAACCGGTCGTGCAAAAACTTCCAACCGGTTCGGCAATTCTAAAGTGTTCCCATGAATCTGTCTCTGCCCAACCAGTTGGGCAAAAACCACCAACCGGTTGGGCACTTCTGAAATTTTCACACGAATCTATCTCTGACCAACCAGTTGGGCAAAAACCACCAACCAGTTTGGTTTTTTCTGAAAACTTGTATTTGTCTCTGTTTTAGTCCAACCAGTTGGGCAAAAACCTCCAACCGGTTGGGAAACGCTAAAATATTATATTTTCATCTTTGATCCTTCCCTTGAATATTCGACACATCGTACATCCCTCCAACCTTATTTTGGCATCTTTTGGATAATGTAAAAAGTTGGTTTGACTTTTCGATGCAAATGATAATTTTGGGACAAAATGTAAAGTTTAAGATGAGTTTTAAATCGAAAATATTTTATGGATTAATGTGAACTCTAGGGATCACCCGTTTGATGTCCCTGGCCATAGGTGCACGGAGCCCGCGAAATCCGGCAAGGGTGCACTAAGCCCATGAAATCCGGTAGGGGTGCACAGAGCCCATGAAATCCGGCAGAGGGATACTTCCCTATCAAATTGATGAATGTTTTTCTTATAAAATGTTAGAAATGACACGTTTTGAGTTCAATTTGGAATATTTGGCGAAAATTGAAATTTTGTGTACGGGTATGAAGATTTGGCAATTACGTGGACTTTGATTGTATACTTAAACTTGGTTTAGAACACTTGGACACATTCTAGACACATGAACACATTCCGGGAACTTGGTGGTTGAATTAAAGCCTTCCATTCATCCTAATCTTGTACCTTGGCCGTGTCCATCATATTATACACATTCATTATGCATGCATCATGTTTATACACCTAGCGTTGGTAGAGTAGTTTTCCTATTGGGCTAGTGAGCTCAACCTATCAATTTTCAGGTACACGGCATGGAGCATGAAGTTGGATGCTTGTGGAGTGACATCTACATGGAGCATAAACATGCATGAAGTTATTTTCTCATCTTGTACTATACTTTGAAAGATGGTTTTGTAACTTCAATTTATTAACCTTGTATTATACTTATGCATTCGGGCTATGGACGCTAGTGGATAGAACTTGTTTATTTGAAATGGTGAGATTGTATTTTTGTTGATTTTGACTATTCTAAGGGGAAATCGTGAGACTTTGACTTGTTCCACGTGGATTTTATTTACTTTTGGATTATTAAATTTGAGGGCGTGACAGTGAGTTTCTTTCAAAAACAAAAATACCGTCTTTCCATTCCTATTGTAGTTAAAAGTGGGTGTAGTTTCACTAATGATAGTTTGGTGATGTATATGTGAAAAGAATGAATTGTCTTCATGTTGTAAACAATGGTAAAAAATACCGACTATATATTTTAGATGATAACAGAAACTCAGCCTAAGCGTTTCGACTGGTCCTGATTAAGATTTCCAAAAGATTTACATGCAACCAGGGACGGATCCAGAAATCTAACCCAATGGGGGCATTTTCTTAATTGTAATCGTGTAATTTTTTTCCTAGTCAACGATTTTGTTAGGGACAAGAAATTGTGTAAGATTGATTCTAACCTAATATTAGGCAAGAAATTATTAAAGGCTAGAGACCATTATAAAAGATTTCTAAAATTAAAAAATATTTTAGTTAAACAATTTTCGCATGATTTTGTACCATTTTTCTTAAAAAGAAGGGAGAAAATTAAAAACTATCAAGTTGCTATACAATGAATGTTGTTGGTCTAGTGCCAAGAGGGAAGGCATTGGTTTTGGAATCAAAGGTCCATGGTTCAAACCTCAACAATCTCCTACAACTTTTTAAATTTTGAGGCTTCAAAAAGAAGAGTTAGGAGTCAAACTCGCAATCTACAACTTGGAGAGATAATATATATACGAAACTTATTTACCAAAATTAATTTTTTTTACATTGACAAGTGGGGGTGAGCGAGGGCACATGCCCCCCGCATGCCTCCCCTTGAATCCGTCACTGCATGCAACAGAAAAAGGCTAAGAACATTACAGCTCAACTATTGCATCACAACTAAATTGGCACCTAAGATCAAATCTAATGATATGCTAATAACATCAGCAAAAAACAATTGAGTTGGCAAGAAATCAATTCACAAAACACTAAAATTCATAACTTAAGATTTAAAATTCATGACTATTGTATAGCAATTCATCATATTAATTTGAAACCACAAAATTCGTATGTTATTAGCTTTTGTCTTGATATAATGAAATTTTGAAGAAATGTTGTGAATATCTACACAAATATTTTTTATTTTTGGACGGTTCGGATTATGGAGAAAAAAATAGGAGAGCGAAGAGGGGAAAGAGGGTTTCCATCTAAGCCTTTTAATACACTTTTGGACGGCTCGAATGCAGCGTTCAAACACCACGTAGGCTTAGCCACGTGATACCTGACCGGTAAACAAAAAAAATTCCATGGATTTGGTGGAAAATGTCATGTCACCAAACAAAATTAAAATAATTGCAAAATATTAAAGAAATCATTTACCACTAGTCCACTACTTGTGTGACTTCTCCAATTTTAATTGAGCTCTCCGCCCGCTAGTAAGCGGTAAGAATGAATGGACCCCAATATTAATTGATGTGCTAGTAATTTTTCCCAAACACCTGACTTATCAATAAAACATAAGTTCTTTAGAAAATATTCGTAGGACTGGTCTTCGGAACTAATTAAATAGTATTATTGAATTTTTTCCTACCATTTTATACTCTTTACAACAATAGCACTATGTATTTTTCGGCAACTAAAGGGTAAATTTTACTTACCTCCCTTGAGGTTTTTGACCATGACAAAAAGCACCCCTCAAGTTTCTGAAATTGCACTATCCCCCCTGTCGTTTAGTTATTGCAGATTCTCCTCCTCCGTTAGAAGGCTGTTACTAGTTAATGGAAATTTTTTACATCAAACCCATATCCTTACCCATTTTACCCATTTAGAACAATTGTATGACATCAATACCTTCTGAACTCAAGTTGAAAGAGATTAACATCCCTAATCAAAACTAGCTAAAAAAGATCAAGTTGTTATACATGTCTCTCTTGCACGTGTATCTCCAAAACTAAATACATAGACGTTTGGTTTTATATATGCATGCATATAAGGGGTTTTTTCTTTCTGTGTGAAGTCAAATTCATATGTACCAAAACAACTTTTTTCTCCAAAACGTAATTTTTTCCTTGAACTTTTGGAGGTCGTAAGTTAATTTTTTGGTTAAAAGTTAGTACATTGTATTAAAAAAAGTCCTATTGAATTGGTTTTGGATTCCTTGAATTCTAATTAACGATATTCCATTTTGTTTTTTTTTTGTTCAAAACTCTAAATAACAAAATGGCGCTTAGAAAAAAGGGGGATAAGGTTTCATATTTTTATGGGAGTTTGTTTGATTCTTTTCGGATAATTCCCTTTCAAGTAGAAAAATAAATCATTGACAAATTAAGTGGCATTTCATAATTTTAACTGAACAATGACAAAAGAATAGGAGTGAAAAAAATGAAAGTGTTAATTATTTGTGTTAATTATTTGTCTTTATTTTTCCTTTTGATTTTGACGCAGGGCCCACACCAAAGAATGTGAACACTTTTATTTCAATTGCTGTGTATGAACTAGCCACAAAATGGTTGAAACTGAAAGCACACGTCGAACGACTTAATTATTGTGATGGGTAATTTCGATGCCTACCCCTTGATGTGTTGCAGAGTGATTCACGTGGTTCGGCCTTATCTATTAAATAAAAAAAGTACTGGTTAGGAAAAAATGATATATAAATTACTTCATCTGTCCAAAATTGGTGGTCATTCTTTTTATTTTGAGATGTTCTAAAATGTTAGTTCTATTTTTAAAAAACAATTATTAAAATATGTCCAACCTCAAGCTTTATCCTTAAAAGTACTCTTTCTCTCACAATTTATTTCACAGTTTTTGAAATTCGTGTCATTTCAAAATTGTTTATATATTTTATTATAAAATGTTTTCAAAATTTTTAAAACTTTGTATAAAACAACTAGTTAAGATTTATCAAACAAGATCCATACTTCATATTTTTTAAGATTGAAATTGAAAGATATAAACAATTTAAAACCACTTAATAGACTTCACAGTTTTGAAGAATAATTTTAGAACTATAAGACAAAAATAATTTCTCCTTAAAAATTTGAATTTTCCAAACAAGACAAGTAATTTGGGACAAAGGGAGTACTTAGTATCCATAAGAATTTCCTGGAACGAAGTTGTTGTATAACATCATCCAAGATATGTGGTATGCAAAACAAAAATGATACATGTACAACAAACAACTCTAACAAGTCTCCAATACACTCACATTGTGAAGTCTATTAAGTGGTTTTAAATTGTTTATATCTTTCAATATGAATCTTAAAAAATATGTAATATGGATCTTATTTGATAAATCTTAATTCGTTGTTTTATACAAAGTTTTAAAAATTATGAAAACATTTTATACTAAAATATATAAACAATTTAGAAATGACACGAATTTTAAAAACTGTGAGAGAAAGAGTACTTTTAAGGATAAAGCTTGAGGTTTGACATATTTTTTATGATTGTTTTTTAGAAATAGAACCAATATTTTGGGACTTTCCAAAATAAAAAGAATGACTACCAATTTGGAACGGATGAAATAATTTATATACCCTTTTTGCCTAACCAGTACTTTTTTATTTTATGGATAAGGCTGAACTACTCGAATCCCTCCGCAACACATCAAGGGGTAGGCATCGAAATTACCCATCACAATAATTAAGTCGTTCGACTTGTTCTTTCAAGTTTCAACCATTTTGTGGCTAGTTCATACACAGCAATTGAAATAAAAGTGTTCTCATTCTTTGGTGTGGGCCCTGCGTCAAAATCAATAGGTTGGTTCTTTCTTTCACGTGGGATCTTGGAAATTCTCATGCCACCAAACAAAATTAAACTAATTACAGTACATAATATTGAAGGAATTAATCATTTCCAGCTACCTGTGTGAATTCTCGGCACGATTACCTTTTTTAAACATGTGCGCGCAACGTGTCTAAGAAATGCAAAAAAGTTGAAATTTTATCAATCATCTTCTTCATTTGATAAAATCAAGGGTAATTTTATCAAATCTTATAAACTCGTTTGAAAAACTCAACCTAAATTAATTACAGAAGCGGAGAAAAAATCTAAATTTCCTCGTCACACACAATGTGCTAACAGATTTGTTTACGAAGAAAGGGTACAATACAAACTCTTATTTCTGTGTATAATATATAAACACTCCTAAAAATTATATGAATCGATTACCTCTTGTGAATAAAAAATTTACAAAATTTTGTATAAAAAGTTATGGCTTTTTTGTATAAAAGTTACCAGACTCACCCTCGCGATCCTTTGACTCCTGTTTTTTTGTTGTGGCCTCTCTTTCGGCTTCTAATCCCTCGTACTCTCTTACCCAACAACTATGCACAGCACAAGTTAGTATCAAAATTCAAAACTCCAACTTGCATCACAAAAATTGCCATCAAAATCCCACATTCCAATCTCACTAGTAATTTCCCCTCTCTGGGGTCTTTGGGCAACTTTAGAAGGGAAATGCTCGATTTTTCTTTTTGCATGTATACGCGTGTTGAGGGAAAAAGAGCAGTGTGAGAGAGATATATAGATTGAACGAAAGAGAGCATGAGGTTTTTTTAAGAGTTTATACTTAGTTGATGAAATACAAATCAAGGTTTTACGAAGAAGAATTAGAAGCCGAAGTAAAAGAATCACCAATAATTCCCAGTTTTAATGTGTATTGTCATCCGGAGAATTTTATTTATTGATTTCGTAAAGTCAAAAAAATTCTTTGCATTCTACACGGGCATTCCGCAAGAGAAGGAGGTCAAATATGTGACACGTAAATTACATGGTTATGCTTCCAGATGGTGGGAGCAATTGCAAGCCAATCGAAGATGAGAATTTAAACAACCTATCAGGACATAGCACAAGATGAGACAATTGATGAGCATTAAATTTCTTTAGACAAATCATGGTCAGGTGTTGTATCAAGAGTACCAGAGAAAGCTCAAGTCCAAGCGATTGTTCCGAGATAATCTTGACTTGCATTGTTCCATTCCAAGTAATAATTATTATGAGTTTGTGGGTACAGAAAGCTCAAGGGATACATCTTTGAGGCTATTTAATATGAATCAATCAAGCGTTTACGAAGATCAAGAAACCAATCAAGTTCATTCGATTTCAAATATCTCATATCTTGGGTATTATGATGTTGAACTTGATGACGAAGAAGAAGTTGATAACGAAGAGGAATTTTTTAGTGTCCCGGAACTTTGATTCAAATAAAGGAGCAACCAATGAGGTAATTGGAGGTGAAGATGAAAATATTGCAAGAACTGATCAGGTAAAAGAACCAAAAAGCGAGGAAAGTCTTGAATCGGGACCCATAATTTCTCAACACTACGATGTATTCTCCAGTTTTGAGCCTTGTGAACCCCTTGGAGGTATGATTGGTCTTGATGGTGAATTTGGTACAAATACTCTTAATACTACATCTGTACGTGATGTACCAATCAATCCTCTAATGGATCAAAATCAAGAAAACCTGCAATTTCAGCATAAAGTTGAAGTTGTTCATTTTCTTGGTGTTGAGCAAAATGATTGGATTTCGAATATTCAATTAGTGGATCTCATCAATCAATTGAAGCACGCAGAGAAGATATCACAAATATTGTTTTCTATATTGTTTTGGAAGGAAACAATGGGATTGAAGTATTCCAAGTATCTATTTATTTGGCATGGAAGATGGCAGATTCCTAATGAGAACTCGAGGTCGAGTTCTTTTGAAGAAAAGGAGATTGATGCAGGACAATATACCAAGGGTTTTAATGTATGGAAACATTATTTTAGTAAAAGATTAATTTAAGATATTTTAATTTTCTTGCCACTTGTTTTGACAAATTTTAGGGAATAATATTAGTAGCAAATCTTATTTAGTGCTACTTGTTTAGCGCAATTCTACTTTCCTATTTTCTAAAGTTTTATTTCCTTATTTTTATTTTCTTTTTTTTTATAGTCCTAGTTTCCAAGTAATGATTTGCTCGGCCTCCACTCTAACCCTTAGTGGTAGGACTCCTATTGTTATAAATAAGGATATAGCCTATGGAAATAATTTAACCCTTTATTCAATAACAATTTCAGAGTTTCATCTCTTTCTCTTGTGGATTCAAGAACACTTGTGGATTCGAGACTTATCATCGTTTGGAATAGTACGCTAACTATTCTTTCATAAATTCCGTTGCGTCATTCACTCAACTCCGATTAGAAATCAGAACTACAATTCTGAATTGCAGCACATTTAGTGTCACAGTTTTTTAAGTTTGTGACATTTTGCCCCACCCAAAATTTAAACGTAGAACAATATCTAATAATCCTCGAGAAAAATTAACAATCTACTTAATTAAAGTGATAGGAAAGAAACAAAGAAGCAGAAGAAGAACATCAGAGCTACTTGTTCTTCATCTTCTCATCCAATTCCATCAACAAATAAGACAACTTCTCTTGGTATTTACTCGGAACATCATAGGTATCTTCTCCGTATTTATAACCGACTCCTGCACCCACGCGATCCTTCGACTCCTGTTTTTTGCTGTCGGCTTGTCGCCTCTCTTTCGGCTTCTAATCCCTCGTACACTCTTACCCAACAACTATGCAGAGCACAAGTCAGTATCAAAATTCAAAACTCCCACTTGCATTACAAAAATTGCCATCAAAATTCCACATTCCAATCTCACTAGTAATTTCCCCTATCTGGAGGTCCTTGGGCAACTTTAGAAGGGAAATGCTTGATTTTTCTTTCTGTATATATATGCGTGTTCAGGGAAAAAGAGCAGTGAGAGAGATATGTAGATTGAACCAAAAAGAGCGTGAGGTTTTTTTTATGAGTTTGTATTGTATTTAGTTGATGAAATACAAATCAAGGTTTTCCTCCTCAGTTTGTTTGTGTGCAACTCCCGTGGGCACAACAATAATTGTCTCCTAAACGTTATATTCCAAAGGGGGAAAAACTTTTTGAATGGAGGGAGTACTTGAAATGGATTCGGATCAATGCAAAAGATATGTTTGACAATGACAAAGGTGGATTGTTTTGACGTTGCTCTCAGAATTGCTGTACGTGTATCTAGTGACTACCAATTGACCTCTTGTTGGTACAAAGAGATTACAAAACAGAGGAAACAAACCATCTCAGAAAATAGATATTCTTATTTCTAATTCGAAAGTGGTCATGGAAGTTTTGAGGCTCACTGGCCTTCAGTTCATAACGTTCGACACCGAAGTGTAAAGCAATATGATAGAAAAAATAAAAAGTAAGATATGCCCATTGCAGTACATAAAACCAAATCCTACCTAGTCTGTGTACCGGTTGAATGCTAGCTGCTCATGATATCTTTATTCTATTATGAGACGATGCTATATGCTTGGAATTCTTCATTATTGTGTTGTTGATCTCAATAGAATTGGCGATCACTTTGCTTGCGGAAAATGCCACGGCCATACGTCGAAGATATGAGATCCACAAGGAGGGGAAATTGAAGAGACACGAAACATGTGACAGGTAAACATGATAATGCAGCCACCGGAACAAGCATCCATGCCTTCCTGTGGTCTAGCACAAGATACAGTGAAAAAGTGAAGGCCACCATCATGGTTGTTATAGAGAGGAACAAAGTAACCAGCCCAAGTATCAGCCGCTTCGGAAGAATACAGAGAAAATCACCTTCTGAGTAGCGCGAAGTCAAGATGGACAAAAACAATAACAAAGAAGTGCTGGATGTGAAGAGAGAGAGTGCATCTGAAATGATAAAGACAATGAATGCCAAGTCTCTGGAGAAAACTGGAAGGCCGCTCATGTCGCTGCCTCCGGGGACGGTAATTATAGCTGCAAATACCACGGTGACAATAAGAGCAGCTGAAATGGTGCATGAATTTGCTGTGTCTTTCATCCATTCCCCACCTGTAACTACCAAGTCCTTGTGCTCTCTTGTAAATACCATTGCTGGTGTTTCTTTTGCGTTGTTTTGCGCCTCTATATAACTGGGTCTTACAAACTTCTCCACTTCCTGCATCGTGGCCCACGAGTTTGAAAGGATATCATATATGGGTTTATGTTTATTAAAACATGTAGAAAAAAATGCATAGGTATCAGGGGGGGGAAATGCAATTGTTGTACTTCACTATTTTTAATCACTGGAAAGTAAAAAGAGATTGTCCGTTACCTTAAACCATTGTAACTCACGCTGCATTTGTAGAGCTGCACCAGAAACTAGATTGAGTTTTTCCAGAGGGGCCAATCGTCCAGCTAAGTGTAGGATATTGCTCCCAGACTCATCTATATCCATTGTTACACTGTGTTTATGGTCGCTCATCTGATATATGAGGTTGAAGATATTTTCATGACGCTCAATCACCGCCCGTTGAAATATGCTACGATTATCTGGGTCTCGAGCGCAAGCTAATTTGGGAACTGATTCCACAATCTCTTCTACAACCTCGTGAATCCCTAACCTTGTTGCGTTAGCGATTGCGCCTGCTGCAAGTGAATCGTATGCGTATAGGTCGTTTAATTTCATCATTTCTTTAATCAGGCATCTGACAAGTTGAAGTGCTTGGTGATGCATCTGTTTCTGCTCTCGAATGTGTCTAACATGAGGCACTGTATTTGCCAACAAGAAATTAACAAAGGTATTGCATTTGTTTCATTGTGTGCACAAGACAGTTGCGGGCACAGAATAGAACGGACAATCAAATGTGTGTTTCAAAATTGGTACTGCATATTTATTACCTAATAAAGCAAATACTTCCCAAAGCATGTCATGCGATTTTCGGCTCACTGTATGGCATAAAAAACCAGTTAAATTGTAGGGCATAATGGAATGAAAACTAAATTCAATCAGTTAATTTCATCTGAAATACTATGGCTAGCTATCATTTCTTTGAAAGGATTATAGTCCAATGCTTGCAATTATTTGTGACTATCTTTTCATGGCATTCTACTTGCAAATGTCATCAACTGTTGGTATTGAACTACTACACAAATCCTTCTTCTTTTCCATTTTTTCATTACGAAGGCGTTCAGAAATTTTTGGCCATTATTATACAGGGTAAACCTATATTTAGAACTCCATGGTCTCGGATTTTGAATTTATTCAATGATTTCTGAGCCTAAGCAAGAGGTTTAGCAACCTAAAGGATTGAGGATTAAAATTACAATGGTCCACCGCCCACCCCTACCTTAGAGTATGGTTTAAGATAGAATTGTGACAAACCAGAAATAAAGAATGTTTTCCCTAAGAAGCGAGTCCAATGAGATTTTTGCACCGGCAATTGAGAGCCATTAACTGGGTTCTCAGTCTCAACTCTGTTGAGGTCTTCAGCATGTTTCTCCAACTCCACCGGAACATCTTCGATGCAAAAGAAAAAAACAAACAAGAGAAAGGAAAATATGTAAGATATAGTTGGTGTTTGATAAAACTGAAGCTGTACACTAAAATATTAAGTTTTGGCTAAATGCTGAATTTTTAATTGAAAATGTTGTTTGATAAAAATATCAAGAACTGAATTAAAATAGATGTTTTGATATAAAGGTAAATGAATTAAGCTTAGGTTATGTGTGATTATTCTCCTTTAATTTTACTAATAGACGTCAAGTGTTTGTAGTCGTGGTGGTGAATAAGTGGTGGTAATGGTGGTGGCAGCAGCAGCTGGTAGTGTCGCGGTTATAAGACAGCAAATGCGATGTGGTGGTGGTTGTAACAGAGGCAGTGTGATGGAAGAAAAGCATGAGTGGTGGTGGTAGAGAGATGACAATGGTAAAGAGCAGTGTAACTGAAGACAATAGCGAGTGGTGCAATAGTCTTGGTCGTGAAGAAGTGCCTAATGAATTTAGTGATGGAACATAAAGGATAGTTGGAGAGACAATTATGGTTAAAATGACAGTGGTGATGTTGGAGAGATGTGAGCGGCCGATGGTACTGACAGTTATAGTGGTGGCAGTGGTAGAGGTGGTTCTAGTAATTGTAACAATCGTATGTGAAGTGGGTAGTGATGGTGCCATTAGAGTCGAGGTGATTGATGGCAATGGTGGACTAGTGGTGACGGCGGTGGCATGATAGTGATAGTAGTGACAATAGTGGCATAGTGGTGGTGGTGGTGGTGGTTGAATTGTGGCAGCAATGGTGGATGGTGGCGGTGACAATTGTCGTGGAGGGTGGTGGTGCTAAAAGAAGGGGTAATCTTATAGTTACGAATGCAAAGAATCGTACATTTATGTTATTGAGTCATATCGAGAGTTAGACAAACGATGCTTGACGGGACATAATGTTGGCCTATTAAGAAGCAACAAGTGAACTAGATAAGTGTAGCGGAAATGAGAATGTTGAGGTGGATGTGTGGTAAAACTAGACAAGATAGGATTAGAAATGAAACAATTCACGAGGTGGTAGATGTAGCACCTATAGAGGAGAAGTTAAGAGAAAATAGGCTAAGGTGGTTTGGGCATGTCTATCGTAGGCCAGCGGATGTAGTAGTTAAGAAAGTGGATAGAATAGTTTTGGGTAGAAACGCACAAGGGAGGAGAAGACCCAAATTGACATTAGATGCGGTAGTATGCAAAGATCTGAGTATACTAGGTTTAAGCGATAAAACAGCACTTGACAGAACTCAATGAATAAAAATGATTCATGTAGCCGACCCCAATTGATTGGGACATAGGCTTGGTTTGGTTTAGGCATATCGAGAGTAGTATTTTCGAGTTTAAGGTTCAGTGAGAAGTTACTACTGATAGATGCCTTATTAAGCAAAAGAGACCGCCTAATAGAGCCTGTTTCTATATATACAACCCGTGACAGTGGACATAAGCAATAGAGACTGTGACAATTTTCCCCCGTTTTTACGTGGTATTATATGGGGGTCCAGACAAGATAAGTAAGAGCCGGGGACACTAGGAACTTACGAGCATAAAAAATGCGCCCCCAAAAATTGAAGCGTGTACCACTTGGAAATGCCTGCACCTTTCTTGCTATTGCTCCCAAACCACAGTCGTGGTTATTGGCTACCTGTGAAATAGCCAACTGGGGATAACGACGAACCAGATCCAAAGCTAAATCTGCCAGTCAAAAAAATGATCATAAGAAAGGTTATTAACATACCGCCATACTAATAAAGAGCCATGAGAAAGAGCCTGATTGCACTATTTCCCCTCCACTGCTTCGCTGCTTTGATAGCCTATACCCAAAGTGTGCACAGCCTAAACTCTCCAATCTTTTTTTTTTTTTTTTTCGAGCAACTCTACGATTCCAATAGCAAATCAAGAAAATATATTTGCGTGTTGAGGCCTTTTGCCTACATTAAACGGCTCATAAGAACGTTTGTATCCAAAATTGTGTTTTCTAGAGATGTATTGCTATCATCGCTCCTTGGAAAAATGTCACACAAAGAAGACAAAAAGCTTGAGCACAATGAGGGGATATACTCACCATAGAATCCGGAAGTTATGACATGGATGAGCAACTCAGTACCGGAAGGTTCAGTTCTACTGGGGGAGGTGAACAGCATTCTCATAGCCGCATCATCCTTTTCTGTAGCTTCTAACAAAAACGAAATTGTCTCCTTTTTAGCATTAATAGCCGCCAAATGAATCGGCAACCACCTCTGGTTCTCCCTGATGGACAATAAACCCGGGTTTTTCTCCACCAAAAGAACCGCCGCCCTGGTGTTCCCGACCCACGCACTGAGGTGGAGGGCAGTGTTTCCGCCAATGTCCCGCTTCGCTATGGCATCTGCCGGCATCAGTTTTAGCAACTCCTCCACGAATTTGATAGCCGCCGGTCCAGTTCCGGTGGCCAAGTACAATGCTGACTCTAGTTCTCTGGTGATTGGAGCTGTGGTTGCGTCAGGGTCTTGTTCGAAGAATTTGCTGGCAGTTTTCCAGTCCCCTTTCAGTGCGGCTTTAAGTAGTGGTGTGTATTTCGCGTATTTGTCCTGCTTTCCCGGTAATTTAATCCCTGATTCTGTATATGAAGGTTAACCCACCAATTAAATTAAAAAGAAGACATTTTGTTGGAATTTATAATCTAACTTTTTGAATGACAGTTTAAGGTCACGTAACACAACGGTGTCAGAAGTATCGAATGATACGGAAATCAAAAAAACTTTTTTGATAGAAAAAAACTAAAATTGCCTAAATCACCCATAAATGCAATGGTCAAGTGTCGGCTACAACGGATGTGAACCGGTCTGTGAATCAAAAAAAGACTTATACGTAATACTCAAAAGCCATCAAACGGTAACGGTATTGGAAGGCTAAAGAGCCATTGCTTAACGGCCGATATTTAAAATTATGTTTGTGATGCTAAGCTAAAATCGTTTTATTTCTTTGTCTTAATTTAGTGCTCGATTAAAGTTTAAACCCGTCAATTCTTTTGCACCCAAATTTATTTGTATTAGTGTTTCTGCACATTTTTAGTCATTAAATCGATTGAAAATCTTAAGGTATGCCAAGATTTTATGTAATTTAATGGCTAACAATGCACCGGAACAAATTTGTTTGTGTACAAAGGATTTGACACCAAAGATGAATGAAGTCCGATTTTCTCACCAAAAATGTTAACTAAAAGAAGGATAAGAAAAATCATGCGAACTAAAAATTAATAATAATGAGAATAAGGGTGAATGCCTCCTTGCATCATAGCATTGGTTCGATTCTCCATCGGTTGTCCCAGTGGTAAGGGCAAATGCCTATTCGCAACATAACAAGGGTTCGATTCTCCCTAGAGGCAAACCATGATTTAAATGTGGTGCAATGGCGATCGGTTGTTGTGCTTGTCTCCCCCAAGAATTAGTCAATGTGTAAGTAAGCTGGCCCGGACACTCGGTCATAAAAATAAGAGTATCACATAGATACAAAGACAGTAGAGCATTTGTCAAACAGAATGATGTGGTTTGATATGTGAACATTTCGTTTCGAGAAATAGGTAGACCACATAGAATACAACAAATCAGTCAGGAAAAAAAAAACAAAAAAACTATTGTGGAATGGATGTGGCGTTCGAACCTTTTTTTCTCCTTTGTTCTGCTGTGTCACTCATAATCTGCCTGTGGGGTAAAGATGAAGAAGCCATGATCTCTCTGGTCTTGAGGTCCTTGTCGGGTGTTTTTAGCAAGTATTGGAATTACATACACACTTGTATATATACCCCACCAGAGGAATCCAATAGGCCGCTATATGTGAAAGTTAGAGAAATAAAAGTAAAAGCTACTAGCAGTAAAGGAATAAAAAAAAATACCTTGCCTTCAAAACAATATTAGTATTAAGATGCTCAAATATATCCAAAGGAATAAATACCTTGCCTTTAAAGCAATTTTTGTTGGATTTTATGGTGCATTCTTTATACATAACTTTCGGAAACTACTTAATTTAAATTGAAGCTTGTGAATGAACCCTCAAATAAAAATTCCTGGGATTGCGTGTGGTCTTGTTATTAAGCTTTTATTAACATCAAAATGATTTTTGTGTAGGAATGGAGCTTTGAAGTCTGTACCCCAAACCCTTTCACAGGCATTCCCATCACCAATTCTAGCCATAGCTTTATTTATTCCTAGAACCAAAATTTCGCGGCAAAGAACAAGACTGTAAAAGAGGGGGTTTTTTTTTTTTTTTTCCTCCTTCCCCCTGCAAATTTTCAAAGAACCATATTTCTATGCCAATTGTGCATGATCAAAAGTTTCAAGAAACTTGTTTATACTGCAAGTGACATTGGCTATTTTCCCTTAATTACTCCAGCATTTCTATATGACCTCTACAATTTGAATACATATCTCAATGAATGTTCGTCTGTTTCTCAATGAATACACATCTCTTATTTGGATGTGATACATACTTCTACAAAAGTTACAATTTTTTTATAAAAGTTACAATTTTTTTATAAAAGTTACGAGACCCACCAAAGTGCAATGATGGTCAATAAGGTGATACAGTATGAATCGTACAATAGGTGCATGTGGTTGTAGCCATTTCCAAAAGGTAGAACTCTACTGGTAAATGAAAGTCATAGACTCTTACGAAAGAGAACTCAAATAAAACACAGAGAACATCACACATTATTTAACATTCATGGGCTCATAAAGTTTCCAGTGGCCATCCTATAGTGACCATCCTATAGTGACCCCCCAGAAAACCACAACAACAAGAAGGACAATTACTGAAAGCACACATCAATGAACCCAACATTCAAATGCCCATTAAACCATTTGTTTTAGCCGTCAATGTCAGTTTTCACCCAATGCCCATACTTGCTCTTCATCTTCTCATCCAATTCCATGGCTTTCATCTCAGCTATTTTCTCCGAATTTACCATACACTCCTCCTGCACCCTCGCGATCCTTCGACTCCTTTTCCTTTCTGTCGCCTCTTTTTCGGCTTCTAATCCCTCGTACTCTCTTACCGAACAACTATGAACAGCACAAGTCAGTATCAACACACCCACTTGCATCACAAAAATGGCCATCAAAATCCCACATTCCAATCTCACCAGTAACTTCGCCTCCCGGGGGTCTCTGGGCGACTTCAGAAGGGAAAGGCTCGATTTTTCTTTCGTAAACAGGGCTAAAATGGCAATTAATTGGCCGATTGACGAGGTGAGGAGGAGGGAGATGTGGGTTACGAAGCAAAAGTGGGTGAGGAGAGAGTAGAAACCCACGAAGGAGGAGAGAATTGAAGTGGAGGAGACTAGGAGGAATGCCAAACCAAATGAAGATGGTGGGGTTTTGATGAGTATGATCGGGGCCAGAGAGGCTGCAGAGATGATGAAGAGAATGAAATTGATAAAGGAGAGGACGAGATTTGGGAAGGAACTTCTGCGCTTGGAGAAAGCCATCTTGAGGACTTTTTGGAGAGAGAGAGAGATGGATTGGGGGGGATGGGGAATTTTTTGAATTTATATTAGGAGGTGAATGTAGCCGTTGAGAGCAAACACCACAACGGCTAGGTTGTGGAGGGTCCACTCTTTAGGAACCTTGATTGATGATATCCAACCTTACTCCCTCTCTCTGCTTTTTAAGAGATTGGATTTTGATGACCTGTTTGGGGTTTTAAATTTTGGAAGAAGTAGTATTAAGGTGAGGTAATTAACATGAAAATTCTCAATGTAAGTGTGACCTACACATACATGGGCTCCACACGAGGGAATATTGAGCAGCTCCAATCATTTGTGATGGACCTCGAAATGGGTCCTCTGGAAGCGTTATACATTTGACGTCCACTAAAATATTGTACCCCCAGAGTTTTTCAGAACAGTCCTATTTTCAACCCACTGGACTGACGATAAGACACACTATTACATGGAAGAGTTTTCAAATTCTATGCCCCTTATTGTCCGTCTATTGTGCTAATGGTAGATTTTTCCTTTTCAAAATTATAAGACATTGACTATTGAGATGTTAAACTGCAGAGAGTCCAATTGTTTTCCACTCATCCAATTTTGAGAGGCTGATTTGTAAAATGCGTTGTGATGTGGTCACCTAAACTCTGGTCATTGAATTATTGTTAACCTACAAATGCTAGAAGCCAAGAAAATCAACACATTGTTGCATACAAACACATGAATATGTGAAGTTTACACTTGTGTCAATCTCATACATTCATGTGGATGTTTGTACAAATATGTGTGCAGTTTTGTGCGTGATTTTTGGATTTTTGTTGAACAAAAATTGATAAAGCTTCTCTTTATCAGAACTAGGTCTTGAATTTAATGCTCTCAGTTTTTCAAATTCTTATTGAGAGATTCCGTTCCCCGCCTCTTACTTAAGCTAAAATTAAGTTTACAGCATGCACCAAAACATAAAAATGGTTATTCGAATTTCATTGATAACATACAATGCCCACAACCTTTGGGAAGCAATGTAATCAAATAGGAAAATTAAAATAGATTTCTGCTTATTTCTTTCAATCATATACTAATATATGAGTACCAATTTGAGATGAGACTGTGACAAAATAATAGTACAATTGTTTATTACTCCCTCCGCTCTATAATATTGGTCTCCTATGAAACTACGTGCAATTTTCAAACTAAAAAATAACGCATTTATAAATAATTTTTCAATTTTTTTTGCACGGTTTAAAAGTTCACAATGAAATCTATCAAACAAAATTCAAATAGTTTTGGTCATGTTCTTTTCTTTTTTCTGATTCTTTTTATCACGACGAACTAATAATCCACAAGAAATTAATGTCAAATTAATGCCTAAAAAATTGAATGAAGAAAGTTCGATAACTAAGCCAAAACACGACTCCATTAGTTCAAAAGAAGAAAAGGAAAGTGGGGGAAGTCCCGTTAGTGTCGCGCTATGACAAAAAAATAGTTGTGGCATTAGAACTTCCAACTTTTAAGAGAGAAGTTTTCATTACAACGGTAAATTGTAACACTCCTCTCAACGTCCATGGGACACGCTTTATGTGAGAAGGCATGAGAGAGAGAGAGAGAGAGAGAGAGAGAGAGAGACCAGCAAAACAAGTTGTGATGAAAATCCCTCTGCCAACAAATTAGAAATATAGTTGTGGTTATTCATCAAAAACTGCTCTCAATGCTGTCGGATTTAATTACAATCTCCTGAGTGTGGAGCCCATCAATTGTTGCAAGATGAATCCTAAAGGAAAAGGACCACTGCATAAAGAAAGGAAGAAAAGACATGCTGGGACTAACTATACTTCCAGTTTCTCACTTGCAGGAATCAAAACAGTGTCTGAATCCTTTGAACATTCCTGCTCATCACCCCAAATAAAAGTTTTTAGATGCATCATTTATGCCAACGAAAAAAGTTTAGCTTCTTTCCACCGACGATGTAAACTGTTGGTTTTTCACCACAGCCATTGTGGGTCCCGCTAATAATTTGAACAATTCATCGTGTGTAAGGCACAGAGTAACATACCTATGCAAAATATCAGTTTGATTGGATATATATATATATATATATATATATATATATATATATATATATATATATATATACATAAAAAAATTGAATTTTGTTTTTTAAAAAATGGGATAGTCATGTCGACAGAATCAGAGCGTCCATTTTATAAACCAAAATCTAATTTTCAATATGCCTAGCGCTATTTAATCAAACTGTTCTGTTGTGCAGCTATTAACTTGGCCAGCCCTACAAGATGAATAGTTCAAATTACAACAATCGGTGGCGAAAACCCTAAGATTTCTCACTATCGGTGGACGGAATTTAAACTCGCATGTAAACCCATAACAATTAAAAAGTTAACAAAATTAAAGGCCCTGACACAGGATACATTGCTTCTCGTAAATAGTGAGGGAAAATGACAAACCAGTTCAAACTACAGCTGTATGGAAATCTGTTGGCTATGCCCTTTTGAGATGAGAATCAGTTACAATTCCCCGGATCAAAACAAAAAAACAAGAGTCACAATTTCCATCTGTCCAAAGGATACATAATTGTGACGAAGAAGGATCATCCCAAATTTGGCCTCATCTCTAAATTTGAGTTTCAAGGCTATGCCAAAGTGGGGTTTGTTTTTAATGAAAATCAACTTACCAAAAAAAAATAGAAATAGAAAAATGATATTGACACTCCACTTAACTAGTCTCAGGTGAGTGTGGGAAGCTTAAAGTTTCATCACTCGTTAACCCAAGATGTAAGCAAAGCACTAAAGATCAGCACATACAGTTACGAAAATAAAGAAACAAAGAAACAGATTCAAAGAATCAAAAGATGAGCTCACCTGGTCTTTTGGCAAATCGTTATGATGTTTGTGCGTAAAAACGGCCTCAACTCGGTCAAGTGATGCTTGCAAGCTTCCTGAGTTCATGTTGAACAATGGTTCACCCGTGCCTACAGCCCTATCAAAGACAAAAAGCTAAACACTGAGCTGTTCCTAAACAAAGAAAGAAATGACAATCTCACTACCCTAATAATTCAATCACCATCAATCAAGAGTTTTACACTCAATGATACAAGCTCCATGACATGTCTTTTCTAAGAAGCATGGACAAACTTATCTGACGCACTAAATATGCATCCATTTTTTTACTATATTTTCCGGAGTCAGACATGCTCGAACAATTTGAGGACAAGCTACGGACACACTGAGGATAAGTTAGGAGCATTGTTGGAAATCACTAATTCAAGAGCACTTATAATCTTATATAGTGACTTCTGCTTTCTTATTTGTGCCTTTTTCCCATCTTCAACTTACCAATCATTTGTATCTTTTACCTTCATTTGTTTCTTACAAAAGTTGTTCTATTGATATAAGCATATCAACATATCCATGCTGTAATTTCGAGCAAAGGCAGGGACATAGTCAGGATTCCAACTCGGAGGTAGCATCCAAAATCAATATTTTCCCTCTCTCAATCCCACAAAAACAATTTATTATAAAACGACGTGCAAATTGTGAATAAAAATTTCAATTAGTTCTTTTATTTTGTGTCAAGAAATGTATAAATTTTGCAAGGAAATGCTTTATTTTTCTACCAGAAAAACTGGAGGTTTTTTTGTAGTGGACTATTGTCACGGGCAGAGTGAATAATTACTATAAAGAAGTACAAGTTTTCTACATTTATAATTATTTCTAGCACTGGAAAGAATACACATTTTCATATGATAATCATTCATCAACATACTTAATACCCAAAAGCTACACATTTTCATCGATCAATCACTCATCAACATGCTTAATACCAATAATAATACACACGTTTTTGAACAATAACATTATTCTTGCAATACAAAAATTTTTTTTTTTTTTTTTTGAAGATGATGGAGAGAATTCAGATGATGTGACCTATAGGATCCAAGTGGGGTGGCTCAAGCGAAGAAGCAGTACTGGTGTACTATGTGACAAGAGGGTACCCACAAAATTGAAGGAAAAATTCTGTAGAACTGCCATAAGACCAGCGATGCTTTACGAGACAAAATGTTTGTTTAGAAACAACAGGCGAGCAAGGTGAATGTAGAGGAAATGAGAATGTTGAGGTTGATGTGTGGTAACACTAGACAAGACAGGACTAGAAATGAAACGGTTCGTGAGATGGTATGTGTAGCACCTATAAAGGAGAAGTCAAGGGAAAATAGGTTAAGGTGGTTGAGGAACGTCTACCATAGACCTATAGATGTAGTAGTTAATATAGTATATATGATAGCTTTGCGTAGTAATGTTGGAGGGAGGGGAAGACCTTAATTGACTTTAGATGTGGTTGTGCACAAAGATATGAATGCAATAGGTTTAAGTGAAGAAGTAGCCCTTGACAGAGCTCATTGGAGAAAAAGAATTCATGTAGCTGACCCCCTTCTTCTCACCTCCGTCGCTGGGCAAAAGACATACCCTCATACCCATGTCCTGTGTCTATTGGTATGATTTTTTTCCAAGTCGTTAAGTACGTTGAAAGTTCTGTAATGCTTAAATTGGAAAAGAAACAATTCAGGAGATTAATATCTTTGCTGCTATTGATTGAATGCAAAAGATGAGGAACTTGCCCAGTAATTTCTGGAAAGACATAGTCTGCTCTCCACCCAAACCGTAAATTCACACCGGGACACAGCGCAAGCGATGTCTTATTCCGGATTCTAGATACACCATCTCCACCCAAACAAGTGGTAAGCTTCCATTTCCAACCAGTGGCATTCAACTGAAAACTATGGCCTATGCCAACCTGCACTAGTTACACAAGAACTTATAACTGTACGAGATTTCAAAACATGACAGTGTCGAAGATGAAAAATACTATTATCAGCCAAGAAACTAGATGACATACTCAGCTAATGATACCTGACATGCACTGAGCAGTATGTCCTGAGTCGTGAGAGAAATCAAACCTGGAGAGTTAGAAAGTTTGTAACTGGGATCTTCTTGGAAAGAAGGCGCACATCATGATGTAAAGGCTCGTATATGAACTTCCATTTTCGATCATATGATAGAGGCTTCAATACCAACTTTGCCTGGTACTCGTTAAGTGGAGCATTATAGAACTGAGAGACAATCACGGATTCCAAACATTACGATGCACAGACATCTGATACATGTCTAAAAAATAGCTCGTAACATTCACAGTAAATACCATCTTGTGAAAACTTATCTCTGCCCAACACATATTGTCCTATGCTGGCAGTCATGACATATTCTTTGGATTAAGCAAGTTATTAAAAGAATCACTAGACTAATATAGACAGTAACCTTCTGTTTTTATGTCATATATGCTGAATGTTTGTGTGACATGGCAGGTCAGTGATCCAATGCCCACCTGACTAATGAAGATTCCATCTCAAGTGCTACTAATATGACATACAAACAAGGCGCTCATATTCATGGCCCAGGGGAGATCTAGTGAATGGTAGCAGATGGACACTACTTTCTCAACTTAAATACCATTTCAAAAGAAACAAGTGCAACTATTGTAGTAGGTTTAATAGTGAGGGTAAATGAACAATGTTGAAAATATACACCTTCAATTCGAATTGAGAGCATTAAATACATGTCCCAGGAAAAAAATGAGCCACAAGATGGAGGGATAATATCATATATATACTTCTTCACAAAAAAAAAAAAGAGGAATAGAAATCATTGTGAACTCAGCCAGTCCATTGAAAGTCAACCGTACAAACAAACGTCTCTCCTCATGGACAACTATATCAGTTCTTGGCTGACTATACCGGGCAAGTAGACTCAAGCCACGTGCATCAGAATTTAGAAACCTATAAAGACAAATCAGCACTCAAGGATTGGTCAAGGGAGTGCAATCCTAACTCAGCCGATTTCTTGACATGATATTTATTAAAGCATAGAGCAAAGCAGGGTAGAAGACTTAGATTGCCTTTTAGGATTATTGATGTTAGTCCGCATAGAGCAAAGCAGGGTAGAAGACTTAGATTGCCTTTTAGGATTATTGATGTAACGGACTAACGGGTAGAGAACCCTTCGATGCATTTTCCATACATTTGTTGATTATTATCCAATGATAAATATAAGTCTGTTGCCCATTGTTACTGCCAAAATATTTCATCCCAATAGTACAGAAGTAACCAACAATCCAAGGAAGTATTGATCGCATTTTCATTAGGAAGATTAGAAGGACAGCAGATTTTATTCAGCTCAGGTACTCAGCCAGCAGATCTAGTAGCCAATAAACAAAGCATGGACAAATTAAGCAATAAAAATTTGAACAGCTCAAAGATACATACATACAGATATATACCTCCATATTGAGACCAACCCGAAACCCCTCGATTTCTTTCCGGAATTTGAGAAATAACTCCGACGGAATTATATTGATGTTGTACCATTCATCCCAAGATTTGGGTTCTTCGCCACTCTTGCCCGTCTCCATTTTCAAGGGAACTAAACCCCCACTACATAGTTCAATCAAACCATGTGTTTACTTCTTCTCGGTCATTAAAAACCAACCCGCTAATAAATCACCCCAATTTTGAACCAAACCCACATCAAACTTTAATTTTAAATCACCCCAATTTTGAACCAAACCCACATCAAACTTTAATTTTTCTAAAAATAAAAGAACGCTTAAGATTTGAAACCGCATAAATTTCGGAAACTAGACATCATTAGTAAAGGAAAAATTGTGCCTTTTTCAAGTGCGCGTGTGCGTTCAAATAACTAAAGAAATTTGAATTTCGTTGCTCATACCTTGCAAAGAAAAGATTATTGTCTTCCTTCTGCGTTTGTGGGTCTTATTATCGACACTTTCATTAGAGGAGAGAGAGGTTGCTGTGCCGCACCGCTGGGATTTTGGAGGGCCTCGCAGTCGGCAATGGCTTGGCCGGTATGGGGGCACTAGTCTAGTTAGAGTTTTATTTACTAAACTGCACCTTGTATTTCCGAAGAATACCAGTAATGCCACCAGTCCAAAAACTTTTTTTTAAACCAATGAGAGGGAAAAAAAAGAAGAATTGTTAGTTCATAGGTCCGTCATACAAAGGGCTCCTTTACCAAAAAAGTGTACCAAGTAGTTTTTCTGGTTTTTTTCGTATTGTCTTTATTTTTATTTTATTTTTTGCATTTTTTAGTTCACGTCAAGTTTTCTTAGTTTATAGATTCGTCTCGACGAATCAAATCCATTCAAGTATAAAATATGGATAAAACTAATATTTTTTGAATAAAACCGAAAATAAACTAAAATAAATTAATTTTGACTAACAAAAAAAAAATTGTCTTGACCAACAAATACAAAAAAAAAAAATGAATAAAGACAAAACGAAAAAACTAGTTTTTTCTTTTGTACCAAAGGAACCCAAAGGTTTGCACAATGTTTGGAACTTGTGAATGACAAGGACGTGGGAAAAAAAAATACTGTGCTTAACGTTTGATTTTGCTATTTCTTTTTACTAAATCCTCACAAACCATAAATAGAAGAGATATTTTCTAAATTTTCTTTCGCTTTCTTTCCTTTTCTACAAATTCCAAAACAAACCATTAGTTGGTCTTGGATGAAACAATAAACTGGCTCGTCAATCCCTTTGGTATGGAAATGGAAGTGATATTTTACAAGTTTGTCAAGAACAATTTGAATAGTTATGACTTGTGAATTCGGCATCTTCTTCATGAAAATTTCTCATTGTGTTCTGGTCCACGGTGGGCATGGACAATCACTATGTGGAGACATATGCAGAAGAGTTCAGTTTGAGAGTTTTCAGGTTGAATAAACATGAGACGGTTTTAAATTAGGTTAAGGAAAATGCTAACCTCAACCCTTAGGGCGAAGGATAATGTGTAGAAAATGTATCAATATTCAAGAAAAGTATATTGATCTTTGTGAAATGTGTTTGTAAAATGTGCACCGATATTTTAATTTGTTTGTCATTATGTTTGGAATCCTCTAATTAATTGACAGAGGTTAGCACTAAGCAAGACCTATAGCCCTATTTGATACCAGGATTTAGGGGTGGGATTAGGATTGTAAACATCGTGGGCCCTTTAAGTTGCTAACTGGTTTGTTTTTGAGGTCTGGGATTGATAATCCAGTGGAACTTTGAAACCCCTCAATTTCCCGGATTCACCAACCCGGGGGCTTGGTATTGTCAATCCTATACCAAAGGATTGAGTATATAAAGACAATTACGACTTTACCCTTTTTATCTTTTACCAAAATTATCCTTGCGAGTGTATAACATAGAACAAAACCCTACCCACCACCACTTCATCGTTTTGTCCGGAGAGCGGCGATTCAATTTCTCTGAGCTCACCTAGGCAAATCACACTCTGGTGACTTATCTTCTCTACAATCGACGGTAGTCTTCTATTTTCTACGTAATTATTTCCCTTCTATCATTTTTTTTGGGGGGGTTTTGATTCTGATTAAATCTAGGGATCAATCTTTCTGTGGGTCTTTCTTGCATTCAAGATCTTAGATGTTTTCATCGCTTTCTTTTGGGGTTGTGATTCAAACTAAATCTAGGGATCACTCTTTCTGTAGGTCTTTCTTGCATTCAAGATCTTAGATGTTTTCATCCTTTATCGATGTAGTAGTTCTTGTTGTTGAATTTTATACCACGGGCAAATGTATAAAAAAAATTCTTTGGGCTCACTGGCGCAAATCAGGCACACTCCGGTGACTTCTCTTCTCTACAAACGACGGTAGTCTTCTCTTCTCTACTTAATTATTTCCTTGCTATTTTAGTTTTGTTTTTGGCTATGATTCTAACTAAATCTAGGGATCACTCTTTCTATGGGTCTTTCTTGCATTCAAGATCTCAGATGTTTTCATCCTTTACCGATGTAGTAGTTCTTGTCATTAAATTTTGTACTAAGGCCGAATTTATAGAAAAATCCCATAAAAATAAGGGAAGGATTTATGTACTCATTAACAATTTCATTACATTATTAATGAAGATTTCTCCTTCCGCGGCATGCCCCCTCCCTCTCTATCCCCTTCTCCCTTCCTCCAACCCCTCTCCTCTCATCTCCTTTATCACTTCCTCCCCTGGATTTGTCGGTAACTCCTCATGCATGGCTAGATCTGCTCTCCGATTAGTGCAGGTGGTCAGAAACTTGATTTTTTGACCAAGGGGAGGCCGATCTAGGCCTCTGACACTGACAGCGAGCTGCATGACAACGACGGCGATGGCACCGGCAGTTTCCTTTTCTGCTCTTTTATTTTTTTTTATTTTTTGTTTCTTATTTTGTCGTTGTTAGTTTTGTAGGTGGTTTTTTTGGCCGGCGGTTTGTAGGCCGGTGGGTTTGTTTCTGGTTGTTTTTTTATTTACCGGTTTTGGGCCAGTGGTTTGATTTAATACACCGAAAAAATCTCATTACATTATTAATCTCAATCTCAATCCCACCTTATTTCCAATTCATCCAAGACGAAATCTTGTATCAAACAGGGCCTCAGGTTAATAAGTTCTTGGGGCACCAACCTTACTCCATGAAAGCCTACTCCCATAACTTTCCAATGCAGTATATAAGATAGAACACAACATTCAATTGTGAACTGCTAACTCACACAATTATACATTTTCATATTACAGTGTAGCTTATTCAATGCTAATTGGAAAAGTAGAAATCCCTTCTCTGGGCTCAACAGCGCAAATCAGGCACACTCTGGCAACTTCTCTTCTCTACAAATAAGACATTTCAACGACTTCTCTACGAACAATGGTAGTCTTCCCTTCTCTACTTAATTATTTCCCTGCTTTTTTTTTTTTTTTTTTGTAGTATGTGATTTTAACTAAATTTAGGGATCACTTTTTTCTATGGGTCTTTCTTGCATTCGAGATCTTAGATGTTTACATCGAACAAAACCTTAGGTTAATATTTTCTTGGGGCACCAACCTTTCTCCAAGGGAGCCTACTACCATAACTTGCCAATTCAGTATATAGATAAATAGAACACAACATTCAACTGTGAACTGCTGACTCAAACAATTAATACATTTCATATTTCAGTGTAGCTAATTCAATGCTAATTGGAAAAGTTGAAATGACTGCAGGATTTTATAGCTTGTGAGGACTTGCTCAATTTTGTGTACCCAGTTATGAGAGACATACATCATAGATGTGATATACTTCATCTCAGTCTTCAAATCATGGATCAATGCCAACAATACACACCTAAAGGTATGTACATATGCATATTTATTATATGGTCTAGATTGTGTCATGCCATTGGCAATCATAACATTTTTTTATTTTCTGTTAATTTTTCGGCAATATGATTCGTAACATTTTCTATAATTTGTAATAAAATAATACGGAATTCAATCTTGATTAATCGATTTTGTATATCCTAAGTTGGTTTCGCACAATCTATAAAGGAAGCGCCATTGAAAGATAAATTTCTAGCCGTCTCAATCAATAGAAATTCTTGAAATCTATATCCGGATTTAAAGGGTGCTTTGTCTAATAAACCAAAAATAATCTAATTTTTTTGTCTTTATTCAAAAAAAAAAAAATATATATATATATATATATATATATATATTTGTAAGTTTTTGTGTCAATTTTTTTCGGTTTATTGGTTTGTCTTGACGAGGAATCTAAAAAAAATACAAAACTATGATCAAAATTGGTAAAAAGTTCACTAAAAACAAAAATAATCCAAATTTTTGTGGTTTACTAGATTAGTTTTTTTTTATTTTAATTAGACATCCTATTTGAAAATTCTACTTATGTTGTCATCCTATGAGATTTGAATACCTATGTTTACATCCCGACATTGGATATTCGAACCTTTATATCCTTATTTATTCCATTATTTACATTATTAGTATATATATTATGGATTGACCAATTATCTTTTCATTTATTAGTTTTGCATGTAGTCGTTTATTGTTCTCAATATTTTTGGGATTATCACATTAATTCCTAAATGGGTAGGGTCAAATTCCTTTTTAAATGGGATTCGGTTCCTATCCCTTACCCATGGAACATATCATCACGTCCTTTTATGAATTTTGCCCGTGCATGTGGCTCCCTTAAAAAAAAATTGGATGAAAACGTAAAGAACTACGGCAAACATCATGTATGTTTTCATCCCAAAATTCTTTGCCTATAGGGTAAAGATTTTTCTGGATTAGAACTTAAAAAATTTTGGATGAAAATATAAAGAAATTTTTTTTCCCTATAGGCAACGATTTTACTTTATATTTTCATCTAAAATTCTTTATGTTTTCATCCAAAAATTCTATGCCTATAGTGTAAAGATTATAGGCAAAGATTTTTTGGATAAAAACATAAAGAAAAATCTTTTTTCATCCCAAAATTATTTATCTATAGGTTAAAGATTTTTGGGATGAAAAGATAAATAATTTTTACCGTAGTTCTTTATGTTTTCATCCAAAAATCCTTGATCCAACAATCATGTTTAAAAATTTTAAGAGAGTCGTTGCGCGGACTAACTTTATAAATGGAAGTTAAATAATAGTGAACATGGGTCATTGATTCACCATATTGGTAGATTCAATACAATAAAAATGGTTAACCAACAAACCATGTTCCCATGTTTTTTTTTTTTTCCCGAGTTCATTAATTCGGTACAATAAAAATGAAAATAAATAAACCATGTTCTCATGTCTTTTAAAAATGGTTTATTGATACAATGAATTATTATTTTGTTTCCATCCCTTCCAAAATGATTTTATTATTTATTTTCAATTTTATTATGAGATTTAGGCGTCAGAAAATTAGGAGAGAGAACTATAATGGAGTATTAGGAAGGGGAGAGAGTTTTCACCAGAGAGAGAGAGAGAGAGAGAGAGAGAGAGAGAGAGAGAGAGAGAGATTTAGATAATTATGAAAGATTAGGGAAATCAGGAGAGAAATATTAGATATATTAGGAGAATGAAATGATATTTTGGGGTTTATTTGAATTTTCAAGATGTAAACATAATGATCCAAACCAATTAGGATGGAAACATAAGTAAGTTTTCTAAACAAGACCCCTAATTAACTCTCCCAAAAATGTATGTTTGGTTAATAATTTTACAATTTTTAGATTTGAGACGAACCAATAAACTAAAAAATATTAACACAAAACTAACAAATACAAAAAATTATTTGGCTGAAGCACCCCTAAATAAACTAGTTTTTTTTGTCATTATTCAAATTTTTTTGCCATTTGTTAGTTTTGTTTGATTTCTTTATGGATTATTGATTCGTCCCACAAGAAAAACTAAAAAGTAAAAATTATCAACCAAGCTAAAAATTTTGTGAATAAGGACAAAATAATCAAATAATTTACAAAAGATTGAATTATTTACATCTTTGATGAACTGTTTAAAAATTTTGATCATAGTTTAATACATTCTAGATTTCTCTCGTCATGACCACTCAAAAACAAAAAGTTGAACACAACAAATGTGACAAGTACCATCAATTTTCAGTTCGACATTTTACCACTTAAAATTGTCTCTAGCAGTTCAAAGAAAGGAACAAAAGGTGAGCACAACTCAACATTACAAAACTTGAAACATTGCAATGCATATAACACGAAGTTTAGATAGGTCCTCTTATTTAGATAGTACCATTCCGGCTTCAACATAGAGTCCTAACTATGGACTTTGATGGCTTACAAAATGGAACCATTAGTAGTTCAACTATGAACAGAGGACATTTAAGAAACCATTTAACATCAGAAACTCCAGGGATTGGAGGGGCCTGGTGCAGCAGGTCGCGGCAGCAGAGGAGGCGGAGCCATTACAGGGCCACGGTTTTTGGGCACGAACTTTCGCATCCACAGGTGCTTCCCATTGATTGTAAACTTCACCTTTGGCTGCCCACTGAGGATCATATCAATGGCACCGGGGGAGTAGAAGACAATCTTACTGAACAAGGACTGTTCACCCGGTTGCACATCTTGCATGTGGAGAGACTCAATGCAATCTCCAAAGAGCTGAGTAAAGAACTCCCTGATCTCCCATTCCCACACGGGATAACCCTTGGAAAAGGTGACAAACATGGTCCTATCATCAGGGTGGACCACTGGCGCCTGGTAGGCCGGTTTAGGCCTTATCTCAAATTCACCAATTCTCAAGCGATCGAACCCCGGTTGGACCAGGCTTGACACAAGCATCTGTGTATCAGCCAAATTCTGGGCGGAATTTCTCTCTAGGGCTTCATGCATGATGTCTGAAAAAACCACACAAACATCACTTATCATATTTGCAACGCCTTCAATTGCCTTTATGCGGTTTTCAAGGAAGAATCGGAGAGAGATGTCATTGTTCAAAACATTCTGAGTGAGGGGGATATCGTTTGAGTCAGACAAGGTGAGGAATGGGTTTGGAGCAAGACAATTGAGGCAGGTGACTGCCTCGTCTGCGAGTTCATTAATGAGAATGTGAGGTAGAGACAGAATCCGTTTCACAATCTTGGCAAAGCAGTAATGTCGCTCTAACCAGAGCCATAAGGCCATGATTCGAATGCATTCCACAGGGTCGCGATTGAGGTCCTTTGTGAGTTGGGTGTAGAGCCTCCTGTCTATGCTGTAAAAAATCTTGTATTCTTCAGCGGTAATCGTTATTGTTGTTGAAGCCATCATGAAAAGAAGTAAACTCGGGAACACAACTGCAGATGTATACACAAAGCCGGAAGGTGTCTGAAAACCTGCACACAGAAGCTAAAAATCAGAACATGTAGATTAACCCAGAGTTCATCGAGATCAGAAGCGAAAACAATGAGACGATTCAAAGTAGATCACAAAAAACAAAGAAGGGTGAATCCCTGCATTGCCAAAAAGTGTCATATGAGAACTAAAAGCTATCAAAATTAAAATTAAAAGGAAGAAAGCCCAGCACATTTTAGCAACTGGGATCTAGCAAGAATTGTTGAGCACTAGACAGAGTGTGCCTCCATGACTTGTAACAATTGCCTCCCATAGGCAAAAAAAGAGGGGGACCAAAACCAGACCTCAGAACTGTTGGGGAAAGCAAAGTGGCTGCTACAAATCAGTGAGAAAACATCTATGGAAACACAAATTAAACTGAAGAGCTATCCTGTTTCTTCAATCAATTTTAGCAGTCGTGAATTTTCAGTGACAGATTACATATACACATGACAATGAGAAAATAAAAATTTGATCTACCAACAAAGTAAGAAGAGACCTAAGGAAGGCTTCATTGACAAACTTGCAGAGCCATTTACAAAAACCTCTTAAAGCCACAACTAGACCTCACCACCCCATTTCAATTTATAGCAATTCAACAACTCTACGCAAACTAATTACACGAGTTAATGCGAGGAGGATCTTTTTAAGAAAGAAATCATACCAGGGAAGGTGGTAATTAATGTTGTGAATGTGATTACAGCAATCCCAATTGGACTCATTCATACATCTACCGTTTCTGACAACATGAGTATCTGGCTAAAGGAAACTTTCACACTTGTACAACATGAAGAGAGGGCAAAGGAATCGAAAAGCTCGAATGGTTTGGCAACACCTTTTTATTTAGCAATGCTAGGCTAATTACAAATGGCCAATAGAAGTTGTAACGCTCATCCTGGTTCAAAAGTTCACAACTCACTTTTCCCTTCAATCTGAAACTAAGCAGGGGTAGATTAATTTTGCTATAGAATCAACAGTCAAAAGTAAACTACACCTGATTTAGAGCAATACTTTATAACGCAATCTAGATTGTAATCTTCTTGCTTGTGTGATCAATTTCAAGTTGAAAAAGATGAGGTACAAATAAGAAATCTTAACCTTCTGAACTAACATAACCACACATATACTCCATCTTGCATGCAATATTACAAATGTTTTTCCTCTTTCATTTCAAGAATCAACCATAAATTCGTAGTTCCCCACTCCACTGCTGATTTGAAAAAATAATGTCATTTGCCATCCTGATAAGGCAGGCAAAACCTGTGTCGGAATGTTTAAATTAGTGTAAGCCATAGTCGGCGCCCAATTTGGTAAATCTGATCGGGTTATCTGCAAAATTACTGACAAACTGGAATGCTAGTAACGGTATTTACCACTAACAACTGCAACGTTAAATATGTTATAGGTTTGAAAAGTTTGTCATTATAAAACTGGTATTTATTCGGATTCCTAACTGTTTTTTGCTGGTGTAATTTTTTGTCGGCGCCACCCAATCTGCCTAGCGGTTAGTGTTATTCGCAAATTTACTGCCAAATGATAGGAATTTTAGTAATGGAACTGACAATATAATGCAACTTATGAATTAAAAGTTTCAAAAGGTTTCACAAGTTCACTCTTACAAAGGCGGTATATGCCCGGATTCAGATTTTGTTATAATTAACGACAATGGAATAGAAAAGACTGAAAAGTGCATTCGGGGTGCTTTCTTTCCGTCTCCTTCCTGCATATTTTCCTACATCATGAGAATGGCGGCTGCCCAACGTGTCTATGAAGCACGGATACGGACAACTGGACATGCTCTCTCCCAAAAAATTAGGACAGAGAGACAGAGAGATATGTTGAATAAAATATTTTTGTTCTTAGAACATATATTTACCAAAAGAGAAAAAGTATTACCTATGCCCCTCTTAATATTTTTTCATATTTAATCGCAAATACTAAATTTGCAATAACAATAAAACAAGTGAGAAAAATGCTCAACGTTCAAATTTCAAAACCAACCCTTCAGTTATACATGTTGGGCTGATATTCCCCTTATCAGCCAATGATTTAACTGGTTCATTCTTAAATAGGCCCAGCTATATATTCTACGACTGGGCTTGGTCTGGACCACTTCACAACCTTATAAAAATGTGCTGACCACTTTATCTACAGAAACCTGGGCCGTTTCACAACCCAAGAGAGGTATAACATAAAACCATAGATGTTGGCTAACAGTTTCTGCTATACATTCAAAGGGGCACATTGGTTCAGCAGTTGCCGGAAACACTCTCCTCTTTGGTACGACTTTTCCTCTCCTCTTCTTCCTCCTTCTCCTCTTCTTCTTCTCTATGTTTCCCAAACCATAGACACCAGTCGACAAAAGACTAAAAGAGTTAGCAAGGCATATACGATCCACCGTGTCCGACCAAAAGTTTCTAGCGACCCTCTCATACACGGGACAAAAATAAAGATAAAATATTGGATACTGTCTACTGCGTGCCAGATAAACGTCCGGGACTTGTCCTGCTAAGTCCATGTCCCAGACATCTAGGACACCAGTATGTGAGTCCTGAGAGCGTATTGAGGTGTTTCTTAGCAACGTGGCAACTCAACAAAGAATGACAAATGAAACAAGTCAATGAATCATCAATATATTAAAAAAATGAGTAGGCATTTCAAGTTGCAAAATTCTAATTTTATGTGACAGCATAAATTATGATGGAGCATGGTCAAGAGGAAATAAACCTGAGCCAGAAAATGCTTGACTCCACATCATAGCTTTCCGGAACAATACCATTCAAGAAAACCTTCTAGAACATTGAACAAGCTAGGTTCATAAGACAAGTCCAGTTTCACCTCAGGAAGCTTCTGAAATGCTTCCAGCTCGCTATTAGCCACCTTAAACTGCATTGTTTCTGCATCCTTCTGAAAATGCATCCAAACAATAGCACTAGTTATATTTCACTGAAATCTGAGTACAAGATATCACAGCAGGCCCTATGGCTCCAATCACCACCACAACTTCAAGAAAGTAATGGTATGTTTCATTGAAGATGGATAAATCAGCCCGAAAGGCAAATATCTTGGTTTCTATTTATTGAGGCTTAAATATATTGCGTCACAACCCATGTCTGAGGTCACTGCAATTCCAAGGAAGCAAGTAATGGATAGTTGTGTTCAACGAAGATAAAACAACACTGGAGCAGTTTACTACCAGTACCACCCTAACATGGCTTTCCTGGAACCAGACAACACAAGTCCCACATTTTCTATTCGCTACTTCATGTCCAAGAGGATTAATAGCTCTCGCGAAGGAATCCACTTGCAAATACCAGTCAACATGATTTCCATGGAACTTGAAGACCACATCTGGCACAATGCACCATCTCTATCTTATTCCTTGAAGTTCAACAGGGAACTGAAGTGATTTGCTAAGCAATCATAAATAAGTTCGGAAAGAAACCACAAACAGACTACCATGTACCACCCATCAGGATCTCTACGAAACAATACAACCATTAATCCTGCCATCGTGTCTCTCCTTTCACTAAAACTTTGTACTGGCTAGTTGTCTCAAGGTGGATAAATAAAGAATTGAGATTTTAACAATATCACAACCATTGATGCTGAGGTTATCGTTCTCCAGTCAGGCAGAAAAAGATCAGACGGAACAGGCAACCTGCATTGAGTACATCGTTTAACCACCCGAGAAGACTATAAAGGAGTTCAAGAAAATGGGCAATTAATTGATAGATAACCAATCGTCAAACCTTTTGCCTTCAAACTATTGCAAACCATAAAGCGAAGGCTTAAGATAAGAAATTTTGGGATTTAAACCAGACTACTGACATTATATTCTGAAAAATGTCATGGCATTGTCTGCTTAAACTATTACACTGGAACTACAAGATCAAACCGGGATAACACATTCAAAGCACACAAACATCTTCCAAACTTTGGATTCATAGATCCACAGAGTAATGTTAGAGTTCACTGCACTTCATCCTTATATCCACTAATAATTTCTAAACAAGTAATACAGGGAGTTGTAGCAGCAGCACACTGCAGATCAGACAGAGAAAAAGACCTCCAGGGAGAGAAATTCCGTCGAGGAGACGTCGTCAATAATTCATTGTAGGGTGATCTCCTACCATGAGGGTGCAGAGGAGGCCGACAGAGAGTTGGTGTTGATGAGATCAAGTTGGAGTTTTCACTGTTGTTCTTGCTCTCATAGCTGCTCAGACTCGCTGCCAGAGCCATAGTACTTCTGGAACTGGCAGGTCTCTTTGACATACCACCAAAGTTACTTTTTGGTGGATAATGGCGATTCTTGTCCCATAAAGCACCATGAGCAAGTAAATTCTTGTGTTTCCTTGTGTAAGCATCCTCAGGCTTCACAATTTCTTTAATGGACGAACAAGAGACAACATCTGCCAGACTTGTAAAAGACTTTGATTTGCCACCATAGAATTTGGATATTCCTCTCCTGAAAAGTTCAAATGGCATATTATGAAAACTTAACACAAATAAAAGAAAACTAATGCACATAAGACAAAAAAGAAAGAAATTTCCTCTCTGAAACCTGAACCGAAGCAAATTGTGAATTTATTAAGATTTGGTAGTAATTTCCGAAACACAAAGAAAAAAAAAAACTTCAATGCGTTAACAAATCAAATATATCTCATAAATATTGGAAAGTTGAGTCTAAAAAACATCAAAAGTTTGTTTTGAATAATGATCACATATCTAATAGGTAGGACACTAGTTTCTGATGTGAGAGCTGTGATCTGTGGGTCTGAGACCCCGATCTCCACCATTGTCTATGATCCTATCTTATTACGCCATGATTTGTCAAAATAACAAGAAGTTTGCAAAAAAATTACACATTCACAAGAACTTTTTAATAAAGCATAGAGCAGAGCAGGGTAGAAGGCTGAGATTGCTTTTTAGGATGATGCACTTTCCATACATTTGTTGATTATTCAATGATAAATGTAAGTCTGTTGCCCATTGTTAACGCCAAAATATTTCATCCCAATAGTACAGAAGTAACCAACAATCAAAGGGAATATCAATAGCATTTTCATTAGGAAGATTCAAGGGACAGCAGATTTTATTCAGCTCAGGTACTCAGCCAGCAGATCTAGTAGCCAATAAACAAAGCATGGACAAATTAAGCAATAAAAATTTGAACTCAAAGATACATACATACATAAAGATATATACCTCCATATTGAGACCAACCCGAAATCCCTCGATTTCTTTCCGGAATGTGAGAAATAACTCCGACGGAATTATATTGATGTTGTACAGTTCATCCCAAGATTTGGGGTCTTCGCCACTCTTGCCCGTCTCCATTTTCAAGCGAACTGAACCCACACTACATAGTTCAATCAAACCATGTGTCTACTTCTTCTGGGTTACTAAAAACCAAACCCAATCATAAAGCACCCCAATTTTGAACCAAACCCAATTAAACTTTATTTTTTCTAACAATTAAAGAACACTTAAGACTTCAGGTCACATAAATTTCGAAACTAAACATCATGAGTAAAGAAAAGCTTGTGCCTTTTTCAAGTGCGCGTGTGGGTTCAAATAACTAGAGAAACTTGAATTTCGTTGCTCATCGCTTTCACAGAAAAGATTCTTAGGGGTGTTTGGGAGCCGGAACCGGGAGCCTCAGTACACGCTGTGTAATGAGAATTTTAGCTGTCTATTCTTTTTTTGAATGATCTAGATCTTAATTAAATTGTTCGCGCGAACAGTTATATTATTCATTATTTAGATTCGGATCATTCAAAACACTTTTAACGGCTAAAATTTACTTACTACACTTGTAATCACTACAGGCCCCGCTCTCTTGGGAGCCAACCTTGTAACTTTTCATTTTTGGCTTTTTAGCTTTTTAGCTTTTTGAATTATTGTCAGAATGAGTTTTGAATCTGGAAAGAGCGTTATGATTTTTTTTTACCACTTTGCCCTTTGATTATGAATTAGGTTATATATATTTTTTTTGTCTTCCTTTTTTTAAAAAAAATAAACAGTGGTCTCATGAATGCTCCCAACCAAATTTTTCTCTCCCCTCAACCTATACTCTTCTCTTCTCTCTCTCTCTCTCTCTCACTTTACCTACAATGTCATCTTCCCCAAGGCTTCAAATAGAAAACCCACCAATTTGTGCAAGTACATCGTCCAGTTCAAATTGCAAACCTCAAACCTCAAATTCAATTCAACAATAAAATCAAGACCCAGAATCTGTGCAAGAAATAAGAGGCGTCCAATCTAAGAATCCCAATAGGACCCAATTTGTCTTCCGTTCATTCTCGTCCAGATTTAAATGATTTCTGAAGTAGTTCTGAACGGTGTGGAGAAATTGCAGGGGTAGAGAGGTAAAGAGGCAGGGTCACGGGAAAACCAAAAAATGAAAATGCAAAATGAGAATGGGAAAAGGAAGGTCTGGGCTGTTTCTGGGTTTTTGCTCCAAACGTTGAAATTGAAGAATGAGTTTCTTGAAACCAGGCGGCCAAACAAGTAGAAGTGGAAAAGAAAAACGGGAAAACTAAAAAAATAAGTGCCCAAACAGGCTCTTAGTCTTCGTTTTGCATTTGTGGGTCTGGTTATGGGCTATTTCATGATAGGAGAGAGAGGTTGTTGTGCTTTACCCACGCCCAACCCTGAGATTTTCGAGGGCCCAAACGATAATGTAAATCAGAGCCCTATGTTTTTCTAGAGAGAAAATTAAAGAACCAATATTTATTTTAAATTATAAATATTGTGTTCCATATTTTGTCATTTTTGTAATTCATGTCTTCATGTTAATAAAAAATAATTATTGGTCATAATTGTCTGTTCTTATTGCAAGAATTAGAAAATCAATTGAAATGGGCAATGCTAACCTTTTATGAATACGCACAAAGTGTTTTATTTATTTATTCCCTAATTAGTACACTGACAATTTTTTTTTAAAAAAAGTCAACAAATAATAAGGATGTAGTGGAAAGGAGGAAAAAAAGAGAAGAGAAGGTAGAAACTGACTATGGTAAGAAAAAATAAAAGGGAAGAGAAATGGTAAGAAAAAAGAAAAGGAAAGAGGAGGTAGAAAAGGAAAATAAGGACTCATGGGAATTGAACCATGGCATTTACTAGAAAACACACAAACCATTCCACTATGTCAAATGCTTCTCTATTTTTTATAGTGCAACATTATATATTTATTACTTGTAACGAACATATATATACCCAATTGGAGCCCTAAAAAAGGGCTATTTTTTGTAGGCCCTAAACCCGGGCCTACCCAGCCTCCCCATAGGACAAGCCCTGGCTCCACCAGTTGGATTTTGCAATCGGCAATGGCTTGGCCGGTATATGGAGGCACTAGTCTAGTGAGAGTTTTATTTACTAAATTGCACCTTGTATTTCCAAAGAAGCATCATGTTAACAAGTGTTATAGTGCACCCATTAATGCTACAAAAATTACATTTTTGTAGATACTACTTATACAAAAAATACACCTTTAAGTTTTAAAGTACAATTATACTTTTAAATTGTACTTTTTTGTACTCTTAACGGATATACTATGACATCCGTTAGCATTTCCTTCCAAAGAATATGAGTAATGCCCTCAGTCCAAAAACAATTTTTTATGGTCCGTTTTTGTGAAGGATATAGTAAAAGGGTCTTTACTTAAATAAGAACATTAACTTTTTTTTTTAATGCCAAAAGGACAAAATCACCTACACATTTTAAAAATGCCCTCACTAGCCAATAAAAGTGTCTAAACCCTCAAACCTAATGAAAGTGACTAAACCTAAAACCCAAGATACCCTATGAAAGTGCCTAAAATCCTAGGGTACCATATGAAAGTGCCTAAACTACTAAAACCCTATAATTGAAAAGTGCACCATAAACCTTAGGGTACCATATGAAAGTGCCTAAACAACTAAAACCCTATAATTAAAAAATGCACCCTAAATGCCTATTGCCTACACCCAAAATGTCTAAACTCATTATACTCTACCCCAAAGAGCCTAAATCCCTCAAAAATTGAACCCACCCCCAAAATTGAAGAGAGAGAAATTAATTTTGTCTCACCCATTAAACTTGTCCCATGCATGCGTGTGTGTGAAAGAGAGGGAGAGGGAGAGAGAGAGAGAGAATGACGAGACACGCATGCGAAAGACATGTGGGGACAACCCACTATACCCAACACGAATGACGGTATACAGGCTACAACAATAAATTTCTCTGAGATCTGCTATACCCTACACGATGGGTCATTGTCAGGGACAATACTTCTCTCTTTCGTGCCAAAAAGAGTTTGTAAAATTTTTTTGTCAATAAATGTGTTTTTGTCTAGTGTTGTCCTTGAATCATGAAAATTTTTACATCAATGTATTGGAAGCATTAAAATAAGTTAAGGTGGACTAAACACCAATTAAATCCCCAAACTTGGCATTTGGACCAATTTTCTATTTTTTTTTTAACCAATGAGAGTTAAAAAAAGGAAGAACCGTTAGTTCATAGGTCTGTCATTTTCATACAAAGGATTGCACTATGTTTGGAACTTGTGAAAGACAAGGACGTGTGAAAAAAAAAAAAGAAAAAAAGAAATACAAACCATAAATAAAAGAAAATTTTCTTTCGCTTTCTTTTCCTTTTTACAAATTCCAAAACAAACCATTCGTTGGCCTTGGACGAAACAATAAACTGGCTCGTCAATCCCTTTGGTATGGAAATGGAAGTGATATTTTACAAGTTTGTCAAGAACAATTTGAATAGTTATATGACTTGTGAATTTGTGCATCTTCTTTATGAAAATTTCTCATTGTGTTCTGGTCCACGGTGGGCGTGGACGACCACTAATTTGAGAATTATTCAGAAGAGTTAGGTTTGACAGTTTTCAGGTTGATTAATCCAACATGAGGCTGTTTTAAATTAGGTTAAGGGGCTGTTTTAAATTAGGTTAAGGAAAATGCTAACCTCAACTCTTAGAGCAAAGGATAATGTGTAGAAAGTTATCAATATTCAAGAAAAGTATATAGATCTTTGTGAAATGTGTACCGATATTTTAATTTATTTGTCGAAAATAATCCTCTACTTAATTAGCAGAGATTAGCACTAAGCAAGACCTATAGCCCTGTTTGATACCAAGCTTCACAGGTGGGATTAGGATTGTAAATGTCGTGGGCTCTTTAACAGTTGCTGTTTGGTTTGTTTTTTAGGTCTAGGATTAATAATCCTGTGGGATTTTGAAACCCCTCAATTTGCCGGATTCACCAATCCGGGGGCTTGGTATTGTCAATCCCATACCAAAGGATTGAGTGGGTAAAGACAATTATGACCTTACCCTTTTTATCTTTTACCACAATTATCCTTGCGAGTGTATAACATTAAAAAAAAAATAAAAAAAAAATAAAATAAAATAAGAAACCCCTACCCACCACCACCCAAAGAGCGGCTGTGGGAGAGCGAAAATTGGCGATTCAATTTCTTTGAGATCACCAGCGCAAATCACACTCTGGTGACTTCTCAACAAATGACGGTGGTCTTCTCTTTTCTACTTAATTATTTCCCTTCTTTTTGTGTGTGTGTGTGGTTGGGGGTGGTGTTACGATTGACTAAATCACGGGGATTGCTCTTTCTGTTGGTTTTTCTTGCATTCAAGATCTTAGATGTTCTTATCGCTTTTTTTTTGGGGCTCTGATTCTAACAAAATCTAAGGATCACTCTTTCTGTAGGTCTTTCTTGCATTCGAGATCTTGGATGTTTTTTATCATTTACCGATGTAGTAGTTCTTGTTGTTGAATTTTATACAGAGGGCAAATGTATAGAAAATTTTCTTTGGGCTCACCGACGCAAATCACATACACTCCGATGACTTCTCTTCTCTACAAATGATGGTAGTCTTCTCTTCTCTACTTAATTATTTCCTTACAATTTTTGTTTTGTTTTTTGGGCTGTGATTCCAACTAAATCTAGGGGTCACTCTTTTTGTGGGTCTTTCTTGCATTCGAGATCTTAGATGTTTTCATCCTTTACCGATGTAGTAGCTCTTGTCATTAAATTTTATACTAAGGCCGAATTTAAAGAAAATCCCCATTAATAATCCCATCAAAACAAGAGAAGGATTTTTCTCCTCCCTAACAATCTCATTACATTATTAATGAAGATTTCTCCTTTCACCGCATGGCCCCTCCCCCTCCATCCCCTTCCCCCTTCCTCCAGCTCCTCCGTCCCTCTCCTCTCCTCTCTTTTATCACTTCCTCTCCTGGATTTGCCAATAACTCTCCATGCATGACTAGATCTGCTCACCGGTTAGTGCGGACGATTAGAATCTTGATTTTTGGACCAAGGGGAAGCTGATCTAGGCCTCTGATACTGACGGCTAGCGGCATGACAACGACGACGATGGCACCGGCGGTTTCCTTTTCTTCTCTTTTATTTTTTTTTACTTTTTGCTTCTTACTTTGTTGTTGTTAGTTTTGTAGGTGGTTTTATTGGCTAGCGGTTTTATAGGCCAATGGGTTTGTTTCTGGTTGTTTTGTTTACCGATTTTGGGCCAGTGGTTTGATTTAATACATTTCTATCTCTTTACCAAAAAATCTCATTACATTATTAATCCCAATCTCAATCTCACCTCATTGTCAATCCCTCTAAAACAAAACATCGTATCAAACAGGGCCTTAGGCTAATAGGTTCTTGAGACACCAACCTTACTCCATGGGAGCCTACTCCCATAAACTTGCCAATTCAGTATATAAAATAGAGCACAACATTGAAGTGTGAACTGCTAACTCAAAAAATTATACATTTCATATTTCAGTGTAGCTTATTCAATGCTAATTGGAAAAGTAGAAATCCCTTCTCTGGGCTCAACGGCGCAAATCAAGCAAACTCTGTCAACTTCTCTTCTCTACGAATAAAACATTCCGGCGACTCCTCTACGAACTACGGTAGTCTTTCCTTCTTTACTTAATTATTTCCCAGCTATTTTCAATTTTTTTTAGGCTGTGATTCAAACTAAATTTAGGGATCACTTTTTTTGCGGGTCTTTCTTACATTCGAGATCTTAGATGTTTACATCTTTTACCGATGTAATAGTTCTTTCTGTTAAATTTTATACCGATGCCTAATTTATTGAAAATCCTCATTACTAATCCCATCAAAATGAGAAAAGGATTTCTCCTCATTAATAATCCCATTACATTATTAATCCCAATCCCACCCCATTATCTATCCTTACAAAATGACACCTCGTATCAAACAAAGCCTTAGGTTAAAATGTTCTTTGGGCACCAATCTTACTCCAAGGGAGCCTACTACCATAACTTGCCAATTCAGTATATAGATAAATAGAACACAACATTCAACCGTGAACTGGTAACTCAAACAATTAATTAATACATTTTATATTTCAGTGTAGCTAATTCAATGCTAATTGGAAAAGCAGAAATGCCTGCAGGATTTTATAGCTTTTGAGGACTTGCTTAATTTTATGTACACAATTATGAGAGACATACATCATAGATGTGATATACTTCATCTCCGTCTTCAAATCAAGGAAATGGCTACAATACACATCTATTAAAGGTATGTACATATATATGCACTTATTGTATGGTCTAAATTGTGTCACCTCAATGGCAATCGTAATATTTTTTTAGTTTTCCGTAACTTTTCAGCAATATAGTTTGTAACATTTTCTATAATTCGTAATATTTTCGTGGGTCTCGTAACTTTTACATAAAAAAAATCGTAACATTTTATAAAAAAATCATAACTTTTGTAGGCATATATGAGTTGCATTAAACACTCATTGTCCCAAGTACTAATTTGAACAGCAACAGTAATGACTTGAACAATCTTGTGTGGTAGTAGTAGTTTATTGTGTTTTCGTATAATTTTTCGTCGCCGTTATAATAAAGATAATACAGAATTCGATTTTGATTGATCTATTTTGTATATCCTACGTTGGTTTCGCACAATCTGTAAAGGAGGCGCCATTGAAAGATAAATTTCCAACTGTCTCAATCAAGAGAAATTCTTGAAATCTACATCCTGATTTAAAGGTGCTTTGTCTAATAAACCAAAAATAATCTTCTTCTTTTTTTTTTTTGTCTTTATTCAAAAATAAAAAAATAAATTTGTAAGTTTTTTCATCAATTTTTTGTGGTTTATTAGTTCGTCTCAGCGACAAATCCAAAAAAAGTACTCCCTCTGTCCTATTTTAAATGCTTCCTACAAATATACATGTCATTTTCAAACGTTTATATATTTTTATTTGTAATGTTTTCAAAACTTTTAAATTTTTTTCTAATAAAACTAATTGAGATCTATCAAATAAGATCCATATTACATATAAAATACATTATAGAATGAAAACTACAAGAGTTTTGAAAGGCATGCATAACCTTACGGAGCAATTAAATTGGGACGGAAGGAGTATAAAACTATGATCAAAATTGTTAAAAAGTTCACTAAAAAAAATAATCCAAATTTTTGTGGTTTACTGGATTACTTTTGTTTTTATTTTAATTAGACATCATGTTTGAGAATTCTACTTATGTTGTCATCCTATGGGATTTGAATACTTATGTTTACATCGCGCCATTGGATATTCGAACCTTTTATACCCTATTATAGGATTGACCGATTATCTTTTCATTTATTAGTTTTGCATGTAGTCGTTTATTGTTCTCAATATTTTGGGGATTATTACATTGATTCCTAAATGGGTGGTGTCAATTTCCATTTTAAACGGGATTCAGTTCCTATCCCTTACCCATAAAACATAACATCACATCCCTTTATGAATTTTGCCTGCGCATGTGGCTCCCTTAAAAAATTCTTTGGATAAAAGCATAAGAACTACGGCAAACATCATTTATGTTTTCAACCCAAAATTCTTTGCCTATAGGGTAAAGATTTTTTGGTTTAGAACTTAAAATTTTTGGATGAAAATATAAAGAAAACTTTTTACCCTATAGGCAACGATTTTTCTTTATGTTTTCATCTAAAATTCTTTACGTTTTCATCCCAAAATTCTTTGCCCATAGGGTAAAGATTAGAGGCAAAGATTTTTGGGATAAAAACATAAAAAAATTTGGATGAAAACATAAAGAAAAAATCTTTTTTCATCCCAAAATTTTCTGTCTATAGAATAAAGAATTTTGGGATGAAAAGATAAATATTTTTTACCATAGTTCTTTATGTTTTCATCCAAAAATCATTGATCCAACAATGATATTTAAAAATTTTAAGAGAGCCGTTGCGCGGAACAAATTTATAAATGGAAGTCAAATAATATTGAATATGGTTCATTGATTCACCACATTGATAGATTCAATATAGTAAAAATGGTTAGCCAATAAACCATGCATGTTCTCGTGTTTTTTTTCCCTGAACATGGTTCATTAATTCGGTACAGTAAAAATGAAAATAAATAAACCATGTTTCCATGTCTTTTAAAAATCGTTTATTGATACAAAAAATTATTAGTTGTTTCCATGTCTTCCAAAATGTCATTATTATTTATTTTCAATTTTATTTTGAGATTTAGATGTCAAAAGATTAGGAGAGAGAATTATAATATTAGGAAAGGGAAAGAGTTTTCACCATAGGGGAGAGAGAGAGAGAGAGAGAGAGAGAGAGATTGATTTAGATAATTAGGAAAAGATTAAGGAAATCAGGAGAGAAATATTAGATAAATTAGAGAGAGAGAGAGAGAGAGAGAGAGAGAGAGAGAGAGAGAGAGAGAGAGAGAGAGAGAGAGATTTAGATAATTAGGAAAGATTAGGAAAATCTGGAGAGAAATATTAGATAAATTAGGAGAATGAAATGGTATTTTCGGGTTTATTTAAATTTCAAGATGTAAACATAATAATTCAAACCAAATAGGATGGAAACATAAGTAAGTTTTCTAAACAATAGCCCTAATTAACTCTCCCAAAAATATATGTTTGGTTAATAATTTTATACATTTTAGATTCGAAATGAACCATTAAACCACAAAATATTAACACAAAACTAACAAATACAAAAAAAAAAAAAAAAAATTGGCCAAAGCACCCCTAAATATACCATTTTTTTTTTGTTATTATTCAAATTTGTTTGTTATTTGTTAGTTTTGTGTCGATATTTTTTTGGATTATTGATTCGTCCCAGTGAGAAGAAACTAAAAAGTAAAAAGTTATTAACCAAGCTAAAAATTTTGTGAATAAGGACTAAATAATCGAATAATCTAAAAAAGTTTGAATTATTTTCGTCTTTGATGAACTCTTTAAAAATTTTGATCCTAGTTTAATACTATTTAGATTTCTCTCGTCGAGAAAAATGATTAATCCAAAAAAAAAGACACAAACTAACTAAATGCAATTTTTTTGGGGATAAAAACAAAAGAAAAATAAATTGATTGGTTTATTTTGCCAAAGCTAGGACCTGACTTCTTCAAACCCAGGACACATAAAACGTGACCGCTAAAAAAAAAAAAGTTGAACACAACAAATGTGACAAGTACCATCAATTTTCAGTTCGACATTTTACCAACTTAAAATTGTCTCTAGCAGCTCACAGAAAGTAGCAAAAGGTGAGCACAACTGAACATTAGAAAACTTAAAACATTGCAAAGCATATAACACGAAGTTTAGACAGGTCCTCTTATTCAACATAGTCCTAACTATGGACTTTTATAACTTACAAAATGGAACCATTAGTAGTTCAACTTTAAGAAACCATTTAACAACATCGGTAACACCAGGGATTGGAGGGGCCTGGTGCAGCAGGTCGCGGCAGCAGAGGAGGCGGAGCCTTTCCGGGGCCACGGTTTTTGGGCACGAACTTTCGCATCCACAGGTGTTTCCCATTGATTGTAAACTTCACCTTTGGCTGCCCACTGAGGATCATATCAATGGCGCCGGGGGAATAGAAGACAATCCTACTAAACAAGGACTGTTCACCCGGTTGCACTTCTTGCATGTGGAGAGACTCGATGCAATCTCCAAACAGCTGAGTGAAGAACTCTCTGATCTCCCATTCGCCCACGGGATAACCCTTGGAAAAGGTGACAAACATGGTCCTATCATCAGGGTGGACCACTGGCGCCTGGTAGGTTGGTTTAGGCCTCATCTCAAATTCACCAATTCTCAAGCGATCGAACCCCGGTTGGACCAGGCTTGACACGAGCATCTGTGTATCAGCCAAATTCTGGGTGGAATTTCTCTCTAGGACTTCATACATGATGTCGGACAAAACCCTGACACAAACTTCACTTATAATCTGCGAAACGCCTTGAATTGCCTTCATGCGGTTTTCATGGAAGAATTGGAGAGAGATTTCACTTTTCAAGATATTTTGGGTGAGGGGGATATCGTTGGAATCGGACAAGGTGAGGAATGGGTTTGAAGCAAGACAATTGAGGCAGGTGACTGCCTCGTCTGCGAGTTCATTTATGAGAATGGGAGGTAGAGATAGAATCCTTTTTACAATACTGGCAAAGCAGTTATATCGCTCTAACCAGAGCCACAAGGCCATGATTCGCATGCATTCCACAGGGTCGCGATTGAGGTCCTTTGTGAGTTGGGTGTAGAGCCTCCTGTCTATGCTGTGAAAAAGCTTGTATTCTTCAGCGGTAATCGTTATTGTTGTAGCCGTCAGGGAAAGAAGCATACTCGGGAACACAGCCGCAGATGTATATACAAACCGAGAAGGTGTCAGAAAACCTGCTCACAGACGCTAAAAATCAGAACAATTAGATTAACCCAGAGTTTATCAAGATCAGAAGCCGAAACAATGAAATGATTCAAAGTAGATGACGAGAAACATAAAATGGTGAATCCCTGCATTGCCAAAAAGTGTCATCTAAGAACTAAAAGCTATCAAAAGTAAAAATAAAAGGAAGAAAGCCCAGCACATTTTAGCAACTGGGATCTAGCAAGAATTGTCAAGCGCTAGACAGGAGTGTGCCTCCGTGACTCGTAACAATTGCCTCACATAGGCAAAAAAAGAGGGGGGCCAAAACCAGACCTCAGAACTGTTGAGGAAAGCAAATCTGGCTATGTGGGAGTGGCCATCTGCCAGATATAGCCCTTGAAATCTCAAAAGAAGCAGCTACAAATCAGTAAAAAAAAACATCTTTGGAAAACAGAAATTGAACTGGAGCAATCCTGTTTCTTCAATCAATTTTAGCAGTCGTGAATTTCAGCGACAGATTACATATATAACATGACAATGAGAAAATAAAACTTTGATGTACCAACAAAGTAAGAAGAGACCTAAGGACGGTTCCATTGACAAACTTGCAGATCCATTTACAAGAAACTCCTACAGACACAACTAGAACTCACTACCCCACTTCAATTTATAGCAATTCAACAAATCTACGCAAACTATTAACACGAGTTAATGTGAGGAGAATCTTTTTACGAAAGAAATCACACCAGGGAAGGTGGTAATTAATGTTTTGAATGTGATTACAGCAATCCTAATTGGACTCATTCATACATCTACCGTTTCTGACAACATGAGTATCTGGCTAAAGGAAACTTTCACACTTGTGCAACATAAAGAGAGGGCAAAAGGAATGAAAAGCTCGAATGGTTTGGCAACACCTTTTTCTTAAGCAACGCTAGGCTAATTACAACTGGCCAATAGAAGTTATAACGCTCATCCTGGTTCAAAAGTTCACAACTCACTTTTCCCTTCAATCTGAAACTAAGCAGGAGTAGATTAATTTTGCTATAGAATCAACAGTCAAAAGTAAACTACACCTTATTTAGAGCAATACTTTACAACGCAATCTAGATTATATTCTTCTCGCTTGCGTGATAAATTTCAACTTGAAAAGGATGAGGTACAAATAAGAAATCTTAACATTCTGTGCTAACATAACCACACATATAATCCGTCTTGCATTCAATATTACTAATATTTTTCCTCTTTCATTTCAAGAATCAGCCAGAAATTCGTAGTTCCCCACTCCACTGCTCATTTGAAAAAATAATCCGATTTTCCATCCTGATAAGGTCAGCAAAATCTGTGTCGGAATGTTTAAGTTAATGTAAGCTTTTGTCAGTACCCAATCTGTAAATCTGATTGGGTTATCTGCAAAATTACTGACAAATTTGAATCCTAGTAACGGTATTTACCTCTAACTGCAACGTTAAATATATTATAGGTTTAAAAAGTAAAGTTTGTTGTTATAAAACCGGTATTTGTTCGGATTCCTAACTGTTTTTTATTGGTATGATCGTTTGTCGGCACCCAATCTGACTATCAGTTAGTGTTATTCGCAAATATACTGCCAAATGATTGGAATTTTAGTAACGGAACTGACTATATAGTAAAACTTATGAATTAAAAGTTTCAAAATTTCGTTCATTACAAAAGCAATATTTGTCCAGATTCAGATTTTGTCGTTACGATAAACGACCTTATGAATAAAAGGTTTCACGCGTTCACTCTTACAAAGGCGGTATATGTCCGGATTCAGATTTTGTCGTTATGATAAATGACAATGGAATAGAAAAGACTGAAAAGTGCATTCGGGGTGCTTTCTTTCCGTCTCCTTCCTGCATATTTTCCTACATCATGAGAATGGGGACTGCCCAACTTGTCTAAGAAGCATGGATACAGACACCTAGACACGCTCTCTCAAAAAATTAGGACACAGACACAGAGGGATATGTTGAATAAAAATTTTTTTACTTAAAACATATATTTTCCAACAGAGGAAAAGTATTTCCTATACCTCTCTTAATGTTTTTTCATATTTAATCACAAATACTAAATCTGCAATAACAATAAAACAATTGAGAAAAATGATCAACGTTAAAATTTCAAAACCAACCCTTCAGTTATACATGTTGAGCTGATATTCCCTTTATCAGCAAATGGTTTAAACGGTTCATTCTTAAACAGGCCTAGCTATATATTCTATGACTCGGCTTGGTCTGGACCACTTCACAACCTTATAAAAATGGGCTGACCACTTTATCTACAGAAACCTGGGCCGTTTCACAACCCAAGAGAGGTATAAGATAAAACCATAGATGTTGGTTAACAGTTTCTGCCATACATTCGAAGGGGCACATTGATTCAGCAGTTGCTGGAAACACTCTCCTCTTCCTCCTCTTCTTCTTCTCTATGTTTCCCAAACCATAAACACTAGTCACCAAAAGAGTTAGCAAGGCATATCCGATCCACCATGTTCGACCAAAAGTTTTTAGCGACCCTCTCATATCCAGGACAAAAACAAAGATAAAATATTGGATATTGTCAACTGCATGCCTGATAAAAGTCCAGGATGTGTCAGGCCAAGTTCGTGTCCCAAAAGTCTAGGACACCAGTATGTGAGTCCTGTATTGAGGTGTTTCTCAACAGTGTGGCAACTCAAACAATGAATGAAAAATGAAACAAGTCTATGAATCGTCAAAATATTAAAAAATGAGTAGGCATTTCAAGTTGCAAAATACTAATTTTATGTGACAGCATAAATTATCATAGAGCATGGTCAAGAGGAAATAAACCTGAGCCAGAAAATGCTCGACTCCACATCATAGCTTGCTGGAACAATACCATTCAAGAAAACCTTCTAGAATATTGAACAAGCTAGGCTCATTAGACAAGTCCAGTTTGACCTCAGGAAGCTTCTGAAACACTTCTGGATTGCTATTAGCCACCTTAAACTGCATTGTTTATGTATCCTTCTGAAAATGGATACAAACGATACACTAGTTATATTTCTCTGAAACCTGAGTACAATATATCGCAGCAGGCCCTATGGCTCCAATCACCACCACCACTTCAAGAAAGTAATGGTATGTTTCATTGAAGACGGATAATCAGCCCGAAAGGCAACCATCTTGGTTTCTATTTATTGAGGCTTGAATATATTGCATCACAACCCATGTCTGAGATCACTGCAATTCCAAGGAAGCAAGTAATGGCTAGTTGTGTTCAACAAAGACAAAACAACACTACTTCATGCCCTAAAATGGCTTTCATGAAACCAGACAACACAAGTCCCACTTTTTCTATTCGCTACTTCATGCCCAAGAGGACTAATGGCTCTCTCGCAAAGGAATCCTTTGCAAATACCAGTCAACATGATTTCCATGGAACTTGAAGACCACATCTGGCACAATGCACCTCTCTATCAAATTCCTTGAACTTCAACAGGGAACTGAAGTGATTTGCTGAGCAATCATAAATAAGCTTGGAAAGAAATCACAAACAGACTACCATGTACCACCCATCAGGATCTCAACAAAACAATACAACCATTAATCCTGCCATCATGTCTCTCCGGTCACTAAAACTATGAACTGCCAGTTGTCTCAAGGTGGATAAATAATGAATTGAGATTTTAACATCACAACCATTGATGCTGAGGTTATCTTTCTCTAGTCAGGCAGAAAAAGATCAGACGGAACAGGTAACCTGCATTGAGTACATCGTTTAACCACCCGAGAGGACTATAAAGCAGTTCAAGAAAATGGGCAATCAATTGATAGATAACCCATCTTCTAAACTTTTTGCCTTCAAACTATTGCAAACCGTAAAGTGAAGGCTTAAGACGACAGGATGGAAGAATGCATCAATGCTCATTGACGGGATCAAACAAAAATGTTAGACATCCATGATATGAAGGTAAGAAATTTTGGGATTTAAACGAGACTGCTGCCATTATATTTTGAAAAATTCCATGGCATTGTTTGCTTAAACTAGTACACTGGGGAGAACCATAAGATCAAACCAGGATAACATATTCAAAACACACAAACACCATGAACGTCTTCCAAACTTTGGATTCATAGATCCACAGAGTAATTTTCACTGCACTTCATCCTTATCTCCACTAATAATTTCTAAACCAGTGATACAGGGAGTTGTAGCAGCAGCACACTGCAGATCAGACAGAGAAAAAGACCTCCAGGGAGAGAAATTCCGTTGAGGAGACGTCATCAATGATTCATTGTAGGGTGATCTTCTACCATGTGGGTGCTGAGGAGGCCGACAGAGAATGGGTGTTGATGAGATAAAGTTGGAGTTTTCACTGGTGTTCTTGCTCTCATAGCTGCTTAGACTCGCCGCCAGAGCCATAGTACTTCTGGAACTGGAAGGTCTCTTTGACATACAGCCAAGGTTACTTTTCGGTGGATAATTGCGATTCTTGTTCCATAAAGCACCATGAGCAAGTAAATTCTTGCGTTTCCTTGTGTAAGCATCCTCAGGCTTCACAATTTCTTTAATGGAGGAACAAGAGACGGCATCTGCCAGACTAGTAAAAGACTTTGATTTGCCACCATAGAATTTGGATATTCCTCTCCTGAAAAGTTCCATTGGCATATTATGAAAACTTTACACAAATAAAAGAAAACTAGTTCACATAAGAGAAAAAAAAAGTAGTGATATCTTAAGCATGCTAAAATAGACGCAATCCTAAAGGGCACCAAAATTTGACTAGAAATTTCCCCTGAAACCTGAACCGAAGCAAATTGTGAATTTATTAAGATTTGGTAGTAATTTCCATAACACAAAGAAAAAAAAATACTTCAATGCATTAGCAAATCAAATATATCTCATAAATATTGGAAAGTCAAGTCTAAAAAATATCATAAGTTCGTTTTGAATAATTATCACATATCTAATAGTTAGGAAACTTGTTTCTGAGGTGAGAGGTGTGACCTGTGGGTCGGAGACCCCGATCTCCACCGTTGTCTATGATCCTATCTTATTACACCATGATTTGTCAAAATAACACAAAGTTTGCCAGACAATTACACATTCACAAGAATTTTTTATTCAACAAGATTCATAGCGCTTAGTGATATTAATTAATCTTCAAAAAATACAAAATTATTTAAAGCATGTCTAGTGTATCTGATTCGGCTGTATCCTATTACCACTTTTTTTTTTCACACCAATGGCAATAGATAATTCAGGATTAAAACTATTGACCTTATGTTAATTCTTATTCACTCAATTCAATAGTAGGTTCATTCACCAGGTAAGCTAATTGTTATGATTTGGAGAAAAGAGAAGAAAAAACTTAGAACCTGGTATGGGCCTATAAAATACCCTAATCACCAACAGATGAACAAACAATGCCAGAGTATTGGTTCTTTTAGTCCCAAGTTCCATTCTTCCTTTTTCACAAAAGATGGGCAAAAGAGTTCAGAAATGACCTGATGAATCAGACGTAATAGTTCAGGAATCAAACAAATGGTTAACTGTGCCCAGAATCATCACCAGATCATAAGATTTGTCATCAATTGCAGTGTTTTATAAAGCTCAAGGCACACCGAGTCGCAATGGTCCTATGGAGCCTAGGCACAAGGCGCGGAAGGAAAATAGTGGAATTCAAATGTAGGCAAGATTGTACAATTTAAGAAATACTACTAGTCTTATAAAATACCAAATATCACAAAACCTAACAGAATCAGAAATGGAACAAGGAGGAGGAAGAGAAGGAAGGCATTGATGACAAAATCTAATTCCCAAGAAGATACACCTGATAAGAGCCTCTAGAGTTCAGCAATTCTCTTCCACAATTCATGATGTGAGTGTTGATCACGTGATTGGTTATTGTCTTATGGAAAACCAGTTTTCTAGTAGGAGTTCAATTACAATGATGCAATGCCACATCTGCATGTTGTGTAAATTCTTGTGCTCGTATACTTTCTCAAAATTGACCTCTCATGGGATCGTTAATCCAATTCCAAGTCCATCTCGGTAATCAAATTAGCCATAAGGTAAATTACGTCCTAAACAAAATCCAATCAATAACTATAAGTCGTTTCATATCACACAAACCATACTCACCAACTAATTCTAATTCCAATTGGTCAAAAAACATGGAGAATCCAAAGTATTTCATTATCTTAGTAAATTGTCCATTAATCTCAATATAATTGAACTTTATTTTACTAAACTACCAACCAATTCATCAAAATAACATCTAAGCAAACCAAAGAATCGTGCACTTCAAGGAAATATAAAATTATCAAATACTCCCTCCACCACAAAATGGATGCCCATCTTAGGGATTCAAAATATTTTAGAAAACACAATCGTAACTCTCTTTTAAGTTATAACTTTCTAAAATCACCCTCAATCATTACTTACTTTCTGCTTCTGATTTGATATCTTAGAAAATGGAAAAGATGGAATATTAACTAAATGCAATGGTCATAAACACAACCCTAGAGCCTAGAGTATTTCATCCTCTTATTGTTTGTTTTTCTTACACTCAGTTGTCCAGGTCTGCTTATGGGCACCTCAACTAATCTTGGGTGGGCCTCGAGTAAATTGTTCGTTAACCCCAACATAATTGACCAACATTTCATTCAACTAGCAACCAATTCTTCAAAACAACGATCCTAAGCAAACCAATAAGCGTGCGCTTCGAAAGAAATATTTAAGTAATCAAACAACCAACCAAAACCCTAAAGCAGCAAATGGAATTGGTACATATATCAAATAACCAACAAAACCCCTAGAACAGAAAATGGACTTGGTACATACTTATTAATTGGCAGAACTTCCTCCAGAGCGTCCGAATAGTCCAACGGTCCATTATACGAGCTTTGAACCTCGGCCTTGCCGTAATCGCCACCACCGTCAGACGCATCACTATCCCTTCCGATCGACGACGAACTACTCGACTCCACCGTCTCTTCCTCTTGCACTTCCAATTGTTTATCCGCCGTTAACCGCCGATCTCCGACGAATATACCGGCAGCCGGAATTCCTGATTCCGGCGAGTCAACTACCGTTCCGAAAGACATGCCGTGGCAAAACCCTGACCGTTTGATCCGATTACTGTCCAAGGCGATAGACATCGCCTCTCTAGAAGGTTAATTAAAACATAGAGACAAAAACAAGAAGGGTAGGAGAATCTGATCTCTTGAATATACAGAGGAATTATCGATACAGACAGAAAAGTTAGGGGGGAGAGAGAGAGAGAGAGAGAGTTATCGCAAAGACCAAAAATAGAAATAAATTGAGGAAGACGAAGGGCCGGGTTCTTATCCTCATCCGTTCACGGTTTAAATATTGTAGTATAAGTAAATGGGACAATAAACAAGATTATCTTCGCTTAGTACTCTTTTTTTTTTTTTTTATTTAGCGGTGTCCAGACCAGTTTTTCATGCACATTGACTATTGACTAAAGAGATTATTTTTTTTAACGGAGGTTCTGTAAAAGGAGTTTTGTGCCAAGCAAATCTCCGCCCCCATTTCGATATCCAATGGTTCGAAGCCATGTACTCTCTCTTTCCTCCTTAAATGCGTTGCAGATGTAAAAAAAAAAAACTATGCATGGACTCTAGTTGTTGGATCTCGGGATGGACTGCGAAGATTTGCTTAGAGCAAATCTCTTTTTACAGAACCTCCGTAAAAAAGATAATCTCTTGACTAAATATTTATACGATCTGGTGAAAGACATGAATTCAGAGGAGACGATGTGCGGTAGGTATTGTGTGCCGTGTTGTACGGAAAAACTACATTATTTTGCTCATTTTTCTTGGACATCCAAGGGTTTTGTTTGGAGAGTTAATTTTAGAGTTTAATTTTGAGGTTCAATTTTAGAGGATTTAGACTCTTTAAGGTATAATATAGTAGGTTTAGGCACTTCGGATTTATGCACTTTGTAGTAGTTTTTTCTTTCTCCAAACAAGGTCATTGGAAGATTTGGAGGTGTACACAAAAATTAAGCAAAATGACATAATTTTTCCTTACAACATCTACCGCATAACACCCATTCCGGATCCCAAAGGCACATGTCATCCACGCTGTAAGAAATTTTCAAAAGAGCTCCTTCCAAGTCTAGTGATCAAAAACAAATCACCCACACCGAAACTAAAAAATTTACGAGAGAAGCTCTCGCAAGCAACCTGACCCCCAAATGTTGCCATGTTTCGAACATCATCGATATCTTGTTTTACAGCGCATCCATTGGCGTTAGTATTTTAATTTAAATTAAAATTAGATTATGAAAGAAATGGATAACCTGCGTCATGACCACGACGGTTAAAGACCTCATTTGGATGTGTTACAAAATGAATCACAAAGATAGCGAATCATATAATTAATTTTCTGGGCCGGCTGATATTATTGGAAGATTGGAATTTTCGACACAGAGAACTTATATCTGTTGAATATTCGAGAATTTTGTCTAAGATTTTTTAGCAAATAAAATTTTAGTAAATTGTGGAATTGGTGGAACAATAACGAATTGAGATTGAGGTGCCGGCAAATGATACTTCTACTTTTGAAAATGAAAATATAGTAAATGAGACATCGTCCGTTATTATTATCTTCTTGTGTCACGAAATATGATTCTTCATAATCCTGTACCAACAGGATACCTATAATAACCAGTAAACTAACTAGTAATTTGAAAAGAGTTATGACTTCTTTTTACTAAACATAGTTTGCAAAAATAGAATCGTAATTAAATAAATCAAAAAAAAATTATTGGCCAATCAAATTGACTAACCAACCAAACCATTCTCCACTTATCTCAAAAATAAAATAAAATAAAAAATTCAATCACAATGTCGAAAATAGGGGGTGCTGGTGAGCGCCCTGGTGAACGCATCTGAGTCGTTCGCATCTGACCTATTTTTGAACAGCTTGGATGTGCTCACAAGGGGCCCTCACCAGCAAGTATTTGAACACCGTATCAGTTGGACTACCAGTTTTTTTACTACCGTTTCAGAGTTATTGTTCTTACTATCGCTCTTACTAGTACACTAACCATTACACTGAATTGAATGTACACATAACACTACTATATTAATGCATTATTGGATATATGGATACAGTCATCCAGGAAGAGAGTGCCACATGCACATCTAATCTAATAATTAGTGCACTAGTTAGTGCCTCTAACGTTTCTCATTTGAATATCTTACGACTTCAATGGTATCCAAACTATTTTGGTAAAAAAAACAAAGTGCATCAGTTCTTTAATCTTTCTTCAAGACTTCAAATGTCACTTTTGGTTTTTTTCTTTCACATCAAACAACGAACTATTATGAGCCTACTCTCCATAATTATTATATACCTTTTATTATTATATCTATCTTTACTATTTAATCCACCTAAAACTCATTCTGCATCTAAACGAACCTTGCCCCCCAAAAAAAAAAATCCGATTTTCCACCTTCAAAACTGGCGTAAAAAATACTCCGTAACTTTTTTTTGGATAAAAAAATAACTTTGACTGTCTCTCTTTCAAGTGGACATCACCTTCAAAACTTGTTATATACACTTCTAGTCTGGACCTCCCGAGAATAAGGAAAAATGTATTTTTTTTTTGTATTGCCAATTGTTTTGGAAAAATCCAATCCATCCAATGTGTTCAGAAAGTGTTTTCCAAGGTCCATGAGAAAAATCTTCAAAACAAAATATCGGAAAGGGCTTGATCCAAGCGAAGTGTACATTCGTATATATAATGTGAATTTATTTTTGACGAAAAATTGAACAATAAAATAACGGAATTTTATTTTTGGCAAAAATAATTGAAAAATTATATAATGTGATTTTGTTTTGAATAATACACTCCGCTAACAAACTTAGAAAACGCACTTATATGTTTATTCAACTGTGTTTATTTAATGTTTTGAACGTTCACGTGAAAATTAATCGAATATCTATATGGGTGTTTTCTAACAGCCCTAAACACATAACTGAAGGGTGCGATCAATCAGAATTTTTTTTTTTGGCAAAAATAATGGAAAATTTTATATGTTAATTTAGTTTTTTTGAAGAATACACCCTTACAAGGCTCACAAACTTAGAAAATATTTCTACCGGTTTTCGTTTCCGATTGAGCTGATTTTTATTCGAATATGCTTATTTAATATTTTGAATGTCCACATAAAAAATCAACTCAATCGGGTATCAACAGGGGTGTTTTTTGATGGCCCAACACTTACAAGTGAAAGGTACTATTGTCAAAATCATCTTCCACTGTCCCTGGATTTACCACTGACAGGGGTAATCTCAGCGGTGACTAGCGACCCTTCTCCTAGATTTGAGTCACCCCGATATGCAAACCCACCTCCACAATATGTTACCTAAACACCTGATTAGGTGTTCGGCCAAGAGAAGCAAATCAGGGTGCAAATCCATCATCCAAACAGGGCCTAAATGCTTTAGGAATAGCCGAAGACTATATTACTCCGAAAATTTCCTGCTCTTGTCAAAGGTAAAGAATCTCTTAACAAAAAACATCCATGTAATTATCTATAGTAAAAACACTCCTTTACAACAACTCCTTTGGTACATGTAGACCAACAGACAGAGAGTATAAAAAATCTATAGTGAAAAGCTCTCTTTCTAAAGTCTGAAGAAGATAATGTACATTGTATATCTCAGACTTGTATTCTTTGAGTGTTGAACAATTGATTCCCTTGAAGGCTTGGATTTTTTTTTTCTCCGATGAAGACTCCTCTTTTAAATTGCCAATAAGAAATTAAAGTGAATCTTCCAATAACAACTCAAACGTTCACAAACTATTTTGTAATGAAATCAGACAATATATGAAGTAGAAATGTGAGCACAAATTTTAGGATTTACTTGAACACAAACTTCAAGTAGCTTGACGAATATTTGCAATAATTGCGAATTCCCTTTTTTTGAATTTGGGACAAAAAGATAATGGCTATTCAAATTAAGTCTTACAAGTATAAGAATATATTCTTCATAAATATATTCATGAAAATCCTTAAGATATGGCGTGTCCCCATATTTGAATCGAGAGAGAGGCGAAAAGAAATAGAGATGAAAAACAGAGTATAAGAGGAGAGAGTATAACTTCTCTAGGATCCCTCCTAGGAACTACACTGGGAACCGTCTGAGTACTACCTTGGGCTCTCACCATGCCTTCCACCATTTTATTTAGGGGTTTTCATAGGACGGCCCTATTTTGTTAGTACCTACCCTTCCAAGTTCACCTCATGTTAAACACATTTCTCTCAAGTTCCTTTTCATATGCACCCATTGGAAATTGAGAAGTACCCATTTTCGGCAAATGGGATAGCTTTTGTCACATCACCACCTAATCCACATGGGCATTGATTGGTGTACTAGCTACAAGGCGTGTAGCTTTTCTCTCTCTCTCTCTCTCTCTCTCTCTCTCTCTCTCTCTCTCATTTTCGATTTAAAAATAAATAACTTTTGTTACATATATTCATCTTATATAAAATTATATATGTGAAATCTACTTGATGAGATTTTTCAAATAAGATCCATTGTAAATATGAAATTCGGTACATGTAAAAAAAGTTATTTTATACCCTTCTAAAAAATTCGCACCCTAAAAAGAAAAAAGAACTCACACCCTTCAAATACATGATTACTCAATCTCCAAAATACATAACTCACACTCTAAAAGAAAAAATTCACATAACTGAAATGCAGAATTCATGTCACACCTCACTCTCCAAAATACAATATTCACACCACAAAAAGAAAGTATTCACACCCCTCAAATGTAGAATTCACACTCCTTAAATGCAAAATTCACATATCACAACTTACTCACAAAAATACAAAATTCACACAAAAAATAAGAGAATTCACATCCCTCAAATGCAAAATTCACATATTTCAAAATGAAAGAATTCACAATCCTTTTGAACAATTCACACCCTCTAAAATGAAAGAATTCACACCCCTTCTGAACAATTCACACCCTACAAAATGAAATAATTCATACCCTCAATTGCATAATTCACACATCCTCTACACAACTCACTCTTCCCAAAATAAATAAATTGCGTCCCAAAATAAAAGAATTCACACCCTCCACCATGAAAGAATTCACTCTCCTCAAATTATTATTTTTTTCTGTACACAATTTTATATTCAATATGGGTCTTATTTTATAGATGTCGTCGAGTAGGTTTTAAATATATATTTGTTTCAAAATTGAATATATAAATTAAAAGTTATAACTATTTAAAGTTCCAAAAATAAAAAAGAAGAGAGAGAGAGAGTATGTGTGCCATGTAAAGAAAGAGAGTGAGAAGAGATAGAAAGTGTCAAGAAGTAAGTGAGTAAGTACAAAAGGTCAAAGGGCACCATATGACACGTACATGCGCGTGCGTCAAACAAAAAGAATCCACTCACATGTGTGTAGGGTCTATTTAGGAGTAAAAGACAAAATGGGGTTTGGACGAAAGCCTCCACAAAAAGTGGGAGTGGCTTGGCACTTCCCGCTTTATTTATGGAGTGTAAACCAGTGGGCCAACATCAAATACTGAACCGACAACCGTGGCCTTAAATAAATAGAATTCGATTACGGTCCAAACTTGCATAGAGAGCCCAAAAACTAATTTATAGAGAGCCCAAATAATAGGGCTTCTTACAAGCTTGGAACATCCAGTGGATGTTTAGGCCCTACACGCGTCAGAATGTCCATGCATTTATTATCTCTCTCTCTCTCTCCTCTCTCTCTCTCTCTCTCCTCTCTCTCTCTCTCTCTTATTTTATATTTTAAATTAACTTTTGTTATACACAATTATTTATAACAAAAGTTATTTTATTTTAGGGCAAATTTCACTTACCTCCACTGAGGTTTCTGATAAATACAGAGACCTCTTCTACTTTTTTTGAAATTCCACTGCCCTCCCTTACTTTTGAAAATAATTGTCACTTACCACCCCTACCATTACTTCAAGGCTAATGGTGTTAACTTTTTGCGTCAAATGACTAAAATGCCCTTAGTATATGTTCTCCACCCTTTTTTTTATAAAAAAACCAGAGTTAAAAAAAATTTCCAAAAAAATTAAATTGTTTTTCATTTTGAAAAAAATAGTTTTAAACAAAAAGTATCAAAGAATTTTTTTTTCATTTTGAATATTTTTTGTAGGAAAGAAAAAATAGTTTTGAAAATAGTTTTTTTTTAATTTGAAATTTATTTTTCAGATTTTAAAAAACAAAGTTTATTTTTATTTTTTCAAAATAACTGTACTACAGTCTTTTTAACTACTTTTTTTTTAAAATGTTGAAAAAAAAATCTAGTGAAAAAAAACTAATTTTGGAAAAAGTTTTTTAAAATAGTTTTTGAAGTGCGAAATTTTTGAAAACATTGTCTTGGATAAAAAAATAGTTTTTGGTAAACCGTTATTTAAAAAATAAATTTCAAAAAAAAATCAAAAAACTATTTGTTTAAAAAAATTGAAAAAGAATTCTTGACACTTGTTGTTTAAAAACTCTCTTTTTCAAAATGAAAAATGATTTAATTTTGTTGCAAAAAATGGGTGGAGAATATATTCTAAGGGCGTTCGGTCATTTCACACAAAAGTTAACACCATTAGCCATAAAGTAACGGTAGGGGAAGTAAGTGACAATTATTTTCAAAAGGGCGGGAAGTGGAATTTCAAAAAAAGTAGGGAGGAATCTATATTTGTTAGAAACCTCAGGGGAGGTAAGTGAAATTGACCATTTTTTAATAAAAGGGGTAGTTAATTAGGCCTCCCATAATAATATTTACCTTACAACCCCATCGCATGCATGGGGTTTGAATCTTTATGATTCCACCCTATAATTCTTAAAAACCCCCAAAAAGCCCTTGAAAATGTTTTTGACTCTTGAATATCCTAAATTATTTTAACGGAAATTTTCTAATTTGTTGGTAACAGTCCTACCGTCCCATTCCCCCTCAATTACTCTATCCCTCATTTTGTTGGGAGAGAAACTTTACCAATCTAAAACCCTCCCTTATCTCACCAAGTTTCAAACGATTTCATCTCATCTTCCACCCAAATAACCGTCCCATTCCCCCCTCAATCCTGGAATTCTACAGTAGGAAACCCCGATACAACATATTCGCAACATCCCACCATCCCATTTTCCAGAGATTCACAGAAACCCATTGTGTGAAGAATAGGAAGAATGAAGCTTTCTCTGGCGGCATCACTGATCGGAATAAATGGTGACAAACCCTAATCGGTGGACGAGAAGGAGGACCATACATGGCTCATAAGTTCACTTCTCAGTATTTCCATGGAGTTTGGAGAGTTTAGATGTTAAAAATGGATCAAAGTTTTCTTCCGACATGCAATCGTTTATGGTGTTGTGATGTTTGCTAGCATCTATTGTTTTCTAGAAACCCAATTAGTTGGTTTTGATGGTGTGAGGTAATACAATGTAGATTTAGGGAACATTGAGGTTGTACCCTATTATTCTGGATTTAACAGGTTAATGTTGTGGTTTATTTGTGGAAAACTACTTTACCATGTTTCACTGGTTTTATGGTTTTCTACGCTGTCAATTACAAAGTGGACGATCCACGGGAAAATGGTAAAAGTGGTTATGACACATTCAATTCTCATTGTGCTTTGAAAATATTTATGGTTTATCATTTTGTCATGTTTGATGTACAAAAAATCTTTAACAATAAACATAATTAGAGATTCAAAACATGGGTTATTGGTTTTTCCATGTTCATGGGTAGTTGAATAGGTGTTGTATGATCTTTTTTTTTAAAAAATTTTATACTAAGAACACATGTTTGTTTGACTACCTTTTGTAATTATTATGGGCAACCAAAATTAGGAAGGTTTGAGATGGTGGAGCAATGAACCATGATCATTGTTCAAACTAGTACCATGATGCATCCATAATTGTTTTGTTGTTGACGTTATCACATATCATGAACCATTGAACTATTAATGAATGTGTATTTGATGAGCTTTTATGGATAATCATTGTACTATGTTTATTATATGTTTGTTCGATTGACTCAACATTGACATGTCATTTTTTATTAGTATGAAATTATGATTTGTTTTACATTGTTTTCCAGGGGTTAAAACTACAGATGGAAAATTGGGTACGAAGCTTAAAATAGTAGAAAGGCGAAAGGTTGACGACGCCCCTCCGTCAAAAGGAAAATCCAAAAGCCATAGATTGGCATCCTAAGGAAAATATTGAAATAGGATGTCAATTTAAAAAAAAAACCTTTAAAAATTATATCTTTGAAATCTACTTGATGATATTTTGGAGTAGTGATAAGTATGTAACAAAAAAGTTTTCAAGTAGCTTCACAACATTCACATCTTTGTGTGGAACCCGCACACACTTGACACTCAAAAGTGTGTGCGGGTTCCACACAGCATGTGAGTGTGTTGGAAGCCTAGTTGGAAACTTTTGTCGTACACTTATCATTTTTGGACTTGAAATGCAGAATTCACATACATCACAACCCTCAAATGTAGGGATGGCAATTTCCTCCGACCTGTTCGAATCCGATCCGATCCCCGATCCGAATGGATCGGTGTTTTGGAGATCTGTTCGGGGATTGGATCGGATTTGGGAATTTTTTTTGAAAATTTTTGGGGATCAGATCGGAGGCAGGGACAGGGGTATCCCTGCTCCGAATCCGATCCGATCCGTCCCCAAAATCCTTGTTTCAATTTATATACATTTTTTAATATATATTATAAAAAACATATAATACTGCCAGTTGGCAGTTGCCCACAGTTCTCTTGAAAAAAATAGCATGGGTCACCTCTTTTCTCTCTCCCTCATCAACTCTTCCCCATCATGCACGCTTACGGCTTATCTCTCTCTCTCTCTCTCTCTCTCTCTCTCCTGATCAATAGCACCGTTCGAAACCCTAGCTACCTACTGACCATCTTGGAGGCTCGATTCATGGTGGTGATTGCGCAGGTTTTATCATCCTTCACCAAAAGCACTTCTCCTCTCCCAATCTAATGAGAAAATACATGGGCAAGTTCTTTTGAATCGCTATCCTTATGTTTGTGTTGAATTTTTTTTGTTTTATTACAGTCGTATGGCTTTGAGAATGGATCTGACAAGGTTGAAAACCCGATTATGTTATAAGCATGTTACGATCTACCATTTTCATGCCACATTTTTTTGTTGTTTCTCGATCTTTTTCTTGCGATGTGTGTCTCTTCAAGTTAAATTTGGAGAATCCCCGAATCCCCGCTTTGGATCCCCGTTCCCCGTTTGGAGCGGGGATGGAGGGGGAAAATTAATCCCCATTGGGGATCGGGGCGGGGACGGGGGAGGGATTCGGGGATCGGGGACGGGGATAATGGTATCCGGCCCCTATCTGTCCCCATTGCCATCCCTACTCAAATGCACACAATTCACACACATGCAACAATTCACACCTCCAAATAGCACACAATTCACACCCCTACTAGCACACAATTAACATCCCTACAATAATTCACACCCTTATTAGCACACTCTCTATTTGGGTGTGAATTTTCTAAAAAGTTTTTTTTTATATGTATATAATTTCATATTCACAATGGATTTTGTTTAAAAGATCTCATTGCGTAGATTTCAAATATATAATTTTTATAAAAACTAAATGTGTATAATAAAAGTTATTTGATTTTAAATCTAAAATGTGTGTGCGAGAGAGAGAGAGAGAGAGAGAGAGAGAGAGAGAGAAATTCAATGTGCCTGCCATGTAGAGAGAGAAAAAAAGGAGATAGAGTGTCAGGAAAAGTGGAAGGGTGACATGCGGCATGGCTGTATCCAATGGAAAAACCCCTCCCACACGCACACATGACTTATTTAGGAGTGAAAGACAAAATGATGTTTGGACAAAAGACCCCACAAAAGGTGGGGGCGGCTTGGAATTTACCGCAAATAATTAGACTAGGTCCTAAACATCCAATTACATACTTGGCTCAACAAATATTTCACGTAACCAATAAAGTATATTAGTCCATAGATCATTTCTATATCAAGACCGTTTAGTTAAAAAAAAGACTAATAACAATCAAATTGACATTAATAGTTTTATCAATATAATTGAAAATCATTTGAACCAAACATCATCATCAAAATCAAATCTCTAAAACTACTTAAAGAGTATAATCAATAAGTAGTTTGCACAATTAAACTGTTATCACTTTTCTTGAGAGAGCTTTGCATGAAAAATGATACTACCTTCGTCCCATATTTGTTGTCCACTTTCACAATTCAAAACACCTCAAAAAAATTGTTATATTTTCTAATTTATAAAGTTATACTAATATGGGTCTCGTTTAATAGTTCTTGATGAGTACTATTAAACAAAATTTTCAAAATTATTATATATTTAAATATATAAGCAATGAAAAAATGGCTTGCATACCCATAAACGGACAAGAAATTTGGAATGAAGGGAGTACTTAAATGAAGCGAAGACAGAGAGTAATAGAGCACAAACACAAACGGTCAACATTTCTCATAGAAAACCAAAGGGAAGAACTTCTCCTTAACAATTAATTTATCACTGTCATTCGAGAACTTACCTTGTGAAAAGATAGAGTGGACTATCCTCATTTAGGGCCAAATTCAAATTGCTTTAGTGAGCTACAAAAAAAAAAACTAAGGAGAAAGAATCTCTCAAACTATTGTTTGGTAACTCACAAAACAACTAGAATTTAATTCTAGTTCTAACTCAGTAGTGTAACTATGTATAGAGAAAACTCTAATTCCTTTAGTGATTCTCACAAAAAAACCAAAGGAAAATGTGATACACTCTCAAACCATTGTTCAGAATCCTAAACACCACAAATCACTTAAGATTCTACCTCAATACTATCATGGCATTAGAATACACAAGTATTTGTTGAACTTGGTAGCGTTAAAAATCATCTTCATGTAGGACCAAACTCAAATTGCTTCAATGAGTTAATTACAAAATTAAGGACAAAGAATCTCTCAATATTGTTTGGTAACTCACTGAACAATTTGAATTTGGTTCTAGTTCTAACTCAATAGTGTAGTTATGTATAAAGGAAACTCTAGTTCATTTGGTAATTCACCAAACACCAAAGGATTAGGTGATAGCTCTCAAACCTCTATTTGGAATCCTAAACAACACAAATCACCTAAGATTCTACCTCAATACTATATATCAATCATCAGAATGCACAAGTATTTATAGAACTCGGAATCGAATCCTGGCCATTGGATTGAACTATGAACTATTCATTATGTCCATGCAACTTATAACACATACTATAAAGTATAAACCACAAAAGCCCATTAGGAAAATACATTCACCTAAATAAATCCCTTAATAGTCTATAATGTAATACAAATAAGGAAAACAATAAATATTCTCTCATTTATGTCAAGTAATTTCCAAATGAGAGATGATATGATATTATTATTTACTCTTAATGGTAATATTAAAAAACCTAATTATTTAAGGAATATTAATAAATGAGAGAGTATTTGTTGTTTTCCTTATTTATATTACTCCATTATAGCCTCTCTCCTATTTTGGAAAATTATCTAAAGTGATATTACTCGTTTTATGGCATATCACCATATAAAGAATAATATCATCATAAAAATAATCATTTTTGCTGCAACCATAAACACTTGCATCAACAATTGTACAAATTCCTTGACATGGAGTTTGGGGGTTCCACCACCCATATGCAGGGTCCACATATCACACATGAGAGAGTTTGAACAATTATTGGTATAAGTGTTGGTGCCTATGTCTTTTCTCTAAAAAAAATGGGTATTTAATCAACAAATATTTACTTAGTTCATCCACTCTCAATTAAATGTGTAACCGGAGATTGTTTCTTCTCATTGAAGCTCAAATGTATTACGACTTCATTTACCAATGAATCTATTTATAAGATATTGGTAACCTCACTTAATATTATATCATTCTACCATTGTTGTTTGAGTGAGAATCCATTCAAGATTGGACGGTGAGATAGTACTCACAATGATGACAACAAAATGATGTTACTATTTGCAATATGAATATAGAGCTCAATAATAGTGTGAACACCCCATGAAGATGCCCACGAAAATGGTTTGGTTTGGAAGACGGTTTTGATTGATTGAATGAAGTCGCCACCCGGGTTTGAGGACCATACCCAAGAAACCATTTGAAAAATGACCTTTTTTTTGCCCTTGGTATAGAAAATGTTTCACTGGCCTTTTTAAAATGATATTTCTCGGGTCCGGGAGCTAGGTTATGAGAGGGGAAGGAATTTAAAGCACCCCTCTCGCCCGATGCGACCACTGGTCTCTATTAAATGCTTAAGGGATTTTGAAAATGTTGTTTAAGTGGACTTCAAACTCAAATTCATGTGAAAGCATAGAAAGTGCATCAAGAAGATTAATGAGATATGGGTGAATGCTTGTGCAAAGTGTTATGAGTAGATGATTCATGTACAAAAAAATTGCTAAAATTTCACTAAATAGTCCCCAAACTGCCTTTAGATGTCTCAGAAATTGATCACCAATACTCAAACCATCACACCTGGATTGCAATTTGGGCACCTGGATTGCAATCTGGGCGCTAGGATTAGGCAGATCCAGGCGCCTGGATTGAATACAGGCGCTTAGAAAGGGACAATCCAAGTGCCTTGATTGTCTTCAAGACAAAAACCTCAAAACTCCATTTGTCATTGGAAGCACCAAATGCAATGTTTTGATTAGCTTACATGCATTCTAAAAGATGTGTAGCAACACTGTAGCATGCATTAAACTTCAAATTTAACCCCAAATACAATGAAATGATACTAAAATGCAATGATAATGTAATGATAATGCTCATTTCAAACACCTAAAATGAGGATATGCTCAAGTAACATGGAAAATCTCATCGTGATACCTTCAACACTGAGTGATCAGAACTTATAAATGACACATAAGCTCATATGAATACTTCTCTTTTATGTAATCTCTTTTTCAAAGCATGATTGCAACCTCAAAACACTTTAAATGATCATAGTAATAAGGATCAGAACATGAAGTGTAAAGAACCATAGATCAATGCATGCAAATGATGTACCAAAAGCTAATCAAAATACAAAAGAAAGAAGAAAATATGATAAAAGAAAAGGGGATCCAGGCGCCTGCATGGAGTGAATCTAGGCGCCTGGAGTCAATTTAGGCGCCTGGAAAATGATGATCCAGGCGCCTAGATTAAGCTCTGATACACAAAATGGATTTTCCTCTTGATGATTTTCAAACCTCTCTCAAGCCCTCTACTGGTATAGAAAATCAATGAGAACTTGATTGAGTCCCTCTCAGGGCCTGCTAGAGAATATTGGTAGAAGAATCTACCTATTTAGTTTGATAAAAGGGGTTGAGATGAAATTTTGTGTGGACTTTTGATCAAAGGGGTACTGGACTTGAATGTATAGAGTAAGTAAAGGACAATGTGTGTAGATTTTGAGAGAGATTGAATGGGAAAAAGGATGATTATAAGAAGTGTAGATGGTGTGAGAGTGGGTTTAAGTGATGGGTTTAGAGAAAGATTAGTGGGAGCTGAATTTCTGGAGGAGTTTTGGCAGAGTAACAGTCAGAAGAAAAGAGTGATTTTTCAAAGCCTAAAATGGAAGAGAAAGGTGGTTTTTATAGAAAACCAAGGGCCCTAAGTGAGCCACTTGAACCTTTAGAAAGGGTGAGGGGTCACTTAGGGGGTAAAATGTAGAGGTAATCATCCTTCTCACATCCCTCTCCAATTGATTCTGCAACAAATCCACCAAAGATATCGTTCCCGCCCATTATCAACTTAAACTACACTCAACCAGGACTGATATCTAGGCGCCTGGATTGTGAATTTCCAGGCGCCTGGATTAAATGCAGGCGCTTGGATTCATGAGATCCAAGCACCTGGACTCATTCCAGGGGCCTGGATTTAGCCAATCCAGGTGCCTATGAGAGTAATCCAGATGCATGTATTTTAAGATTTTGGGCTATTCCAGGGTTCCAAGAGATGTTTTGGTAATTTTCTGGAAGATTATTGGTGGGGTTTTTCAAGTATTTGATCAAACCTTGTGTGCTTTCATTAGGCATTTTCATCATCGGGGAAGTTTTGGAATTTCCGATGGTCCAGATTGGGGTGTCTACAAACAACTATTTTTAGTATTCGAAGAGGAGGAATTGATATTGGTTTGGTAAATAACTATTAAATAATTGATGTGTAATCACCGCAATGTCAGAAGGTGGTACTTGTGAGGCCGAGCAGGTTTTCACAATTGCTTCTACATCAGATTCGAGGGATATCTGAGTAAAGTGAAGAGCAATTCCCAGTTTCAATCTGTCCCGAATCTTAAGAGCTTCTCAATTTGAGACGAAGTTGTTCCAGGGTGCAAAATGAGTAACATATCGATAACCTTACTGTTTGCCCCACGAGCAATAGCACTAGTTTCGACTGAATTTGTGTTTACTCCATTACCGATGGGATGTTACCATACCAAAGTCTCCCATTGATTCAGTCTAATTGGAGTAGGGGACACCTTAGTTTTTGCATCAAGAAACTCATAGAAATCACCCTGTGTCTTGTTACCAATAGCCTTTCTAGCCCAAACCTTTCCGTTAAAGCTAAAATCATTCATTGCTCGCCAAATCCACCAATAGTAAAAGAGACCCAAACCCATAGAGGAAGAAAGTAAATGGTTTTGTTGGATGCATTCTTGAGTGCATTCCCACCAATTATTCATAAATCTAAACTCAAGAAACTCATGTAGCCTTAATCAGAAAGGGGAAAAAATCCTTATCTTGATAGCGAGCTCACAACAAAACAAAAAATGAGTAATTGATTCCTCTGCTTTGCCTCACTGTAGACAAATCAGGTTAGTCTTGATCTTACACATTACCAAAGCTTCGTTCATAGCAACTGCATTGTTAAGACACTTCTAAACAAAGAGTTTTACCTCTGGGTGAACCGATAGCCCCCATAATTTCTTACAAACCCTAGGTAAGATATTGGAAGCACTTGTCTACCCATTTGGTGTAGCTCGAGGAATGCATGAGCCTTCTTTTCTAGATGATATGCTAACTTGACTGAGAATAAACCATTCGAGGAGGGGTGCCAAAATCTTGCAATCTCTTTTGTTGGTGTGGCTACGGGGGATTGATAGGATAATATTTGCATCCCCTTAATTGAAAATTTCTTAAATGGTTGAGATTTTCTAGTACTTGGGTATCCAGGTCTATAAGATCATAAATTCGTTCAATGTCATCTCTCTTTGGCGTGTTGTTATTTAGTTTGAAGCCCGGAGCTTTAGGAAGCCAAGGATCCACCCCAGACTCAAATTTCATTTCCTGACTGAACCTGCCACCTCCATCCTTTATCAATCAACTCTCGTGCCCATACTATACTCCTCCACGCTGATGAGGATGTTCAAGAATTAAAAAAAAATGGTTCTACTAACCTTTTTACTTGGATTTCTTAGCTATTTATTCATCTATTTCATTGGGGCATGCACACTTTATTTTTCCTTTTTTTGATTGATGTGGCATGCATGAATTGACACCATTAAAATGAGTGCAAATGACATGAAGAAATTAAGTTACTTTCATGCCAAGGGGAGGAAAACTAAACTTTTCAATTTACTTTGCTCACTAACTTTGAGGACAATTAGATCTAACTCAAGGTTCTCAATCAAGGTATCTATATACAGTTGGTTATTATCAAAAGCTATTTATCGGCTAGTTCATAAAGAAATAAATGGTATTCAAAGTCCAAAATCCCTCTGTGTGTGTGTAAGGCATATGAACTTAAACAACAAACATGTCAAAGCAATAAATACAATGGGAAAAAAGGATGACACAGTTCCTATAACAACTTGCCCCATGAAGTAGGAGCCCCCAATTTGGCCCTAGCAACTAGTAACCCAACCTCCACTGGCCAAATTAAGCTTTTGCGTTTCCATCTCTTTCATCTTTACCTATTAGGATTTGGAGGCAAATTGGTGAAAAAGTGACATCATCTGAGAGATTACAAAAAATAAATAAGTTTGATGAGATGTACAAAATGTGAAGAGTTGTAGGTGATTTAGAAATGTATATCAAAGACGAAAGGGGGTTTTCGGGGTGAGGGAGACCAAAGAGGGAACAAGGTGATTAGTGACGAGAGGGAGAGGGGAAGGTAAGTCGCTAGCATGGGAGTGAAAGGGAGACTAGCGTCGAAAAAGAGGGGTAGTTACAGTACGACGAATGAATAAACATATAGGGCGAATAATCCGTATTCAGTATGGTATTATTTATAAGAAAAGGTAAGTTTACAAAACTATCCAAAATAAATCAGTTTGTCACATTATTTGTTTTTGTTTTTACCCCCACAGACATTAATCTATATTAATTTTTTAAACGGACAAAATAGTAATCCCTCCGACCATATTTGGTGGTCCAACTTGGAGATTTGTGTCATCTTTATATGATTAATATATTTAAATTTATAATACTTTTCACTAGAGTCTAAGGGCTTTCGGATAAGTAGGAGTAAAACTGAGTATATGGTCTGCAACTTTGGTGATACCAGAAGTGCGTATGAAGAAAGAGTGATGATCCAAGATCAAGAGATACCAAAGAGGGACCATATTAGGTATTTAGGCTCTATTATTAGTCAAGATGGAGAGATTGCAGATGATGTGACTCATAGGATCCAAGTGGGGTGGCTCAAGTGGAGAAGCACTACTGGTTTACTGTGTGACAAGAGAGTACCAACAAAATTGAAAGGAAAATTTTATGGAACTACCATTAGACCAGCAATTCTTTACGGGATAGAATGCTAGCCTATTAACAAGCAGTAAGTGAACAAGATAAGTGTAGCGGAAATAAGAATGTTGAGGTGGATGTATGGTAAGACTAGACGAGATATGATTAGAAATGAAACAATTCGCGAGGTGGTAGGTGTAGCACCTATAGAGGAGAAGTTAAGGGAAAATAGGCTAAGGTGGTTTGGGCATGTCTATCATAGGCTAGCGGATGTAGTAGTTAAGATAGTTGATATGATAGCTTTGGGTAGAAACACACAAGAGAGGGGAAGACCCAAATTGACATTAGATGCGGTAGTACACAAAGATCTAAACGAAACATCTTTTTTTTTTCATCTTGAGTCTTAGCACACATGTTTTGGCTTAGAGCTTCGCCTTTTCCGATTGGAGTGTCAATGGGCTTACAGTTATGCATGTGAAAACGTTCAAGAATTTTCTTGATATAAGCCTTTTGGGATAAACCAAGAAGTCTCTTCAAACAATCTCTTACAATTTTCACCCCAAGGATATAATCTGCTTCACCCATGTCCTTCATTTCAAAAGTAGAGGACAACCACCCTTTAGTGGCGACAATCATCTCTTTATTATTTCTAGCCAATAATATATCATCATCATATAATGACAATATGATGAAACTTTCCTTGGACCGTTTAACATAGACACAATGGTCTTCCTCGACCATCGTAAACCCATTTGATAGAATGGCTCGATGAAATCTAAGGTACCATCGCCTAGATGACTGCTTTAAGCCATAAATGGACCAATTAAGCTTGCAAACTTTGTGCTCTTGTCCTTCGTCCACAAATCCAGCATGTTGATCCATATAGATCTCTTCATCTAGGTCCCCATTCAGAAATACAATTTTAACGTCCATTTGGTATAGTTCCAAATCCAAATTCGCTACAATGGCCAGAATAAGGCGAATCGAGGCAAACCTCACTACAAGCAAGAAAATCTCTTCGTAGTCTATTCCCTCCTGTTCGGTATAGCCCTTCACCACAAGGCAAGCTTTGTACTTCTCAATTGAACCATCTACCTTGCGCTTTACTTTGAACACCCATTTATGTCCAATGGCCTTGCACCCTGGCAGAAGAGTCACCTAGTCCTAAACTTGGTTAGTCCTCATAAACTCCATTTCATCATTCATTGCTTCTATCCAGTTGTCTTTAACAAAAGACAACATAGCTTCTTGCATTGTTCGAGGCTTATCATCCTCACGCAAAGCAACCATAAAAGCTTCCCCTTCTCTCTCAAATCGACGACAAGGAAAGTTTCCACGATCTTTTCTACGCAATTGAGGTTGTTGTGATATGCTCCCACTTGGTGGCAACTTGCTCCCACTATCCCTAGGAGCTAGAGGAATCTCTTCCAAATTCTCTATTAGGCGATCTGAAGCAGCTTGTTCCTCCATTTCAAAAAACTCCATGTTTTTCTCAACCTCACCTCTGCGTGGGAATTCATTCTCAATGAAATTCACATTACGTGACTCTATTTTAGTTACGCTTCCATCGGGTTGTTCACCAAGGAACACATAGCCTTTAGAGTGTTCTGAGTATCGAATAAAGATACATTTCTTCCATCTGGGGCGTAACTTCCCATATTTATGAGAAGTATCGTGAACATAACCCATTGATCCCCATGGCTACAAATTTCCCAAATCGGGTTTATCGCCGATCCATAATTCATAAGGTGTAGAAGGCACTGATTTAGAGGGCACTCGGGTATAGCACTTGGAAGATTTGCTCGCACCATCGCAGTCCGCACCATGTCTAACAATGTCCGATTTCTTCTTTCTGCCACACCATTTTGTTGTGTTGTACCGGGGCATTGTTAATTGCCTTTGATCCCTTTTTCATCACACAAATTTTTGAACAACTCAAACAAATATTCGCGCTCGCGGTCTGTTCTGATAGCCTTAATGCTCATGTCTAACTGATCCTCAACCAAATTCATATATCGCATGAAGCAATCTAATGCTTCTGCTTTATGAGAGATCAGATAAACAAAACCATATTGCGTAAAATCGTCAATAAATGTGATGAAATAAGAAGCCCCATGTCTCGCCCTTACATTCATTGGGCCACAGATGTTAGAGTGGATTAATTGCAAAGGAAAAGATGCTCTTTTGGCTTTTCCAAACGGTTTTCTTATTGACTTTCCTGCTAGACAATGTTCACATGTGGGCAGAGTTACTTTAAAGAGCTGGCCTATAAAGCCTTCTCTTGCCAACCTTGCCATCTTGTCTTTCCCAATATGGCCTAGTCTAATATGCCATATAATAGATTCATCAGACACATTATCAGAAGTAATCAATAAAATAGCTGAATTATCAAAACAAGGATATTCAACATCCATTATTATAAAACCGTCTGACATTAAACCACAACCATAAAGACTCGTTCCCAAATAAGTGGAAACACCATTATTCTTAAAGACAAACTTGAAACCAACTCTAAGCAAAGTAACTAAAGACAGAAGGTTTTCGCCGAATATCTGGAGAATACAAAACATCATGGAGTAATAGAGTGTGACCACCCCGCAAATCCAGCTTGTAAGTACCAATGCCTAGTACCTTCACGCTAGCTCCATTCCCCACTTTGATGTCTCGACTTCCAGTTGGTATCCGACGGTGCTCCACATACCTAACTCGATCTCGCATTACATGTTCAGTTGCTGCTGAATCTACAGTCCACACAAGGAAAGAATGAGCAACCATAACACGATTGGTTACATAAATACTATGAGAAACAAAGTCAAATTGTATCTGCTTCTGCCCAGTGCAATCATGAGCAAAGTGACCTTCTTTGTTGCAATTATAGCAAACCTGCTTAGACTTGCCCTTCTTACCGCTGCGCTTCCCTCTCTTGCATCGAGCGATCTTCACCTTCTTAGGCGCAGGCCTAGCAGCCAGTCTCTGTTTGTTGGAGATTTCAAAGAACTTGCGCGTAGTCCTGGATGCCTTGCCCGAACTTGACTAAACCATGTGCGTAGAACTATTTGGCTTGGCCGCCTCCTAGCGCTCAACTTCAAGTTCCAAATGGCGCCCCACATCATCAAAAGTTTTGAGATTCTCATTGTGTGTCAAGTTCAAACTCATATCATCCCAAGTCTCAGGAAGGGAGCGAATTAAGGCTTGGATCTGCTGTTCATCAAATAGGTTGTTTCCAGCTACTTTGAGTTCACGGATCATGCTCGACATTGTCCTCAGATGCTGCCTCATAGTATGTTCAGGGCGCATCTTATAGGAGTTGAACCTTATGGTCAATCCACGGAGTCCGATGGCTGAAGTCCCACCATACTTTGCTTTGAGAGCTTTCCACATAGCTTCACTTGTTGGGTATTCATCAAACTCATTAAGCAGATCATTGCTCATGCTGCTCAACACAATAGAGCGTGCACAATGATCTCTTTTGCGCCACTTATCATAGGCAGCAAGATCAAGTGTGTGTTGAACAATGTCCCCTTTCTCAAGCTCAGTCATAGAGTGAGATAGGAAGTCCTCAATTTCCTGCGCATTCAAAACATACTGGATTTTTCGGTGCCATATGTCAAAGTTGTCCCCGTTCAACTTCTCACCCTTGTTCAAATCAGCATCAATGTTTTTGGAAGCCATCTCACTACAAAATAATGTGTCAAAGGTATATTACACACATAAAATTCATAAATTTTGCCACATCAATCTAAATTAAACAAAGACAATCTATCACACGTCGCAAAATTGAAAAATTGCTAAAGCTCATGATCATCTTTTGCGCCACTGGCAACTATTGTCAATATTTAATTTAATCAAGCGCAAAATTTTGGTTTTCCGGAGTAATATAACTCAACTGAACAATTTCCACTAATTAACCATTTTTTAGACAAGAAACAAATATGAACAACATGGGTTAATATAAAATTAATCCAAATGCACCACATTCAACGATTAGTATTTCATGTTAAAAAAAACTATGTTTCAGGTTATTACAAAAACCGACAGATATTAAAATTGACTCTCACAATTTATAATACTTTTTTTTATTAAAAAAACCATGTTAAAAAAAAAGTTCAAGATCTGGAAATACAAAGATACACAACCCATGGAAAATGGAGAATAGATAGAATTGGGTCTGACCCAACATTTTATGGTTGTGCTTAGTTAGATAGTTTAGTTTAGTTTTGATGATGTCATCAGGTGTAATGAATGGAGAGAGATAGAGAGAAATAAGGAAAATAATGATATCATCAAAACTAAAACTAAAACTAAATTGGAAAACGAAGAGAGTCTATTGGGTGGTTTGGGTAAATTGAAAAATCTAGTTTTTTGGTTTTTTTTATTTTGTCTTTATTCAAATTGTTTTTGCATTTTTTAGTTTTCGGTCGATTTTTTGTGATTTCTTGGCTTGTCTCGACGAGAGGAATCTAAAAAGTATAAAATTATTAGCCTCCATGAAAATTTTGTGAATAAAGACGAAAAATAATACAAAAACCGGTTTTTTGTATTATTTTTCGTCTTTATTTACAAAACTTTAAGTTTGGCTAATAATTTTATACTTTTTAGATTTCTCTCGTCAAGATAAGCCAAAAAATCGACAGAAAACCAACAAATACAAAAAAAATTTGAATAAGAACGAAATCAAAAAACCAAAAAACTACAGTAGTTTTTTTGAATTCACCCAAACCAATATATATTCTTACTCGGAAAAAGAACACATTTTTTTCTTCTTTCCTTTTCCTGTCGGTGGAAAGTGAAAAGAGCCTCTTTCAGAAAGTTGGATGGGAAAGGTCACGTTGGTTTTGGAGATTAAAAAAACAAACAATGACTACTGTTCATCTTCTCCCTCTTTACATACTAGTCGGCCGGAAAAACGGGAAAACTTTCCAGATGCGAGATATTTACAGCAAAGTTACGGGTTCTTAAATATTGACCTCAAATTCCGGCCAAACGGCTCCATAACTTCAGTCCAAACTTTCCAGAATTCATCACAACCTTATAAACTACAACAGGTACGATTTTGATGCAATTCTGAGTTGATTCAAAAAACCACCATTTTTGTTCCCAAAAAAAACAGATATGCTATTACCATTCCGAAATGTAATATAGATGGAATATGAACGGGAGAACACCAAAATCAGGGCTCTGATACCACTGTAAGAAAAAAGGTACAGCAGAAACATACCTTATAGAGTAAGTGTCGAATCAATGATGGCGTTCTACCTCGTCTAATGCACGCCTAAAACAACCCACGACTCCAGCTCGGTAGTGTGTAAAACTACCATAGGTTTACACTCATTTCCACGGTCTTGAACCAACAAGACTGAAAGAGATTTTCCTATAATCTCCATGGCTCCAACAAGGTTCAAATATATAGCAATGAACTTGATTAACTCTCATTAATCAAGAAAAGCCAAGGGTTGTGAAACCCCTGCAATTAATCCATGGGTTATGAACCCTTTGGTTGGCCACTCAAACCCTTTAAGTTGCCCACTACTGGGCATTAAATTACATGAAGAATTTTCCCGAAAAATTTTCATGCTTCCCAACTTTTTTTATTTTTATTGAAAGACTCAGTTTTTGTTGTTTTGGCTGGGGAAAATCAGATCACACTTGGTCAATCTATGAGTCACATTCTGATAATTCTGTCAATTAATTCAATTAGCAATATATATAAGGTTACTTCTATAATTACAACCATTGGGGTTAACAATAAGGCAAAGAGAAGACAAAAACACACAAACTTCAATGTATTTTTTTTTTTACTTTTCTATTCACTTTCACACATTCCAATACATTTTTCACAAATTTCAATATACTTTTTAAACCGTGACAATAGCCTGGTAGGCACACTTTAGAATTTTCCAATAAATAATTGTCTGTGAGAAATAACTATATTGATTAATAATTGCAATCTAGAGAGCTCTACTGGTTGGCTAAGAACAATAAACTTCACCAACATCCGTCGATGAAAAAACTCTTCTGAACATGGTATATTGGAATGAGAACAATTTGTTCAACCTCATTTTCTTCAACCTCAACAAATGGAATATTTTGAATTTGTTCAACCTCGTCCTCTTCACCATCAACAAATGAAATATTTTTGAATCAAACTTGGCATTTACCTGGCTACTGCCCAAATTGCCCAAAAACAAAAAAAACAAAAAAAAAAATTCCCAATTTCAACCTTCAAAACTTGCGTGAAAAATAAATTTGACAGTGTCTCTTTTAGGTCGACGCCATCTCCATATCCTACTCTTCTCAAAGGTAAAGAATCTTTTAACGAAGAACATCCACATAATTATCTTCAGAGTGAAGCAAAACAACATTTCATACGTAATCCAAGAGAATAGCAGCCATCGTATGATTAAAAGTAGATCAGAAAAAGCATAAGAACTTAACGGTTTAGAAATGTCTTTGCATGTTTATGCCTAAGCTGGTTTTATTGGTGACTATCTTTCACTAGTAAAAGGTGAGAGGCCTTTCAACTAGTAACAATTAACAAAGAAGCATCATAAAAAGCATATAACATAACGGTTTCGATGCTTTTCCTATTCTTGTCATGTCATCCTAGAACAAGCAATTAAAAGGGCCAAAATCTCTAAAAAAAAAAAAAAAAATCCACTTGTTCTTCATGCAATCAACAAGGTGATCAACTACCATATGAACCATCTTTTTGAAAATCAAGTGGATACAATGCAAATTAAAATTTTAACCAATACTTAAGAAATCATATGACGTACCATTTTTAAAAGCACAGGTAGATATGGTGAAACTTTGGTATTTAAATCAGTATTTGAGAACCTAGCCAAAAAAAAATATCAACCATTTCCTCCTTAGAAGTAAATAAAAAAGGCTTAAGAATTAAGAATATATACAATAAATAAGTAGCATGCACAATTAAGCTGCTATAACTTTCGAGAGAGAGCTCTAGCATGCACAATTAAGCTGCTATAACTTTCGAGAGAGAGCTCTACATGAAAAATGATACTTAATTAAATGGAACGAAGACAAAAGGAGCAATGGAGCACATAGATAAACGGTCAACACTTCTCATAGAAAACCAAAGGAATCTGCTTAACAATTAGTTTATCACTGCCATTAGAGAACTTACCTTGCGAAAAGAAAGAGTAGAATATCATCCTCATGGAGGGCCAAATTCAAATTGCTTCGGTGAATTACCAAACAAAACAAAGGAGAAAGAATCTCTCAAACTATTGTTTGGTAACACACCAAGCAACTTGAATTTAGTTCTAGTTCTAACTCAGTAGTGTAGTTATGTATAGAGCGAACTCTAATTCCTTTGGTGATTCACCAAAATCCAAAGGAAAAGGTGACGAACTCTTAAACCACTGTTTGGAATCTTGAACAACACAAACCATCTAAAAATTCTACCTCAATACTATCATGGCATTAGAATGCACAAGTGTTTGTAGAATTTGGTAGCATGGACAATCATCTTCACATAGGGCCAAACTCAAATTGCTTCAGTGAGTTACCAGACAAAACTAAGGAGAGTGAATCTTTCAATATTGTTTGGTAACTCACCGAACAACTTGAATTTAGTTCTAGTTCTAACCAAATAGTGTAGATATGTATAACACAAAAACTCTAGTTACTTTGGTGCTTCACCAAACACCAAAGGAAAAGGTGATTTGCTCTCAAACCATTGTTTGGAATCCTAAACAACACAAATCGCCTATGATTATACCTCGATACTATCAGCCATTAGAATACACAACTATTTATAGAAGTTAGTATCAAATCCTGGCCGTTGGATTCAATTATAACACATGCTATAAAGTATAAACCATAAAAGCCCATTGGGAAAATACATTCACCTAAATAAATCCCTTAATAGTCTATGATGTAATATAAATAAGGAAAGTAATAAATATACTCTCATTTACTAATATTCCATAAACGGTTAGATTCTTAATAATAGAAAATTGGTCTAAAGGCCAAGTTTGAGGTTTTAAATGGTGTTTAGTCCCGCTTAACTTATTTTAATGCCTCCAATACATTGATAGAAAAATTTTGAGGGCTCAAGGAAAAAACTAGACAAAAATACCCATAATGAACCCCACACTCACTTGCACATGTGGAAGAATCTCTTGTGTACAAAACGAAAGGCAGGACAAAATTAATGTGGAGGAATCCTGACTAGCCATTAAAATTGAAAGCGACAAGTGAGTGTATTGAAAGCAACATGACACTTAATTAATTTCTACCCATCAGTCTCTCTCTCTCTCTCTCTCTCATGCGTGGGCATTGCGTGGGTGAGACAAAATTAATTTCTCTTTCTTCAATTTTGGGGGTGAGTTCAATTTTAGGGGGTTTAGGTACTTAGGGTGCACTTTTCAATTATAGGGTTTTAGCTGTTTAGACACTTTCATAGGGTACCCTAGTATTTTAGACACTTTCACAGGGTGCTCTAATATTTTAGGCACTTTCATAGGGTACTCTAGTATTTTAGGCACTTTTACAGATTACCCTACTATTTTAGGCACTTTCATAGTGTATCCTAGGGTTTTGGTTTAGGGTGCACTTTTCAATTATAGAGTTTTAGTAGTTTAGGCACTTTCATAGGGTACCCTAGGATTTTAGGCACTTTTATAGGGTACCTTGGGGTTTAGGTTTAGACACTTTCATTAGGTTTGGGGGTTTAGGCACTTTCATTAACTGGTGGAGGCATTTTTTGAATGTATAGGTGATTTGTCCTTTTGACATTAAAGAAAAAGCTGATGTCCTTATTTAAGTAAAGACTCCTTTACTATGTCCTCCCAAAAAATGGACCCTTTTAATAAAACCAATAAGAGTAAATAATAAATATGATATCATCTCTCATTTGGAAATTACTTAATATCATATTTATTATTTACTCCTATTGTTTATATAAAAAAACCTAACCGTATATGGAATATTATTAAATGAGAGCATATTTATTTTCCTTATTTGTATTATGTTATAGCATATCTCCTATTTTGGAAAACTATCAAAAGTCAGATTACTCGTATTTATGGCATATCACCATACAAAGAATAATCTCATCCAAAAGAAATATCAAGTTTGCTATAACCACACAAACACTTGCACTAACAATTTTATAAATACCCTCACATGGAGTTTGGAGATCCCACCACATATATGCAGGGTCCACACATCACCTATGTGAGAGTTGGTACAATAAGTATCAAATCCTGGTTGTTGGATACAAGTATGAAATATTCATCATGTCTATAAAAATTATAACACATGCTATAAAGTATAAACCACAAAAGCCCATTGGGAAAATACTTTCGCCTATATAAATCCCTTAATAGTCTATAATGTAATATAAATAAGGAAAACAATAAATATACTCTCATTTACTAATATTCCATAGACGGTTAGATTTTTTAATACAACCAATAAGAATAAATAATAAATATGATATCATCTCTCATTTGGAAATTACTTAATATCATATTTATTATTTACTCCTATTGGTTATATTAAAAAGCCTAACCATTTATGGAATATTATTAAACGAAAGTACATTTATTGTTTACCTTAGTTATATAAGATTATAGCCTATCACCTATTTTGGAAAACTATCTAATGTCATATTACTCGTATTTATGGCATATCACCATACAAAAAGGGACATTTACTATCAGGTCACACTTGAATCCCATAATTACCATCAGGTCAAGTCTAATTTTGAAAAATTATCATCAACTCCCCAACCCGTATAAAAATGCCTAAATTATAGGGTATCCTATGAAAGTGCATAAAATTCTCGGGTACCCTATGAAAGTGCCTAAACCACTAAACCTTATAATAGGAAAGTGCACCCTAAACTTAAACTCTAGGGTACCCTACGACTAGGGTACCCTTATGATTAGGGTATCCTATGACTCGGGTACCTTATGAAAGTGACCAAAATCCTAGGGTACCTTATGAAAATGCCTAAAATTCTAGGGTACCCTACGACTAGGGGTAACCTACGACTAGGGTACCCTATGAAAGTGCCTAAAATCCTAGGGTATCCTATGACTAGGGTAACCCATGAAAGTGCCTAAAATGCTAGGGTACTTTATGAAAGTGTCTAAACCACTAAAACCCTATAATAGGAAAGTGCACCTTAAACCTAAACTTTAGGGTACTCTTATGACTAGGGTATCCTACGACTAGGGTACCCTATGAAAGTGCCTAAAATCCTAGAGTACTTTAAATCCTAGGGTACTTTATGAAAGTGCCTAAATCGCTAAAACCCTATAATAGGAAAGTGCACCCTAAACCTAAACTAAAAAAAAAAGAATGACTTACCTTAGTGGTAATTAAAAAAAATGACTTACCTTATTGGTAATTAGACATCTCTTTTCTAGACCTAGAAGTAATAATCCCAAAAAATAATCTCATCCAAAAAAATACAAGGTTTGCTATAACCAGACAAACACTTACACCAACAATTGTACAAATTCCCTCACATGGAGTTTGGGGATCCTCCCACCAATATGCGGGGTCCACCTATCACATGTGTGAGAGTTTGTACAATTATTGGTGTAAGTGTTGGTGCCTGTGTCTTTTCTCTAAAAAATTATATTTTATCAAAAACATCTAACTTTCAAAATTCTCTCTCTCTCTCTCTCTCTCTCTCTCTCTCTCTCTCTCTCTCTCTCTCTCTCTCTCTCTCTCTCTCTCTCTCTCTCTCTCTCAAAATTTAAGCCAAAATCAGTGCCTTTTTGTTCATATTACCATCATTTTTTTAGCGATTCTAGGAACACAACCTTAAATAATAGTCCGGACATGACTACACTCAGAATCGTTTGATGAACGTTGGCCCACATAACTCGGATTCAAATAAAGTTGTGTTTGGAGTTGTGTTCAAAAAAGGAGCATGATGGAGATAAACTAGTGATATTCACTCTTATTGCTTGGTAACTACAGAGGCAACTAGATCTCAACCTATACATGGAACATTTCGGACACTCCTTTGTACATTAACAAATCTCATTGTATTACAATAATACCTTGATATGGTTGTTGCACATGGATCATTTTGGACACTCCTTAGTACGTTAACAAATCCCATTGTAGCACAATAATACCCTGATATGGTTATTGTGTCGATAGGGCATTGTTAGTACCGAGTTACCAAACAATTGGTTACGGCAATTACCTTTTTATCTCACAAATTCTTCAGAAAACCATTTCTTTGAATTGTTGTGAAAAGTGAGAAGCTATTATATATGTTCAAGAATTTACCGAAAAAAATGGTTGTACTTTTTCACTTGGATTTCTTAGTTACTCATTCATCTATTTCAATGAGGCATGCACGCTTTATTTTTTCCTTTTAGATTGATGTGGCATGCATGAATTGACACCATGCATTAAAATGAGTGCAACCAAGATGAAAGGGAAAAAGTTAATATACTTTCATGCCAATGTGAGGAAAACTAAACATTTCCATTTACTTTTCTTGCTAAGTTTCAAGATAATTAGATTTAACTCAAGGTTCTCAATCACGGTATCCACATTAAATTGTTTATTATCAGTAGCTTCATATTGGCCGGTTCATAAATAATTAAATGATATTAGAAGTCCAAAATCCCACTACGTTTGTGTAAGGCATATGAAATTAAACAACACACAAATAAAAGCAATAAATACAATGAAAAAAAAATGATGATGTGACTAACCAATAACTTACGCCCTATAACAACTTGGCCCATGAAGTAGGTGCCCCAAATCAGGCCTTAGCACCCTGGAACCCCATAGGTACTAGCCAAAGCTTTAGCGTTTCTATCTCCATCATCTTTACCTATTAGGATTTGGAGACAACAAATAGAGAGGGAGATCATCCGAGAGATCAGAAATGATGAATAAGCCTGACCAGATGTATGGGAAGTGAGGAGTTGTAGGCAATTTAGAAAAGGGAGATGAAAGGCAAAGGGGGTTTGGGGTGATAGTGATCAAAGTGGAAACAATGTGACTAGTAGGGATGACAATGGGGACAGATCGGGGCAGGAGACAACAATCCTCGTCCCCGATACCGAACCGTTTCCCCATCACTGTCCCTACCCCAATCCCGAAGGAGATTATTTTTTCCCCTCCATCCCCCGGGGGATTCAGGGAAAATCAGAAGACAAAAGAACAATTTTAAAAAAACGGTAGAAACTGGAGGGAAAAAAAACACAAACAAACAGAGGAAGCTACAACAATTGCAAGAGAGCATAAAATCTTGGACGAGAACAATGAGCAGTGGTAAAGCACTTACCTTCACGAGTGGGAGGATATCGCAGACTAAAACAACCTACAAGGAAAAAAAAAAGCACACACACACATAGATGGAGAGAGAACCTGGTGTGTGGCTACGGTTCGAGATGAGAAAATGAGAAGAGTCATTTCAAAAACAATCCTCATATCCTACCCAATCCGATCCCCAAATAGATCTCTAAAACGTCAATCCATTCAAAGTGGGGATAGGATCAGATTCGAACGGGTCGGAGAAAATTGCCATCCCTACTAACTAGCAACGGAGAGAGAGAGGGAAAGGTAAACCACCAGCGTGGGAGTGAAACGTAGACTTGCACGGGGAAAGTAGGGTAATCACACTATGACGAATGAATGAACATAGAGGGTGAATGCTCCATATTTAGTATAATATTATTTATAAGCGTATTTTTTGCTTGAAGTATTTTGACACCGCAATTAGACAAGAAAAGGTAAGTTTACAAACTATCCAAAATAAATTAGTTTGTCACATTATTTGTTTGTGTTGACCCCAACAAGAAAAAATCCTCTATGTTCTATTTTAATAATGTTTTAACTGTAGAGCATCTTTTGAGTTATCTTAAGACGTTTGCCTTTAATGCACAAAATTAATACGTAAAACACCTATAAATCAGATAGCCAAACAAATTTAAGCATCTTGGGTGCTGGAGTAGGTAGAATCCGACTACATAGGAAAATACCTATGCACGTGTGGACCACACATGCACGATCAGAACACCATGTATGCGTGTCTCAGCTCGAGGAGACCACATGAAGGTGCCCCGAGACATAGCTGAGCAGGTTGGGCCATGTGTACGGCTAGGACCACACCACAAGATTGTGGTAGCACAATAAGGGCGTGCGCAGGGCTAATGCCGAGCAGGTATTGGTAAGCAACTTTGTACAAAGGAGCACAAGTGTGCGGCCAAACAGTGTATGGTGCTTCGGCTCAAACGCCTTAAGGCAGTATGCAATTTAAGAAGGATCTAGAAAAGAATCTTACATGACAATATGTAAATCCCATGATTAAAGGGATTGGTATTAAGCTCCCATATTAGACAAGGAGTCCAATATAGATACGGAATCCTAGCAAGAAAGGGGTCCTAATTGCATTGCCATAAAGGAAAAACTATACGGATTAATAATTGCAATCCAGGGAGCTTTATTGGTTGGCTATGAACAATAAACTTCACGAACTTCCACCGATGAAAAAGCTCTTCTTAACTCGGTATATTGGCATGAGAACAACTTGTTCAACCTCGTCTTCTTCACCATCAACAAATGGAATATTTTGAATCAAACTTGGCGTTTACCTAGCTACAGCCCAAAAAAAACAAAACAAAAATTCCCAATTTTCACCTTCAAAACTAGCGTGAAAAATAACTTCGACAGTGTCTCTTTTAGGTGGATGCCATCTCCATATCTTGCTTTTCTCAAAAGTAAAGAATCACTTAACGAAGAACACGTCCACGTAAACAAAACAACATTCCATATGCAATCCAAAAAAAAGCAACCAACATATGACTAAAAGTAGATAAGGAAAAGAATAAGAACTTAACAGTTTAGAAAAGCCTTTGCATGTTTATATCTAGACTGGATTTATTGGAGACTCTCTTTCACTAGTAAAGGGCCAAAGGCCTTTCAACTAGTAACTATTACATGTTTATACCTAGGCTAGTTTTATTGGAGACTCTCTTTCACTAGTAAAGGGCCAAAGGCCTTTCAACTAGTAACTATTAACAACGAAGCATCATAAAAGGCATATAACTTAATGGTTTAGATGCTTTGTCTATGCTTGTCATGTCATCCTAGAACAAGCAATTAAAAGGGCCAAAAGCTCTAAAACAAACAAAAAAAAAATCCACTTGTTCTTCAAGCAATCAACAAGGTGATCAACTACCATATGAACCATCTTTTTGAAAATCAAGTGGATACAATGCAAATTAAAATTTTAACCAGTACTTAAGAAATCATATGACGTACCATTTTTAAAAGCACAGGTAGATATAGTGAAACTTTGGTATTTAAATCAGTATTTGAGAACCTAGCCAAAAAAAAAAACAACCATTTCCTCCTTAGAAGTAAATAAAAAATGCTTAAGAATTAAGAATATATACAATAAATAAGTAGCATGCACAATTAAGCTGCTATAACTTTTCGAGAGAGAGCTTTACATGAAAATTGATAATTAAATGGAACGAAGACAAAAGGAGCAATGGAGCACATACATAAACAGTCAACATTTCTCATAGAAAACCAAAGGAATCTCTTTAACAATTAGTTTATCACTGCCATTAGAGAACTTACCTTGTGAAAAGATAAGAGTAAAATATCATCCTCTTGTAGGGCCAAATTCAAATTGCTTCGGTGAATTACCAAACAAAACTAAGGAGAAAGAATCTCTCAAACTATTGTTTGATAACTCACCAAGCATCTAGAATTTAGTTCTATTTCTAACTCAGTATTGTAGTTATTTCTTGCGACTTTGGATTGTATTGTAGATGGTGTCAACCCAAGCGTAGGGCTAGGTCGGCGGTAGCATAATAACCGGTAAGACCGGGTCGAATCCACAGGGACCGAACGCATCGGGCGTGAGAGTTGTCTTGCAAATGTAGGTTTTCGGCCTTTAAGCGGTAAACTTGGCTTGTGATTTGTTTGGTGGAATTCTCTCAACTTCGAGAATGACTCGGAATTAAAAGTAAACTAATTAAACTAAGGCAAAGTCTAGGAGTATTTAACTACCATGACTCGGGTTAATCCATACCCTCTTGATGACCGGCTTGGAGCATCGTTAAATGCCCCCGAACGGAAGATTTAGATTTTAAAACCTTTTACAAGAAAATGTGTTTACCAAAGATTAGGGGGTTTTGGTACATTTTGCAAACGGATGAGTTGACATCGCTCAAAGCATCACACGTGCCAAGTAGTCAAGCTCTTGGCTACGTGTGATCAAAGAGATTAACAAAACCACTCTTTGGTACATAAAAGCGTAACCCCAAATATTTGATAAACAAGAGGTATATGCTATTTGTCGAGATAGACGGATTAATCCCAAGTTATGGAGTGCTAATCACCCCATGACTTTACCTAAGTAAACTACTCACAAAACATACTAGGAGGTTTGATTAGAAATTTGAAGGAAATAAAGAACATGACATACATTCTTAAAAACTGATTTTATATGATGATCTTTACCTTGTCTACAACTTTAAAGCTTAAGAAATTAACAAACAACACATAAAAGCTTGAGTTTTCCAAGGAAAAGGCTAGGAGAGGCCAGTAAAAACGTAAATAAACTTGATTTATATAGAGACACAACAAGTAGCTACAACATTAAACAACAAGAAAGTAAAGGAAAATGAAGACTTACTTGAGAAAAACTAGAGAGCTAAGGCTTACCAAGCTATGGAGTTTTTACTAGAAAAACTAAGGAGGAAGTAGAAGAAGTAGGGAGAGAGGAGGGTATTTGTACTAAAAACCCTTTACTTTGGCTAAATATCCCAAAAACATACTATAAATGAAAAGTTTTCATAAATGGAAGACATTAAAGCAACCTAAAATCTGTCAAAAATCGTCAGAAATGAGTTTGGATCGATCCAAAAGGCTTTGGTGAAATTTTGATGAAGTTGGATCGATCCAACTTGACCATGGATCGATCCAAACAACTCTGGAGTAATTTGATGGAACTTGGATCGATCCAACCTCCCTTTTTGGATCAATCCAAAATGGACTGGTCAGGCAGATTTTTAACCCAACTTCACGGGCACACCCCAGCTTCATCCGAACTCGGAATGAAGCGATTCTTGAACCGTTGGAAAGCTCTATGAGTCTACTTTTCAACCCAATTGACCTCACATTCATAGCCTTTGTATCTTGAAAGTAATGAGTCTTTTTCTATCAGATGGTCATATTTTCTCGAGGCTCATAACTCCAAATTTCTTGTTCCTTTATTCCGGGCCTTCATTGAACCTTCCAAAGCTTCTTGAATCGACTTCTAAGCTTCGGCGATTGTCCTCCATAGCATTGCGGTACCTTAGATACTTCCGGATACAACCGGGGATTATTTGGAGCTTTGGACACACCTTTTAGCTCCGATTTTCTGAAAACTCATCAAAAACACAACTTGCGTAAAATCAATCATATAAAGGCACAAAATGCATGTTTTTATGATCACAACGAGTGAGATAAGCCCGAATACATACAACATTTGGGGCCTATCAGATCTGTATAGAGCAAACTCTAATTCCTTTGGTGATTCACCAAAATCCAAAGCAAAAGGTGATGAACTCTTAAACCACTGTTTGGAATCCTAAACAACACAAACCACCTAAATATTCTACCTCAATACTATCATAGCATTAGAATGCACAAGTGTTTGTAGAACTTGGTAACGTGGAAAATCATCTTCATGTAGGGCAAAACTCAAATTGCTTCAGTGAGTTACCAGACAAAACTAAGGAGAGTGAATCTCTCAATATTGTTTGGTAACTCACCGAACAACTTGAATTTAGTTCTAGTTCTAACTAAATAGTGTAGATATGTATAAAGAAACTCTAGTTACTTTGGTGCTTCACCAAGCACCAAAGGAAAAGGTGACGAACTCTCAAACCTCTATTTGGAATCCTAAACAACACAAATCACCTAAGAGTCTACCTCAATACTATCAGCCATCAGAATGCACAAGTATTTATAGAAGTTAGTATCAAATCCTAGCCGTTGGATTCAATTATAACACATGCTATAAAGTATAAACCACAAAAGCCCATTGGAAAATACATTCACCTAAATAAATCCCTTAATAGTCTATGATGTAATATAAATAAGGAAAAAATTAAATATACTCTCATTTACTAATATTCCATAGACGGTTAGATTTTTAATATAACCAATAAGAATAAATAATAAATATGATATCATCTCCCATTTGGAAATTACTTAATATCATATTTAATATTTACTCCTATTGATTATATTAAAAAGCCTAACCGTCTATGGAATATTATTAAATGAGATTATATTTATTATTTTCCTTATTTATATTAAATTATCGCCTATCTCCTATTTTGGAAAAATATCTAAAGTCCTATTACTTGTATTTATGGCATATCACCATACGTACCAATAATAATCACATCCAAAAAAATATCAGGTTTTCTATAACCACACAAACACATGCACTAACAATTGTATAAATTCCCTGACATGGAGTTTGGGGATCCCACCACACATATGCGGGGTCCACATATCACATGTGTGAGAGTTTGTAAAATAATTATCAAATCTTGGCTTTTGGATCCAATTATGAACTATTCATCATGTCCATAAAATTATAACACATGTTATAAAGTATAAACCACAAAAGCTCATTGGGAAAATACATTCACCTAAATAAATCCCTTAATAGTCTATGATGTAATATAAATAAGGAAAACAATAAATATAGTCACATTTACTTATATTCCATAGACGGTTAGATTTTTAATATAACCAATAAGAGTAAATAATAAATATGATATCATCTCTCATTTGGAAATTACTTAATATCATATTTAATATTTACTCCTATTGGTTATATTAAAAAGCCTAACCGTCTATGGAATATTATTAAATGAGATTATATTTATTATTTTCCTTATTTATATTACATTATCGCCTATCTCCTATTTTGGAAAAATATCTAAAGTCGTATTACTTGTATTTATGGCATATCACCATACCAATAATAATCACATCCAAAAAAAATATCAGGTTTGCTATAACCACAAAAACACATCCACTAACAATTGTATAAATTCCCTCACATGGAGTTTGGGGATCACACCACACATGTGTGGGTTCCACATATCACATGTGTGAGAGTTTGTACAATAAGTATCAAATCTTGGCTTTTGGATCCAATTGTGAACTATTCATCATGTCCATAAAATTATAACACATGGTATAAAGTATAAACCACAAAAGCTCATTGGGAAAATACCGAAATAAATTCCTTAATAGTCTATGATGTAATATAAATAAGGAAAACAATAAATATAGTCACATTTACTTATATTCCATAGACGGTTAGATTTTTAATATAACCAATTAGAGTAAATAATAAATATGATATCATCTCTCATTTGGAAATTACTTAATATCATATTTATTATTTACTCCTATTGATTATATTAAAAAACCTAACCGTCTATGGAATATTATTAAATGAGAGTAAATTTATTGTTTTCCTTATTTATATTACGTTATAGCCTATCTCCTAGTTTGGAAAACTATTTAAAGTCATAATACTCGTATATATGACATATTAACATACAAAGAATAATCTCATCCACAAAAAATCAAGTTTGCTATATCCAGACAAACACTTGAACCAACAATTGTATAAATCCATCACATGGAGTTTGGGGATCCCACCACCCATATGCGGGGTCTACATATCACATGTATGAGAGTTTGTACAATAAGTATCAAATCTTAGCTATTGGATCCAATTATGAACTATTCATCATGTCCATAAAAATTATAACACATGCTGTAAAGTATAAACCACAAAAGCCCATTAGGAAAATACATTGACCTAAATAAATCCCTTACTAGTCTATAATGTAATATAAATAAGGAAAAATTAAATATAGTCACATTTACTTATAGTCCATAGACGGTTAGATTTTTAATATAACCAACAAGAGTAAATAATAAATATGATATCATCTCTCATTTGGAAATTACTTAATATCATATTTATTATTTACTCCTATTGGTTATATTAAAAAACCTAACCATATATGGAATATTATTAAATGAGAGTATATGTATCATTTACGTTAGTTATATTACATTATAACCTATCTCCTAGTTTGGAAAACTATCTAAAGTCATATTACTCGTATTTTTGGCATATCACCATACAAAGAATAATCTCATCCAAAAAAATATCAGGTTTGCTATAACTAGACAAACACTTGCACCAACAATTGTATAAATTCCCTCACATGGAGTTTGGGGATCCCACCACCCATATGTGGGGTCCACCTATCACAAATTCTCTCTCTCTCTCACTCTCTCTCTCTCTCTCTCTCTCACAACTTTGATGGCTTAGCAATTCTAGGAACGTAACCTTAAATAATAGTCTGGACACAACTACACTCAGAGTCGTTTGATGCACGTTGGCCCACATACGTTGGATTCAAGTAAATTTGTGTTTCGAGTTGTGTTCGAAAAAGGAGGAAGTGATACTATTTCGGTCAATAACTATCAAATTTAACATAAGATAATTAAAATTTTGTAGTGAGCATGATGGAGATAAACTAGTGATATTCACTCTTATTGTTTGGTAACTACAGAGGCAACTAGATCTCAACCTATACATGGAACATTTCGGACACTCCTTTGTACATTAAAAATTCCATTGTATTACAATAATACCTTGATATGATTGTTGCACATGGATCATTTTGGACACTCTTTTGCACGTTAACAAATCCCATTGTGCACAATAATACCCTGATATGGTTGTTGTGTCAATAGGGCATTGCTAGTACCGAGTTACCAAACAATTGGTTACGGCAATTACCTTTTTAGCTCACAAATTCTTCAGAAAACAATTTCTTTGAATTGTTGTGAAAAGTGAGAAGCTATTCTATATGTTCAAGAATTTACCGGAAAAAAATGGTTGTACTTTTCACTTGGATTTCTTAGTTATTCATTCATCTATTTCAATGAGGCATGCACGCTTTATTTTTTCCTTTTTGATAGATGTGGCATGCATGAATTGACACCGTGCATTAAAATGAGCGCAACCAAGATGAAAGGGAAGAAGTTAATATACTTTCATGCCAGTATACATTCATGCCAATGTGAGGAAAACTAAACATTTCCATTTACCTTTCTTGCTAAGTTTCAAGATAATTAGATTTAACTCAAGGTTCTTAATCACGGTATCCGCATTAAATTGTTTATTATCAGTAGCTTCGTATCGGCCGGTTCATAAATAATTAAATGATATTAGAAGTCCAAAATCCCACTACGTTTGTGTAAGGCATATGAAATTAAACAAAACACAAATAAAAGCAATAAATACAATGGGGAAAAAAAATGATGATGTGACTAACCAATAACTTGCGCCCTATGACAACTTGGCCCATGAAGTAGTTGCCCCCAATTTGGCTCTAGCGCTCTGTAACCCAATTGGTACTAGCCAAATCTTTTGCTTTTCTATCTCCATCATCTTTATCTATTAGAAATTGGAGGCAATAAATGAAGAGGGAGATCATCTGAGAGATCATAAATGATAATAAGCCTGACGAGATGTATAGAATGTGAAGAGTTGTAGGCAATTTAGAAAGGGAGATCAAAGGCGAAGGGTGTTTAGGGTGATAGTGATCAAAGTGGGAACAATGTGACTAGTAAGGATGGCATTGGAGACAGATCAGGGCCGGAGACAACCATCCCCATCCCCGATACCGAACCCCTCCCCCATCCCCATCCCTACCCCAATCCCTAAAGGGATTATTTTTTCCCCTCCATCCCCGAGGAATTCGGGGGAAATCAGATGACAAAAGAACAATTTTTTTTAAGAAAAGTAGAAATTGGTGGGAAAAAAAAAACCACAAACAAACAAACAGAGGAAGCCACAACAATTGTAAGAGAGCATAAACTCTGGGATGAGAACAATTGGCAGTGGTAAAGCACTTACCTTCACGAGTGGGGGGATATCGCAGACTAAAACAACCTACAAGAAAGGGGAAAACACACACACACACACACACACACACACACAGATGGAGAGAGAACCTGGTGTGTGGCTGGGGTTTGAGATGAGAAAATGAGAAGAGTCATTTCAAAAACATTTCTCATATCCTACCCAATCCCCGAACAGATCTCTAAAACGTCGATCCATTCAAAGTGGGGATAGGATCAGATTCGAACGAGTCAGAGGAAATTGGCATCCCTACTGACTAGCGACGAAAAGGGAGAGGGAAAGGTAAGCCGCCGACATGGGAGTGAAACGTAGACTTGCATGGGGAAAGTGGGGTAATTGCACTATGATGAATGAATGAACATAGAGAGTGAATGCTCCGTATTTAGTATAATATTATTTATAAGCGTATTTTTTGCTTGAAGAATTTTGACACCACAATTAGACAAGAAAAGGTAAGTTTACAAACTATCCAAAATAAATTAGTTTCTCAAATTATTTGTTTTTTTGACCCCGACAAGAAAAAATTCTATATGTCCTATTTTAACAATGTTTTAACTATAGAGCGTCTTTTGAGTTATCTTAAGACGTTTGCCTTCAATGCACAAAATTAATACGTAAAACACCTATAAATCAGATAGCCAAACAAATTTAAGCATCTTTGGTGCTAGAGTAGGTAAAATCCAACTACATAGGAAAATACCCAAGCACGTGTGGACCACACATGCATGATCAGAGCATCATGTAAGAGTGTCTCAGCTCGAAGGGACCACATGGAGGTGCCCTGAGACATAGTTGAGCAGGTTGGGCCACATTAGACAATGAGTCCAATATAGATACGAAATCCTAGCAGGAAAGGGGTCTTGATTGCATTGCCATAAAGAAAAAACTATACGGATTAGTAATTGCAATCTAGAGAGCTTTATTGGTCGGCTAAGAACAATATGTTGGATTGGGAAAAAATATTTTTGTTTATCAAAAATTGTTGATGAACAAAATAACATCACTCGAATACATAATCATCAATAACTATACCAAGTATTTCACCTTTTGTCTAGTTGCCTTTGAATCCTCACTTAGCGAATCCAAGCATCCGCCTCCTCAGTGATTCACCCTTGTAACTCTTTTCTCTCTATTGTTTTTACTTTTGTGAGACTCAAAAAAATTCTAATTCTAACGTCTATTAAATAGACTCACATAGATAGAGTTTGCAATTAGGTGGGATCCTTAGGGATCTCTATCTTTCAGTTGTGGAAAACTCTTTTATTTGTATCAGGATAATGCTTATCCTATATATATATATATATATATATATATATATATATATATATATATATATATATATATATATATATATATATATATATATATATATATATATATATATATATATATATATATATATATATATATATATATATATATATATATATATATATATATATATATATATATATATATATATATATATATATATATATATATATATTAATTATCACCTAAATAGATAATTATTTAGCGTCCTGTAATCACAATAATGTCCATCAACATATTGCAATTGAATCCCTGAAAAATAGAGAATTACAATTGAGGCCCTTTCCTACAATTGTCTATGAATTTCCTTCCACCAACTTACATTCCCATAAGCTAATTGGCATGGTGTAGACACCCCGATTTTGAACCCAGGATATGCTCGAGCATTCCCGATGATGAGAACGAACCAATTATAATTTCCCGAAACTTGTGAAGATAGCTTGAACATGATCAAAATCAACCAAACACCTCCAAATAACCTGAACCAGCCCAAGCCTTGTTAAACCAAGCCAAACCAGCAACCTGCCACCAAGAGCCTTGAGCTTTCAAACTTGAGACCTTGGAAGGCCAACCCATGAGAGCACCTTGGCGCCAAGCCCACGGCTTGAAGCCAACTCAAGCTGGTCGAGAAATGCAGAGTATCTCATCATGAGATTTCATGCAGAGTGGAGCATCTAACAAACTCTATACATGTATAATACCCTCCACTACACCTAAAACTACACCTAAACTACATCTAAACTACACCTAAGCTACAAACCCACTCCCTCTCTCTCTACTGCCTTCCCTCCACCCACTCTATATATACCCTCCACTACCCCTTATTCAGGGGTACACCAGTTCAGCTGGATTCCCCTCCCCAATTTCGTCCAATCCCTCTCTCTCTACAAACCCATCTTCCTCCCATGAAAAACCATCTGGAAAACCACCTGTAAACACCAAATTCAACCTGTGTTCAACAATCAACCTCATACTCTACACAATACAGCCCATAAACTGACCAAAATCCCAAAAATCTTTCACTTCCAAACCCACAATCCAGTTCAAGCTTTCAATCAAGTGTAAAAAGGTAGTTAAACAAGCTATTTTTGCTGTTTTGGTTCATCTGAGGGTGACCAGTGAGTTCAATCAAGTTCTTTATACTTGAATTGAACTCACAAAGGTCTAAAAGTTGTTTTGAAATACTGTCAAAATTTACATTGTTCTTAGGGGTTGGTAGCCAAGCCTCAGGCCTTGAGCGCTCAAACCCAATTCTGGGCAGTTTCTACTTTACTGAACTTTAAGCTCTGTTTGGGATTTTGATCATCATCTAACAGTTAATTTATGCTCACATAATCCTTAAATAGTTTCCCTTTACTTTAAAGCCTCTTGCATGAGCTCAAATTAACCATTTTATGATAACAAAGTTCTAAATGTCTTTAAAAATCTCATGTTCAAGTATGAAACAGTGTCTATGATATTTCTTGAATTTTATACCATACATTTGTGATCCTGAGAGTCATCTGGAATCCTTCTTTTTAATGAAAACCAAAAAATCACTTGATGGCTTGAGCGCTCAAAGCCATCCACTTGAGCGCTCAAGCTGTTCTTGAGCAGATTGTTGGTTTTTGGACATTTCGATGATGGATCATGGTTTATTCAAGTTTGAGTGTGTGTATAGTTTTATTATTGTGATTATGGTCTGGATTCCTCCTTCTCAAAGTACTTTCTTCGCTAAAATATTGTGATTTTCTTCTTTCTATCATTATTTGTAAGATCAATCTGTCTATTCTTATCTGATTTTCCATGAAAAACACTATTTTAACATTTGATCTTCTGTAAAGTGATGGATGGATCAAAAATCACAGTATCCAGAAATGAGTTTGAGCGCTCAATCTGTGGTCTTTGAGCGCTCAAACTGATTCTGAGGGATTGAGCGCTCAAGCCACAACCATTGAGCGCTCAACCCTTGTGCTGGAATCCAGACTATAAGCCAGTTTAATAAGTATCATGTTCAAGATTTCTGGAGTTGTGGTACAATTTCTGTTCTGTTTAGTTTCTGTAAATATTTGTTGTAATTTTTCTTTATTATTATTCCCCTTTTTCATGTAAATCATGTGCATAAACATCCATATTGAATTTTCATTATTCATTATGTTTTTATTGTTTATATGGTTCCCATCCCTAATTCCCTATTTTCATGATTAAATCAAGTTTCAAACATTTTCAAAATCCCACGAAATATTGAGTAGAGACCGGTTCACGGACCGGGCGAGAGGGGTGCCGTAAAACCCTTCCCCTCTCGTAACCAAACCCCCGAATCCGAGAAATTTCTGGTTTCGCAATGATCAGTAAAATCTTTTTAATGGGCGAACGAGTCATATTTTTATCGGTTTCTCAGATTCAAACCTCAAATCTGGGTGGCAACTCTAACAATCAATCTCTTTTCAAACACAAACTTAAACGCAATCTCCGTGGGCCATCCACACATGGATAAATTCACACCATCAAAACCCTAGCTTATGCACGACATTCTTAATTTTCACTTTCTAGTTAGACCCAAAAGCAATTCAAAAATTCTTTTGTAGTATGGTATATATGTATATAAATAAGTAAAAACATTTTACTAAAACACACCAGCCAGTTTTTCTTGTCCAACATTATTGTGAAAATTGCTTGAATATACATTCTCACTTTGAGAATGGTGGATTCCTTGTTAAGCACTTATATAAATTAACTATCACCCACATAACCCAACATGTCCATATTAATTAACTATCACTTTGAGAATGGTGGATTCCTTTTATTCAGCATCAACGTTTAACAATGTCAAAGTTTAATGGATAAACAATTAATTTATACAAGCCTCTTAGGTTAGAGAAAATATGTAAATTGTAGTAAAACTACCTTTTCTAATCTGACAGTGGTCCTTCCATAGGTGTTCTTAAACTGATCATTTCAATGAATGTACTTGTTACATATCATCCACTTGTTTGTTTAAGGTCACTACCTCAATGATGGAGTAAATCATCCTATCATATAGCAACATAACAAGTGTAGGTCATAATAGGTGTGAGGCCCAATCAGCACCCATAGCCTAGAATATTATTGGGTCAATAAGGCACTGAAAAACATAACTCCCCATCTCTGGTTCATTAACCATTAGCATGTTTTTTCTACAATATTACCCAAGGCGCCTTACATTCACATCTTATGTGACATTAAATAATAATGTTACCCAATATGATAATCTACAAGAATGCAAAATAAAATGTCAAACAATTTATTGAAAGTAAATAATAATTGTTTTTTGGAGCATAATTCTAACACAATAAACATCAAGAACTTCCATCGATGAAAAAACTCTTCAAAACTTGGTATATTGGCATGAGAACAATTTGTTCAACCTCGTCTTCTTCACCATCAACAAATGGAATATTTTGAATCAAACTTGGCATTTACGTGGCTACTTCCCAAAAAAAAAAAAACAAAAACAAAAACGAAAATTCCAAATTTCCACCTTCGAAACTTGCATGAAAAATAACTTTGACAGTGTCTCTTTTAGGTGGATGCCATCTCCATATCCCGCTCTTCTCAAAGGTAAAGAATCTCTTAATGAAGAACATCCACATAATTATCTTTAGACTGAAGGAAAACAACATTCCATACGTAATCCAAGAGAATAGCAGCCAATGTATGATTAAAAGTAGACCAGGAAAAGCATAAAAACTTAACGGTTTAGAAATGCCTTTGCACGTTTATGCCTGAGCTGGTTTTATTGATGACTATCTTTAACTAGTAAAGGGGGAGAGGCCTTCCAATTAGTAACTATTAACAAAGAAGCATCATAAAAGGCATATAACTTAACGATTTAGATGCTTTGTCTATGCTTGTCATGTAATCCTAGAACAACCAATTCAAAGGGCCAAAAGCTCTAAAACAAAAAAATCCACTTGATCTTCATGCAATCAACAAGGTGATCAACTACCATATGAGCTATCTTTTTGAAAATCAAGTGGATACAATGCAAATTAAAATTTTAACCAACACTTAAGAAATCATATTATGTACCATTTTTAAAAGCACAGGTAGATATAGTGAAACTTTGGTATTTAAATCAGTATCTGAGAACCTAGCAAAAAAACCCAACCATTTCCTCCCTAGAAGTAAATAAAAAATGCTTAAGAATTAAGAATATATACAATTAATAAGTAGCATGCACAATTAAGCTGCTATAACTTTTTGACAGAGAGCTTTACATGAAAAAAGATACTTAAATGAAGTGAAGACAATGAGAGTAATGGAGCACATACATAAACGGTCAACATTTCTCATAGAAAACCAAAGGAAAGAACTTCTCCTTAACAATTACTTTATCACTGCCATTAGAGATCTTACCTTGTGAAAAGATAAGAGTAGAATATCATCCTCATGTAGAGCCAAATTCAAATTGCTTCAGTGAATTACCAAACAAAACAAAGGAGAACTAATCTCTCAAACTATTGTTTGGTAACTCACCAAGCAACTAGAATTAAGTTTTAGTTCTAATTCAGTAGTGTAGTCATGAATAGAGCAAACTCTAATTCCTTTGGTGATTCACCAAAATCCAAAGGAAAAGGCGATGAACTCCTAAACTATTGTTTGGAATCTTGAACAACACAAACCACCTAAAATTCTACCTCAATACTATCATGGCATTAGAATGCACAAGTGTTTGTAGAACTTGGTAGCATGAAAAATCATCTTCATGTAGGGCCAAACTCAAATTGCTTCAGTGAGTTACCAGACAAGACTAAGGCGAGTGAATCTCTCAATATTGTTTGGTAACTCACCGAGCAACTTGAATTTAGTTCTAGTTCTAACTAAATAGTGTAGATATGTATAATGCAAAAACTCTAGTTACTTTGGTGCTTCACCAAACACCAAAGAAAAAGGTGACAAGCTCTCAAACCTCTGTTTGGAATCCTAAACAACACAAATCACCTATGATTCTACCTCAATACTATCAGCCATCAGAATGCACTAGTACTTATAGAAGTTAGTATCAAATCCTAGCTGTTGGATTCAATGATAACAAATGCTATAAAGTATAAACCACAAAAAGCCATTGGGAAAATACATTCACCTAAATAAATCCCTTAATAGTCTATGATGTAATATAAATAAGGAAAACAATAAATATACTCACATTTACTAATAGTCCATAGACGGTTAGATTTTTAATATAACCAATAAGAGTAAATAATAAATATGATATCATCTCTCATTTGGAAATTACTTAATATCATATTTATTATTTACTCATATTGATTATACTAAAAAACCTAACTCGTCTATGGAATATTATTAAATGAGAGTATATTTATTGTTTTCCTTATTTATATTAGATTATAGCCTATCTCCTAATTTGGAAAACTATCTAAAGTCATATTACTCGTATATATGGCATATTACCATACAAAGAATAATCTCATCCAAAAAAATATCAAGTTTGCTATAACCAGACAAACACTTGAACCAACAATTGTATAAATCCCTCACATGGAGTTTGGGGATCCCACCAACCCTATGCGGGGTCCACCTATCACATGTTTGATAGTTGTACAATTATTGGTGTAAGTGTTGGTGCCTGTGTCTTTTCTTTAAAAAATATTACCTTCGGCCAAAACATCTAACTTTCACAAATTCTCTCTCTCTCTCTCTCTCTCTCTCTCTCTCTCTCTCTCTCTCTCTCTCTCTCTCTCTCTCTCTCTCTCTCTCTCTCTCACACACACACACACACACACACACACACACAACTTTGATGGCTTAGCAATTCTACGAACGTAACCTTAAATAATAGTCTGGACACAACTATACTCAGAGTCATTTGATGCACGTTGGCCCACATACGTCGGATTCAAGTAAATTTTTGTTTGGAGTGTTCAAAAAAGGAGGAAGTGATATTATTTTGGTCAATAACTATCAAATTTAACATAAGATAATTAAAAATTTGTAGTGAGCATGATGGAGATAAACTATTGAAATTCTCTCTTATTGCTTGGTAACTACAGAGGCAACTAGATCTCAACCTATACATGGATCATTTTGGACACTCCTTGGGTACGTTAACAAATCCCATTGTATTACAATAATACCTTGATATGGTTGTTGTACATGGATCATTTTGGACACTCCTTTGTACGTTAACAAATCTCATTTTATTACAACAATACCCTAATATGGTTGTTGTGTTGATAGGCATTGTTAGGTATCGAGTTACCAAACAATTGGTTAATGCAATTACCTTTTTAACTCACAAATTCTTCAGAAAACCATTTCTTCGAATTGTTGTGGAAAGTGAGAAGCTATTATATATGTTCAAGAATTTACCCAAAAAAATGGTTGTACTTTTTCACTTGGATTTCTTAGTTATTTATTCATCTATTTCAATGAGGCATGCACACCTTATTTTTTTCCTTTTGATTGATGTGGAATGCATGAATTGACACCATTAAAATGAGTGCAACCAAGATAAAAGGGAAGAAGTTAATATGCTTTCATTCCAAGCGGAGGAAAACTAAACATTTCCATTTACTTTGCTTGCTAAGTTTTAAGATAATTAGATTTAAGTCAAGATTCTGAATCACGGTATCCACATTAAATTGTTTATTATTAGTAGCTACATATGGGCCGGTTCATAAATAATTAAATGATATTAGAAGTCCAAAATCCCACTACGTTTGTGTAAGGCATATGAAATTAAACAACACACAAATAAAAGCAATAAATACAATGGAAAAAAATGATGATGTGACTTACCAATAACTTACGCCCTATAACAACTTGGCCCATGAAGTAGGTGCCCCAAATCTGGCCCTAGCACCCAGTAACCCAATTGGTATTGGCTGAAGCTTTTGCGTTTCTATCTCCATCATCTTTTCCTATTAGGATTTGGAGGCAACAAATGAAGAGGGAGATCATCCAAGCGATCATAAATGATGAATAAGCCTAACGAGATGTATAGAATGTGAAGAGTTGATTTAGAAAGGGAGATCAAAGGCAAAGGGGGGTTTTGGGGTGATAGTGATCCAAGTGGGAACAATGTGACTCGTACGGATGGCAATGGAGACGGATTGGAGCCAGAGACTACTATCCCCATCTCAATACCGAACCCCTCCCCCATCCCTGTCCCTACCCCGATCCCCATGGGGATTATTTTTTCCCCTCTATCCCTGGGGGATTTGGGAAAAATCAGATGACAAAAGATAGAACAATAAAAAAAAAAGTAGAAACTGGAGAAAGAAAAAAAAACAAAAAAACAAACAAAGGAAGCCACATCAATTGCAAGAGAGTATAAACTCTGGGATGAGAACAATGGGTAGTGGTAAAGCGCTTACCTTCACAAGTGGGGGGCTATCGCAGACTGGAACAAGCTACACACACACACAGAGATGGAGAGAGAAACTGGTGTTGGCTGTTTTCTAAGATGAGAAAATGAGATGAGTCATTTCAAAAACAATCCTCATATCCTACCCAATCCCAAAACAAATCTCTAATATGTCGATCCATTCAGAGCGGGGATAGGATGAGATTCGAATGGGTCAAAGAAAATTGCCATCCTTACTAACTAGCAATGAAGAGGGAGAGGGGAAGGTAAGCCGCTAGCGTGGGAGTGAAATGTAGACTTGCATGGGGAAAGAGGGATAGTTGCACTACGACGAATGAATGAACATAGAAGGTGAATGCTCCGTATTTAGTATAATATTATTTATAAGCGTACTTTTTGCTTGAAGTATTTTGACACCACAATTAGACAAGAAAAGGTAAGGTTCCAAAACTATCCAAAATAAATTAGTTTGTCACATTATTTTTTTTGTTGATCCTGACAAGAAAAACTTCTACATGTCCTATTTTAATAATGTTTTAACTGTAAAGCGTCTTTCGAGTTATCATAAGACTTTTGCCTTCAATGCACAAAATTAATATGTAAAACACCTATAAATTAGATAGCCAAACAATTTAAGCATCTTAGGTGCTGGAGTAAGTAAAATCCAACTACATAGGAAAATACCCAAGCACGTGTGGACCACATGGCACGATTAGAATACCATGTGAGAGTGTCTTAGCTCGAGGGGACCACGTGAAGGTGCCCCGAGACATAGCTGAGCAGGTTAGGCCAGGTGTACGGCTGGGACCTCACCACAAGATAGTGGCAACACAATGAGGGCATGGGGAGGGCTAATGCCAAGCAGGTATTGGTAAGTAGCTTTATACAAAGGAGCACAAGTGTGCGACCAAACAACGTATGGTGGTTTGGCTCAAACGCCTTAAGGCAGTATGCAATTTTAGAAGGATCTAGAAAAGAATCTTACGCAAAAATATGTAAATCCCATGATTAAAGGGATTGGTGTTAAGCTCCCATATTAGATGAGAAGTCCAATATGGATACGGAATCCAAGCAAAAAGGGTCCTGATTGCATTGTCATAAAGAAGCATGATTTATATAGAAGTGGATCCCAGCAATCAGTAAGGTCTAATCCCACAAGTATTGTATTGCCTTATGGAACGAATCCTATAAGAGGAAGGACTCCTAACGTTATTAAGATCCTAGGGTAACAAGGTTAATTGGTGAGCAAGTAACTTGTACCTATAAATGAAGCATTGAACCTATGAAAAAAGGTAAGCTGTGAATTGTTTTCATATGCATTAAGTGTTTTGTGAGCTTTTGTGTGAGATACTAACTTAGGCATCGGAGGGCCATTGCCAATGAGAGGCAAAGGTGCTCTAACACTTTGTTTGTGGTTGCAGCATCAGGTTCTGGCGAGAATTCTAGCAAGAAGCATGTGCTTGATCTCCCAAGAAAAAGGGAAACAACATACTTTGATTATTCCCCATACATGTGTTGTTCATGACGTCAAGATGTCTCTTGGCTCCATGAGGTTTTGTGATTTGTCTTATTCTGAGCTTTCACCTTTTACTGCTAATTCCCATGAATCAAAAACCGGAGTCGGGCATTATCGTAAGTAATATAGTTAAAATTTATGGATTGTGGGATGATAAGTCATTTTTTGTCGTACCCAGCTGATGAATTGCAAAACCGGAGTCGGGCATTATCACAAGTATTATTGTTGGTTGATTGTGTATGTTAGGAGTTTAGTATTATATACACCTGAAAGAGGACGGGGGTTGCTATTGTGCAGTTTTTTACATATAAAATTAACCAATCCAATGATTAATTGACACGTAATCAAAAATGCCAAACATTGGCAGTTACTCGTCAATGAAGATACACTGGATTAATAAGATAAAACGCACCGAATACGATGTCGTATTGCTTCTCAATTTAGAAAGGTAGTTATTGGCAGTTACAAGCCATTACTAAAATAAAGACTGGCCTCGAAGCCATGATATCAACTGCTGAACGCACAAGCTCCACGTGTAAACTTAAGAAACAAGGCGATTGGCAGTTAGAACACATGGAATACTTCTAGGAAGCAGTTATTTCCCTAAATACGTTATCATTTGAGTTTGTTAAGCCAACGTGCAGATTTAAAGCTTCTGGGAGAAGGGAGAATTCAAATTCAGACGTGGAAGGGAAATAACTGCCAACTATCAGAGTGGAAGTTGGAGTTCGAAGCAAGCTAGATTCAAATCCATGGAGCGGGAAGTTCGAACTACAAGCAACGTCTATAAATAGAAGAAATTGAAGAGTGAAAGCCCGGACAAATCTTCAACAAACAACTATCAAAAAACTGATGCTTGGTTTGTTCATTGGCAAAGTAGTTTAGGATTTCGAACTCAGTTCGAAGTAGTTTAGGATCTCGAACACAGTTCGAAGTAGATTAGGAAGTAGATTAGGAATTAGATTAGGATTTATCTCGATTGTTCTTGTGACAATCACCCTTATCTCGATTGTTCTTGCAACAATCACCTGTTCGAAGTTCTGTTACTCTATATTTGAAGTTGGAGACAATTTCGAAGTAAGTTTATCTTTGATTTGTTAATCGAAGTGTCTTGTTTCTTTATTGTTCTTTGATTTCCTAAGTTTATTGGTTTGCATTTCTTCACTTATTAAGAAAAATCCTCTTAATTGAGGTAATTGAACCAACAAAACACAATCGCCTGATTAAGTTTGGTTTTCCAAAGTTAATCTGAGGGAGGAGATTGAAACTCTCTCTGGCACGCTCGCACACAATTATTTTTCCATTGCAAAGAAGTAAAAAGAACCAAACACATCTTTTTTGGCATGCCCAGTGAGACTCCAGAAAGTGTTAAATGGCTCCAAAACTTAGGAAGCAAGTGGATGATTCTCAGACTGGCCAAACGCCAGAAGATGAGAACAATGGTAATTCTAAAGAGAATGAACAAATCGAAGGCCTTCAAGTTGGACCAGAGATTTGTGCTGGTCAAGACTTAAACATGGGAATTGGCCCAGCTTCTAATGAATACTAGGAAAAACAAAAAGCGTGCAAGGTGATGACCCAAAAGAATCCAGAAATTGGAGGGAATGTGTCATCCAACCACTTTATTGAAATGATTGCTACGTTTAAAGAATTGGCTCGCAGACCCAAAAGCTTTATATTACAAAAATTGGAAGAGCAATCGTGGCTTAAAAGTGATCCTTTGCCTTCACTGAGAAGGATAAAGGAGAGGCTAGCATTAAGCAAATTCAGTCAAGACACGAAAAGAGCCTATAAATGTAGAAGACATACCAGAATCTTGGTATGAGCCTGCAAAAAATTATGATTATCAAATCCCTAAACCTAAGAAAGTGTTCAAGTAGAACACTAATGTCTCATTCGAACCTAACTATGATGGTGCACATGAGGAGAAAGGTTTCAGGAATTATGATTATGGATTTGATGAGTATATGTATACTCCTAGAAATCATATTAATGAAAATGATAGGACTAGTGCAAAAAGGCCTAATCCAGAGGTTGGAATTCCTAAGTATTCAGGGATACCAGAAATGGGAAAGGTACATTCGAACTATCTTTACGAACCTTTTGTGAAGCAGGAAGGAGGTTTCAAGCAACCTAGGCCTTTTGATGATCCTTATCAGAGGATTCCAGAAGACCACATGCCTAGAAATGTCACTTGGGAACCACCTGTTAGTTCAAGGGTACCTTTGGAGGAACATCCAACCTTTCGAGATGAAATATTGGGTCTTATGCAAGAAGTTTATGGACCTTTGAACCGGGGGGTACAAACTCAAATTTATAGAAAACCCTATCCAGAATGGATAGATAAACAGTTCGAAGTCCCTAGGGGGTTTAAAATCCCAGATTTCACTTTGTTCCATAGAGATGGAAAACAATCCACAACTGAACATATTGCTAGATTCACTGCTCAGTGTAGAGAACTAGGCAATAATAGGTTCATTAAGTTGAAATTATTTTCTAATTCTTTAACAGGGACGGCCTTCGAATGGTATTCTAACTTGACACCAGAGTCAGTTCCAAATTGGCAAAGGATGGAAGAATTATTTCATGCACAATTCTATCAAACTGAGCCTGAGGTTACTATGGCTGATTTAGCAAGATTAAAGCAGAGGCCTGACGAGAAGGCTGCTCAATTTATTGCTAGTTTCAAAAGGGCCAGAAATAAGTGTAAACTTCAATTACCAGAGGTTGAGTTTGTAAGAATAGCACAAGATGGCTTAAGTAGAGAACTTAGGAAGAAGTTCGATTCTACTGAATTTAGAGATTTGGTTGATTTAACTTACAAAGCATCAAGATATGAGTCTTTGTTAGAAGAGGATGTTGATAGAAATAATTCTTCTTATTCAACCTATTACAAAGAACCCATTTATAAGATTGATGCTGCTGAAATTATTGAGCATGAACCTTGTGTGTGTGATTGTCTAGTTCGAAAGGATTCTTCTATACTACCAAGAACTAACAAGAAAGCAGTTAGTAAGGTTTATTCATTTGATATTTCAAAGGCAGATGAAATTTTTGATTACCTTTTGAAGAAAAAGTTTATCAAACTTCCTGAAAATGTTAAACTTCCAACTTTGGAAGAAACAAAAGGGAAAAGTTATTGCAAATGGCATGCTTCTTGGACTCATTCCACTAAAAATTGTAATGTTTTCCGTGATAGGATTCAGGAGCAGATCAAGAAAGGAAGGATCATGTTTCCACAAAAGGCTATGGGAATTGATACTGATCCATTTCCAAAAATTGAAGAAGTGACTGCCAACACTAATGTGCCAACATCTCTGGCTAAAACTGTCAAGGAAATGTGGCAGAACAAGCAGGTGCAAGTGGAAATGAACTCAGTGTAGTTTAGCAAAGGAAAACCAAAAGTTGGCCAACCTCGAAATAGTGATGGAAAGACCTACCGTCAAAATATTTCACCAGGAAGTTCTTCTAGCAAGGGCTTTAAGCAGTCCCATCTTCCCATGCTCGAGGCATCCTTTTTGGAATGTTTGTGCATGGAATGCAGGGCCAACTATTTGATCTTCAAGGATTTGATAGGCGGGGGGGTTGATTTCTTTCCAAAGAGGATGGAAAGAAAAGCCTTGGATCAAAACAATGAAAGAAGGCCTTGGATTAATCCAAATCATGGAAGGAATGAGAGGCCTTGGTCTGTTTCAAAAAGAAATGTACCTTTTAGTCCAGTCCCACCAGCTTCGAAGAGGGATTATCCTTCTTCGAAGAAGGTTAACACTGGGAAGGCCCCAATGGGCCAAAGGAATGGAGGAGAAAAGGAGCAATTTACTTTGGTGAAGGGGGTTCCTGATTGGTTTCTGAAAAAGATTAAACCAGAACTTTTTCAAGAATGTAGAACCTCTGCTAAAATAGGAAACAAAATGGTTAAACCTCCCAGTGCTCCTACTGGTCAATGGGTAGTTATTAGAGATCCAAAGACCAAGGCACCTCAAATGATTCCTATGTTGACAAGAACACAGAAAAGGAAGTTGCAAAGGAGGTATACTAGCTTCCAAATGGAAGAATATGCTTCCAAGGAGAAACCTAATGGGGGTGATGAGTTCAACCCAAGGTTTAATAGACTTCGAAGAGAGGATTCTGAGGAATCTCTTCGAAGGGGATTTTCTCAATCAGAAAGAGAAACTCTGGAAAAATTGGCTGCAAGGATGGACAGTGGAGTACCTCAGGACAATCCAACTTCTCCAAATTCCTTGGCAAGCTATCAATCTGGCTTGTTAGAAGCCATAATAGTGAAACAGGAAGAAGGAGGGGAAACAAATTCGTCTCCTGTTGGAACATTTTCCCCTATGGAAACTTCTGTAGCAGAGTTTTTAGAGAAAATGAACGCAGCAGAAGTTGGATCAGGGCTACCAATGCAGGAAAAAAGTACCATTCAATTTGGGACTCTACCTGAAGTCCAGATTAATATGGTAACTCCTTCATTTATTAAATTTGGACCTTTCAGACCAGATTGTTCACCAGTTCGAAGGGCATTACAACCAACAGTTGCTCCTATGGAGGTTATTGATGTTTCAAATGATGAAGAATATAATCTCACTTATGATAATGGTTGGAATGATAGCTGGGAGCTTTGATTTCCAAAATTCAAAAGGAAGAAGAGGAGGAGGATTTCATGATTATGGTAAACACAGCAGAAGAACTAGAAGTAACCTCCAAAGAGAAGGCAATCTTCATTCCAGAAACAGAAAATGACTCTAAGTATCCTTTGATTGTTGATTTGGATTGTGCTGATCTTTCTTATCCTTTCAAATCACCTTCGAATGACATGAGGCACCATTTAAAACCATTATACATATCTGCTTTGTTTGATGGCATTTTGTTAAACAGAATTTTGGTTGATAATGGTGCAACAGTGAACATTTTGCCTTCTAGGACTCTGAAGAAGTTGGGAAAAGAAAAGGTTCGACTGATCCCAACAAGCACATCCATTGCTGGGTTCACTGGTGAAAGTAAGAATCCCAAAGAAATTGTTTCTATACGCCTGAAAGTTGGCCAAGTAGAAACTGATACAGCTTTCTTTGTGGGGGACACTTTTACAAGTAAGTATAATGCTTTACTTGGTAGGGATTGGATTCATGTCAATGGCTGCATTCCATCCTCAATGCACCAAGCCCTGATGATTGTGAAATATGAAAATGGGAAAGAAGTGAGGGTCGAAGAGGTGAAAGCAGACCCACACCCCTTTAGTACTTCAGCAAATTGTGCAGAGGCAGAGATGTATAAGCCTGAAATCATCCCTCTGAGTGAAATTGCACAAACTGCCACCCCTCCATCCAATGTATTGGAAATAGGATAATTGGCAGAACTGAAATCCAAACTCAAACAAGCAGTTGATTATGAATCAGACAATCCACCAGATGAAGCTGCTTGGATGTGAGTCCGAGATAGAGTTCGAAGAGGCCAAATCTTTGGCCTTAGTTAAGTTTATGGCTCTTAAAATAGAGCAGAGATTACAAGAAGCAAATGATTGGAAGGAATTGTTGGCTGGGAAATCTGACTGGGGGTTGAAGCCAGTTGAGTTCGGAGAGGCCTTTATAGGTCATGTCGAATCTCAAGATCCTGTGGAAGAAGTAGAATTGGGAGAAGGAATTGTTCCAAACACTGTGCAAATCAATAGGGGGCTTGATACTGCTTCGAAGGCCAAGTTGATCGCAGTGCTTAAAGAGAACAAAGAATGCTTTGCTTGGAGTTATAAAGAACTAACAGGTTTGAGTAGAAATTTGGTTGAACATAGATTACCTATCAAACCTAATTGCAAACCTTTCAAACAACTTCCAAGAAAAATGTCTCCTGAAACCATTTTCTTGGTTAAAAAGGAAGTTCAAAATCTTTTAAATGTTGGTTTTATTAGAACTGCAAGATATGTAGAATGGCTATCAAATATTGTTCCTGTTGTTAAGAAAAATAGGAAAATTAGGGTGTGCATTGATTTTAGAAACTTGAACACTGCAACCCCTAAAGATGAGTACCCAATGCCTGTAGTAGACATGCTTGTGGATAGTTCTGCAAGCCACAAAATCATGTCTATTATGGATGGACATTCAGGGTACAATCGATTTGCATAGCCGAGGAGGAAGATGTTTATAAGATCGCATTTAGAGCCCCCGCAACCTTAGGACCTTTGAAAGTGGGTCAAGATGCCTTTTGGGCTTAAGAATGCTGGTGCTGCTTATCAAAGAGCTATGAACACTATCTTTCATGAAATAATAGGGGGTTTTCTAGAATGCTACATAGATGACATAATTGTCAAGTCAGGATCTATTGATGATCATGTAGAGCACCTGAAAATAGCTTTTTCAAAGATGAAGCATTATCAACTAAAGTTGAATCCTGCTAAATGTGCTTTTGGAGTAATGGCAGGTAACTTTTTGGGATATCTAGTTCATAGCAAAGGTATTCAAGTTGATAAAAATAAAGCTAAAGCTATTATTGAAGCAAAACCTCCCTCAAACAAGAAAGAACTACAGAAATTTCTTGGTCGATTGAATTTTCTTCGAAGATTTATATCTAATACTGAAGGAAAACTAAAGTTTTTTCTTCTCTATTGAAATTGAAGGATGGAGAGGACTTCGAATGGACAAAGGAGCATGATGATGCTTTCAAGGCCATCAAGGAGTACCTGATCAATCCACCAATTCTTGTCCCACCTAGGAGGGGAGAGCCAGTTAAACTATATTTGGCAGCAAACCATGACTCAATAGGATTTTTATTGGCTCAAGACAATGAAGAAGGGAAGGAACAAGCTATCTATTATCTAAGTAGATTTCTTAATGATTGTGAAATTAGATATTCTGCAGTAGAAAAGTTATGCTTAACTTTGTTCTTTGCTTCGAAGAAACTCAGGTACTATATGATGCCTAGAGTAACTTATGTAATTTCTCAGACTGATGTTATGAAGTATATGTTGTCCCAACCTGTACTCAGTGGTAAAATTGGGAAGTGGATTGTATCTTTAACTGAATTTAGTCTAGAATATATTCCTCAAAAATCAGTCAAAGGGCAAGCTCTGGCTAACTTTTTGGCTGATCACCCAAATGAAATTGAAACTCCTGAGATAGCAGATGTTAATGCAATAATAGTCAAACCATGGAAAATGTGGTTCGATGGTTCGAAAACATCTCAGATGGCTGGAATTGGAGTTGTTTTGGAATCTCCTCAAGGTTCGAAAACCAAGTTTGGATTTCGAATAAATGAAGGGGAATGTACTAATAATCAAGCAGAATATGAAGCTCTAATCACTGGTTTAGAACTCTTGCTTACTTTGAAAGTTGATATAGCAGAAGTGTTTGGAGATTCTCAGTTGATTATAAATCAAGTAAATGGAGAATTTGGTTGCCACAATGTTGGTTTAAAATTGTACCATGAACATGTGAAGTCGTTAATTCAGCAATTTCACATGATTTCTTTTACATATGTTCCAAGGTTCCTCAATGAAGAAGCTGATGCATTGGCTCAAAGAGCATCAGGATTCAAGTTTATCCCGGATGACAGTAGAGAGTTTTGTCAATTAACTCTGAGAAAATCTTTGCCAATGCTTAAAGACAGAAACATGAACTTTGAAGTATGTGAGATCACTTCTTCTCCTAGTTCAAATGACTGGAGGCAGTCATTAATTGACTATTTAACAAGACCTGATGCCAAAACAGATAGAGCAACAAGGCTAAGATCTGTCAACTACATCATGTATAATGGGGAACTGTTTAAGAGAGGAGCAGATGGATTGTTGCTTAAGTGTTTAAACAAAGTTGATGCTTTTAGGGTTATGGCAGAAGTTCATGAAGGTATCTGTGGAGCTCATCAAGCAGAAATCAAGATGAGATGGTTGATTCGAAGGTATGAATATTCCTGGCCTACTATCTTAAAGGATTGCATTGACTATGCAAAAGGGTGTGAAGCTTGTCAAAAGACAGGACCTCTTAAAAAATGCCAGTCACTGAATTGCAGTATGTAGTTAAACCTTGGCCATTTAGGGGTTGGGCAATGGATATGATTGGTATGATTTACCCTCCATCTAGGAATGGGGATAAATTTATACTAGTTCTACTGATTATTTCACCAAATGGGTGGAGGCTCAAGCCTTTGAAAGTGTCTCTCAAGAGCAAGTAATTGAATTCATTAAGAATATCATTTATAGGTTTGGATCTCCAAAAACTATAACAGTAGATAATGGATCCATTTTCGAAGGTAGAAGCAAAGTTGAAAGCTTTTGCTTGACCTCTCATGGGGTGTCCTTGATTAACTCTATACCCTATTATGCTCAATCAAATGGTCAGGCTGAATCAACCAACAAGATAATCAAAAGAGGCATCCAAAGAATGGTTGATAGGAACCCAGAAGAATGGCCAAATTTGCTATTAAATGTGTTATGGGCGTATCGAACCACTAAAAGAATCAGTACTGGAGCTACTCCTTTTGCTCTAACTTATGGGCATGATGTTGTGTTACCAATGGAGATAGTGGTGAAGTCACAAAGAGTTGCTTCCCAGAATGAACTGGATATTGGAGCATACCACCAAGCAATGCATATGGAGTTCGAAGGGATAGATGAAGAAAGAATTAAAGCTTTAAATCAGATCTTGGTGCAAAAATTAAGAGTAGCCAGAAGTTACAATAAGAAAGTGGTTGTTCGAAGCTTTGATATAGGGGACCTAGTATGGAAAGTAGTGTTGCCTATCAAAGAAAGAAAGCAAGGACTTGGGAAATGGGCTCCAAACTGGGAGGGACCTTTCCAAATTCATAGAGTCCTTAGAAGAGGGGCATATCATTTAAAGGATTTAAATGGTTATGTCTATAGAAGAAAGATTAATGGGAGATATTTAAAGGCCTACGTCCCAACTATATGGGAGTCCTTTAACAAAAGATAAAAACGATAAAGTAGTTCATCTCTCATTGCTTGTGTTGATCAAGGTAAGCATTAAGCACAAGCAGATCAGTATTGGTTGGAACTCATTAGTTCTAACAATGAGATTAACATTCCAAGCAAATGAACAGCTTTGAGTTTGATAAACAAAAGTATTTCATTGATTAATTCATAAGCTGTACAATTGTGTCTGTTAAGCTAACTAGTATAGAAGCACCCTTATTACACACAAACTCATATACATCTCCTAGATCAGTTGTTCTTTGCAGCTGATTCTTAAGTTCTCTTATAGTCTCAACTGTTGAAGAAGCCTTGTTCATGTATGTTTGCATGTGGGAAGTGGTTTGAGCAATCTCCCCTCTAACTGCAAACAAGGCCTCTTCAAGTCGAGCTTCTTCTTCCCTCAACTGATGTAGCTTAGTAGCATCTTGATCATAGGAGGAAATCACAGTTTGTGCTTCATCTTCTGCATTGGCTAAAGATGCCTTCTAACTCTGTCTTTGAAGGTGCCTCTCTTGGATTTCACAGAGTTGAAGGGCTTTTACTTGGAATTCAGAAGCCTTGGTCAAAAGTTGTGCATGTAGCTCTTGAGAGGCAGGCTTCAAAACCCAAGCAGCTTGACAGCAAATACTCAAATACATCTTCAAATCCCCTTCAGCAATGGTTTCAAAGTTTAATCTTGAAAATTGTTGGAGAATCTCCCTCAATTCCTGAATCTCTTCTGGTAAGAAGGTAGGCTTGACCAACTCAGATACAGATGAGCCTTGTTCAACCTTGAGTTGGATGATAGGAGATTCTGGAGAAGGGATTGGAGCTTTGGGATTGGTGATTCTATTGCAGAAATCACTCACTTTCAGTTTAAACTGTTCCAGGGGAAGAGAATCACCAACAATGGTGCTAGCAGAATCACCAGTTTCCTGTCAAAAGAATACATAAGCATAATTAGGTTTAAGTCTTCGAAGTAAGATATGATTAATACAGGCACAAATATAATGGACCAAATTACCTCAAGTGTATGAAATGGTTCTGGTGGGATTTGTTCAGTAAGCATAGTGGTTTCTGGAAGCTGATCAGGAACAGCTTTTTCAGCTATTTCCTCAGCCTGCTCAATAGTGATCTCTGCAATAGAGCTTGCCTCTGTGGATATTCTAATGGGCTCACTTTGAATGCCTTCCGAAGCTAAAGCTCTTGCTACAATTCTGATGGCAGGAGGAGACATATCCTGCACTAAAGTTTGTGCCATTTTAGCAAATGTCTTAACAACATCAAGAGCAGTTTTCCTTGTGATAACTGAAGTAGACTTGGAAGCTTCAGTGACTTCAGTAGTAGAGGGACCAACTGACTTTTCAACTTTGACAGGAATGTCTTGAGCTGACTTTGAAAAAGCCTTCGAAGCTTTAACAGGATTTGTTGTGGCTGTTTTCTCTAAAAAAGATATTACTCAAAGATAAGAACACATGAATTTGAGGATAGAAGAGGAATAATGAAGGTGATTTTATAAAATTTACCTTTTATAATCTGACTTATCGTGACATCTTCTCTCTCTTCTTCCTCTGGTTCCTCAGCCAAGACATATTTTCTCTTCTTTGAAACTTCATGAGTTTCGACAAGTTTTGCTTTTTTAGGAGTAACTTCTTGCTCTGAGATGTTTCTCCTTCTTCTACCTGTTCAAAGAACAAAAGGAGGTAAAACACCTAGCAAGAGGAGATTCGAATGTCAGTATGAGTATTTGACAGTTAAAGATCTACCTGGCTTCGAAATTGGAGGAACAGGAGCTAGAATAGATTCTTTCCTAGTCTTCTTCTTCGAGATAGATTCTGTTAATTGGATCATAAGGTAAGAAGCACAAAAGACTTCAAAGTTAGGATAATCACACAAGTCATCAAAAGATTACCTGATGGAGAAGGAGGAATGTGAGCAGTACTTTGTTGTTGTGATCTAGTCACCATATATGGCACAGCCCTGAGGGGTTTGACATCCAAAGCAATAGGCACTGAGGCAGAGGACTGTACTTCTGGTGTTTCTTCTTCTTCTTGAGTTGATCGAGATGTGCTTACTGGGTCTACCCCAAAACCATCGTCTGATATCGAATCAGAAAGAGTTACATCTTCAATTTCTATACCAATTTCTCTGGCAAAAGCTTTGACAGGAGCAGTCTTGAGATATAACTCTGTAGCATTGTGCCACCACCTAGAGAATTTTGGATGAGGGGGCTCATAAACTATTGAAAAACAGTATGGCTAAAACTTCACTCTTGCTTCCATAAACTCAGCATTGAGATGTGCAACATGGTTTCTGTCAATCCTGTTTCTTGTAGAAAAGGCAATGTTAAGTTCACCAGGATAAGGGCAAGGGATGGCTTGTACTTATCCAAATTGCCTAGCAAATTGAGCAGGGCAGTAGATCTCAGCATGGGCTTGTCTACAACCACCCACATAGGCACCAATGATAATTTCTCTTGGTAAAAGGATACTTGCCCAGGCTTCATGATAAGCAGAGCTACCACGTTGCATCATAAGCCTTCTTATCCACATTGGCCCAACATCCCTGTTATCGAAAGGTAAGAATTCATCTGTTTCTTTATCTTCATTTAGCTGGTGAAAATATTGGAGGTACCCTACCAAAGTAAGGGGAGTCAAAGCTAGCATGATGAATTTGTCACCATATATACTAAGGGGATATCTCTCTGCAACTTTGTGGTCTGGAAAGTAAGCTAACAGCCATATTTGCAGGAACCAGAGAGGTCCTCCTAGGTTTTGGTAAAGTGGTTTGGTATGATTGTCAGATCCTATCTTGTATACATAGCCTAAAGAGTAAGAGGCCAAATCAATGCTTTCCCCTTGTGAGAGAGCATAGGCTAGAGGTGCGAACTCAAGTACCATTTTCTTACCTCCATGACAGAAGACCATCTTGCATAAGGTATACCAAATATATGCAAACAACTCTTTGTTAGAAACCTCATCTGAGTATTTCCTTTCAGTATCTAGAAATTTGCTATAAGAAGCATTTTTTCCAGCATATTCAATTTCACTCAGAAATGGAACTTCCGTGTGTGAGGCAATATCGAAGTAAGTGCCGTATGGAGGAAGTCCAATGAGGAAAGATACATCTAGAACTGTGGGAGCCATCATGCCACAATTGAACCTGAAACAATTGTATGATGGGTCCTAAAAGGCTAAAGCAGCATGTATGAGTGAAGGGTTTTGCAAGATACCATTTCGAAGCAAAGATATCACGTGTGACAACCCAGCAGTTTCTAGCTCTCTAACTTTAGCTTTGATCATTCGGATGGACCATTCTTCCCATTCTTTATCATAGTTCGGCCAGCAGATGAAATTCTTCTTGGCCCAATTGGAGAAATCCAAGGGCCTGTCTTTCACAAGGTCACTCCCTTCGAGAAAGGGATGCCAAGGGGAGATCAAGAAATGCTGGTCCAAGAATTTGGAGGTTGCTCGCAGCTGGATGTTCGACGTAAGTACGATTTTGTAGCTGACCAGAACCCGACCTAGATTTCAGAATTTCTTTGGTAACCAAACTCCTAAGCACGAAGGAGGGAGTACCTTTCGACAACTCACTTTCAGAAGCCATGGATGCAAGGGTGAGATAGAAAGAGAGGGAGAACAAAGTGTTTGAGAATGTTCCAAGCCCTAGATTTATATGTTACGAGGAAGCGGTGCAGCGTTTCGGGCCAAGTATCCGTTTTAAAGTTATTGGGCCTATGATTATTTTTCGGCCCACGCTTGTTTTCAACTTTCGGTTGATAATTACTTTCAAATTAATAAATCATTTCACAACTTCGAACCACTTTTTGGTTTATTCTCATGAAATGTATCTTATTCTTAAAAGTTCGAGTTGGTTTAAAGCATAATTAAGTTCTTCGAAAAGCATATAAGAGTGCATAACAAGCCATTGAAAGAACTAATATTTCATTGAAACTTAAGATATAAGGAAAGTACATGCTATAAGATCCTATTACACAGAGGAGACTAAGCATCTACTGGTGGCGAAGCAGCTGTTGAAGTAGGGATGACTTGGAAATAATGAGGAAAGCTCCAAGTCACTAAGGCATGGAATCTTGCCCAAGTAAAACTAAAAAATTCCTTTTCCATCATTCTAACTTTGTTTTCTTCATCAATTTTGAGCTTCTTCTCAATCAGTGGCCTGATTTTTAAAACCAAGGTCTTGGCTTTGACTTCGAACTTGGCCAATTTGAGAGCATTTCTTTTCATGTGATTTTTAAACCTCCTTCGAAGCCTCTTAGAAACGTCAGTGGGCATTTCGGAGGAACGTCCTTTCAAAATTTCCACCTTTTTATGAAGTTTGGAGATCTGATCATGAAGCACTTCATAATCATGAAGGTCTTGATTAAACCCAAACGAAGCAGTGTTATTCTTCATCCACATTCGAAGCAGAGGAAGCTGACTCAGAAAAGAGTGAAAGAAAGGGCTAGTTTGAATAATACATTGGAGAGTTTCGCAAGCCCATAAAAAGTTCTTAAAAGGTATGTCCTCTTCAAGAATACCTACATCCAAAAAAGCAAAAGCAGCCAATAACTCTTTGGCTTTGAGGGAATCAGAATGGGGATAAAGAGAATAAGAAAGGTTAGCATGATAAGGAGTAGGATCAAACTTGATATTCCTTAACTCTTCGAACCAATCTGTATTCTCGGGAAGGTCTCGAAGAGAAAGATTGGCAGGATCAATGAAGTCTCCTTCGAAATGAGGCCTTCGAACCTCATGCAACCAGTATATAAATTGAGTACTGGCCTTCTGCTTAAGCTCTCCATACCCAGTAAAGCCTGACCTTTCATCTTCATGGACTTTAAAGAAGCCAGGAGTTAAACAAGTGGCAATGAGGCTGTCAAGCAGCATTATGTTGGGATCTCGTCTGATGAAAGGGGATAAATATTTGCTCATAGCTAATGAGCGATAGTGGCTCCAGCCTTTATAGCCAGCAGGGTCATCCATTCTTACCACCACTATCTCATATGGTAAACCCCATAGAAAGGGTTTATGAGCAAGGGGAGATGGAGGATTCCATGGGTCAATGGGCTCAGAAGTTTCTACTTGAGCCACTGTATAAGATCGATCTCTTCGAATCTCACCAACAATGGGCATCACAATGTTGTTAGTATCAGCAGGAATTGGGTCATTTAGAACCAAATTTTCAAAGGCATTTTGAGTGATAGAAATATCAGCCATGGTTGAATTCAGATGAAGATCAGTTTGCAAAGAAAATTGGTAATGGATTTTTACCAGTGATTAAGTCTTTTTATAAGTAGAATTTTTAGTTTAAAACGATTCAAATTCTGGCAAAATGGAGAACGTGGGGTTAACTGCCCACTATCCACGAATCTCTCATACGAACGAAGAGATTTATTGATAACTGCATCGTGGGATGTGATTAGAACTGCCAATAACTTCTGCTTTGAAAGGTTACAGGAATTCGAAGCGGTAAAAGACACATTAACACTTATTCAAATCCTTTGAACAAAGATGTTAATGTGGGGGGTATGTTTACATATAAAATTAACCAATCCAATGATTAATTGACACGTAATCAAAAATGCCAAACGTTGGCAGTTACTCGTCAATGAAGATACACTGGATTAATAAGATAAAACGCACCGAATACGATGTCGTATTGCTTCTCAATTTAGAAAGGTAGTTATTGGCATTTACAAGCCATTATTAAAATAAAGACTGGCCTCGAAGCCATGATATCAACTGCTGAACACACAAGCTCCATGTGTAAACTTAAGAAACAAGGCGATTGGCAGTTAGAACACGTGGAATACTTCTGGGAAGCAGTTATTTCCCTAAACACGTTATCATTTGAGTTTGTTAAGCCAACGTGTAGATTTAAAGCTTCTGGGAGAAGGGAGAATTCAAATTCAAACGTGGAAGGGAAATAACTGCCAACTATCAGAGTGGAAGTTGGAGTTCGAAGCAAGCTAGATTCAAATCCATGGAGTGGGAAGTTCGAACTACAAGCAACGTCTATAAATAGAAGAAATTGAAGAGTGAAAGCCCGGACAAATCTTCAACAAACAGCTATCAAAAAACTGATGCTTGGTTTGTTCATTGGCAAAGTAGTTTAGGATTTCGAACTCAATTCGAAGTAGTTTAGGATCTCGAACACAGTTCGAAGTAGATTAGGAAGTAGATTAGGAATTAGATTAGGATTTATCTCGATTGTTCTTGTGACAATCACCCTTATCTCGATTGTTCTTGCAACAATCACCTGTTCGAAGTTCTGTTACTCTATATTTGAAGTTGGAGACAATTTCGAAGTAAGTTTATCTTTGATTTGTTAATCGAAGTGTCTTGTTTCTTTATTGTTCTTTGATTTCCTAAGTTTATTGGTTTGCATTTCTTGAAAAATCCTCTTAATTGAGGTAATTGAACCAACAAAACACAATCGCCTGATTAAGTTTGGTTTTCCAAAGTTTATCTGAGGGAGGAGATTGAAACTCTCTCTGGCATGCTCGCACACAATTATTTTTCCATTGCAAAGAAGTAAAAAGAACCAAACAGCAGTCTCTGCACAGCACCTGTTGCGCACAATCGCAGCCGTCCACAAGTGTTTTTCACAATTAGGATTGAAAACAAATTGTTCGCGCGAACAATTCGTCTATGTTGTTTGAAATCTAGGCCGTTCATCCAAGCAACGGATAGCTACAATTGTACGGAGCAGGTGCTGTGCAGAGGCTACATAGCAACAACCTTGGATCTACCTGAAGAGGTGTACTTTGAATATCCAGTGTAACAAGCCAAATTTTGTGGAGGAGCTTATTGGAGGAGCCCCTTGGCCGTTGGGGGAATTATTTGAGTTCATATCCCCTATTAACATCGCTGTAGCTACTTAGTTAGAACGGGTTGCTTATAATTTGAATTCCCACATACGGTTGTTGGAGATATTCTCTTTGGATTCCATGGGTCTATTACATCGATTTTTCTAGTCTATCCAGAAGACACTTAGTCTACTCTATCTATTGTGCATAGGGCAACTAAGCAGAATAGGAGCCTTGCTAGCATGTAGCTGAAGGGAACTTTGATCTAATTAGACCAATAGACCACAATGGATGAGCATAACTTCCTTGCTCGGAGCAAGTGGATCATGTTGATTTAACCCGTAAGGACCATGGAGGCCTTGTGATAATAAAAGAATCTCAAATAATAAATGTTGAAAGTTGAGTTGTGTATTTTGAAAACAAGATGAAAAGTTTTTGTCCCACATTGGACTACTAGAAGAACTTAAAAAGCTTTATATATCACAACCCTCGAGTGGACTTGCGAATGTGTGGCTAGACCTAAGGGAGGTCTCGTGCGCCCACGAAATGGACAGAGGTCCAAGCCAATTTGGGGAAACCTGGTGCGCGTTGCGCGCAAGGGGGGTGCAAATTTGCCAATCTGGGCCTTGCGTGTTTATTTGGAAAGCCCATGTTTTTTGCTCAGTTTCAGAAACTGTTTTTTGAAGTTAAAATCGATAATCTTTTTATTTTAGAAAGATTTGATTTATGATCAAATTAAAAACGTGTTATACTCTTCCACGTTAAAACTTTAGAGAGGAAGAAGGTCGAAACAGTGTAGAGTACTCGGTTTTCTTCTGTGCAGAGAACACCGAAACAGAGAGTGAATTCTGGGTTGCTTTATCCTGGGGATGGCGTGGTGTGTTGAACTGCTTGCACAACTTGGGCAGAGCCGCGAAACGCCTTAAAGAGAGCGACTTAGTCCACGACTCAGCCATTAATTCATTTTGTTTCGTAATCTGTTTTCATACACAAATTCTGAGGTAACACGTTCTTATTTTTAGCAATTGTTCCAACAATAAGTAAGTTAGAATATAAAGATTTCCATAAAGTAGAGTACATCCTTAGTCCAATGGCTATCAAATGTTTAGGCACTCCTACACAAAAGTTGTAATCAAATAATAAAGTTTGGGCACCCTAGCCCCAAAGGTAAAATCAAAATAATATCTCATAAGATATTACAAATCCATAGTCAAAAGATAAAGAAAAGATTAGAGTTACAATATCATCTCCCCGAAAGAAAAGTTAATGCATTGAAGATGAATAAAATAACTCCATATTATATATGCTCATCATCCAAGTCATGCACTTCAAACCATGCACAATCAAAGCTGGGTACCTAAAAAGGGATAAGGTGAGCACACGCACTCGTAGGAGAACTATTCTACTAATGCTTGGTGTGTGAATATGATATATATACATGAGATCATAATATGTCCAATGGTAGTACCAATGTAAATAACGGTAGCCGGTTCATTAAGAAAAAGATTTTGAAGCAACGAAGTACCCAAACATTACCCCCAAGTATCCATTTCATTTCACTCAACAACCCAAGTTCATCACACAAGTCTAAAATCAAGTCCACAAGTCAAGTTTCGACAAAACACAAAGGATAGTTCAAAAATCTCATTTCTCTTTTCCTTCATTGAAGAAAATCATCATTTCATTATTATTAGGGATTTAATCCCTCTACCGGATTCCATAGGCTCTGTGTGCCTCTGCCGGATTTTGTAGGCTCTGCGTGCCTCTGTCGGGTTCTGTGGGCCCCGCATACCCCTGCTGGGTTCTATGGGCCCTGCGTGCCCCTATCGGATTTCATAGGCTCCACATGCCTTTATAAAAAAATTCACCAAGTGATGACATTGGTTTGAAACATCTCATTTTCCAACATTCCATATTAAAGATCCATTTTCTCCAAGTTCATTTCACCATTTCACACCTTTCGATATAATGTGCTATGCATACACCCACACATACTTTCTAAAAACCAACAAACGTTCATGTGAGATAAGATGGCATATTTACTTATAAAATCATAGTTCTTAAGTCAAAACATGGTTGAAAGTGATGTCAAAAGTCGATTTTATGAAGGAATAAGTAATCGGGACCAAACGGACATCAAAGGGTGACTGAAAACCACCCCAAAAATAGGGGCAATGGCTGGAAATTTCAGAGGCAGGAATATATGAAAAGTAACAGTGCGGATTTTCACCCTTACGGTGTGGAATTTCAACCCAATCACAAATGAGATAACTTAGGTTCAAATTAGAGATGCTAGATAACAATTCATGGAGGGAGGTCAATTTCACTTTCAATTTCACTAAACAAGCAATTTCATAGATCAAGAAATCTAAGTGGGAAAAACTCACACAATTGGGGAAAACATGAATTTCAATGAAATTGAGGCTAAGGACCAAGTATATGCAACATATCACAAGCATACAACTAGAGAGAGTAGAAATTGTATCCCTACATCATGGTTTTGCTTGAAAATGGAAGATGAGTGAAACCCTAAGTGTAGAAAGTTCAAAATCCCGAATGTGGAGCTCTTGGTGCGAATACACGGCAACCCAAGCTTCGTAGAGTGCGTAGAACGCGAAAATAACCTAGGTTCTTGAAGTGGTTGAGTGAGAAAGGAGAAATTTGAGCTTGTAAGGTGAAACAATGGAGGAGAGAGAGGAGAGAGGGGTTGTCGGGTGAAGAGGGAGGAGAGGGTGTTATGTTTTGAGCAAACTTCCTCCATACACTACATTTATATCCCTCTAATTACACTACACATTCAAATGTCATTGTATATAATATGTGACCACAATACTTATTTTCATACTTAAGTAAAAAAAAAGTCTTTACTTTAATTTATTTATGAAAATAAGGAAGTAACCTCCCATTCGAAAATAATGACATTTCCAAAATTTTGAAATTTTAATCACATCAAAATCGCATCGCCTTAATTTTAGTACAAAATCGAAAAATGGCATATTTTTCTCAAAAGAAAATGAGTGAAAGATGACTTTGCTTTACTCAAAATTAACTTCCGATTATACCGTTGTAATTAGAAAAATTCAAAGAACAATTACCCAGACTTTTTATCGGTAAAATTAAAACTTCTCCAAAAAGTAATTTTTTTTCATACGGTTTCTTACATTAACAAAGTAGGTTGGGTAAATCAAATTTCTACTGAGAGCCTTGTTTAATTTGGACCTATCAACTACTCCCCCATTTCTGAGTAGACTACGCGGGAGGAAATAATACTCTGGCACTGAACTTTCATTTATACCGATACATGGGGTATTTATGCTTTGCCGGCTTTTGAAGGACAGATGTCAATCATCCAACGGTGGAAGTTTAATCGTTTGTACTTCCACAGCTGTATGAATGTCAAGTCATTTACAGAACTCTTGGGAGTCTACCACCTTGAGCGATTTGGAAAGGAAGGAGTCTCAATTCGAGTGCTTTTCCTCTCTTTTTGTTGAATCTTTGCTTCATGCACTTTTCTAAGAAATACTTATCATTCCAATCCTTAGTGGATTTCTGGTTTGGTAGGGCTAAGTTCTTTAGTACAAAGGCCCATAATACCCCTCTCTTTGAATTTCTTGTCCCCATCTCCTCCCTGAGAGGTTGGTTTAATCGTTATTGTGAATTCCTGCCCGTTGCGGCACGAGGCCCCTACAAAGGATGGCTTGGTGTTTGTCCTTATAGCATCAAGGTGCTCGTTATAGCACACCTGTTTGTGAGTTCAATAGTCGCCACTAGGTTTATGGTTCACCAAAAACCTTTAATCAAGATTCCGTGTTCGGAAGCCAAAGTTATGGTGAAGGAAAGGTGTTAAGCACTCCTCTCTGCCAAGTCTTGCAGCCGGCCTTTACTTTATCTAAGTAATTCTACTTTATCCATTTGTTTTGTTTTTTACATGCATTGTTTATTAGCTATTAGACAGTTATAGGTGATAAAAGCAATAAATACATGAGCAAGAACAAAGAAAAGGCAATCAGAAGGTTCTACAGTTGAACCTTCTCGCAGCCGACATATTGAACTATGTCGGCCAACACTCTAAACAACGGTTGTTGTTTTAAAGGAAATGGCTACAATACACACCCTCTATTTGGGTATGTATCATATGCACCCCTATAAAAGTTACGAATCAATTAACAAAAGTTACGAATTTTAATAAAAGTTACGAATTTTTTGTACAAAAGTTACGAGACACGCCAAATGTTATGAATCATTGAAAATGTTACGAATCATACTACTTGAAAAAAAAGTTAAGCTAAACACTAAAAAATATTTATCGCTTAATGAGTTGGCAAGACAATACGAACCACACAATGCAAGATATCAGACACACCTTCAAGGGGTGTGTATTGTAGAATTTTCCTGTTTTAAACTACTCAGCCGATTATGCAATACAACAACATACAATGACCTATATACATTATGACAGCCGCTTTTCCTCGTCATTACACCAGAAAATAAACAAACTACGTTGTGTGTGTGTGAAGTGATAAAAATCCGATACTCCCTCTGTCCCAATTTGTTTGCTCGCTTTGGAAAATGTGTATTTTTGTAAATGTTAAAAAATATACTTTTGTATAATATTTTTAAAAAAAATTTACACCAAATTAAAGTACTCAATGAGCACTTTAATTTGGTATAAAACAAATTAAAAAATAATATAGGAAATATATTTTGTAGGGGTTTGAAATTGCACGTATTCCCATTGTGAGCAAATAAATTGAGACGGAGGGAGTAAAAGCTAACCCGTGAGGGCTATGGATGATAGTTCACCCTTGGATCCCTCAGTATTCCTTTGTGGTTGCACGAGGAGTGATTTGTTTGTTACTTGAGTGACTTGGAAGCACAAAGCTTGCTGTTTCGGGTTTCGGACAGAAATCGGGATGAAAACTCGGACTTAGAGCTTATTCTTGTGACTCCGGACTTGGGGACCATATCTGGGGCTTGGAACTTAGGGTGAGTTTACTGAAACTCAGTGTTTTTTGGTAGGAGTGTGGAATAACAAAAGCAGAGGGTCCTTTAAATATGCTTGAGTTTTACGCTCTTGTAGTAAACGAGAGCGAGTTTCTTCAAGCACTAGAAACTTGAAGGCGAGTTTTTTTAAGAGAGAGGGAATGATGTAGGATAAGATATAAAAGTTTCTTTATCTTTATTTGTATTGCTTTGGAATAAGCTTTTGACTAGGAATATTCATGTTTAAGTTAGAATTATTATATTTTCGTATTCAGTTTGATTTTGATTTCCAATTTTATTAGGATTCTCAGTCTAGTTGAATTATGATTTGCTTCTTCATTAATTAGTTTGAGTCCTAGTTGAATTAGAATTTGCTTCTTCTTTAATTAGTTTGAGTCCTAATCGAATTAGAGTTTGCTTATTATAGATAAGGATGTAACCTTTCATAATTATTCAATCAACTTTCAATAATATTTCTAGAGTTCTTTCTATTTTCCTTGTTCGCAAGGTGTTTATTTTTTTCTTATGGATTCAAGAGTCCGTTTGTTAAAACGAGATCTAATCAATTCGTCCACCAGAACGACACTCATTTGTCTACTAGAACGATATCTAGTCTACTTCCGCTACAGCGCTACGTCACTTATCTCCCCAACTAAATCTCAACATTAGACTCATCCTTTCTCGCCATTTAAATAGCTGAGATTTTACGCCTAGCGGAGATTTTAAGGATAGTGAATTGGTGAGAGAGAGAGAGAGGCGTCGATTTTGGAACCCCACAAATTTTTCCCCACTTCTTTTATTTGGACGCATCCACGGCAGGTGTAGGCATGCATGACCTCTTTTACTACTGTACTATTTTAATTTTTGTTTCCTGAAAATTGTTCCTGACCACATTTTTAATTTGGACACATTCAACAGAGGTGCATACCATAAGTTTTTTTACTACCTCCATCTCTTTTTAGTTGTTGAATATTTCATTTTGGACGGTCTCTTAATAAGTGGATGTTTTGAAAAGTTAATGGATAAAAATTTGTATAGTAAATATTATTTTATCCTTTTGAAAAGTTATTGGGTAAAAGTGGATGATAATTTAGAAAATGAAAGTAAAATTGATATAAAAAAGTGTAAAGTGAAATTAAAATTGATTTAAAAGGAGTAATGACAATTTTCTTTAATAAATTTGATTTAAAGAGCAACACAAAAAGGGACAAAGGAAGTACAATTATTTTGTTCTGTTTTTCAAGTGAACAGAAGAGTCTTAAACAGAAAAGCCAACCATATTGGTGATCACATCATGAATATGATGCAATGGCCACAGCACCTTGTGAGGTGTGGGATCACTTGACCCTGTGGAATGATACTAATTATTGTTATTTTTGTTATACACAATTATTTATCAATTTGGGTTTTGTAAATCTCCGATCCAACCATCTATTCAACACTTAACTGTTTGAAATATATTTATTAACTCTTAGCAATAATAATAATATATTATTAGCAATAAAAATACATTCGTGAATCTGAACCATCGATTGTGAGATGGATGTCAGATTGGGAGGACTACAACCATGTACTTGAAAAGCTTAGTTTAAATTTTGATGTTAGGTAGGTTGAAATTGTTCGAGTAATTATAAAATTAGGATAAACTGTTGAATTTAAATGCTAACAAATAATAAATAACCAAACTTGCAAATTAATATTAATGGAGAGAAGTTAGAGTAGACTATGGGGTGATGGTTGAGGCACACAAATAGCGTTCTCCTTAGGAAAGATTGATAGAAAAGCACCCATTTAATCCTCTAATTTACATTTTAATAGTCCAATCATAGAGTTACTTGATGAATTATAATGGTTTAATTGTGTTTGTAGGCTTTGGAGAGTGCCGAACGATTAAAAGTGCTAGTTGGAGTTGATATAAGGCATGGAACACAAAGTAGACGCATGGATCAGCTTTGCAACGGTCCAAGAATCACGTCATTTCGAGTTTGGATGAAGTCAAGGTGAACCCGCGAAGTTCAGGCGACAATCTAGAATTCCCACCCGGGTGGGAATCAAAGCCGCATAGGCAGTTTTACCCGAGTCAAACATGGAATAGGTCATTGACCACGTTTTTTTAGGTTTTATTATAAATAGGTCATTGCTTTGTACATTTTAGGGGTCCTAGAATATTTTGAGGCAAGTTTAGAAAGAGAAAAGGAAGCCGTTCCATGGGTTCTTCAAGCTCTCCATCAAGTCAAGCGTTCATCTCCATCTCCATAGCCGGCTAAACACTTTCTAGGGGGGAAGATGAAGCCCCGTTCCAAGTAACTTTGTTTATGTGTAGGCCTAGGTTTTCTATTTCGAATCAATTGGTTAAGTAAGAACTTGTTTTCATTACATATGAATGGAATCGTCTCAATTCTTTCTATCAATTGAATATTTGTGCGTGCACTCTCAAATACCTAGTTAATCAATGGTTTTCTTTTGCTTGTGTTTGGGTAACTGAGATGGATTATGCTTGTAAGATGGATCGTGCCACTGGACAGTCCGTCAGAGAGACGGTTTATGTCAGCGATACGGTCCATGCCTGTTAACAACTCAATTATTTTCTTGACAAATTGTGATTCAAGTAGAAACCCTAACCTATGCATAACCTAGTTATGTGGTCGGGGTGGATTCGAAACTCTAGATCTTTCTCTCACTTGTTTTTCACCAATTTAGTTACTTGTTCTCCTAATTTATTCAGTTTCCAAAAAACAATCAAACCAATCCTCCTTTTACAAAATTAAATTAGAAATTAATCAAAGTTAGCGTAATTTAGCCAAATTGTCTCGGCGGATCAACACTTAGACTTAGCCACTATTTTTCTGAGTAATGGTTAATTCCTTGTTTTTATAAATTTAATTTTGATATGGTACAACACAGTCAAAGATACACCCCCTTTTGCATGGGTTGAATGATGCTATTTTCCCAAGTTACAACAACCTATGGGCCTCCTTTTGTACAGTGAAGTAAACTCACGAACCAAATTATTTCCAGGCACTTGAAATTCGTAAGAAACCAGTAGCAAATATATATACAGCAACTCGTGGGGATAACGATAAGAATATGAATAATTGAAGTAGGAATATGTACTGGAGTTCAGTTAGAGAAAATCCGGCCATCTTCTAATATGTGGTGGAAAAGTAGGAAGCAGCCAACATTATAATCTGTTTAGGAAAAACCTAGTAATTAAATTAAAACAATAGAAAGTAAACTTAGTAACAAGGATTCAAAAATAAGTAAATTTTGGGGCAAAAAGGGGTTGGAAATTGGATTCAACCACCCAAAAGATTTGGTCCATCGATTTGGCCGAAAATCATCTTCTTAAGATTTGGCCAAAGGTTATGATACTATTTGTTGCGAATTGCTAATAAGGAAATTACTCAGTAAGTCAACTTTGTTTGAACATCTAAATACTATAGCTAGGAAGTAACAATAACACCTTCACTGTTACAGTATTTCGAGTGCGTCGTAGTTCATACAGATATTTCATATGCACAATAATTCATAGATTGGTAACAATGGCAAGTGATTCACCATAAAACCTTTCATCATAAAGGAAGTTTTATAAAGGGTCGTTTGTGTAGAAATCCAGCTATTATTGGTAATGAGCTCACTCGCTTCATATTTCTCTCCCTAGCGACTCCACCTTATAGCTAGAGAGTGGGGTCAACCGATCCCACGGGAAAAAAAATTAATACTATTATATTAGATTTTTTGAAATATTTATAAATGAATGCCTTAAATTTGATGGTGACACCACAGGATAACTCATAAAAGTTTATAAAAGTTTCTTCTTTATGTGGTTTGTTTGAATCATTGTCACTTATTTTGTTTTTTTAATAAGGAGAAATTAATTTGTCTTGTTAGGTTGAGTTTTAAATGTGTTTTTATTGGAACAAGACTTTTAGTTGTCATTACTGTGATATTTTTCTTTGATTTATGGTTAATAAAAGTATTTGATGCTTATGCATGACCTCACGCTTCCGAACTCCTAGAATCACCATTGTCTCTGTAAGAATATTGGACCAAAGACTTTCCTCCCATTTGAAAGTTTCCAACCTAGTTTCGATAAAAGAGCAAGATTTTGATTATGAGCTTTTTCTTAGTCCTCCATATAAAATCATAGCTGGTGCACTCTTTGCTCCATAATAAGACTTCGAAATTTTTGAGCCAATAAGTTTGACTCATTTTGAGAGGCAAATTTGACTATTTATTCAAAGAACCATATATGTTGTATTTGATTTAAATATTAGAAGGCAAATTAAATGTACGTCAAATATGTGATCTACAAAGTACGAGATATATGATCTCATGGGGTAAAAAAAAATTTAATAACTAAGATGTCTGAACATGCTTTTACACACATCGACTAATCCTAAATGAGCTCAATCTTACTACCCACATGCAGGATGTTCAATTGCAGCCCCTGGCATCAAATGAGTTGAAAACAATTGAACAGTTTGAAATCTGAGACTTCAAGAGGAAACAAACTTCTAAGTCTTAGGTCTGGACCAACAAGCCACACCTTGTGGTTTGTTAGGGGCTGTTAATCTCATGGAATGACGTGTCCTATATAATTATATATTCATTCACTATTAGTCTCATCGAATAAACTGGTCTTTGTGTACTATTAAAATTTCATAGACAATGTAATGAAAAATGCCGATACATGGTGCTATTACTGGCATTAACCACAAACCGCCTGCAAAAACACTATTACTAGCAGTAATAAAAATGCCGGTAAGGGTGGCTAGTACCGGCGGTAACATCCAGTTAAAAAAAAAAAGATAACTATAAACGGTGGTAAATTCAAAAATCGCTGGTAATAATACTTAGTTACTATAATTTAAATAATAGTATTTTCCAAATAAAATCGAAAACTTTTTGTAGTTGGGTTGTTAAGTGTCGGAGGTCGATATAAAAGGTCGCAGGTTTGAATCTTGGGATAAAAAAAAAATTCGAGAAAACTTTTACCGGCATTAGTAAGACCGCTGGTAATAGTATGAAACTTTTACCGACATTGATAAAAACATCTGGTAATAGTGGTTTTCCATTCTCTACTGCCGGTAAAAGTATTAGCGGCAGTTTTCATGCAATGGAATCAGAATAAGTTTAAAAGAGTTTCGCTTAATTAATCAGAACAAGGGAGATTTAAGAAAGTTCAACATTGTGTGTAATACTAATACGCTCAATAGAAGGTTGACCGATAAGGTCTTTTCTTCTTTTCTTCCTTCATTTTTTAGTTTTGTCAAATGTATTTTAAGTCTCCTCCACCGCGTTTGCCTGTGAACGCGGCAATATATTTTTTGTGTGCGAATACTGAAATAGTCAGATTTTACTGTGCGGTGTTACCCTTCTCTGGTTGTGGTAGTTTAACGGGCAGATTCTTCAGTTGTTCAATTGAACGTACTTTCCCCCTCACGTGTACCTGAATTATGTGCATTCTCTTCTCTTTTTTTTTGTATATTTATACTCCCTCCGTTCCAATTTCTTCGTCATTCTTTCTATTTTGGGATGTCCCAAAATATTTGTCCCACTTCTAAAAACATCTATCAAAATTGGGCCACTTTCCAATTTTACCTTTAAAAAGCATTTTTCCCATCTTAATTAGTTAGTTTATTATTTTTTATTTTATAATGGTTTTTATGATTTTCAAAATTTTGTATAATAAAACTAATTGATATTTATCAAACAAGATCCATATTGAATATGTTTTGACTTTCATATAATAAATTAGTTTCACAAATTTGGTCACAGTAATATTGACTAGATTTAGGGACAAAATAGAAAAATCAATACAAAATTTTTACACCTCTTAAAAACCCGTTTCCCCAAAAGGGGCCAAGAAATTGGGACGGAGGGAGTAGTATTTAATAATTCGCAATTTTTCATTACAATATACGTGCATGGATCTAGGAATTTTGGGTGGGAGCCGAGGAATTAACATAAAATATTGAAGTTAACTACTGATTTGTAGAATAGGAAAAACGGCCGAGGATCGTTTTTAAAGGAAAATGCTAATGTGTGCTTTATAGGCACACATTAAGGTTGAAAAATGAATTGGAATGTGTGAAAAGTATATATGATTATGTAAAAGTGTATTGAAAAGTATAAAAGAGTGTATTGGAGAAAAAAAAAAATTGGCTCATTGTTTGCCCGTTAAACATGCATTAGCAAGACCCTTTAATAAATATCCAATTAGCATGTGAGCATACACTACAATTGAAAGGGGTCAGCATTTTGGTACAAGACCAAAGTTAAATTAACATAACCTATTGGGTTTTCAAAAGATTTTTAAGAACTCAGTTGTTAAAATCAACCATAATTTTAACAAATGAGTTCAACAAGTGCTAAAATTATGGTTGCTTTTAGGCTAAAATCAACCATGATTTTGGCATTTGTGAACTCATTTGCTAAAATCATGGTTGATTTTTGCAATTGGTTTACTAAATTTTTTTGAAAAACTCAGCCTATTAGCTAATTAATCAGTTGAAATTTCAGGGGTAATCATTAACATTACCTTTGAAATGAAAATTTTCCGGTCAACAAAAATTTAAGAAAAAGAATACAAGAAAATTGAATTGTACGTACTGGGGTTTGGTGAAAATCCATTGAGAAGGTAAAGGTGTAGTTGTTTGCTGTGTTTGGTCATCCTATATTTTTGACTTTTCAAGTACAAAATCAGCCATATCCAATTGTACATTCATAAGTACAGCTAAACAACCACTAATCCATGGGAGAGTCTATTAGCATAATGATGGAGGGTTCAAATGAATTAATCTCTCGGTTCACAAAATGTCTTCTTTTTTTTTTCCATATCAAAATTATTACTCCCTCCGTCCCATTTTAAGTGATCCTTTTGAGAAACATGTATTTTTTTGGACGTTAAAAAATGTAATTCCATAGAATGTTTTTAAATTTTTTTGCACTAAATTAAAAAATGTATTTGTAGTGGTTCGAAATTGCACTTAATCCCATACTGGCCACTTTAAATGGGATGGAGGGAATATTTCGTCTGGTGAGGCATTTATTTAAAATTAAAGGCAAAATGATGAATATCGGATTTGTAAATACTCCTACATTGAGAAGAATTTGAAGAAGACTATAGCTAATGAAACTATTAGAGCAAAAACAGCAGATTGTGTAAAAATTTAACCTAAAAATCTGGTGTGTAGTGCATATAGCTACTCTATCACTGTCAACACTCCAATAATACTCATACACACACATATATACTCTTGTATATAGATTAAAAAATCCACACTTCACAAATCCCGATCGAATTTCGACAATCCAAACCGTCCAATGTGTTTAAAAGATGTTTTTGATGGTCACCGCATGAAATCAGCAAAAAAAAATATTGAGAAGGGCTTAATCGAAGCAATTTTTTATAAAAACTGTATATCTTTGTTTTTAAGGTGTTTCTATCTCTTCTGGGAAAGTTTTGGGTACATGAAACGGGACATGAAAATGCATCTGACGGTCCCATCAGATGCCTTGTCATGTCCCGTTTCATTTTTTATTTTCATGTAATGTACCAGACCTCATCTCTTCCTCTCCATATATATCTACTTTCTAAACATATAAAACTCTATGTCCCGTCGGATGCATTTTCATGTCTCGTTTCATTTTTTTTTTTCATGTAATGTACCGGACCTCATCTCTTCCTCTCCATATATATGTACTTGCTTAACATATAAAACTCTATAATTTTACAGGTAATTAAACTTTCACATGGATCAAGATCTGTCGGATGCGTTTTCATGTCTCATTTCATGTTTTCTTTTCATTTAATGTACTGGACCTCATCTCTTCCTCTCCATGTATATGCACTTTCTTAACATATAAAACTCTATAATTTTGCAGGTAATTAAACGTTCACATGGATCAAGATCCGTCAGATGCATTTTTATGTTTTATTTTCATGTAATGTACTGGATCTCATCTCTTCCTCTCCATGTATATGTAGTTTCATAACATATAAAACTCTTTTTGTAGGTAATTAAACGCTCAGATGGATCAAGCTAGATCGTTTAATAAGTACGGAATACTGAAGTGAGATCTTCCACGCTGTCCTTTGTACTACAAAACATTAAACTGTCATTTGTACTACAAAACCTTAAACAACACGATTACTCAGCTCCCCGTACAATTTCATGAGTTGGATTAGAACTTATGAATCTACTTATAACAATGTTTAATTGAATAATACGTTGTGTAATTATGTGACGTCTGGTCTTACCTACATAAAAATGGTCATTTTGTTAGATGGTCCTGGTCAAAAAGCCATGCGTGTTGATCAGTCCATCTTTCATCAAGATTCAAGTATCTCGAACTTCCCCAATTTTTTTTCCGAATTGACACTTTTTACTGTTCCAAAAATAATATTGTTGCTATTGGAAAGTAATGAGCAAAACACTTGTATTGAATTTATATTTTCTACAGTTACTTTTTAGAATTAAGTACATGCAATAATGATGTTTTAAGGATAAACAATGAGTAAAAAAATACGACAACGATACTGATGAAATTCTCTTAATAAGTTAAAATCTTCAGAATAAACCAAAAAAATTGAGACGGAAGGAAAATTCAAATAACAAAATTTATTCGCGACTAAAGAGATGGTTAATTAGGAGCTTACTCTCACTGTCTCACACAATTAGATTCAAGAGTAGGTGTTGTGAGGTAAATTGAACTCATAGCTCTGTATTATTTTTTTCTTCGACATTGTTAGTTGAATTAATTAAACTCATATATAGCTCTGGATTTTCAATCCCTCCAGGGTATGGTTGATCAACATTATACATTTTGTTAGGATCATTGATTAGGTAAGAAAAAAAGAAAAAGGTTGGGAAAAAAAACACTGACAGCATAATTGGAGCACATGATTAATGCACTTTTAATTTTCTTAACTAGCGTTTGAGCCACACGCCCATGTGTGTCCAAGTGAGGAGAAAAACAAACACCACTGATTCCACTTTTGTGTTTATCTGGAATCACTCATTTCACTTATGAAGTGAGCTTTTCAAATACCTAGCAAGCAATTTCTCCATATCCAATGGATACTAGCCCCGCCTCGCCTATATGGAGATGGAGTTTACCCAAAAAAAATTCCCAATAGGAGTGGATATAGTGAGATTGAAAGAAAATCTGATCAGGTATGGAGCGGGTATAATTTTGTAATCCCTACCCTTGAATGCCCATACCCATCCCGTACCCGATTATACCTAATATATAAATTATGGTATAATTGTACATATATATTATTATAAATATATACAGAAACATACATATATGAATCTTCAATATCATATGTAAATTTATACCAAAAATTTTATCAGTTAGACAATTACTATCTATTATTATACATTATTTGATAGCCTAAGAAACATATGTATGAACCTTTAGTTTCATTTTTGATATATAACTATTATTTTAGTTTCACGTTATTCAACGGCTCACAAGTGTTTTTCCAGTGAGAGAACTCTCATAGGAAACTTCTTCTATATGGATATGAGTATATTTGGGGAATCCTCGATCGGGGTGGGGATGGTGAAAGACCCTCCAACTGAAAATCGAGTATGGAATAGAATCTTCCGATCCATACCCTACACGTTATCATTTCTACCTAGCATTGCTCTTGGTAGTATAATTTGTTTGAAGTCGTGTGGTACACTATACACTAGAGTTGTCGGGGCTAGGCCCTTTAAAAAAAATTTGATAGTGGATGTGTTTGATCGATCTCTTTAAATCACGATCAGAGAAAGGGGGTTGCCTTCTTTCGAGCCCTTTTATCTACTCTATTCATTCCAATTTATTGATCTTTTTTGAGAATTTCAATTAATTAGTGGTGCATAATTATTACATCTATCTTTTATTTTTCTTTCCTTCTTTTATCCTTCAAAACATTATCGTTGTATGACTTGCTTTCAAAAAAGTAAGGGTACAAAAGTAAACTCATCACGCCTATTACTTTTTAATAGGGACAATCTTTTTAGCAAGATAAAATGTGCTATTTGGGACCAAAAATTGAGGACCAAACGATTCCTGTAACATGGAAACTAGTTTTACAAGAGATTTGAATTTGGTTTGGTTGTCTACGCAGAAATAAGAGGGTTTTTTTTTTGGAAGGTTGCTTGGGTGCTTTAAATTGGGCTTTTTTTTTTCTCATTTTAAATTTTTGTATCTTATTCAAAGATGGAAATGGCTACAATATGTATACATTAAAGGTGTGTATCATATGCACGTATTGTATAGTTGAGATTGTGTCACGTCATTGTCAATTGTAACATTATTTAATGTTTCGTAACATTTTCTATGATTAGTAATATTTTGGTGTGTCTCATGACTTTTATAGCAAAAATTTTAACTTATATAAAATAAAATAAATTTGGGGTACTATGTGTGAACTCGAGAAATCTGAAAATTTTCATATAAAATATCAACGCAATATGAACTGCATCTGATTGGGTGAATCAATTAAAATCTAAAACACGTCTGATAAAGCCGTCATTGTTTTGGTACGTACCCAAGAAAACCAATCTTCTACGTAGCAGTGAGTATATTCCTTCCCATTACCGAAATCTGACTTTTATGCTAATAAAGCCGTCATCATTTTGTTATTTTCGGGATCATATAGGAGTATATTACAACAAACAATGTGCATTGACTTTACAACAATGATGGTCCCACGTACCTACTCCTTCATAGACAAAGATGTTCAGGGTGAGTTCTTTAATAAATTTTATTTAAATTTTATTAAGATTTAATAAAATCAAGTCTTTAATTTTATCTATTCGTGAAGAGAGTTAATAAAATCTTAAATTTTTTAATGTAAAAATTTAAGATTTTATCAACTTTCTCTACTAATGGATAAAATCAAAAGCTTAATTTTATCTGATTTTAATAAAATTCATTCAAGAACTCACCTTATGATTCTAATCTTCTAACCAAGTGTCTCCAATTTTGATACATATAAGGCTGAGTTTGGTAAATACATTATGACTTTCATTGAACCATATTTCCATATAATTAACTTCAAGGGTTGGTTGAGCATAAACATCACAGTAAATAATTAATTAAGAGGTTTACACCCCCGAACTCCCGTATTTGATTTTCACCATCACCGACAGTATATATATATATATATATATATATATATATATATTATATCGGCAATTATCCAATCTGGGATCCCAGATTGGAGGTTTTTTGGTGTTTTGATGCTTTTAAAAATTGTTTTTGGAAAATCCGAACCGTCCAATGTGTTCAAAAGGTGTTTTTCAAGATTCATGAGACAAATCTTCAAAAAAAATACCGGGAAGGGCTTGATCCAAGCAATTTTCGCAAAAACTGTATATTTACAATTTTTCGAAAAACTGCTCGGATCAAGCCCATCCCGGTATTTTTTTGGAAGATTTTCCGCGTGAACCTTGGAAAACACCTTTTGAACACATTGGACGGTTCGGATCGTCAAAAAAATATCGGGAAGGTGGAGTCCCGGATCCGGGACTCCCGGATTAGATCGGGACTCATATATATATATATATATATATATATATATATATATATATGTTAAAAGGCAATTGAGGATTGAGCAATGTTCTAATCAAAAGCTGATTCGGATATTCGATTATGATAAACCACGAGGAATCAAGAATCCATTATGCAGTCGGCATGAACACTGTGTTTGGTGGTGTGGCCCACACCAACATTCGTGATAGTCCCACACTCCTCCTTAGGCATACAAAAAAAAAATACTAACATATATCCACATATCCGATTTAAATTATCTACTAATAATAATCAGATATATGGAGTATATTTTGAATATAGACAGGATACGCCCTAGATGATTTGGTAATTTAGGGTTAATTTTTAGTCTAACAATCAGGCATGGGGTTGGCTAGATTAATTGTTTATTGTACTGAAATTTTCAAGTTCAAGAGTTTAGCTTCTAGAAGCAATACGACTGTGGAAGCCAACCAACCTTTTTCTTGCAAAGTCTAAGGACCATCTGACTAATAGCCCTCTTGACCCAACCATATTATTTTTATATCTATATGATCCAGGCGTGTCTGCCAATTATTTGAGTCTTAAATTTCACAATTTTTGTTCCTTACTTTCTTTACTTCTGTCTTTTCAGGAAAAAAAAGTTGGATTCCATAACAAAAGAATAAAAAATAAGACACAATAAAAATAAGGATCCGTTTTTTGGGAGGACATAATAAAGGGGTATTTAATTCAATAAGGACATTAACTTTTTTCTTTAATGCAAAAAGACAAATCACATATACATTCCAAAAATGCCTCCACTAGACAATGAAAGTGTCTAAACCCTCAAACCTAATAAAAATGCCTAAACCTAAACCCTAAGATACCCTATGAAAGTACCTAAACTACTAAAACTCTATAATTGAAAAGTGCAACCTAAACCTAAATCCTAGGGTACCTTATGAAAGTGCCTAAAATAGTAAGGTAGCCTATGAAAGTGTCTAAATAGCTAAAACTCTATAATTGAAAAGTTCACCCTAAGTGCCTAAATCCAAAATGTCTAAATTCACTATACCCTACCTCAAATAGCCTAAACCTCCCTAAAATTGAACACACCCCCAAAATTGAATAGAGAGAAATTAATTTTGTCTCACCCACCCAAAACCCATGCATGTGAAAGAGAGAGAGAGGGACAGCGTGGGGCAATTGATCTGACGGGTCACATCACAATCGTCCATGATGTGAGCGTGAGTTGAGCAATTGCTTTTGTCCGCGGGAAATTCCTCCGCATGGTGAGCGTGAGTGGTGTGGTTCATTAAGGGTATTTTTGTCTAGTGTTGTCCTTTAGACATGAAAAATTTCCTATCAATGTATAGGTGTTTACATCTAAAATCAACCAATCCAATGATTAATTGACACGTAATCAAGAGTGCCAAACGTTGGCAATTACTCGTCGATACAGACACACTGGATTAAAAGAACATATTTGAGTAAATACGATGTCGTATCGTGTTCAAATATAAAAACGGTTATTAGCAGTTACGAACCATCATTATTGGAAAGAATTGACCTCAAAGCTATGGGATCAACTGTTAAGTATATCATTTCAAAAAAAAAAAAAACTGTTAAGTATATAAGTTCTACGTGTGAACTTGGGAAACAAGGCAAATTGGTAGTTATAACACGTGGAATACTTATAGAAAGGCAGTTATTCATCTTAACGCTTAATCATTTGAGTTCGTTTGAACAACTGTACAGATTCAAAATCAAAGCTTTTAGAGGAAGATTTCAGAAGAATTCAAATTCAGACGTGGAGGAAGGAGCAACCCGCCAACCTGTGAAGTGGAAGTTAGAGTTCAAGCAGTTGATGTTCAAATTCATTGAGCGGGAAGTTCAATCACAAGCAAAGATCTATAAATAGAAGAATTCAAAGAGTAAAAGTCCCCGGACAAATCTTCAACAAACAGCTATCAAAAAACTGATGCTTGGTTTGTTCATTGGCAAAGTAGTTTAGGATTTCGAACTCAGTTCGAAGTAGATTAGGAAGTAGATTAGGATTTAGACTAGGATTTAACTCGATTGTTCTTATAACAATCACCCCTATCCCGATTGTTCTTGCAACAATCACCTGTTCGAAGTTTTGTATTTGAAGTTGGAGACAATTTCGAAGTAAGTTTATCTTTGATTTATTAATCGAAGTGTCTTGTTTCTTTGTTGTTCTTCGATTTCCTAAGTTTGTTGGTTTACATTTCTTCACTTGTTGAAAAAATCCTCTTAATTGAGGTAATTGAACCAATAAAACACAATCGCCTGATTAGATTTGGTTTTTCCAAAGTTAATCTGAGGGAGGAGATTGAAACTCTCTCTGGCACGCTCGCACACAATTATTTTCAATTGCAAAGAAGTAAAAGAACCAAACAATAGGATGCCTTAAAATAAATTAAGATGGACTAAACACCATTTAAAGTCTCAAATTTGTCCTTTAGACCAATTTTCTGAAAATAAACAAGATCAATTTTTTGGAGAGTTTTTAAGATGAAAAGTTGTATATATCTATAAAATGTATACGAGTAAAACCAAAGGAAATAAATGACGGGAACAAATATTCTCCGATCATTTTTTTTTTGTTTTTTGGGATTAGAACGTTTAGTTAATTCATTTATGAGTCCTTTCAGCTTTGTTTTAATAATCGGAATTAGAGTTCAACGAGACAATCAAAAAGAAAAAAAAAATCACGTTGATCGGTTATCATCTAAAATTATTTCAAAGCACATTTGCATTGGGAAAAAATGAGATTGCAACACTGCCCATTTAACTCATTTATTGAAAAAAAAATTGCAATATGACCCATATAATCACTCATTTATCTCAAGAGAAATACGTTCTCAATTCATATTAATTATTGTTGTTAATTCGATTTTTAGTGTGGTCGAGGTTCTCAACAAACTCTATAACATGAAATATCTAGATTATCAAAATGATCCCGAAAAGAATTCACAAATTTACAAACTAGACCGTCGAGTCCCAGCTGGAGAAGGACCTGCTACCACAAAATAATACATCAGTCAACTTCGAAAACTACTTCCAATCTGAAAAAAGAAAATTGAGGACTTTCGAAAACTACTGCTCCGCTGCTTGTACCCATTAGGAAACTCATGAGAAACTCTGGAAACAACGTTCCTTGCACATCATTCCAAACCCTCCGAAACAAAGTCAAAGGAGGGTAGCCAAGTCATTTTCCATTCAACCAAATTTGTAGACTTGAGACTCATTAATACCGAGTAACATATATCCATCTTTTAATATACAACTTCCGTCCTAAATTTCCTGTCTATTTACGGATATGAGTGTTATTTTTTAATTATTTATATCTTTCAATTTATAATATTAATTTTTTGTAATTTTGAAAACTTTGTTTAATAGTATTCATCGAGAACTATCAAACGAAATTCATATTGAATAATATAACATTATATATTGAAAAATATAACCAATTTTTTGGGGTGTAATGAATAGTGAAAGTGGATAAAAAAATATGGGATGGAGGAAGTAATTACCACCTTTTTTTCTTATAAACTCATGCCCGGTTCTGCTAGGGGCTTTTTGGCTTTTTAACTTGATGTATTGTAACTTTTTTAGGCTTCTTAGTTGATGTACTGTGAGAGAATGACATGGCTCAAAAAGTGTAATATGCCAACAAAAAAAAAAAACCCAAATAGCTCCTCAGTGGAACAAACCTCAAGTGTATGGGCCAATTTACGGACATTGCCTAAAAGCTCAATCTCATTGCCAACTTAACGTGTAATCCAAATAAAACCAAGCAACATCTTAACTACGAGGCCAACCCTTGAATTAATATTTAATATCTACCACCGTCATGTATGCGTATATTGACATAATACTATATATTAGGGTGTTGACAAAGTGCACATGTTGTATATAGAATGAAACACTAGTTCTAGAAATGAGTTGGAAACCTCTTTGTGTGCCTTAGAGAGAGAGAGAGAGCAGTTGGTCATTTGAATATTAGTCTCTCTGTATCCCCATATAAGACCTCCGAACCATAGCCCATATCCATCACCCCAATCTTCCAAACCTCATTACCTACCTGATTATTCTATTTCACCAAATCCCTCTATACAATTTTAAGCCCCAAACAACAACAACGCACGCAGAGTCGATGATTTTGAGCCTTTTCTCAAACAGAAGATTAAGGTGATAAGAAATGACGGTTCAGAAAATCACGTGGAGATCATGGTTACCCAATTTTTGCATTTCTGATCAGAGCCCAGAGCCTAAGCCCAAAAAACCCGCCGTCTCAAAGCAATCCTCATTTCAGAGACTTTCGTTGTCGGATTTGAGCTCTTCAAATCTTTCGGAGGACATTTCGAACTCGTTGGCTGGATCAAACTTACACGTTTTCACGCTTGCGGAGCTTAAAGTAATCACGCAGAGTTTCTCGTCGAGTAATTTTCTCGGTCAAGGCGGGTTCGGGCCGGTTCACAAGGGGTTCATTGATGACAAGCTAAGGCCTGGTTTGAAGGCTCAGCCTGTTGCGGTTAAGCTCTTGGATTTGGAAGGAATGCAAGGTCATAGGGAATGGCTGGTATGTTTTTGTTGCGACTTCAATAAAATGCCCTTTTCTTCATCTACTTTTACAAAGTAGTACTTAGTTTTTCTTTGCAATGAATGGTGTCCGATGAACCGGATTAATCTCTCTAGTCCCTCCCACCGTCATTGTTACATATTTGCATGAGATAAGGTGGCTCGAAAGACAAATCACTATTACGGGAAATCGACCATGCAAATTTGGGGTGGTAAGCTCTAGGGATGGCAATGGGGAGGGTAGGGGGTGGATAATACTACCCCCATCTCCAAACCAATATCAATTCCCATCCCCTCCCCAATCCCCATTGGGGATTTTATTTTAATCTCCATCCCTACCCCGATGCGGGGAACGGGTATCCCCATGGGGAATCGGGGATCCAAAAATGGTTGCTCTTTAATGTGTAGGTTTTTTTTTAATAGTCTTACACTTTAAAGTGATTTAGCTATCTATTGTCCCAAAAGCTCGAGTTGTTTGAAATTTTTTCCAATAATGTACATCCAGCTGTTTTACATTTTCATCACGTGCTACTGAAGAGTTAAAATTTGCATCACATCACATGCAATCTAGTAGAAAAGTTTACCGCGTGAGATCACAAATTAATATGAACAAATGGAGTGCATAATCAAATATCGAAACAAACTTTTCTATAAATTCGGAATAGATAAATATAGACAAACGAGTTGGGCGGCTGTGGTGGAAAATAAATTTTAAAAACTTATAATATAATAAATATATACTATTATATATATATATATATATATATATATATATATATATATATATATATATACGGGGATGCGGGAGGGGAGGGGATCGGGGAGGGGACTAACAATACCATCCCCTACCCATTCCCCAAAATTTTTAAAAAATAATCCCCATCCCCTACCCAATCCCCGAAAAAATCTCCGAATCCCCTCCCCGAACGATAGGAGACGGGTTGGATAGGAGCGAGTCGGCCGAGATTGCCATCCCTAGTAAGCTCTACTAAGGCAAGTTGGTTTAACCATCACAACCTCTTGGGTTTTACAAAGTACTCCCTCCGTCCGTATTTGTTGATCCAAGTTGGGAATTCCAATTATTTATGGGAACATCATGATTACACCATAGAAAACATAAATTTCTCATTTTACCCTTCAATCATGAATTATGGGGATCACATGAATTGCTAATTTGAATTTTAGAACATGGGTTAGAAGGTAATTCACAAACTCTAGTCTTTTGAATTTTTGGGTCGAGCAATCTTTATAAGACATAAAAAAAAATATGTTTGTAGGCCGACAAACACGGACAGAGGGATTAGGTTGTTAATGAATTTTCTGGAAAAATGATTCTGAAACAGAAACCAAACAACAACAAAAAAATTGACCTGTTGTTTTATTTTATGTGTACTATTTAGGGGTGTGTAGAATTATTGAAGTGCAAGTTTATTTGCTATACACTTCCTCCGTCCAAAATTAATGTCCAACATTGTTATTCACGCCTCTCAAAAAATCATCTATAAATGGTCGTGTCAAATTAAACCACCTTTAAATTCAATTTTCGCATTGATGTCATCATCCAAACAAAGCATATATCTGAATCTGATTTCTGAATTCGGCCTGTATTTTTGTTGATTGTTAAACAGACAGAAGTGATCTTTCTTGGGCAACTGAGGCATCCGCATCTGGTCAAGCTAATTGGATATTGCTGCGAGGATGAACACAGGCTTTTAGTATATGAATACATGCCTCGTGGAAGCTTGGAAAATCAACTATTTAGAAGTATGCTTTCTTTTTTTCCTCACGCGCTCTTGAAAACCTTCTTAATTAGATTTCAAATTTGTACTACTTCAATTTTGTCTTGGCACATCAACGGAAATGATTTTCACACTCCTCATTTATCCATTTACGCTCTCTCTTTTATTTTGCTTTTGTTCATGTTGAATTACTAAATTACCAATTACCTTTTCACTTTTTTTTTGGGTACATTCTATAATGAGTAAATCTCGACCATCTTAAAAAGACTAGACAATCGAGATTCTCATTGCATGACTGTAATGGAATCACACATTTCTGAGGTGGAAAAAAGGGCACGATTGCTGGATGTTTCATGGCATTGAATGACTTTTCCATTTCTTAATGGAATCACAGCTGGGAAATCAGTATTTTCAGCAGAATGGGCATTATCTTCAATAGATTATACGAAAACTACTAGGAAAAGTCAGAGATTGACTTTTGGCAAATTTGAACCGCATTATTTATTCCCACATCTAATAATTTGATACTTTCGCGACTCATGACTTCCCTAATTCTTTTTTGTTAATATAATGGTACCACATTAAAATATACAAATTGGCCAACCTAGGGTTGAAATGAACAGGTCATGAGCAGAAATTACCCAAAGCATACTTTCCAATTTTTTCCAACCTTAATAAAACAAGATATGAACACTCCCAAAAATTGCCTTTGTTTTTGGCTAATTAATTTTGGTGAACTAACCAGTGAATGGATTCTCTTCCATTTTCCAGGGTATTCGGTATCACTTCCATGGTCAACACGAATGAAAATAGCTCTTGGGGCGGCTAAAGGTCTAGCTTTTCTCCACGAAGCAGAAAAGCCGGTTATATATAGAGATTTCAAGGCTTCAAACATTTTGCTAGACTCCGTAAGCTCCATTTCCTTCTTCATATATTGTTACGTAAATTAACCGCCCTCTGTTTCTCCAACTAATTAAGTTTTTGTTCATGTCCATATACAGGATTGCACTCCCAAACTCTCAGATTTTGGACTAGCAAAAGATGGACCAGAGGGAGATGAGACGCACGTTTCTACAAGAGTTATGGGCACAGAAGGCTATGCTGCTCCCGAATACGTCATGACCGGTAATTTGACAGTTTATACCTTGTATTTTCTCTTCAAATGCTCTGGGCAGCAGTAAATCGAATGCTAACTTATGTTATTTTCAGGTCACCTGACTGCAGCAAGTGATGTCTACAGCTTTGGAGTCGTGCTTTTGGAGCTTATAACGGGCCGAAGGTCCGTGGACAAAACCCGGCCTCGCAGAGAACAAAACTTAGTAGATTGGGCTCGGCCTCAATTAAAGGATCCGAGGAAGTTGAGACAGATACTGGACCCAAGACTCGAGGGACAGTACTCAGGAATGGGGGCCCAAAAGGCAGCTCAATTAGCTTACCAATGCCTAAGCTACCGGCCCAAGCTTAGGCCCACAATGAGCGATGTGGTCAAGACCTTGGAGCCTCTCCAGGACTTTGATGATGTACCAAGTGGACCATTTGTGTACACAGTTCCAAGTTCTTTGGAGAAGGGAAATGCAAAGGATGAAAGTGAAGCACAAAAGGAGATGAAGATAGAGAAAGAGGATGATGACCGCCGTCATCGGAACAACCACGGTCATCGGCACCACCGGATTAAGTCGCCGAGATCCCAAAACATTTACTCGGAAACCGCTCTTAACCAAAATTTGAGAAAGGGTTTGAACTCTCCCATTCACCAGAGAATTCAGAAGGCATTGACTGGCAGTAACTAGCTAGTAACTGTAAATCACAATGTAAATAGATAATTGATTGTTTAAAGAGTTTGTTCTTTTATTGCATTAGTGCGGCAATTCCAAGGCCGGCAAGGCGTAAGTGTAAGAATTTTGTAATTCAAATTACTTAGTTTTTTCTGTTTCCCTTTTGCATTACTGGAATAGTACAGTTTTGTGTTCTAATGAAAAAACACATTGGAATTTATTATATGGTCAAATTTATACCTTTTTTAATCTTCACTTTTGACCCCTGTATTTTACCCGAAATTCGACTTTTACACTCACACTTTGTTATAGATAAAAGGTGGATGGGCCAAAGTGAAACATTAGTAAAATAGTAAACGTAACAAATATAATTCAACCCAACATATTTGGACCTGCAGAAGACCTGAACAAACTTGGAAATACCAATCAAACGAACTATAAAATAGAATTGGATCACACAACAATTCCCACCACAAGAAGTGTACACACGCTATTTCTCTTTTGTCTATTTTTTCTTATGAAATCACCTTGCATCAAGTGAATTCTTTTTGTTTATTTTTTCCAACGTCTTGATGTAGACAACTACCGATGAATCATCGTATTATGGAAGCTCTTTTAGCCAAACAGGGCATCCCAAGTAATGCACAGAAGGCAGCTTGCGCAAATGTACTTAACTAACTCTCTCTGTATATCATGATTGCCTAATTGGTGTTAGCCGAATGGTTATCATGCATGTCAAACTCACGCTAGGTTGGAGGTCAAGTTAGGAGGACATTATATAAGGTACACAATCAACCCTAACGAGTATGCAGTTCACTCTTTCAATGCTTTGTACTTTATTCTCCACAAAACTCCTCTCACATACCCGTCGGAGTGCCTTCCTGATCAAACTCCGACTGAGCAGGCTAGGCGAAGGTCTCAAGCGAGCTCAATTCTAGACCAAAGGTCAAGCAAAGGTTCATTACCAAGATCAGCAACCCCTCAAAATTCAAACTCATTACTTCTCAGGTCTCATTGAGAAAGCCGAGTGAGATAACACTTCTTTTTCTAGATTCTCTATTTTTTTTCTAAATTTTATGTAACACAAATGCTTGCGTGACCACATTTTGAGCATCATTATTGCTATCATTTCATACATAGCTAATAATTGTGTATCCTCTAAATTGTAAACCAATGTGTTGATCCCATGTGAGATTGTAATCACAAAGTGTATGTATGAATATGGTCAGTATAGCATTGCTCTTAGAAACCAATGAGATCCTCAACTTGATTTGGAAGACAATGCGGGTGGATCCTCACTCCAAATTTGAGCAGCCAAAATAGTATAGCAAGTACAATGATTTAGTGCATGTGAAGCTTCAATTAGTCTAGCAATAACATATAATTTGGGTTTCCTAATTGGAGGGCCGAATATAAAAAAATGTCGGGCTAAACACATTAGGGCGAGCCCAAAGTCCATTAAAGGGGTCAGTTGATGAATGAACCAGTCTAGTGAAAACTTCTGAGTGGGCTCTGTGGGGATGGGCTGACAATTGTAGGCCGAACGTGTAGCCCAAATCTTCAAATGAGGCCATAAGGATAACAGGAGATTGGGCTCAATGCAAACTTTTTTGCTTGCTACATAGGAAGGGTTTAGAGAGCCCACTAGAGTGGGAAAAAAGTGGCAATGGTTATTCGACTTTTTAGGGGTGTTCCATCAACTAGTTTTTTCAAAATTTAGTTTTTTTCAAAAGTCAAGACAAGTCATCATCTCATTATACATCACATAAAAATATGTGAACATAAAAACCAAGGTAGTTTTAAAACAAAACTCCCGTAGTGGAACACTCCCAACATTGGCTCCAATGGAAATGTATGTACAAAGTAGTTTATCAATGAAAAGGAAATATTTGTAATTTTTCATTCAAGAGGAAAAACTACGAGTGTCATTTACCTTTAAACTTTTTATTCTTTTTGTTTGGATTTGCAAAAAATTAAATAAACTAAATTAAAAGAAAATTAATGTAAATAATTTTCCTAACCATACTATATACCGAAGCAAGTGACCGAGAAGGAAAAAACATTCAAAAACATGCGTAGCCTATGTGTAAAAGTTTCACAAAAATAAAAAAGAGGGTGTGAAAATTATTTGTCCTACTTTAATATGACAATTGACACTCCCTCCGTCCGAATTTGTTGGTCCGTTTGAGGGATTCCAATTTTTTTTCAATTACATTTTGAGTTTGTTAATTTCTTATTTTATCCTCAATCCCTCTATTTAATACTCCATCTATTCCAATTTGATGGTCCACTATGAAACTACGCGCAATTTTTAAAACTCAAAAATAATATGAATCTTGTTTGATAGATTTCATTGAGAACTTTAATACGGTGCAAAAAAATTCAAAAATGTAAACACATTATTTAAAAAAAAAATAGTTTGTTATTTTAAGTTTTAGAAAATGGGCAAAAAAGTAAATTTGTCATACTTTATACTTTGACTTTTGAAATGGACAAACATTTTACGACTTGAAAAAGTATGTTTGTGGACTAACAAATTCGGACGGAGGAAGTAAATGATAAAGGCTAGTATTTGTCAATTACTCATGAAACAATGTCACCATATGTTTATACACAATGCTCTAAAACATCTTGGTTGTGTTCGTTTAGTAACTTTAGTTTAGTTTAGTTTTGAAAAAGAGTGTAATGAGTGGAGAGAGATAGAGAGAAAAATGAAGGAAATGATAATGTTATCAAAACTAAAATCAAACTAAACTGGGAAACGAACACAACCCTTGTATTTGTGTTTTTTGCGACGATCAACTTTATACTTCTTTCTATATTTTTCTATTTATAATTATTTGTGTATGCAACATAGATTTTTTTTTTGATAAATCTTTTTTTTTATAAATCTTACTTAGTTTTATGAAACGATTTTTTTTAAATCATATTATAAATTACCAATTAAAGATAATATTTTGATTCAGGTATAAACACAATATTTTTGCACATTATTTTTGAGACGGAACTAATTTGAGGTCATTTTAGTATTTTACACTCAACCAGGGTATCTCTAGTGGACTTTTAAACAAAGAATTATTATAAGATGATACAATTAGAAGTGAGATTTCTTTTTTTTGATCCCTAATTAGAAGTGTGATTAACTGCACAAATTTCATCCTAAAAGTACTTGTCCCAAAAAAAAAAAAAAATCATTTAACAGTACTTTCCTCTCTTTCGTTCTAGAAATCCGCAATCAGAAAACCGTGCCCTAGCGTTCTGTTCTTGGTTCATTCGATGGCTTCTCTCGACACCGACGTGACGATGGTTCCCGCCGGTGAGGGTTCAAGCGATGCACCACCGTCCTCCTCCACCGCTCCATCATCCTCCTCTTCGAAGAAGGCTAAGCGATTCGAGATCAAAAAGTGGAACGCTGTCGCTCTCTGGGCTTGGGGTAACAAAAACCCTAACCCTAGCTAATCTCCTTCAATATGCATCTTATGAGTGATCTATGTTTCAAATTGCTAATTCTTTTTTGTTTGGTGGATGTAGATATTGTTGTGGACAACTGTGCTATTTGTAGGAACCATATTATGGATCTCTGTAAGTTTGATCTATCCTCTTCTTTCCTTATCTAGTTATTCCTGTTCGATCTCTCTTGTTTTGGTTTGATTGTTTCTGTCTTGCTGTTATATAATGTTTTTGGCCTGGTTTTTTGTGGTCTGATCAGGCATTGAGTGTCAAGCTAACCAAGCTAGTGCTACAAGCGAGGAATGTACTGTTGCTTGGGGTATGCATCTTCTCTGAGAATCAACTTGTTTATGGCCTTTTTATGTCTTGTGGCTCTGGTTGGGACATATAAATTGACTGTTTGGTAGCTTGTTCATGCTTTACTTCTTCTAGTAACACTTAAGGAAATATGATTTGGTAATGCAATCGGTGACTGAATTGTTTTCCCTGATAGTGTTTTGAATATGTGAAAATAGTATCTGTACGTGCAAAATACAATGGAGAATTGCCTTATTTAATCGGAAGTAAGGTTTTATCCACTTATGAAAGTGGATCCTGCTAGTTTGTGGAACCATTCTAAGCATGAGCATGGAATTAAGGATATAATGCTCATGTATGATTTTTTCGCCTTGCCATTGACGACTTAAGAGTGTCCAGGAGTGAGAAGATTATTTTGGTGTTACTCTATAGTTTTTTCTTTTCTTATCCCTTCCTCTTTCCTTGAGCATGGAAGGCTTGGAGATTAGTTTGAGTTGAAGGATTGCTTTATATATATGGATACAACTGTCTGAAACTTGTCATCAGCTTGCGCTTAGTTGATCTCTTTACAGAGCTCATTTTAGTATTCAGCATTTAAGATACTTAGGAGGTTCTTGAAGAAAGACGCATGTTGGTTATTATGTGTTGGTTGTTTAGTACTGAGTGTTGACATTTTGGAAATTCCAACTTTCTCACCAGCTTAGGGCCTCAGGCATTGGATTTCTGTTTTGATTAACTTCCCCTGCTACTATGTATCTCTCAATGGGAGCCTGTGGGGTACTCCCATGGAGCAAAATGTCATCTTTACTCTTAACATGGAAGTCTTACCAAGGTTGTGAATCCCGTTCTATACCAGCTGGTACGGACCGGTACGTACCGGATTTGAAAGAAAACGGTAACTTTACGCTGCAATACCCTTCCGGTTCAAATACCAGTGTTTACCGGCCATTCCAGCTGATCTCGGACGATCTCAAACGAGAAGACAGTCAGATTGATTTCGGCCGATATTTTTCACTACATGCCATTTTGTACCAGCGCCTCACTCACGAATCTTGATGATCTGTGCTTCTCGTTCATGAAGGTCGCCAGCAATCTCGGACGTGAAGGATCGAGAGAGGGAGGGAGAGCCAGATCCAGGGAGGGAGAGGGAGGGAGAGGGAGAGAGGGGGAGACCTGAAGAGCTAGATCGACAGAGGGAGAGAGAGAGAGACGTGATGCTCTGGTGAAAAGTGCTCTGTGATGTTCACGCAGCCGAAAGGGAAAGTGAGAAGCTGCTGTTGAAAAAGTAGTATTTATTGCTTAAGAAACCCTAAAGCAACCTAATTACTAAATTACCCTTTTTTATATGGCTTTTGAAATGGCCATGGGTTAAGCCGTGAATGGGTGATGGTATTAAATTTTTGATGGTTGTAACTTGTGGAAGTTAAGTTGATAATAACGAATAGAATCAATATTATATTATACAATAAGAGTGTAGTACTATTTGTTATTAGGTACTGGGTACTGGATTTTTTGATTATATATATAAATCTGAAACGGTACCCGGTACCATCTAGTACCGTACTATACCAGTAGGAAAACCAGTAACGTAACCGGTACGAGATTCAGAACCTTGAGTCTTACCCAAATTTTTCCAGAACCACTCAACTCGATAAGGGCCTTTATGTGATGACTTCTACTGGTCCAGCACTCTTAATTCATCATGCATCCCCCTTGCTTCTATATCCTCTCCAATCATTTACACCCCACAAATCCCCTCTGTGGCCTCATCTTGTTCAATGCCGCCTCTTGTACCCATATCTTGCGTTTATGACTTTATGTCTCCATCCCCTTTGGTGCTGTAATTACTTGGAATGTTATCAGGCCTCAGTCTCTGGTGGCCACGTGCATAGTTGTTAGAATCGTACGATTCACGATTCGATTCATGATTCACGCAAAAAGATCAAATCTATAGGGGAATCAATGTTTATCACAATTGTTGCCTTCAGCAAATATGAAACCGATTTACAGCTTTGCCTTTAATTTTCTTAAAGAAAAACAAGGATATAAGATCATATATTGTTAAGTATTAAAAACCTTGTTCCCTTGAAAAATTGGTTAATCTTTTTAATTCTTTTATCGTAAAAATCATAGACTGAGGCAAGGCTCCAAGCCTCAAACCAACCCATATATTCTACCATATAAGCTAGTTTCCTACCTATTAGGCTAGAAACTTTTATTGTGTCAAGGCTAAACTTTCATTTTCATTTTTATAATTAATCTTTAACATCCATGTGCTGTGAAATTCATTTAACTATAGTATTTATTTTCCTATTCTGTACATGGCTTTCCTATTGGTCCTTGAGATCATCAATTGATAACAGAAAACAAACTTCAATATTCATTTAAGCTTAACTTTTTCAATTGTGCAATGTATTATTATTATCTAGGTGCCTATATACATTCTCAATGTATTTTAAAATTTTAGACTAAACCATTACGATTCATATTAAAAAAGGGTCAATCCGATTCTCGAATTGACAACCTTGGTTGCGTGGCATAGCTTGCATAGATATATTTGGTTACCACCCTCCCATAGTTGCGACTCAAGAGTCTGTTTATTGTCGACTTTCATAGAAGCCTCGGCCTCCAAGGGCATTTTTGGCACAACACCTTCTAGATGGACGTAGTGATTATTATGTGGCGCTTGATGTCTAAATTCTTGTTTATTCACATGTACCATGTAATATCATAAAAATTTATTGAGTTTTTCTCTCTGGAAAATGTGTTGCTTATTGCTATTATTGTAAATTTGCTATGTCAAGTGAGAGTTTTGCGGACGGTATGTAGAGCCACGAGTAGGGGTGCAAGCGAGCCGAGTTGAACCAAGCTTTGTAGTGTTCAAGCTACACTCGTTTACTAAATGAGCCTAATACTCAAGCCGAGCCCCAATTTGTCTACTAAAAAAGTTGTGCCTATACAAAGGGCCGGAGCTTTTTCCAGCCGAGCTGGGCTTTAGAATGTTGAGTTTGGCTTGTTTACTACAAGAGCGTAAAACTCAAGCTCTGCCCGATTGCCAAACAAATTGAGCCTTGCCCAGCCCAGCACTTAATGAGCCAAGCCTTGAGCTACTCGGGAGCGGCTCGGTTTGTTTGCGACCCCAGCCATGAGCCGGTTAATTATGCAGAAAAGTTGTGGAACGTGCTGGTATGAAAATTTCAAGGGTTTGACATGGTATTGAAAGTTTAAGCTAAACATGGTTGTCAATAGCCAAGACATATGTAGTTGGCAAAGAAGTTGTTAGCGTCTTATGAACAGCTTTGTGGAGATGTTTGATCTATTTTCACCTTTGTGGTTCCCATTTTCGACGCCATAGTCGGACTTTATACCTTCGTTACTAACGTGGGGGAGTAATTTTTTTGCATGTAATTCCATAATCTATGAGTGTCACATAGTTCATGCTAGTTGACTGTTCAATGGGGATTTGAGGAGGTACTGCTTTGATCTTTGCATAGTATTCCCTTTTGGCCCATATTGTTCATCTTTCCTTTTTTGGATGTCCCATAATCCTTGTCCATTTTGACAAGTCAAGGAGAAAAAAATGAACTTATTCTTTTTTTGCTTTTCATCCCTGTGTTCAAATTTAAATGTAAAAGTGGAGGGAAGTTACGTTGGAGTATAAAAAGTAATCATGCAAAAAGGAGGGTAGTTTTGGGAATTCATATGTTTTAAAAAGCGTTGGATTCCCAAAGAGGGACAGAATATGCAATGGAAGGAGTAATTTTGCTTCTTTTATTCTTTTAGAGTTTTAGTTCTTCTAGTTTGCTCTATTCTCGTTCATAAAAAATGTCAAATTCCTTTTTTTCAAAGACACGATTGGGACAGAACTGTAAAGATCTGTATTTCATTCCAGTAGGTCATGGATCTCATTGCCTCTGCTTGATTTGACTTGTTTTCTTCAATTCTGTGGAGTTAGATTGGCTATTAGTAGTTGTTTATTGGCTGGTCGATGTAAATTTTATTTTTACTGTAATAAAGTTGATTTCTGTTCATTTAGGGGTTTGCAACCATGCATTCCACTTTCACTGCATCAGTCGTTGGCTCAAGACACGTCAAGTGTGTCCACTGGGTAAGTCCTGTGCCCCTACATTGATTCACATAAATGTGAGATGCCTTTTGATGACTTGAAATTGTTTTTTTGTGGCCTTTGCCCATCTTGTTTGTGCAGATAACAGTGAGTGGGAGTTCCAGAAGTATGGCCACTAGAAGGATTGTGCATTTCAGCTGTTGGTCCTCTCTCCTTCTACACCCGTTATGTTTTTACTCTCGATGCATACTCTGGGTTCAGAAATTCTTGAGAACTATAACATGTAATGTGTGCAATATTTAGTTAAATGATCCTTTCTTAGGAATATAATTTCTTTAAATCTCGATATATTTTGCACTTTAATTTTGTGGTTCAACCACTTAAACCCTGTTTTAAATTTCTGGTGATATAGAATTTGGATGCAATGTTGCTTTACGACAGCTGAGTTTCTCTTTCAAAGGGAACTGTACCTTCTTTTTGTGTGGGAGCTGGTTTCTCTGTCGTTCATCTCGATCATTGATCGTTGAGATTTGCTAAAGTATCCTACAAGTAAAGATAGAATACTTTCAGCGTATCTGGTTTTGCGTGTGTTGTTTGGTTCAAGTATGCAAGCCTGTTTGTGCCCGTATTCAAGGCAACAGATGAGACTTTACTTTGATCGTGCTGAAGCCCTTCAAAGGTTGTAAAATGGGGCATATCGAATCGACCCAGCTGCTGAACCCCCAGTTCTTGTTGCACAATGTGAAGTCATCTTGTTCAAAACTTCGTACTCGAAATGAATGGATCATGCGTGCTTGAGATGGTTTAAATGCTTATTAGAGCTTCTCCAACCCTCATTCTTTATTTTGACTCAAATTTGAGTAAAAGTTATGAGTTAAAGGCTTTGTTAATGGCATTGTTGTAAAAGTGGAAGGAGAGAAATAGGCTTGCGAAATTTGAGTCTTACTCAATTTGGTATAGGTTTGAGCAAATGACGGGGGTAGATTTTTCTGGAGTTTTACTCAAATTTTGAGTTTGAAAAAAAAAAAAAAAAAAAAGGCAAGGAGTGGAGATTTTCTTAGGCACCAAATTGAGCCCAACTGTACTATTGTATAAATTCAAGCTGAAACTACTTTTAGATATTGAAATAAATTTTTGAACTAATTGTAATTCTATTATCCAACTAACAGAGGGCCCAGTGCGGTGATTATTATTCAAGCTGAAATTTTTTGAGAATACAACACAATGCTGATAAAGCTATTGGTGCTAAAGTTTAAAATTGAAGATACAGAAAATGGTTGGACCCTTGTACTGGAATATACAAATGGTACTCCCTCTGTCCCATTGTATTTGACCTCTACGAAAAACTCATATGGAAACTCATATCATTTTGTTCTTTAAAAAGAAAATACTTTTGAGAATAATTTTTTACGTCTTTTGCACCATTCAAAAGTACTCGCTCAAATTTTTTAAACAGTGAAAAAGAATCCAAAAATTAATTCCGAAAGTATTTCATTTTTTAGGTTAAAAAGACAAGGTTCTCCGTTATAAAACTAAGGGTGCACATATCTTGAGCAGGGCTTATACTAGATACTAATGAGATTTGTGTTTGCCCAAACTGCCCGCCCTATTAAAAATCGGGTTTCATTTTATATTGTCAAACCCAATCAAATTAAAATTTTATTTCTCATACCCGCCCAACAAGCTAATTTATTTTTCTAAAGCGTAATATCACAAACATAAATAAATCAAATATAACGATCACAAATTAGAATTCACAACTCGGAATACTTAAAGTTTATATTCTTGCAATACTATTAAAAACAAACTCATAAAACATTATGGTTCTAATAATTAAATTGACTCTCGAAAGGCAATAAAATTGTTCAAAAATGGAACTCCAACATTCATAAAGTTTGACATGCAAATATATATATTCGGGCCGGGTCGTGCTCAGACTGGGCCTTGAGGATTTTTCCAAACCCATCTCATTAACTAATTAGGCTTAAAATATCAACCCGACTCAACCCATAGGTCTAAATATATATCCCAAACCCTTAAAAAAAATAGGACGAACTGGTGTGCACCCCTGTATTACATAGAACAGACAAAATGGGACAGAATGACTACGGAATATGTTAGGTGTCGTGTCTGGAGGCAATGTAATGTATTGTGTTATATATATATATATAGTATAATGTTGAGTGGTAATTGCCTAACTGGTCCAGAACCCAAAAATGCTGAACGAAATCGTCGCCTGAGAGATTCGAACTCTCGCGGGAAAATCCCATGTACTTAGCAGGCACACGCCTTAACCACTCGGCCAAAGCGACGTTGTTGACATTCATTTCAAAGTAAATATCTTAACACTTGTGTTCCCCTCATTCATCTGATGGAAACTTTCGAGAATAACCTAATAGTGCAAGAAACTCCAAAGTCCAAACAAAGAGGAAAAAAGAACTGAACTACAGTAATTTTTTTTTTTTGGATCTGGAAAGAACTGAACTTTCTCATCATGTTTTTACCCTTTCGCACACCCTCCAGAGACCCCTCTCTCTCTCTCTCTCTCATTCACCCCCTAGCTGTGTTTTGGCCTAAAACGTTAATTGACTTTTTCTTTTATCTTTGCTTGATTTTTTTCGCGCTTTTTAATTTTGCATTAATTTTTTGTGTATTATTGGTTCGTCTCGGCGAGAGGAATAAAAAAAGTAAAAAATTATGACCAAAGCATATTTTTTTTTCAAATAAAGACAAATAAGTCAAAAAACCAATTTTTTACACTTTTCAATCTTATTCTAAAAATTGAGAGTTATACTTATAATCTTTTACCTTTTTAGATTTCTCTCGCTGAGATGAACCAATAATACTCAAAAAATCAATGCAAAACTAACTAACACGAAAAAAAAAATCAAATAAAGAGAGAAGAAAAAGTTAAACTGGCTTTTTAAACCAAAACACCTTTTAGTTTCATATGCACAAGCATTGCAACAAGACACTCAATTTGAAGGACAGTACTATTAGTACATAATTTTTTGTACAAAGTTGTTGTTTTGGGCCTCTTTTGGGATTCCACACGAATAATTGAAACCGTTCATGTTTCCGTGGAAAATTAGCTAAATCGAATATTGGGAAATGCTTCATTGGATTATCCAATTTTTAGTTCTGAATAAAATACTGGATGAACCGATGGAGCACTTATTGATATTTGATTTTGGATAATTTTTTTATGGGGTATCAGAATACATTATTTGGAGAAATATGAACGAATCTAATCATTTGAATGGAACCCCGTGGAGGCCCAAAACAACTTATTTGTACAAAATCTGCACATAAAAATTTGTATGCATAGATGATTTATCCCAATTTTAAAACACGTTAAATGACATGACCCACGTAGAATTGTGTTTTAAATTTTTGTTTCTATACTTTTTGCTATAGGGAATGACAACAATAGCTTGATTGTGGGTTCCAAGTGGAAATCGCAATATATGATTTGGTGGAATATAAACACATGGGGTAGGGGGAGCTAATCCCATTCTATGTAGAGTATTGAGTTCTTAAATTAAGTTTTACTTTAATTTGGTGGGATAATTTGTGAATTCTAATTTGATTTGGGTCACGCTTTGTCGAGGCTTCGGGATAGGAGTACTACGGTTACTGGTATTTGTAACCCTAGGGTGTAAATAATTGCTATATGCAGTAGCTAATTTAACAATTGTACTCTTTCTTATTTCAATACGTAATGGAAACTGGTATAAGTCTCAAATGTACCCGATCGACATTCTGTTGAAGAGTCACGTAAAATTCTGTGTAGTGCGTTTTTATTTTCGGTTCTCGATTATTCTTTGCGTGTTGTGTGTGTCAGCTCCAACCGAAAGTAGCTCCAACCCAAAGTTGACGCTGGAGAAAGAGAAGTGCAGAGTGGATGAGGATCGTACAAAGTTGCAGTGGCCTTTGGGGTTATCACAATCAGTTGGTGGTGCTTCAGCCCCACCCATGCCATCTTATAGATTGAGTCGGTGCTGTTCTTGTGGTCCACATCTCCCCACTATTCACACACAGACTTTACAATTTATGCACAATCAATCCTTCAATATAGCGAACACATTATTTCGATTTCCAACGTCACAGTACATGAGGACCTTACTCTTCATAAAGTTCACAAATTTGACTTTCATTGTCACCAAAAAACTAGTGAATGGATTGCAGATTTGTGGAGTAATTAATTTTGAATCCCAAAATTAGTCAAGTTAAGCGTGAAATGAACCGGAAACTCAAATAGAAAAAGGAAACTAATAGTATATCTTTGGGTGTAAAGCTAGTAACCTTGTAGGATAAGCCACTTCAACTAGTATTAGTTTGTGGAATTGAGGGGTGCCGCACACCCCTCGGCAGTCCGATCGTGTTTTGCACGGTCCAAATGTGCTTTGATTTTTTACCGGTAAAAATATCAAAATTACCGAACTCATCAGGACCCTTCCAAAACATAATTAGACGGCCGAGGGATACACCACAGGATACACAACACCTCGGGCTAGTTTGTGCAGTTACTTATCAAGTAAGTTCTAGGGATGGGCATGGGGACGGATCGGGGCTGGAGAGTACGATCTCCACCCCCAATCTCCAAACCACTTCTCCATACCCATCCCCTACCCGATCCCCAACGGGGTTTTATTTTCATCCTTCATCCCCTCTTCAAATGGGGAACGGGGATTCCCACAGGGATTCGGGGATCCAATAATTTTTTTTAAAAAAAAAAAAAGATTACTAAAAATCTAGAATCTCAGTTATAAATTAAATGCTAAAATCAAGTTACAAGTAGATGTGTCGAATAGGCCAGGCCAGCACAGGTACTGTACATTTATCATTGGCACGATAAGACATGGCATCCATGTGTAAGTGTAATTGTTTGTCAACCTTAATTCAAGTTGTATCAACTAGATTTCTAATTTAAAAACTAAAGGAACCACAAGTGAAATAGCATATTAGGGTATTCATCAATCATGAAAAAAATTAAGTAGATTGCATATTAATTAGTAGACATTTAATGGAATGAAAGTATCATTAAAAGACACAAATTGGGTCCCAATAGATAAGCTTTCTAAACTCGATCGAGAAGAAAGTTTACACAATTGATTTCATCAATAAGAACAACAAAATCAACAGCTTGATTGGAAAAATAATGGTTTTATTTGCATTTTTTTGTGTTTATTTTAAGGAATACATATGATTAATAGTTGAGTAGATGTCAATCTAGTTGGGATGTATTCAAATTAAAGTGATGCATTTCTTATTTAATCACATTTATTGTATTACAAAGTTCAATTATAATAAAATGTTTTGAGAAAATTTAGTGGGACCCAAAAGTTTCATAACTCATTAATAGGCTCCTATATTAGGGATTCGGGGGGGAGGATTGGGGACGTATGAGTGGGGGGGGGCTGGATGGATCGGGAGTGGATTCTAGGGGACGTCTTTTATCTCCACCCCCTACTCGATCCCCAAATATTTTCAAAAAAAATCCTCATATGCTATCTAATTTCCAAATAGATCTCTATATTGGCGATCCATTCAAATCTAGGATTGGATCGAATTCGCACGGGTTGGATAAAATGGCCAACCCTAAGTAAGTTCGAGATGTGGCCAACTTTTCTGGCTAGTGTGCGTCCCCAGTCCCCACTCAATGGAATCCCCACTAGAATTGAACAGCTCACAAAAGTGCTACTTTATAGTTGTGCACATTAGATATTCCTACCATTGGGGCCATAAATCAATTAATAAGGGGTTCATCAATGGACAGAAAGTAATTTACCTAGTTCACTCTACTTTATTTTTTTCCTCTATTAATGTGAATTTATTTGGTTATCTTTTATGAGAAGGTAATATGAATTATTTTTAAAAAAATTAAAAAAACCTTCAGAAATCGACTTCTTTTATGAAGTAACAAGGCATTCATTGATCAAGATTTGCATTTTAAATCACGCATTTAGAGTTATGAATGTTTAGCCACTCACTTCTCAATCAGTACCTGTCGATACGGTATGAGATTGATAACTTTGATGGAAATAGATTCATTAATGCCTTTTGAAAAATTAATTGGAGAATGCAGAATTCCCAAATCATCTGTTATATTTTCACATAATATTCTCGTTACAGTTTTCCAAATAAAATTTAAAAACCAATATTTTGTAATGCGGAATTTTAAACAAATCAGTTCTCATACATAAGAAAATTTTGGATGCCAACTGGAAAGAAAGAGAGAGAGAGGAGAGAGATAGAAATCTGAGCAGTCTAAAATACTTTTAGATCGCCAGATGCATGCTCGGACACTATGTGTACGGTACCCTATTTGCATCCAAAATTTTCTTTCATACTGCCATACAAGTCATAAAAGGGTAACGCATGTTTATGAAAGGGTATTAGAACAAGGAAAATACAAACCACATCCTCTACCACGATAGATAATGCTTAAATAGAATATCAAATTTTTGAAAAAATATACATATTGATATCTGTAAAAATATATTAACATTTATAAATAAATAAATAAATAAATAAATAAAAGAAAAAAGAATGTGTATTAAAATTTAAACTTGTTGGTCGCACTTCTCTTTTTAAGTGTACTTACAACCATTGAAAATATAACTCCATACACAATTGTATCGGTCCATAACCGTTTTATGCCCTTGGACTCACAGTTTTATGCCCTTGGACTCACATGCATCAAACAAATCCAACGAGTCGTCTTTAGAATTGTGTCTAAAACAAACAAAAACCAATTACCAAAATGAAGAGGGAACAAAAACGATAATTAGGCATCGAAGCTGCAGAAAACGCGTGACAAAAGGAGAAAACAACCATGCGTGAGCGTGCGTTCCCCCCCTGCAGTTCCTCAAAAAGTCTAAAGAGGAGAGAGAGAGAGTTGGAGAAAGTTTTCTGTGGAAGGGTGACACCAAGAGGTGTAACAGTTTTGTTTACAGGTTGCCATGTGTACACTGTGTGAGGCTTGAGAAATTGCCATGTGCTCATGGGCTCATGGCGTGAGGTCCGAAGCTGAGTTGGCAGCACTGAGTGCTGCCATTCAACTCACCCTGCGCTCTCACACACCAAACTTACGAGTAGAATCCCCGACACCACGCCGACAAAGGCATACGTGGCCACCAGAACACCTAATACCTTCTCAAGGGGGAAATTTTGGGTGCGTGTAGGGCAGGGTACACGTGACATTGTTACACAGATCCGGTTCCGGCCCAAAAAATCGGACAAAATTTCTGGACAAAACCCACTTTTTATTTTATTTTTCTTTTTTAAACTGTCCCAAGACTTTTAATCCGGAGCCAGTCCGTCAGATTTTGGATGGACGGCCGGATGTAGCCAAGACGCAAGACCACGTGGTGCCCTACCCGCACCCAAAATCTTCTCCTTCTCAAGAGAATTGATGGGCTTAAATGACGCCATCATATATGGTTCAGAAATGTGGACCCACTTTAACACTCTCACGTCACTCGTGACTCATCATGGACCACTCTGGCACCCTCTACAGAACCGTAACTGCTTCAGATTATCCTTGCAACTCGCTACCCCGCCATTCATAATTCCACGCGCCACCGCTTCTTCAATGCCTACCAATAGTGGCGTAGTCAATAATCAAAGTCGGAGGAGGCCGATTTTATGAAAGAACTCTTGATTCAATGATTTTTTAAGATTAAATTCAGTCATTCAAGTTTTTATGGTACAGTTTTGATTAATTTTATATATTGTTCTTATCATATCATTCAGCAAATGCAATATCATTCATCATAATATCCACAAACCACTACCCCTTTGATATCCTAACAGTGGCGGAGTCAATAATCAAAGTCGGAGGGGGCCAATTTACTGAAGAACTCTTAGTTCGATGATTTTTCAAGACTAATTCATTCGTTCGAGCTTTTACATGATGGTTTTGATTAATTTCAAGTATTGTTGTTATCATATCATTTGACAAATGCAATATAATTCATCATAACTTAGTGTTCTTGAAATGAAAATTATCCTTACTTTTTAATTATTTTTGAAATTATATATATATATATATATATATTTTAAGAATAGCTATAAAAAAAATACAAAATATACTTAAAATAGGAAATTGGGAAGGTCGGGGCTGCCCTCGGCCCATATATAGCTCTGCCACTGTCTACAAACACCACAATCAAACTACTGAGAACGACCAGGGGTACATATGGAGATTGTACTGATACAGGGTACAAATGACTTGTGGTGCCTTATCCCGATCCCCACACGATTTTGGCTGAGGAAACACTACGATTTTTGATATTTTTAAATTATAAGTTATAAAACTAATTGATGTATGTGAAGAGAATTACTCATTTTTTACAACTTATAATCCAAAAATAGTGTAACAGAAACTCAACTTGAATGTTAGAGTAAAAGCTTAGATAATTGGCTTAAACATTTATAGTTATCTTTCTCATCTGAACACCTTATAGTTAGTTTTTTTTAAAAATATATATATTTGAGCAACTTATCATCGAGATGATTTTCTACAAAGTTCTTGTAACAAGTATTCTAAAATTAATTAACGACTTGGATTAATCATATGAGACCATGAAGCGAATCCCACAATTCATCTGTACTCTTTTGGTACAACCTCCGTTGTCACCTGTTCGACTAAAGGTGAAAAAGGGTGTTTTTTTTGCTATTTGGTTTTTCACTGTTTTTTTATGCAATGTATTATGAGAAAATGACCTATCTTTGGAATTGAAATAAGTTAGACCTTTTGGTTTATTGAGTTTGGGTAATCTAATCGGCCAATTAGGGGGTGTTTCACCAACTTGGTTTTTTTGAAAAACTAACTTGTTTCACTAACTAGTTTTTTGGTTTTTAATTTTACAAAAAAACAAACTTGTTCTACTAACTTGTTTCATTAAACTAGTTTTTGGTATGTTTAGTTTTGCAAAAAAACTTACTTGTTCCACTAACTAGTTTTTTTTGGTTTTTAGTTTTAAAAAAAAACTAAGTGATTTTTTGTTAGTAGAATGAGATAGTTTTTGAATTAAAACAAAATAAATTTTTTTTTAGCAGAACGGGCCTTAGTCTTACGGCAATGGAGTAGAAACCACGCGCCTGCGTGCTTCCAATGACAATAAAGGTTGGATGTAGGAGGACCTTACTTTTTAGGTACTTGGGGGAACATTTTGGTCAAAAAGAGCGACAGAGAGAGGGACTGGTGCTTAAAAAATCTAGCCGTTACATTGCCGTTTGGATGGATTTTTAAAAGAAAATTTTGAAGAAGGATTTTTGAGATAGGGTTTAGTTAGATTTTTAAAATGAGAATAATAAAATAATGATTAGAGAGAAATGAAATATGAGTAGAGAGAAATTCTTTTTTAAAAGAAATTTTGAAAATGTGCAAAAAAAAAATAGAAATAGAACAAGGCCGGCAGGCCACCATGTTGTAAAACAAAAATGATAGATGTATAACGAGTAGCTTCAACAAGTCTCTAACACACTCACATAGTATATGGAGCCCATACACACTTGAGTGTGAAATATGTGTAGAATTCACACACCATATGAGTATGTTGGAGACTTTTGTTGTGTATGTATTATTGTTGTTTGCAAAAATTCAATTTTCTCCTTTTCCCCGTGGGGCCACTAACACCCCTTTTGTCATTTTCTCATTGATCCTCCTTTTGGGAGGTGTTATAGTAGTGCACAAATTGTGCACAAATGAGTCAATCAGTCCACTTCGAAATCTCATAAAAATGATCTAAGCCGCTCATCAACTTTAAAATAACTTTTTTAGTCATCTAAAAAAAATTAGCTCAATCAGATTTTTATAATTACTTGATCAGATTAGTTAACTTTTATTTAACATGTCTACATAATTTAGGATTCTAAATTTTGAATGAAAATTGAAAGATTAGATCAAATATTTAAAGTTTTTAAATTGAGCTAATTTTCTTAGAGACCAATCAAAAAATTATTTTAAAGTTGATGAACAACTTAGATATGAGACTCTAAAATGGATCTCACTGACTCATTTTTGTATAATTTGTGCACTACTATAACAGCTCCCGAAAAGGAGATGGCAGAGAAAATGGCAAAGGTTGATTGCTTTGGGTTAGTGGCCCCACCAGAAAAAGTGGGGAGATGGTTTCCAAAACCCCAATCGAACACGTCTATGGTTTGGTTTCCAAAAACCGGTTTTCTCAATTATTATTCAATTATTACTCTTATTTTTAAATATTATTTTTATTTTTCTCTCTATCTCTCTCCAATCATTAATACCTATTTTATAATTATTATACCTATTTCTCCCTCTAATCATTACAAAAATCAAAACTCAAAACCAAACCTAACACAACCGTAAGGGCCCGCACATGAGTTAAATGGCAAAGGTTGATTGCTTTGGGTCAATGGCCCCACCAGAAAAAGTGGGGAGCTGGATTATTGAATCTATTTTGGTTTTATTAAAAAAAATTGAGTTTTGACCATAATTTTATACTGTTAGATTCGTCTCATCGAGAGTAATCCAGAAATCACAAAATCTTGATGCAAAATTAACGAATGCAAAAAAAAAATTGAATAAGAACAAAATGATTTTTTTTAAAACCACTTTTTTGTTTTGTACCCAAAGCACCCCATAATTTGCTCGATTCCTCCTCACCCCTTTGGCCAGGGGCTCCACTTTTATACCTTCCAAAATGCATTCATTTTAGTTCTGCTATAGAATAGAAATCATTCTTTGTACATAGTCGGTACGTACCCCTTGTATTTCCAATAGAATAGTCATGCCACCCATCCAAAAAATGAAAAAGAAAAGTGCTACTCCTTCCGTCGGATATTGTTGTCCGTTTTCGATGTTCGTTTATTTTTTCAATTGCTATATATTTCAATCTATAATTTTTTTTATGGTTTTTACTTTTTTTATGAAAAATTAATTGAAAAATATCAAATAATATGCACATTTTTGTGGATCCATGTTGAAATATATAAATAATTAAAAATTAATACGAATGTCGAAAATGAACGAACTAATTTGACAGAGGGAATAATAAAAATCCAATGAACTATCTGTCTGTCAGCTTGTCAATGTTTTTTTGTATTTTTTCTTGTCGTATTAAATATTAACAACTCATTAGGGAAAAAGAATATGAAAAATAATACAACAGTCATGCCAATATGCCACCAGTCCAGCCCAGTTCTGCCTGTTTCTCCTATTGTGTTTTCTTTGTCTTACAAAATCCGGAATATTTTAAAGACATTTTCCGCCGTACAGAACTTACATTGTTGAGTACTAAGCTTTCCTTGAGTTAAGAGCCATTGAATTTATCCCATCAAATTTGTCTTAGAGGGCTCTGCTGTCCGTGGGGTGGGGTAAAGCCGCTTACCCTATCCGGAGACGTCCGCTTTTAAGATCAAATTTCCGGATCTTATCTCTCCAAATTGTATCCGAGCCCATCCATCGTTTTGTTTAATCTGGAAAGCCGGATTGATACACCAAAAGCGAGGCATGGGATGGCCCGCCAACCCCACGGACGGCCGGGCCCCGGGTTCATTTTTCAATATCATCGGCAAATTAATACCGATGTTTATGGATATCATCACCATATCTTAATTTATGGCCCTCAAAAGGTCAATTATATTTTACTAAGATGGAATTACCACAAATTCCATATCACTATAATCAACTTCAAAAGTAAATAATACAAAATAGAAATAATTTTTGAAATTCAAAAGAGGATTGATTTTGTTGTGATCAAGTGGTTTACCATCAAAACTTCAAAATGGGTTGAAGTTCACCGGATTATTAAGGATGTTTGAAAAAAAGGGGGGTAGGACTGTGGTGAAATAATTAATTACCCTATTTTCTCATTTTTATGGTTTAACATACTCTTTGAATATATTTACCATGAAAAATCACGTATTTAATTTTTACCATGATCAATTTTATATGGTCATTGTTTATTATTTGTTCAAATTTACCATATCGATGGTTTTTTATGATCAGATTGACCATATCGATGGTTTGCTTGAACAATCACCATGGTAAATTTTGGTGAATATGTGCAACTCAGATCATGGTGAAATATATGGTCACACCTTCCAATTATCATGGTAAAAATAATCCAAGACTATAAAACATGGTATATTAAGAGAACTTACGAAATTAGATAATGGTAGAACATCAACAATAAATTTCATTGATCATGGTAAAAAAAAAAAATCAAAAGAGTAACATGGTAAATTTACTCAAAAGAGCAAATGACAACTATCGATTACCACAAACCCCCCCTAAAAAACTCGGACAAAGTTGATCTCATCTTCATGTGTGATCAAAAAATGGGCAAACAAAATGTCAACATAATCAAACCTTAATTACCAAAATCACAAAACCTATGTCACATGTAAAGCAACAAACACACAGAGAACCAAATGGAAGACCAAAATAAAAAAACCAATTGGTAGTTGCTTGTTTCTTCTGCCTTGCGAGTATCATAGTCAATTGTGCCGGATTGTCGACAACGATAGAGGATGGTGGTGACCGACAGGAACGAAAAACAGTGATGGAGGACGGTGATGAAAAACGTCGAATTGGAACATCGATGGTTGAAGATTTAGGGCAAAGATTTGTGACGGCAAGGGGAGAGATTTGGGTTGCCTATTAGTTGACACCGAGTTCGCTGAAAGAGAATACTGTTGCCGACGACTTGGGATCGAAAGGGGTGAAGGTTTGGGACGACGATTTGGGGCTGCTTGGGTAAAGTTTTTTCAGATTTGTTTTCCAAAGTTTAAATGGGGAGGAAGATTGATGCGTAATTTGGGGGATTGGATTTTATCACCAAATCCCTAAATTACAGCTCAATTCCTCAAGTTTGAATTCAATCCTTATTTCCCGGCCTATATTAGTATACTCATAATTCAATCCTCAAAAGTTTGAATTTAGTCCCAAATCTCCTACAAGCAACATTTAATTTAGTTCACTTCCTACCACCTCCTATAAGCAACATTTAATTTAGTCCTCAATCCCCTAATTTGTTATATATTATATATTTCTATATATAAGGACATTTTAGGGTTTATTTAAATCTCGGGATGGAAATATAACTCCTAAAAATGCTCCGGATAATTTTCTAATTTCAAGTGAATAAAAGGATGATTATTTAAGTGCCCCAAAATGATTCCAACCCTAATTTTTTTGTTGAAAATGAACCCATGATTACTCAATGCTCTCTTAAAAGTTCAACCACCTAATATGTTGGCTTATTGACCAAAGAGTTTTTGGTTGGTTTGCATTTAGAGATATTGAGATGAATGTTGTATGTTTGTAAACCTAACCCACTTGAGGGTTGAGACCATAGATTTGAAGCACTTTGGTGCATACTTTTTGTAAATAAGATAAATTTCATCGTTTAATTATACCGTAATACTCTGATTTTCAATCAAATGAAAAAAAACAAAAAACAATGGTGAATATTCTTATTGTCTTGGAGCAAGTCCACCATTGTGTCAAATCTTGTGCCAAATCCAAAATTTGACATTGAGAACGGTGATGAAATTTGTCTACGTTCTTATGCCAAACTCGATGCCAAATTTTGGTAATGTCATTCTTGGTGCAAAATTTAGCATCCAATTTGACAATTTTCAAACTTTGTACATCGTCCAAGCCATTTAATTAGGATAAAAAATTAGATGAGTTTAATAATTATTTTTTGGGATTCAAGGTCACTGCACCGCCGTTAAAATAATACGGAGTATATCCAAAGATCAAATGACAAAGGAAAAAAAATATCCAATACTACACTAGCGCACAAAAATAACAAAAGCGACATCAACAATGGCACAAAGATGAATTTAAGATTGTGCTAAAATGACATCAAATCGAGTAGTGCAAAATTTACGCCTATACCCCAATAGCAAGGAAGCGCATCTACCCCTTCTCTATTACGGATTACGAAAAGAGTCGTGTTTTATTGCGTAACGCTTTGTCCTTTCAAAATCCATATCCTTTTTTTGTCACATATTTCTTCATTTTTGACATTGGAAAATGGTTAGTTTGGTACGTATTCACTTCAATGTTTCCTTTTACGAAGTATGAATGCATTTAAATTCCCAATGTTGTCCAAAATTCAAGATAATTAGGTGTAAAAGCATTTAATTCGTGTCTATCAACAACTATTTTGGGGCTAAACGCATGTATTGATAAGAAAACATAATTTGGGTAATACTTTTGATGAAAATGCTAAAGATTTGTACCAAACATGAACTGGCAGACATGCGGGACTCAGATTCGTGTCTATCAACAACTATTTTTGGGCTAAATGTATGTATTGATAAGAAAACATAGTTTGGGTAATATTTTGACAAAAATGCTAAAGGACCAACAGAGCTAGTACCGCCCATGAACTGAATGAGCATGTGGAAAATTAACTCAATCCGTGCGGGCCCTTGAGTGAGTCCCTCTTACCCGTCAGTTCATGGTCGGTACAAATCTTGTCGATCCCAATAATTCGGGTGGCTCTTTTAATCAACCAATTGGGGTTGGTTGAGTTGAAGTGAAGAGTAAAAATTACTAACGTATGACCAAAAGCATTTAATCAATTGAGCTTAACAAGCCACCTCTAGTCCTATACACTCTTTCAAGTAGGAGATCGAGTAATAAATCATTGCCAGAACTAGTTTAATTTAATTAAACTAATTGTATTCACCTTCTACTAGTAATATTAAAAAAAATGATGGTATTCTTTTCCATACAATAAGGGCAAGAAATCGAGTGTTGAAATTTATGAAAATCATTTCTCTCTATTTTTTATTTTAATATCTTTTCCAAAAATCTGTTTATAGGATAGTATCGTTTTTGCCTTTGTTGGTCTAAGCTAGAATTAAAAGTTTCGTAAAAAAAATGATAAAAGCATAAAATATACTCCACATGTGTATATATAGGTTCTGCTTCCTATCCGGACTCCCGACTTCCAGACCTCCATGACCCGAGCATTTTTTTGAGGATTCGAACCATCCAATATGTTCAGAAGGTGTTTTCAAGGGTCTCCGCAAGAAATCTGAAAAACAAAATACCGGAAAGGGCTTGATCCAAACAGTTTTTCGCTAAATACAGTTTTGCGAAAAACTGCTTGGATCAAGTCCTTCCAGGAATTTGTTTTTGATGATTTTCGGCATGAACCCTTGAAAGCACATTTTGAATACATTGGACGGTTCGGATTTCCCAAAAATAATTTTTAACGTGAAAAAATTAAATTTGTTTTATTTACGGGAGGTCATTACTAGAAAGATTATATATATATACACACACACATACACATAATTATATGTATATAATTTGATTCGAAAACTAGAAAAAAGGCTAGTGGATCCGCTGTCTCAAACTCCCGGTCTCATCCATCCGAGTAATCAAAGGCTCGGATTCCATTTCACCCCAAACAAATCTGAGACATCCATGTTCATCTGTTAATCTGAGCCGTCAATTGCTTGGATGGACAGGATCTCAAAAAAAGACCTTTTAATACATTGAAAATGCTAACGGATGCCATAGTGTACCCATTAAGAGTACAAAAAGTACACTTGTACAAGTGTGACTCACAAAAAATATACTTTTGTATCCTTAACAGGTGCACTATGGCACCTGTTAGACCGTTTCCAGCAAACTATTCAAAACTCCGACGAACCCATTCTGGCAACCCAAAATCGGAAAACAAAGACCTAGCAACCTCGTTAAGCATCTCACCATTTCTGTCGAAGCTACAGTTCCTTGCCATAACTGGCGAGGTTTGGCGATCGAAGGCGAGCTCTCTACCCTGATCTACTCGTGGCTGATCAAAGAACCGTTGTGTGGGCGAGTTTGATCTACTCGTGGCGCGTGTGTTGCACGCACTCGTTCGACCCTCCATGAGCTAACGTCGTTTTTATTCTCTTTGAAATGGCTACACTGCTGGGTGATGGAAGTGTTTGAGGTTAGCCAAGTGCACTTTTTCTTGTCAAAATGGAGATAGAAATAACTAAACTAATGAAGATGCTCTTAGGCTCTGTTTGGAACATGAGGGAAGAAAGGAAAATGGAAAGAAAATAAAATGAGAGAAAAGAAAGAGGAAATTGGAAGGAAAATCTCACTATTCACAAAATTTAAAATTTATTTTTATTTTTCCTCCTCTTTCTCTCCAAACCAAACAAGTAGAGGAAATTTTTTCTATTTTCCTCCCTTTTTTCTTTCTTTCCCCATGTTCTAAACAAAGAGCGTGACCAGCGGTGCCGCGGTGGTGGCAATTAAGAGGGTGTTTGGGAGCTTGCTTTTTGGCTTTTCATTTTCAGCCTTTTGGTTTTTTGAATTATGGCCAGAATGAGTTTTGAAGATGAGTGAAGTGTTTGGGAGAAATGTGTAAAATGTATTTTTCAAAAACAGAGTGTTTGGGAGAAGAATGATGAAAATGAGTTATGGATTAATTTTTTACCATTTTACCCTCATTTATTTATTATGATATTAAAAATGTGTATGAATTGAATATTATTTTTAGTAAGTTTTTAAACTTTGTATTGGCAAAGATTTTTTTGTAAACCTTGTCCCTTCCATTTTTTTTTTGTTTGAAATTTTTTGTGTTTTCGGTGTTCCTAATGAAAGGAAAGTGGGTATTAGAGTAATATCTCTACCTTTCCTTCCCTCTGGTTTGTGTGTTGTGTGGAAGAGGACAAACATAAAACAAGGGTAGATAAGGGAGAGATAAACGAGGGGAGAATGAAAAACGGAGAATAGGAAAATGAGAATGCAAAAGGAAGGTCCGACTGGTTTTTGAGTTTTTGCTTCTAAACTTAAAAATGACAAATGAATTTTGGAGAATGGTTTTTGGGAATGAGGCGCCCAAACAACCAAAAAGCAAAAACAGGAATGGGAAAACGCAAAAAAGTAGCGCCCAAACATGCCCTAAGAAATAAAACAAAAATGGAAGGCCCTCTCTGTAATATTTTTTGCATACATACCCGACACGAGTTCGTCGCCACCATTCCCCACAGTTCACATTTCTCTCGATCCCCTTCCCCCTGTTAAAATACTCCTACTATACGTACAAAAATTCCACTGTATCTATATATATACACACTTCCCCCTGACCAGTATCACAACCGTGTACTCTCTCTCTCTAGCCATGGAGTCAGTGATCTGGCTCTGCTTCCTCTCTCTCCTCCTCCTCCTCTGCCTCACCACCGCCAAACAAACCTACATTGTCCACATGAACCACAATCTCAAACCCTCCTCTTTCCCCACCCAACACGACTGGTACTCCGCCCACCTCCGCTCCCACACCACCGACTCCGACTCCGACTCCGATGATTCTCTCCTCCTCTACTCCTACAACACCGCCTACCACGGGTATGCCGCCTCTCTCACTCCAGACCAAGCCGAATCCCTCCGCCGCTCCGCCTCCGTCCTCGGCGTCTACGAAGACACTGTATACTCCCTTCATACCACCAGAACCCCTGAGTTTCTCGGCCTGGACCCACAGTTGGGCCTCTGGGCCGGCCACAGCCCTCTGCAACTCAACCAGGCGTCACAGGATGTTATCATTGGGGTTTTGGACACGGGGGTTTGGCCGGAATCCAAGAGCTTTGACGATACGGGAATGCCCGATTTACCGGCCAAGTGGAAAGGCGAGTGCGAGGCAGGACCAGACTTCAAGCCTACTGTGTGTAACAAGAAACTGATTGGTGCGAGGAGATTCTCGAGGGGGTACCACATGGCATCAGGATCCGACCCGATTCCGAGGAAGCAGGAGGTCGATTCCCCACGCGATTACGACGGCCACGGGACCCACACGTCCAGCACGGCCGCCGGTGCTCACGTGGCGAATGCGAGCTTGCTCGGTTACGCGAGTGGGACGGCGCGTGGGATGGCAATCAACGCCCGTTTGGCATCTTACAAGGTCTGCTGGACAACCGGCTGTTTCGGGTCGGATATCCTCGCTGGAATGGATCGGGCCATACTCGACGGCGTTGATGTGCTTTCTCTTTCGTTAGGCGGTGGGTCCGCTCCGTATTTTAGAGATACGATTGCGATTGGAGCCTTCACGGCGGTGGAAAAGGGCATTTTCGTCTCTTGCTCGGCTGGAAACAGTGGGCCCGGCAAAGGCTCGCTTGCCAATGTGGCACCGTGGATCATGACCGTTGGAGCAGGAACTTTAGACCGGGATTTTCCGGCTTTCGCATTGTTGGGGAACGGCAAGAAGTTTGCCGGAGTGTCATTGTATAGTGGAAAAGGAATGGGTGATAAACCGGTTGGTTTAGTTTACAGCACGGGGGGTAACAGTTCGAGTAATTTATGTTTACCCGGTTCGTTAGAACCGCACGTGGTGCGTGGGAAGTTGGTTCTGTGCGACAGGGGGATCAACGCGCGCGTGGAGAAGGGTTTGGTGGTGAGAGACGCCGGTGGGGTGGGGATGATTTTGGCGAACACGGCGGCGAGTGGGGAGGAGCTGGTGGCGGACAGTCACTTGTTACCGGCGGTGGCGGTGGGGAGGAAGTTAGGGGATGTGATAAGGGAGTATGTGAGGAAGGATGGGAATACCGCAACGGCGGTGCTGAGTTTCGGTGGGACGGTGCTGAACGTGCGGCCGTCGCCGGTGGTTGCGGCGTTTAGTTCTCGAGGGCCGAATATGGTGACGCAGCAGATTTTGAAGCCCGATGTGATTGGTCCAGGGGTTAACATCTTGGCTGGGTGGTCTGAGGCTGTTGGGCCTACTGGGTTGGAGCAGGATACGAGGAAGACGCAGTTCAACATCATGTCTGGTAAGCGAATCAAACGGCTAGATTTTGTTATTTTACTCCATTTTTGGCTATATCTGTTTAACTTCATTTTATGCTGGATTGATCCAATTGACAAATATTTATCATCCCAATGCATATTGTGCTGCTCCTTTTTTACTTCAATTTAGGGCCTGTTTGATATCTGTTGATTATTGGGATTCATCAGCAAGGAAAAATTCATATTGAGAGAAATGAGAGAACTTGCTTATTTAATTAGTGATTGATTCCATAGGCAATAAACAGCCAGGTGAATAATCAAAGATGGTTTTCTTAAGCAATTGTGCCGCCAAGTCCAAGTGTAGCATCCTGCTTGTTAATTCGGTTGGAAGTAGGTCTTGAATAAAAAGTAATGTAAGGTTAGCTAAGTTTAGGACTTAGGAGAATTAGTTTTGTAGGTGTTGTAATTATTCCTTTCTGGTGGTGGGCTTGAATGTTGATTAAAGTGGCATTCTAGGATTTTAAGCACATGCAAAAAAGTAAAAAGTTTTTAGGTTTGCGTTAAAGTGATAGTGTGATTGTCAAAAAGTTATCAATATCCAGCTCAGTCACAAAAAATTAAATGTTGGTCCAGGTTTTACTTTGAAAGGTATCCAATTATTATTTCTAGAGTTATCTTAGTATTTAGAAAGCAGCTTTTTGAAAGTTTTCTTGACAATGAACACCTCTTTTTTTGTTGAATTCACAAACTCTTTTAAGGTCCTACCCGGATTAAGGGGCCCTGTTGTGTCCCTCAATTCGTGATTTGTTCCAAGCTTGAAAACATAGTTCGAACCGTTCACTGTTTAGTGACATGATCCAAAAGGTTCAAATTATGTTTTTGAGCTTGGGATAAAACTCGAGTCGAGGGCACAAGAGCGCGCCCTAGTCCAGTCTTATTCTATCTTCAGGGAATTGAAGGATACATAGTTTGAACTAGAGCTGGTGGAGCCAACCTACCCTAATCGTTTGCCATTAAAAGGTTTCATAATTAGGTTGGAGATAATGGACGTGTCACTAGTCAGAATATGTTTTGTCTTCCAAAAACTGAGGCCTTTAGAGCATGCTGTGGGTTGGTCCTACGATACCTTTCGGCCTTGGTCCATATGTAGGTGATCAGAAATCAGAATAACCACATGTTCGATTCTCCCCGTTCAGTGGGCATGACCCACCAATAAGGGTCTAAAATGTTCAAATAAGATACTCCCAATTTCTTGGTCCTTTTTGGGGAAGCGGGTTTTTAAGGGGTATGAAAATTTTGTATTTACTTTTCTATTTTGCCCCTAAATTCAGTCAATATTACTGTGACCAAATTTGTGAGGCTAATTTATTATATGAAAGTCAAAACATATTCAATATGGATCTTGTTTGATAGATATCAATTAGTTTTATTATACAAAATTTTCAAAATCATAAAAACCGTTATAAAATAAAAGATAATAGACTATCCAATTAAGACGGGAAAAGTAATTTTGAACGGTAAAATTGGAAAGTGACCTAGTTTTTATGGATGTTTTTAGAAGTGGGACACATATTTTGGGACATCCCAAAATGCAAAGATGGACCAAGAAATTGGGATGGAGGAAGTAACAAAAATGATATATACACAAATTTTGTGCCACAACCTCACTCACGTGGGGTGTGGGCCCCACATGGGCCCGCAGGTGGGGCCCCGCATCTTTAAAGGTGGACAAGGACTTCTTAAAAGAAACTAGTTAGTGAAAATGACACAAGTTGATCCTCTGACCTTCAATTCAAGTATGTCTGTGATGGATAGTCAACGTTTTGAAATCGGGATACGTATCATGTATCGGTCTTTTTTAAAATTTTATATAGCATATTGCGTATCGTAAGATATGTTTACAATATTTAATACTTCAAATTAATACTCCATAAATACCTTGCAAGTGACTGGGATGCGTTTTGCCGTCAATTTCGTCAAAGAGAGGACAGGCGACTGGAGTCGACTGAGGTTAAGAGTCTCCGAAGGGTTTTTATCGAGGGGAAACATTTAGGGTCTTGATTAAAGCTTCAAATGGGGTATGTTTTAACCTGGGCAACAAATCGTACAATACAAGTTGTATCGGGATACGCCACGAGTCGCACCTATGCCTTCTGTATCCTATGATTTCTATACAAATGTGATACGGCGATCGATGCGTATTGTTTTCCTTCCGACATGATACGAATCATGCGATACGTCTCGCATATTGTACGATTTTAACACCACTGGATAATTGCCATTTCTTATGGACTTCCATATTAGCGGAATCAGCATTGCTAGACAGTGAAGTTTTTGTCCCAAAAAGTCATTGTGTGCTTGGCACAATCTCACTTTTTGTGGATGGCCCAAAAACCTACTAGAGATTATGTGTTCTATTCATTGTGCCGATTCTGATTTTTGTTTTTTTGCAATGAAAATTTGCAGGTACATCAATGTCATGCCCGCACATAAGTGGACTAGCAGCATTGCTCAAAGCAGCGCATCCAGACTGGAGCCCAAGCGCAATCAAATCGGCTCTCATGACCACAGCCTATATCCGGGACAACACCAATTCCCCGCTTCGTGATGCTGCTGAGGGCTCCTTCTCCACTCCGTTTGCCCATGGGTCTGGTCATGTTGATCCGCACAAGGCGCTGTCTCCAGGACTGGTTTATGATATCTCAACTGATGAATATATTGCCTTCCTATGTTCCTTGGACTACACCGTTGAGCATATACAAACCATTGTCAAGCGCCCAAATATCACGTGCTTGAAGAAATTCGCAGACCCGGGCCAACTCAACTACCCATCATTCTCAGTCTTGTTTGGCAAAAAGAGGGTTGTGCGATACACTAGAGAGTTGACAAACGTGGGATCTGCAGGATCTATTTATGAGGTGGCGGTCAATGGGCCACCGGCAGTTTCTGTGACAGTGAAGCCGGCTAGACTTGTTTTCAAGAACGTAGGAGACAAGTTGCGGTATACGGTGACTTTTGTGTCTAAGAAGGGTGCAACACCAGATCCTAATTCGTTTGGTTCGCTTGTGTGGAGCAATGCCGAAAACCAAGTGAGGAGTCCAATAGCTTATGCTTGGACACAGGTTTGAGATTGATAAGTCCTGCTTTGTGAGAATGAGGATTTTGAGTCTTGTTTGAGTGGCTTGTGTAGTTTTTCTCTAGTGCCAATGTTGCAAATACAAGCTGAAAAATAGCTCTCTGAAGAGTTAGAGATGAAAACAGAAAAAAGTGAGAGAAAGAAGTTCCTCCTGTAACCTGGATTTGGTGTGCCAAGTGAAAATTAATGTAATAGAATTAGGCCCATCCTGTGGGATGACTTTGCAGTTTGTGTTTATGCAATGGAAATTCAATATGGTTTTTGGCAGGAAGGCCAATATTGCCTTGTTTCCTTGTGCTTTTTTTTAGAACCATCACTCCTTGGGGATTAATGATCCCAACTACTGAGGATTAAGAATGTCTTCTTGCTTCAATCATCTTCACATTCTAACAAACACACAAGATGAAGAAAAGAAGAGGATGTCTCCTTTAACTAGGGCTATAGTTTTGTAGAAGCCAGAGTCGCAGTTGCAATAGTTTTCGTTTGTACGAATGGCAACGGGGCGGCTCGGGATGGATATTGAGAGTCCGTATCCGATACCCGGAAATTTAAACTACCCGAATCTGCCTTGATACCCTTGGGTGTTTTTGGCACCACTGAATTGGAAAATGAAGATCAGCTACTGCTGATTCTGAAAAACTTTGGTCTCCAAAAAGGAAAATTCAAAATCAACCCACTGGACTGTTGAAAAGTTTTAAAAAGTGTATTAATACATGTGAAACATGAATAAAAGTTTGTGAAAGTAAATTAAAATGGTAAAAAGTACACTTGGAGTGTGTATTTTTTGTCTTCTTGTTTGTTTTTTTGAAAAAACGAAGAAAGATTTCATTAATTCCGAGGGAGCCAAAGATGAAATCCGTACAATAGGAAAAGAAATGCATTGAGAGAGGTTCGGAGCCACTCCTACTACTTCTACTCGCAAATACTTAACCTACCTCCCCACCTCTCGATTTTTTAATAAAAAATGCACCATGTTGGTAAGATACCAACATGCCTAATTTGGCCCAGTCTGAAAATACAACTTTCAATATGGCAAATTCTTGTTTGTTGTCAGCCACTGGGAGTCTGGGTTGACAATAGGACCCTCAAAAAATATAGGCCATAAAAAATCTGGGGGATTTTCCTGAGTTGTGATTTGCTGACGGTAAGAGATATACTTAACCTGGGATTCATTTAATTGTCTAAGATTGTTTATTTATAGAGTTGCATCTCCAAATGACAGACCGTTAGGTCGAAAATCATGTAACTGTCAATTCAGTAGCATTGGTTCAACAATGCAATATAAGCACTCCACAAAGCAATTTCATAACAAAATAAAATGGTACCTTGAAGAAGAAGATGAGCGCTTTCAGTGGATCATTCATTAAATCCTAGTAACATAGACAAGGGGGGCAGCAGCAGTTTTTTGTACAACAGCAACAAAGGTTTGGCTTGGGACATTTAGGACAAGAGCAACTACATCTACAATAGCAATCTGGGCACGAAAGACATCGCAGAGTGCAACACTTGCTGCTGCTGCTGCAGCAGCAGCATGAGATCTTGTCAAAGCATCGTGAGCGAGGCCAGGCGCAAAACTGACATTTTGGCATTGAACAACGTATGCATGGAAGACAGTTTCGTAAACCGCAACCGCAGCAGTTGCAATCGCAGCAGCTGCAATTGCAGCAGCGTGGGATTTTGAGATGAGGGGTGCACCCAAAACAGCACATCCATGAGAAATTAAAACAGGGAGCTTCACTGCACAAAAAAGGGTACTTCAAATGGTAAGCGAAGTCCAAGCAAATTATAACTCTCAGTTACCAAGTGAAACTCATTGATTGGTGAAGTGTTAGTTTCAGCCAATGGTTTTTGGGAAATACATTAACTATGCATATTGCAATGCCGCGATGCCACTTTCGTTTTTTAATTGATAGGTGAAGTGTCAGTTGATCACTTTCGGTCTCACAAGAGAAGAAGGAAAGAAAAGGAAATCCTTTTGCAAAGCAAATCAACTTTGTTGCTGGAGGACAAATTACTGAATGAACTTCTCATGAGGGTTTACTGTAACCATTATCCTTTTTGACAGAACAAATTGCTGCAAAATAAAAGAGTTCTCCATATATGCAAAAAGATAATCGAAGGACGAGAAGATACCAGAGCCATTTCCAGAATCGACAAGATCTACGAATCTTCTGACTTCTGCTAGAGAAATAAATATGTTAAAACTTAATCTTCTCGTGAACTCCAGGAAAAAGGTAGCTGACAAAATTCTTACGTAGGTATAAAAGGATCCGGCTTTGCCACTGCGAAATCAGCAACCCTACCGAATTTCAAGTCCAATCAAGTTTAGCTTTAGAAACATAACTGAATAGATGTGTCCACATAATTTAAGAGGAGCTTTTTCAGAACAAAACAGACAGATGTTTGAATGGATGCTTAGTAAGTAGATTCTATACAATACAACACAATTGCAAGAGCAATCACATACTCTTTACAGCATCGGGAGGCAGGGTGAAGGGTTTCAACGAATTTTAGTTCTCCCTGCAGCAACAACGACATTTGCACCGTTACAAAGAATATGGAAAGAACTGTAGGCATACTACGTGAATTGTGACGTAAATTATAATTGGTGAAAAATACCTATTCGTATAACTATCTAAACCTCTAGCATTAGCAAATAAATCTTAGTTTCACAGATATATTACATGTGACGTTGTAGCTGTGGTAACACAATCCCATTGCCAGCTACCATTTAACATTATAGAAATGCATGTAACATAAGAACTTTTGGCAAACAAAATTGAAACTGATAAAAGGGACCGGAGGAGGCTGCACAAAAGTGACAGCGTTTTGATGCCAAAAAAGGGGGAAAAAATATAGAACCAAAACGACGTTTTTTGCTCTAATCCAACAAAACCCTCAAAACATTTCAATCAAGGTGAAAAGTGAAACCCTTCACAGTTGACACCCATGGATTCTCTCTCCTCCTGTTCAAAGCCGCTAGCTCTCTCGCCTAAAACAATCTCTCCAGTGATTTGGGATGGGTTACTCAAAAATTGATTGCGGTTTGTGTGTTGTTCTTAGAGAAGATAGCGATTGAAATCCAACCCAGATTCTGAAAATTCGGTTTTTGCCATCTGGGTTTCAGAAATTTGCTGCTTTTCTCAATAGGGTATTTAACGAATTTGCATTTTAATCTTGAGTTTCTTCTTTTCATCTAGTGATTCATCTCCAACTCGCTCAACCCAGGTTCGAAAATTTGGCTCCGTCTTTTCACCTCAGCACCATATTAGGATCTCGGTTTTTTCAAATTTTACCAGTTTTTTCAATTGTGTTATCAACCAATTTCAGTCTAGCCTTCAAAATTCTTATCGTTTCTTTATCCAGAGAGCCAGCGGCGTTGAAATCGGTTATCATATCAATGGAAAATCAAAGAAGGCAATTGAAGAATCAGAAAAGATACCCCAGATGGAATGGGAGAGGCAACAATGGATTAGAGCCAAAACGACTCTATATCTTTGTTGGGATTTTTCCCAAGTTAAATGTGGGCTTTGGAAAATGGAAAAGAAATAAATAGTGTTAGTTTTGCATGGGAACTCTTCAGTGGAGTAAATAAAATTGGTTGGCTGAGCATTGTGAGTTCCCAAGGTGTTTGTTTAAAGCAAGCTTCAAATGCTTCTTGAAAATTCTAGACTTTTTCATGCTTTGTATTTAAAGAGCAGTGTTATGTGTGTGCCGTGTGTAGTGTAGAAAAGAGAAAAAGAAAATTGTAGTGTGTTGAGAGATATTGTGTGAGCAAATTGGTGAGTGTGTGGGAGACAAAAATACTAGTGAGTGTGGAATTGGTTTGGGTATTTTTATCTCATTGTATCTCATCCAATATAGTGAAAGTGCTCTCTCCCGTGGACGTACCCGATTTTGGGGAACCACGTAAATTGTTTGTGTTCTTTGTTGGTTTATTTGTGCGTGTGGTGTTGTTTGTTTGATCGATCCCTAACAATCTTTTCCCCCGTTTTTGGCATCAAAACGCCATCGTTTTTGGCTGCACAGCAGCTGCTGTGCTAGTGTGCACAGCTGCCTCCCCAGGTCCGTTTTGGGAATCAAAACGCCATAGTTTTTTTCTGCACAGCAGCTGTTGTGCACGGTGCCTCCCCAGGTCCAGAAAGCATTGCCTTAACATCAAATGCTCGAAAAACGGATACCACCCAACATTCCACACCAATATTCCACATATTAATTCATAATTTCATACTATTGATTCAAGAAATGGGAAAATGACATGAAAAACCACACTGTGCGAGAGATCCCTCTGAAAAACTGAAATTTCGCAAATCAAGTGGTTGGATATGAGTAAAAAAGGATCCTGTAATGTCTACTGAACTTTAAGATAGCTGAAAATCACCAATGGCTCCACAAGAATGTTAGTTGGCCACGGAATGAAAAGTCGAGCACCTTAGAATGATCAATTCTGTTTACACAATAGGACCCTTTAATAGCTGTTTCTCTTGAACATGTCATTCAAAGTTATCCTTTGAAACTTGAGGAATACATGATCAAGACAACAGATAAACTGAAAAAAACGCCAGAATGCGGCCATCTGAAAATAAGCATAAGTTGGGGCAGAGCTAGCTCTGAGGTTTATTTGAACTTCTTGAATTACTTGTGATGTAACGGTTTAAAAAAACATGCCAAATATGACCACTGCAAGGATATTCCAACATGGATAGGGGAGGATTCCAATCACCTATATCAGTCGTCTATATGCTTGACCTTTTTATCTCAGGATATCCGAACCAACTTACGAGCACCTAAACTAATGACCGAGCCAGTTTAAACTCACCTGAAGATTTTTTTGGTAATCGTCTACATTATTGTTCTTTAAATTATTTGATGTTCAGTTATCTTCTCGTCGGAATTATTTGATCTTATCGATTTCTCATCAACAGGAGAGTATGGGGGTATGCATTCAAATTTCAAACTCGATGTTGGGTTTGGCGAAAACATGTTTTCAAGGAAAAAATAATTTCACAATCCTGAAAATGATTGTCAACAAAGGCGGAGCTGTTGTGGGGCCGGTAAAAAAATGTTTTATAAAAACACGAATAACTTGATTTATTTTAAACAATCTTCTTACTAGAATTTCTCTCTCATTGTTCGGGTCCCTCAACTGTTGACCCCTGATTCTTAGACTGTACCAGTCGCTATGGTTAGTCATGGTGGTGGGGCGGCATAGGCCTGTGCCCTGTGACAGTGTGGGCCTGGGCTCTGTGACCACGATTACTTTTGTATAATTACATTTTAGCCTATGATTTTAATAGTATTTTTCAATTTATCCCTCTAATGTTGTAGGTATTTCCTTCTAAAGTCTTAGCAAACAATAAATTTTTCCCTCAACAAAACCTTTTTTGTGTACTCTTACAATGATAACTTTAGGTAAATACTGGTTGGCTATTCTTGCCCTCTTATGCTTGCTTATTGGTACATGTTTTTTATTTTATTTATTTTTTTATGTCTGCAAAAACATATCTACTCTAACCTAATCTGAGGGCTAGGGATTGAGCGCTTGTGTGAACCTCAAACCTAGCGGCTTACCACTTGAGCTACTCTTTTAGAATCTTAGCTACCCTTTATACTCATAATGTTCAAGTGTTCTTTAATTATGGTTGTGCCACACTTCATTTCAATACATGCTTAAATCTAAACATCCATACATAATCATCACTTATAATTAGATTATTTTATTTGGTTTGAGTTATTTGAAATTGATTTTGGGGTCATAAAATTTTATTTTTCTTGTATACATCCTCACAAAAGCAACAAAAAAATGGCCGACATGTTCAATTTCATCTTAAGAGTTTCCCCACTCGCTTTATTTTCTAGCTACATTACTGGTGGTCGGTGAGAGGTCGTATAGTTGTAGAGCCTCTGAAAAAACATTTTCTAAAAAAATCAACTAATTTTAAGTTGGGAATTGGGACAGTGCAGTGCAGGGCTGCATTATAGGATGCAGGGCACGATCTGGGACGTGCATCTCTACATGTAGGGGAAGTTTTTCCATCATTTCTACTCGCAAGATATACTCAAAATGTCCAAGAAAATCTTCAGCAATCCAAATGAAGAAGAAGAAGAGCCACACACAGGAATATAATAACGAACAAAAGATCACCAAATTAACCCCCAAAAATGAAGCAAGTTCAATTTTCAAACCATACCTCGAGAAAAGTAATCTCTCTCTCCAGCATCTGAACCTTAGCCAGCTCCCTTCTCTTCCCATACAAATCCGGATACTCCGGCGGAGACTTTGGTCGCGGCGGCGGCAACGACGGCACTCTAGAAGAAGAAGAACTAGCCATTGATTTATCACCCAACAAAACTTCTCAACACATCATATTTTAATCCCAAAACAAATGGGTAGTACAAAATTTAGTTAGTGGAGTATATGGTTAAGTGACACACAGAGTATGAAATGACAGCAGCACAGCAAATAGAAGCCACCATTAAGAACCCAATTGGGTAGGCAATGGCAGGACTAGAAGTAGAAGTAAAAGAAAAGTGGAGAAAATGAGGTGGTGAAAAAAACATCCAGTGAGAAATATTGATGATGTTTACAGAAGAAGACAGGTGAAATAATTCAAGGGGTTACTGACACCTGCGGGATAATTATCGGGGCAGAGTCTGAGACACCTAAAAGCTCTGCCAACAAAGCCAGAATAATGAACGCAGTAATGCACAACGCCTACACTAAGCTGTAAGCAATAAATACCTCTTGCCTACACTCATGCGTAAGTGTATGAAATAGCTGTGGGAGTGAGCGTAGGTATTGAACCATTTTATCCGTACCAATTAAACAGTACCGAACGTACACCGACCAGTGTTAGAGACCCACTTGTGGGTTCCACACGTCGATCTAAACCGTCCATTCATTTCAGAATTGAATTCCAAATGGGTGCACGCAGGAATCACCTCAATTGGATGCTCTTAAGTGCTCGATTCAAAATCATCCCATTTCGTTTAAAAATGTATGGGACCCATAAGTGGGCCTCCGGCACCGGTTGGTACATGGTCGGTACCCCTAGATTTTCCGGTAGGTACTCCCTTCGTTCGTCTATGTTTGTCCAGTTTCACAATTCACACCTCTTAAAAAATCGTACATTGTTTTTAATACGAATCTTTAAAAATATTAAATATAGATCTTGTTTAATAGATCTTAATTAGCTCTATTATACGAAATTTTTAAAATCATGAAACTCATTATAAATTGAACGATATGAACAATTTAAAACATGATACGAATGCCAAAAATGGACAAATAAAGACAGACGGAGAGAGTATTAGTTTCAGACGAACATAGGTATAAGTTCGAAGTGGGCATAGGAATTAGTTTGACTTGCACTTAGGATGAGTTTCCGAATGGATCAAAAATCTAAGATTTTATCAACTCAGTTTCCGAATAGATAAAATCAAAGGCTTTATTTTATCAGATTTTGATAAAATCCATTCGGAAACTCACCCTTAAACTGGTGAACGGTAATTCAAGGAGTAACGACCCCCACATACCTTGAATAAAATGAAGAGATTTTTTTATCAATTATTTACGCACGTCCAATGAAATTGATTTCTCACGAAGGCTCTTCGAAAATCATTTTAAGATAAACCGGCCGGATCATTCGTGTGAGACACACAAGTGGGTTCGCGAGGCCGGTCAGTACATGATCAGTGCACTCCGATTTGCACCAGTAGCGGAATTGTATAAAAAAAAATTGTATTTTTGGCCCCCCCATATGAACGAAAGATCTTATTGATCGAAGTAGTAATTAATTGGGTTTAAGGAATTTAATTGATCAGGCTAAAAAAGTATAATCACGGTGAAGATGATGATTAAAGAGATGGGTTTGGGGAAATGTCAACATTTTTCTAATCTCCGAGAGATTACGGCTTTGTTTGGTTGGGAATTTTGAGAATAATATTTTGAGAAATATTTTTGAGATAGTGTTTGAATGGTTTTTTTAAAAAATTAATAATTAGAGAGAAGTGTAATAATTGGAGAGAGATAGAGAGAGAAATGAAAAATAATGATTGGAGATAGATGTATGAGTAAAAAGAGAAATGTGATTAATAATTGAAAAGATAAGAGACGGAAAAAGAAATTTTTTTTAAAAAAAAATTTAAAAATTTGAAGTGAACACAATGTACATTATTTTCGTTTGGGGGTATTGTGGTAACTGGCAAAATTAATCAATGAATGAATTGAAGCGTATAAAGTGAGAGTAAGTAAAACCGCTGCATTTGTCTGTCTCCCTCGATAAAACCTCACTGCCTCCGTATCTGTGCATTTCTCTGTGTGGTGTGTCTGCCCATTTTCAATCGATAGGTCGTGGTGGTTGCAGAGTTTTGTACTCAGATTTTGCAGTCATCGATTGAGAGAGAGAGGGGCGGGAAAGTAGACACTCGTACAATCCAGGTTTGATAAAGTAGTTTTGTCTTGAGATTAAGATTTGATCCCGCGTGAGTTTTAGGTTCGAATTTATTTATCAACAAACTCTTTGGACTATTGATGTTATGTCTAATCGTTACATTCAAGGGTACGAAATTAATTGAGTTGTACAAAAACTAGCCCGGACATCCGATTATTAAGAAAAAGGTTAGACACCCAAACTTCTCTGACCACGTGACTCCTGTGTAGGGTAGAGAAGAAGTTTGGCTTAATAACATTTAGACCCTCTAAGTTTACTCACTTTCTCACATTTGTCTTTAAATAGTTTATCTTCCAATTGTCATCTCTTATACAGTTAGCCTTGAACTGTTTTTTTTTTTGGTAACTTCGGAAATATATATAACTTAGTCAAAGTAGTTCAAACGCATCAGAAGGGCGAACAAAATATTACACATAATAATAAGCATAAAGGAGGGATACAAGAACCCCAATTCAATCTAGGAATCTATGGAGATTAATTAGCATGAACTCTCTTATTGCCAAAGATGGGGTTTCAGTCACCACCAAGTCCTCCATCTGCTCAGCTCCCATACCTGCAAGAAAGTCGGCACACGGATTAGCATTGCGGTATATATGGGTAAGGCTGCTTCCCGTTCTGCCCAGCAAGTATTTTTCATCATTAATGATGTTACTCTGTGGACGATTTGTATTTGCTCCATCATTGAAAAGTAGCACAGCAGTTTGAGAATCAGTTTCAATTTGGACATTTGCTAATCCCTTTTCCAGAATTATTATTAACCCTCTGTAGATGCTTCATATTTCTGTTTCTAAGCTTGATCTTGCTGTCATTTTCCCATAGTATCCCAACTTCCAATCACCTTGATCATTTCTAAATAGACCTCCAAAGCCTGTTTTTCCTCTAGTTTCAATCCCATTAGTATTTAGCTTAAGATTTCCTGGGAAAGGGGAAAGCCAACGAGTTAGTCGATGAGTTGGGAGGTCAGTGATAAGAGGGGTTTTAAAAGCTTCCACAATTTCGGATGCGTATGAACAAATTACTTTGGAACTCATATCTACCACCGAGTCAACGTTATCAAAGCTTTTCCTATTTCGGTCCTTCCAAATTTGCCAAATAGTGGTGCAAAAAAGGATGTTCCAAGGTAAGTCCATACCAAATTTTAAAACTTTTCTCTTTTTTAAATTAGCCGAAATCCAGTTCCAAGTGGAGTTTCTAAAACCAGTTCTCATCAACTGTCCCGAGGGGATTTTGTCCCACAGCAAAGATGCTTTAGGACAATCCCTAAATAAATGATCAAGTTTTTCAGGAAGGTTATTGCATCGAGGACATAATTCTAAAATAGTTATTCCCCTTCTTGCCCGGAGTTGATTGGTTGGAAGTTTATTGTGAAAAATAAGCCAAATGAATGTTTTAAATTTTTGAGGAATTTTTAACTTCCAAAACCACTTCAAACCCTTCATATCACGGCTATCTTTATTAAGAAATTCATAGGCAGAGGAAGCGGAACAAATTCCACTTGAAGACTCCACCCAAGAGGGTTGATCCAGAGCATTAGAATAAGTAGGTAACACAGTACTGATGATGGCAGTGCGGGAAGTGTCATCCACAATATTATCAATCCCCTTAAGATTCCAAATGCCATTATCAATGATGTTGGCAACCTTGATATTCTCAAGGGTATGTGGTCCAGGGCGCCTTTCAGCCAAGGGACCCTCCCCATACCACCAATCTTTCCACAAGTCGATAGAAGTACCATCACCTATAACCCATTTAGTGCCTTTCTTGATAGTATCTCTCGTGTGTAAGATACTACGCCAAGTATGAGAAGCCGGTCTACAACTCAGCCAAGATTGGAAGGCATGATGTTTGAGGTATTTGTCTTTCAGAATTTTAGCCCAAAGGCTATCATCATTATTCATGATTTTCCAACCAAGCTTAGTAAGTAAGGCAAGATTTTGAGTTTGGGCATTCCTAAGACCCAATCCCCCCATATCTTTGCTTTTACAAACTGTATTCCAATTGACAAGATGTATTTTCTTTTTATCAGGGGTATCACCTCAAAGAAAATCTCTATTCATGCGGTCCAATTTTTCACAAACATTCACAAGGAATTTTAAAGTCTGCATAATATAGCTAGGAATGGTGGACACGGAAGCTTGAACAAGAGTGGCTTTTCCAGCTAACATCAAGGCGTTGGACTTCCAACCAACAAGTTTGGCCTCGACTTTCTCAATGATATGTTTAAAGTGGTCTTTGTTAGCTTTTTTTTTAATTTTTTTTATGGAGAATAGGGACTCCTAGATACTTGCCTAGGTCATTAGTAAGAGCTATGCCACAAAAATTGCTAAGCTGATGAGCTTTTATTATGTGTGATGTTAGGAGACACAAAAAGCTTAGACTTGGACAAATTAACAGTTTGTCCCGATATAGCACAGAAATTATTGGGAACTTCCATTATGGCTTTACAATTCTAAATGCTAGCCTGTCCGAAAAGCATAAGATAATTCGCAAAAAATAAATGAGTAAGAGCATCAGAATCTCTTGAGACTTTTAAACCTTTACAATCACCCAACATGCATTTGTTGTCAATAAGTATAGAGAACCTTTCCATGCATAAAACAAATAGATAAGGGGATAGAGGGCGCCCTTGTCTAAGACCTCTGCCAGGAGAGAATTCATCAAGAGTTTCACCATTCCATAAAATGGAAGTTTTGACGTTAGACACACAACTCATGATTAAGGCAATCCAGGAGGAATTAAGATTGAAATAAATGAGAGTATCAAGAAGGAGATTCCAAGAAAGTTTATCATAGGCTTTCTCTAAATCTATTTTAAAATCATACCCCCTTTCTTTCCTTTTTCAGATCTGAGAGAGTGAACAATTTCTTGAGTGATAATGATGTTGTCACTCGTGGATCTTCCCGGGATAAAACTGCTTTGGAAGGGACTAACAATTTTATCAAGCAGAGGTCTAAGTCTAGCAACAATGATCTTAGTTATGATTTTGTATCTCACATTGCAAAGACTAATGGGACGGAACATTTTGATATTATCCAGGTTATCTGTTTTAGGGATAAGGGCAATGAGAGTTTTATTAGCTTCCTCAGGGATGGCGCTATCAGTAAAGCATTTTCTGACAAAATCACATATGTCTTCTCCAATAATGTGCTAGTACTTCTGATAGAATATGGCCTGGAGACCATTAGGCCCAGGGGCCTTAAAAGGGGGGATACTACGGGCCATGTTCCAAATCTCCATATTAGAAATAGGAGAACACAATCCCTCATTATCCTCATTAGTAAGATTACTATGAGAATTCAACAGAAAGCAAGTTCCGGGAGTGTTAGTTTGGTTGCTAAACAGGTCTTTGAAATAGTTATTCACCATCTCTTTAATCTCCAAAGGGTTATTAATCCAAAACATTATTATTATCTTTGAGCACATTAATCTTGGATTTACGTCTTTTAATAATGGTAGAGAGATCGAAATATCTAGTGTTACGCTCTCCCATCACAATCCAATTGGAACGAGATTTTTTGAACCAAAGCAATTCTTCTTGAGCTAGGATCTTGTTATAATCAAGAATGAGATATTTTTCCAAAGATATAAGGTTATGGGAAAAATTAGAACTTTGAGCTTCTTGTATGCCTTTTATTCTAGCCAAGGTCCATCTTTTTTTCCTAAAAATATTACCAAAAACATTTTTATTCCAAATTAGAGGAGCTTGAGTGAAGTTATGAATTCTTTCTTTAAGCTCCCTACCCTTCCAATTATGAGCCACTAAGTTCTCAAAAGAGGGGTCCATAATCCAAGCAGCTTCAAACCTAAAGGGTTTGCTAACGGGAACAGTAGGAGTAATACCATTAAGACTTAATAACAAGGAGAGTGGTCTGAATAATTACGGGGAAGGTGCTGAATCATACCTTACGGGAATAGCATACGCCATTCCTTGTTACAGAGTCCTCTGTCCAGCCTCTTCTGAACGTTAGCAGCACCTTGTTTACCGTTAGACCAAGTGAATTTTGGTCCCGACGCTCCAACATCCATAAGCTTACAGTGATTGATGTTTCCAACAAACTTCCTTCTCTGATTATGGTTACTATCTGGAGCTGTGCTTCTACTTTCCTCCACACTAGCTATATCATTATAATCCCCAGTTATGGACCAAAGGAGTTGATTGTTGTTTGCAAATTCCTTGAGTCCTTCCCAGAGAACTTCTCTTAGCCTAGGGTTGGGACTAGCATAGAGTGCAGAGAATACCCATTCTTCGTAGCCGTTTTCCTTGACTCTAGTATGGATAACTTGAGAGCTGATGGATATGGTAAACATAGAAACCTTTGGTGGATCCCATAGAATCCATATTCCTCTGAATCTCCCATTTAGATCAATGAATGAGTCTCTAGTAAAACCCAGCTTGCAAAAGAAAAAACCCATCGAGTTAAGGCTAACTTTAGGTTCCAAGATAGCCACTATCTTAGGCTTATGTGATCAAAAATTTCAGAAAAATTACTTCTGAATCTTTCATTCCCAGCACCACTAAAGTTCCAAACAAGAATTTTGTATCCGTCCATTAAAAAATTAAAATTGAGAGGAGGTAAACCTGGTGGATTAAATCTGTTTCTTAGTTCCACCAACGTTGGTTTGTTCTTCCTGGAGGGCTTCATGCTCACTTGCATTGGGTTCATGCATCCGAGAATCAACTCCTTGTTTTTCACCTTTAGTTTCAGCTCCTCGATGCTCCAAGCGACTCTTATTAGGTGAACCATTTCTGTCTCTAATTCTGGAGACATCTTGATCTTATGGTAGCTGACTCTCATTGGTTGGATTGCTGGCATATTCGTGGTAGGTTTGGGTTGGGAGGAGGGTGATATTTGGTGGGACTTTGTTGTTTTTGGGAATTGTGGAAGAAGAGGAGGCTAACTCCGTGGATGAGGATGGGGAGGCATCTGGAAGAAGTATGTCTTTATTAGGGTTAAGATCAATGACAATAACCTTAGTAGGCTTGAAGATGGGCTGGCTAGTAAGATGTTGGCCTTGTTGCTTTAGTAAAGGATTAAAATCGAATTTGTAGTCCGATTGCAGGGATGGGCCTTTTCTTTTCTAGGAGGAATTATTGACCTTGGTCTTTTTCGAGATAGGCCTAGCAGAAGCTTTGTTTTGCTGGATCAAATTACCCTTGTGTTTCCCTAAGTCCACTTTAGAAGGCCCAGTAACCTTTTCTTTCCATTTCGCATTAGGGTTATCCTTAGCCACCGTTTAGGCTTTAATTTTGTCATCTTTTTTCATTTCATTTTGCACCGGCACAGTAGGCCTATTCCTGTTTGGGTTCCTTCTAGTGACTAACATCCACTCTCCATACCCTAATTCGCTAGGTTTCTCTGGTACAATAGTACCGTTATATTTAACAGCTTTTGGCTCAGGCGGTGCAGGTGAAGCAACAGTCACAACTTCAGATTTCTTCTTCTCTGGCACTAGCGTCAAGCTGCAGCTTTCCTTCCAATGTCCTACTCATCCACAAGAGAAGCATATCAAGTGAATATGTTCGTACTCTATTTGGTAGTCATACTTACCGATTGCCACAGAGACCTCTAATGGCTAACTGAGGTCGATTTCCACACAAACCCTTGCGTAGCTTCCTCGAAGGCCGTCGATGGTGTTAACGTCTACTTTCAATGGCTTCCCCAATTTTGCCACTATCATCAATAGACTCTCTTCATCATAGAATTCGTAAGGGAGGTACTTAAACCTTATCCACACTGCAGTGGTAATTGCTGAGGCCATATGAGCCTTGAATTGGGGTTGCCACTTCCTCACTGTTAGGTAATGATCTTGGATGATCCAAGGTCCTCCTGTGTACATTTTGTTGTAATCGGATTTGGATTCGAAACGAATAAGATAGAATTCCAAACCTAGATATACAGGGGTGAAAAGCCCTTGAAGATCCCATAGGTTTGAGATTCTATCCATTAGGGGTTTAGGGTTAGTTTGGGTGAATTGGAAAAATTGATTTTTTAAGTTTTGTCCTTATTTAAAAAAAAAATTGCATTTGTTGATTTTCAGTCGATTTTTTTGTGGTTTCTTGACTTGTCTCAACGAGAGGAATCTAAAAAGTATAAAATTATTAGCCAAACTTAAAGTTTTGTGAATAAAGACAAAAAATAATCCAAATGCAAAATTTTTTTGAATAAGGACAAAACCAAAAAACCAATTTTCCAAATTCACCCAAACCAAAAGCCCATGTTTCTTCCCAACAGTTTAATAATGAGACACCCTCTGTAATTTTGCCTTATGCATTTGAGATGTTCTCTGGAAAAATCCACCTTGATCTTAGACACTGTCTTTGTTTGTTCTGAATCTGGTTCTTCATCATCACTTTCTTCAGCAAACTCAGATTGTTTTTGTTTGTCGCATTCCATAGCTTGAACATGTGCATTGAGCAGAGCTGCTTTGAAAGATCGAGTTTTCTCCGAATTTTTTCCTTGAAAAATGAATGCCTGCATTGGCTCTTTTGTCTTCTCTGTTGTATTTACATTCTCCATATGTATTTCTTCTATGTTGTTTTGGATCAAACTACTTGGAACCGCTTCCATAGTGCGAATATCTTCAGTAGATGTTAGCTCAGATGAGCTGCTCTTGATCTTCTTGGTACTCCTTACCAAGTGATCCTTTTCTTCTGTTGAAATTGGGTCGGAATTAGAGGTTTGTGTTTCAGGGTTTTGCATCTTAGAGCATCGAAAAGCAAAAAGCACTTCTTAATTTCTAGAGAGAGAACTTACTCGCTATGAATACCATTTCTTTACCTCGAACTGTTGTTTACTAAACAGAAATTGCCACATTAGAACCACTTGGTCCTGCGTGGATCTGTTGCTCCAAATTTCACCAAAGAAGAAATTGATTAATACTCGGCTAAATTAATGGGTGTAGAAACCCCTAAAGTTGGAGTTTTGAAAATTGAAACGAGGAGATGTTGGATAGCTATAATGTCAAGAAAGGATGAACATAGCAAAATTGTAATGAATGGTTATCGCTCAATTAGTTGTGTGAGAAGGGTTAGCTAATGGTTTGAAAGTGCACGACCTCCCATCGGCCTCTTAGCCCCCATTGTTGTGGTCATCAACATAGGGCTACAAATTTCCAATTTGGAACAAAACTCTCACTCTTTTCTATTCAAGGAAAAATAGGGTTGGTTTGGGTGAATTCAAAAAACTAGTTTTTTGGTTTTTTCCTTATTCAATTTTTTTTTTTTTTTTTTTGCATTTGTTAGTTTTCGGTCGATTTTTTGTGATTTCTTGGCTTGTCTTGACGAGAGGAATCTAAAAAGTATAAAATTATTAGCCAAACTTAAAATTTTGTGAATAAAGACAAAAAATAATTTAATAAAAATTTGAATAAGGACAAAATCAAAAAATTAATTTTTTCAATTTACCCAAACCACCCCATAATGACTGGTGTTGTATCTATCATAGGGTAGTGTAAATATAGATTAGAGGTAGAGGAAGAAAAGAGGCATGAAATTGATGACTAGGACTTCAGGAAGTTCATCATTATTTGACGAAAGGTGTCAATGAAACTGCATCCAAGTACTTCATTTGAATGTTGGTAGTATGTGTTGAATTTTAGTCCAAGGTAGGGATGCTATGTGGTGCTTAGGAACCGGGGCTCTGTAGTGGGTGGACTCATTATAGGGTAAAGTAAGTATCTCAGCCTTACATTACGACGATCAACAATTTAGATATGTTTTTATATTTTGACAAGTAAAAACATATTTTGATCCATAAGAATTCTTAGCGAATCTGAACCATCGATTGCGAAAACCGACGATCTCTACCACTCATTACACATCTATAGTGACAAATGCTCACGCCCCCCTTCCTGTGGTACCTATGCTGTAATTGTCATCCAAGGAAATAACAACAATGTTATGAGTACACCAAACTTGCACCCTATATGCATACCAAGGTGATGTGACAAATGAGAAGAAGCTCATCATTTCAGGTGAGCAATACATTGGGCTTCCTCATCTACCACATCACCTTGGTGTGCATGTAGGGTGCAAGTTTGGTGTACCCATATCATTTTCCAGGAAACAAACGGAAGTTAATAATTTGTGCGTGAAAATATTTCTGAAGAGGTAAATCAAGAATTGAAAATGTTAAAATCAGCTCAGTAGGCTGTCACTAATGTTTAAAAAGTAGGGTCATGCAAACAGGTGTCATAGTGCATCTGTTAAGGGTACAAAAAGTATATTTTTGTTGATTTCAGTTGTAAAAAAAATATATTTATACATTAAAGTACACTTAAAGATGTATTTTAAAGTACAAGTGTACTTTTAGATTAAAATATATGCAATGTGAATAGAAGTGTATGAATGGAGAAATTTTTTCGCGTGAGTGTGTATTAAAAATATAAAAAGTATATTGAAATATAGTCCCTCCGTTCCTTTTTATTTGTCATCTACGAAAAGTTGTGCCACTTTTCAAATGAAAAAATAAAGCATTTTTGTGTATCATTTTTTTAAATTTTTTACATCAAATTAAAGTACTCATCGTGTACTTTAATTCGGTGCCAAAAAATTTAAAAAATGATATATGGAAGTACTTAATTTTTTGATTTGAAAAAAAGTATGAGAGAGAGTGTGAGACAAATAAAAAGAAACGAAGAGAGTATGTTTTTTTGTTTTGTTTTGTTTTTGGTTTATTGTCAACTCAGCATACTAGTCTGCTTAGAAAGTCCATTTTTTCAAAAAAAGAAAAAAAAAAAAAGTGGTACGAAAATGTTTGGGTTTTTTGTCTAGTCTAGGAGGGTTTGAAAACATTCATATATGTCAAATCGTAGCTAAATCGTAGCGTGTGGTTTTACCGTTACAGTCACCTTTTACTCCGGTAATGGATATTTGATGTTGACGCTTGATTCGGAATGTCTAATTACAGTAATTTAACTGTTTGGGTCCTGTTGTGACCTGTAAGCCAGACTTAAATACTGTAGTAAATATAGAAAAAATTAAAATAAACAAATTTCAAAATTATATTAGACATAGTTTTCCAAGAGATTTTAGCAATCCAATTACTAATATTATGATTTTAAGAATGAGTTCAGAAGGTGCAAAAATTATGTTATTTTAAATAATAAAATTAAGTATTTTTGTGTATTATTTTTTGAATTTTTTTATACTGAATGAAAGTACATGAGGAGTACTTTAATATAGTGTGAAAAAAAATTCAAAGAACAATATTCGGAACCACTTTATTTTTTTAATTCAAAAAATTAATTTTAGCACTTGCTGAACTCATTGGTAAAATCATGGTTGATTTTAGCAACTGAATTGCTAAAATCTTTTGAAAAACTATGCCTAAAACAATTTTTAGAATAAATTGATTTTTTTACAATTTTTTACGTGATGTATTATAAGAGAATCACTTGTCTTGATTTTGAAAGGAAAAAAAAATTGTTAGTGGAATAACCCTTAACTCGTGGAACAACTTTTAACTAAAAAAGTCGACTTATTTAATTAAAAGCAAATAAGCCAATAAACTAGCTTTATTGAAACACTTCCTAAAATATTTTTTGGTTTGTCTTTACTCAATTATTTATTGTGTTTTGTAGTTTTGTTTCAAACTTTTGATACTAGCTAGATACCTAATAACTACGATATGCATCGTCTCATTAAAGAATTATATGTATCACGTTCCGTATAATTTTTGTATGGGTCTTGCTATTATTAGCCCACTACACACATAATAAGCACAAAAAAGAACCAAAAAACATGCATTTTTGTTCACTTTTTATACTTTTTAGTACACTTATACCATTTCAACATACTTTTTAAACATTAACATAAGTTCACTGCTAGCCCTATTTTTGCATTTTCCTGTATTAGAATTCCGTGGTACAATGATGTCTACGATATAATTGATTATTCGAATTCAGTTCGTTTTCTAAGATTATTTATTTCAAAAAAGTATGCCCTTATTTCAAGAATAAGAACCCCAAGTGCGTTTTAAGTCATCTAATTTGATTATGGACCCCTTTTTTTTTGGAGAAATAGGAAGAAATTGCATTAAGGCCTAATTTGGCTTAAAAGTGATTTTTGGATTATTGGTTTTTATTTTTAGTTTTTTGTTCAATTTTTTTTGCATTTGTTCATTTTAACCTAACGAAAGATTTTTGTGGTTTATGGATTAACCAAATTTTTGAATAAAGTTGCAAAAAATAGGCGATTGTGGTCTAATAATCCACCTATTTTTTTTTATTCAAAAAAAATTTGAATTTTGATATATTGTTAGAATGCCCTCGCCGGTATGAATCCATAAAACCACAAAATCTTGACGATTAAAATGAAAAAATGCAAAAAAAAAAAAAACAACAAAACTAAAACTAAAAAACCAATAATCCAAAAACCACTTTTAGGCCAAATTAGGCCAAAATCAAACACAGTACACAACAAACCAAAACAAACAAACTCTAAAACTAAGTATGAAAAAAAGAAAAAAAAGAAACGGAAAAACAAAAAAAAAGATTGAAAAAAACTGCCAAAGCTTGCCGTCGCCGCTGTCATGTCAGAGCCGTCGCCGCCGTCGGTGTCAGAAACCAGATCTAGCTCCCCCTGTTCCAAAAATCAAGATTCTGGCCACCCACACTGACCGGAGAGCAAATCCGGCCATGAATGGGGAGTTACCGGTAAATCAAAGAGAGGAAGTGATAAAGGAGAAGAGAGTAGAGGGGCTGAAAGGCTGGAGGAAGGGGGGAGGGGATGGAGGGGCTGGGAGGCGGAAGGAGAAGCTTCTCCTGCACTCAGCTCTCTCACATTTTCTCTCTCAAAGAGAGGAAGTGATTATGGACCTTTAAATAAATACAAAAAGAGCCCCAACTTTAATCCATAAGGCTTGAGCAGAAGAAAAACACATATTTCGATCGTGTTTTGCATGACTTAGACTCTTCTTTTCTTTTCTTATCTTAATAAGAACAACAGAATGCCTCAATGTTATTGATCTCATTTGAAAAGACTCGAATTTTTACATTCTTTAAACTTCTTTTGCATAATTTTTAAAGGATTTTGGTTTGTTAATTAGGCATTGAATAAACTTTTGTCTTAAAATTTGCGGTGCATAGTTCGATATTATTATTATTTTTTAAAACACAATGGCCTTGTTCGTTTTTTCGTTTAGTTTTAGTTTTAGTTTTGATGACATCATCATTTGTCTCATTTCTATCGCTATCTCTCTCCACTAATTACACCTGCTTACATCATCAAAACTAAACTAAATTATCTAACCAAACACAGCCAATATGTATCTCGATTTGTCAAAATAGCTTGAAAGCATGAACACTATTCCACGGTCATTGAAAAAATTGTCCAATCAACTGTCCCGATTACCAAAAAAAAAAAAAAGATATGCACACAACGGCCCCAAAACGATGTCGTTTTGGGGCCCTAACCATTAAAAAATAAAAATCTCCAGATCGGGCTCCTCTCCCAACACCCATTTCAAAAATTTAAAGAGAGAGAGCGGTGAGAGGAAGAAGAAGCAGATGGGCGGTGATCACCATCATCGACCACCACCACCAGCGAGTGAGAAACAGATGGTTTTAGCTAATATCTAAATCAAACATATAGAGACAGAGAGTGATTCATGTGACTATCCATGGCGTTGTGACGGAATCTCACCATTCAACGCCTCCAATCAGCGGAGGCAAAATATAAGAGTTTCGGTCAAAATTTTTTACTTTTCCGATTCCTCTTGTCTAGACGGATCAATATGTCGCAAAAGTTTGACGCAAAACTAAAAATACAAAAAAAATAAATTGAATAAGGACAAAAAAAAGGAACAGTAAAAAGTAGCTTTACTACTTAGGCCAAACCGCACCTTAACTGATACAGTGGAGATGTCCTCAAAATCAATCGCCAAGGTAGATGGTTAGGATAACTCAACTTCCAAGTGAAGCATTAACCTAAATTTGGGACATTTTAGCTAGACGGAAGCGGGGCCTGTAGTGAGGTAACTCGGCCCTCCACCTTGGCACCGATGACTCAGATTTAATCCAAACTCCCAATAGTACAACCCGTTCATTGTTTGAATTAAAATCTGAAAGTTCATTATCGAAATAGATGGCATGATGGTTGTAGTGAGGCCCTCACTAGAGGGATCCCGTATCCAACTACGATGGCTAGCTATGAAGTGCAACATCATAGTCTGTATATCTATCATGTTTAGCATATTCATTTTCTATGTCAATAATGCAAGGGTCACATCCAGGGATGACAATCTCGGCCGCCCCGCCCCTATCCAACCCGTCCCCTACTCATTCAGAGATTTTTTCGGGGATCGGGTAGGGGAAGGAGATTATTTTAAAAAAAATTTGGGAATCGGGTACAAGATGGTATTGTTAGTCCTCTACCCAATCCCCTCCCCGATCCCCGCCCCTCCCCGCAACCCCGTTCACATATATATAATATATATTTATTAGTATATTATAAGGTTTTAAAATTTATTTTTCCACCACAGCCGCTCGACCCGTCTGTCTATATTTATCTGTTTCGGATTTATAAAAAAGTTTGTTTTGATATTTGATTGTGCACTCTATTTGTTCATATCAATTTGTGATCTCAAACGGTAAACTCTTTTAGTGGATTGCATGTGATGTGATGCAAGTGTTAACTCTTCAGTAGCACATAATGGAAGTGTTAAATAGCTGGATGTACATTATTGGGCAAACTTTCAAACAACTCGAGCTTTTGGGACAGTAGCAAGCTAATTCACTTTAAAGTGTAAGACTATTAAAAAAAAACGTACACATTAAAGAGCAACCATTTTTGATCCCCGATTCCCTGTGGGGATCCTTGTTTCCTGCATTGGGACGGGGATGGAAGTTAAAATAAAATTCCCGGTGGGGATCGGGGAGGAAATGGGGATTAATATTGGTTCGGGGATCGGGGATGGAGGTAGTTGTATCCACCCCCTCCCCTCCCTATTGCCATCCCTAGTCACACCCTTTCAACCACGAACTAGCCACACCTGCCTACGTGGGATACCACATAAGAGGGTGTGACTGAAAAAGGTGTGACCCTAATATTATTGTTTCTATGCACAACACAGGTGTTCGGGCACGTCGACTAATCATGGGGGCTCATACTTACCACTCACTTGCAGGAAGCTTAACTAAAGCTGAATTTGCTCTGTTTGGACTGTCCTCAAATAAGTTGATAGAACTTTAAAAATTTTGAACGCGAGATCTCATGAAGAAACAAATTTCTAAATCTCTAGCCTTGCACGCATATCAAAACTTTATATTATCCTACCGCAGTAATTACAGCTAGAAGTACATCTATAGCAAATTTATAGCATCGCTTTAATGCGTTGGCCTCCTTTGGGTAAAAAATCAGTTTTAGGCTTTTTGGTTTTTTTATTGTCCTTATTTAAATTTTTTTTTTGCAATCGTTAGTTTTGTATCAAGATTTTGTGGTTTCTGGATTCCTCTCAATGAGACGAATCTAACAAATATAAATTTATGATCAAAACTCAAATTTTTTTTAATAAAACCAAAATAGGTGGATTATTGGCCAATAATCCACCTATTTTGGCTTTATTCAAAAAAATATTTGGTTTGATCATAAATTTATACTTGTTAGATTCGTTTCGGCGAGATGAATCCAGAAATCACAAAATCTTGATGCAAAACTAACGAATGCAAAAAAAATTTGAATCCGACAAATGAAAAAATCAAAAAACTAAAAACCGGTTTTTTACCCAAAGGAGGCCGTTGTATACTTGGATGGAATTTGGCCCAAAGTTTTTTTTATAAGTAGATGTCTAGGTTAGTTTGTACGCACCTCAACTAATTCAAGAGCGGTAACGGCCGGACATAATCCTTTCGACTAATTTGGCGCCTAAATTTTGCGTAGTTTATTTTATTTTTATTTTTTAGAACTATTTTGGGTTATATGTCAATTTTCCATTATAATTCTTTCTTTTTCTTTTTCTTTTTTTATCTTCGAATGATAAAGGAAGCATTTAGGACGCCATAAACACAGGCAGAGGAGCCTGTGGATCCCTTTGGCCATTCATCCAATGAGAAACTGCTTTCACGTGAAGGAGAAGGGAATACAATTAATGCATTCGTAGGCTCCACTCTTTTCTTCTTCTTTTTTTTTTTTTTTTTCCTTTCCTTTTCTTTCCTTTTACTCTGTTTACTTCGGAAGGTCATTTTAGGAAGAAAATTTAGGGTGCAAACAGGGTAGGGCACACGTAGTGCCCGAACACCAATCTTGACCATCCAATTATCCAAAAGTATTTTAGACTATCCAGATTTCTCTCTTATTTTCTCTCCTCTCTCTCTCTCTCTCTCTCTCTCTCCTCTTTCTTTCTCAAATTCGGACCATCCAAAATACTTTTGGACATCTGAAATGTGCTCTAGATACTGCCACGTGATACTTAGCTGACACCCATTTTTTTCATTTTTCAAGCGTAGGGAATAAGGTCGGAATCGAAATTTAATCGTCTACTTGAGAGAGACAGCTTACGCATACTTTGTATGGATTAATTCATAAAAGCTTATAGCCAGTAATAGGTTTCGAATTTAAGACAGAAAATCCTTTGCAGTTTGAAAATACGTCTTTCCCGTGAAGTCCGATAAGCAAAAATCAACATAAACATCAACACTCTTGTCACTATAATGTAAAAGAACTCAGGGAGAGAAAAATTCCAAGAAAATGCAAAGGACATAAGCCCTCATACAAGTAACCTAGGGCAAGTTATAATTTTGAAAGGAATAAAAAATATAATTTGGGAAATGATTAAAATTTAATTACTGAAAAAATTTGAGATGACACTTAATAGGGAAGATAATCAGGAGGTTTAGAATTAGCTAATACTACCAAAGAAAGGATAAGGCACTTAATTAGTTTTGAAAATGATTACGATGTTGAACCAAATCGGAACCAGGAAACAGGGGGAAATGTATCGATCATTTATCCGGTTGGAGTTCATACAAAAAGCAATACTAAGAAAACAACTTTAAAACACAAATATTATAAACAACTGTATCTAGAGCAAGTTCAAAACCTCCTAGGCAGTCAATGCATACCTAAAAAAACCCGTTCATAGACGGACAAGATCAATTTTCAATAAACTAATTGAGGTATCCGTAAGCTTGCCCAGAGATCATCAAGTGAAAAAAAGATCAAAAACGTACTTTCACAAACCCTAGGATTCAATTAGTGGATAGGAGCAATTCCGATAGACATCAGAAAACATTTTGGAAAAGAAAAATGATGTGGACCTCAAGAATTAGCCAATCTAATTTTTCGTCTAGTCTCTTTAAAGGAAATAACGTAATATTTTTCAACTAGTGGCCCTAATTCATCTTTTATTTGGTGCTGAAAGCTTCCTTTTTACGCTTTGAATTGTTTACCACAAAACCAACTTCAAGAATATGAGAGAGTGGCCCCAACGTTATTCCAACATCAATTTCAACAAGATACCTCCAGCCCCATGTTTTTATTTTATAATTCCTATCACTTTTTTTCACTTTGTCAATGATTTCTTATTTTCTAAAGTTCAAATATTCGCTTTTCCTGGTTTTGAGTCACTTAGGCAGCCAAATTTCAAAAAGCAAATGTGCCCTTTTTATTACTTTTACACAAATTATTAGAACTTTTGCAAGACGTAAATAAGGTATAATAAGTGTATGTAATCCACGACGTCGCATGTTCGAATCTCACAGATGTCAGACGTTCCAAACCGTTGGGCCACTAGAATTTGTCTGTCATTAACGACTTCAAGGCTCTGAAATTAATTGAGCTGTGCGCAAACTGACTTAGACATCTGGTTATAAAAAAAGATGAAGTTGAAAATAACGTAGATTAATATTTCACTCAACATGATTCTTCACATGGTTATTATAGTCAAAGAATCGCCAAACATTTTGAAAACCAAGACCCACCCAACATTTCTCTCCTTCCACTTGTTCCATATATATAAACATTGATTCGATATTGCAACATGAAACTTAGATATCTGTGGGTGAAAAAATGACAGAAAAAGCAAGCAGTTTTATGCCCATAGTCAGCAAAATGTATTGCTCATCATCTCAGGTGGCTCTTGAGGTAAGGAGGAGGCCGCATGTTGTGTATGGAGGAGGTTTTGTAGTGACAGATTCTTCCCAAAAGGTTGTTTTCAGGGTAGATGGATGTGGAATACTTGGTAGAGATGGGGAGCTCGTTCTACGCGATTCCAATGGCGATTCTCTCCTTCTCATCCGTCGGAAGGTACATCTTTCTCTCAACCCTTCTTTTCCCCCGAGAAACAGGCAAATGCAGTTACGTTGAATCGGAAACACAACCTTTAGTCTCAAATTCATACATTAGCTAACACGTTCGTGTTGATGAGAGAAATCGAACAATGTATATCTTGTGTTTCGTGTGGTCAATTATAAAAACAGCTGAACGTACTTGTTTTTGGTATTCTAGGAAGGAATAATTGAAGCACTGAATATTAACAAACACTGGAGAGGGTATGCATTCAACTACGAAGGTTCCCAGAAGCAGGTTTTCACCTTAAGAGAGCCTAACTCATATCTTATGAAGAACAATCCAATCAAAATCTCCACTCAACCCAGGGGTTGTGGCACACATTGGGATTTTCAGGTCAAGGGTTCTTTCCAAGATCGAACTTGCAGCATCGTCGATTCCCTTGGCAACATCGTCGCAGAGGTAAATCACATCCCTTCGTTTTCCAAAACACAGGAGTACCAAGAATGTACGCTTAGGAAAGAGTAGTTAGTTAAAATCTCCCCCATTGAAAAATAAATGTTTCGAATTTCTGTTTTCCACATTGAGGGGGAGAAGAAATCAATGGTGTCATCAAGAAAAGCTTCAAAGTTTTCCGAAAGAAGGTAGTTGTAGTAATGAAGTAACGCGTGGATTCGTTGTTGATAATATGTTTGAATTCACACAAGCAGATTGGAATGAAGAAAGAGATGGAGCAGATGATGAGGGCAAGCAGGGATATTTACCACGTAATTGTGCAACCCGGGATCGATCAGGCCTTTGTATTCGGAGTTATCGCTGTTCTTGACTACATCTACGATGGATCCACCCGATGCTGATCGTTGCATCGGATGGAGATAATGCTCTATTCATGAATTCTTTTCTTCATGTAATTAATAAAAATTATCTATGCTAGAGACGTATGTGACAATATCAATATAGTACTAAAAACCTAGAAGAAGCAGCAAGAAGATTAAAATTTTTGTATGAAATTCATGCTGTTGTGTGCACGGCACTTCATTTTAGTGCATATCCTATGTTTCACTTTCTCTGCCAGTTTTCTGATAAAGATTCTGCTTTTTCATTTTTTGGATTGACAGAAAAGGGAAACTCTGCCGTCCGCTAGGGTTGGCAGGGGTTCTGATTTCCAGGCTGTTTGTTTCACGCATCAATGGCTCAAAACACCTCGCGTAAGTGTATTTGCACCGTCCGTTGTTTTATACGATCCGAGTCGTTGATGCATGAAATGGACGGCGCGGGCCGACCCCTATGACAAGCAAACATTGAATTTAACTTGATTGAATGAAATTCTTATGGAAAACACTCAAATTTGAAACGTGTGAGATAAACTCAAACTTGGTCGAATGAGCTCGATGAAATTGTTATCTAAATCTTTATCATCATTTTCCATAACAAACCCAATACAGACCAAAATAAGAGAGAACTCAGGGTTGATCAACAAAACTGATTTATTACATTTTACGACACAAGAGCCTCTCACAACACACCAACTTAATTTTCACTCAATAAGTTAGTTCCATCGACTTATTCAGTTTGTGTAAACACCCTCTCGGGAGCAAACACATGTTCTCTGTTCAAATTTAGCATATTTGATCACTTTGAATTTGGGTTTACAACGAAAATGACAAAGCCAAAACTGTTTTGGTTAACGCCAAAACTGTTTTGCGTTAGTATATGGTACAACCCTTTCATGCATTGAAGTTTTGACATTAACAAAAACAGTTTTGACGATATCACTGGCCTTTCTGCAATTGTATAAAACATTCATAAACTAGAAAAACATTACTTGTATCATTATTGCACATCTCTGGGGGAAAACACAAATTTATACAGCAAATGCAACAACGCTCCACAAATTTAACTTCATCTAGTGAAATCCCCATGAAAAAATGAAATATAAAAAGCATCTTTATGAGCAAAATTACACCCAATACAGAGACAGAGACAGAGACAGAGACAGAGAGAGAGGGAAAAGTCAAGAACAAGCACAAGAGTTTTCAACAACAGCAGAATCATTTGATTGACTTTCCAAATCACCGCACCTAAACAAATAATACCCAACAAAGATCCCCAAAACAACAGACAAGAACACACCTCCGTTGAAGGACATGACGGCCAGCATGAGGGCGTAGCCAATGGCAGCGTTGACTCCAAAGAGAGCGGAGTGGGCCAGTCTCCTGAGGCTGTGGGTGGTCCGGCCGGTGGATTTGGAGAGGAGTGGAGTGGCGATCGACGACGGCGGTGGTTGAGATAGGCTATCGACGACGGTGGTGGTTGAGATGGGCGATCGGCGAAGGGATTCGAGGAATTGGTAGAGGAGGGAGAAGAGGAAGCAGGCGAGGAGGGAGAGGGAGTACGTGGGCCAGGAGGAGGTGGTCCACCAGTCGAATAAGAGGGTGAGGTCTGTGCCCCAGTAGAGGGTCATGTGCATCATCTTCTCTTCTATTTCTTCTGAAGATTACACAGAGTGAAAGAGAGAGAGAGAGAGAGAGAGAGAGAGAGAAGATCCGGATGGATTGAATTGGGGGGGTAGATGGAGCGAAGAGTCGTCTTCGTGTCTGTTCGGAGACCAATGACCTCAACGCGCTCATTCACATGAAAATGCGTACCCGAAAATTATCAGTGAACTCTTTGGTTCACATAAATAACCAAAGTGAATTTGAGTCACTCATTTTAATTAATCCTTCAATTTTTAATACATTTGGAATTAGATTCTTTTGATTAATGGAGTAGTAATTTTCTGAGAATCAAAAAAGTATAAAAGTATTTACTAAAAAGAAAAGAGCTTTATTAAAATTGAAAAAAGAAGAAAAATATACTATTGTAGTGTATTTTTGCGTCGGTTTTCTATTACTTTTTTTTTTACCTTTGATCTATATTTTTCTGATTTTGTGACGTAAAAGTTGACAAAAAACTTAGAAAAGTAATACCTAAAAATAAAATAACCTAACTGCCTTTCATGCTCACAATCACAAACACACCCCGCGTCTTCATCAGTCGGACGGTCGGACCCAACTTTGGACACAAAATAGAGAATGTAAAATCCAAGTTCTGCCATCTTTATACTTTTCTTACTAATTTGGCTTAAACAAGTCACTCGACTTATTATTTTGCCTTTATTCAATTTTTTCGCATTTTTTAGTTTAACGTTTAATTTTTTGAATTATTAATTCGTCTCGACGAAAAGAATAAGATAAATTAAAAAATATGATAGAAACTCTCAAATTTTTAAACAGAGATATGAAAATTCAAATGACCCATGGAGTTTTCCCATGCCAACACTGTTAATCCAAGGATCGACGGCTTGATTCTAGGGGAGAGAGGGGGAAAGGGTTTCACGTGCTTTGAGAGTTCGGCGAAAAGGGAAATGTGTAGGTAGGACCGGTAGGTGGCTTAAATTAATTTTGTATTTTTTTTAATCATGGAAAAAATGGAACATCCCCTAAATGTTCAATATTTTCATATATAAGTATTTAACGTTAAATCCGAAATGGTACTCGAAAATTTCACAGTACTGGTATGTATAGTACTAGTAATGAAAACGATATGTTGTCCGTTACGAGATTGATAACTTTGTGATCAATATGGAGGAGGAGAGAGAGAGTGAGAGAGAGGGGCGACCAACACAGGGCAGCGCCGACCACCACCTCCCCCACCGCCTCCCCTCTCTAGTTGTCCACAAGTGTTATCAAATGTGCCGGATTTCAAATACTCTTACTGGTAGTTTATTTAAAATTTGAACCATTTAATAACCCTTTTAGACGTTTAGGATGCACCGACGAGTACGCCACGTCGTACCTGCTCCATACTTTAAAATTTCTCCCTCTTCATTTCCATCAGAAAGTCTACATGCCTTTTTAACAGGAACAACGGTGCAGGAAAATTGATTCCCAGCTTATGAACATATTTTGCCAACAGCTCATTTGCAGCAATAGAAATTGCACAAACCAGGTAAATTCTGCCCCCACAAACAGTCAAACACTCACCTTGACAACGAACAAAACAAATGATAAGCCCGGCCTGACTTATATGCACCACTAATGGAAAGTATACACAAGAAGTCTATTACTTTTCAAATATAATAATAAAATAAATTTAAAAACAATTGGACATCAATTTAAAATTTATAAGTTCTTTTAATTGGTTGAGTTCAAAATAATTACACACGAAAAGTGAATAAAAAAACTGACACAATTTTCTTGATTTACTAAAATTATGAGACGGGAAGAGTATTCATTTTCTAAGTCTCTCATTAACCAGAAAATTTTGGTGCAAATAAGGTAACCACGTAACGCTCAATCACAACTGCCTAAATTTTTTTTGGACAATTCGGATTTTAAATACACTAGTAGAGTATCAATTCTTACCGGTAAGAGCTTATTTAAAATCTAAACTTTGGATAGTCTGGATTTTACTACTGGAGTATCAACTCCTACTGGTAAGAGCATCCTCATCAGACTTAACAAAAATTGAGTCGAATTTAACCTCAAAAACACTTTTTATAAATTAACAACTCATTTTTTTAAAAACTCACAAAATCAGACTCTCTATTCAGGAAGTCAAAAGAGAGAATTGTTTTAACCCGTGAATAGTGCCTCAAAAAATTTACCAAGTTACTGTAGCAAAGTTATAACTTTTTTAGGTTTACAAAAAATTTGTTGAGTCGATTTTGGGTTCCCCAAGAACCGTAAAATTTTTGGTGCAAATAAGGTAACCACGTAACGCTCAATCACAACTGCCTAAATTTTTTTTGGACAATTCGGATTTTAAATACACTAGTAGAGTATCAATTCTTACCGGTAAGAGCTTATTTAAAATCTAAACTTTGGATAGTCTGGATTTTACTACTGGAGTATCAACTCCTACCTGGTAAAGCATCCTCATGGGAACATTTAACAAAAATTGAGTCGAATTTAACCTCAAAAACACTTTTTATAAATTAACAACTCATTTTTTTAAAAACTCACAAAATCAGACTCTCTATTCAGGAAGTCAAAAGAGAGAATTGTTTTAACCCGTGAATAGTGCCTCAAAAAATTTACCAAGTTACTGTAGCAAAGTTATAACTTTTTTAGGTTTACAAAAAATTTGTTGAGTCTGATTTTGGGTTCCCCCAAGAACCAGAAAATTTTGGTGCAAATAAGGTAACCACGTAACGCTCAATCACAACTGCCTAAATTTTTTTTGGACAATTCGGATTTTAAATACACTAGTAGAGTATCAATTCTTACCGGTAAGAGCTTATTTAAAATCTAAACTTTGGATAGTCTGGATTTTACTACTGGAGTATCAACTCCTACTGGTAAGAGCATCCTCATCAGACTTAACAAAAATTGAGTCGAATTTAACCTCAAAAACACTTTTTATAAATTAACAACTCATTTTTTTAAAAACTCACAAAATCAGACTCTCTATTCAGGAAGTCAAAAGAGAGAATTGTTTTAACCCGTGAATAGTGCCTCAAAAAATTTACCAAGTTACTGTAGCAAAGTTATAACTTTTTTAGGTTTACAAAAAATTTGTTGAGTCTGATTTTGGGTTCCCCCTTTTACTCAACAACTTAGCCATCAGGGGGATTTGTCTCCCCTGATGAAGATGCTCTGAGAGCTTATTTAAAATTTGAACGTCTGAAAGTATTTTGGACGGCCGAGATGCGAGATGGGTATCGCCACGTGATACCTGCTCGACACCCAAGTTTTCCTCATTAACAATCTTCTTCTTATTCTTCTTGGTTATCAATCTCGTACCAGACGGCGTACAATGTTGATTACTAGTATGGTACGTACCTGTACTATGAAATTTCTCGGTACTGTTTTAGATTTAACGTTAAATAATTTATAGTATATGAAAATTTATAATTTATTTATTTATTAATCATTAGTTGTTATCAAGTAAATGCATCAACTTCTAAATGTTAACTTACCTATATTATAGACGTGTGCATATACGGTGTATTGCTCAGTATATTACATAAACGTTAGCTCTCAAAGCACGTGATACCCTTTTTTCCCTTTCTTCTTTTCTTGCTGAAAAAGAAACCTTTATAACACAAACACGCATTGTTACCAATTCAACAATTGATGATATAGTACTCTTAATGCAACGACATGCACCATATTAAAATACTAATGATCCAAGATTACCTAGAATTGCTTAAGGATTGGTGATAAGCATCATGTTCTTGAATTCTTCAAAATCAAGCACCCCGTCGGAGTTTGTATCATACCTCTTGATCATGATCCTGCAATCCCACCCACAATAATCGTTCCAATAACCTAACTGCGACAGAACGCTCTGAAGTTCCTCGCATGTAATGACACCATCGTTGTTCAAATCGTACACCTTGAAAGCCTTGGCAAGATCCCTCTCCAAATCGTTAGTTTCCTCGCCTTCTTGATCACCCATGTTTTGCTTCAGAATGGCATCGTAGAAGAACAAGAAGTCAAGACGATCGAGACTCTTTTGCCCCACTAATAATTTGAGCTCGTCTAAGCCCGTGTTATGCACCCCAATCTGCTCAAGAAGACATCTGAGCTCGTCAAGGCTAACTAAGCCATCACCATTTAGGTCTAGATTTTCGAAAATTCGGAACAAGTCATCGGTATTGAGAGGAGACATTGTGAGAGGTTATGGCAAAGTATTGAGAGGAGACATTGCGGTGTATGCAGAAATACATATACTCCTATATAAATGAAATAAAGCAAGATATATATATATATATATATATATATATATATATATATATATATATTTTTTTTTTTTTTCTGTATCATTGCAGCTACAAGTTGTATATATAGAAATGGAAAAAGGATGTATTGATTTATACTTACATAAATAGAGAGAGGCCTAGGCAAGTTGATAATATTGTTGTGGCTGAGATTAAGGAAGCTTAATTGTGGAAGGAAACTTGTGTGAAGAACATAGATTTCTACCCCACAAAAAATTGATTCCCTTCTTGTCTAACTTCTCAAATGGGGTTGAGAAAGATTGTGGAGGACTGCTCAGAACTTATATTCTCTTTTCTGTCTCCGAATCTTTGTCATCTGTAGTAATTTGGAAAAAAATATTACTCCCTCCGTTCTTTTTTAAGTGATCCACTTAGGAAATGTGTATTTTTGTGGACGTTTAAAAATGTACTTTCATATAACATTTTTAAATTTTTTTGCACCAAATTAAAGTCCTCATAAAGTACTCAATGGACACTTTAATTTGGTATAAAACAAATCGAAAAGTTATTGTTTCTTAGAATCCGGTTAATTTGTTTGTTTATTTACTTTTTTTGAGCAAACGTACCGTTAGAGTTAGATTCAATTGAAAGTATTATGTTACTATTAGTATTACATTATTCTCAAATAGTCGATAGAGTTATTGTTTCTTAGAAGACTTATTTTGGTTGGTGAGCATTATTGATCATTGGGTGAGATAATGAGGCGTGGGGTGTGATAGTAATAGGATTGACAACAATTTATTGAGGTTGATTCGGAGCATTTGAGAATAATGCAGATCGATCTATAGATATTTTGGAATAATAATTATTATTATGTTACTTTAATTTGAGGTAGCAAAGCCATTGGTTACTTTTGTAATTATTGACGCTTAGATAAGAATTGTATTTTGAAAAAATAAGACTGAAAGTGTATAAAATACATTGTATTTTGGAGTTGTATTCTTGAAAAATTAGGATTGTTACATATTGGCTGAATATGGCGGAAAAAATATGCTACTAACTTTATTTCTCTTACTCGCTGAATAAGCCAATATTTCAGCTAAAAGTACTGAAAGTGATAAATTAAAGTGCTAATTAAATACGAATTTTGAGATCGATCATTCTCCCCATATAACTATTTTTAACACTTATAACCCGTTTAGCACCTCGAGAAAAAACGAAAAAACTACCCCTTATTTTTTTAGCTAAACCATGCCTTAGAGCACGCTGTCCCGTGAATCCTATTGGAGCCTGTATTCCTCCAAAAAACCCTATTCTGAGGTCTCTGATTATGATGAGGATTGTCGTGATAGTGATTTCTTTAATTTTTATTGAATTTCGACAAAAGAAATACTACTCCATCCGTGCCATAATATTGGTCCCCTACGAAACTACGAGCAATTTTCAAACTAAAAAATAACGCATCTATAAAATAATTTTTGGATTTTTTCCACACCGTTTAAAAATTCACAATGAGATCTATCAAACAAGATCTATATTAATGAACAAATTATGTTCATAAATACATTATTTTTTAGTTTAAAAATTGCAAATAGTTTCATAGGAGACAAATATTATGAAACGGATGAAGTATAAAAGATGTTTATGTGAATGTGTGTATACGATGTTTACTTCCGAGGTCCTCATTTTGGCTCAAAAGCGGAAACGATGCAGCCACAGAATATTGAATGAGTCAGAATTAAGCCCAAATTTGTAGCATGCCTCTTTTGGGTGGATCTGGAGTGTTATACGATAGTTGTTGTCTGCCGTATTATATAAAACTATGTCGTTTTGCTTGATTTTTTAGCACACATATGAGCTTCCGGGAGCCTTGTTTGGAGGAAGAAAAAAATATTATAAAGTGCCTAAACCCTAAACCCAAAGTGTCTAAATCCTCTACTCCCTACTCCAAATCACCTAGATCCCCTAATTAAACCTCAAAATTAACTCTCCAAAAAAAATCCTTGGAAACTTTAGAGATGTAAAAAAAAAAAAAAGAAGAAGCGCAAAACGACTTAGTTTTACCGCACACCCACCTTGGATTCCCTTTCGTGATGATTGCATGGTGCACATCAACTATTCTTGAAGACCAATTATACCGTTTACGAGAGAGAGAGAAATAGAGTATTTTTTTCATTCCATTGCATATACTTAGGGTCCGATTGGATACGGAATGAGTATTTAGGGATAAGATAGTAAGGGTGGATTCACGTTGATGTGAGATTTATGGAAAGGGATTAAATAGGAAAGTAATATTGACACTCCACTTTTCTCTATTGGTACTCCATTTTATTGTCTCTATTAGGCAAAGTTATTCTTGCATTTTCTGAATAGAAATAAAAAAAATTTAAAAAAAAGGACTGCTAGCAAAGTAAAGAGAAGTGTCAATATAATTCCCATTAAATAGTACTTGATTTGGATAAATTTGTGATAAATGGGAATAAGGTTGGGTGGATGATGTTATAACTTGACAAATGACTTATTTGTCCTTGTGCATGGGTTATATTAAATTTAATGATAAAATAAATACATAAATATAAGACTAAATAAATAAATTATACTTGTCAATAAATATGATATAATAATTCCTTTTTTACTAAATATATCTAAAATTTAAAATTTTAATTATACATTTTAATAATTATGCATACCACCTAATTTTTTGGTATTTTTTTCTAATTATGCATTTTTTTGCTTATATTAAATAATAAGCTTAATTTTTTTTCTTATAATAACTAATTTTAATTTTATATAAATAAAAATTTATACATGTTAAAACATTTTAAAAATAGTATACCACCTAATATGTTTCAATTATTTTTAATTTACATATTAATTTAGTAATTTTTATATTATACCCCAACAATATCAAATTCTAAAGTATAATGTTTTGCAATCTTTTTTTATCGAATGAAAGATCTCAATTAGTAATTTAATTTTTTGCCAAAAAAAATTAAAAATTATGCGCAAAAGTACATTTTATTCGAAGGAAATAACAAGGGCTTACTAAATGGGATACGGTTCTTGGAATACAGCCGAGAGGGAGAGGGTAAGAGGAATGAGAGGGGTTGGTAGGTAATAATTTGGAAGGGGTATAAAGTTATAATAGGGGGATAAAAGGATACTCCCTTCGTCCTAATTTTATAGTCCCTTTTGGGGATTCTAACTTAATAAGAGGACATAATCATTATACATTTGAAAACATGTTTTTCTTATTTTACCCTTCAATCCTTACACTTTCTTACTTTTTATTATTTTTAATTTCAAAATACAAGGGTATAAGATGAAATTCCTTAACAATTACCTATTTAGTTTTGAAGTAGGACAATTATTTTGGGACAACAAAAAATGTCAATTAAGACTATAAAATTGGGACGGATGGAGTATTAAGTTGGAAGGGGATGAATATCCCTCCAAAAATTTGCCAAGCCAAAGTATTAAAGAGGAGGGAGCAGGATAAGAGAAAGGAGATGAGTTATCCCCCTCTTCATCCCGCAGCCAAACGAGGCCTTATGATTTTTCATAATCTTCAACAAATCAAAACTAGAAAGAACGATTTTGTACCGGTGAGGCTTTTATTGGGTTGAACTTTTCAATTAGGTGAATCTACTTGTATGGTGGTTTGGTTTACCAACGCATTTGATAATTGCCCATAAGATCTTGTCCATAAGATTGCCTTTTTTCCCTATCTATTGATGATTTTTCTCATAAAATTTAGAAGATCAGATCTTTGAAAATCAAGTTATGGTTTAGTAGACTTGGGGGAGTTTGCTCTGATTTTGGGTGTTTTTCTTCTCTACTGTTTCTAGTTTTTCTACGGGTTTTTTTACACCCGTCTTACAGATAAAATAAATACATAAAACTTTCTACTAGATACCAAAAAGAAGCATGCAAATTGTAGATTCTTGAGGCGAGGGCGGTGAGTGAGGTTGGCAGGCGAATGTGTAAATGAGTGGCGATGAACCGGTGTCAGTAATAGAATGGAACTGAAGCTGTGGGCGCTTGGATTATGATATGCTGCAATGGGATTTTCTAATTTTCCTCAAACCAAAACGACACGCTTTTTTGTTTGTTTACTAATAGGATGCTCGGAAAGGGGCAAAAAGGAGTCGTTTGCCGCACTACCGCATCCCGGTGTCTGAAAAAGAAGAAAGAAGTAAATGCCAATACCATAACACATTACTGCAGAAACTCTGTCACTGTAGAACTACTCACTTTCAATGAAAGTTCAATGATCGACCGTACAGCTTCGAAACCCCGAAACAGAGGAAGAGAAGGAACCCTCGTTCTTCTGTGTTAGCCTACCTCAAAAATATCATTTTCATAGTCATAATGAATGCATGCGTTAGTCAAATTAGTGAGTGAGCTATACACGCCTACAGAATGCAGGGGGGGTTAAAATTAAGCTCTTACAGTCACGCCAAAAAGACTAAAATAGAAGGTCCTATATGAAGTTATTGGAAGCAGATCATATGCAAGATACATCAAAATGAGACGTAGAACGCGGCAAATTAACGTAAAGTATTCAGGGAAAACATATGACCAACAAAAAATCAGATTTGACTCTTAAGAGCTGGGATTATTACATGGCAATTTTTCTTGAGAAGCTGACATTAAACATTTTATGCTTACTCATGGATTTATAATCTTTTAGGCTCAAACTTCGTCCCAGTTTAGCTGAGGGAGGCAGCAGTTGCAAAGTTAGATAAGCCAATGCATAACCGAAGCATAATCCAACAGAAAAAAAAAAAAAAAAAAAAGGACTGATTCAAGAACTTCCTCTCTCTGAACTCCAGATGCTAGTCATATATCAGCAACACATCTGCTTTTGTATTGAAGGCACATATGTTGTGAAACAATACACGTAGACAACTCAAACTTGATTATATAAAGGCTGTACAAGGATTTCTACCAATCTTAAACTAAAGAAAATGGAAAAACCAGCCCGTGTCAGAAAAACACTACTTCTGACGTTATAGAAATTATATAGGATTGCCTTTTTCCTTCAAAATGGCGTCAACCCGAATATCATCTGAAACCATTGAACGACAGAACTCCCGTAGCAGTGCTCAACCTGAAAGCAAGAAACACCATGTAGATGGCTGTAAGCCCAACTCCCAGCAACTTGCTAGGGCGCATGTGGTTCTGCAATAACACTCCCAGTGACCAAACAAGCCCTAACATGAGAAACCCTATTGTGAAGTACAAACTCTTATCCTGTGGAACCATGTAAGGTGCTGGTTTCTTTGACCAGGCCCCAATCAGCACTGAGATTCCCAAACCAACAAGTGTGTTGAACATGGGCCCCGCATAGCATCCGGACATGGCAATCTGCACACCGTCTCTACCATTCATCGCCAAAGCAAGATTCGACATCAAATCACCCATGGAGTTTCCCCACGCCAACACCGTTAATCCAAGGATCGACGGCTTGATTCCAAATATCATACCAAATGTGACAAGTAGAGCAACAAGCTCATTTGCCACCATGTAGAACCAAATGATACTCATGAAAAAACCGCCACAAACCCATGGGAATAAGAACTTTTGAGGTGGTTGATCGGATCTAGTGTACAAAACTGCAAGAACACCTAGTGTACCACCAATTAAAGCGCCAATAAGATATGCAATCCACCCATTTTCGACATCATCTCTGGTGTTCCAGAGGAATGCCAAAAGCGTGGGTGACAGAGAGACACTGGCCACGGCATACCCTTTTGACCACCTCTCCTCCTCAATTACAGGTATTGTCAAGCGTCTTGGAAGTGTCAAGGGCAATTCAAGCAATGCACATAACTTGGAACAAGAAAAGGATGATTGGTCATTCGCCAGCACCTCCTCCTCTTTCCAACCCCAAAGAGAGTTTGGGCCATCTTCAACATGACCAGCCTTGACAGTCTCATTTGAATAGATTGCCACATTTGCAGCCCACATCCAACGAGGCAGTGCATCATTCTCTGCACCAAACTCGAGTAGGGAGACAGACGTAGACCCATCCTCTTCATTTCCATCAGAAAGTCTACATGTTTTTTTAACAGGAAGCAACGGTGCAACCAAATCGGTTCCCAGCTTATGAACATATTTTCCCAACATCTCATTTGCAGCAACAGAAATCACATAAACCAGGTAAATTGAAACAAATGCAATTGCACCACCAACACTCACCTTGCCAATGACCAAAATGACAAGAAGGCACACTAGAGTGAAGAGTAGGAAACAAACATCTCTTATAAAACACCACTTATTGATCTGAACCTTCTGCTTCGCCACACAAAGGGAAACCGTGCCAACAACGACACAAGTAACAAACAGAGCTCCACCCAACACACAATTGAGACCCACTTCCCCCACATCCGTGCCCATAAAAGCTGCAATGCTAGCAAACACATCCGGCGCTCCATTCCCAAGTGGAAGCAGAGTAACCCCTGCCACTGTGGGGGGTAACTTCAGGAGATTCGAAAGCTTCTCAAGAGAGCAACAGAAGTAATCAGCCGCAGTATTACCCAGCAGATAAAATAGAGCAGCCAACCAAATGCCCAGAACAATATATGCAATAGCACTGTGATGCTCACAATCACAGTAGAAGAAGCCAATGTAATTGAAGAAACCCTCAGAGGCACATTGGGGATTTGCAATCAAGTACTCACATTTGCTAGTGTACCCTTTATGTTCGTATAATTGGGAGCAAACCGTTGGGTTTTTCCTACTATTCAAATCGTTAGGCACTGAACCATCAATTTTATCTCCAAAATTCGACGAATTAACACTAACTTCAGCAATTCGCCTGTGGATAACCCCAACCCCATCAATTTGAGTATGTAAACCACCTCTTGAACCCCATTTAAAAGCCCCAAGAGAAAGGCTTTCCATAAAACTTTCCCCGTGTAAGAAGATGAAGAGAAACAGTACAACCGCACAAGTTCCATTGAAAACCCCTTGAAAAGGCGAGTGCACTCGACGATAAGATACATTTGGATTTCCCATTTCGACCCAACTTACCAACGCTTAATAAAAAAAATTGACCCTTTTTTTTTTTCTCTCTCTCTCTCTTTTGGATGGGAAAAATCAAAAGCCCTGGAAAATTGAGATTTGGGTCGGACAATTGGGGTTCACAATGAAAACTAAACTACCCATTTATGAAAATCAAGATATGAGAGGATATGGCGGTAAATTTGGGGGGGAATAGGGAGAAAAGAAGCGATTGTCACTTACAATTAACAAAATTATGGTGAAAGTACGAGGGAAACAAGAAAAACAAGAAAAGCAGGTTCTGGGTAGTTTCTTGATATGATTGTACCCTCCTCACTTACCCAAAAAAGAAGATGAATAGGGCACTTACCCAGAAGAAAAAAACAGGATTCTTGTAACATATTGTGCGAGGAAGACAGAGAGAGAACAAGGAAAGCAGCTTCTGGGTAGCTTCTTCTTGATTTCAATTGTACGATTTTGTTCTTTGGAGGAAACGAATCGACGATCGAATCCGTTTTTACAGGTGCAAGAAAGTCGGGGGAAAGGCGTCCGTGTTAAGTAATCAACTGTACGCGTACAAGACGACGAGTGAGCTTTTTGGGCCGACGCTCACTGAAATCTGGACACGACAAAGGTATTTGGTGCTTTTTGGGTGATGACTCAAATGTTGGACTTTGTGGGAGATGGGGCCAGAAAGTGAGGAGTTTGGCCTGTTTGGCCGTCTTTTTAAGTTCCGACAATTGGTGGATTAGGAGTGGAACCAAACACTTACTTATCGACCCGTGCATAAACACGTCATTACACTTGCAATTAGATAAATTACTAATAAGATGATAAGACGACAAGATAAGATAAGTGAAGGTTCAACGGTTCTTGGAATTTATACACATGCCTTTCCAAAACAAGAAATGTATTTCTACACTTTAAAATGACATGATGTAAACTAAAGGTCATCATAATTCCACTTAAAAATTAAGTTCACTAGATTAATAAAGATGCCTTACTTCAACTCAACCTTACCTTCCAAATTAAATTAGTGAGAATCCAATCTCTCTCCGTCCACGTAATAATTTTTACAATATAAAATTGAATTTTATATATAAAAAAAATTGCGTTAATAAACTTTGGGTAACATTATTGGCCCAATCTGACCATGAAGATGAAATTACTTGAAATGTTTAACTACTCCGTATCTAGATCAGTAATCCAATTCTCAATCCTAGTTAAAACTCAACGCATCCAACATTACACCACTACAAGAAAATAGAGATCTAGTAACAGTTTTTTTAGTAACAGTTGGATAAACCGTTGGTAGAAATTGGTTATAGTAACAGTTTTAGAACCGTTACTAGAAATAGGACTAGGATATTATATTATAAAGACAAATTCAACTATATTACATAATTATAAGCAACTATGACACTCAAAATTTTACATGAATGGTTTAATCAACAAACACAACAAAATTAACGATCTAGATCGTCATGATTGTGTTGCAATCGCATGGCTACATTACATTCACTTATTGCACAAGACTTACTTTACTATCAATTGCGTCCTGATGAAAGGGCTTTCTACATCTGATCGAGCCAAAAATTTACATAAAAGACTTAATGAACAAGCACCACAAAATCAACAATCCTTATTGTTGTGATTATGCAGTTGCTGTGTGGCTATTGTACATTCAGCTATTTCATAAGACTTAGCTTCAATCAATCATATCTCGATGAAGGGGCTCTGTAAATCGATTGAGCCAAAATTTTACATGAACGGTTAAATTAACGGCACAATTAAATCAACGATCTTGATCATCCTGATTGTGTCGCAGTTGTGTGGCTGCTATACATCCACCTATTGCAAAAGACTTGGCTTGTTATCGAGTAAGTTGAATGTATGATTCTAAAAGCCATTGCCCGAGTCTATTTTTTATAATAATCGATCTGAACCATTAGAATTTCACATTTATTAATATTCCATCATTGTCACCAAAATTGGAAATCACCTGTCATTGATAACCATATGATTAGAAGACTTTTGGATCAATCAGCTACGAGCGTCGGATCGAGCTGATTTCTTGTGGGGCCCCTTGAAAAATAATTCTAAGATGAAAGAACAGTTCGGATAATCCGTGTGGGACCCGCAAGTGGGTCCCCGAACACCTCTGTACATTTTCTGTACCTATGGGTCTGTACCCATAGGTTTTTCGATGGATTCAATCCAATTTAGACATGATAAATCTGTAGGTACATATTTTGTTGTACAAATCTATGGTTTTGGACCTCTTCGGGGTGCCACAAGGATGATCGGAGCCATTCATGTTTTTCATAATATTTTTATATCCTGTAAAAAATCAACTAAGTCGGATATCGGAACATGCTCCGTCAGTTCATCTAGTTTTTGATTCATAATTAAAAATAGGATGAACTGATGGAGCATTTCCTGATATTCGATTTAGTTGATTTTTTATGGGTTACAAGTAAGCATTATTTTAATAAACATGAACGGTTCTGATCATCCGTGTAAACCCAAAACAACAGATTTGTACAAAATTTGTACAAAAAATTATGTACTTGTAGTCTTGTCCATTTAGACATGATTCATCACTTCCCCCAAAACTTTTTGTAAAATTGGACTGGAGATGAAGGTTCAAATTGGAATTAGATTCACCGCCTTCCCCCAAAACCTTTGGCGCGCGAGAGGCGATGGATTTCCCCCCTCATTCTCCAGTTCAATCTCTCTCTCTAACGATATCCTTCTCCAGCTCTCTCTCTAGCGCCGACTCTTCTCCTTGATGTTGCTCTCATCGTGCGACGGTGGTGAGTCGTCTTCTCTTCAACTAGTTAGGACTTGCATAAAACCCAGATGGGAATTTTCAAAAATCCATCACAGGGCTTAGTGACCCTTTTCATATCCACATTTACAGTATTAATAAACATGTACATATATTTCCCTTAACGAAAGAAACTCATTTGACATGCAAACCATCTGTTCGATGTAATTCCTTCAAGATTTTTTTTGCCTTTTAACATATCTATCCGTCAATGCCGCTGCTATGTTGTTCTGTTCTTTTGTTAATACTTCTGAGGATCTTTTGTTGCTGCTGCTACCGTACTACTGTTGTTGCTTGTGATGGGTTTACTGCTGATGATATCATAGAAGCCTTATTCATTTGAGGCTTCTAAATTAGGATGAATGAATCTTGAAGCTGCTATTATGTAATACTACTTTGCGTTGCAATTTAGTGCTAATATTTTCTTTATTGGGTGATGTTGTTAGGAAGACAACGTGATTCTCCTACTTTGTTCTACAACTTTTGTGATTTTGGAGTTGTTGTTGTCCCATTTAGAGGTAGATGTGGAGCAATTAAATTGGGGATCTCACGTTTGTTGTCCCATTCACAAGTGATTAATAAGAAAGAGCATCCCGGTCGTCTTCGTGGTATGGGATTTGGGTACACTTACAAATAATGACTCAACTTCCAACATTGCTACAAGGTTCAACATGACTTCAGAGGAAGCGAGAATGCGAGACAAGGAAACTATACGTGATCTGCAAGAGAAGTTGGAAGCTAATAACCAAAAGTTGGAAGCTAATAACCAAAAGTTGGAAGCTAATAACCAACAGATGGATACTATGGCTAGTGAAATGAACTTTTTAAGAACACAAGTTGACTTCTTACTTAGGCATTCTGGTTTACAGGTTATGAATACAATTTATTTACATTGGCAATGTGTATAATCATACTTTGTATATGCATATTTGGAGTTGTATTGTTTCTTATTGCATGTGCATTTTTCTTTGACAGCTTCAAGATGGTGTGAGTGGTACTCGTGATCACGCTTCTCCCCAAACACACCAAGGATCATCTTTTGCTAGTCATGAAATAAAACCAAGTGGTATGGGAGTTCACTTTCCACTTGACTGATATTTAAAATTTAATTTGTTCCTTCCATGGTCAAGTAACCTGCATAAGCATAAGAATTGCTTCACAATGCAGCCATGAATTTCTTCCATTGTCGTTTTTATTGCAAGTAATAGAACAATCTAGAGGGTTAACCGCCAATTGCTAGTGAATATTACTTTGTTTGAGCTTGGTATGTGTTCTCTGCATGAAATCAATACTCTCTAGCTTTTTTTTTAGATAGTTTTATCGGTCTAATTATCACAAATAATGGAATAAAAGTAGACTTAGTATAACACTTGCATCCACATGTTTATTTCATCAAATGTACGTGGCAGTATATTTGGGTATTAATTGCTACCCACTTGTTGGAACTCCATTTGAGACTCTATATCTCTACTATGTCATATTTTATTGTGTTGCTGGATTGTGTGAGGTGCAATGAAGCATGGATACGGGATACGGATACGACACGTATTCATTACACAAAAGTTAGGTTTATCAAATTTGCATACATAAGCAGCCCTATTTCTGGACAGACCTGCATTCATTACAAAGGTTTTCTAGGGTGCCATTTTTGGAACAAATTCTGGGAGGAATGCATCCCGAATAGACCTCTATTTTGGGCTGCATACATAATGGCAGCTTGCATACATTTATGGACTTAATACAAAGGGAATTTTATTGATGATCTGGTAGTGTTTTTGTTGTTATATCGAAAAGGTTAGAGAGAGTAGACAATTTGTTACAGGGGGTAAATCAGCCCCCTTCACCTCCTCTATTATAATGCAAGACAAGGTAATAGAAAAGCAATTCATTAATTTTGTTGCCGGATTAATTGTAAGAAGCATCTCTTCTATTGGTATTGAAGAGATTTGTTAAGAGATCTCTTTCACTTAGATGTTGAGCCCATCTGTTGATATTTTATTTTTGTAGTTGGTTCTCGAACTTTGGCAGGGAAGTTTGTATGTGTGCTACCAATTGTGTTTAGCATCCTTGTTTTTTTTTTTTTTTTGGTGCCTTGCATTATTTAGTTATTTTCGCTGCCTTTTTTTATTGCAGGTAGTAGGACAATATGGAAGAATCTAGTTGCAGATATCTATTTTGATGGAGGACTTTATTAAAGGAAGACTTATGATAGTTTTTGTCATTTTTGTTTGGACAATTAGTCTTAGACAAGGTATACCTTGTGAATGATTGTTATGCTAGGTATGAAGATTTGATGTACTATTTGCTTTTGACAAGTTCATGTGATGGTTGAATTATGGTATCAAGGTTTACTTTTGAAGGAAATAGCAATTCTTAGACTTTTAACTTTATGGACATGTTATTTGATAACAGGTTTCTAAGTATAATATGAAAATAAATGGCATATATATGGGTGATTTTTTTTTTAAAATTTTAAAAATGGGTCTATAGCAACAGTTTCAAGTATTGCTATAACTGCTATTAAAAAATAAGAAGAAGGGTCTATAGTAATGGTTCCAAGTGTTACTAAAGTCCAACAATAGCATGTGTCAAGATTGTGGTATTGCGACAGTTGTAAACGTTACTAAAGCAACCGTTACTAAAAGGAATGGTTGATAAGCCCCCAATATTGTATAAGTCGGGGCTTATTTCGTTCAATTATTTCACACGCGCACGCGATTTCGCACTTAAAATGGTTAATATGCGCGTAGTGTGTTTTTGGTGAAGTTACAGGTTGAATGCATGAAATAATCACATTTGGAGCCCTTTGGGAACCGTGTCACATTACCGAGGTTCACCCTCCCCGAGGGCCCCACGATGTGTTCAAGTGCTTTGGAGCAAGTCCGGAAGCACACAAGACCAAGGGAGTCACCAAGTGAAGTTTAAGGCATCATTGAACCTATAGTGGATCGATCCAGTATCTTGGAGTGGATCGATCCACTCAAGTCAAAACATCATCAGTCCCTTTTGGATTGATCCATTGCAACAAAGTGGATTGATCCACTCAAGGCCAACCATGCATCAGAGATAGTGGATCGATCCGGTCACCAAAGTGGATCGATCCACTCTAGTCTAAAATTAGCCCGAGCCTTACGGATCGATCTTCTCGGAGAGTGGATCGATCCACTCACGATCAAGCTGTAAAATTTCCAGCCACTTTTTGTACTTTCTATTTATGGCAACTTTGGGGTTGTTGTGTGTGCTTTAAAGATATTTTGTAGAGAGAGAAAGAGGAAGACTATATGACTCACCCCCTCTCTCCTTCTCTCAGGACGTTATTTTTATTTTCCTAGCTTAGATTTTTGCTCTCCCTTCTCTCTTCCATGGGAGTTCCTCTCAAGCTCTCTCTCTCTAATTTCTTCATGTAAGTGTTAACCTTAAGTCATTTTGATGTTTATTAATGTTGTTGCTCTTGTTTAACTCTACATAGAAATCTAGTTTATTTTCAATTCCATCTAATATTTAGTTTCCTTGTTCTTCTTGTCATTTCCTTAAGAAACACTTGGTTTGGTTGGTTGTTTGTTAACTTCTTCAAGTATAAAGTGATAGGCTAGGAAGGCATCTTCATTAAAATCAAGTTTAATTAGTTGCTTGTTATGTTTTTTATTTCCCTTATAAAAACAGTCATGTTTTATGTAGTAATGCACGAGTAGTCGGTTTAGGCTCGGTTAAGGGGTGATTAGCACCCCGTGACTTGGGTTGGTTCACTCTCCTCGCTAATGTTGCAAACTTTGTATGTTAATCAAAGAGTTAGGATTAATTTTATGTATCAAAATTCGGGTCTGTAAACCCCTTTGATCGCACGTCGCCCGGGGCATGACCACTTGGTACGTGCGATGCTTAGGGATAGGGCGACTCAAATGTTTGTATAAATGGCACAAGAATCCTACTCTTTGAGAAACACTATTTTTCTAGTTAAATGAGTTTTAAGTATCAAATCTTCCGTTCGGGGCCGTTTAACAACGCCCCGAGCCGGTTATTTTAGAGGAGAATGAATCGGCCTAAGCCATGGATGTTGAGAACCCCTAAACCTTGCCTTCCTTTAATTAGTCTTTTTAATCTTTAAAGTCATTCACGTAGTTTAGTGAGCTCCACCCACAAATCACCAACGCCAAGTTTGCCGCTTTAAGCCTAAAAACCTCACTCGCAAGTCAACTCTCACGCCGGGTGCGTTCGGTCCCTGTGGATTCGACCCGGTCTTACCGGTTATTATGCTACCTCCGACCTAGCCCTACGCTTGGGGCAACACTTTCTACGACACAATCCAAGGTCGCAAGCATTTTTGGCGCCGTTGCCGGGGACCCAATGGTCCGCTCCGCGTGAGTTTGCCTCGCGCCACGCCACTGTGAGTATCCCGTTTCATTGGTACATATCGCTTAGTTTAATTTTTTTTAACTAGTATAGTTCTAAGAGCGGATACCTCTAACCAAACGGCTGATTGTTTAAATTGAGGTTTAACGAAGCTCGAGGAAGTGTATTAGTTTTTAATTTCTGTCATACATATAGCGAGGCGGCAGAATAGCCCCTCGAGAATTGTTTGTGGTGAGGCGGTGGTATAACCCCTCCAGTCTGCTGTTGTTGGTTTATGCAAGTCTACGTGAGAGATCGTCATCGTAGAATCATTGATTTTGATAATCCATTCGCTGACATGGACGAGCATGAACAACCACCACCACAGCCACCACCAGAGCAGTCCATGCGACAGCATCTTAACCCCACGCGCCAAGTACCACCATCACCCATAGTCCATCCCGGGCCCTCTTGCCAACCATGCGGTTTATACGATTAAGCCCAACACCATTTCCATGTTGCCTGTTTTCTATGGGATGAAATCCCAATGTCCTTATGCACATGTGAGGGAATTTGAGGATCTTGTGAACACGCTTGTCACGGTCCCGGCTGAGCTTGAGTCCGCACGCATGAAATTGTTTCCATTTTCTCTTAAGGACCAGGCCCGAACTTGGCTTTCAACTTTAAAATCGGGCTCCATCACTACATGGGAAGAAATGCATGATGAGTTTTTCAAGAAGTATTACCCCTTGCATAAGACGGTGGAAATGAAAAAGCGTATTTCAAATTTTGCCGAGAAACCAAACGAACCATTTTTCGCTGTATGGGAGAGGTTTAAAAACCTTTTAGCTGCTGTCCCACATCATGGTTTTTCGGTAAAAGACAAGGTCACTTTTTTCTATGAGGGCATTTCACAAGGCACACGGCAATTCATTGACACCATGTGTAATGGTGAATTTTTAAACAAGAGTCCTCAGGGCTGTTATGACTTCCTAGACCAACTAGCCGAGAACAACCAGTCGTGGGATTATTCGGATCCCTCGGACAAGATCTATCAACCGGCGAGTGCGAGTGGGGGAACGAATCAAGGTTCGGGTGAGAGAGGGAAGTTTGTGCTTAAAGAACAAGATGATTTAAATTTTAAAATCTCCCAACTCACTAAAAAGTTGGAAAAATTTGGAAATCAAGAGTGTGAAGGAATGTGTGTTGTGCGTAACCCCGAGGGCATTCAACCGATGATTGCCCGACTCTTCCGGGTTTGAAGGAAATCCTTCATGGTGGGGTAGCGGAACAAGTGGAGGTCAACGCTGTTGGCCAACGGTACGACCCTTTCTCGAACACCTACAACCCCGGTACCAAGGACCATCCTAATTTTGGTTGGGGAGGCACCAACCAAGGGCAAGCTCAAAGGCCACCCCCGGCCTACCACCAAGGCTATCGACCACCCCAAGGTCAAACTCAAGGCCAAGGTCAAGGCCGGTACCCCCCGAATCAACAACACCATGGGTCTAATTTTTATCAACTTCAAAAGCTCATTGGAGGACACCCTACAATTTTTCATGCAAAGTCAAACGGTCACCAATGAGCAAAATGCTCATGCATTGAGAGAGATTCAGAGTCAAGTGACTCGATTAACCACGTCCGTGGGGCAACTTCAACAAGAGAAGGGAAAGTTCCCATCTCAACCTCAAGCAAACCCCCAAGGTGTCCATTTAGCATCCACCACGTCGGGCCAAGACCCGAATAATCTTGAACAAGCTAAGTCGATTTCTGTCTTGAGGAGTGGTAAGGAGATTGATAAGACTATCCCTCCGAAACCCACTCCACGCGTGGTCCCCTCTCCTCCGGTTGTTGAGGAACCTTCTTCGAGTAGCACGGTTGAGCCACCTAAGGTCATGGAGCAAGAGCCTCCCGTTTGTCCGTTTCCGGCACCCTACCCCCAAAGGTTGAAAGTGTCGGCCAAGCCTTCTTTGAACAATGGTGTGTATGAGGTTCTAGAGCAAGTTAAGATCAACATCCCTCTTTTGGATGCCATTAGAACCATACCCTCCTATGCCAAATTTCTTAAGGACTTGTGCACTGTTAAACGCAAGTTGAATGTCCAAAAGAAAGTGTTTTTAACTGAGCAGGTGAGTTCCATCATCCAAACCAACATAGCTCCAAAGTATAAAGACCCCGGGTGTCCCACCATTTCCATTGTCATAGGGGGTAAGCGAGTTGAGAGAGCGTTGCTTGATTTGGGTGCGAGTGTGAATTTGCTTCCTTTCTCGGTGTATGAGCAATTAGGTTTGGGAGAGATGAAACCCACGAGAGTGACGTTGCAATTGGCGGATCGTAGTATCCGGATTCCTAAGGGTCTAGTGGAGGATGTTTTAGTCCAGGTGGACAACTTTGTCTACCCTGTGGACTTTGTGGTTCTAGACACGTGTCCCGCTACTAACACTTCACAGGCACAAACACCCATCATTCTCGGGCGCCCTTTCTTGGCGACTTCCGATGCGGTCATACATTGTCGTAATGGGTTATTGAACATGACGTTTGGGAACATGAAAATGGCGGTCAATGTGTTTAACATAGGGTCTCAAATGGGGGACGATGATGATATTCATGAGGTGAGCCTCATTGACACTTTGGTTCAAGAGCACGTAGACACCATACTCTATAAGGATCCACTTGAGGTGTGTCTTACCGCCGAGGAGGCAACGTTCCTAGATTCACCAGAAGTTGAGTACTTGTACTCTTTGTTAGAAGTAGAGGGTGTGCGTGGTGGTGCGGACCGCGTGGTCTCTGAAGTTTGAAGGTTTGCCTCCCCTCGAGAGCAAAACTCTTCCAGTCTAGTCTAGTGTCCAACCACCCAAGCTTGAGTTGAAAACCCTCCCGGACACTTTGAAGTATGCTTTCCTCGGTGTTAGTGACACCTTCCCTGTGGTGATTTCCTCTTCTCTTGAGGCACACCAAGAGTCCGGTTTGTTAGCGGTGTTGAAAAGGCATACAAAGGCCATCGGTTGGTCTATTGCCGATATTCATGGAATTGATCCCTCGGTTTGCACACACCACATATATCTAGAGGAGGATGTGAAGCCGTCTCGCCAACCCCAACGTCGTTTGAATCCTATCATGAAAGACGTGGTTAGGGCGGAAGTCTTAAAGTTGTTAGATGTAGGGATCATTTATCCTATCGCGGATAGTAAGTGGGTGAGCCCTATTCAAGTTGTTCCAAAGAAGTCCGGCATCCACGGTGGTCAAAAATTCCAATGATGAGTTGATACCTCAAAGGGTGACCACCGGATGGAGAGTGTGCATTGATTACCGTAAGTTGAGCGCTAGCACGGCGTAAGGACCACTTCCCCTCCCCTTCATAGATCAAATCTTGGAGAGGGTGGCGGTCATGCTTTTTATTGTTTTCTCGATGGGTACTCGGGTATAATCAAATCGAGGTCGCTTCTCTTGAGGATCAAGAGAAGACCACCTTCGCGTGTCCGTTTGGTACTTTCGCTTATAAGCGCATGCCCTTTGGCTTGTGTAACGCGCCCGGAACCTTTTCAAGGTGCATGATGGGCATTTTTAGTGACATGGTGGAGAAAATTGTCGAAGTCTTCATGGATGACTTCTCGGTATTCGGGGACTCATTTGAGTCATGTTTAGAGAACCTTGGCGTGTGTTGAGAGGTGTGAGGAGAAGCACCTCATTCTCAATTGGGAGAAGTGTCACTTCATGGTGACCAGCGGGATTGTCTTTGGGGCACATTGTGTCGTCGAAGGGGATAGAGGTCGATAAGGCCAAGATAGATTTGATCGCAAAACCTCCCTACCCCTAAGTGTGTGAAAGACATTCGGTCTTTTCTTGGGCACTTGCGAGGTTTTTACCGCCCGTTTCATTAAGGATTTTTAGTGCCATCTGGCGTCCCTTGTGTCACCTCCTCTCAAAAAGCGCCATTCATTTGGACACCCAGCGTGTGAGGGCGTTCTCTAAGTTGAAATCTAGTCTCACCACCCCACCGACATGCGAGCTCCCGATTGGGACCTTCCGTTTGAGTTAATGTGCGACGCGAATGACTATGCGATTGGCGCCGTCTTGGGCCAAAGGAGAGGGAAAGAGCCGTGTGTCATTTCTTATGCGAGCAAAACTCTTAATGATGCTCAATTGAACTACTCCACCACGGAGAAAGAGTTGCTTTCTTGCGGTTGTCTTTGGCGCTTTGATAAGTTCCGGTCTTACTTGATAGGGTCGCCTATTGTGGTTTTCACGGACCATGCCGCGTTGAAATATCTCATGAATAAGCAAGATGCTAAAGCGCGGTTGATTAGGTGGGTCCTTTTGCTCCAAGAGTTCGACTTAATAATCAAAGATAAAAAAGGAGTTGAAAACGTGGTCGCGGACCATTTGTCTCGTCTTGAGTTTGAGGATCGCTCCTCGAACATTCCGATAGTTGACACATTCCCGGATGAGCAATTGTTTGGTGTCTCGTCTTGCCCGTGGTTTGCCGATATTATGAACTACTTAGCCACGGGCCAACTTCCTACTGTTTGGACTCCGCAAGAGCGGAGACGGTTCTTATTTGAGGTGAAAAGATTCTTCTTTGATGATCCTTATCTCTTTAAGTATTGTCCGGATCAAATCATCCGGCGCTGTGTGCCCGATGTAGATCAACGTGCTGTCCTTTCCTTTTGCCACACCGAGGCTTGTGGGGGACACTTCTCCGCCAAGAAAACCACCGCCAAAATCCTGCAATGCGGCTTTTATTGGCCGACACTTTTTAAAGATGCATTTGAATTTTGCAAAACATGTGAACGGTGTCAACAACTAGGTAGTGTCACGGGAGGAATATGATGCCCTCACTAACATTCTTGTAATTGAGGTTTTCGATTGTTGGGGCATTGACTTCATGGGTCCGTTTCCGATGTCGTTTGGCTATCTTTACATACTTTTAGCGGTGGACTACGTGTCCAAGTGGGTTGAGGCTATTCCCACGCGTACGAATGACCACAAGGTGGTTGTTGCATTCTTGAGAGAGCATGTTTTGGCTAGGTTTGGTACTCCGCGCGCGATCATTAGTGATCAAGGGACCCATTTTTGCAATAGGCCCTTTGAAACTTTAATGCGTAAGTACGGTATCACACACAAGGTCTCTACGGCCTATCATCCACAAACCAATGGTCAAGCCGAGCTTGCTAATAGGGAAATTAAGCACATTCTTGAGAAAACGGTGAATCCTAATCGAAAGGATTGGTCTCTTCGTTTGACCGATTCCTTGTGGGCCTATCGCACCGCGTATAAGACGGTTTTGGGGATGTCCCCTTACCGCTTGGTTTATGGGAAAGCGTGTCACTTGCCGGTTGAACTTGAGCACAAGGCCTATTGGGCCATTAAGTCTTTGAACTATCGTATGCCCGAAGCCGGTACGCATAGGAAGCTCCAACTCAATGAGCTTGAGGAGATTCGGAGAGATGCATATGAGAGCACGGCCATTTATAAGGCTAAGGTTAAGGAATTTCACGATAAAAACATTCTTATGAAGGATTTTCATGTGAATCAAAAGGTGCTTTTGTATAATTCTAGACTCCATCTTTTTCCGGGAAAATTGCGGTCACGGTGGGTTGGGCCATATTTTGTGCATCGAGTGTATCCTCATGGGGCGGTAGATGTGTTTAATCCGAAAGATGGTCAAATTTTCAAGGTGAACGGTCAAAGGTTAAAACCATTTTTGGAAAATTTTAATGAAGAGGAGGAGGTTGTAAAGTTGGTCGATCCGGTTTATTTGGATGACCCTCCAGTTTAGAAATGTTTATGTGATTTGCCCGTGGAGTCTTTGTGACTTCACATTTCACGGGGAGCTAACGCGTACCTCTAAACTTAATTGTTTGGAGGGCCCGGCCCTTTGCCCCCTCTTGCATTGGGTTTCCCATCATTGACTTGGGACTAGCTATGCACGCCGGCTAGAAAACAATCTTGGCGTGTGCCCGACTCGGTTAGAAGGGCCATTCTTTATTCTTTTTTAATAAAATCTTGGAGACCCCACCGCGTGAGGATAAGATAACGAGCAGCGTCGGTGACATAGGGCTTGTTAATGTAGCCTTTACGATAGGGAGTAATTACATGACTAAGCGCTGCGCTCTTTAGATCGGCCACTCGCGGAGAGTGAGTTTCCGTGAATGGGTGGGGCACTTTCGAATATTCCCATGCTTATGGCGGCGGACGAGGCTCTATCTTGTGCTCCGCCTGCCGCGGAGTTCGTTTTGGGACGTTGGACTTCATTGTACGGCGGGGTATTGTGTGCGACTTGGGCGCTCAGGAAGTTACGGCGTAACAAATTTCTAGGAGAAGTAATATCAGTGGAGTTTGAGAGAGCTCTAGTGTTTACCGTGCTCGAACGGTGTTCGATGGTCTGGTATAGCCACCTGAGCTTGAGCTACGTATGGCCTCGCCCTGCGATCTTGAGCTTGGGAAGAAAAGTAGTACTTTTCAAATGCGATCGCGTGAAGATCATGGTGGTTTTCATTTTTCTTTGTACATAATTGTAAATATTTTTATTGTTGAGCCGGATAACACGAAGGCGTTTTCTCATATCGTTTCTCTTAGTAGGTAGCCGGCAATTAAGTCTTTTTGCGGGGGTGACCATGCTACCGTACCGACCTTGGTAGTTTGGTCCTAACTTGGCGAGTCGCGGCATTCGGGGAGCTCAAAGCATGGGTGCGATGAAACGTCGCGGTTGTAAAAGTCCTATAAAAGTAAAGTGGGGATGGACCCATGCGACTAGCCGTGAGTCGGGGAGGGGCCGAAGGAGGAAGCCTTGGATGCATTGCCGATGTGAGCGGAGTAAGTGGTAGCAAAATTCCTCACACTTGGTCGAGGTCTAGGGGGTTGACATGCCCCCGTCGATTTACAATTTTGTTCCCTATTTCTCCTTACTTTCGTTCTCTTGCATTGAGGACACCGCAAACTTTAAGTTGGGGGGAGGGAATAGTGTAGTTGTACATATTCCATTCATGTTTTTCAATTCCCGTCAAAATTTTTGCGATAAAACTTCCCGTTTTAGTACAATCTCATGATGGGATACGGTAGATATGCTCAATCGTTCTATAATGGCTAGAGTATCGTATTTCGGTGATATTGATTGAGATGTTAACTTGTGCATGCATATATACATGCAATTTGATGAACGTGCTAGGCCGCATGCGTAGTTGAGTAACGTGCATCACTTAGAGTAGAGATTCATCTTTCCAAGCATCCCATGTTTCTTGTTTTTTTTCAATTCTTTGGTGAATATGATTTTTGGTTTGAGTTAAGCTAGCTTATTGTCACTCGTGCATCATGTTGGAGTTTTTAGCGTGCTGAGGAAATGATACAAGCATTTTCTTTGTGTAATCAAACCACATATGAGTCCCATTGTACCCATTTTTGTACCAAGTCTGTGTTTCCGTTCATGTCAAGCCTTGAGAAACCGGTTGTTTGGAGGAAATTAGGAGGTGAGATAAGGGGCATGCCAATTGAAAATTTGAAAAAAATCCAACGGTAAAAAAATGAGACCGGATGTTTGGAGGATAGGTTGGAAGGGGAGATGGGCGATACATCTCACAAGGGGAATGAATCCGGAGTTTTACTCGCCGTATCGGGTCAATGTTGCTTGAGTTGAATTGGGCATTTGAGGGCATGGAGTTGGAATCAAGGGGTAAAAATTCAATGAATGTAGTGGACCGATCCTGTGTTGGAAATTTTTTTTTTTGTTCCAGACTGTAGTGGATCGATCCGGGTCAGGAGTGGACCGATCCACTTTGGGGAATTCGCGAGCAGAATGTTTCGGATCAATCCACTGTGGATAGTGGACCGATCCACTGTGTTACATTTGCTTAACAGATGGTTTCGGACTGATCCATTCGGTAAAGTGGACCGATCCACTCTGAGAGAGTGGCCGGATACAAAATACCCCATTTGGTTAAAATTTTTCAAACCTTTCTCCCTCTAACCAGCAAATCACTCTCTTCCTTCCCTCTCTCTCTAACCCGATCTCTCCCTCCACAAAATCTCTCGGTCTCTCTCTCTTCTTCCCCACCGTGGTACATCACCACCTCCACCGATCCCTCTCTCGCCCTCTCGGTTCTCTCTACTCCTCACCACCGACCACCACTACCACCATAAAAACCCATCACCACCGTACTCTCTCTCACCGTGAATCAAAATCAAAACCCACGGGAAAACCGATTGCCCTCTCTTCCTCTCCACCGAAACCCACAAAATCAAAACCCACCATCTCTCTCACCTACCTTTCCTCCCGGCTACTACTGCAGCACCACCACCACTGTACCCTCTACAAACCGACATTTCAACCTGAAATCATAGGGGTACGTGAATTTCTGGGTTATCTCATCAAATCACCAGGGGTATCAGTCACTGTCAACCTCTAGTAAAATCTGGGTTTCTACAGCAGCAATCACCAGGGGTCACGGCTACTTCTGAGCATTTCATCAGTGGGTTTTAAATTATTAAGGTAATTCATGGCCATTCTCTCTCTTTTTGATCCCATTTTTGCTCTGATTCCGAAATCTAAGCTTAATCTTCTGTGCACCACATATTGAAAAATACTCTGGGCTCATTCTCTGATTTTTGTGGCTGGGTATCACTGGACATGAAATCATCAAGTGTGTTGTGAAATTCTGGGATCGATTTGTGCCATGTCTGAATTTTCTGCTAATCATCAGTTGATTATGGGGTTACATAGTTGATTTGTTGAGCTTGAATTTTGAATTCTATTATCTTGTTGCTCTGTTGTTGTTGTTATCTGGACTGAACTATATTGAAGTAAGGGGGTCGGTTGGTTGTTGATTGGAGGTTCGAGCTTATTTGTTGAAATTGGGGATTTGATTTGGCTATCTAAAATGGCAAGAACTAAGGGCCTGGGGAAACCATCTGAAAAGCTATCCAAGAGACGTCGACTGAATTCGGATGGGGAAACTAGTAGTGAGGAGTATGAACCAACTCAGGGGGATCGTTCGGGGGCCAAAAGGCCTCATAAAAGAACACATGAAGAGGTAGTCGCCGACAATCGAAAGGAGTGGTTGGAGGGTTTTAAAATAAAGAGGGGAAAAAATGAGAGGCAAGTTAATGATAACGACTTGGGTGAGGACTTAGGAGTGAAGGAAATCCGCCAAGAGGGGCTTGCACAATGGTTTGAGCCGGTCCTGGGATACAACCTGAAGTGTGTTAAAGAGTTTTACATGACAATGAAGGTTGTGAAGGAGGGGGATAAACCGGTGAAGCTTAAGGCGAAGGTTGCGGGCAAGTCGATTCAAGTGACCCCCGACCACATTGCAGAGCAGTTGAAGTACACTCGGCCTGACCCAAAAGAGGTTAACTATCCCGATGGGGAACGTCTGACCGACCAACTTATCAAGGACTTCCTCTATGAGAAGCCTCAGGAGAAGTTGCACCCTATCAACCCAAGCCGTTTACTAGACGATATCCGGATTCTCAATAAGGCCATTCATGCTAACCTCTACCCTAAAGGCAAGGACACCAAGCCCAGTCGCAAGTCACTTGAGTTGATAGCTTCCTTTGTGGATCAGGACACCACCGCGGACTGGGCTCATTACATCCTTTTGCAAATGGTGGATTATCTTGATACAAAGGCGGGTGATATCCGGATGTGGTTTCCGTGTTTGATCACTAAGATATGCCATTCTCAAGGAGCCAAAGGCCCGGGGTATTCGAAAATGGAGCCGCTTGAGGGGGGAGTGATTGATAGCACCACATTGGAAAGGAGCAAGGCCCAATCAAAGAACAAGGTTCCCAAGGCCACTCCGAGCTCGACACCCATTCCTTCTACCTCCATTGTACCTCTCCCACCTTGAGCCAAAGCCTAAGTCACCGGTTCCTCCACGGAAGAAGAGGGGCGACAAAGAGTTACAAGCGGTATCGAACAATTGGCTCACGATTGCTCGAAGCTTGACAAGATTGAGAGGGAGAACAAATTGGCAAGACACAACAGGGAATGGCGTAAGCGGGGTTCTCGAGAGCCTTAGTGGGCAACAACACTATGAGGTGCCACCGAGCTTGTTGTGGAGGACAAATATAGCAATGATGAGGATTGAGATTGGTGGTAGATGAAAACAATGGTGGGAAAACAAGTAGTAAATAGTATATAGTAGCATTAGCGAGTCGGTGGAGTCAACTAGGTTTATTTTGGTTTCCTAAGTCTAGTTTGAACTCATGGTTTTTAGTTGATAACTTAACTTGTTAGCTTAGTGTAAATACGTGTTTTGGATGCCAAAACTTGGCATACGATGGTGTAGTTGAGGGTTGGTGGCGGCCAAGGGGTAGAATGACCCAAGCTAGTATATGGCCGCCACATTTTTGTAGTCCCTCCTTTTTGCTAACCAAGGTCATTATAAGCTTTCCTTTGTTTAAATTCATTTCTTGATGCGTGATTAACTCCGATAGGTGCACGCTTAGCAATATTTCATGCTTATACTTGAATGCTTCCCGTCGTTAATTAGCTTTCTTGTTTCCAAAGCGCATTTTTGATTAGCATGCAGTAATCTTTTTTTTTAGTTATCGCATATCATGCTAAGAGCTCATTGTGGGATGTTTGATTCTTCTATGTGTGTGATTGAAATTTTTGAGACATAATTTGTCTACGCCCCTTTGGAATTGAAACTTTTTGGGGTACATTACACTTGCCTACTCGTGTGGCCTAGTAGTTTCATAATTGTGCATGGCATGTGTGTGCGTGAGTTGCTTTTGGTTGGTGATCCAGGATGACCGGTACTCTCCCTAGATTTTTATGGATTGAGCATAGTTATCGTGATCGGGTACTCGGGAAGTTTTATTTAGTTTAGTTGGTTGTTGTAGTTTAATTTGCTAGGGACTAGCAAAGTCCAAGTGATGGGGGTGTGATAAGCCCCAATATTGTATAAGTCGGGGCTTATTTCGTTCAATTATTTTCACACGCCAAGACGCGATTTCGCACTTAAAATGGTTAATATGCGCGTAGTGTGTTTTTGGTGAAGTTACAGGTTGAATGCATGAAATAATCACATTTGGAGCCCTTTGGGAACCGTGTCACATTAGTAGGTTCACCCTCCCAGGGCCCCACGATGTGTTCAAGTGCTTTGGAGCAAGTCAGGAAGCACACAAGACCGCGGAGTCACCAAGTGAAGTTTAAGGCATCATTGAACCTATAGTGGATCGATCCAAGTATCTTGGAGTGGATCGATCCACTCAAGTCAAAACATCATCGATCCCCTTTTGGATTGATCCATTGCAACAAAGTGGATTGATCCACTCAAGGCCAACCATGCATCAGAGATAGTGGATCGATCCAGTCTCAAAGTGGATCGATCCACTCTAGTCTAAAATTCGTCCAGAGCCTTCTGGGTAGATCCACTCTGAGAGAGTGGATCGATCCACTCCACCCATCAAGCTGTAAAATTTCCAGCCACTTTTTGTACTTTCTATTTATGGCAACTTTGGGGTTGTTGTGTGTGCTTTAAAGATATTTTGTAGAGAGAAAAGGGAAGACTATATGACTCACCCCTCTCCCTTCTCTCGGGGACGTTATTTTTATTTTCCTAGCTTAGATTTTTGCTCTCCCTTCTCTCTTCCATGGGAGTTCCTCTCAAGCTCTCTCTCTCTAATTTCTTCATGTAAGTGTTAACCTTAAGTCATTTTGATGTTTATTAATGTTGTTGCTCTTGTTTAACTCTACATAGAAATCTAGTTTATTTTCAATTCCATCTAATATTTAGTTTCCTTGTTCTTCTTGTCATTTCCTTAAGAAACACTTGGTTTGGTTGGTTGTTTGTTAACTTCTTCAAGTATAAAGTGATAGGCTAGGAAGGCATCTTCATTAAAATCAAGTTTAATTAGTTGCTTGTTATGTTTTTTATTTCCCTTATAAAAACAGTCATGTTTTATGTAGTAATGCACGAGTAGTCGGTTTAGGCTCGGTTAAGGGGTGATTAGCACCCCGTGACTTGGGTTGGTTCACTCTCCTCGCTAATGTTGCAAACTTTGTATGTTAATCAAAGAGTTAGGATTAATTTTATGTATCAAAATTCGGGTCTGTAAACCCCTTTGATCGCACGTCGCCCGGGGCATGACCACTTGGTACGTGCGATGCTTAGGGATATGGCGACTCAAATGTTTGTATAAATGGCACAAGAATCCTACTCTTTGAGAAACACTATTTTTCTAGTTAAATGAGTTTTAAGTATCAAATCTTCCGTTCGGGGCCGTTTAACAACGCCCCGAGCCGGTTATTTTAGAGGAGAATGAATCGGCCTAAGCCATGGATGTTGAGAACCCCTAAACCTTGCCTTCCTTTAATTAGTCTTTTTAATCTTTAAAGTCATTCACGTAGTTTAGTGAGCTCCACCCACAAATCACCAACGCCAAGTTTGCCGCTTTAAGCCTAAAAACCTCACTCGCAAGTCAACTCTCACGCCGGGTGCGTTCGGTCCCTGGTGGTACCAACAGTTGCCAAAAGTGTTACTAGAACCCTACAATGACGAATATATTGTAACACTTCATGCAACAGTTGAGCAAACGTTGGTATAGGTTATCTGGGCCTTTAGTAACAGTTTTGGCCATCTTCTGTAACATTTTCAACTGTTGCAAAAGTCAGAAATTCTTGTAGTGCACCAAGGGTTAGCTTGGTGGCTAAGGTCTGTATTTTAAATATTTGCTTTCTCTTTCTCACTCTCATTGTTATAAAGTTGTGTGAAAGGTCATCGTTTGAGAAGTTTAAGCAAGTCAAAAGTTGACCTTCAAATCCCGCCACAACGCGTGGCAGAGTTGGGCGATACTCGCGAGGGAGGGGCCAATGTGTCACCTCCGCAAAGCCCACTATAACATGTGAACTTCACCATGGGCCTTCCGAACAAGAAGGAAACTCGAGACGCAACATATTGGCGAGATCCAAAGATGTACGAGTGATAGGCAAAAAGTCAATCAGCTAATACATTGCCCAAACAATCGTTTGCGCTGGTCTTAAGGCAGGACCCAAGGAGCCCTCTAAGGCTTGGCCGCTATACTGGCATGATTGAACAAGTTTTGACCTTATCCTTACTAAAATGGATGGGGATCCAGTGGTTTGGTGGCTATAAAAAAGGAAGGTGCTTGCGTCCTTTGATTGCTTATCAACGTGTTTACCCCAAGCGTAGGGTTCAGGTGACGCGTGGCATAGTAACCGGAAGTCCGGGTCGAGTCCTCAGGGACCGAAGGTGCTGAGCGTGAAAGTTGACTTCGCGAATGAGGATTTAGCCTTAAAGCGGCAAACTTGGCGCTTGGAATTTGTGGGTGGATTTAACTTAACTACGTGAATGACTCGGGGATTAAAAGACTAATTAAAGGAAGGCAAGGTCTAGGGGTTTCCAACACCCATGCCTTAGGCCAATTCACTCTCCCCTAAGGTAACCGGCTCGGGGTGTCGTTAAACGACCCCGAACGGAAGATTTGGTACTTAAACTCGTTTTACTAGAAAAGTGGTGTTTCTCAAAGAGTAGGATTCTTGTGCCATTTATACAAACATTTTGATTGCCATAGCCCGAAGCATCACACGTGCCAAGGCGTCACGCCCCCGACTACGCGTGATCAACGGGATTAACTAACCCAAATTTTGATACATAAAATTAATTCTAACTCTTTGATTAACATACAAAGTTTGTAATATTGGCGAGAAGAGTGAATTCACCTAAGTCACGGGGTGCTAATCACCCCATGACCGAGCCTACAACGACTACTCACTCATGACTACGTAAAACATGACTATTTTCATAAGAGAAATAAAGAACATAACTAACTACTTTAAACACTGATTTTTATAGAAGATTACGGGTCTACCTACAACATTAAACTTTGAAGATTCAACCAACAACTCAAAGAACCAAGTACTTTAGAAGGAATAAGCTAGAAACACAAGGAAATAAATTAACCGAAGAAACCGAAAATAAACTTGATTTATATGAAGGTCTTGACAAGCACTACAACATTAAAGAAGAGCAAATACCTTGAATCTAAGTGTACAACATGAAAATCTAGTGAGAAGTTGGAGCTTTGGCTAGTAGAACATTAATGGAGGTAGAGAGAGAGAGAGAGGAAAAACAAGCTAACCCTAAAGTTCTGGGGTTGAGGACCTTTTAAAGGCCCCAAAAAGTTGTCCAAAATATTACAAAAGTGCCACAAGATATTTCATGATCGGGCAAAATTTGCGAAAATTGAAGCTTCAACCGTCGAGCAAAAGCTCCAACCGGTCGAAAAACCTTCTGTTTAGCTTCAACCGGTTGACCAAAATGCTTCTACCGGTTGAAAAAGCTTCTGTTTCACTTCAACCGGTCGGCCAAAATCCTTCAACCGGTTGAAAGTGCAAAAATCTGAGATTTTTGTGCCTAGATCCTGTGACTGCCTGGCTCGTAATCGTGACTTCTCGGCCTCCTGAGTCTTGTTCAATGCCTCATTCCTCGACTCTCGGGACATGGTGGCGTCATGAAACGTGGCCTAGGATACTCGAATATCCCGTGGTTCAACCGTGGCCTCAAGATTTTACTCATTTTCGCCTTTTACCTGAAACTTACAAAAACACCCTCGCGCAAAAATCAATCGTAAAAAGGGATGTAATATGCGTGCGTGTGATCTAAAAGAAGCGGGATAAGCCCCATTATTAACACTTTCGGGGGCTTATCAGAAGGGTTTGCGGCGATAAGGGCAATAGAGCGCTCAAGCATCAAGGATGACCCTCGCGGTGGGTGACGTCACCCATGTAGTTAGGGTGTACAAAAGGGACATGTGTCATCATGTTGTTAGGACTACCTGACGCCTGAGTATTGGCCTAGGGTGCTTATAAATATGACATACTCCTTCACAGTTTCCGGAGGATGATTGAATTTGACTGTCATATCCTAGAGAGAGAAAGTTGTTAGTCACTGATTTTTGAAAGATAACACTCTTCTAAGGTGAAATTCACATAGGACCCTCATCGATGTTCTTGGATACGAAGACCCCTAAAACAACCAACCCCAAAAAAAAAAAAAAATAATAATAATAATAATAAATAAATAAATAAATAAATAAAAACAAAATATAATAATAATAATAATAAAAATAAATTAAATGAAATTAAAACCTTGAAATGAAATAAAACCCTAACACCGTTAACAGAATGATGGAAATGTACAGACCGATATGGCTACAAATGATCTTTGTAATCTAAATGAAAAATGAGTATATCGGATCAACTAATGATCCGATATACTCATTTACTTAGAAGTCCTGCACAAATGATCTTTGTAATCTAAATGAAAAATGAGTATATCAGATCAACTAATTCCCTGTATTCTTTTGAGCAGATTTCTCGTAGGCTAACTCGAAAAAATATTTTAATGATTTGGATCATTTGTGGGGTCCTATACCCCATCGGTACATAAATGGTCGGTTTCCTTATTCTTTTCATTTTATATTATAAACCAACACTTCGTTATCGACCCGTGCATTAACACGTCATTACACTTGCAATTAGGTAATAATATTGATAATAAGACGATAAAACGACAAGATAAGACAAGTACAGGTTTAATGGTTCGTGCAATATACACATGCCTTTCCAAAACAAGAAATGTATCTCTACATTTCAAAATGACATGATGTAGTTGGTCAAAAAAAATAAAAATAAAGACATGATGTAGACTAGGGACCATCATAATTCCACTTAAAAATTATAAGTTTATTAGATTAATAAAGATGGCTCACTGCAGCTCAACCTTACCTTGCAAACTAAATTAGTGAGAATCCAATCTCTCTCCTTCCTCGTGATAATTTTCACAATATAAAATTGAATTTTATAATTTTTATTTGCATAAATAATCTTTGGGTAAAATTATTGCCCAATCTGACCATTAAAGTGAAATTACTTGAAATGTTTAACTACTAGGTATCTAGGTCTGTAGTCGAATTCTCACTCCGATCCAAAACTAAACACATCCAAACATTACACTAAGAGGTTAGCTTGTGTAAGGACCAAATTCCAGAGTTGTCTTGTTTTTGGCAATTCCATGTGACAAAACACATATTCAATATCGAGTTGTAATTTTCTATTTCTAGGTAGAAGTCTGTATAAGATTAGAGTGGAAAGAATCTCTTTGAAATGTAATTTGAGTGTTAGTGATTTTAGTCGGTCGACGGCATTTGGAACGGGAAGATCAATCTTGCGATCAATCGGCTTCTCCATCGTGTAACTCTGATTTTAAGCACAGGACAGCCGTGGACCATGGTTTTGAAAAAGTTCAGAGCATAGCAATTAACAAGAGGATCAATAGGGTTGTTGATCGGCATTGACGAAAATTTCGGATCTATATTGATCCGATCAATCGGCTTGCAGTGCGATTGATCGGGTTAACAACTTTATAAATATATGCCGTCCTTTTGGATCTAAAAACGAGAGTCGGCTAAAAAAAAAAAAGAAAACGGTGTCTTCGTTTGTTCTTCAATACTATAACATCAAGAGGGTTGATTGTGGATCTTGAAGCACTTTCTTCATGGATTGTTAATCAAAGCTTCAAGAGGTTTCTACTTTTTCGATCAAGTTCAATTTTCCGGTGGATTTCCGGAAGAACATGTGGAAGGCTCGAGGATTCAAGGCAGCGGCAATCAAACGCTGGGTGTGGTGAACGAGGAGTCGACAATCGATCTTAGGTCAATTGCGAGGAGTCTCAATTGTGAGTAAGGTCGTTTTGTAACCGCACAATGATTTTATAGTGTTTGATTCCTTCCCGTGGTTTTTACCCGTATTGGGGTTTTCCACGTATATCTTTGTGTTCATCATTTTTTTCCTTCAATTCTTATTTATTTGCGTTGATTAATTGGTAGCAAAATAGAAATTTCAGCTGGTATTCCGAAGGAGCCTTTTTCCAATAATGATTCCTCATTCCTCGAACTTCTTGGGACACTCCGGTGTCAAACTTCAAAATTTTCAAATTTATCCTGCACTCAATCATATAAATATAAAACAGTAATATAGTGCAGTAATATTTCAAATCTTTTTCATTTTTTATTCTCATATTCACTCACTTTTTGTGCCATGTTCCCGGTAAATCATCACTTTAGAACTTATTAAAACAAACGTCACAATAAAACAGACAGATATTCATCGTAATCTTTGTAGAGCCTGGAATATTTTTGAGAAAATTTTGCTTTGAGAAAATAAGGACCTTCAAAGCTTTTCCTTCTCCATGGTCAACGGTGATGCTATGTAAAATCCATGACAAATCAAAATCAAATTGAAAGGAAAAGAGCGAAATAAGGGAAAATCCAAACATACCGAGATGACGTTAGAGGAGTTGGATCCCAAATGACCATCCCTACAATTGTAGACACCTGTTAGCAAGACAGCCGTAAAATCACAAGCGTAATTGTACATATGGGTGGGAGAAGAGCCCTTGTAATGCACAAAGTGATGTTTTAAGAATGAAAACTGACCCTCGGCCCACTCACAACTCATAGGTCTCTCGTACAAGGTGACAGATCTATATTGGAAGCAGTCCATATTCATCTTGCGAGAAGTATTTGGTTTTGACTTATTTATCTTTTACTTTAGAGTGGCATTATACTCAATGGCAGAGCTACCATGGGGCCCGAGCCACCCCCATTTTTTTTTCCCCTTGGAAATAATTTTTCAGAAGGTACATATCTTATTTTTTGGTTCAACGGTCTGGGGTGTTTAGGCAAGTTTACTCACACCTCAACTACTAACCTCCCCTGTCTAGTTAAAGACAAGCCACCCATGCCAGGTCTAGGGATTCACAAGAAATTTCTTACTTGTGGCCTTGTCCTCACCTTATTGTATTTCTAGACTAATATCCCTTATTCCTGTGAGGTTTAGTTCACGTATATCAACTAATTATGGGGGAAAAAAAAATTACACTCAATGTCTCATAGGCACCCAAACTTTAACAAATTTCAATTTTACTCCTAAACTTTCCTTCTGTTATTCAATTAACCCCCCGCCGTCCACTTCTGTCAAATTGAAAATAGAAAATGGTGATATGGACTTCTACGGTGGAGTAGAACTGTTGGAGGGCTTATTTGCCTCTGATATGGCATAAATTGGAGGGAATAAGGATGACTCACGAACAGAAAAATTGAAACCCATCAAATTTCCTGTAATAGTAAATTCCTTTTTAGGTTTTGCAAACATTCACACATTCCGGATGAAACCTATCAATTTTAATTATTGATTCCACATAGTTTAGATGCTTAAGATTCCACATGTTTGGGACAGATTCCAAAACTAGAAGTTTCTAAACAAACTAAAATTTGATCTGTGGAGAGAGGAGAGAGAGAGACAGCACAATTGAGCAATTTGCTGCAGAAAAACAATAGCAAAACGCAGCAGTAGCTGCCCAAAAAAAAAAAGAGGCAAAGTGCAGCTGAAATAGCCGCGGCACAGCTGGTTTTTGCAAGGGAAAGAAAAAGAAAACGGAGAGAGATTAAGGGGAAGAGAGGGAGAGAAATGAGGGAGGAAGAGGGATGGTGGCGTGCCGTGGACAGCCATGGCTGCCATTGGTTTCATTCTTGGCAAAAACAGTGGTGGAGACCACAAAGTGAAGTTTTGAGTTAGGGTTTTTGGGGAGTGTAGAGATACGTACAAGTGAGGGAGTGTGGAGGTGAGACTCACGTGCGTAATTTTTCGTCCAAATAAGCCCTTAACAGTTCTCCTCCACCGTCAAAGTCCATGCCACTATTTTCCGTTTTCAATTTGACAGAAGTAGAAGGCGGTGGGTTAATTGAATAACGGAAGGATAGTTTAGGAGTAAAATTGAAGTTTATTAAAGTTAGGGTGTCTATGAGACATTGAGTGTAAAATTTGGGGGGTATTTTAAAATTTTGAGTAAACTTTGAACATCAACAATTTATCGGTCAACTACTTAATTTTTTTAATACCCACTTTTGCATTCAGGAATCATAAACTTTGGCTATAGTTTAAACTTCATTAGTATTTCATAGTAATACGATAGCTAAAAGAACTAACAAATGCTGTTCCACGGAGCTATTGCGGGGCGGCCCAGCCCATCCAATTTCTTTTCATTTTGAGCACACTAATTTCTTTTCAAAACCGTTCCGTAAAAAGTTGAATGACTTGGGTTTAGCCTTGAAAAATCACCTAACCAAATTTTTTTTCACAGGTCAGCCCCCTCCGACTTTATTTCCTGGCTAGTGGCTCCGCCCTGATTATACTACGATTTCCTCAACCTAAAGAGTCAATCCAACCAGGAACAACTAGAGTCATGGGGACACAACACCACAAAATGGATGAAAAACCTCAGGCGGTGTACCAAAAAAAAAAAAAGAACCACAAATAATATTAAAGATGACAATAATGGCAAGATAGGATTGAGAATGAAGAGGAGTGTGATTACACTCCAAAGCCGCCGCGGAAATCCTTTGTTCCGGAAACCAAGTGAGATTGGCACGAAATGATGGAGACGTCCAAGGGAATAATTACTTCGCTATTTGGGCGAAGGTTGCCAGCAGATGTAGTCACTCGAAACTTCAGGCAATGAAGGCGAGTACTAAAGTCTTCTGGTTTGGGCAGCAAAAGAGCCTCATTGTCTCTTGGCTCCACCGGTAAGGGTGAAACCCAGAACAAACAGAACTTGCCACTACCTAAGTGAGCCAAGGATGGCGGAAAATGAGGCTCGAAGATGCTGAAATACTCTTCCTCATCATGGATAGGCAAACGGGCCATGGACCACACGTTGGTCAACAAATCATACGCACACAATATTTCCCCACTACGAACAGAATACCAGTACAAGTTGTTATCAACAACAAGAGGGTGTCCACTGTCTCCTACTAAATCATCTGGGACAATACTGCTGCCCTTGATATCAAAGCTTCGGGTGAACCAACGCTGGGCATCTGGGTTGTAGATTTGGAGGACTCCATCACCAGGCGAACCAACTACAATACACGGGCCCCCGACCAATGTGCTCTTCTCCATAGAAGCTGAGAATATAGTCCTAACCGAATAGGGACGATGCGGAGGGTCAGGTAGGGACTGCCATTTAGCTTTGTCAGGATCATAAGCCACGGCCCACGGTCCATCCTTGTTAACACCACCAAGGCAGTAAAGCTTGCCGCCCAGAACAAGGGCGTGCGCTCCAAATACTAAAATAGGCAAGGAATCGACACGCTCCCATTTGGGAGCCGAATTGGGACTGATGTCTTTTATAGAAATACGTTCCACAATATTGCCCCTAAACTGCTGCGTCGGACCAGGATCTCGAAAACGGTATAAGTAATTATCCAGAATAGCCCTCATAACACTCCATTCCTGGTAATTTGATGCAGTCGCTATGGGTTTGAGATAAACCTTCGATTCAGACTCATCGTCTTCGTGAAAAGAAGGATTAAGGCGATGGTTTGCATACCTGAGAGAAAGAGGAGGAGGAATTTGATTGAGCTTCGGATCGTCGGACACATCGAACGCGTACCACTCCAACCGCCTAGCGTGATCGTCTTGTAGATAGATAACGGCCAGTTTCTCCAGTGATGAATGAGGATCATCCTTCGAAGACGATGGTGAAGGATCATCCTTCGAAGACGACAACATCTCCGATCCAAACACAGATAGCTGCAGATATGAGTTAAGAGAGGGGAGCACAAAGCCACAAACCCTAGATACACCGATAATAGTTGGGCGACGAATGGGTAGAATTGATTCGATTTCGATGGAAAGGAAGGAGTATATATACTAGTATTTTTGAGTTTTTTTTAGTACGTTTATCACCTTAGACAGTTCATCTATTTCTATTTCGTCCCTAAACTATTTAATTTCAACCTATTAAGTCTAATCCTTAGATTTGTGGAACAGATCACTTCATGGGGTGCATTTTGGGATCTCACGTGAATAATTTTTGACGTTCATTATTCTAAAAATATTTTTTTAGGTGACTTTTGCACAAAATTAACTCAATTGACTATCTCTGAGTGTTTGATCCATTCTTCAAATTTTTGATTAATTTTAAATACTTCATCAAAATTTGAATTGTAAGATCAAGCACTTAGAGTTATCCGATTGAACAAATTTTTTACTAGGTTTTTCAAAAACATCTTTTAAAATTAATGAACGGATTGGATTGTTCATGTGGGCCCCACATTTTAATCTATGCGCATAGACATTTTTTCGTCCAAAAAAGTGGACGACGATTGGACTAAATGACTTGCAATCAAATAATTTAGGGACAAAATGGGTGGGATTTTTAGTTTAGGGACGAGAGAGAAAAAATATGAATAGTTAAGGGGATAAAAGTAATTTTTTCCTATTAAATATTTTATTAAAAATAAAGGAGAATGTGTTATGTCCGGAAACCATGGAGTTTCAGTCACCACAGATTGTAGGCCCTCCTGACCTTTTACTGTAGTAATATAAACCGTTCATCTTGTAAAGCCGCAAGTTAATATTTCCACGCGAAAAATTAGCTTAATCAGAAAGCATAGGGTTTCCACCTCATCCGAAAGAAATTTAATATATGAATTAATAAATACTACGGCTCTAAATTTCATTAAGTTTTTACTGAACTCGAGCTCGCAAAAAAATTAATGAACAAATTTTTAGTAATTATGGTCGGTTCAACCGGAACCAACCCACACGGGTTAATTGATTGGGCTGGTTAGAAGGATGATAAGAGACGAACTCTTATCTTTATCTATTAGGAGAGTTTAAACTCCACGACTCTGTGTATAAATAAAATCCTGCAGATATTAGAGAAAGACACTTGAAACAATTAGAGTTTAATATCTCTCCTTCTCCCCAAAATATTCTTGTATTAATGTGCTCTCTCTAGGGTTTCCATCTACAACCCTAGGATTTGCGGTGTGGATATTTAGAGTAGGCTCTAGTAGTCTTCTCTACGCAACGAGGAGAGAAGATGGTATTTGGGTTCTTGTTCGCGATTTCAGTTTGTGTTTGTAGAGCGGGTCTCGGTTCATCAATCTCTGAAAACTCGAAATATTCCACTGCGCTTCATTATGTAAGTCTTGTGGGATTTACATACTTTCGATAGATTTAACACAAACTCAAACATTACCATGCTTGCTTGGCTTTGCTCGATAAGGCTTGTATTCTTTCTAACGGATGAAGATTACATTTCATTTTCGTTAATTCAGAAGTAATAGGCCTCTGACACCAACGGCGAGCGGCGGCAATGGCACCGGCTGTTTCTTTTCTGCTCTTTTATTTTTTTTTATTTTTTATTTTTTTGTTTCTTTTTGTTGTTGTTTGTTTTGGCCGATGGTTTTGTATCCCGGTTTTGTGCCGGTAGTTTAATTTAATTCATTTCTATCTCTTTACCAAAAAAAAAAGAAGAAGTAATATGGTCCGATAAACAAAAACTATATTAAATTTGTATTACTGTTTCGAATGGAGGGCTTTCTTGTAGATATATGACACATGCAGAATCAAAAACTTCCCCTACCATACAGGTACGAATATATGTCGCAAGAGTTCTTAAACTCTTGCTCTTCCACTAAAAAAGTAGGAATATATGTTGGCTCTGATTCAAAAATATATATATAACTATATTATATATGTTCGTGGTCGACTCGTTAACTTAAGCAAAATAGAAAAAAACAAAACTATAAAATAGATGTTAAGCTAAACCAAGTTAGTAAAAATTTTGCACAGACAATCCAGGGAAGATTAAAATGTACACGGTAAATATAACTATTGAGACGATGAGGCGATGATCGTTGTGACACCCCAAAAGATCCCACATCGGTGGGTTAGTACAAATTAAAAGAATATATATAACAAGTCGACTAACTACTGTATAACTTAAGGTTAACTTTTTGAGCCATGTGGTTAGGCTAAGAGTTAGCAGGTCGCTGGGGCGGGTCATTACAGGGTATCGGAGCAAATCCCAGAGTTGGAGCAAAGTGCAATTCAGAACTAAGTGTCACACCATGGCCACTGGGGGAAGATTGCAATGCAGAACTAAGTGCCACATCATGGCCACCGAGGGAAGATTGTTGGGCCATCCACATCGTTGGGTTAGTAAAAATTAAAAGAATATATATAACGAGTTCACTAGCTACTGTAATTGTGCTTAACTTTTTGAGCCGCGTGGTTAGGCGAAGAGTTAGCAGGTTAGTTGGGGCCGGTCATTACAATAGTAAACTTCCCCTTCATAACTGAAATAATCATGTATGAGCACGACAAAATTACTCAACTAGCCTCCACCAATCCAGCTCACAGAGCCAAAACAAGGGACATTCTCGACACTTCGAGACAAAAATCGCGCGACCAAGCGAGCTTGACTAATTTTCTTATTGTCACGACCCAAATCCAGTGAACTTGAACATCGTGACTGGCTAGTGAGTCCGTCTCACCCAAGGCCTCCATCAACCTCTTCTATTTTTTTTATTTTAAAAAAAAACATAAATAAACACTAGCAGAAAACCCGTGCTATGCACAAGTGATGAAATATTCGTCACAGTTCATAGAACTACAAAAAAACCGTGCTAGCTAGAGTTAAATTAACCAAAATTAAAAAGAATCAAAGGGTCTCGCGGTTCATAGAACTACAAAAATAATAAAAAATAAAACGTGCTAGGTAGAGCTAATTAATATTTATCTCTACAAAAATTAAAAAGAATCAAAGTTCCTACCATTAGAATTTTACTCAAATACATGCAATATGTGCTATGGGATGTTTAAACTAAAGTGATTTTTACAGAAATATTGAAATTCATAAAGTAGAAAATCCTATACTTCATAAATTAATATTTCTCTCTACCAAAATTAAAATGAATCAAAGTGCCTACCACAAAAATTTTACTTGAATCCATGCAATACATAATACTGAATGTTTTAAACTGAAGTGTTTTTTACGTGATTATTTAAGCTAAAGTAGAAAATCTTATACTTCATAAATTTACCACATCACTTAGACATTTTTATGATATCCTATTTAGTGCAATCCATGTACATATGGAATCCTTCTTAATTTTTAAATTTTCAAATGTAGTTATTTCGAAGAACATGATAGCCTCAACTTAATTCCGTCGAGATTGGTCATTATTGAATATCTGAATAGTTTGGAATGGATCAAGTGATGTGCGTAGGTAAAAGTGTCTTTATAGTTTAAGCAATAATTATCAGTTTGGGTACGTGTTCTGAATTCATATAAAAGAACTTCATTTTACCCTGCAACGAATGTCAATGGTTCGAGTCTACTGGGTATGGGTTCTTCAGAAAAAAAATGATGAACGAATTGATAAGATTTATAATGTTCCTAATGTAAACAAAAAAAAAATGAATTAGAAGTATGATATTTTACATAAATGAAACAAAAACATATGGTTCTGTAATGCCCCGATTTTTCGGAAACGTTAAAAATAAATTTAAAAGACAATTTCACAAAAGATTCCATAATCCATCATAAGACTGTACTGAAAGCAATTGTTATAGTTTTACAACCATATCGAATTAAAGTTAAACTGTCAAAATACAATTTTCAATAAGACTTGAAGCTTTCAAAATGTAGTCGACTAAATTGTTCAGAGCGACTAAGCATACGGAAACCAAGGCTCGTTGGTTTTCTCCTCACTAGTGTTGATATTTGTCTGCTTGTACGGCCCTTCAGCTCCGTCTTCATTTCCTGGTGATAAATCATCGCGGTACAAGTACCCGTGAGCTCAAAAAGCCCAATAGGAATTTCCTACTCAACCCCACATAGCTAACAGATAAACATGCATAATAAATAAATAACAGGAGATATACAAATAGCATCACTGATTACTTACTTATCATTTACCTACGTGTCATCTAGGATTCTCAACCACGAGATCCATCCTACCCTCCAACCTCTAGCATAGGCCAATTGGTGTGATTCGACTCCCCCTTGCAAAGATCGGACCAGAGAACCTGGGTTATATACCTAAGTAGCACTTCTATGACCCCAAGGCATGATAAACAAGATTCACCGGGAGTGCAGCCCCACAACTCATCCTCGGGCTGCGACGCAAGCACAGTGCCACCCTTGTGGCCCGACCATTCTTGAGAGTCAATCACCACCATGTCCTATCTAGGGTTTCGTATTCAAGATGTTCATCCGTCCGGGGCCCACTCCGGTCACCCCCGGAACCACAGCTCGTCAGCTCAACAATATTTTCACACATTTCCATTTCCCATTTTATCATTTAAAACACATCTAAAGTTTCTCGAAATTCGTAACCACCCGATGTTCTACTACCCCATCTACATTACTTGCACAATAATTTACAATACTACAGCTAAGTCACACAAATTACAAAATGATAAAAAAATTAACACAACCTGAAATAATAAAAATTAACATGTCTAATAAATAAATAAGTACGGTTGAAATAATGGTCACGAGATAATCAGTACACATTTTCTAGTCTGATCGTGTATTTGGTAATTAAATTAGATCGTATTTAATCTAATGTGATACAAAATTTTGCACTACAAGGTTAAAATATAAAGAAATCAAAATCTGAGGTTTAATTTGTCAAAGATCTAAAATTTTGGGACCCAATAATAATTAACCTAAAGTTTAGGGAACAAATTGTAATTATTCAAAAATAAGGCGTGGGCTGGTCGACTGTCCAACTGTTCACTTGATTACAAATGGTGTACTCTACCGAGTGGGGATATAGTCACGCCCTCCACTGATCAAAACGTCCGGGTTTTGTTTATACATAATGAAAATTAACAGATAATATATCAAAATGTTCGTTGGAACATGAAATGTACTTCTATCATAGAAAAAGTTGGATTTGAAATGGTTTGGATGTGACCCAATAGCTCAGAAGGTCAAAAACGCATATACTATGCTTCCCGACGATCGAAACGCTTGGGTTTTATTTCTGTTTAACGAAAATCAACGTATTATATATTAAAACGTTCATTAGAACACAAACTACATTTCTATCACGGAAAAATTTGGGTTCAGATTGTTTTGGGCCGGACCTAGCAGCTCAGAAGGTCAAAACCGCATATACACTGATCCTCAACGATCGAAATGCTTGGGTTTTGTTTCTACTCAACGAAAATCAACCTATTATATCTCAAAACGTTCGTTATGAAATGAACTACATCTCTATCATGGAAAAAGTTGCGTTTAGATTGTTTTGGATGAGACCCAGCAGCTTAGAAGGTCAAAACCGCATATACACTGATCCTCAACGATCGAAACGCTTGGGTTTTGTTTCTACTCAACAAAAATCAACCTATTATATCTCAAAACGTTCGTTATGAAATGAACTACATCTCTATCATGGAAAAAGTTGCATTTAGATTGTTTTGGATGGGACCCAGCAGCTCAGAAGGTTAAAAACGAATTTACACTACCTTCCAACTAACGAAATGCTCGGGTTTTGTTCCTACCTAACGAAAATCAACTTATTATATACCGATGGGTTCAGTAGGATGTAACCTACCTTTCTTCTGAAGATAAAGCTAAACCGGAGTGATTTGGATGGGCCTCAATTGCGTCGAACGGACCGAACTTCTTCTTCTTCCTTCCTTAGTTTTCTTCTTCTTTTTCTTTCTTCTTTTCTTCTCCTACCCGGCTGTCTCTCTCTCGGTACCAAAAAAAATAGAAAATACGGAGTAGAAAAGAAGGAAGAGATGTGGAGTGAAAAGGTAAGTCTTTGTGGGGTGTATGTCATTTTCGGAGAGGAGTAGGCTGATATAGAAGGATGGTTAAGTTGACAACCCCATGGGTAATGGAATGGTAAGAGTTTAAGCTATTTGTTGAGTGGAGGAGTATAGATCACACACTTTTCATGTATGAAACTCACAAAGAGATTGAACAAACACACTCAAATTTTATTGATGTTCTCTTACTCCACCCTTGATGAAAAACTTAACAGATTACACACCTATTTATAGGTATTACAAGAGGAAAAAACAAATACATGATAAACTCATATTTAATGCAAATCACAAAATGAATCACGGAAGCTTAAAAAGTCTTTGCCTGATATTTCAATAGTAACCCACGTTTTTTGTTTGGGCTGCTGAGAACCCACTTGGTTCTCTCAAGTTTATCTTTTCTTCACTATTAACCATGGGATGGGGGAAGGTTTTCGGGGGTGGTGTTGGCTGGCTATTGGTTAGGAAAAAAAACCTCCCAAATATGGCCAAGCAACAATAGACATGAGGGTGATGGATATGTGTGATGGGAAGATTGATGGAAATTAAAATTTGATGTGCATGGGTTTTGGGTTTAGTTGGGATATAATGTAGTTTAGGATTTTTGGTTTGGATAACCGGATAGTATAATGTGATTAGAACCACTAAATCACAAAAAAATAAATTTAACCATTACAAATTTTTTTATTAATAAGACTATTTCATATAAAAAAAAATAGTGCTACAAATCCGGGTCGTTACAGGTTCCATATATGCAAAACTACAAAATTACGAAATGGAGCGATCGGAATGAAAAATGTTAAAGAAATTGATCGGAAAAGACATAAGTTTTCATGTAATGTTACTTATCACTTTTCTCCCTTTCAGAGTTTGGTTATCCAACTTTTTGTTGGGTTTTCCCTTCTTTGTTTTATTTTATGAGCCTTTCATGGTATCACTTTTGTTTTTCCTTCTCTCGATGTACCCTATCGAGCTTTTGTAAAATTCTTTTCTTTTGCCGAGCAAAAGAAAACGTGAAAGCTATCCAATCCAATGCACAAAATAATTTTGATAGGATGCTTTTACCCTTAACAAAGCTAAATGCATAGCATTGGGCCATATAAAGAGATGTAATGGAACAAAAGAGATGAAGGTAGCTCTTTATAGCATGGTATTTATCTTGTGGTGCATAAAAGAAGTAAAATTTGAATGACCCAATCAGTCAAGGAAAATAATTGACTACACAAAATTTTTCTATTGTCGCCATCATCTTGAAGGAAAATAATTGACGGCACAAAAAATTTCTATCGTCACCAACATTGTTTCAGGTCGATAAGAAAATATGTTCATGTAAAATGAAGCTTGTCAAGTTGGTTTGTAAAGATGTGCATAGGCAGCAATCTTGGTCCCTGTAAAAGATCCTGCAAAAAAAAAAATGTAAGAGATCATGCATAACAATCCAATCAAAAAATGAAAAGATCTTAAATCGACTATTTTTGTTCTTATGCAGAATCCACCCACAAACTTCAAATTAATAGTTTGGAAACCTTGATGGAGAAAATATGAAGGAAAGAAATTCAAAACTATCATTCGCAACATAATTTATTTATTTCTTTTCCTTTTGCAACCCATTAATACAAAAACTATAGTATCAAATCGCTGGGATAGCTAAGCAATGATTAGTATTTTAACTTTTCCTTCTATTGTTCATTGTTTATAATCTTAGAGTTATGGTATGATTTTGTGAATGGCAGTAATTTTCTATTCCATTGTTTTTTTGAAGAGGGAAAATGTCGTTGGAGAGAGAGGCTCATCAATTACCAAATATTCACCTTACCAAATCAATTGGTGTTGACTATAATTTTCTTCTTTCTTTTTTTTTTTTTTGATCAAAGTATTGACTATAATTTTCTAGATGAATATATACCTTCTCTAATCTTAAATATGATCGATGGATCCCCATGTATCTTAATTTGTCAATATTTCTTTTTTGGTGAGTGAAAAAGTGTGTTATTCTCTAAAGCGTATATTGCTGAATTCTATTTAAAAATTTTCATTTCTATATCCGTGCAAAAAATAATATTGTCTTCTTCTAAGGTAAAATATATTTTAGAAATTCCATTTTTGGCTTTAGCTCCTGCCATGTGTCGCATCCACAGCTCTCCTCAAGAAAATCCATCTAGCGTTGAACCCGTGCTATGCACAGGCGAGATTACATGAATGCATAATCTTATATAGTATAGCAGAATGACTTTTTGCGAGAAGGGCTGTGGTTCCGACAAGTGGCATAATTTAATTGGTTTGTCATAGATTTTTCAAGCAACACATGTGACATTACTCTTATTCCCATTCTTCAAAATTATCCATAAATAGGTTAGATGTTATTCGAAAATTTACCTTAATTATCTCCAGCATATCCATATTTAAATATTGAAGAAGATTGTATAATAGATTTTGAAATTATCTACACTTTGCAGAATAGAATAAAAAAAATTTGTTACTATCAATACTTTCCTGAATAGAAGATCTCTTCCTATGCATTTCTTTTTTACAATATAGATTGGTTCTCCAACAAAGCTATAAAAGGTTCATTGATCTAGAAAAAAATAAAACAAAAAATAAGCGAGGTATTTTTCTTGGTCTTTCTATATCTTTGTGCATGTACTCTTTATTGATTATGAATATGTGTTTGCATATATGACAAAATCAGCCAGAATACAAGACAGTCCATATACATGATACAATAAGGAAATTTTTTATGCCTCCTAATGAGAATAAATTTAGAGCATGTATTCTGGAAAAAAAATTACAATATAATGTGTTTGCTTTCAATAAATTTTTGTCGATTTTGCTTTCTAATTATTTTTTTTAGAATTTTGTGTGAACAAATCCAAAGCAGCTTGCAACTTTTGATCTCTGTATGGTGAAGGAGTTCTGTAGGTCTTTGTGCCAGACAATTAGAGCAAAGTGAAAATCAACTCTCCTATAAGTGGTAACTTTAATTTAAAATATGAGTACACCCTAAGTTATTGATAATTAGTGATCATCTACTAAAACAAAAATGTTGTTTAAAAAATACACTATAATGAAAACGAATATTTTTATGAGAAGCAATTTCCAAAACTATTAGAGAAAAATGAAATTTAATCAAGTTCGATCTAAAATTTAAAAAACCAATGAAATTTTTTAGTTTTCAAGATCTTTAAAAAAATATAAATAATTCTGGACATGTTAAAAATAATTGAAGTCAATTTGTAAAGATTATTTTACTTAGTTTTTTCTTTAGGCTGTGTTTGGATTGGTTTTCAAAGGAAATTTTTGAGATGAATTTTTGAGAATGTGTTTGGTTGTGTTTTTGAAAATGAGAATAATGAGATAATTATTAGAGAGAGATAGAGAGAGAAATTAAATAATAATGTAATGAGTGGAGTGGAAATATTTTTTAATAGAAAGAATCTTTTTGAAAAAAAATTTTGAAAAGGGGAGGAAAAGGAAAAAGAACAAGGCCTTAATCTTTTCAACCACAGGGACTATTTTTATGGGAGTAGATGGTAGCATCTTCGATTCTTCATCCATTATTTAAAAGGTAAATCTTTTGTTTTTCTATTTGGTAAAGATTATTTTACTACAATTTTTTCTTTAATTTTTTCAAGCTCTTCAACGCAAAATTCATTATAGAGACCATTTTGAGGGGAAGATCGGTAAAAAAAAGACAGTAGCATCTTCAATTCTTCTTCCATTCTTGGAAAGGCAAATTTTTTGTTTTCAATTTTGTGAAGATTATTTTACTATAGTTTTTTCTTTAATCTTTTCAAGCTCTTCGACGCAAATATTCATCCCAGTCAAACACTAACGGCAAACTATTTTATTTTATTTTTCCTTTTCTTCTTATTGGGAATATTTGATTGTATTGTATTCCTTCCCAATCTTTTCTTTGACATATTCAGTTTGTTTGTAGTAACTTCAAATATACATTTCACATTTGTGTAGTATAATGGGAAAAAAGAAACTTATATTTTCTCATTCTACACGATTTGAGAAAAAGAAGATGTTCAGGCTTTCGAGACAATCATTATGTTGACACCAAACTTGATGAAACCGGGGTGGTGATGTGATGTATGTAGACAATAGATTTTTTATGACATGAACAGGAACATGAGCAACTGTTTAGAAAGAATTGAGCTATGCTACATATTAAAATTAATTTGGATGTGTCATGGATTAAGCTACAGTGACTGAAACTTCAATTTGCTTGATTGAGGTATGTTAACGAACACCACAAATAGTCTTAGGAAATAAAGAGAATCAATGGAAGGAGTTCGGGCGGATTCAGTTGCGTATCCATTAAATGTTGTTCATATGTAGTAGATACTAGATAAAGATTAAATGATACTTTAAGAGATCTAATTTGATTATAATTTTATTTCTGTGCATAGCACAGGTAATTGAACCAATTTTATACTTGAAATGGTACTCAAATTATGTGTACAAACATTTAATTGTGTAGATTGAATTCAGTCCGTGCATAGCACGGGTTTTTTGCTAGTGTATATACATGGCACAATGGGTGCAACGGGTGGATACTAATCATACATGCGAATAATGTATCTGGCATTGTACCCGTTTGATACCGGGAAGAAAATTCACATTGGTATTTTTTTTTGTTCTCGTGTGTTGAAAGGGTACAATGGCCTTTTTTTCTTTTCTTTTTTATGGATGTATATTTTTTTTTGGTATAGGTGTTGAACGATTAATGAATTTTGACATGATGAATTTAGATACACGCAATTAGTTTAAATTGTCAAAATTCATTAATCGTTCAACACCTATACCAAAAAAAAATTGCAATTTAGCAAAATATCTAAAAAGTAACCTTACAAAGAAAGTTCATTTGGAATACTTCAATGCTTATTTACTATTACTCGACATTTCTAATTGAAGGGACAATAACTTATCATATATAGCAAACAGTCAATGTAAGTTAATTGAGATGTGTTTGGGCCTGAAGAGTTAGTTGGCTTATTTTTTTCGATTTTCTTTGATTTTTTTTTCATGTTTTTTAGTTTTGCATCAACTTTTTGTGTATTATTGTTTAGTCTCGTTAAAAAATGCATATAACTTTTCCATTTATTTATCCATATTTTGGCTTTTTGCATGGATCATCAAATTAAACTTTTATGCAGAATTCATTGTTTTCGGAAAGAGAAAATCTTGTATAGTATTTAAAAAGTGAAAGTGATTACCTTTGCTGTAAAAATCTGTATATCTTTCCCTCTACACAATTAATTTTGCTGTAAAAATAAAAAAAAAATGTCAATCAACAGAAAGCTCATTGACCAACAAATAAAAGTAGATAAAAGAAGATAAGATAGTGGTATAGCAAAATGATAACAGTGATAAAAAAAACAAATTTGGTGTTTTATGTGGACAAAATCATTCCTTTTCTTTTGTAAGAAAGAAAATTTACATTGATTAAACCCAAATCAACTACGCAATCCATCTTTTTTGTGGGACCGTTTCACTTTTGGATTATTGTTCTCATGATCCATGTTGTGATGTTAACAAAATTTACGTAATAAATCACACTCATGAACCACACTTGACAGTGTCTTATGTCCAAATAAAGTTAAGCATCAATTGGGATAAGGTTATTGTTCAATGATTTTTGTTTTTTACTTTGAACAGATAAGAAAAAAAATCTGACTTTACTCGGATAAAAAAATGCATATAACTTTTCCATTTTTTTTATCCATATTTTTGCTTTTTGCATGGATCATCAAATTAAAATTTTATGCAGAATTCATTATTTTCGGAGAGAGAAGATCTTGTACAGTATTTAAAAAATGAAAGTGATTATCTTTGCTGTAAAAATCTGTAAAAAAAAATGCCAACCAACAGAAAGCTTATTGACCAACAAATAAAAGTAGAGAAAAGAAGATAAGATAATGCTATAGAAAGAAGAGAAGAGGGAGAGAGATAGCTGGGAGAAATATTATATTGTAAATCACCAACTCATGTAAAAAAAAAACTTAAAATGTTAGAAAAAGAGATAGCTTTATCATTTATATCTTCAACAAAAAAAGAGCAGAGAGAGATATATACCTGATCTTACCTTCTCCGGGACTGTCTATCGTTCAACTTTGGCAAAGCTACTGAAGGGGAGGATTAGAGATGATACTGATACGTAACTCAATTCTCCTTCACTAATGGGGATATGGTTGATGCAAAGCTAGACAATTAATTTGATCATATAATAGCATGTGATTAGTTAGGCAAAGCACGAGATATAGTTTCTTGAACCATTTCCTTATTACTCTCCTCATTTTCGGACTTTCTATTATTCTTCTATGAAATTAGATAGCAAATTTCATAAACAAATTCCTTTTTCGGAATTTGTTACCATAAGACTATTTTTCCTTAGGAAATTAAGAAGTTTTTTCCTTTGTCAACGACATGTTTTATTAGGAAAGGAGAAGTACTTATTTACTTGCTCAACGAATAAAATCATTCCTTTTGTCGTTAAAAAATATGTACGTATAAGTAAAGAATCATTCCTTTTCCTTTTCTTTTTTACCCAAAAAGAAAACTACACACCATTCCTTTTGTCATTCAATTTCATTAATATAATTTTTATGGTAACCTAATATAAAAATTCGGGAAAATTGAAAAAATTTCAGTTATTGTATTGGGGAAGAATCATTACGGCCGCAAAGCTTAACTCGGTAAGAAATTAAATACTACCATTTAAGACTTTGCTAATTGCTTAAAAAGTGCAAAGAATTGGGGGACACGTGACAAGCTCAGGAAGCTCCATTCACCAAAAGTCATTCTGCAATACAATAATAAATTATTACTGGAGTCCCTCTATTTACTAAGCTAACAGCAACTTGGTTACATTTCCCCCCATTCATTACATAACTGTAACTTCAGCTTAATAGTACTAATCCTCGACTTGTTTCTCTAACTTTGATTATCTGAAAAGGAAAGATTTCAACAACATAAGCAACTGCTTGTGTAAGATTATGAACTATCAGAGTTACATGGTCTACCATGGAATTTTTTTTAAGAATACTTTTCGTCAATGAAGCTGTAACCAAAATCATGGCATGATCAGTTTTTCATGGCTTCAACTGTAACTAAAATTTGTAAACAAGCTTGTATATAACATAACATACCATAAACATATACGATATACCATCCGACGATTTCTGCCAGCTATAAGGGAGCGACACCCAATGCGCATAACATGAATTGATCAATTTAGTTGGACACCTGGCTGTGCCATATCCATTTTGCCCTTATAACACTGTTCCGACTGGTATCTTTAACGTCCCCAAATTCAGGGACATCGTCCAGATGTATCGACAATACTATTTTCAAAAAAACTGAGCAAAACATCAAAATTCCATGGTATATTTGCTTCAAAAGAATTCATATATAAATAACCATAGTTTAATATGAACATAAATTTTTGTAGAAAATCTCATATAACAGAGATAATTCATAACTCACCTTTTGCGTCCAAAATCTACCACAAAATCTAGTGAAATGTACTCGCTCCTAAAATTGGACACTAACAATTAGAAATACGAAATGGTAATTTCGTGGTTAAGTAATTATATTAACTGGTTTCTATCATTCGCTACTAAAATCTAAGCTATTGTTATGACTTGATGAAGTTATAAGATGAAGAAAATATCCTCAACAACTTATGTTCTTCTGGCTTTTGGAAAATCACTACTCCCTCCGTCCCCAAATTTTGGTCCCTTCATCCTTAGGCAATTTCAAGTAAGTTCACCTTTGATTTATCAATCGAAGTATCTTGTTTCTTTGTTATTTTTTGATTTCCTAAGTATATTGGTTTGTATTTCTTCACTTTAAAAGAAAAATCCTCTTAATTGAGATAATTGAACCAATAAAACACAATCGTCTGATTAAATTTGATTTTCCAAAGTTAATCTGAGGGAAGAGATTTAAAACTCTCTGACACGCTTACATACAATTATTTTCCATTGCAAAGAAGTAAAAGAACCAAACAGCACACCCCTCACAACTTCTCCCCGGCCAGTACCAAGTTGGGATTGAAATGACAAGGAACCAAACCCTACAGTTTCTTGTAGTGTATTCTTTTTACCTTCACATCGTCTTAAACACGAAGCCTCAAAAAAAATTATCGATCAAACTAGACAGTGAACTGGTACTCGATCGGTCGAAATCATCAGTGTGCAACATTTTAACCAACCTCCATAGCAAGAAAATGGCACAATCAGCCACACCCCCACAAAGTCCAATTATAAAATTTAATGTTGGTAAACATAACTAGTTAAATTCTTCGACTTAAATATAATAACAATATGAAAAATGTCCTAAAGATTCAAAAGGCTGTTCGCGGTGGTGCCACATAACTAATTAATAATTACCCCACATACTAACTCGGAAAATAATAAAACTGTTAGCTAAAAGCTCAACGAAAGATAAAACATGTAACCCAAAAAAAAAAAAAAAAGCCCAAGTTAAAATGGCATACGTAATTACGTAAATAGTTCTCGATGGACACCAAAAAAATAGTTTTGGATCATGCATGGTAGATGGGTCAATAATGTCATCGAGAACGAGAGATATCATTGGATGGGAGCGGGAGCCTGTAGTGAGTAAATCTGAGCTATTAAAAGTGTATTGTGATCAGCTACATGAATGTTTTTTAATTGGTTTGTGCCAAGAGCAACTTGTTCACTTAGACCCAATAGACTTGTGTATTTGGGTACGTTAACATTCAATGTCAGTTTGGGTCTTCCCCTTCCCGTAACGTTACTTCCCAAAACTATCATATCAATTCTCCTAACTACTACAACTATAGGCCTACGTAGACATACTCAAATCACCGTAGTCTATTTTCTCTCAATTTCTCTACTATAAGTAGTCTATTTTCTCTCAATTTCTCTACTATTGTAATGTTATTATTATTTTGAACCGTTTCATTTCTTTGGTTCCCATGTTATTGCTCCATATTGTTGTTTCTACTGCTCTGCACATCAACTAAGAAAATAACCAACGGGTATCGAAACATAATACTACCAATTAAATCTCAAAGAAGAACTTCTTGCCTGACAACATTGTAAGCAATTTAAACACGTTTAATTAACTACACAATTTTGAAAGTAAATTTTATTTTATTTTTGTTGGTAGAAAGTTTATTAAAGAAAACGACAAATGGTACATCAATACTTGACGAGTCATCAAAATAATAATAACATTACAATAGAAAATGAATCATTAACTTGTTTTTGGATCAACTGATGAACAAGAAGTCAAATAGAAGGTATACGAATGAAATACCTGCATAGAATACGAATATGGCCAATTCAGTTGAACTACCTCAACGGAGGGCTATTAGAATAAATGGAACAAGCCAGTGAATACACCAAGGAAGATGGAGATAAAAACACAATCACAAGGGACCAGGAAAAAAAAAAAAAAAACCCCATAGCTTGTAGGATTCGTAGACCATGCAACGAAATGGCTAAATCCCTTGTAACAAGAAGGGGAAAAAAAAAACTGGAAAGGCGAGGGAAAAAAAAAATAGGACCAAAATCTCGTCAAATGAACCAACATTACAACTACAAACACTAAAATGCCGCATCTCCTTAAGCAGCATTTACCTGTCAACCAGGCCATTGCGCGAGAAGTCAAGCCCATAAAACTGAAGTTAATTGCTATCATCTGGTTTACATATCAAAGAACTATGAAGGAAAGCAACCACAAGGTCTCATTGTACTACCACCTGTCTTTCATTTGTATCTTCACGCTCAACCTAACAAATAAATCATTTGCAGAGAAGTTAATGTCAATGAAGAAAAACCATGTGCAATATCTCACCAGTTCAAAAAATAAAAAAAAAGGGAAGTTCCACTTCACTAGAAGTAAATACACCTGGGCATAATCAAGTGAATAGCATTTAGCCTAGGAAAATAATTTTATTGTAAAAATAATTATCTAAAGTGATTCATCTTTTCATCCTGTTTATCAGCCTCGGTCATAAGCTATTTTTATCATGGGTAAATGTACAATTAACCCGAACAAATCAGAGTGGGAGACTGAACCATTCGAATAAAATGACTAATATGTTTTGAAATATTTACCTCGACAAGTACTCTTGCTTTCTTCTTCTTCTTCAACTTCGCATCAGATTCATCTTTCTCATGCTTTGAATGTTTTTTCACTCTTTTCCGATCAACTGCCACTGCCTCTTCATCCTCATCATCCACTCCTACACCAACCGGAATGATGCTAAAATACAATATTCTGACACATGAAGGTGCTTTCCAAAACAAACACAAGGACATCATAACCAGCGGCCAACAAGGCATGATAAGCACGTGATTCACAAAAGATGTTTGAGAACCTCCTCACATAGGACATCCATTATTTTCCCCTCAATCCCCAATTACATCACTACAGTTTCTGACATGCAATACGCAGGTAAGCAACTATTAACTAGAAAGATTAATGGAATTAGCTTACACTGGAATACAAATCAGGCATATATACAGAAAATATCTGACAATCGCAGCAATACACATCATTGTAATGTTAAAAAAGAGCTTTACCATCATCGACATCTATGTGAGACTTTCGAATTGCAAGACCACCAAAATCTTCTATATCATCTTCCTCTTCAAGTTCTTCATAGCCTTCGACATATTCAATCTCCTGCATATTTTACTCCCATATCAAATCTTTTTCTGACTGCAAAGTTATCTCCATCAAGTTCAAAACTGAGTGAGACAAAGCAATACCTCCTCAATTTCATCTTCACTAGCAGCTTCCATATCAAGAACTTTATTGTATTCCTCTACAGGATAATTGTATATGTCACCATAAACTCCTTTCTTAAGCCGTTCAAGCAATTCATTTTCAATGCTCTGCAGAATTGTAGACAACTTTAGCAACACCTCTTTTATTATTGAGATACTTAACTTGCATCAATACCACAGGACAAAAGGGTTCTACAACCTTATCCAGGAGTGCTGCCTTTTCAGCCTTCTCCCCTCTCCTAGCCTCTCTCTTTATCTCTTTCCTAGGGGTTGTCATTATCTTTTCCCTGGGAGACAACAAAAACAACAGAACATGAATCATACCATAGGTGGAAAAGAACCAGATCCTTGGCCATATATATTTAAATCCGTTAAGCACAATCAGCACTATAAGCAACATAAAGAACTGTAATCATAGCTAATGTAGGCATACACCAACATTACACGTAGATTATACAGTACGGAGTGTGGAGTGGACTTACTCGATAGTATAAAATGTAAACATGTTGCCACAAACTGTTTAAGCTCATACAGTATCCCAAAACACACTGCAAAGTTCTCCATTTCTCATGCATATTCCACAATCCAAATTGAAACTGCATCCCAAACAGTACTCACGAAAGAACTTCCCATGTGGAAGATCAAAGTCCAAATACAAAAACTGTAGGTAAAAGGCAGCTCAAACCCAACGACATGTAGAAGGTTAACAGCATAACCTGTCGAGTTATGGGACGACAGGCCTTGTACTACTATGAAAACAATGAAAATGTAAAAGGAGAACTAGTCGGTCAAGTTAGGGTCATTAGGATTATGTAAGCCATATATCACTATGGAACCAGCCATCTTCCATGCAAACAAGGATTCTGATATAAGAGAAGAAATGAGACTAATTTCTATGACCCAGAACTGATACCCCCTAAATGCAAATGATTCAAACTCACAAAGAGTGCATCAAGCAAAAATTGAAGGATAATTACAACCAGTCAGGCATACACATTTTTTTCAGCAAAGGTCACTACCTCACAATTCACATGATAACTGAACAATGTATTCATCCGTAAAAGTGAATAATGGACGCAGTGGATCATTATCTAATCTGTCATAGAACTTTTATTCCGTGTATGTAAACTGAAAAACATGCAGTAAGCATATCGACCTACCATGCATATGTAAGTAGGGAAACAATGGAGAAAGAGAAGTATTAACCTGGTTTTCAGAGCAAGTTTCCTCATTCGTATCCGCATCTGAGTCATTTTGGTCAATCGTTGTTTTGTTTTATGAACAAGATACTTAGGCCAATACATCTGTCAATATCCATCAAGAGAGTTAGCTAAGAAAAGGATAAAATGAACTATTACTCTTGCCAGAACGCTAGAACAAGCTAGATCTTTAATACCAGATGTTTGTCAATGATTTCAAGAGCTTTCTCGTAGTTTCTTGGAAGCTTAACTCTTTCCCACAATTTGTTTGGCATATGAGCCCTTTCTATTGTTTTCATATATAAGTAGAAGACTCCTGCAGAAACTCAGGAAAACATTCCATGACGGTTAAATGCACGTTCAACTATGCACAGAACTGCACGTCCTTGACATGTTTAAATGCTTCATTCCCGAGATAGACGGAAATAATCCAATAAAATAGACCAAAATACAGATTGCAAAAAAGAAAAAAATAAACTAGACAACATAACATAAACACACACACACACGAGGAATATCAAAAGGCTGAAAAATAATTTTGTTAGACTAATGGCTTGGTGATTTAACATTTAGTTGACACTGCGTTCAGATGGTGCAACCAGATTGAGGTATGAAATAGGCACAATCCCCAAACAAATATATCCTGCAAAGTGAACTCACATAGGAGGCACAAATTGCAGATTTCCATTTTCACCATACGAAATAAATACCAAGACAGTCAAGACACCTCTTTTCCAGCATGGTGTAGTTTCTTTTTGTTTCATAGCTTGCCTAAACTTTGTTTATGCTCAAAATCACACACGGCAAGAGCCAGAGAAGGCAAAAGAGGAATTCAACTTCTTTTTCGTGAATTTTATCTATGAACACTGAAGAAAATTATTAAAACCAACTTTTTCCTTCCTTTCATTGATAGAGTGATTCACGCATTAAGATAGTTATGTACGTGTTGTGGGGAATAAATGTCTGCTTGGTTTTGAGAAAACAAATTACAACTTGACTAGGTAATAAAGAATCATTTCTATTCTAAATGGAGAATTGGAGTTTCAAATTGGATCATGACGGACTCGGTGTGACTAATTGATAGGATTAATAGTTAATACTTCATGTGCAGGATAGTTGTACTACAACATATCTTGTACCTCTACTCTTATCTTCCCCTTCCATCTTAGACAATAGTGTCATAAGTCACCTATTAACCTCTTATATTACTGTTGAAAGCAGACACGAAATCCCTTTCAATGAATGAATCCACATCACTCTAAACAGAGCCTATAGAAAGGAGAGACAAGAAAATAGTACCGTCATGGTCGCGAATGGTAGCATAACGACTGTTAGCAAGAGGGCAAGAGCTCCGATTACAAATCCCAGTCACGTTATAAGGGTTCCGACAGAAATTCCCGGTCGTTATTCTAACACAAAAATCCACACAAAAAAAAAAAAAACAATTAAACATGAAGATCAAGAAGAACAAAACAAAGTCAATCAAATAGGTTTCGACTTCGAAACATCCACTGACGAAAAGAATAGGTTGTTGAACTGGTGAGACTTACTTGGTCATGAAACTGCAATGGTTGTGTCTGATAACTTGCCATATGACCTCGTCGTGTTGCATCTTCAATCAATCGCAGCTTCCTATAAGCTGTCCTCACTGTGTTGAATGGAAATGGATATTAGGGTGATATGCTCGAAGGGTTGAAGATGAGAAAAGCGAGTTTTAGGGTTTAAAGCCCAAGCTCCTTACAACCATATAAGGAGGAGAGCGCGTTCTTCAAACACGCCTCTTAAAGCCCAAGCTACTTACAACCATATAAGGAAGAGGACGTGTTCTTCAAACACGCATCCAGAAAGCGTGTTTCCCACACACGTTTTTAAGTTGAATTATGATCAACTTAGTTGCTTCGCATAATCCATCTTAAACCACAATAAAGGCGTAAAATGCAAATACATTTTCAGTTTTCCAGTTAACGTGAAATGCAAACACGTTTTCACGTATCTTGGAAATAAAGGGGTGGGAAGGCTTGAGATCAGGCTGATTAACCGTTTCACATTTTTTTTTCACAACTTTATTAATTAAATCGGTGTTTTTTAACTTTATTATGAAAATACGTTAAATCGTGTTTCGCAATCACGTTTTTTAGAAAACGTGTTCGCGAAGCACGCTTGTATTGTTAATTAGCAGGACGATTAATTTAAATTGAAAGTGTTTTTAGAGAACATGTTTCTACAAGGCGTGACTGGGACTCACACTTTTACAGTGAATTTTCTGTTTTCGTATTTTCGCACTTCGGGATTTTTATAGAACCGCTTTCACAAGATAAGGGACCGAAGTAGATGGAGTTGCTTCAATGTTTTCAGTAGATCTCTCATTAGATGCAATCATGGGGCCTCCTTGTACGAAGAAAGATTGAGTTTTGCTCGGAGATATCTGAGTGCTGACGCCAAATAAGGAGTGTTTTATAAAAGTACCCTTGTTTTCGAAACAATTTAGGAATCTACCGTTGTTTTCAAACTATTTATAAAAATACTGTTGTTTTGTACTTCTCATTTGGAACCTGAGATCTTTAACCACTTCTCAGTCTCAACCTTAGAAGTCTCCTAAAATTTCATCCGACGTGTCTCCGTCCAACGTGAACGTGTCTCCGTCCAGCGTGGATGTTTGGCCAACGTGTCCATACATACTTCTCATGTCTAAAATGAGAAGTCGGTTTTATTTGAATTTTGTACCTGAGAAGTATAAGAGATTTTGGGTGTACTAATTTGATAACATACTTCTCGTGTTGGACCTGAGAAGTATTTTATACAACTCACATTGAACCTGAGAATTACGTTTAACTTTCTCCGACGAAAATTGTCGTCATTCTCAAACTTGTGTCCTCAGGAAGATTGAAGCAGAGAAGAACGAGGAGCGAACGGAGAGCTTCTTCCTCACTAATCTTGCTCCTCTTTCTTCCACCAAGGTACGCATGCACTTCGTCTCTCTCTCTCTCTCTCTCTCTCTCTCTCTCTCTCTCTCTTCAGTATGTCTCTGTCTCTCTCCTCTCTTTAGGGTTTGTGATTAGAGTTAGGGTATTTAGGGTTTTGATTGGGGTTTAGTTGGGTGAAGTTCAAGTAAATGATATATGTAGTAATTTAATCTGATGAAATCGATGGACCCTTTCACCAACGAAACTTGCTCCGGAGTGAATTCCGGTAGCCTTTTTCCGACGAGTGAACGCATTGTTTGTGGGTAGTCACCGTAGGTTAATGGGTGAATAAACCTGCCCAAAAAACACCCATATAATTACTTAAGCGATGTACGCATACAAATTAAGATAACAGTTCGAGTTTTTTACAAAAAAATTAAAATGGAAAATAAAATCCATGGAATGTCAAAGAACTAATATATATTGGCAGTTTGAAGTACCACTTAATTTCAAAAAAAAAACTAAAAAAATAGTAACAATTGATTTTTTAGAAATATTTACTCACCATCCAAATGTGAAATCCAAGCCGCGCTGATTTCAGAGGCGACCCCAAATGGAAAGGGAAGGGCAAAGAAGAAAGTAGTTCAGGACTACATCTTTGACCTAGAATTCCAAGGCTAGTGGTGTTCTTCAAGAGGCAATGGAACGAAGAGTTGCTAGAGAGGGATTTGAGACCATGAACACACAAGAATTCTTTCATCGAGCCCTTACGGTTGAAAGTGAGGACACTGATTTTGTGGATAACTCTGCTTAGCTAACTGTAGTGTGCCAAGGGTACCTCTAAGATCCTAAATACATAGATTTGGCTACTGTGAACAAAATGAGCAATCTGAAACGAGTCTCACTCATGAGTTGTCGTACCCGCCTTATTTTTTAAATATAGAAATTAAGGTAAAATTTTCAATTCGGAATTAGTGAGTTGACCACTTATTACTGTTTAGGTTGTGGCATTGATCAAATCATGTGTGTGTAACCAATTAGGAGAGCCATTGCTAGAGTTGAAGGTAAATCATGGTTACCCAGTTGTCCATATTTTTTAAAGTGCAAAACATACTTTTGGCATGTAATGAATTTTTTTTTAAAATAGGATCCCACAGGATCAGTATAGGCCTCTATTCATTGGAAGGCATATGACGAAAAATTGTTTCCAGTGATACTTAAAGTAGTGTTTACATCTAAAATTAACCAATCCAATGATTAATTGACACGTAATCAAGAGTGCCAAACATTGGCAATTACTCGTCGATACAGACACACTGGATTAAAAGAACATATTTGAGTGAATACGATGTCGTATCGTGTTCAAATATAAAAACGGTTATTAACAGTTACGAACCATCGTTATTGGAAAGAATTGACCTCAAAGCTATGGGATTAACTGTTAAATATATAAGTTCCACGTGTGAACTTGGGAAACAAGACAAATTGGCAGTTATAACACGTGGAATACTTATAGAAAGGCAGTTATTCATCTTAACGCTTAATCATTTGAGTTTGTTTAAACAACTGTACAGATTCAAAATCAAAGCTTTTAGAGGAAGATTTAGAAGAATTCAAATTCAGACGTGGAGGAAGGAGCAACTGCCAACTCGAGGAGTGGAAGTTAGAGTTCGAAGCAAGCCGATGTTCAAATTCATTGAGCGGGAAGTTCGAATCGCAAGCAGCATCTATAAATAGAAGAAATCAAAGAGTGAAAACGCCCGGACAAATCTTCAACAAACAGCTATCAAAAAACTGATGCTTGGTTTGTTCATTGGCAAAGTAGTTTAGGACTTCGAACTCAGTTCGATTTAGTTTAGGATCTCGAACACAGTTCGAAGTAGATTAGGAAGTAGTTAGGATTAATTTCGATTATTCCTGTAACAATCACCCCTATCCCGATTGTTCCTGTAGCAATCAACCGTTCGAAGTTCTTGTATTTGAAGCTGGAGACAATTTCGAAGTAAGTTTATCTTTGATTCATTAATCGAAGTGTCTTGTTTCTTTTTTGTTCTTCGATTTCCTAAGTTTGTTGGTTTACATTTCTTCACTTGTTGAAAAAATCCTCTTAATTGAGGTAATTGAACCAATAAAACACAATCGCCTGATTAGATTTGGTTTTTCCAAAGTTAATCTGAGGGAGGAGATTCAAACTCGCTCTGGCACGCTCGCACACAATTATTTTCCATTGCAAAGAAGTAAAAGAACCAAACAGGTAGGTACCTGCATCATACTGAAGGAGATTGTTATATTTCGACCTACACGAAAGTCTCTATATTTGAACATCACACTGGCAAACCTTCAATCTGTAATTGAAAAATCTATATTAAATTGAGTGTTACTTTGTTACTTTAAAAGGGTATATGGGATGGTGGTTTTTTTTAAAAATTTATGTAACTCTACGATTTTCATGCTTTATGCATCAAAGGCTGTTAACCTATTGAAATATTGAGTATAGTTGTTAGAATTGTAATTTGTTTGTTTTTTGGTTGGTTTCTGTCTGTAATGAAGTATTGTTAATATGTTCAATTGCAACACTGTTGGTTTTCTTGTTTATAGATTCAAGAAGAGAAATGGGGTTGGGTGGGGGACAGACAGTAAAGATAGACTTATTTGACAAATAAGGGATCCAACACTTAACAAAGAAACAATTACTAGCAAATATACGTAATATTGCAGCAAGCCATAACTCTTGACAAAGAGAAAAGGAAAAGAGGGAGAGAGAGGATCGACATATTATATTTACAAAGTATTTAACAATTTCATGTCACACTTAACTATAAAGTTATATCTACAAAAACACATTACAACTTTGTCGAAGCTCTAACATTGCCTTCTCAAATGATGCATTCGCAATGTTCCTTTCTGCTTCCCTCTGAGGACACAGATTTCTTTGGTTCTTCAGTCTCATTAAATGCACTTGAAGATTTAACTCCAACTGTTATTTTTTGTGGTTTAGTTAAGCAAGCATCAATCTCCATTTGCTGCTCTACGGGAAGAAGCACATAAAAATGTCAATTAAATATGTAATCCACACTTATTTATTTATTTTATTAGAGTGAAAAAGAAATAACGAGTTTTTCTTTTAATAAATATTTGGTCTCGTTTTTTATTTCTTGTTTAAAAACTTTACATTTATTTTTTCCGAGTAACGAAGTGGTAGGGTTGAGATTCATATTGATTGCTAGGGGCATGTAAAGAAAATAAAACCTACAAAACATCTTCGGACATTTGAAAATAGTAGTATGTATTGAAAAGATTTCAAAACATTTATCACATTTTCAAAATATTTCAATTTTTTTTAAAAGACTTGCTTATTAATAGCCCATCCACCCGAAACTTTAAATAAGACGATTGAAGTTTGTAAAAATGAGGGTTAAAAAGTCACAAGTCCAATATGAGAGATACTTTAAATACTTCTCAGGTCCAAAATGAGACGTACTTGGAAAATATAAGACAAAATCTATTTGGCAGATAGTTTAATTTCTCAAGCCCACAATGAGATCTTTAATTAAACTTCTCAGGTCCAACATGATATGTGTAAAATAACTTCTCAGATCCAAAATGGATTGTTTAAAATACTCCCAATAAGTGTTCTCAATACAAATTATAGTGACTTCTCATTTTAGAAATGGGAAGTATGTATAGTAGACAATAAGTATACGGAAAATATGTATGGTAGACAACTAGTATACGGGAAGTATGTTCCAAGTTAGAGAAACTCAAATAAAACTAACTTCTCATTTTAGACATGAGAAGTATGTATGGACACGCTGGCCAAACATCCACGCTGGACGGAGACACGTCCACGTTGGACGGAGACATGTCGGATGAAATTTTGGGAGACTTCTAAGGTTGAGACTGAGAAGTGGTTAAAGATCTCAGGTTCCAAATGAGAAGTACAAAACAACGGTATTTTTATAAATAGTTTGAAAACAACGGTAGATTCCTAAATTGTTTCGAAAACAACAGTAGATTCCTAAATTATTTCGAAAACAACGGTAGATTCCTAAATTGTTTCGAAAACAAGGGTACTTTTATAAAACACTCGCCAAATAAGTATTATGTGGTTAACACCATCTCTCTCTCTCTCTCTCTCTCTCTCTCTCTCTCTCTCTCTCACTCACACACACACACACACACCCCATTTAGAAACCTAAATCACCAATTTTCCTAAATTGAATCAACCCAACTCATCCGATTTCAAGAACCATTTTAATCAATCAAGTCACTGTGCGTTCCTTGGCTTATAGTTTGGACCAGAGAGAGAGAGAGAGAGAGAGAGAGAGAGAGAAGAGAAGAGCCTACTGAGTTTTAAATTAGAAGGCTACCCAAAAAAACTTCCATTTCATTCGTTCCACCGTTTGATAACGAGCTCTGTGATGCAGACGAGTCTCAATTGCACTGCCTAATGGCTAGGGATTTTGATTTTGCTTCAAAATTCTACAGCTTTAAAAGCGTGATTTTCAATTAGAAAATGTTTTTCCGAAGAACACCTTTAGCAAGCGTGTTTTCTAAACATGTTTTTGCTTAATTATTAACAGAAAGTTAATTATGTCATTATTTGCAAAGAAGGCGTGATTTGCAAACACGTTTTGGTAAAAGCATGTTTAGTAAATGCGATTTAATGCATTTTTGGAATAAAGTTAAAAAAAACACGCGATTTTAATTAATAAAGTTGTAAAAAAACGTAAAACGGTTAATCAGGCTTTAGATCGAGTATTGGGTAATAGTGAGTTTAGAAGTATTTCACTTTGGTCCCCTTAACTGTTGTACTTAGGGGTGTCCACGCAACCATTTTTTGCAATTCTGGTTCTAACCGGAACCGAACCGCTAATGGCAGATTTTCATTTTCAAGATCCGCAACCGTCTGTGAGTGATGCGGTTGCAGACCGATTCGGTTGAGGATTGAGTGGATCAATTACGGATTGGTTTGATGGCTTGTAAAAACATGTGGATGAGAACCGAAAAACATATAAAAACATAAAATTCAACATGTAAAACCAATTCCCGTGAATCTCTCCAACGTTAATTATATTACTTGTCATAAGTCGGGTGTCCATGGACCGGTTCTTGGCGGTTCCGACCAGAATCGAACCACTTATAGCGGATTTTCATTTTCAACATCCGCAACCGTCCGTGAGTGATTCGGCTGCGGATTAAACGGTTTGGGCAGTTTGGCGGATCGGGTGATCCGCTGGACACTCTAGTTGTACTGGTCTCGTTAATTCAGTTTTTGTACTTTTTGTATAAGAGCTAGTATGTTTTAACTTTTAAAAAGCCAATTTGACTTTTTTTTTTGTCTTTAATTTTTTTTGCGTTTGTTAGTTTTGCATAATTTTTTGTGAATTATTTGTTCGTCTCGACGAGAGGAATCCAAAAAAGTAAAAGATTATGATTAGAACTATCAATTTTTTGAATAAGATCGAAAAATGTGTAAAAATCTGCTTTTTTTAATACTTTTTTTTGTCTTTATTCAAAAATTTAAACTTTGATCATAATTTTTTACTTTTTTGATTCTTCTTATCGAAACGAACTAATAGTAATACACAAAAAGTTGATGCAAAACTAAAAAAAACTAAAAAAAATTAAATAAAGACGAAAAAATAAGTCAAGTGACTTTTTAGACCAAAACACATCTTAATCGTTCATAAACCCTTTTTTCTTTTTTCCTTTTTTCAAACCAGGAAACATAAGACATCCATTCATTAAACACGATTAATTGAGAGATTATCAACCCCTTGTTTTTATTTAGTGGGCCTAAGTCCTAACTACAATTACTGGATGGCTATAATGCATATTTATATTCAAACCGACCGCAAGTTGTTAAACGTTATTGTTAATGAAAACGCTCTCCCCTACCAAAACCGTGAATGGGCAATAGTTCCTAAAGAGGAAAAATAACAGAATGCGAATTATATTATAGGGATTCTACTTCTTTTTTTTTTTGAAAGAGTTAATTAGGTCTTTTTCGAAGAACGAACTTATGTTTTCCATTTCAGCATCAGTCGCGAGAACTTTTTCTTGCATTATCTCAATTGCTTTGTCCTTCTCTCTTAGGAGTTCTTCTTTTTCCGCCAGAACTTTCACCAGATCCTCCCTGGATAACTCGCTCTCCGAATCTGAATAATAAAAGGCAGTTCGTTTAGTACGTCTTCTCCTCCTTTTGACAGATTGAGATTCCGTATTAAAATCTGAGTACTTTTCTTTCTTAGTGGTAACATTTTATATATTCCGAGCTGGAAGCTTCTTCTTTTTTTATCAGGAATAGTGGTATCTTCACTTTCTCTAGCGCGAGTACCATTGTTTTCAGGAGACACGACGACCACAATCCAAGTCATTGCAAAGCAGATGCGTTGAGGGGTGAGTGCTGGAATACAATTTGGGCAGGCTAAGTCTCAAGAATCAGTCTCTTTCTTTCTTCCTCAAAATTAACCTCCAATACATACAGCAGTGTGCGTACATGCAACGTGGCTCTGAGGGATCCTAACCGTGATACACGCTCCAAGAGGGTTAACCAATGCATTGTGGTAACAACCTTCCCTCGCAGTATGAGGACCAGAAGCTCCATAAGACCCGAGTTCTACGAGGCAAGACTTGGGCCTGTCATTAGCACCACAGGAAGGTATGGAAGGTTCACTTAGGTACTGTACCTGAGGTGGGACAATGCACATTCCCAGTCACAACTGAGGCTACATCACACATGGCAATAAGCCAGCTAAAATGCACATTCCTGGTCGCTATTGAGGCTTTATTACACGCATTGCAGTACACCAGTTAACTAACTTGAGCAATTGCCTAAAAACGAAGGCGGCCTTGGCTTGAAATCCCTTAAGGAATGGAATAAAACAACTATGTTGAGACATCTATGAGCTGTATGCAAGAAGGAAGAAACACTATGGGTAAAATGGATTCACAGTTATATTATTACAGATGGTATATGAAAGCTCCATTGGATTGCTCGTGGACGATGAGAAAGCTTTTCAAGCTCAGGACAATAGGCCAGCAGTTTGTGAAACATGTACTCCATTGGCAATGGACAAGACACTTATTTTTGGCTAGATAACTGGTTTAATACTGGTCCCTTGTATAAGTTGCTGGATGATAGAACCATATCTATCCTTGGCAGAGCATTATTTGCTAAGGTAAGTTCTATGATTCGAAATGGTAATTGGCTTTGGCTTAGGCCTAGAATTCGTAGAATTCATCAAATTTAGAACTCTATTTCTGATTCTACGTTGCCTCAAGTTTAGAAGGATGATGAAGTGGTTTGGATTAGCTCTCCTACAGGGAAATAAATTACTAAACACACATGGGAAGCTGTGCGAAGTAAGAGAGAGACGGTTCCTTATGCTCATGTGGTTTGGTTCTCTAATAATGTTCCTAAATGGGCCTTCACCCTATGGTTAACTTGTTTAAAGAAGCTTTCAACCAAAGACAGACTTAGACGATGGGGAATGGGAGTGGACCCAATTTGTATTCTCTGTAATCAAACTGAAGAAAGTATCCAGCATTTGTTCTTTAAATACAGCTATTCCGGAAGAATATGGGAGACTATTTTGGCTAGATTTCAGATCTTTTAAGCGGTAGAGGAATGGGATAATGAAATTGCTTGGGCCATTGGTTTCTGCAAAGGGAAGAGCTTCAAATCCTTGTTGTTTCGACTAGCCTTTGCTAGAGCTGTTTTTCACTTATGGATTGAGCGAAATTCACAAGTGTTTGGAGGTCGCCATAGCAGCTCTGAAAAGGTCTTGGCTTGTATTGAGGAGAATATTCGATTGAAGATGCACATGGGGAAGTTCCCTAACTAAAGGGAAAATAGGAGTATATGTGGTTTTTGGCATGTTTCTCACAGGATCTTAGAGCAAGTTGTAAATAGGACCCAGTGGGTTGGAGTAGTCTGTATAGGATTTCCTTCTTTGGAATAGCTTGTATTGAGAGCTTGCCCTTTGGTTGTTTTCTTTTGGTTGGTTATAAAATTTACTCTTACCAAAAAAAAATAAAAAATTGAGCAATTGGTTCCATACAGACCCTTTTCTATCTTCCCTCAGTCATCCTCAGCATTGTGGCTCCATACAGGCATTGTTGGCTTGTAATAACTAATACTCCAGATAACACACCGTCCTAAATCTTAATACACATTATGGGTCTATATAACTTCCCAACTTCAAGTCCTAATGAAGGAAAACATGTTTGTTGACTCTATCTCAAACTCAAACTGCCGGGCTAGCACAGCCGGTGAGTTCACCTCTCCCCTCAGTGGAGGCGGAAGTTCGAGCCCAATGAGGGGCGCGGTTTACTAACTCTACTAACATTACTAACCCCCCTTTCCCGCTAATGTATTTCAACTGGCAAAAAAAAAAAAAAAACTCTCTCAAACTCTCAAGCATTAGAAAAAAAAAATTGTGAAATGGAGAAGAATATGCCAACTCCCGCACCATTCTTAAAATCTGGCATGCATGGTCATCGTTAAAATTCCAACTCTATGTAGTTCCACAAATTGTTAGAATCCAATCTTCTCTGCTTGATAACTATTCTGGTTTACTTCTGAACCGAAAAATTGCAAAGTGATAGGATTCCATGATACAACTTTCAAATAAAAACCATAAAAACAAACTACTACAACAGTACAATATGGAACATTCATAATAGACACATATCCAAGACCCAAGGGCTTATAAAAGAGAGAGCTCTTCAATTTTTTGCCACATTTGCCCAATTTTGCCCTCTGATTTTAGATGGTGGCTGTTGGTTTAGCTGTGGTTTAGATGGGATTTCATGTCCTTTTTGGTCTTTGCATGTTGTTGGCTAAATACAAATTTAGTCCCTAAAGTTTGCTTGATATAGTGTTTTGGTTTTTGGTCTTCTTTGTACAGAGATATTTGTGGGCAGTGTAAGAAAGTTTGGCAAGAATTTTGCCTTGGTCAGAGTGTCTAGATGTGGAGAGGTCAGTTTTTGAACTTGCCATCTAATCTTGTGTAAAGTAGCTGTACAAGCATGGTGAATTAATGGATGTATATAAAATCTTAACTAAACGACTACTTCTCTTTTGATATGAATGATCCCTCTGGTTTATGGCAATATAACTAATGCCATTTATTGTTAATTATGATCATTCTGTCATGTGATGCTTGATTTATGAATGCATAGTTTATGCTTGGCCGTGTGATGCTTACTCTGTGACATAACTAATGACCATTACTGTTAGTTCAAATACAAGCTAATTCATTTACATTTCCATTAAGATAATGGTATTAAAATTTTCTTGTGTTCTTTTTGTTAAAGTACAATAGTTATGTAAAATGATTTCATACAAGTATTCAGAGATTTGATGCACAAACTACAATTACTATTCAGATAGGTAGATTTACCTAAGCTTTTGATAAACGAAAAATTCCAAAACTGAAATTTGGAACAAAAATGCACTAATATCTACTTTGCTTATTAAAAATATTATTAATACAACACTTGTAAAGGTAAACTGAAGTTGCAAAAACTTAGGTTGATTGAATATACTCAACTCATTTAAGAAGACTTAATTTAGCTCAAATCAATACACAGTTTAATTAAGACCAAACCAAATTCACATTGGATTTTTGGTTTCATTTATTTAACGAGTTGAGCTCGAAGAACACAAAACTTGAATTAGCTTGACTTGACTCGAACCTTAACACCAAAGTAATCTATTGATAAAAAGTCTATCATTTTTTTGGATACTATATGAATATAACATTTTTATTGTTCTATTACATTTCCCAATTGCTAAGAAACTGTATCAATAAATATTATTAATTAATAATATCTTTGCTATCCATAGCAACTTTTTGTCATAAATTCTTTTCCTAAGAAAAACTTGAGCATGGATACAAATGGAAAGTAAAAATATGTTAAGTGTATTTTGTACATATATCTAACAAAGTAAATTTTCTTTACCATTTATTTTGCATAAAATCTCTCTCGATCATCAATCTCATTTGGCCATGAATGATTATAAAAAGCATAAAATCTAAACTAATAGTCACAATCCAATTCTACAAAGATTCACATTCAACTAACCCGACTATTTTCCCATTAAAATCATATCTAGACTACCAAACAAAAGTCTACCAAATCTATGTGCTTGATAGTTACTTCTTGTCAAAATATCTAAAACCCAATGGTTTGAAAGAAACTTGTACTGCCTATATATGTAGCTTACCAAAAATATCTCAACTTTTGAGAAACTAAATATCAGAATACAATAATAAATTTAAAAAGGTTAATATATGTAATACAAATTATAAAAGGTTCTACACGTTTGGTTCAATTCAGTAAGTTCTTTCTTTACCACAGGAAAAAACAGCAGTGAGCTATCCTATAAGCAACAGGTCGTGAACATTGCGAGTGCTTCTTCTTCATCTACAGCTTTATGAAATATAAACCCTTAATTTCTGCTTCTAATTTTGGCTTCCAACTATTTCTATTTAGATTTGATTCAGGCATTTCTTTAGAGCAGTTATTTTGTTCTGTTATTTTTATAACCTCTGTTGCTTTATAGTGTATGAACTGAACTATGTTACTCCCATAGTTTCAGATTATCTCTCTGTATCTGGAATGCATAGTATGATTTTATACACCATTAGACTTCAACTTATTCTTCTTATAAAATCATTAAGATTCCCAAATAACTTCTGTTGCTCAGAACAGACATGCCACAATAATAGTAGCACCTAACATCTCTTCTTCTAACTTAAGGCTTGCAGGCATGGCTCCCAATCAATTGGATAATTGGATTTCAGTCAGATAAAACCTGGTATCAAATACTACAAAACATCAGGCATGGTGATTGAGAAAGCACTCCCTCGAACACTTGGAAAAACAACCACAGTGTTCCAAAGAATTGTTCTTCAAAACTCCAAGGTAATTCACAAAATCCCTTGATAAAGATAATTTTTACTAACATACGCTAACTGATTTTAAAACATTTGTACAGGGAGAAAAAATGCAGGCTGGAATCTGCGGATCAAACATCCAGGTTCTAGAGAAAAATCTCAAGCTCTATCACTGTTATTCGATAACAAATGCAACTATTGCACAGATATCCGAAATATATCGCTACTTTGAAATCCCCTACCAGCTAACACTCGGCGCAAAAACTCCAATAGAAGAGATACAAGTTGATGGTCTAAGCATGAGATCTCTGAAGTAGAACTTCACGCAGCTAGGTGACCTCGAGAATATAACAGAATCTGGTCCTAAAATAGGTAAGATCACAGTTCATAAACCACTATAAACATAATATCAAATTGCCAAAGTTGATAATGTCGATCAACACCTAACATTAGCATTCTAAATAATTGTATAGATGCTCTCTTCGCTATTCTCGAAGTTGGACCATGTCGCAGACCCAAAAGCTCCTGGGTAGCAGATGTCAAAATAATTGACCAGAGGTATAATCCATATTACTGTCATTTTCAAAATCACTCAATTATATATCTAATATCACCTTGCTTCCTATCCTAACAGCATGCAACCAACAACTATCTCTCTTTGGGATCAATTCAGTGAAATTGAAGCACAGGCAATGGCTACTCTACCTGGCACATTCCCAATCGCAATTGCACTGCATCTGAGGATAGCATCATACTACGGTTAAAACATTAAAAATTGAATACTAATTATTCTTTACTATTTTATAAAATTCAATGATGAAAATAACATTGAAATATTGAATATTTCAGGTATTGGGCTTGGAACTCACAGCTCAACAATTTTCATCTTCAATCCACCAATTCCACAAGCTGCAGACCCACAAACATGGTAAACTTTATCAAATTTATGAGCAAACATAGATACTTCTACACTGAAACACATCCATGCAGGTGCTTAGCAAACGCTGCAAACATCAAAGCCTTACCTCAGGCAGGACAACAGAAGGCATCAATGCTTAAGCTACCACCACCAAAGCCAGAACAAATAGTCAACGTTATTGATCTGCCAACTTCAGTTGACAAGGTATGGAAACACTTCCAAATACAATTCTTTCTCATCTATACTATAGGCTAATATTCACAAGATAAACACATTACTTCTATCGTGGTACAGCCTGAGATGCGAAGTGTTAATGCCGTCATTCGTGTTGCTGATCTACACCAAAAGTTCTACTACCTAGCTTGCTCTCTCTGCAATAACTCAACAAAGAGTTCTGATGATAGTGAATTCTTTTGCAACTATTGAGATCTGAAGGTTTCTGCTTTACCAAAGTAGGCAAAATATGCAACATAACTAAATGCACCATCAGATAATAAATACTGATCATAGTTTTCTTAATATTCACAGGATCAAATTCCAAGTCAAAATCTCAGACCTCACAGACTCCATTGATGCAATGGTTTTTGCTGCAGTTTCAGAACAATACTATGGCCTAACAGGGAAAGATATAGATACTTCAGCAAATGATGTAAAAATTCTTCTTATATGACTAAATTATTAATTACTATCTTATATTTCCAATACTTATCCTGTAAATTGAAACACTTTCTAAGCCTAAAGACTGCAGCATCCGCCCGAGGGCTGAAATGAGTAATTTTGGTGGACTTAACCAATGCAAATTCATCGTGCAAGCCATCTATGACACTGAAGAAAACCAGAACACAACAGGGTCTAAGCATTTCCTGGAGCTTAATCCATCTACACCACAGAAAAAATGAAAAAATGAAAAATACATGGCAGACACCTCAGCAATCAGAATATCAGATCAAGTAGCCAATCACCTGAGCCCAATGCTTACATGGATACTGAAGGCACCCATCTAATGAAAGCCAAAGAAGATTAGGCCTGCAACAACAACATATTTTGAAGCCAATTTCGTATCCAAGAAGTCTTGCACGAGTATATTTTAGGATGAAGATTAAGCAGGAAGTAAATCTTTTGTTATCTATAATTTGCTTCTTGATTACTCTTCACTCCTTTACTTTGATTACTCAATGCCAACGTTATAAAACACACGATGTAATTTTGTAATATTATGTTCTAGATACCAAATACTCTACTTGATAGCACGTTCAAGCAATCCACATGTTACTCTGACAAATTAGAATTCTTTCCCCACCCAAAACTTGCAAGTAAACTTCCTTCTTCAATCCAGCCACATAAGCAATTGATATTCAATTTTCTTACTCCACCCACAAAGGTACTTTCCCCAGCTCAATCAACTCGTAATATATCAATCTGCATTTCTTCCCATGCTTTCACACAAAGAAATGCAAATATATAATCAATGTTTTAGGCCAATATATTATAGAATAAACTACCTCTCATTTTCTTTCACCTTCACAGGCATCAAGGTCATGCACAGCACGACGCTTTAACCTAGTATACGTAAAATGAGAATAAAAACATTGGGAACTTCAGCTCCAACATTCGTTATTTCTTCTTCTTCTTCCTTTGTGTCTGTATTGCAAAACTTCAAAACCTACGCTTTGATGCCCACAAGTTCTTTTTGAGTAAATAATACAAAAAAGAACTGAGGCCTTAAACCCTATTGATACCCATACAATTTTGCTGAAAATTAAGGTGGCACGTAGCCGAAAATGGGTCCGGAATGCAGTTTGCAAGTCCGTATAAAAAGTTATAAAATTTCCCGTCCAGAGCCGAAGATGGCTGCCGGCGGGCCCTGGGATATATCCGGTACAGTTTGGAAAAGTGGAAGTGAATACAAATGATATCATGGTTTTATTGAGAAAAAGTTGAAAAATCAAGTCCGGAGCCCGAAAATGGTGTCTGGTGGTCCACAATAAATATCTGGTACAGTTTTAGACTGTAAAAATGAGTACAGTTGACTCAGTTGACTTTTTGATAAAAAGTTGAATTTTGACTCCCGGGGCCGAAAAATGGTCCCCGGCAGGTCCTGGGTCATCCCCGGTAGGGTTTACGGGTTGAAAATAGTTCCCCGAGCTACGAGGGCCGTTTCGGTAAAAATTGGAAAATTTTGGGTTCGGGGGTCCGGATGACTATCAGCAGGCCCGGGTATGGTTCCGGATACAATCCGTATGCTGAACCGATATTGAACATTGGGTAGCGGTATTTTGGTAATTTTGACATGAAGTTGACCTTGGATTTACTCAAGGGTATTTTGGTAATTTGGAGGTGGAGCTGTCACTGGGACCGGAGGATGCTCAAAACGGACCCTAGTGCTCTTCCTAACTGTCTCTCTTGGGGAATTTAGACCAGGGAGATGGGTAGGGGTATTATAGTAATTTCTGAGAGGAGCTGATTGTGGGTCCAGAACAAAATTAGGACGGACCCTACGGTTCTTCGGCATGTAAGACATTATCTGAAAATACACACAGAATACTGTGTAAGTAACATGAAATGAGAGAAAAAGGGGTTGTCCGGCCTCCTTGGGTACTCGGACAGTATAATTGAGGGGCCCTCGGGCAGTATGACCGGGGCGAAATGAGCTGCATCATGATAATATTTTACTTATCCTGATGAGAGAAAAATATGTTTTGTTTCGACTGAACCCTCGATGGGCTACCTACGTATCCCCGCACTTGGGGGGAATCAAATCGAACATAGTTCGGACCTTAGTCCGATTTATGAAAATATATTTGTCATTTTGAATTAATCTTGATGTTTTTATTTTTGGGGGTTCCGTACGAGCTATCCGGACGGCTAGTCAAGTCAAGGTTTAAGCGATCTCAGAAGATACAGAAAGGACCCAGGACTGGTGGTAGAGCCTCGCAATGGACCCGTTTGAAGCACCAACACCCCTTGGCGCGTACGCCTCATTTGACAATCCTTTGGTTTCCTCGCCGCAAAACCCTAAAGAGACTGACACGGTGCATTGAGACAGTGTACGTTTATTTATTGATGGATTTTATTAACAGAAATAGACTGAACGTAAATATGCAATATAGGAACGTCCGGCTTTGGATGCCGGCCCAATCTACAGACAGTAGTCGGGCTGGCAGAATACTTGATAATACTACTATATGCTGAAAATGAGCAAGTAGCAATTAAATATGAAAGGTTTGGTTTACTTGTTTTTTTTTTAATTTTTTCTTTGAGGGCGGGTTTGAATTGAATCGTGTTTTACTGTTGTAATGTTTTTTTTTTTTGGGTAATTTAGCTTGAAATTAAAAGGGGTTAAGCGAATGTACAGCCTACAAAGGGCATACCCCAAGGAGGACAAAAGAAAATAAAAATTGTGTGCTCCCTGACAAAACCCGCCGGGGGAAGATAGGGTGTCCTTGTACAACCCACAAGGTTAGGATTATATAACTCTTGGATTAGAATCCAATTTGTGAGGTTCACAAAATATACCAATAATAGGCCCACAAAAAGCTCATTGATGTTAAAGGATCACCGAAAAGGGTCCTTCATTGGCTACAATTCTCAGATCTCAATTACCCAAGTGGGACCAAGGGATGAGATATACCATGCGGTAGGGCTGCTTTTTCATACAGCACATGCGTGTAATAGAAAGAATGGACCTTTGAACCTTGAGACCATGGTCCTTTCTTTTCACCAACAGATAATCACAGTGCGTGGCTCAACATAAAAAACCACATGCTTTTCCTTGTTTCAATGTTAACCAGCAGTAGCCCATTGCCCCACATTTTGATACCAGAAATTTTCCAGCGCGAGAGACATAGCAAACCATGGGACTCACTTGGTCCTTCTCCAGATCTCCATTAGTTTTCAACATTAACCCAGCTATTCCAGAACCACATTTATCTACCCAGAAAATATGAACACCGAAGTAATCCAATAAATTCAGAATACAAATAACTAACGAACTTGGGAAAATATCCCTGAGTTAATCCCCAACAGAATTATTTCTCTAGTTTAGCACAGCCCCAACTGGGGCACTAGGAATTTTAAAGGAAATAGGTTCAAACGCACAAGAGTAGGAGCTCAGATCCGATACTGCAATAGGCTTACCTATGCGCCAGGAACCGTGTAGTGGAATTACCTCCTCCACCGTGACACCAACGACACATTATGGAAGAGAACTAATACGCGAGGAAGACGGCAGCAGTACTAGAAACTAACCCCAATTTGTAGTGCGTTTGTGTGTACTCCCTTCATAGAACCCTTTACGATTGAGGATGACCCACCCATAAGGATGAATCGACCATTGTTGAACCGAAAACCCATGACCCATGGAGTCTCTTGATTTTTCTACGTGAACTCCATGGCTGGAGCTATGTGAACACCATCAGATGATGGTTCTTGTACGGTTAGGAGGGATAAGAACGAACCCCCAATTGGTTTTGTGATTACTCATCCAGACGAGGACGAGCTCAGATGGTATTACTCCGTCTGGTTTGTGGTTTGAGGTGAGGACGAGCAAAAGATGGGCTCTTTCTCACGGCTTGCTGGATTAGTGGGGAAAACAATCCCCTTTGTTGTTGTTGAGAATGATCAGTACGAGACTAGATTGTGGATACTTGAACCCCATATATCTATACACAGATGGTTGGGGCAGATAAAAAATTGTAGCTGATTTTTGGGGTGGGGAGTGCATTCTCTAGAGAGAGAAGCTCTCAGATGTTGTAATGTTGGTTCATTTGACGAGATTTTGGTCCTATTTTTTTGTCTTCTCGCCTCTCTAGTTTTTTTTTTCTCTCCTTGTTGCAAAGGGATTTAGACATTTCATTGCATGGACTACAAATCCTACAAGCTATGGGGTTTTTTCTGGTCCCATTTATTCTAATAGCCCTCCGTCGAGGTAGTTTCAACTGCATTGGCCATGTCCGTTTTCTATGCAAGTATTTCATTTGTACACCTTCTGTTTGACTTCATGTTCATCAATTGATCCAAAAACAAGTTAATGATTCATTTTCTATTGTAATGTTATTATTTTGAAATACAACTTCTCCTTATGCAAGTGTTGAACACCGTACAGAAGGTACCTACAATGTAAATGATAAAAAACAAATTAAAGCCAACTCTAAACCAACACTAGAATTACAACAAACAATATGAAGCAGCCGAAGGTTTTTGACTGAAATTACCTTATTGAGTCCAATATTGAAGTAGATATTCTCCATCTAGCGGTGTAAAAGCCAGGGGGCCTGTATTTTTCATAAATCGGTTGCGAGTCCAACCAATCTTTAAATTTCAAACCCCACCTCTCGTAGACAAGCTTGCAATTGTTCTCGTCCACATATAAACACCTTAAAAAAGACGGGTGAGTTACTTGCCCGGCTGTAAAAGTTGTGAGGACTTGGCCGGGCGCATAACTCACAATGGGCACGGGAATGCCTCCTTGAAGGAGCATTCCATGTCCGTTGCTTTGATTCAAAACAACATAGTCCACATTTGCCAAAAACTTGATTGGACAAGCGTTAATCTGAGAATCGATTGCGCGCTTTCTCTTCTTGCTACAACTTTTACGGCCGGGCAAGTAACTCACCCGTCTTTTTTAAGGTGTTTATATGTGGACGAGAACAATTGCAAGCTTGTCTACGAGAGATGGGGTTTGAAAATTAAAGATTGGTTGGACTCGCAACCGATTTATGAAAAAATAAAATACAGGCCCCCTGGCTTTTACACCCCTAGATGGAGAATATCTACTTAGATATTGGACTCAATAAGGTAATTTCAGTCAAAAACCTTCGACTACTTCATATTGTTTGTTGTAATTCTAGTGTTGGTTTAGAGTTGGCTTTAATTTGTTTTTTATCATTTACATTGTATAGGTACCTTCTGTACGGTGTTCAACACTTGCATAAGGAGAAGTTGTATTTCAAAATAATAACATTACAATAGAAAATGAATCATTAACTTGTTTTTGGATCAACTATGAACATGAAGTCAAATAGAAGGTGTACAAATGAATTACATGCATAGAATACGGACATGGCCAATGCAGTTGAAACTACCTCGACGGAGGGCTATTAGAATAAATGGGACTAGAAAAAACCCCATAGCTTGTAGGATTCGTAGTCCATGCAACGAAATGCCTAAATCCCTTTGTAACAAGGAGGGGGAAAAAAAAACTGGAAAGGCTAGAAGACAAAAAAATAGGACCAAAAAAATCAAATGAACCAACATTACAACTACAAACACTAAAATGCCGCATCTCCTTAAGCAGCATTTACCTGTCAACCAGGCCATTTCGAGAGACGTCGAGCCGATAAAACTGAAGTTAATTGCTATCATCTGGTTTACAGATCAAAGAATTGTGAAGGAGAGCAACCCCAAGGTGTCATTGTACAGCCACCTGTCTTTCGTCCGTATCTTCACGCTCAACCTAACAAATAAATCATTTGCAGAGACAATAGTGTAAATGAAGAAAACCATATGCAATATCTCATCAGTTTAAAAAAAAAAAAAAAGAAAAAAAAGGGAAGTTCCACTTCACTAGAAGTAACTACGCCTGGGCATAATCATATGAATAGCATTTAGCCTAGGAAAATAACTTTACTGTAAAAAAAATAATCAAAAGTGTTTCATCTTTTCAGCCTGTTTATCAGCATTGGTCATTAGCTATTTTTATCATGGGTAAATGTACAATTAACCCGAACAAATCAGAGTGGGAGACTGAACCATTCGAATAAAATGACTAATATGTTTGAAATATTTACCTCGACAAGTACTCTTGCTTTCTTCTTCTTCTTCAACTTCGCATCAGATTCATCTTTCTCATGCTTTGAATGTCTTTTCACTCTTTTCCGATCAACTGTCACTGCGTCTTCATCCTCATCATCCACTCCTACACCAACCAGAATGATGCCAACATACAATTTTCTGGTATGTTAAGGTGCTTTCCAAAACAAGCACAAGGACATCATAACCAGCGGCCAACTAGGCACGATAAGCACATGATTCACAAAAGATGTTTGTGAACCTCATCACATAGGACATCCATTATTTTTCCTTCACAGTCGACATCCATCATTTTTTCCTAAATCCCCAATTACAACACTGCAGTTTCTGACATGCAATACGCAGGTAAACAACTATTAATTAAAAAGATTAATGGAATTCGCTTATGCTGGAATACAAATCAGGCATATATACAGAAATCTGACAATTGCAGCAATGCACATAATTGTAACGTTAAAAAAGCTTTACCATCATCGACATCTATGTGAGACTTTCGAATTGCAAGACCACCAAAATCTTCTATATTATCTTCCTCTTCAAGTTCTTCATAGCCTTCAACATATTCAATCTCCTGCATATTTCACTCCCATATCAAATCTTTTTCTGAGGACTGCAAAGTTATCTCCATCAAGTTCATAACAGAGTGACAAAGGGATACCTCCTCAATTTCATCTTCACTAGCAGCTTCCATATCAAGAACTTTATTGTATGCCTCTACAGGATAATTGTATATGTCACCATAAACTCCTTTCTTGAGCCGCTCAAACAATTCTTTTTCAATGCTCTGCAGAATTGTAGACAACTTTAGCAACATCTCTTTTATTTTTGAGATACGTAAATTGCATCAATACCACAGGACAAAAGGGTTATACAACCTTATCCAGGACTGCTGCTTTTTCAGCCTTCTCCTCTGTTCTGGTGTCTCTCTTTTACTCTTTCCTTGGGGTTGTCATTATCTTTTCCCTGGGAGACAACAAGAACAACAGAACATGAAACATACCATAGATGGAAAAGAACCAGATCCTTGGCCATATATATTTCAACCCATTACGCACAATCAGCAGTATAAGCAACATAAATAAGTGTAACCATAGCTAAGCTAATGTAGGCATACATCAACATCACATGTAGATTATACAGTACAGAGTGTGGAGTGGACTTACTCGAAAGTATACAATGTAAATGACACGTTGCCACAAACAATTTAAGCTCATACAGTACCCCAAAACACAATGCTAACTTCTCCATTTCTCATGCATATTCCACAATCCAAATTGAAACTGCATCCCAAACAGTACTCACGAAAGAACTTCCCATGTGGAAGATCAAAGTCCAAATACAAAAGCTGTTGGTAAAAGGCAGCTCAAACCCAAAGATATGTAGAAGGCTAACGGCATATTATTATTTATTACCTGTCAAATTACAGGACTACAGGCCATGTACAACTATGAGAACAATAAAAATGTAAAAGGAGAACTACTCAGTCAAGTTAGGGTCATTAGGACTATGTAAACCATATATCACTATGAAACCAGCCATCTTCCATGCAAACAAGGATTCTGATATAAGAGAAGAAATGAGACACTAATTTCGGTGATATCAAACTCCGACTCAGAACTGATGCCCATAAAATGCAAATGATAGATATTCACAAAGTGTGCATATCACTATGAAACCAGCCGTCTTCCATTCAAAGAAGGATTCAGATATAAGAGAAGAAATGAGACTAATTTCTATGACCCAGAATTGATGCCCCCTAAATGCAAATGATTCAAACTCACAAAGAGTGAGTCAAGCAAAAATTGAAGGATAATTACAACCAGTCAGGCACAAACATTTTTTTCAGCATACGTCACTAGCTCCCAATCCACATGATAATTGAACAATGCATTCATCCGTAAAGTGACTAATGGGACGAGTGGATCATTATCTAATCAGTCAGAGAACTTTTATTCCATGTATGTAAACGGAAAAACATGCAGTAAGCATATCGACCTACCATGCATATGTAAGTAGGGAAACAATGGAGAAAGAGAAGTGTTAACCTGGTTTTCAGAGCAAGTTTCCTCATTCGTATCTGCATCTGAGTCATTTTGGTCAATCGTTGTTTTGTTTTATGAACAAGATACTTAGGCCAATATATCTGTCAATATCCGTCAAGAGAGTTAGCTAAGAAAAGGATAAAATGAACTATTACTCTTGCCAGAACGCTAGAACAAGCTAGATCTTTAATACCAGATGCTTGTCAATGATTTCAAGAGCTTTCTCGTAGTTTCTTGGAAGCTTAACTCTTTCCCACAATTTGTTTGGCATATGGGACCTTTCTATTGTTTTCATATATAAGTAGAAGACTCCTGCAGAAACTCAGGAAAATATTCCATGACGGTTAAACACACATTCAACTATGCACAGAACTGCACATCCATGACATGTTTAAATGATTCATTCCCGAGATAGACGGAAATAATCCAATAAAATAGACCAAAATACAGATTGCAAAAAAGAAAAAAATAAACCAGACAACATAACACAAACACACACACACACACACATGAGGAATATCAAAAGGTTGAAAAATAATTTTTTAGACTAATGGACTTGGTGATTCAACATTTAGTTCTGACACTGGGTTCAGATGGTGCAACCAGATTGAGGTATGAAACAGGCACAATCCCCGAACAAATATATCCTGCAAAGTGAACTCACATAGGAGGCGCAAATTGCTGATTTCCATTTTCACCATACGAAACAAATACCAAGACAGTCAAGACACCTCTTTTCCCGCATGGCGTAGTTTTCTTTTGTTTCATAGCATGCCTAAACTGTGTTTATGCTCAAAATCACACATGGCAAGAGCCAGAGAAGGCAAAAGAGGAATTCAACTTCTTTTTCTAGATTTTTATCTATAAACACTGAAGAAAATTATTAAAACCAACTTTTTCCTTCCTTTCATGGATAGAGTGATTCATGCATTAAGATAGGCGTGTACGTGTTGTGGAGAATAAATGTCTGCTTGGTTTTGAGAAAACAAATTACAACTTGACTAGGTAAAAAAGAATCATTTCTACTCTAAATGGAGAATTGGAGTTTCAAATTGGATCATGATGGACTCGATGTAACTAATTGATAGGATTAATATTTAATACTTCATGTGCAAGTGTGCAACAATCGACACAAGTGTTACTTATTCTCATAAATAACATATCTTGTACCTCTACTCTTATCTTTCAATGAATGAATCCACATCTATCCAAACAGAGCCTATAGGAAGGAGAGACGAGAAAATAGTACCGTCATGGTCGCGAATGGTAGCTCCGATTACAAATCCCAGTCACGTTGTAAGGGATCCGACCGAAATTCCCGGTCGTTATTCTAACACAAAGAAATCAACAAAAAAAAAACAATTACACATTGAAGATCAAGAAGAACAAAACAAAGTCAATCAAATAGGTTTCGACTTCGAAACATCCACTGACGAAAAGAATAGGTTGTTGAACTGGTGAGACTTACTTGGTCATGAAACTGCAATGGTTGTGTCTGATAACTTGCCATATGACCTCGTCGTGTTGCATCTTCAATCAATCGCAGCTTCCTATAAGCTTTCCTCAGCACCAATGATACGTGTACAACAAAAGTCTCTACCATGCCTTCAACACACTCATATAGTGTGCGGAGCCCTCACACTTAGTGTGAAGTGTGCTCCACACACCATATGAATGTGTTAGAGATATGTTGAAGCGCGTTGTAGTACACTTATCATTTTTGTTTGCTCACTGTGTCGAATGGAAATGGATATTAGGGTGATGTGCTCGAAGGGTTGAAGATGAGAAAAGCGAGTTCTAGGGTAAAGCCCAAGCTACTAACAAACGTATAAGGAAGAAAACGCATTTTCCAAACATGTTTTTTAAAAGCGCGTTTCGTAAACACTTTTTTGTAGCTTCATCCGTCTCAAACCAGAATAAAAGCGTGAAATGCAAACACCTTTTCAAGTATTTTGAGAATAAAGTTAGAAAAGTTCCGCTTTTAATTAATAAAGTATAAAAAAACCGCAAAATGGTTAATGAGTCCTTTATTAGGCCCTGCGATAAAGGGGTGGGAGGGTTTTAGATTGGGCTGATTAACTGTTCTACGTTTTTTTTTATAACTATTTTCTTTTAATCGGGTGTTTTTTTAACTTTATTCCAAAAATAAGTTAAATAGTGTTTAGCAAGCACAATTTTTAGAAAAACGTGTTTGCGAAACACGCTTTTATTGTTAATTAGCGGGATGATTAATTTAAACTGAAAGCGTTTTTGGAGAGCACTTTTTTACAAGACGTGACTAGGAATCACACTTTTACGGTGAATTTTCTGTTTTCTTGTTTTCACACTTCGGGATTTTTATAGAACCGCTTTCACAAGATAAGGGACCGAAGGGGATGGAGTTGCTTCAATGGATTTTCCTCTTCAGTAGATCTCTCATTAGATGCAATCACGGGGCCTCCTTGTATGAAGAAAGATTGAGGGGGTGTTCCACTAACTCAGTTTTTTGAAAAAACTATTTTTCACGGGTTTTTATGTGATGTGTTGTGATTGAATGACCTGTCTTGGTGTTTGAAAAAAATAATTTTTTGCTTGTGGAACACCCCCGAGTTTTGCTCGGAGATAACGGGCTTTGTGATGCCGACGAGCCTCAATTGCACTGCCTAATACCCAGGGATTTTGATTTTGCTTTAGAATTCTACATCTTTGAAAGCGTGATTTTCAATCACGTTTTTAGAAAACGTTTTTTCGAAGCATGCCTTTAGCAAGTGTTTTTGCTTAATTATTAACAGAAAGTTAATTATGTCATTATTTGCAAAGAAGGCGTGATTTGCAAACACGTTTTGGTAAAAGCGTGTTTAGCAAATGCAATTTAACGCATTTTTGGAATAAAGTAAAAAAAACACGATTTAATTAATAAAGTTGTACAAAAATGTAAAACGGTTAATCAGCCTTTAGATCGAGTATTGGGTAACAGTGAGTTTAGAAGTATTTCACTTTGGTCCCCTTAACAGTTGTACCTAGGGGTGTCCACGCACTCGTTTTTTCAGTTCCGATTGGAACCGGAACCGAACCGCTAATGGAGAATTTTCATTTTCAAGATCCGCAACCATCTGTGAATGATACGGTTGCAGACCAATTCGGTTGAGGATTGAGCGGATCAATTGCGGATTGGTTTGATGGCTTTGTAAAAACATGCGGATGAGAGCCCAAAAACATGTAAAAACATAAAGTCAACATGTAAAACCAACTCCAACGTTAATTATATTAATTGTCATAAGCAGGGTGTCCATGGATTGGTTCTTGGCGGTTCCGGTTGGAACCAAAATTGAACCACTTATAGCGGATTTTCATTTTTAACATCCGCAACCGTCTGAGTGATCCGGTTGCGGATTGGTTTGGCAGCGGAGTAATCTCAAGTTTTAGACTAAATAAGCAGAGTTAGAGAACTACAAAGCTTGGCTCAACACGGCTCATTTGCGCCCTTAGAATTGGTGGCTCAACAGTCTCTTCATCAGACATTTTTTCGTGCTCAACATTTATAATATGATTGTTTTGTCATCTTCGGGTTTTTAGTTAGTGGAGAATCTGGAGACTTATATTATCGATAACTTGCACTTAGTGTTACATCGGTATATTCGAGATGTTTCAGTTATGCATTCAGCGGCCCCACTTCAGTGTTTTCGAACCCACCTCAATGATCAGAATCATTTACTTTTACATATCTCATTGAGAACATTAGTCACACTAAAAATTATGTTAAATGGGTATTGTTTGGTACTAGGGAAATGCCTATGCCTAAAGGCATGGGTCATTTTAGCTCAACTCGATGAATTACCATTTTGCTATTTACAACCGTAAACATTTTCCTAAAAAAAAAAAAGGTTGAGTATAATAACTAAAGGCAAAGGTAAACATAAAATTGAATCATAAATATTACCTAGAAATTGCCAAGTATTCAAAAGAAAAAGAGGTTCAGTAATTGAAGTTAAAGAAGAAAACAAAACAAAGCAAATATTGAATGCAAAATCAATAGGAACGCAACGCATTACGTTCTAAACACAACTCAAATAACCACTATTCTCTTCCAGGCACAGTTTCCGACGTTCATAATCAATTCACTCCAAAAATATTTTATTCAAGCAATATATCATACAGTTAACATGTCCATTAGAACAAATTTTGTGCAATGACCTAGCTTGAACTCATGACGAATAATCTTTAAGATGCAATAAAACATCGTAAGGTACTTTTTGGATTAGCACATTTCTCAATCACCAAATGAAGGACAATTTTAAAAAAAAAAAAATGCTTCTCCAATTTCTAGGTCAAATAGGGCAGCAATCCTCTGTAGCATGAGTAGAACCAAGCTAATATTCATAACTAATCAATAGACAAACACATAAACATAGAGGAGCAACAAATACTACTGCCGGAAGTCTGTTTGTATCATGCTAGTATGAATTCCAGTTGAAACCAGCCATTGTGAGGATACAAAAATAGCATAAATGGATGAAAGCCTTCTGTCAAAAAATACGCCCCCATATATTATACCTTAAACCTCATCCCCAACCATGGATGGAAAAATGTCAAGTTTGATAATCTTTATTCCATTGGCTGCCGATCACCACCACCATGGCTCTCTACACCCAGTGTCAGGTACTGCACAAATTGGAAAGGAAAGAAATTACGGCAAAGTAAACACTAATGAAACACACGAATAGATAGCATAATCTGGAACAAGAATTTTGATATCTTATGGACAGTTTAGTAAAATGAATATGAAAAATAAAATAAAAAAAACTATTAAATGTCTTCCGCTAACTAGCCGTATCATACAAAATTTGCCAAAGTCTTAAATATATGCAATTCTCACAATCTTTTGTAAGTGAAGCAGTCTTAAGAAAATAATAAAGAAACTGATAATACTCCTTTTTGGAATGGTTTGCTTAGTACAGTCTCGATATCGAGATTATACTATAATCAAGTTGAAGTAAGAATCCATAACCTTTTTCAGTTTTCCATTCCAAACAAATGGAGAAAGGACACACCTTATTCGGAAAAAATGACAATGGGGCTCTCCTTTTTTAGGCCGACCTGTCTTTAAACAAATAAACTTCCATGATAAACGACCACAAACTCTTTCCTTTAATGCTCTTAACAGGAAATTAAAGAAAAAAAAAATTAGGTGGCAATTTTGTTCACTCCACTCATTGCCCATTATGGTTTGGCTACCACCTAACTAAAAGAAAAAAGAACCAAAAATAAATAAATTAGAGAAAAGAGTCTAGAGAGACTACCACCATTGCTTCAACTACTCTTGTAGAAATTTGAAGTCCTAGTAGATAGGCTCTTGCCTTTCAGACACAGCAAGTGTTTGAAAATTTATTCTAAAATAATTGCAACCAATGAACTTGACTGAGATGGGGTTACATGTACGGAAGTATTTTAGACAGAAGAAGTTCAGAATTTCAAGTAAAAGATTGATCATAACTTCATAACCATATTAACACTCTGATGTAGTAACAAAGCCTTCAAAGAGAGAGCTCTTAATTTCTTGAAAACTGAACAGATACAAACATCCAAACTTGCTTTACCGCGTGTCTAACACTGACTGAAATCAGACGGCTGATATATCACAAATCTAATATTAGCCGATATGTATTCCTAACGTTCATAGGGATTTGACAAATTTGGGCGGCAAGTTGAGTTAATGAGATCAATTCATGACCCTTGGACAAACCCAAACCCAACTTCGGCCCTTAAAACCCTTTTAAGTTAGTTTGTGTCTACATAATCCGAAAAACAGTCCTGCATTAAAAAGGGGCCTTTTCGGGCCCAAATGTTAATCCTTCTATGACTAACCTGATGTAAGAAATGCCTTTTTCACCATATTGAGAGAATAACCTCACCATTTGGGTATTACACTTTTCTAATCATTGCCTTTGGCGTCATATCTAAAGACATGGCATAATTTCCAAGCAATGCACCACTTCTAGGGCTGCCGTTCATGAACTGTTCGAGGCTCGACTTAGTAAAATCTCATTTGAGTACTAAACGAGCCGAACATGAACGTCAATGTTAAAACGACACAGTTTTGACGCGTTTTTTGGTCTCCAAATTCGGCTGGGAAGGGCTCTGTTTGGGGCTGTTGAAAATCCGCTTCCCCAAAGCTTGCATTTTATGGTGTATTTGAGAACAATAACCACGACACTCCATATAAATAACTGCGAACATCGCCTCTGTAACCTGAATATTTTTACCAGATAAATTTCTTGACCAGTAACATAGAGTTCCAAGAAAGGAGAAACTCTTTATATGACGATAATTTAACTACCAATAAAAATCTGTAACAACTAATTGCACCTATCCTACTACAAAAAAAAATACGAAATTGGATAAATTACCATGAACTGATAGTACGAAGGTAACGAAGCTGAGCTGCAGCAAAGCTAAATCCTGAAACTACACTTGCAATGAAATAAGCTGCAGCAACCTAAATCATATTTTACACAACAGAAACACCACAATGGCAAAGTAAGGATTAAGGCTTCCACAATTTCATCGCACAGTCCTCGCTATATGTTAACGAGGTTTCTGTGGGGATGGTGAGTGATACCGATTACATCTTTAGGTTTTTAGCAAGTTTTTGGCGCCAAAGAAAAAAATGGATTTTCAACAGCCCCAAACAGAGCCCTTCCCAGCCGAATTTGGAGACCAAAAAACGCATCAAAACTGCATCGTTTTGACACAGCCCCCCTCCCCCCCCCCCCGCGATTGTTGGTGTAAGAAAACATCTAAATATTTATATATTCAAATTGAAGTTCAAAATTAGACATGAATTCAAGAGACGGGATTTTTTTTATCAATTCCCTCACCATCACCAAAAGACGGCTACACAAAATCAAAGCCCATAAAAATGCTTGGAGACCCTCACGGGTTCCCTGCACAATTTCTACCATAAGCAACAACAAAAGCTACTATTATGTGCCCTATAAGGTGCTCAAATTTATCTATTGAAAGCGCATTAAGTCCTCATAGGCCCCATAACACTTGATAGTTCGTGCATAACTTAAGGACCGGAAGAGTGCCATGGCCAAGAGATATTATCTTCAAGAGAATGATTTGATTAGTGGATTTTTTGGTAGATTGATCGTCATCGCTCTCAATCTGAAATTTTGTTGTCCCAAAACAATTCAACCAAATTGCGGAAGAAAACAAATATAAGATCACGTAAACATGACAGTAGGGAAGAAAAAAAAAACACGAGGTTGATCCTCCAAATCCAATGTGTATGCATTCCATGAAGTATAAACCTCCATTACAACACTTCTTCTGCGAGTTCCATTTTTTCCCTTTATGCTAGATGACCAGACACCCTCATGAACTTCAATTTAAAAAGGGAAAAATAAACAAATTGCACTTGTCAAGTCTCTATTTTCAACAGATTATACCAACCTGCAATAGTGCTCAACTGGCTCTATTATTAAAGGTAGTAGATTACTTCATTCGTGGTAAAAGTTTAACCAATTACCAAAGAAATCCAATTTCCCTTGTACAATTTATTCTCCTATCCACAATAATCTTGATGACATGCAGTTGATTCTGAAGAACACCAACATGAAGGCATTGGAGTTTGCCACCTAAGGTGGCTGGTGGAGCTGAAGCCCAAAATCAAGCACCACCGACAAAAATTGCCGCATGCAATGTATGCACAATTTTCAGACCAATCAAACACACACCCACGAAAATCAAACCAGAAAACCCAATTCGATAAGCTAGAGACAGAGAAAAATCATAACTTCCAAGGAGCAGAGCAGCCGATTCGATTCCCACCCAAAGGCGGTGACCCACTGGTATCGTTCTCTCTCTGTGCTGGAAGGGGAAGGGAAAGGAGAGGCCGTGAATGATTCAGACTACAAGAGAGGCGAATTGCGAGGGTACAGAAGACGACGCCGTTTATGTATGCATGACATAGGTTGAACCTATGTTATGTACATAAAACGACGTCGGAACCTTTGGAAGCTTCCTTGCAATTTCATTATTCACTCGAGAATTATTCAAGGGTTATTTATCTGATCGGAACTGTTCAAGTTTTAGATCTTATTAATAAGATAAATCTTGTTAAAAATTATACAAATTCATTTCTTATTAGTACATGATCTGAGATGATTTGTGTGATTTTGTTTTTGTGAAAATAGATTTGGTTACATTTGATCCAATCCCTTCTATTGAAGAACAAAGAGGTCCAGTAATTGCTCGATTGTGATTCATTACATGATTATTAGTACGATCGAAAGAGTTCATGTTGTAAATCTTGTCATTAAGATAAACTATGTTAAGAATCATGTCAATCAAAAATTGAATTGTACATAATCGAAGGTAATTTAAGTGAAATTATTTTTCTTAAAATAGATTTAGCTACACCGGATCAAACTCATTTTTTAGCAGAGAAACCTTATTAGTCTCTGATTAAGGACACTACTGGCCTCCGACAATATCAACGGCGGATTGACGGTCTTCTGCCCCCGCGACGAAGCCTTCAAGAACTTCATGCCCAAGTACAAGAACTTAAACGGGCCGGTCAGACTTGTGATATGGCAAAACGAAAGAATAGTCCTAGTATGTCCATTGCTGCAATTCTCCGAGATGATCAAGGTAGAATTCTGGGTGGGCGTGCTGGTAAAGCTTTTGCCTTTTCTGTGCTTCAAGGGGAAGCCATGGCAGTCCGGTTGGCTGGAGCAATTTTAGAGGAGTTCCATATCGTAGATGCAGCCAGTTATTGAAAGTGATAGCAAGGCTCTCTAATTCAGCTTTGCTCGACAGAAAAAGTTCCTCCATTGGAGTGCTCCACAGTCGTGGAAGATATCCGCTGCTTTGCTGCTACTCTCAATTGCTCCTTTTCTTGGGTTTCTAGAATTTGTAATAGAGCTGCTCGTTGGGTTGGGTTGCATTGCATCCCAAGTTTTAAATGATCTTATTTCCCCAGACTGGATGTTTAATCCCCCTCCCCTGCTATCCCGTATTTGTAATGTGGATGCCGGTGGTTGAGTAATATAATACTACTTTTCTTCAGTCAAAAAAAGAAAAGGGGGCCGGACAGGGCTGGGTTTTTGGGTATGGCTTCACCCGTATTCGACCCGACCAAACTCGCCCATTTTCCATCTCTAATTAGGGCGAAAACCAACCATGCTCTCTTGCCAATAGCGGACGACGACCATGGTACGTATATATACTGTCCATTCCATTGATATATGTAGTTCTTGTATGGTTCAATCTGTTATAGCTTTCTGATGTAATTGGTTGAGTTCTTCAGTGTCAAGTATGATTGGAAATGTTTTATAATGGATTTGTCAAGGAGGTGGTGTAGGTTTTAGTTTCAACATATCCTGTTTTACGAGCAGAGTTACTACCAAAGCAAAATTTCTACCTGTATAATCTGTGCTGAAATTGATGGTTTAACATTGGCCTTCTAAAAGCATTAAGTCTCTTCTGTTTGGTTTGTCCAGAGATAATACCTCTAGAACTTTTGTATGCATAGCATTCATGATATTATTTGTTTCATCGTAAATGTTCCACGATTGAGCTGGTTGTGGATAATATCTCAAGATTATGAGTTTCAGAAATGTGTCTAAGATTAAGGCTGTATATTTTTAGAGTGATCTCAAACGAGTATAATTAACTTAGGACCGATAACAATCCGAACTCGGGAAAAACAGCCACCACATCTAGGGTTTCTCCGCCTACGCTCCGACGGGAACCGTAGTGTTGGTTGTGGCCCTTTGCCTAACGGTGTGTTGGTCCATTGGCCATCCTCGCCGGTTTCCTTGTTGGAGGATCTCGGTTTTGGCCTAACGGCTAGAGGTTGGGCTGCTTCCAGGTGGTGGGGTCTCGTGTCATGGCGGCAACAACAGTGCTATTTGATGTTTCGGCTATGTGGATGGTGGTTCTGGTTTGGGTTTTAGCTACTTTTGCTTCCGGTGTCTTCGAACAAGTTTGAACCTCTCCTTTCTTCACTCTTTTTTTCACGGCATAGGGCGTTTCTTTTGGTGGTGGGTGATGGTTTTCGGGTTTGGCGCTGTGGTGGGTCTGAGGTTCGCGGCTTTGGCAATGATTGGGTGGTTTTCTGTGAAGGGAGGCGGCTTGGAGATGTGGTTGGATGCTTGGAGTGATGAAGAGGGGAAGCAGAGGTTATCGGTGACTGTGGGGCTGGTGTGGTGGAGTTGGAGCTGTGGGATGAGGGGTAGTGGTGATGAAGAGGTGGTCGGTGGCTGTGGGATTGGTGCGGCGACATCGGAGCTGGTAGGGGCTAGGGTTTGGGGTTGGATGATTGAGGTGGGCTGGCCCAATTTTTAATGATTTTGGGGTGATCTGAGGTTTGGTTTAAACAGTAGATGTTATTTTGGGCTTAGTCCATTGGATGTGTTGTTGGCATCTTTCCAATAGCATTTTTTAAAAATCGAGAGGCGGAGAAGTAAGTTAAGATCTCGCAAGAAGTTGTTCGATGCATTTTCTTTCCTACTGTTTTTTGCTGATTTCATTTTGTATCCCGATTCTTTCGTGATGAATGAAATTATTTTTGCCGATAAAAAAAAAAAAAAAAAGAAATCCGAACTTTGGTAGTTTAGCTTTTTGATTAGTATAAATTTATGGCGTAGTGGGTTCTTTATGTTTGGTGTGGAAACTTACTAGGTTGTTCATTTAAGAAGCCGATCTCCAACGAGGTTTTTATCGGCCAAATATGAGTGAGAAGAAGTAGCTTGGTTTTTCAACAGCCGACATATGCAGCTGAAGTTTTGAGAAAGTTTCAAAACCTTGTGACTTTGTGTCTATCATTCTCGTTTGCCATTTTAAATGCGTCTTCGTCGTTTTTAGTATTTTATAGTCGGTATATGTTACTGATCAAAAATTTTGTTCACTCCCTCTCTCCTTGCAGTAACACTAATGGGAGAAGCCAATCACAACGGATTTGCATTGGATCGTTCTTCTATTTGCATGAGAGGACTTGTGATATCGAGTCTCTAGTTTTCCGATGAATGTAATAGATTTGACTCTGTGTTATTTGGATCGTTCTTCTATTTGCATGATGTTGAACGTATATTGAAGTTCGATTTCATTTGTTCGTTTGGTTTATGAAACTACTTTCCTTGTGTTGCAATTATTCCCAGGAGGCTGGAAAACATTATTATGGTTTACGTTTTGCCTGAACCCTTCTACCTGCACCGACGCCGTCAGTGCGTGGTCGGTGCAGAAGGAATTATCGATTCTGCCCATTGGTTAGTGAGGTTCTTTGCCCTAGATCATCTCGTGTGTGGGAGCAATGCTAGGAACAAGACTTTTATAGTACGCAATTTTCTTTTCTTTGTTTTGTCCTCCCTGGGATATGCCCCTTGTAGACTGCACATTTGCTTAACCCCTTTTAATTTCAAGCTGAATTATCCCTAAAAAAAAAAAAACAAGACTTTTATAACGCAATTACTGTGAGTAGGATACACATGGGCCCATATGCACCAAAAAGTCGTGGACCCAGTTATGTCCTGGGTTGTTTTTCTAGACTTTTTGTAAATCCTTGTTAGGCTCAACCTAAGCTTTGCGGATGTCAAAATCTGCTCATTCGAAAATAAATTAAATACGCATGAAAAACAGGAGAGTATAAGACTGAACATAAAACTACTAGTCAGTAGCTCATCAAATACTCAGATGATCGCACACAAGTTCTCAGCTGAAAGCCTTATGCAAAGGAGTACAATTATGTTTTCCTCGATGTTTGGTAGGTTTAATGAGCACGAGACCTTTGGCTCAGATCAACTAAGGCCCTCCTCTAACCATATCAATGTACTGCCGAACGATTCTTTCTATCAAAGCAGGATGGAAAGGGGGATGGATGCCTGTGTCTCTTATGAGTTCCCAGTTGCCTTTAGGACAAAACCCTTGATGTCGAATGTGTCGCTCCCTTTCTTTGTTATGACGCCCTGTTCACAATTTCAAATGGCACATGTTAGACAGAAATTTAGGTTACCGTTTGGTTGCCTTTTTGCCTTGCTTGACAATTGCTACAACCAAGCAAATAAGAAGGGTTGTTAGTGCACACTGCACATAGAGTGGCTCAATTGCTTACTAGAGGCCGGGGCAAAAGTGATGTGTGTGTGAGAGTTGATTTTTTAAAAAAATACGAACAATAACTTCCGACCTATAATCAATGCATGTTTTATCAAAATTTGACTTGCACAACAGGCATCTCTAATTATGCCATAAAGTAGCATTAATTTTTCTGTCTTTTCCGTACCTTCCATACCATTTGAACGATAGAAGCAGCTTGAATGCAATCGAGAATGCAATTCGTGTGGGATAATGAACGGATCAGTACATAAAAAGCACATAAAAGCACAATTGCAAGGGTCAGATTAGATGCCATTCAACTTCATTTACAATCTGTTGAGAAGACTCCTACTCCATTGGGTAGAAGACGGAGGAATAGTTTTCTTGCAAATTAGAGGAGTTGGGCAGTTATCAATGGGCGGTTACCAACCACTTTACCTTTTTGCCCATAGTAGTTGATTTCATCTGAAATATATTGAGTGTAAAATAATAATGGTGTATGGGTAGTTTTGGTATAACAAAAATATACACTCTCGCAAAAAAAGAGGACACCAAAGTGGTGTTCTTCCTTTATAGATTTTAGAATAGATTTTTGGAAACCAACTCTCCAAGCAGATAACCACTTTTCTAACAAAAACCAATTTGCTTGTTCCCGCAAATGGAAACCGGTAGAGTGCAACGTTTTTTTTCTTCTTGCAAATAAGCAAATGCTATTTACTTTCCAAAGTCTTTTTTTTTTTTGCTTCATGAGTATATTGGAAGCCGGATAGAGTGTAATGTTTTTTTGTTCTCGCCAATAAGCGAGCAAAGTCTCTTCTTTTTTTGCTTTGTGAGTGTATTGGGTGAGAGAGAGAGAGAGAGAGGTGCAGACCTTTTCCGTAATGATACCACTGATCATACAAGCAGGGGTAACGTCGAATGCTGGATTCCAGACAGAAATTCCAGACGCGGCAACTTGTTCTCCAAGCCCTCCACGTGAATGCAGCAATTCCTTAGCCGACCTTTCTTCTATGACAATTTCTTGCCCAGAAGAAAGTGCTAAATCGATGGACGTCAGTGGAGCAGCAACATAAAAAGGAATATGGTGATGAAATGCCAACACAGCAAGGCTGTATGTTCCTATCTTATTAGCAGTATCACCTGCATTCAGATACACTGCATCACTCCATCGATACTCTTATCTGAATCCTTCGTTTAGGTTTTCTTGAAAGCCAGCTTTTTTCAGGTTATTACCTTTCTTTTTTGTTATTATCAGTAATAATTCTTTTGAGAAGGCATCAAGGGATGCCAACCATGTAAAAATTAGCACGTAGAACAAACAGCAAAAGGAGACCGAACTATAAACCTGAAAATATACTCTTCTCTATACGCCAAAAACATCTAACTTATCAAGAATTAAGGATTTGATCAAGGGTTGGTTTGCACTCCCTTGACTCCAAACTAACAAACTAGAAAGGGAAAGACTCTTAATTTTATCATCTGAAATTTCTTTTAGGTTTGTATCGAAATTTTGACTTTTTTGATTTTTCTTAACCCAAAAAAGTCTACTGTAGATATCCCAGACAGACTTAAAACTTTACGTGCAATTAGTTTACTAAAGTACCATTCGCGGCCACACGATCTGCTCCAACAATGATAGCATTTATACGTCCAGCTTTCATTAGTGCAGCTGCAGCTGAATCAGTGATAAGTGTTGCCGGAATATTATCATGAACCAACTCAAAAGCTGTCAATCTGGATCCCTGCGGCAGGTACATTATATCAAACCATATAAAGGCTTTTGGTAGGAAGAATATAACCAAATTGTATCACGACATGTATAAGATATCACACTATTACGAAACAACAGAGATAGAGTGACAACCATTGGAGTGCTTATTTTGATAGCAATATCCAATACAAATTTAATAGCAACTGTAGGTGTATCTCCACCTGTGTGTTAGGTATAATAGTTCATAGTCTGTTAACTTTTATCTTGTGCAATGAGGATGTGACCTCTTGACATTTGCGTCTTGTTTTGGTTTTTGAAACTTTCACTTACCAAAACCAAAAATACATAGAAATAACACTGTAAATGTCATAAACACAAAGTAATCGAGGCTTGACACCTATTATGGGATTAAACAAAGGAACGTATCTGTATTACCTAGTCAAACTTTGTTTTGAAGCAACCACAGCCATAGTTACCTTCAAATTTCCCTTTCTACAATAAACTCAAGTTCTGCTATATGCATTTGACATGGGCCAATCACTTCAATATCTTAGGCTACAAACTGATTTCTTTTGCTTCAGCAACCTCACATGAGACAATCCACCTCACACTATCAATTGGACCGCAGAGCTTTTTTCAGTCTCATTTGAGTAGCTGCCTTGACCAAATCTTTACTGTTTTGTGTACACAACTATGTTAATCTCGGCAGGAATTTCTGATTGTAGAGGACATTTGGGACTGAGAGGTAGAATTAGGTTACCAAACCAGCAATCCCAAATTCTAGTTTTTTTAACTTGTATATTTTTCTTTATCGGCTAAAGAATACTTCATTATCATAAAGATAAAAAAAAAAATGTAATCATTACAATAGGAAAAAAAATGCATTTAATTTTTAACTTGTATATTGTGTTCATTCCAGATTCATACATATAGCCAAAGGTAGAGCCATTATACAACTAGAGTGCACGGTGCACCTATATCTGGAAGCCCCTATAGGAGTTAAAGAGTACCTATGTCCTATCTGAAGTCATAAAACAGAGTGCCAATCTGATCCGGTAGACTCTAGAACCCTGTCAAACATTGAAGGCACTGCACACACTACCACGAGTCTTCCAACAATATTGAGCTCTGACTTTGGGACTATGAGGGAGGCTGGCAGCAAAAGTTTCACATGATGCTAAGAATAGAAACAAGTACAAGGAATACACTCACTTGATTGAATGGACGTGTTTCTGTGCAATATGCCCTCTCTAAAACTCCTCCACCATGAAGTTCACGAATTACTCCAAGAGCAGTACCATATCCAGCTGTAGCAAGACTACAAAACCATAGTGTATATCAAGAAGTTATGAAAGATGGGGTCGTAAACAGAATGCGAGCCGTACTCTTGGAGAGAGGGAGTACCTGCCGGTGTTGCAATGGGTCAGAATAGACAGCCTCTTGGAGTCCCCCAGCTGGTGCTGAAGAAAAATAGCTCCATAAGACCCGATTGCTTTGTTTGAAGCAACATCATCCTTAAGCATTAGTTCAGCAGCTTCAATGTAGGCCTAACAGTAACAGAAACTATAAGTGCACTGGAAGAGCATTACAATGGGCCAAATTTCAGGTTCCATTGAAGGCAAATTTCTAGATAACCCACAATGGGGCCAAAAGAATAGAGTACATAGAAGTCATAATCCAGTACGAACATAAAGTAGGTCAGAAATTGGGCAATTTTGTTTTCATTGTCCTTCGTTCACTGCCACACAGCTTCCTTTTTGTGTTTGGTCGATTTCAGGTTTTTCTCGCTTCTCCTCTTATTGAATCCCTGGGCAAGGAAGACTTCGAAGCAATCTTGTAATCCGGGGGCGAAGAATTTCCTCTACTAAGATCAGGGCCCGAGGGTAGGGAAATTGGGTGCTAATTGGGCTAATTTTCCTCTTGGTGGTACACCCTAGGTTGATTTTCCTTCGTAGTTTTCAGAAAGATCAAGAGAGAGGTTTCTAAGGATACTACCGATCTGAGGGTACGATCAATTAACAGAGAGAGTGTGCTGCTGAAACATCTTTATATAATTGTAGCTTTGCAATCACAAGGGACTCAACAGTCTTTGATTACTATAACTATGGATCAATATTGGAAATAAACATCATATATGCAAAATTTTAAATCTATAACAATAAATATTAGTTGTATCCTTGTATATACTTCGATATATGTCCAAACAATACAACACACCCAAAAGGTTTAGCCTTCTAGCTTCTTTCTCCTATGCCAATACAATTACTACGGAAAAAAAAAAAGAACATGGATAATCAAACGAAAATAAAATGATGAGAGAAATAAAATAACAAAGGAAAAGAAAAGAAATGAATCAATTATGAAGAAAATAAAAGTAAGAGAAGACACCTCCACGCACATGACACTCGCTTTTTCTCGGTGAAAAAAAGAAGACTACATTGTATGCTTCAAATGTTGTAGAATTTTAAATTGAGCTGAAAACCAGCAATGGAGAAATGATCCGTGAAGAGAAATTAAAAAAACTATCACCCCTACTGAAAAAGTCAATGGAAAACTATTGCGTGCATGCTAAGTTGTAAAATACAATGTAAAAATTACTGCACATCCTACTGCAAACTATATTTTAATTGCTCTCACTCTTCAAAAAAGAAAAATAAATAGAGAGTTAAGTTCATAATATGTGACTTTTTCCTCTACTACATCACTATATTGCAATAAACCACTCAGGTATTTATCCAGTCAGAAAATAGCAAATTGCTAATTGAGAGGTCTCGGCAAGAGAACATAACTACCTGGAATACAGCGATTGGATCTGAAGAAGTGGCAGCTGCTTTTGATATAACTTCTTTAAGTTTTGTTGCAGCATCTGAAAGATTTACAGCGGTTGGCCGGCTGACAAAGTTTGCAGACATCAGCTAATAATAGCAAGGAAAAATTACTTACCTCTACTCCTCTAGGGTTTAAAATATAATGCCAAAAAACATAAATCACTGTCTTAGAAAGCAGAGCATAGAGTATTATTGTAACACTAGTGTGGTATTAGAGATTACCTTGAGACAAGATAATCTAATTTATTGGCGAGATAAGATGCTGCATATTCTGATGTCGCATTCGAAGTTTCCAAGTTAGACACTTCAACCGCCAGAGAGAGTGTGCCCGCTACAGCAATTGCAGGTGCCCCACGGACCACCATATCCCTTATTGCGCTCCTGAAACAATAGGTGAAAGACTACTTAGTGCACAAAATTTCATAAGGCATGACACGTGAAATTAATGTGCAAAAAACTTCAAAATGTCAATTAAGGGAAAGTGGTGAGCAACAACTGTGGCACTGTCCCCAACATGTACTTAAATTGTAAATCGTGGTCACATAATGCCAAGCAAGGTATTGATTGCATACATTTAACTTTGCTGACGGAAGATGTTGCACGGCAACACAATAAAAAGAAACTCAAAACGACCATCTTGGTTGTGCAGTCTTCAGCAGTGAATTTCATGGGATATGGATGCCTTAAAATAATCTAACAGGATTTCAGAACTAAGAGCTGATTTACACATAGAAATGTCATGGCCCATGGGCATCGGAAGAGAGTATAATGTACAATACAAATGTGAAATTTTGTCAGAAACATCAATCACATCACACAAATAAAAGCGGCCATGGAAATATTCAGCCAATCTTTGGGTTTAAAACTAGCAGTGGACAATAGCGTTATTGGAGCTGATAAAATTAAATACCTTTTCAATTTATGTTTGGAAAAATGGTTTCACCCTAACTATATTCCTCTTTTCTCCTTTGAAGCAATGAGTAAAGATCAAATGGGAGTAACAAGAACCATCGAAGATGAAAATTTGACAAATCAAAAAATGATGAGAAGAACCACTGTAATCCCCTACAATGGGGGAAGGAGTGGGGGAGGACTCGAGACATGGGAAATAAATGCACAAAGTGTTTGCTTTCAGAAAGTTCTGCAACAGAAAATAGCAGCACCATATACCTCAAACAATTGAGGAACTTAAAGGGACATTACTGTCGAAGTATGTCCACAAATCAAAGCTGAAAGACAATGGAAAGGGCAAGCGTAGGGACCTAATTCAGTTTATGTGCTTATTACCTTACTTAATTCAAGATTCAGAGCATCAATAATGTACAAAACACTAAACGGATATGATCTACTAGGAAAAAATGTTCAAATGTCAAATGTCAAATATACATGAGATAGACTAAGAAATACAAAATCAATATGTCAGAGAGCTGAAAATGATACCATCCATCGGCTGAATCTCGAATATCCATGTAGGTAGTTTCAAGAGGAAGCTTTCTCTGTTTAAGAAAAAAAAAACAACTTTTTGAGTATCCGGAGGAGAGGTGATCAACTCAAACAAAGAGAAGAACCATCAATAGCCCAGTATTTGCCTTGTATAATATTATGTCTGACCTAGATTTTCATAGTACTATTGCCAGAATAACTAATATGTTTCCAATGAAAATTTGATTTGATTTTCGGATAAGCAACAGGACTTATAGGATTCCAATCATGAAATACAAAAATGTTCCCATCAAAATTGCATTGTTTGATATTTGAAAGTCCTTCGCCATGGCAGCACTAGTGGAGCTTCCATCTTCAAGTAACCGAAGCCATCCCAGCACCTCCTCCAAGTGAGCTCACTCATCTCCACATATAGCAAGCTCACATCCAAGGGTCATTTTCCATCAGACCTTAGCGAAGTCCTAAATCTTAGAGCTCCACAAACTCACAACAAACGATCAAAGGCGACTTTAAAAACATCCTAAACCGGGAGCAGGGCCTAGATACCTCACTCGGGACCAAATGAGGCATGTAATTTGGAGGCAAGAAGAAAGGGTTTGTCAATGAGGTTGAGATTGCCCTTGTCGAGCTCTACCTTGACCGGTGACGGTAAGAGAGAGTGAAAGGGGCACCGACCAATCCGTCTGAATCTCAAAATACATATTATCAAGGTTCTAAAACTCGCTAGGCGCTCCCAGGGTAGCCGGGCACCTTTTAGCTTCCAGGACCAAGTACTCGGTGCCTTGTCGGGCAATTAATCGGGATAGTCGATCTAGTTGGGTTAGTTGGGCTAGTCGGCGAGGGGCCTTCTAGCACCTAGGCGGCAAGTACTCGGCCTTCCAGACCTTCTTTTAGAACGCTGCATATCATACATTCTGTCATTCAGCTTTATGTTTTGATTTCCCACAAGTCAGGTGCGGCCCAAGGTCTTGCAGAGGAGGTTCTCCCACGCCAACCTGTTAAGACAACGAGGAGAGGCCACCTTTCCTCAGGTGAGCTAGACCAGTTCACAAAGCCTCCTGTATAATGGGAGATACAAGGATAAAAACACACATGAGCTACACTACTTTACTCTGTGGTTTGACCACTATCCACTGCCTACTTTCCCTCTCTTTCTAAAGTTGTTTGGCGAATCGGAGCTTCTCGAACCATTGTGACCTCTATATTCCCAGAAGGCCACATCAGGTGCACTTCAAATATTAGCAACCAATTTGTATTGCTTATTTCATCTTGATAACAACTAGCCTTGGACAGAGCTCAATGGGAAAAAAAATTCATGTAGCCGACCGATCCCAATTAATTGGGACACAAGGCTCGGTTTGGTTTAGTTTGGTTTAGATTTCATTGTGTTGATAAGTAGGCAGCTAAAGGTGTACAATAATTACTGTACTTTTTCCTCAACAATAAGCAAGAGGGAACAAAACCAATTAATTTGCAATTCCTTGGAATCAAATTAGTGACTTTTAATTGCACAAACCTGCCTTAGTGTACGTGTTCTTATTTTCTCTTTCTTTTTTGATAAAGCAGCAGACGTGCTCTTGAGTAGTACTTAGATAATTTCTCATCTACATAAAATAGATGTACCTGATCGAGTAACTGAAGTGAACCGCGTTTGTAACGGATAGACTGAAGAGAGGAGCCATTTTCGACGAGTCCTTCTGCAGAACTGGTATCAGCTGCCATTGATTGGAACCCTGCCACAGTAACCAGACAATTAATCTGTCATACATGCACGTAATTGATCAGCTAATCACGTAGAGTAATCAGTATACTGGGAATAGATTTCTAATAGTACCCGATTGAGAGAGAGAGAGAGAGAGAGAGGAAATCCTCTTAGCCGAAAGCTACAGCAATTATTCTGTCGTCGTCCTTGGTCGACGGGCCTTCCCGATCAATTTGAAGACGGTCTCATGTGCCACACTCCATCCGTCAACGGTCCCAAAAAAGACGTGAAATTTTGGATAAAAAAAAAATAATGGCTGTGTTCGGTAAACAGTTTTGGTCCGGTTTTGGTACTGATTACATCATTATTTCTCTCTATCTCTCTTCACTTATTACACCTGCTTACATCATTAAAACTAAACTAAACTAAACTATCTAACCAAACACAGATACTTTGGCCTTTTCCTTTTCCAGTTTAATTTTAGTTTTATATTTGATGACATCATCATTTTTCTTATTTCTCTCTCTATTTCTCTCCACTCATTATATCTGATGACATCATCAAAACTAAATTAAATTATCTAACCAAACACAGCCTTTAAATTTTTGTTTTGTTTGTAGCAAATTATAAAATTAAACGATGTCTTTAATCTGGTGCTAAGAACTCAAAAAATTACGTGTAGACGTACTATATTTTTTTATCCGAAAAATTGCACATCTTTTCATATCGGACTATCAAAATGGAACAAAGTGAGTACATCTTCAAAGTGAGTGTTTGAAAGCCAATAATGTGCTTACCCAATACGACTGGTATTGGGAGCGAAACACATGAAAGTGAGTTAGATAAGAGGTGGATGTGATATAAAGATAAATTATTTAAGAACAATTATGCTCTATTTTACTAACTCAAAAGGCCAAAAAATCAGTTAATTGTGGCTTTCAAGACAAGTTCTTCTCTTACAATATATCACATAAAAAGTCGTGAAAAGCAAAAAAAAAAACTCACTTAGTGGAATACCCTCTTTGCTAAGAAAGGATTTTGTTCGGAATGAGAAGACCAAAATGCCCCTCTCATATTTTGGAAATTACGTCTCTTCCCTCAAGGCCCTTCTCTTTTTTGTTTTTCTTGTTCAAAATATATATATTAAGGCTTAAATTAATACGTCCATTGTTCTATAAGCCGTATTATGATTGGTATTGATCTAGTTATGCAACAATTTGAGATTCGTTCTTTGTGATTTTATTTTCTATATCCATAACGAAGTAATGGAAATAACGTTTTCTTAAGGTAATACTATTTGATACTTCTTAATTTAAAACATAATAGATAAATTCAAATATGAAATGTGAGTATTTTGTGAAGTGGAATAACCAAATTGTTTTTAAATTAAAAATATCTAAAAAAATCTAAAAAGCTTATTTATACATGATACAATACAATAATTAAATAACCAAAGTAACATGGTCAAAAACCAACTCATGATCCATTTTGGTGATTATACTCCCAGTTATTATTTTTTGTAGCTAAATGTATTTTGCACATATCTTCCAAACACTGTCCAGATACATAATACATTTTAATCATTTTCCAAAAGGTTAAAGATGCAAACTGCAGAAGGCAAAAAGGGAAAAAAAAAAAAGGCTCCATGGAAAGTTATTGCTTAGAGAATCTCCTATCAAGATTTAAAATTTTATTTTAGAGACCGGATGTGGCATATCGAGGGAATATTTTGTAATTTAATTTATTTTTTCTTCATCTTTTTGGACTTTTTTGAGGGACCCATCGTCTTTTTTTGATATTTGGTCTCCAAATTTTCATTTGGGTCTCCAAATAAAGAGACCAACCCTTCATTTTGGTCTTCAAATCTTTAAAAAGGGGTCTTCAAATAAAGAGACCAACCCTTCATTTTGGTCTTAAAATCTTTAAAAAGGATGATGGGTCCCTCCACAAGATACAAAAAAATTAAAGAAAATAAGAGATATATTGCAAAATCTTCACTCAATATGTCACATTTGGTCTCTGAAATAGAGTTTTATAGCTTGATAGAGCATCTCCTGTCAAGCTCTATATCTTCAATTTGGAGACTGAATGTAACATATTGAGTGAAGATTTTTTAATTTACTTACTCTTTTCTTCATTTTTTTTTTATTTCATGAGAGAATTTTGGAAGGACTCATTGTCCTTTTAGAGATTTAGGTGTGAGTCTCCATATTTGGAGAACCACACCTCTATCTTGGTCTTTAAATCTCTTAAAATGACGATGAATCTCTCTAAAAGGGAAAAAAGGTAAAGAAAAGAGGGGTAAATTACAAAATATTTCCTCAAAATGACACATTCGGTCTCCAAACTGGAGATATAGATGTTTTAATATGTGCTCTTAATTGTATGTCAGTATTATTATGCTTGATGTTTTTTTTTAAAGAATTGATATTGGCACTCCCTTTTTCAATAGGCAGATTCTATTCGCAACCGAGGAATGACTAAATTCAGCCCACTAAAAACTCATTTTGGAAATTGCTACCCTTTAAGCCATTTTTGGCTAAATACAAACCACAAATCTCAAAAAAATTCCCAATCTACCTCTCTACACCCCTCTCCCTTCCTAACATTAATCTACTACCCAAACTACCCCTCCTATTCATCTAAACCTTAAAATCAAAACAAAAAAATCAAAACCCCATCTCTTCGTCTGCTCCACCCTGCCACTCCCCTCTCTTCGTTGTCTGCTCCAGATCGCCATCACCGCTGCCTTTTAACGTCGTCCTCTCTCCTCCACCGCCACACACCACCATTAGCCATTACCCCACTCTTTCTCCATCGTTTGCTACACACCCCGCCTTTCTCCTCTCTTCGTTGTCTGCTCCACGCACCGCCATCACCGTCGCCTTCTACCGTCGTCTTCTCTCCTCCACCGCCATCACCGCCCACACACCGCCATCACCACCATTAGCCATTACCCCACTCTTTCTCCATCACTAATCCCGCACCTCCATACACTGCCATCACCACCGTCCGCAATACCATCGGTGCCATCACCACCATCGATCAAGATCTCTACCACGATCAGGAGACTTCAACCACGAAACTGTTCAACTGACCTCTCTAAGGTAAATATTCAAACCTTCTACATACATGTGTCATTGCATTCGAAACCCTAGAAAGATGGTGCTACAAAACTGTAATTCAAATATCCAGTATTGAAAATTTTGCTTCTATTCAAATTTGAAAAACTGAAATTTGGTGATAAATTCAATTGTTCATGTATGAATGGACGGACCGACATGTTTCAGTTTGGAGAAATTGATCGTTTACAATATTGGGTTTTAATCAAAACCAAAGAGCTGCGTTTTTTATAAGCCCTAATCAACTATGAATCATGGGCGATAAGCACTATCACTACCTAATCAACTAAGAATCATATTTCCGATGTACCAAAAAAAAAAAACTAAGAATCCACCACACAAAGCAATAGCTCCACATCCATCCTTTAATTAATCCTATATCAAAGACAATGCATATAAGGTTATGCTAAACAAGCATGCCTTTCCATTTGTTTATCAGATTACATCTTTCCTAACCTTCTCATCTTGGTCTGAGTATTCCAAAAGAAAAATCCTATAGTATACATTGCAACAGGGCTTTCTAGCATTTTTTAGAACATAAGTATAATAAGGCTTTAAGTACTTTGACAGTTGTTAGAGATACTTGAGTATGCCTTAGCATGGGAGCATCTCCATCTTTCTCCTCATCTACAAGTTTAATAGCTAAATAAATGTAAGTGATGTTCTATGGATGAAAAAAGTTGCAGGAATTGTATGAAAGATCCTGTCTATTTATAACTTCTTTCTTTCTCATTATTTATTTTTTAATCAGGATTGGCCACTTTTTTGGGCCCCATGCATGATTAATTTTATAGTAATCCCACTTAGTATAGTGACTTTAATCACATATTCTGGGCAAATCAAAAGAGGAAGCCCCTGTACCTGAGGACAAACATACGCAAATTCCACGAAGAATATTCCGTGAGTCCGATTTTGTTTACCTTTGAACATTAATCTTTCATTTCATAGTTTTAGTTTTATTTTATAATCATTACCCTCATTTCTCTCTCTTCCTCAAATTCAATTAAGGTTCTTTTTTGTACAAAGTCTGTTAACCATTTGGGTGTTACCTTATTGTGTTTAATCCCCGTGTATCATGGTTCCAATATGTCAGGTTTGGCAAACAAAGATTATCAATGTACCAAGTTCGAGTGTTAGTCAACTAGTTAGGCTCGATCATACCAGGGCCATTATTGATATGCAATCATCAATTTACTCTTATGAATTGCAAATCTTGGTTAGGGTTGTCATATTCTTTTATGCATAGTTGTGGGGTAAAAACCCTGAAATTGGTTCATTGAGTGATTAAAGAGAAGTAAAAGATACTATACAGACGTGTATAGAATGCAATATTTACAATTTTTGCCTTAAACAAAAAGGAACTTATGGAATATTGAAAAACAACAATTAGAATGGGGTTTTCATCTGACTTTCACAATGCAAAATATGAATACGGTTTTGAACTTAGGTTATACCAAATTTAGAAACTATCATAAATTAAAATCTGAACCTTTTTTTTTTTTTTGTAGATTTCAAATTTTAAAGTTTTGGTTGGTTGTGCTTGCCGTTCAAGTGACTATTCGGTGAATGGTTGTGCTTGTCATTCAATACAGTAGCAGTCCCCCTTGATAAGTTTGCACACATTTCAATTCAAAGGGGCAATCACATTTCTTTGACCCCGTGGTGCGCACTCTCTTCTTCACAACCCGATCAACATCATCAGACTTCTTCACACACTTCCTGTACTTCCCACTTCGTTCACATGCAAATCTCATCCTTGGCCTACGACCCTTTCTGGCTTTCTCAGAGACCTTAGTTACAGTCACATGACCGTGTGCTTCACTAGTACTTTTTATCCAATCTTTTAACGCATCATCCGTGGCAAACACCTACGACCATTATAAAAATAACAATCAACTCCACAATAAAATTATGGACATACACATTTCAAAGGATATAAATATTAACACTCAGCTCCTCCGTTGTAAAATACTCCGCACAATCATATAGAGTAGGAGATGGGCCTATGTGGCTATCACACGTTGAAGCGTCACACTGAAAAAGCAATTAAAAAAAATACATGATCCACAAAAGTACATATTGATCAACAAACATCAAGTGTTAACAATTGAAAACGTGACAAATATTCCTTTATTAAAAAATGAATTGTGACCTATAATTCGGATATTTAAAATTGAATCATGAACAGATGGAAGTATTATAGGTCAATGATCAATACATCAAGATTTAACAATTGAAAACATGTCATAATTTTAAATATTAAATATTAACTACTATTCGGACAAACATTTAATTTAAATCTTTCCTACAGTTCCGTGTTCATATTTTATAAGTTGAAGCAACATATTAATTTATATTCTAAAATTTGAATAGATGTATAAAATTCGGTTTTAAACAAATGAATCAATCGGCGGGAATTTAAACCTAAGTTGTTTTGAACTTTTTATCATGTTTTAACAATTGAAATAAGCTATGTAGTTCAAACTTTATAAAATGAAAACCACGTGCAACTTCAACACTGGGAATCCGAATTTCAAATGACAAAAATGCAAAACTTAAATCTGGGTCTTACCTCTTTGCTCGTTTTTGCCTCCCAAACCACTATTTTCTTCCCTTCATCTTCCTTTTCGACCTCCTCGCAACTTGTAATCGAAAAATTAACACCCATTTCCGTTTCTTCCATTTCAAAAAAGGACCATTGTGGGTCAAATGTAGGTGAAGAACCTTCCATGGAAATCTCCATTGGATTCTCCATTGATGGATGAGGAGTGGAGTGAAAGTCCTTTAGGGTTGGGGGTGAGAGATGGAGATGGAGATGTGGGAGAAGAGAAGATGAGGTTTTTTAGGGCATGTACTAGGAAGAAGAACATGATCGTGTTCTTTACCGGAGTATTTTTATTTTATTTTTCGGCAGTAATTGTGTATAGTAAATGGGTTGGACCTAAGATGGAGAAGGGTTGTATAATTTTTGTGGTTGTTTTCAAAAGCTTTTTGCTATTTGCATCCACTCATTTAAGGAAAAAAAGTCTTTTTACGTAGGGGCATTTTTGTTTGCTATTGATTAAAAGTTAGTGGGCTGAATTTAGCCATTCCTCAGTTGCGAATAGAATCTGCCTTTTCGTTATTGACACTTTTTTTTTTTTACTATACATGTGTTGGTATTGCGCCGTACAGAGATGGAAACCAAACATGTAACTTTGGTGTTGTGTAGTGGCCCAAACACCCAGGCATATTTCAAACAACAGAAAATTGGTGTAAAGGCCAAGTTTGAGGCCTTAAATGGTGTTTAGTCCAGCTTAATTTATTTTAATGCCTCCAATACATTGATAGAAAAATTTTGAGGACTCAAGGACAAAACTAGACAAAAATACCCTTAATGAAAACATTACTCACGCGCGTGAACAGTGCATTAAAAGCGACCGTGAACAGTGCGTTGAAAGTGACCCATCACCCTTGCTGATGCCTTGAAAACGTTGAAAGTGACTGCTCCTTGAAAGCGATGTGTACTGCCCAATTCACGTGTTGCCCCTCTCTCTCTCATCAGACAAATGGAGGCGGGTGATTAATATGCAGTGGATATAATTGAATAGCGACGGGTATTACCCTAGTGTAGGTAGGACAAAATTATTGTCCATTTAATTTTGGGATTGAGTTTAATTTTGGGGTTTAATTTTAAGGGTTTAGGCTTTTTGGGGTAGGGTATAATGTGTTTAGGCATTTTGGGTTTAGACATTTTGGGTGCACTTTCCATTTTATGTTTTTTTTAATTTATTTAAAGACTTTCATAGAATGCGTCTTAGTATTTTAGCCAGGTTTTTAGGGTACCACTAGGGTTTTAGGTTTAGGGTGCACTTTCCAATTCTGAGGGGTTTTAGTGGTTTAGGCAACTTTTGTAGGGTCTTACTAGGATTTTTAGACACTTTTATAAGTCTGCTAGGGTTTTAAGCACTTTCATAGAATGCAAGTAAGGTCTTAGACATTTTCATAGGGTACCTTGGGGTTTAAGTTTAGACACTTTCATTAGGTTTGGGGGTTTAAACACTTTCATTGGCTAGTGGGGGCATTTTGAAATGTGTAGGTGATTTATCCTTTTGGCATTAAAAAAAATTGATGTCCTTATTGAAGTAAATACTCCCTCCGTCCCCATTTATTTGTCCATTTTGGGAGTTCGTGCCATTTTTCAATTGATTATATCTTGTAATATACATTGTTTTATATGATTTCGAAAACATTATTTTATAGAATTAATTGAGATCTATTAAACAAGATCCATATTGAATATAAAATTCATTACCGATTAAAAGTTATAGCTTGTTTTTTATCTGGTTAGAATTGGACGAGGGACCAAAATTTGGGGACGGAGGGAGTACATTTTTACTATGTCCTTCTAAAAAACGGACCCTTCAAACAATTGGGCGGCACAAAAATGTCAGTATGGTTTATTTTGGAAAATGACTTGAATTTTAGGATAAATAAACAACATTTAGGGTACATAATATGCCAATCATCTTATTTTGCTCTTATAACCAATGATAAAGGTCATTAAAGTGTTAGAATTTTCTTTATTTATCCACTTCAAATTTTGCCATTTACATATAAATATTTTAAAAAATATAAAATGTTTATTGTAATAAATTCAAAATGGCATCAATAAACATATCGGTACTACTATATAACATCTCCACAAAAACAATACGTTAGTTGGTCTAAATAGCATAGTAGAGAAGAGTTTGTTTACTTAGAGCATCCTTATTTGGGGCACCAAAATTTTCACTAAATTTAACTTCAAAAATATCTTTTATAAATTAACAAGTTACTTTATCAAAAACTCACAAAATTAAACTTTCTATTTTAACTTTACTATATTAAACTACTTCCCTCAAATCTACCCAAAAAAAAAATTTCTCCCTAAATCTTAACCTTCCCGTCTGGGGAAATGATTTCCCGAGAGAAAAAGGGGTGGACCCACACACACACACACACCCACTTGCCGCACAAAACTCGGGAAAAGAAAGAAACAATAAAAAAATGGTTTGGTGTGTGAACAGTACCGCACCAAAATTAATTTGGTGCGCTACTGTAGCAAAACTAATTTGGTAAAATAAAATAGAGAGTCTAATTTTTAGGGGATTTGGGGGGGTTTGGCTACTCCATTTAACTTTTAAATTTAACTTAAAAGTTAAATTGAGAGTACACAAAAGGATGCCCTTACTATATTTTTCCCTAGCACGCGAACCATAAAATTATTCCTCCTGCTTACATTTCAAAAGATAAATCCAGGAATGCTAACGTAAAAGAAACACTAATAAATAATTTACTCCTACAAGGGTTTAAAATAATCAGGCGTGGCAGAGTGAGTGAAACAAGTAGCATACTTGGCCATGTGCAGCAGAAACCAATTGCATCTTTAAGAATTATAAAATGGGATTATCCAAATTGAGGGGGTTTACTAAAAGAATATAATGTTTAATAATGCACGGTTTTATATCCGATGGAATAAATTAGGGCATTTTAAAATAAGAAGACATTCGTCAGAATGCACCTCACTTAAGAATATTTGTATATGCTTTATTTAAATATAGAATCAGGACTGCAATGAATAAACTATTGGCAGTTTTACCTACCGCAAGTCACATTCAACTCATTTATATCTGATACGTATTTCCAAAAATTTTTTTGCTAGTTTATAAAATGACGGTTTTGGTCATTTTAACTTAAAAACTATTGACAAAACCCAAGCTATTCATTTTATATATCTATCGATGTTCGATTAATCCAAATTGTTACATGAATACACTCTACTTTGTGGCTCTACAAGATAAATGATTCAAATTATCGGACCAAATGCATGGTAGGGCCCATCAAGAGGATCTGAAAATCCCATTCAGACATAACATTCTCTCTGTGTTTATACAAGCGTATAGAACTAACGTTTCACTCTCCCTTGAAACATTCAACTACTTTCATATCCATTTATTATCTTGATAAGGCTGTGGTAAATACTCCTACAAATTGGTATGTGGCAAGCCTTTTTGTATTTTAAGTCATAAAAATTCATACCCCACAATAAAATTTCATAGTTGAATATCAAAAATTTGTATACCGGACCACGAAAAAATCATAAACATCACTACAAAATTTCATAAACAGACAACATAAAAATTAATGAAAACCACCCCCAAAAAATGCATAAATTTTGGAATGTCTTTTCAAGCCCGTGCCGTTTTCTTTTACTACAAAATTCATAAGCACCACCACGAAAAATGGGCAGAATGGATAATTCCAAAAGAAAAAGGTTCTTTTGGTAAGAAAAGTGATTGAGTTATGTTCCAATCGACATTCAACTAATTTATTTATTTTACCTAAATAATTTGCTTTTCAAACTCTACACGTTAAGTGTTCAAGTTCGTAAGGTATTTTGTTTTTTTTTTAGCATCTTGTGTGCACTCCTAACCAAGGTTTTGAATCCCGTATTGTACCAGCCAATGCGTTTATTCTGGCTCAAATACCGGTTGGCACTAGTCGTTACCGGCAGATACCAAGCGCACCGAACAACAATGGACTAGTTTTAAAATTATTTTTCTTTTCTAGTACCTGTCAATGCCAGACGGTACAAGACTAATTTTAAATTTATTTTTCTTTTCAATACGCGCTCTTTGATGTTAGAAAATACTAATATTACTAGCGATAAATCCAAAACGGTACCTTGTATCTCACTTGTACCCGCACGTACTCCCTCCGTCCCAATTTTCTTGTCTATTTACGGATATGCATGACATTTTTCAATTGTTTATATATTTCAATCTCTAATAAATAATTTTAAAAACTTTGTTTAATATTGCTCATCGAGAACTATCAAATATGATCCATATTGAATGTACTCCCTCCGTCCCAATTTGTTGCGCCTGTTTTCTTTTTGAAACATCTCAAAAAATTGTCTATATTTCATAATCTATAATATTTTTTATGTTTTTAAATTTTTTTTAAAAAAAATTAATTGAGATCTATCAAACAAGATCCATATTGACTATAAAAAATATTATAGATTGAAAGATATAAACGATTTTTTGAGACGTCCAAAAAAGGAAATAGACACAACAAATTGGGATGGAGGGAGTATATAACATTATACATTATATAATACAAACAATTTTTTGTGACGTCGTGAATAATAAAAGGTGGACAAACGAATATGAGACGGAAGCAATACTATTCAACTATTTAGTATTACTCCATTTGTTTAGATTTGTTATAATTACGTTAAGCCCGTTATAATTCCTCATGTAACAGAGGATTAGTAAATCTCGTCAACATTGACCTGATTTTTCCCCCAAATATTCCATTCCCGTGTTTTTCTCCACCGTCTCCTCCTCCTCATCCGTACTGTCTCCAAGACCTTTATACATCCACATATACATATATATACATTTCCATTAAATACTATTTTTAGGTTTCTTCGATTGCTCTCTCTCTCTCTCTCTCTCTCTCTCTCTCTCTCTCTACCTTCCGCTCTTCATACTCCTCCACAGTTTCACTGGTACTATAATGCTATCGATGGCGTGTTAATAATTGCTTTGAGATCCGAAGCTTTTGGAGGCTTAATTACAGGTAATTCCCCTCCCTAGATGAATTTACAGTCGAGATTGGATGCGTATCTCCGTATATGCAGGACGTATATGCATGTGCTTTATAGTTTTTCTTAGACTGGTTTCCTTCGTAGATGCATTACCTAGATGCTTATCGATGTTGTTTGGATATTCTGTACGCCATTGAGGTGATCGATGAATCGTACACAGTAGATTAGGCTCGTGATCCGGAATTTTTGCATCGCAAGATCAGTTCATTAACTGTGCATTTCCATGTATACTTATATTAATATATTAATCTTTCATCTTTTATATCCAAAATGTTTTTTTTTCCCTGTAATGAAAATCGCGCGAACATTGCTAATTTGAGGTTTGGATGCTGCAGCGGCTTCAGATTCCTTTAACCAAATTATTTGGTGATTTTCGGAATAGTATTGATGCAAAAACTAGACGAGAATGGTAATGAAAGTGATTTGTAAGGCTCCGTTTGGATAGCGGTGGACTTAAATGACAGGACTTAACGTTTTTATTTAATTAGATAAGCTCAAATTTAGACTTAATTTTTTAGATGGGGATTTTGATATTGAGTTTGAAAGCTCTATGTCTCTATCATGATTGTTTTGAAATACTACTATTTAAAGAGAATACGACGTCTTTTAATTACTAATTCAGAATCCTTCATGAAAAGGGGATTATAATTATACTGTTATTTGAAGAGAATACGACGTCTTTTAGTTTTAGTCCACTCTAGTTTCACAAGACACCTAAGACTTAACTTTTATAATTTGATTAAAATCATTCACAAAATCATTTTATTTAAAGTGCAAAAAAGTCATCCAAAAAAGGAGCCTACATGCCATCACCAAGGATTTTTCATAGTTAGGAGTGACTGGTTTAATCACTATTTTACATTATCCTCATTAAGTCATACTAAAACATCGTGCTTTTTATGTGCGTGCCATGTGAGGTGGAGCTGATATCCTTTGAACTACTGCTGTGTATTAGTCTAAAACAATGACTTAAATTGACGGATGCTATATCTATCAAGCATCTTGGAAGCATCATAACTGTCAAGAACATAAACATGTTCAGGCACGCACACACACACACACACACACACACACACACACACACACATATATATATATGTAACTTTTGTTTTTCCGTACTTTATCTTGGTGTTGCATGTCCATATGGATGGATTAATGTGCAAACATCCACTATCTACTTTTATATCTGGGCTATCTGACTCTGGCGCTTGTTCAGTTTCTGCAAGTCAGGGCCAGATGAGGTTTTCTTGTGCAGTTACATACCTACATTATAGTTCTCCTGAAACCCTTTCACCTAACGATTTTTTACAGATATATTTTTAAAGGAAGTTCAATTTCTATTGATGACATCTTGACAAGATTGAGTCTGTGCTTTATGCACATAAAGGATGAAAGGAGGTTTCTATGGACTGATGGGCAAACAGATCTCTCTCATCCTCATAGCTCTTGTCTGCACAACCATTTTCATTTGGGCATGGGAGAAAAATCCAATACTCTCCTCCTTACTTCCCCCTGAGGATCGCTTGTTGCAACTGTCTCCAGGTTTGCTTGTTTTATTTCAATTTAACCGATAGTGTTCCAAAATATAGCTTAAGTAATGTGCTTGTGGTTTCTGGTAGCTTATTTTCACTGTTTTTTAATTGTGTTGACAGAGCTGATGAGTGTTCCAACAGCTTCAAAACCACAAATATCTTCAGTTACTGAAAAAGAGGTGGTAAATGAGCATCATGAAGAAATATCTACTGGAATTGAGAAGAGCACAACAGATTTAATAGCAACGCCTTTCAAGGAGAATGGAGACATATCCGACGGAGAGTTGGCCAAGGAACAAGAAGAGAGAAAACATCCTGATGCCGCAACTGGAATGGTTTCTGAGAACAGCATTGATGTCGAGGTGAAAGGTAGTGTTTTCCTTGTGCTTTTTATTCAATGGGACAAGTTCCTTTTGTGCACTTCTCATTACACGATCAATCATCTGCTGAATTTCATTCGAGCATCTGGCAAGTTAGATTAGCTTTTTATTGTTGACTGTATCTTTAATTACCAACTATAAGAGAGATGATATCAGCATCCCTGCGTTCTGTTGAAGCAAAAGTTAATTTCTCCCAGTTAACCATATTGAACCAATTGTAATCCTCGATGTACCTTTTGTTCGTGTTGAATCTTCCGAGTAGCTAGAAGTACTTGCAAATGACATGGTTTATTATGGCTCTAACCATGAACCCATGGCTGTGACAGAGGAAGGAGTTAAAGACGATTTTTCTTTAGAAGGTGAACACCAAGCAAAAGGAAGTGCCAATTTAGAAGCACCAGTGGCTTCCACAAATGCCAGCTCTTTTACTAGTGACGATTTAGATACAAATTCAAGGACTCATGTGACAAAGCAAGGTATGGTTGGTCCATGAGTTGTACTATGTCGTATTTTTGTTTTTCCCCTGCTCTTAAACAGTTAAAGAATCCAGGAGGAATCTAACATAGACCAGATTCTCACGAGCAATCGTGGGTATAAAATAAGGCATTACCTTTGATCTGTCCATGAATTATTTGGCTCTATATCCCACATTTGATGTACTTCTCTGGTTCATTGTAGTCTTATTGTACGAATTTTACATCTCTTGCTCCCACGCTTCCTATTTTTCAAATTTCAGACTGATTATCAGTTTAGGTTTCGTGTGCTTTGCCAAAGCATGATTTCCCCCATATTCAATATTCATTGGCTTATTACTGATGCTTTTGCTAGCTGATTTAGTTCATAGTGTTCTTTTGATGGTCAATTGTTGTAAGATCTTCAAATAGCCTTTTGGAACTATATCATTTAGGGTCTAAAACCTTATTTTATGTGGTGGTGCTGAAACTCCCGCAAGTATCATGAAATAAGGAAATTAGGAATGAGTTAAAGAAAGAAAAAAAATGGATCAAAACTAGCAGAGCAGGATTTAGTAAGTATCAAGGGACTCTGCAAAAAGAAACTCTACAGTGAGGCAAGAAAATGAGAATTTGACTTCGCACCTGTCAAAGGAAGGTAGAATATTGCTCCTGGTCGGAAGTGTTGTTACATTTTCGGACAATAAAAAGAAGCTTGCTGCACTATTTTCTTCTAAGCATGACGTATTAGGTAGTATATTGTGCATCATTCAAGAAAATTGTTATTGATGGTTACTTTATGTTATCAAGATTTTAGATTCTCCAAATGCACTGGTGATTTACATTTGGTTGTGCATCAAAGCCATGCACCAGTGATTTACCTTTGGTTTTTCATCAAAGCCAAGCCTCGAAAGGTGTATGAAGATACTGTATATTTTCTTTTGAAAGAAGTGGATTTGTGTGATAGTTGCTTGCTTTATGTAAGGACCAAGTTTCGGAGTTCTTTGTTTTGGCAATTCCTTTTGACAAAACACACATTTACATCGAGTTTTAATTTTATTTTTTAGAGTGTTTGTTTAGGTGTGGAAAAGAATCATCTCCTTATGTAATGGTTGAGATTGCGATAGTATGTTTTTTAGTGGTGAGCTGGGTAGGTTATTTTACTAGTTCAGAAGTTGCTCAAGACTTGCTCGAGCAACATGTCCAGCAACTCTTCTGCCAAGAATAACTCTAGGACTTGCTCGAGCAACCTGTCGAGCAAGTTGGGCGCGAATAGCTTCTATAAATATTGATGTGCTGGGGTTTTTTCATTATCTCTCATAACCTATAGCAGCCGCACTTTTTGGAAGAAGAGAGAGAGAGAGAGAAGTTTGTTGATCTTTTGAGTGATAATCTTGGAGTCTCAACACAAACGAACAATCGTACAACTACATGTTCATCTTCAAGAAGTTCTCTACAATCTAGAAGTGATTTCTAGTGAATACTTTTGGTGGGACTCCGAAAGTATCCAAGGAAGGCTTGTGCGATTCAAGGCGTTTGCGATCAAGATCACTAGGTGCGTTGTACGTGTGACTCAGCAGGTGATACTTAGAACTTTGTGAGGATTTACATTGTTTGGATAGGTATATCTGTAATTGCACAATGAGTATAGTGATTTTGATTCCTTCCCGTGGTTTTTTACCCATTTAGGGTTTTCCATGTATATCTCTGTGTTGTGGGATTTGATTGCTTGCGTGAATTTCTGCTAGTTGATTTAATTAGTGATTCGCATTCATATTGTTAGGGTTTTTTATTTTAACAGATTTTAAGGGAACCTTGATTTTTCAAGTGGTATCAGAGCCAGGAGGTCATGGGTTTGAGTCGCGGGAGCGTCATCGTGAGGGAGGGATTGTTAGGCCTGGAGTGCCCCCATAGATTTGGTTACGCAATCACAATGCCACTCCCTGCAACCGCTTTAAAAACAGACTTGCGGGTACGATGTCGAATGCCATAAAAGACTTAATTGAAATCATTCTTAACACCAATTGGTTTTAGGAGAGTTGGTGGAAAAGCGGTCCGACACTTTATGTCAGGTAGGGGGTGGCCCATCTGTTTGGTTACTCTTGTCCGACTGGGGTGATTGATCATTTCCAAATGGCACTATTAATAGGATTTTGTTTCTTATGTTTTTCTGGATATTTTGTTACTGAGTACTGTTTTTTTGTAATTTTTTACTGAGGGCTGGTTAGTAATTGGCATTTTGTTTTCTTCCAATTTCAGCATGTAACTATGCCAAAGGAAAATGGTTGATAGATGATAGTCGGCCATTGTATTCCGGGTTTGGTTGCAAGCAATGGCTGTCAGGGATGTGGGCTTGCCGCCTGACACAGCGGACAGATTTTGAATATGAAAAGTTGCGATGGTGGCCAAACAATTGCCCAATGGAAGAGTTTACAGGGTCAAAATTTTTGGAAAGGTACCATTTTTTTAATGTCTTGATAAATTTGACATATAGTTGGACAACATTTTATAGGGTGTGTTGATTAGTCTTCATAGTTATGGACCTGTGAAGTAAACACAACCAGACATGCTTAAGAACCAGATGACCCTCTTCCTATTTATCCTTTCTGGTCTTTTAACTAGGATTGAACAAATTATGTAACATATATAGATGGACGACTTAAACTTGGCTTGGCTTTTGGGCAAGGCATTGTTCAGATTGCTTGACCAAAGCGAGTACATGCCCAAAGCTGGCAATACAGAGAGTTAGTTCTGTTGACCTGGTAATGCCCTACGGTTTTTCTGAGAAGTGGGACTTTTTCCCATTCTAGTCTAGACAAGTTCTACTGTCCTTTGGGATTTGAATCCCTTTTCATGACCATTGTCCTTTATTGTGTAGCTGCTTGATATTCAAATTATTCTTCTTTTATACCTTTCACTCCCAGTTTATACAAATAGCTGATGTCCTTTCGGCTATGCATTTAGTATCTTACTGTGCAGATTCTGGATAGGATGAAATGACTTGATCATGACAATTTATTTCAGGATGAAGCACAAAACCATTGCCTTTGTTGGGGATTCATTGGGCCGACAGCAGTTTCAGTCTCTAATGTGCATGGTCACGGGTGGTGAAGAGATGCCTGAAGTTCTTGACGTGGGAAAGGAGTACGGTCTTGTCAAGGCGAAGGGCTCTATACGCCCTGATGGGTGGGCTTATCGTTTCCCAAGCACCAACACTACTATCCTTTACTACTGGTCAGCAAGCCTGTCTGACTTGGAGCCAATTGATATCACAAACCCTTTAACAGATTACGCCATGCACCTTGACAGGCCGCCGGCATTTTTGAGGCGTTTTCTTCCCCAATTTGACGTCTTAGTTCTCAATACAGGACATCATTGGAACAGAGGGAAGTTTAGGGCAAACCGATGGGTCATGCACGTGGGGGGTGTCCCTAACATTGACAGAAAAATTGCAGATATTGGAGGTGCAAAAAATTTCACAATTTACAGTATTGTCCACTGGGTGGATTCACAGCTTTTAAAATATCCAGGGTTGAAAGCGTTCTACCGGACTATCTCACCAAGGCATTTCTTCAATGGGGATTGGAATACTGGGGGTACCTGTGACAATACTACCCCATCTGAAGGGAAGGAAGTTTTACAAGATGAGTCTAGTGATTCTGTTGCGGCTGGGGCGGTGAAGGGAACGGAGGTTACCCTTCTGGACATAACAGCTTTATCTCAGCTGAGAGACGAGGGTCATTTATCAAGGTACACAATTAGGGCAACACCTGGCATGCAGGATTGTTTGCATTGGTGCTTACCTGGAGTTCCGGATACATGGAATGAAATCCTTGTTTCGCAAATTTAGTCCAATAAAACTGGAATTGAATGAAGATTTCTTTTTACCAAACTGCTAGAATTTTTCACGGATTGGTTTAAAAAACTTGCGATATACATGTGGAAGATCAAAGGGGATCGAATAGTCAATGTCACTCTGCACCATATGTTGCCACTTTGGGCTATTAAAGAGAGGGAGAACTGTTTAAGATGGAGAAAATAGGAGGATACATCTGAGGCAGCCGAAAATTGAGTTCTGCCGCGTTGACTTGTTTCTGCTATCTGTACGAAGGACAAAGGCTCCAACATACTATATGTAATTTATTTTAATTGTAGTTTGGAGCATGGAGCAAGAAATGCTGCTACATAATGATTAATTTGCTGTTACATAATGATTTTTTTAGCAAAAAATCTGTGTTATGCATGGGATGTATCCATATATGCATAAATACATAGTGAAATGTTGTTACATATACATGGTTCGATATGAATTCACATCATATTTGAAAGAATAATACGTCAAAATTAACCATAATACTCTATAAACAAAAGAATAATCATGAAAGGACAAACTAAATTACATTTTACAAAAGAATTAGTGTGCCCATATGGCATCAAATTTGTAGCCTCATGTTCAGATTGAATATTTACACCATGCCTGGAATATACAAAAGAATTCCTCCAAGAAACAGTAACATGAAGGAAAGAATAGAAATCTAGTATGAGTTAAAGAATAATAAAACAATAACATGAAGGAAAGAATAGAAATCTAAGGGCTCGTTTGGATGGTGGATATCCCACCCGGATATGTTTTCACCCCTTCTTAAGAGGGCCCCCAGTCCATATCCCCTTGTTGGCAAGTACTTCGGTCTCCCCCATTTCTTTTCACCCCCTCTTCTCTTCTATGCATATGGCTTCCCCTCCCGGATAATTTTTTGGGTCGCCTCAACCCTCCCCAAAAGTTATCCCCCTGTAGAAAGGGAGGTTATTGACGAAAATCACCCTCCTTATCCCCTTCATTTGTGCTGCAAATGACACTGGTGTACATTTGCGACTTGGAAGTTCGACCTGTGTGTGGTTTGTGCGATTTGTGGCGATCCCTATTGCGATCTGTTGAAATCACTCCAGGTATGGTTTCGATTGGCAAAGAATTCGATTTATGTACGTTTACACAAGTTTCGATTGCCAAATAACTCGATTTGTTCCATTTTGTTCAATCTGTTGATGTAGATTTGTTGCAATCTGTTGAGATTTTTGGGGTTTTTACCGTTTTAACATGAACTAGGGTTTTGGAGGTCATACATTTATATATATATATATATACCACTTCTGGTCCAAACTCCCTTATTTTGTTAAGTTCCGGACCTCATTGATCCCGATCGAATTTCGACGATCCGAACCGTCTAATGTGTTTAAAATGTGTTTTTTAGGGTCCTCGCGAGAAGTCATCAAAAACAAATACCCGGAAAGGCTTGATCCGAGCCGTTTTTCACAAAACTTCTCGCGAGGATCCTAAAAAACACCTTTTAAACACATTGGGCCGGTTCAATCGTCGAAATTCGATCGGGATCAATGAGGTCCGGAACTTAACAAAATCCGGGAGTTTGGAGGTGAAGTTTGGTGTGTGTGTGTGTGTGTGTATAAACAAAAAAATTGAGGAGAATAGATCAGGGATCTATATAAATGAGACTACTTGTCAGTGTGTGTGTGATTGATGTCATCCTCACCATGAAACCGTTTCTAGCTATTTATTAGGATGCCAAGATTGAATAGAAAACAATTACGGACGAGAGAAGAGGAAAAGGCAATTATTGCACTAAACATGTTCATTCAGGCTGCAATGGTGGTGTTTCGCCTTTACTTGTTTATCGTATCAACAACTTAGTATTCCCGTCCTAAGTGTGCATAGAATCCGGACTTCTACCAGACCCAAGTCAATGCTGTCAATAGGCTCGTTAATGGTAACGAGATTGATTGTCACAAACAGTTGATGGTCAACAGACAAATTTTCCTAAGATTGTGTTGTTTAGTTCGAAGTGTTGGCTTAGGGGACTCTCGGTACGTATGTGTCGAGGAAAGGGTAGCTATTTTCTTATGGATCTTCGCATACCATACAAAGCAAAGGCATACAAAACATCAGTTTTGGAGATCCACTGAAACCATAAGTAGGCATTTCAATGCCGTACTCCAAGCTGTCTTATGCCTTCATAGAATTCTACTTATTACTCCGGAGCCTGTACCTGCGAATGACCAAGACAGTAGATGGAATTGGTTTCAGGTACATGTCCATTACAAATGTTTATAGTTAATACATTTTATACCCTCGCTCCACCACATGTAATTTCTTGCAATTACCTACTCAAATTGTTGTAGAATTGTCTCGGGGCTTTGGATGGGACCTTCGTGCCAGTGTATCCCCCGACAGCAGACAGGCCACGTTATAGGTCAAGAAAGGGTGACATTGCAACAAATGTTTTAGGTGCTTGTACTCGAGACCTAAAATTTGTCTTTATCTTGTTTGGATGGGAAGGGTTAGCCACTGACTCTAGAGTCCTCAGAGATGCCATCGCAAGACCAAATGGTTTGAAAGTCCCCCGTGGTATGTTCCAATTGCTCACCTTTCCATTGAATCCATTACATCAATGTCGTAACTTCCCTTCGTTACAAGACATTATTACCTTGTCGACGGCGGATACATAAATGGGGAGGGTTTTCTAGCACCGTACTACGACGAACGATATCACCTTAACATTTGGAGGCAAGGTCACATGCCCCCTAGCAAAGAGGAGTACTTCAATAGGAATGTCATTGAGAGAAGTTTTGGTGTGTTGAAAATGAGATTTGCAATTTTGAGGTCTCCCTCATATTACCCCATCCAGACTCAAACTTGTATCGTCACAGCATGTTGCCTTCTCCATAATCTCATTAAAATAGAGATGTCTAATGATCCAATCGAGTTGGAGTACACTCAATGGGAACAAGCTCACCTCCATGAAGTTGACGTTGATGATGATCGCATTACAAACATAGAAACTTCTAATGAATGGACCGCAGAGAGGGATGCCTTGGCTACTATCATGTACAACCATTGGCTAGCGAATGGTGGGGGACAAGAGGTTCATCCACCATGAGTGCTTACCATTTTTTAAGTATTGAAGGAAACTGTATTAAGAACTTCGTTAAAGTATTTGTATTACGAACTTATTTGTAGGGAGTTTCTGTTATGCAATTTGTATTAAAAGACTTTGTTTTAATTATTTCCATGTGCCATGGACATTTAATGTGAACAACTTTGAATGTAGTATAATTTGTACATTTGTGGCCTCCAATATATATGATTTTGCAGTGATGGATACCCAAGAAGGCCAAGTGTCTAACAAAAAGACAACAAGGAGCCGTAGGGTATGGAGGAAATTGGAAGAGGATGCATGTATGAAAATCATGGTGAATGAAATTTCGGACAAGTGGAGCGCCATTTGATTGAAAAAGAGTTGGACGAGGTGTTGCCAGAAAGCCACATAAAGGCATCCCCCCACATTGACTCTAAAGTCAAATATTGGAGACAAATGTACAACAAAATATATGACATTTTACAACTTAGTGGGTTTGGTTGGGACAATGTCAACAAATGCATCGATGTGGAGGAGGATGTGTGGAATGAATTTGAAAAGTTATCACATTGTGATTTAATTAAAATGTTAAGGCAATGTCATATCATACTCAACTTTAATTCTTTGGGTAGGTGCACCCTAAGAGGGCGAAAGAGGTGTACGGGAAGCGTTTCCCTTACTATGAGGATTGGCAAATTCTCTTCGGAAAGGATAAGGCAATTGGGGTAGGTGCAGAGGATCCAACCCAAATGGAGGCATCGCCTCCAAGAAATGAAGTTGTCCATGAGATTGTTGAAGATGATTCATTGGAGATGGGGGAAAAGAATCCTTCTCGCGAAGGGCACACCCACGGGGGAGGGGACTTGTATGATGAGTTCTTTAGTCCGGAATTTGTCAATGTATAGTACATGAGTTCCACACCTATGGGCTCCACCCCCCACATTTCCACACCTACCGAAGGCACCCCCCACACTTCCACACCTTTGGGTTCCACACCTTTGCCCTTTGCATGTCGTATGTCAATCCCGATGTCCACGACGCCTCCGGCCAATGCCGCACCTAAGAAGGGGAAAAAGAGGACAAGAAGCGGTGATGAGGGGTTGATTGGTGAAAGTTTGCATAATTGGTGCGCAAAGAGCTTGGTGCACATGGAGAAAATGGCGAATGCAATGGGCCATGAGAAAGAGTTATCCGCTTGCCGTGCAACGATTCCAGATGTACTAGAAAAACTTGACCTTATGTTGGGGGAACAATTCAGGGTGGCCGTCGTTATTGAAGAGAAGGATGAGAGGGTGATCCAATTCTTGAACACTCGTGATGATAAGAAGCAAGCTTGGGTTGAGGCCGTCTTGAGGGGTGAATTCTTTGGTCCCATTTAGGCAAGTGTGGGAAAATTGCCTTACTTTCTGATGTGGCCAATCGATTCATTCTTGTTGTATATGTATTGGCCCATTTTTTGAAGTGGCCTGTCGCTCACGTACTATACATGCGGTCATTTGGTAATGTTTTGCAATAATTAAGTACGTTCTTTGTCAGTTTGTACGAGCTAAACTACATACAATGGTAGATAAACTCGGTCTTACATGTATGATGGATCCTTTGTGCACATGATTGCAAAATTGTATTAATGAATGAAACAATTTTTGCATGACAGGTCTTGGGTGGTTGTTTGGAAATTACTATTGGGCAGTGATGTATATTATTTTTGTTGATGAAGGTAGTTACCTTGGCGGGGCAACATTGGTTGCCACCATGTGTACCCTTGTGAATTGAAATTTTGTAACTGAGCCCTTGTTACATCACATTTTTGGCAGGTCTTATGTGCGTGTGTGTGGGCCATGTCTTGTTTATGGGGGATATTATTATCTTTTAGTACTTGGTAGCGGCAATGATGAGAAATCTGAGCCTTTAGGCTATGATGAGTATTGAGCCATCGTATTGTTAATGGTATTGCACTACCTATTGTGCTCTTGTAGTGCAGTGCAGTGCAAGTGTAGGTTATGTGATTTTGTGAGTGTGTGGTTGTGTGACTGTGCAGGTTCTGTGATTTTGTGAGTGTGTGACTGTGTGACATTACAGGTTCTGTGATTTTGTGAGTGTGTGGCTGTGTGACATTGCAGGTTCTGTGATTTTGTGAGTGTGATCTTGTGCATGTGTGTGATTCTGTAGACTGTGTAGTGTAGTGGAAGTGCAGTCCTGTGCAGGTTCTGTGAATTTGTTTGTTGTTGCTGCATCTGTATGGTTTTGAAATCTGGGGAGTGAATATGTTATTCTGAACCTTTTATGTACTGCAATTGTGAAATGTAGGCAGTGATGAAGTTATTCTGAGCCTTATGTATGCTGTTGTTGAGCTAATCTGACCCTTTGGTGCATTCTGAACTGTTTTAGTGGGCAATGATGAAAATTTTCCGAGCCTTTGGTTGTTTATGAGCCCTGTGCAACCTGTTGTTGAGAAATTCTGAGCCTTTGGTGTCTATTTCTGGGCTGTTAGCAGGTGACACATGGCAGTGAAAATGACTTTTTTTTTGAAGTTGTTGCCTTGGCGATGATGAATTTTTTGAGCCACTGATTTAAAACAACCCTAGAGTTGTGGGCTATTATCTAGGAATATGAAATGTTTTTTTGGTGCTCTCTTTGGTTATGTTTGTTGGTGCTCTCTTTGGTTATGTTTGGACAAAATTCTGTTAACCTGAGGCTGATGTAATTCTAATTTCTGAGTTACAGTCAATCATGCACTGCACTCACAAATCTGCACTATGCTAATTTGTCGTATCTGTTCTAAATTGTGATTGTGTTTGGTGCTGCAAGTGAATGTGTTTGGTGTAGTGTGTGAGTGTAGTGCAGGTGCTGCAAGTGTGTGAGTGGCAAGTTGATGTGTTTGTGTGTGGGCCATGTCTTGTTTATGGGGCAAGTTGATGTTCTGACTGAACTGGGCAGTGATGTTGAACCTGAGCCTATGATTCTGATTCAGGTGTGGAGTGCAGGTGTGTGTGTGTGTGGAATGCAGGTGTGTGAGAGTGTGTGAGTGTGGAGTGCAGGTGTGTGAGAGTGTATGTGTGTAGTGAGAGTGTGTGAGTGTGCAGTGCAGGTGTGTGAGAGTGTGGAGTGCAAGGTGTGTGAGAGTGTGTAGTGTGAGTGTGTGAGTGTGCAGTGCATGTGTGTGTGAGTGTGCAGTGTAGGTGTGTGTGAGTGTGTAGTGTGAGTGTGTGAGTTTGCAGTGCAGGTGTGAATGTGTAAGTGTGTGTTACGAGGCCAAAGTGATTTCTGAGCTATGATGAATATTTGAGCTACATGTATGCACTGCGCACTCACACAGTGCAAGTGGTTAGTGAAATTCAGGGTTGCTTAGTGACATTCTGGCCTGTGTATTAGTGAAATTCTTGACTGTGTTTCTGAGCTACACTCACACATGCACTGCACACTCACACAGTGCAAGTGGTTAGTGAAATTCAAGGTTGCTTAGTGACATTTTGGGCTGTGTATTAGTGAAATTCTGGGCTGTGTGAGTGCAGTCCAGTGCATTAGTGTAGGTGTGTGCAGTGCATGAGTACAGTGCAAGTGCATGTCTGCACGTCGAGGCACTTTGGAAGCTAGTTTGGTAACTCTAAGTGCCTGAATTTCTGTGTTCACTTTGGCAGCTAGTTTGTGTGCTATCTATGATCTATGTTTTGGGCAGTGATGAGTAAAACCTGAGCCCTTGTTTGTTCAAAGCTATGCCTTTGTTCATAGATGTGCCTTTGTGGTGCCCGTGTGCCACTGTTAAGTGCAGTGTAGTGCAGTGCAAGTGTGTAGATATGCAGTGCTGCTGCTGTGTTTGTTAGTGCTTGATTGAAGTTAACATGTTATTAGTTCAATATGGCAATGGTTTAGCAGGATTGTGTCTCATTGATACTATATTGCTGGTCATTGCTATCATGCTATTTACCTTTTCTGTTGTTGGAGTACCATTGGCAGCTCTGGAATTCTCTAAAACTTGGGCAATGATGTTGTATATGAGCCCATTATTTGGGCAGTCCTCGTTTTTGAAATCTGGGCACTGTAATTCTTACCTGCTACGGTTTTTGTGATGCATAAATATGGTTAATTTTGACGTTTAGTTGGTGAATTTATTTCATTTCTGGGCGATGACGATTTATATAAAAGTCAAGACAATGTTAAAGGCGAGGCAACATTAGATGGCCAATAGGCAATTAATGTTGCAGCCTTCAACTACTGTCTCATAAATTGGTGCAAAACACCCAAGTATGCGAGCCCACTTTATGGCAAACCATTTTATGTGGATGCGTATGCGATCATTGTGACTGTAACTTATAGTTGACACTATTTTTTTTTAGTACAATTTTTATCAATGTCAAGGCCACGCCGGAGTTTGACCAACCCTTGCCGGACTTGGAGTTATGACGAGGAGCAGACTTTAGTACAATGCCTTACAAGCCTTGTACAAATGGAAGTGTGGCAATCAGATTTTGGGTTTCGTCCCGGCTACCTACAAGTGTTGAAAAATCAAATGGCCGAGTCTTACCTCAAAAATGGTATAACGGAAGTTCATATAGAAGGTAAGATTAGGACGTGGAAGTTTACTTATTACACCATAGTTCATCAAATCCTCATGCATGAGGGGTTTTCTTGGGATACAAATGAAAAAAAGTTCTTGCGGCAAATGAAGTGTAGACTAATTATCCAAGTAAGTTAGAATTTTTTTAATATTTAATATTAGCAAAATTATTTAATACTCATTCAGTCCCCTCTATGTAGGTTCATCCACGTGCTACGAATATCAAGGACAAACAATTTCCCTTGTTCGACAGATGGAGGTTTTGCTTTGAATGTCAATAGATCGAAATTGGTAGAAGTTTATTAAATAAACTTGTAGTTGTGCACTTTACTATCGTTGTAATAAATCTCAAATAAATTTGTATAATTATTTGAGAGTTCAATACAATTTTTTTTTTTGTATGAGCGACCCATTTAATAAATGTGTTCCTTTGTTCATTTATTATTCATTGTCTTGAGGTAATAATAAAAAAAAAGATAGCCCAATAAGTAAAAAAAATAAAAATACTTCCTTCAATTTTTTTAATGACAACCAACCATTGAAATGTTTAATAGCTTTTTCCATCATCCACCTCCTTTTATTTGTAAGTTAACCAAACCAAGCCAAAAGTTATCCCCCTATTTAATCCTTCATCCAAACCATCTACTTTTTTATCCCCTTCCATAAACATCACATCAATCTGGGTCCCCCTCCAAAAATAATACTCCCTCTTATCTTATCCCCTGAAAATAATACACCATCCAATCAGGGCCTAAGTATGAGTTAAAGAATAAGTATTGTTATAGAAAACAAAAAAAATGAAGAAGAAATGTAATATTAAACCGTTTTTTTCAAAAGCCGAGATAGATTATTCTCTTATAATACATCACATAAAAAATGATGAAATGTTAGTTTATTCTAAAAACACCCTTACTGAAAACACCCCTTGGATTCCGCCTAAAAAATAATAAGCCAAAACATGTCATAAATAATAGAAGTTTAGTACTCCATCCGTCCCTTTTTAAGTGATCCATTTGGGAAAAGTGTATTTTTGTGGACGTTTAAAAATGTTCTTTCGTATAACGTTTTTAAAATTTTTTTGCACCAAATTAAAGTACTCAATGAGAACTTTAATTTGATATAAAACAAATTAAAAAGTTATATAGAGAAATATGTTTTTTAGGGGTTTGAAATTGCACGTATTCCCATATGAATCATTTAAAAAGGGATGGAGGGAGTATAACTTAAACTAATATGACTACTTTAAGTATAAGAACTGGTGGTAGAAAAATGAATAAAAGGGGATGTTATATCAAACTCATACCGTGGTCAAGTTTTTGCATTGGGATACCATGTTGGGATAGAGCATGATGAAGCTTCAATGGTTATGACTTTTTGAGGATTATCTTCAGCACTCGCTGAGTCATCTTCTCTATGCGTGCATCTCCGTGCCACCCCTGTCACTAACCACTACATACTTCATGTTCGAGATGCCTATTGATAGATCTCTGCAAAGACACAAATGATGAGTTAGCGTTTTCAAGAGTTGGATGGAATTGCATGAAATTAGGAAACATGAGCTAGGAAAAATGAAGCACCAAAACGAAAAATTTTGGCCTTTACTTTCTCTTAGTCTTTCCTAGTTAGAGGCCTAGTTTCGGGAAAATGGAAAAGCAAATCGTTGAATCTACTTCATATTAAGGAAAGTTGGGAAAAATGACAGAGTCTACCGTAATGAAAAAGTAAATCATTAACCTAATAGAACTATGAAACTGATAGAGTTTTCCTAGAAGTTTTAAACCAAGAAATCTAAAATATAAGTGTCACGTGTTGCATCAAGAGTCCTCCTCACGAAAAATCATCATGCAATACTATATAAGATAAGATTAGGATATACATGTTATGGTATGGAAGGTAAGTTTTAATCCTCGTGGAAGCAAGCAGTCTCTCTTTCACGGTTAATTAATGAAAGGGACATTGATCAATGAATCTTCGTTACTACTAGACTTGGGAAATGTTTTAGTTAAACGTGTCGGCGTTCAATAAGCAATTTAGAAAACACAACCGATATCGAGAAGACCAAAACGCAGCCTTTCAGGCCTCCTTTGGGTAACAAACCAAAAACCAGTTTTTTAAAAAACTATTGTCTTTATTCAATTTTTTTTTTGCATTTGTTAGTTTTGCGTTAAGATTTTGTGGTTTCTGGATTCCTCTCGATGAGACGAATGTAACAAACAAATATAAATTTATGGTCAAAACTCAATTTTTTTTGAATAAAGCCAAAATAGGTCCAATAATCCAACTATTTTGGCTTTATTCAATTTTTTTTTTGAGTTTTGACCATAATTTTATACTCGTTAGATTCGCCTCGTCGAGAGGAATCCAGAAACCACAAAATCTTGATGCAAAACTAACTAATGCAAATTTTTTTTTGAATAAGGACAAAATAATTTTTTAAAAAACCCGTTTTTGGTTTTTTATACGTTGGTCATATACACATTTATTATGTAAAATCCATGCATATGTGACTGATTTCCTTCATTGTTATTTCTAAATGATTGTATTCCTAGCATTTATCGGCAGCTACATATCTACGGCACACCCCGAACGGTGCACAATTACTATAGTAGCCGTAATATGCACGGTTATCCTTATCTTTTTTTTTGTACACACTTGCATTATTATTAAACCTAGTCAACCTTATGAAAAATGGGAAAAAGAACAATTCGTGGGTTCAAAGTACCAACGCGAGCGGATTTCGAAATTCAAGCCTGCATGAAATGTGTCAGTCAGTTACTGGTCCAAAAATTATCATGATTTTGTTCGTTTCTCTATTTAGTTTTAGTTTTGATGACATCACCATTTTCATCATTTCTCTCTCTATCTTTCTTCATTCATTACACCTGCTGACATTATCAAAACTAAACTAAACTATCTAACCAAACACAGATCATTCCCATAAACCATACATTGAATCTATTATATACTGCTTATTTCATATTATTTCAATATCGTAGATACCAAGAACCGATGTGTCACAGATAGATTCCTGGGGCCTACTCTGGTGTCCTCTTAAAAATTAATTTAAAATTATTAAACGATTTATTGAATATTTTTGCGTGGAACTTTGAATTAAATCCGGATTAAAAAATCTCACTTGTGCCTCTATATATTTTGAGTAATTGTATAAATAACACCCAAAATTGAAATATACTATTTTGTATATAAATTAATAATAATTAGATTTGTCTCATTTCATGTATCAATTTTATTCCATAAAGTTGTTTGATTTACAATGTCAATTTATAAATTGCTACTTTGGTTGGGTAAAAACTTATTACTCATTATTGTTAATTAAGGGTCTTACTAACATTAGCCCATTAGGTAGATAACATGAAAAACAAGTTTGGATATCAATATACTGTCACAGGTATTTATACACCTATCTCGGATATCAATACATTTGCTACACATTATCCTCCAACCTAAGGATTGAGGTTAACGTTTTTCTATTATGAAACAAGTTTTCTAGGTAGGGTTAATTGAGTGCCCCATTATATCAAATTTACGAGTCTGCCACCGAATTTGGGTGCACAAATGCCCATGGCATTTAAGATTCCATTTTTTGTCTCTTATATATATATATATATATATATATATATATATATATATATATATCTAAATGACTCCGCTTTAGGAATGGCAATAGGGATGGATCGGGGCCGGATACCACTATCCCCGCCCCCGATCCGGCCCCGATCCCCGAATCCCTCCCCGATCCCCAATGGGGATTAATTTTCTCCCTCTATCCCCACTCCAAACGGGGAATGGAGATCCAAAGCGGGGATTTGGGGATTCTCCAAATTTAACTTGAAGAGACCCACATCGCAAGAAAAAAAAATCGAGAAACAACAAAAAAAAAATCCAGGGACGAGAGAGAGAGAAGTAGTTACTGGCCAAGATGTGGCATGAAAATGGTAGATTGTAACATGCTTATAACATAATCAGGTTTTCAACCTTGTCAGATCCATTCTCAAAGCCATACGACTGTAATAAAACAAAAAAATTCAACACAAACATAAGGATAGCGATTCAAAAGAACTTGCACATGTATTTTCTCATTAGATTGGGAGAGGAGAAGTGCTTTTGGTGGATGATAAAACTTGCGCAATCACCACCATGAATCGAGCCTCCAAGATGGTCGGTAGGTAGCTAGGGTTTCAAACGGTGCTATTGATCAGGAGATAGAGATAAGCCATAAGCGTGTATGATGGGGAAGAGTTGATGAGGGAGAGAGAAAGAGGTGACCCATGCTGTTTTTTTCAAGAGAACTGTGGGCAACTGCCAACTGGCAGTATTATATGGTTTTTATATTATATATATAGTCTTTTTCCTATCCAAACCACAAAATGCGGACCTACCATCCGAACCTCACTTTTCGGACCAAATTTTGACGATCCGAACCGTTAGATGTGTTCAAAAGGTGTTTTTAAGGTCCCCGCGAGGATTTGACAAAAAAAACCCAGAAAGGCTTGATCGGAGCAGTTTTTCATAAAAAACGCTATAAAGCGTTTTTATCAAGCCCTTCTGGGTATTTTTTTTTTCGCCAAATCCTCATGGGGGACCTTAAAAACACGTTTTGAACACATCTAACGGTTCGGATCGTCAAAATTTGGTCCAAAAAGTGGAGGTCCAGAACTTAATAAGTTGCGGGAGTTTGGACCGGAAGTTTGGTGTATATATATTAAAAAACGTATATAAATAGAAATAGGGATTTGGGGATGGATCGGATCGGATTTGGAGTAGAGATACCCCTGTCCCCGCCTCCGATCCGATCCCCAAAATTTTTCAAAAAAAATCCCCAAATCCGATCCGATCTCCGAATAGATCTCCAAAACACCAATCCATTCAGATCGGGGATCGGATCAGATTCGAACGGGTCGGAGGAAATTGCCATCCCTACTCTCCTTTTTTTGGGAAATGATAATGCCGAAACCATTTTTGTTTGTGTCAAAACTGTAATGCACAAAAGGTTTGTACCTTGCACATGGTATAAGGTTTTTAAGCAATATATTTTTTGTACAAACAAAAACGGTTTTGGAACAAATAAAAACAGTTTTGGCATTAACGCCATTTTTTTTTCCATAATTTTTGGTTTAGCCTTTTGAAGCAATTTTTGGAATTAATCTTTAGTATCTTGAAATCAAAATAATATAAAAATATGGACCAAAATTGAATTTTTTTTTTATATAAGATAGACAATTTAAACAAAAAAACAGCTCTGTTTGGTATTTTTTTCGTAATCAATAAACATTTTATTATTATTATTTTGGTCATTAGGACTCCCAGCTGTGCCGTAACGGGAAAGATTTTTAAAAAGCATCGATTTAACGGCCGTCCCGTTTTCCCATGCCATTATAAAACCAAATCGTCGGTCAAATTAAATGGAGCACCACTACCCCACACCACCTCCGCCTGCACCGCAGCGATCTCCCCAAATCTCCTCCTCCTCCTCCTCATTTTCGAATTTCGTCCTTAGCCTGAGCCACCGTTTCAACGTCGATGGCCGACGATTTCGTGAAGGCCGTGGAAGAAGGCCTGAAGCTCTCGAAGCGAATATACTTCGGCAAGGACCGGTCTGTAGCGCCGCCTAAGATGACGGCGATGGAGAAGTATTCCCAGTCGTACCTTCCGTCGGCGCCGATGGTCTACGCCGTGATATCTGACCCCGCAATGGTGGATAATCCGGATATTCCGAGCTACCAGCCGCACGTGCACGGCAGGTGCGATCCGCCTGCGTTGATTCCGCTTCAGATGAACGGGGTTGTGTTGGAGGCTGATTGTTATTTGGATACGGCGTTGGTGACGGTGACGGGATCGTGGCGTGTTCATTGTGTCATGGGAAGCCGTCACTGCGACATTCGCGTCGCCGTTCCAATGGGCGAACAGGTAAAGCTTATGAATTTTTTCAATTGGTTCTGATCTTTCTGTAATTGGTTTTGTTATTCTCTCTGGTCTGGGGCTGGGAATAAGGACTGAAGGTTTTGCTATTGTAATGCATGTAATATGAATTGACTTTCGTAGGTTAGAATCCTGGAAGCTAGCAATTGCAATTAACTGACCCTAATCCTCCCTGTGCGAAGCTGAGTTATAGAAAAAAAAAAATTTGGGGAATAGGACATAGTTGAGGTGGGCGTAGCTGCCCTGTACACCTGGGTTATCAAAAACGAAATCAGGAACCTTCAAACATCAGAGTAGTTAAATGTTGTACATCCATACGGTTTAGTTGCCATCGTGAAAATGTATGTTGGGGTTTGGGGCATTTGTTCAAAATTGGTTTCATTATAGAGTTTGGAGACAGAAAAGGACCTTCTTATAATAAACTGGTGAGAAAGAGAATTAAAGTTGAAATTCAACTTGTAGATGACCATTTCCATGAAAAGAGTTGAACTTTCGTGCAGTTCTTTTGAAGGAAACAAAAGGACAACTTTGCATGCATAAGTGGGTTGTTCAAATTTAAATGCATAAGTTATAATCAACCACGTGTTTATAACTTTCTAATTTCTATAATTTTCTACCATTCTCTTATTAGAGAAGTGGGTTGAGGGGAACCCACCAATAAGAAAGATGGTCTCATTATGCTATTTCTTTGAATTGTTTTTGAATTCATTTGATTTCCCAGTGTTTACAACTGACAGTCTTCGGAAGGACCAAACAAAAAAATTCTGAACACTGACAGACTTTTGGTTGTTGAGAGGAGAATGAAGTCTATATATTGTTGGGGCAAATCATGTTGTGTCATTTTTAATGGTTGTAATTTGTAAACCTCTTGAACTCTTGTACACTGCCATGATCTTTCCATGTAGTTTTTTTTGGAGAAAATGCTGTAAAGACTGACTCCTCATATCTTGCTGTTAGCAGGAAGGGTTTCTTCATGTAATGCTGGTTTGTTTTAATGGATAGTACCCCTCTTTATGGAGTGTGTGAGGAGTGCCAGATACTATTCATTGCTTCTTTGTTTTTTTTTTTTTTGTTTTCTTTCAATCTGGATAGTTAAAATTGGGATGATCCACTCCAATAGAGTGACTAATATGGGGGCAATTATTCCCACTGTCCACTAGCAGCGAGCCCAATTAAAAGTCATGATAAAATTTCGTATGGACTGGCCCAGGCCTAGCACAAAAATTGATAGCACTCATGAGGGAGTCGAAGCCCCAGACCAAAGGCTTCCTAAGTTTGGTATAGACCGATAAACTAGTGCACACTTGCAAGAGTTCTTCTGCTATACTGATGGAACCCCCAATACCAAACATAATACAGGGTTTAACAAGAGGGGGTTGTAGCTTAGGGTTGGACTTCGAGAGAGGAAGAGGCTAATAGAATGGTGATTAAAATGACAGGCCTAAGGGTGACTACCCACCCTAGGGCCTAGGGACACTCGGTTTCACTCAGGTCACCAATTGGTTTATTATTTTGATCAATGGCTGGTATATGTCAGTCCAACTGCTTGTGTCAAGGCCAAACGTGTGTGGGTATATTCTTATGGATTGTTTGTTGGTATGTGTGATGGACCAATGGTGCTACTGAGGATGAGTCTGCTGGAAATCCTGCAATTGTAGAGGCTTGTGAAATTTCTGATTGATTGGAAAATGAGTCCACAACCACCTAATTTTGTTTCTATATGAATGACCCTCAATGTTTTAAGGATATTTTCACACCGCTGTTTGTTGTTATTCTGGCCATCAAGTCATGGAGCATAAAGATCCTCTAACTATGATGTGTTCTTGAGATAACACAATGTATGTGCACGGTATCCAAAGACTTTCCCAAGCCATGCTCCATGACTTGAGGATGCCAACAGTCAAGTCTTGTAGTTGTGGTGTCAGTGGATCAAGAAGCATGCTATAGCATGTAGATTCAGGGCTATCCAATGAAATGGAGTTCTGATTCTCGACTTGATGTCTTTGTGCTAAAATAAAAATATTAAGAACACCCATATCTCTAGTGGACTGTTTTATCCTCTAAAATGGAATTGAAATTAGTCCGGCTGATTGATAAAACCCTCTCGTAGGATGTAATGTATGCCCATTTTGAACTCATTGTTACTGTCCATTTGTTTCATTAAAGAAGAATTTGTTCTTATTTGGTTCTCAAGTAATATAACTATTTGGCTAACAGGGTTCAGTTCTAGGTGTTGAGGTTGGCACACCCAGTAAAACATACTGTACTCAGCAGATTGCTGTGGGTGAGAAGAATGATGTGGAAAAAGTCGCTAAAGCTGAAAATGGGGCCTTTATAAAACCCCACATATTCACGTTTACAGTACCGCTGGTATAACTAAAAATTCCATCGTATTTGTCTTCTTTATTGTTTAATGTACTTGTCCCGTCATTCACCAAATTATATCTACAGGTTGATGGAGGCTCCAATCTTTCAATCAAAGTTAGTTGGTCTCAAAGAGTGTTGCATAGCAAAGGTCAATTCTCCTTGTGTATACCATTTAGCTTTCCTGAGTATGTCACTCCTGCTGTGAAGAAAATTTCCAAAAAGGAGAAAATACAATTGAATGTGAACTCTGGTCCTGGAACCGAACTTTTGTGCCAGACAACTAGTCATCCTCTAAAGGTGCTTCCTTGCTTAAGTGACATTGATAGTTTACATGAATATTTTATAAACTATGAAGTGACATGATATCTGTATCTGCTTAGGAACAACGGCGCCAAGTGGGGAAGTTGGGTTTCTTGTATGAATCAGAAGTGCTTCAATGGTCAAGCAGCAATTTCACCTTTACGTACACTGTAAGACCCTAAACATGAGCATGAATTCATACAACATATTACATTTGTTCTGGGGATCGTTTTCCAAATATGATGTGGCTCATACTAGACATACATGGGCACATTTTGTTGCTGAACTTCTGATTTTGAGCTTAGAGAAACTAACTTTCTAGCCTCTCAACATGTCTTCAGGTTTCTTCAAGTCATATTTTTGGTGGTGTGCTTTTGCAATCTCCATCCATTCTTGACTCTGATCAAAGGGATATGTTCTGCTTTTATCTTTTTCCAGGAAACCAGCAGATTCAGAAGGTTTGTATGGTAACCATGTCTATGTTTTTAATTTTTGTCATTTTAGTAGTTTCCTGTTGTCATTGTCCTTTTTATTCTTCCGTTCTTTTTTGTCCTTTTGAATGCTTGTGTAGTCTGCTCGGCAACTGTTAATGGATGAGCATATAGCCTGTGATGAGAGTATTCTGTAGTTATTTTTGCTTACAATGAGTATATTGCTGTATTGTTGTGATTTTATATAAGTCATGAATATTGATTTACTGGAACCATCTTTTCTCAGTGGTTGACCAACTATTGGACCCATTAGTCACCCTTTATCATTAGTGCTGAACTATTTATCTGACATCATATTTGTGTTTCACCAAGAGTGGCAAGCCTGATATTGACATGTTGCAATTGAAGGGCCACCTTATTTTCTCGTGTATGCATGTGTAGGACGTGCTTAATTTTCATGTGTATGACAATTACTTACAGTATAGGAACTTGAAAGTCTTCTTATATTTGACACAGTTGTTGGAGCAGCTGTAAGATTCTCTTGTTCGGCAGAGGATGCAAATTCTCTTTCTTTTCGTCATTTTCTTTACTAATTTGCAGTTTGTTATATCTTTTTGGAAGTTTCATGTATATTGGTTTTTTCATAAACTTGATAGGTTTTCAGAAAGGAAGTGATTTTTGTTGTTGACGTAAGTGGTAGCATGCGGGTAAAGCCACTTGAAGACACAAAGAGTGCTCTATTTGCAGCGCTCTCAAAGCTTGATCCAAAAGACTTATTCAACATAATAGCTTTTAACGGGGACACTTACCGGTATTCATCAAGTATGGAGTTGGCGACTGAGAAAGCAATCGAAAAAGCCACCCAGTGGATAAATATGAACTTTGTTGCAGGGGATGGAACAAATATTTTGCTTCCCTTAAATCAGGTCATGCTTCTTTCTCAAATAGCTTGAGTGGACTCCTCTAGATTTCAATTATTCTACTTTTCTGACCTTTTTTATACATCTGCTTTTACTTAAACGATGTCATACACTTGTACTGCTTGGGATTAACATGCAAATGGTGACAAAAAATAACCCATACCCCAAAAAGAGTATGGTGAACGTCCATGTTTGTCAAAGGAAAAGAAATCGTGTGTGGGGTTCCCTGGCTTCAGCACAATTAGTTTTATTGGGGTTTGCGTTAGCATTTTCGGTGGGTTAATCTCACATGCAGTGGGGCATCATGGTGACAAACTTCCTCGTTCTCAAGTTGGCTACCCCAAGCCCCTTTTTGTTCAGCTGCTGTTTAGACAACCAACTTTGTTTGATACGAAACTGGATTTGGTGAGAAGTTCAATTTCATGTATGAAAGCATTCTATAGTTTCATGACATCTAAAATACATGGTCGGGGAGACTTACCCGCCATGGTTGCTGTATCTTCCCTAATTGCCTACTGACTAAGTTCTTTCTCAGATCAATATCCACCTGTTTTCAATTATGCTTTAATCAAGGCCCCGGGGAGTATGTAATACAACAGTGCTCATCTAACTTCATCAAAAAATGATGGTGTCTTTTCTTGTGTTGGTTTATGCCCCAGTCCTGTTATGGTAACATTATTTTCTTTTCTTCAGGCAATGGACATGTTACGCAATACTTGTGACACCATTCCTATGATTTTCCTTATAACTGATGGTGCTGTTGAAGATGAGAAACAAATCTGTGACGTTATGAAAAGTCGTTTAACAAATCAAGGATCAATTTGCCCTCGTGTTCACACTTTTGGCATAGGTATTGATTTTGGTGTTAAGTTACAACTTTCATCTGAAATTTTAATTCCTAAACTAGTGTTGTACTTGTTGAGAACATTAACAAAGCCTCCATAAATTATTTTTTGCATAATTCGTGTTAATCTCCTTTTATGACTTTGTTATTCTCTGAATGCTGATAATATCATAGGGTATTGGGGTTGTGGTGCCTCTACTAAAAGTGAATCAAATAGTTGACCCTAACTACATTGTATTTGGAGGCAGATGGAAAAGGCTTTTTGAAATCCTACTTGTTGTATCGTAACGAGGGGTTTTGGTCAACACTCATGCTGTTGCTAGCTCTGTGTTTTTTCCTAGTTATGACCTTGCAGTTGACTCATAAAATATAAATTTCCAGGTACATTTTGTAATTATTACTTCTTGAGAATGCTTGCAATAATTGGGAGGGGCCACCACGATGCTGCTTATGATGCAGGTAAATTTTGTGCTCCTTGGCTGGCAGCCAGATCTACCACTAGGGCTGTCTTAGTTTTTCTTTGGCAGTTATGACTTGTAATAATAACAATATTTTTGTAGTTAGTTATTTGCTATGAGATTAGAAAGTTTCAAATTTTTGTGTTAAAGCCTACTTATTATTTTGTGAACGACCTTCATGTTTGGTCAGACTCAATTGAAGTTCGAATGAAGGCGTTTTTTGATAGAGCTTCATCAACTGTCCTTGCAAATATAGTCATTGACGTTATGGATAATATGGATGAGATTGAGGTACAGTTGCTCTGTGTTTTCTTCTTCCTTTTGCATTTTACAGAGTATTAAACCGAATATATTATTGCAACCACCAGTCAGATTTGCAAAAAGATGCACTTGCTTATATGTCATAGTTCATGGTTCATACTATTTTGCACCCATTCCCATTGGTTAAGAATTGGTCTCTCCATCTAATAGGCCTTCTCCACCATGGCAATACAACAACTACTCAATTCATCTGTCAGATGGAACATTCATTTCCTTATTTTTCTTGAGTTCATAGTATTAGATGCATGCACTCTCATCCAAAATGAATATTTTTGTAAACTCGCAAAGATGTAACTTAACTTTTCAAATTTGACAACCATTTGAGTACAGTGATGATGCAAACAAATGAATTACAACATTGTATTCATGTGCTATGTAGCTACTCTATTTTTCAATTTTCCGCCCACATTTGTTAGGAAGGATGAACAGACATTTGTAAGGAAGGATGAACAGTGCAACTTAGATAGTGTATGGAACTGTTTGCATGGAAATGTTTTCATCTCTACCTGTATCTTTGTAGTAATAACGAGAGGATTTTTCTTTCTTCTATTTTGTCGTTGCCCTGCTGGTCTATTCTTTACTCTTTATGAGATGTTTGTTTTATTGATTGTACCTAGCTAGCTAAAATTGGTGTCTGATTTAACAAGGAATTCTACAATTCTCGTGATAGGTGTATCCGTCTTGTATTCCAGACCTTTTGTCTGAAAGCCCACTGATTGTATCAGGCAGATATCAGGGAGCTTTTCCTGAAACTCTTAAAGCTACAGGGATTCTTGCAGATTTGAGCAACTTTGTTGTAGATCTGGAGGTACAAAAGGCAAAGGACATGCCTCTTGACAAGGTATGGTGCTGACTGATGAGGTTATGAATGTTTTGTTATAGAACTAAAAAATTGTAAATAATATTGTCTTTCGAGTACTTGCATTGTTTTATTTTGCTAGAATTTTAAATGGTTAAGTTAGTTTAATGTTTGGTGGCTTGCAGTTTTTTTTTCATGTTTATGTAGATGGAGTTATACGTGCTTTTGATTTCATGCTTTACCCTGATTACATTCCCAAATTGCTTCAGTACTTCCATCTTGTCTACCATATAGATTGTTGACTCTTTTTTCTTCTTATGATTGTTATTTGAAAACCTATGTTGTATAGGTAAATCACAAATTGTATGTGGAGTTCTGCATGACAGTGCACCATTTATTCTTAATGGTGGTTGCTCTGTGTAACAGATACTTGCAAAGCAAGAGATTGATCTACTTACGGCTCAGGCATGGTTCTCAGATAATAGGGAGCTACAGGATAAGGTTTGTTATCATTTTTTTAGTTTCTGGTATGCAAGGCTTTTTTTCAAGTGGTTATAAATGTTTGACAATTCAGAGCTAAATAAAGTAAGAGTTTATTGCTATCGGCACAGCTTTGGGAAAGTTTAGTTTCTGGAGGACAATCTTTATTTATGGTGATACACATTGTGAAAGAGCGTAACTTGCCAACTGTCAGGAGGATGATTTCCAAGGAGAAGAGGCGCCTCCATTTCAGATGGCTATGTGCAGTTGTTACTAACTTTTTGGAGGAATACCTATTAAATTGATTTCTGGCCATTCAAGTAGTGTTTTTTGTATTGGAAAATGGTTTTATGCCAATATGTTACGGTCCTACCTCATACTGCATGCTAATGTTATTCAATGCTTTGAGAAGTCTCCTCGATTATTGTCAGATCCCTGTAGGCTTCAGTTATCAATTGCTTAAGCTGATTTTCTTTGGTCAACAGATTGCAAGAATGAGCATAAAAAGTGGTATTATATCGGAGTACACCCATATGATCTTGCTTGAGACACAGAGGGGGACGGAAGGTACAAAATCAACTGGAGTACCGGAGGTATGCATTTACCTAAAAGACTAAAACATTCTCTCTAGTTGCCTATAAGTTTTCAACTTTGCCCGCATGAGATCCAAAAATGCATAACCCCCAAGTGTAAATTTTGGCACAGACATCTCAGCGATCCAGGTTAACTTATGGAAACCATTTCACAAAATTATACCATTCTTTTCGGATTCTATAACCTGAATAGAATTGATGGTTGAGAATGTTCAGTCGCGCCATCCCTTTGTGTAATTTATTCTAAGTCTTGCTCACACTAGGGTTTCCCGTCTCTTATGTGCATAGGTCCATTACAACTTATTTATATCTCATCACCAACATGGTGTTTATGAGCCAATTATGAAAACCTTAATAAACAGGTACCTAGCAAGATTGAACAGCAGAAGGTGATGGACTTCAAAGGCCAGAAGGTTATAATGCTGCATGGCCTTGGGCTTGGCTTTGGCAACTTGACTGCCACTGCAGAAAACCTCCCTCCTGGATGTGAGGAAGAAAAACTACCCGAGGCTGCAGAAATATTTGTCAAGGCGGCTTCTAACTGTTTTGGCAAGCTATGTGGCCACTGCTGTTGCCCGTGCTGCATCCAGACTTGTTCTCGGATGAATGACCAAAGCGCAATTGTTCTCACTCAGCTATGTGGGGCCCTCGCTTGTTTGGGTTGCTTCAGTTGTTGTGAACTTTGCTGTTCTGGACATGATTGACGAACTTTGCTGTTCTGGACATGATTGGCAATCGGACTAGATTATTACATATTGACTTTGACTATTCTTGTATATTTGCACGTATTGCTTGTTCAAGCCTCAGTCTCCAACGAGCAACTCCCATAATATTTTTGACAAGGGTGTATATAATTATAGTTTGTTTCCGTTTTGTCTTTTCCTTGGACCTGTTCTAGCAAGTGTAACAAGTACCTAGAGGAAGTGTGAAAAGAATGAGGTGGAGTAATTTAGGAATTGTGAATTCTTTATAGAGATTCTCTATAAACACCTATTTTCCCGTTTGTGAACATCTCTTATGGATGCCGTTATTATGGATTGACAAGCCCCAGGAAGGGCAAGCTGCAGCAATTGCGAGACAATGCACCTTCAATTGGTTCATGAAAGGCCGCTAGCTTCGCATATGGGGAACAAAAAATGTACTAACCGGCTCGGGGACTCACTTCTAGGTTTCACACAAACGAAACGATCCAAGCTGTTAATTCATCTTAGAGTGATTTTCTAAGGGGCACTATGAGAAATCAGCTCAATTGGACGTGTGTAAGTGCTTGATCTAAAATCTTCTCGTTGCATTCATAAAAAATGAATGAAACAAGGAGATTCTGAATCAAGCAGTTATTGACGTCCGACTAAGTTGATTTTTCGCGGAATCCCTCGGAAAATCATCCCAAGATAATGAATGGCTTGGATCATTTGTGTGGTACTCACAAGTGGGTTCCCTAGTTGGTCGGTACAATTTTCTGTTCCCCACCCTTCTGTACCCTTAGAATTTTCTGAGAATTATTTTCTTCCCATTCACAAGTCAATCCTTCTCCCATCCAAGCAAGCAAAACTTCTCCCATCCGAATGACTGCCAAAATTAAGCCATGGAATAGAAAAAAAAAACCGACATTATCACAAAAAAAGTAATTTGATGTCTGAGCCTTTCTTCAGCTCTTGTTTGGACAACTGCAATCAGTATTCTGCATTTTTTCAGAACTCGAAACATGAGATCACCCTTAGCACTTAGGAAATACTAGTTCGTTCCATGTGTTCTTCAAGTTTAACTTCTCGCTTTTCTTCGTCATCGTGTTCTTCAACTATAACTTCTAGCTCTTCTTTTTCATCACCTGAAGCCACTGATATGTGTTGGAAAGTCTCTTGGATCTTGGTCACACCCTTCCCCATGGGTTCAATGGCCTGGTTTATGGTTAACACAACATCCTTGACCACCTGCGCATGCAATGTCAGGTTATTACAGAATTATTGCACTTCCAGAACAGTTTAATAGGCAGCACGGATAAAATTACAATTATGGACATGTGAAGTTGATACGATAACAACCACTTTGTGCATTTATTGCCAAATGTTAGGTCTATTTCCTATCCATCCCCCACCCATATCCCCAATTATTGGGGACTAAACGGGTTATGTTATTGTTTTGTTGTTGTTGTTGAAGTTGATACGATAAGCAGGTAAGACGACATGAAAAAATGTAAGAAGTAGAATACTAATACCTGTATGTGAAAACGATTTTCACCAACTATTAGTATTATTGTAAGCATAAAAATAAATACAAAACTAAGAGTACATTCTTTAAGATGTTAAGATATCCAGTAAATGTCATTGATGCCAACAACAAAAACAAAAACAAAAACTAATAGCATGCTAATAAAAATTAATCTATGTTGTACTTTGTGGATGTACAGAACTTCTGATTTGATAGGGCAAAGTGTACCTTTAACGTTCATTTCAATTAAAAATAACTTACCAATAAATGGTATAACTAGGATAAACTGCAGGGGTTGTAAAATACAATTAGCCTTTTCTTAGTATGCCTAATAGGGTTTTCAACATCACAGGAAGATCCACAATGAAAATTTTCATCAAGTATGTTTTAGCCCCACAGGATCCAAAACGTATCCTTGCCATATCCTCCCGTATTGGACTGCATACGTTCTGTAAAAGAAAATTGAAAATTAAGAAACAATTTATGGATACTTTTGAGCTGATTTCATGCATGATACTTTTTTTTTTTTTTTTTTTCTGGGGTAAAACTCACATGTTGACCACCTTCAACAACTATGTCCTGAATGCTTTCTTTGACACTGGTTCCAGGAGCCTCAGTCCCAGTCTCTGTTTTTTCAAGAATGGTTGGTCTTTCCTTATTACTCTTCTCTACTAATGTCAGCTTTTCTTGGGTGGTAACCTTGCCATACTCAGACACCGGCAGTAATTGATAGGGTTGCGCTGAGAAGACGTAAACATGAGCAACGGCTGCTATAGCCATCTGTGAAATCCACAGCATATCAAATTACAGAAGAACAAGAAATAAGAGGGCTTCAAGTTTTTTGGACATTCAACAAGATTGACAGCCACATTAGCTTCATGATAAACAGCCTATTCCCAAATTTTACGGTAACTTTGATATTGTCACTGACAAAAATCAGTCTGGTTGGGTGAAATTGCATTGGTCAGATGTTCTTTCTGCTGGCAATTGGGTTACAAATCTCAGAAACAAGAAAATGAGTTTTTTTTTCTTTGGGAAGAAATTAAATGACTTGATTAGCTAATGTGACGGCCAAGAAGCAGACATAGACATAGATTGTACAAACGGACATAGAGGGATGTGTCATTTCAAAAAAAAAAGAAAAAGAAAAGGAACTCATGACACAAACAAGGCAGGGACAACAACATCATCAAAATTCTATTCATTATGCATATACATTTGCAACCACAAACAGGGAAAACCAATGGAAACTACCACTAAGTAGGCATAATTGATATATACCTAAGACAAAGATAAAGTGTTAGAATAGTTTATGTTTATTTCTCCCACATTGCTTAGTTATGTTGAGTAACGTGTCTCATGACAATATAAATAAAGCTCTCTCGTGTTAGGGTTAATTTAACACCCTACACTTCTCTCTCTCTCTCTCTCTCAAACAACATGGTATCAGAGCACGATACTAACCCACCTTAGATTTATCAAACCCCAACACGTTTCTTCCCTACCGCATCCACTCATCATCATCAACCATCGGCCTCACAAATCAAAACCTTAAATCCCCAAATTGAAACCAAATCAACGCCCTAAATCCCCCAATCGATCACTGTTCATCGCGATACTGTTCATCGCTACTATTCATCGCGACTACTGTTCATTAGCTACTGTTCATCGATCACTGAAGGTGTATTGTTTCGACGAGATCATTGAAGTTTGCTAAGTCTACAACATGTACTAAAGGTTCTTTGGTCACCTGGTATACACCTACGGCACTACGGATATGTGCTTCTCTCAGTAGTTGTTCTCGTGGTGGTTAGATTATGTTGGTTTCAGTTAGTTGCTAGACAAAGTTGATCGGTTGGTGGGTTAGTGGCTGTTCGTTACTGGATTTGAGTTTATTGCCGAGGTTATGCTTTCCGCTACTGTTTGGTTTTCATTGCTCATGTGTTTTGATTTGGTGTCTGGGTATTAGGTTATGTTGATTATTGTGTTGTGTTAGGCAGTTCTTTGGGACCCATTAGTTGATTAGGTGGTTGATCGTATATATAGTGGTTGGTTAATTTATTGGTGATCAATTTTGATTTCTTATGGTGGATAGTAGCCAATGTGATTGTTGCTGTGTTGGTAGAAAGTTGGTTGATTTAGTAACTCATTGATTTGTTGGTTGTTTGGTCGATAGTGCTATCCGAGTTGGTGTTTTGGTTTGTTTATGATGGAGACTGCTTCAGTTTGTCTCGATGGTTTTGGTGGTCGTAATTTTGGTGGTCGTGGTTCTAAGTTTCGTGGTTGTGGTGGTTCTGATTATTGTACTCAATAGTGTACCCATTGTGGGGGTACATATCATACAGTGGGGTATTGTTATGATCTTCATTGTTTTCCCCAGGCTCATCAGGTTACTATTTTCGAGGATCTTTGCCGGTTTACTCATCCTTACAGCCGACGGAGGGGTGACTCTCTCAACGAGGAGTACCAACCAAGCATACCAACGCGGACATAAGTTCCTCCATTGCTATGTTATCTCAGACAGGTTCCATCGTAGCTTGAATTGCGTCTTCTCATTCTTCTAATCATTGGGTTATTGATTCTGGTGCATCTGATCATATGGCTAGAACTCCTTCTATTCTCTCCAGTCGTCACTCTCTTAAGTAAACCATCCCGTGTTACCTTAGCTGATGGTTCTACTACCAATGTTACTGATTTGGGTTTTATTCATGTTACTTCCTCTCTTACTTTGGACTCCGTACTGCAAGTTCCTCGTTTTCCATTAAATCTTATGTCTGTTAGTAAACTTACAAAGTCTTTGAATTGCTCAATCACATTCTTCCCTTATGGTTGTGTGTTTCAGGATCTCAAGACAGGGAGGAATATTGGTGGCGGTGTTGAACGTGGTGGCCTATATTACTTTACCAATGATTTTCACCCTAGCTCTGTTGCTCTTCAGTCATCAGTGTCACCATATCAATATCATTGTCGTCTTGGTCATCCATCACTTGAGAACCTTAAAAGGCTAGTGCCTTCATGTAGTCGTGTGGATGCTTTGCCATGTGAGGTTTGTGAGTTTAGCAAACATCATAGAGTATTTTTTTCTCCTAGGGTTGAGAGTCGTGCATCGCGTCCTTTTGAGTTAGTTCATTCTGATATTTGGGGTCCAATGCATTTTCCTAATATTTTTGTCTTTCAATATTATGTTATTTTTGTCGATGATTTCTCTTGTTTTACCTACCTTTATCTCATGAAAGTAAGGTCCAGTGCAGAAGCGGAGTATCGAGCCATGACACACACATCTTGTGAGGTTGTGTGGTTGAGAGCTTTACTCAAGGAGTTAGGTTTTGATGTGGAGTTACCTATTCCTATGTATTGTGATAATCAAGCAGCAATACATATTGCTTCGAATCCAGTATTTCATGAGAGAATGAAACGTATAGAAGTTGATTGTCACATTGTTCGTGAGAAGATAGATAGTGGTGTGTCATCTACTCCATTCGTTTCTACAGGAGCTCAGTTGGTGGTTGACATCTTCACCAAACCTTTGTTTAAACCACGAATGGAGTTGCTTTGCGACAAGCTGAGACTTATTGTTATTTACTCTCCAGCTTGAGGGGGAGTGTTGGAATAGTTTATGTTTATTTGTCCCACATTGTTTAGTTATGTTCAGTAACGTGTCTTATGACAATATAAATAAAGCTCTCTCGTGTTAAGGTTAATTTAACACCCTACAATTTTTTTTTTCTCTCTCTCTCTCAAACAATAGAGAGCATCACCAAAAGATGGCCTAGGTCGACAGAGCTGATAGACGACATCCACTAGAACAATTCTAAAATAGCTGGAGCTAATTGATGTGCCTAACTTAAAAGAATATTAAAATTAAAAATGAACACACCATATACATTTGGCGTCTTCCTGCCATGTCTGACATATGACGGAGACACATGCATATCGATGATTCATAGATTGACAACATTGCTCATTGACAAGCCTTTCAGTAATGCCAAACCCCAACCTTCAGCTGAGCGCTGATTGTTTTTCATGTCACCAAAGCATACTAAACATCTGGTTTGGGCTATTTTTTGACAACTCAGGTGTCCGGGCCAATTTACCCACATTCAGTTTGGGATATAAACAGGTGACAATGCTTAACATCCTAATCGGGGGGGGGGGTGCAGATTCAATTTGGGATATAACATGTAACAATGCTTAACATCCTATTGCACCCCAAATGGTCTATCCATCCACATTGCTTGCCAACTCCACTGCCTCTATTTTTCCTTCATTCAATTTATTGTACTGATTGGACTGACATCTTATTTATCCTCGCAGAATAAAATGGGTTCTGGAAATTTGGGTGCCAGTATTTATAAAGAAGCACTTGTTTCGCAAATTTTAGCACGGTTAACTTACTTCTATGCAGATCAAAAAATCCTGCAATCCAGTCTGAAATTTTTCTTTCTTGGGCAGAATTCCAATGGTACAAAGTAAAGCAATGCCAACGCCTTGCCACCAAGTAGCGAAAACAATAGCCTTGAAGCTGATAAACTTTGCAAGGGGTTTTATTGGTCCAAGTCTTTCATGAGTAACATTATAGAACTGCACCAGGCAACACAATGCCCACATCTGGCTGAAGTTCAGTACCACAGCCATATATGGGTACCTGGAAGAGAAGGGGTAAAGCGTAAGGATCATGCACCGCAAAGGAGATGGCTTTCAGCTTTGAAGGAACATCTGAAACAACCAAGAAAATGCAAGGACAATGCGAATACAAAAGAGCGAAGTATAATGCAGTGACCTTGATCCAAAATGCATATTACTCGGAATGAAGTAATTAATCATGAAAGTTAAAGTTTTAGTCACTTGCAAAATACTACTGATTCTCATTTTCACAAATCAAGTCTTCTATTGAAAGATAAAAGAGTTGACAAAACATTCAAGCCATTGATTTTGTGACCAAATTACACTTTCAGGGGGAAGTGTGAAGCAGTAAGACAAAGATGGAACTGAAGATAACATGACGTGGCTCTGTTATAGCTGAAAAGTATGGATGGCTTTTGAGCAGTATTGTTATCCACAAAAGTATGGATGGCTTTTGAGCAGTATTGTTATCCATCTCAAAATGGTTCTAACATCACGAAAACAATACGCACCCATAGTACCACTTGAACTCTCCATCACCATACACACCAAAGAGCCCCAGTATCAAAGCCAAAAATGCACAAACAGTCTTCAAAATCATCTGGGCTACCCACAAAACAAGAGAGAGTTCAATAAACTCAAAACTGAAATGAACACAGAATTTCTTTTGGCACTTACATATTGTACGAGACCAAATTTCTCAATTGTAAGCAAGTCTTTTCCAAGAACACAAGGTTGTAGGAAGAAATTGCATAATGTTTTCACTTCTGACTTTGGTTTCCGAACTTCACCTTCCAATAATGGCTTGCTGAGCAGCTTTTCTGATTCCTCGTCAAGTAGTTCCATCACTCTTCGTTCACCACCTAGTAAAAAAATATTTTAATTTTATTAGTGCAATCCTGAGGTCTCTGGGATTAAAGAAGAAAGTAAACAAAAGAAGACGAACTAAAAGGTGGGCGGCCACATCTCGGTAGTTAGGAAAAAAAACAGCTCTGAATGGTTTAGTGCAACTTACCAAGGCAGGCAATAAGGTAACTCCCAAATGAATACAAAGCAAATGCTTCATAGCAGTTTCTTAAAATGTCACATGCCATGGACAGGCTCGGGTTCCATAGAGCTAAAATCTGGAAAAAGGAAAAACATAATTGGACTAATTTAGAAGTTATCCATACGCAACACAGAAACTCTGTCTCTCTACACACAAGCGCACGCGCACACCTAATAGGGTACTTGACTAATAACAGTTTATATTAAGGTTTCTCCCAGATGATAGAGCTGCTGCCTATACATCGATGCTGAACAGAGAGACTCAGGTCCACATCAAAGTACAATACATGCAACGCTAATGCAGGGAAACTCATATTTTAACACATATAACTAGTAGCATAAAATTATTCCAGAATATATTTGCCTGCTGAAGGGTAAGGAAGCAAGTGAAAGATTCAAAAAATTAGGCGTATATAGCATGCATCAAGATTGAAAGTTGAAAGAAAAACTTGAAATTTGGATTTGAAAAACGCGAAACTAAAAAATTAAGACATACTTCTAGCCGGATGGATACTCACTGATTCTGTGGCATAAATAGGAACCATGAGAAGAACCGCAACAACCCACTTTTGTTCCTGGAAACACACCAAATTAACATACTTAAAGGCTCTTATTTTGATGATGGATAGTCACAACTTTATCCAAATACCTCTTGATATTTCATTTGTTGGAGACCATATAAGGCATTCTTCAATAAAATCATACGGAGGGATTGGAAGTCTAATAGGCCTCTACGAGATAGGGACTCCACAGGTAAGAAAGCCACTCATGAACAGGTGGCTCATACACTTGGGCACATGTAAGGAGGCATGCCAGACTACTTTAGAAGTATACTTTCGAAAAAAATTCCCAGGACTAAGGAGGAGCAGCAACAGACTTATCAAAATAACAACAATTGTTTCAATCAATTGTATGATGATTCTAAATAATTTCTCCGTTCCAACAAGTTAGAAAGGCGGTGTTTGCACTTTTGGAAGGTATAGCATCCTAACAGCCCTCAGAACATGTCTTCTGACTAAGAAACTAGGTAGTATATGTTCATTTAAGCAACGACAGTTGCATTAGATACTAGAATGCTAGCTTCCAGACAACAGCAGAACTGCAATTCTATAAGATCTACCCCCCAATACTGGGAATGGATACCTTGGCAAAAGAACTTACCGCGGGATTGGTATATGACCTGAGATGTTGAAAAATTAGAAGGATGGAGAAGACAGAAGCCGTGAAAGCAAAGCATGCTGCAATGATGAGAGCTGGCTGGTAGAGATCTCCGTATGGGTCTTCATAAACCAGGATATAAGTTGTTTCCATGTCACGTGCATCTTTCAGTGCCCACTCTCAAAATTTCTTACAAAGGCCATACAACAACCACATCTGGATCCAAAACTACAATCATATAAGAATAAAACAACCATTATTAAAGGGAGAGTTATACACCATATTAGTTGGTTTTACATTTAAGTTTTACCCCAACATTTATCTTTCTAAAGAATTAAAATATCCTTTTCGTTTCGATATGTGGGTCAGTCCCAGTGACTCGGATGAACAATTCAAGCATCTAGAAATTTAACGGGGAAAATCCATTCTTGGCTCAGAAGAACAAATGTAACCAAGGAGAACTGGATATCTAATTCTGAAAAATTGCAAATGGTCAAATAGTTATGGAGCCAGAAAAATAGACATTGTAATCGGAATGATAAAAGCAAAACAACTTCTTAATTAGTAGTAAACAGGTGAAGGAACATGAATTTGGGTTTGAAAGATAATACAATTACCTGTACGAAATTTCCTTCTATATCCTCACAGTATGTTGTCCAACTTTGAAACCCAATTCTTGTTAGAGATGTCCGTAGAAGTGGAGAGAGAGAGAGAGAGAGAGAGAGAGAGATGAACAATGGCGGGCAATAGACATAATAAGTGTATATATAGGTTTGCGTAAGAATTTGACACGTTTCGGTGTTAGATCACTGCCTATTATATGTGCGACACGTAGGTGAGGTGGAGCCCATTCAGAGTCTCGTCTTAATGGACCTGCGTACTCTACTTGTGGGCTGTAGGCCCAAAATTCTGTTCTTTTGTTGGGCTGACAGCCTAAGGCTAAGGATGAGTTCTCACACAACAACGCTATGAGTGCACCATACATGCGTAACCCAAATGCACACCAAGACATTTTGATCGTCCATGTCAAAAATTAATGGTCAGATATTGAAGTGAATTCTTTCAAGTCAAAGTCATCTAAAAAATCAATGGTCTAGATTTTAAAATAAATTATGGTCCAGATTTTGAAATGAATTCTTACAGGTCAAAGTAGAATTCATTTCAAAATCTGGACCATTGATTTTTGAGATGGGGCTGACCGTCGAAAAGTAGACAATTGATTTTGAGTAAACTTTGATTAGTAAGAATTCATTTCAAATCCGGAACGTCGAAAAGTATTTTCCGACGGTTGGAATGTGTTAGAGCATCAGTATCAAGGGCATCAAATCCCTTAATGGCTAAATTTGATTAGTGAAATGCAACAAAACCCTTCAAAATTACAAATTTGCAAAACTTGTAGCTTTGCTACAGTAAAACACCAATTTTTTTAACTTACTGTTCACCGGTTATCTATTATTTTATTACATTATTCTCTCTCTCTCTTTCTCTCTCCTCTTTAATAATTGTTTATAAAATAAAGTGACTTGCACAGCTCCCTAACCGGGGAGAATAATATTTTAAGAAAACGTTTTTTTTAATCAAACTTGAGGGGGATGTAAAGTTTGGATAGAGAGTCTGATTTTGTGAACTTTTGGATAAGTTACTTGCTAAATTATAAAAAGTGTTTTTAAATTTGGTATTTTTTTTTTTGGAGAGACTGATAAGGATTGTAACGCCCCGATTTTCAAATATATTAATTAAGATAGCTAATTAGAATTAATTTAATAAAAAGAGTTTCAATTAGAGTACACGTTGGAAAATGTGAAGTGTAGCCCATTACAAAATACTTAGTATGATTTGAGAAATTAATATTACAAACCAACATTAAAAATAAAGGGGTGGGTTCTACAGATTAAAGCGATAAATCACTCAATAGCTACTCTAACCTTTCCAACCCTTGCTTAACATAGAAGTATAACATATATGATTGAAAAACAGTAATTAAAGAAATAAGCAAGTAATTAATCATAAAGCAGAAAATAAACACAAAACTGATTTCATTACTAGCAATTAACTTACATATTCATCTAAGTTCTCAACCTAGAGAACTTTCTTCCCGGTTAACCACTAAGGAATATGACCAAACTGTGATTTACTCCCCTCTTGCTTGCCCTTCACTCAGGGGCTCCGACGAAAGGTATAAGTTATGTACTTAATCCAACCGTCAATCGCCTCGCAAGGATGAATTTTCTAGGGACGAAACTGTACCACTAGGCTACGTATGACAACTATCAAGTCCTGTAGGTATATAGCCAAAATTGGTCTATAATACTTCCACTCTTATAACGCCTCAGAATTCTAATGAAGCATATCATAGAGTGTCACATCCTAGGGTTTCGAAATCAAGGTAGACTGCCAAACAATCCTCCGAAATAAATCACTTGGCGGAACTTCCATTTAAAAACAATCTCGGGGTAACTCCCCATCAATCAATTCCAATTCACTTTTCCATTAACCTCATCGTTTATGTGATATCCGCGTACGATCACCTAACCCGGGAACCTGGTTGTCCATTCTAACATTTAACACGTTTATGGAAAGTGCACTTAACAGTAAAAGCAAAGCAATAGCGACATCACAAGGGTCACAACCGAATATCTCAATTCACAAATTCATGAAATTCAAGTAAATTGAAAACCAGGGGTTTAAACGTAATAAACTCAAACTACAAGGGGCCAAAACATAATTTACTAAACTATTGGGGTCAAAACGTAATTAAAAGAAAGTAAGGGTCACCAACGTCATTTTAAGTAAGTTCAAGGGTGTCCAACATAATTTCACGACTCTAGGGTCCTTATTGTAATTTACAAACTCCATGGGCCTTTTTGTAAATAAACATAATACAAGGGCAAAAAGGTAATTTTGTCACCGACAAGGGTAAATACGTAAAAATATTTTATTTTAGTTAATAAAGTCCTAACTTGTCATAAAGCGCAATTCCTTGATTTTTTTACTAAGTACAAAGCTACACATTATGTAATTTACACACACAAGGGCAAAATGGTCATTTTACATCCGAAGGACATTCTGGTCATTTTTTTACACTCCTAAATTTTCAGTAGTGACACTTAGTTGATAAAAATAGGTTTCGTAAATAATACACAAATACGCACGCCAACTTTCACAAAATTACACTTTAAACCCCAAATTTTAACATAATGATCAAGAACAAGGTTAATTACAATAAATTCATGGAGAAACCCACATAAACACTTATTAAATTCTTAAACATGCTTGGAATGGTTAAAAACATTAACCACAAAAAATCTAAGGTTTACTAAGCACGAAAACATGGTTTGGGGTTAAAAAGGTCACATCACGTTTTGGCTCAGGTTTCGTGAACCCTTGACTTGGGGATTTAACCCATCAACTCTAAATTACTCCTAGAATATTATAACTCATTCAAAAGCTTGGAATAGGTTGAGTACGAGTTTCTACCTTGTTTTGCGAAGATTTGGCGAAAAATGGGTTTTTGCAAAAAACCAGTGGAGGGAGCTCTTTGGTTGGCCTTGTGTGGATTTGATAGTGAAATGTGGGTATCTTGGAGTGTGTTGGATGATCTTGAAGTGGAAGATGAAAGGTTTTTTTTGAACAGAGTGGAAGATGAAAGGTGGGAGCTTGTGGTTGATGTTTTGAAGTGAAAATTCAATTTTCTTGACTTTTCTCACTCTAGAACTTGAAGGATGTTAATGGGGGGTTTTTTGTTCTTGGTTTGGGAGTTTTTAGGAGAGTTTGGAGGAGGAAGAGAGTGAATGAGAGGGGCAATAAATGTTTTGGACGAATTTTGAGGTTTGGGGGAGTATAAAATGAGTTTTGGATAGATTTTGGAGTGTAGGATGGGTGAAAAAAGTACCATAGTGGGTTAGGAAGTGATGGGGGGTTGGTGGTGGAGTGTATGGCAGTCAAGGGGGGCCATGTTGACTGATTTTGGATGATGGGAGGAGGTATCGTGTGATATTGGTGATGGTTGGTGGTGGTTGGGTAGTGTAGGATGATGTATAAAGTATATGTATGCACATATGTGTGTATGTGTACTAGTATTGCTTGTGTATGTGTGAAAAATGTATAATTACGTATGAAATGAATTTATAAAAATGTAATGCTCTCGATAAAAATGTAAACATGCCTTAAGGTCGAATTTGTAGCAATTTGGAAGTGTTAGGGTATAAACCGTAGTAATTGTAAATTAAGGGCCCTAAGCGCAATTAGAGATTAAATAACGAAATTAAATTAATTCAAATGAAATTAAATAATCCTAAATTTTATTAAAAATTTTGGATTATTACATGGATGCCCTTAGTTTACATATGGGGTACGCGTGTGTGTGGGGTTCCAATATCATTTTTGGTTCTCATATTTCCGATATCTTTGTTAATCTCTTAAGAATTATTTGCTTCACATGCATAAACTAGACAATTTGTAGTGAAGAAGTACCAAAAATACTGTAGTGAAAACTCACCCCAAATATTCGTCATCGAAATGAGTAAAAAAAAAAAGTTTCAGCTAGATATTGATTTTGGGAGATGTCTTCGCCATGCAAAATTTGCCAAATCATTTCAATTTTCAACCAACCCATAGATGCTATTTTTTGGTCGTGTCCAACTCATGGTGTTCTTGCAGATCCCATAGCTCAATCAAAAGGCTATCTTCGTTTTGAGCCGCTCCCAAGATTGGCCCAAACCAAGTCATCTCCTCTTGTTTTTGGCAAGAGGGACTAAAAATTGTATGCAACATTGTTTTGATATATTTTCTGGAATACCACTAGAATCTGTAGGGAGGAAAATATTTTCACATGATTCAATGGTCGAAAATGCAGCGGTAGAATCAAAATGTACCAAAACAACTTGTGCATTTGGAAAAAGGAAATTTGTGGAGGAGCCTTTGGTTTTTGTTCTAAGTGACCAAATGATTGAGCCACTTGTAGTTGTAGATAATGGCTGACCAAATCAGGAAAGAGATTTGTTGAGGTGCGGGCAAGCTAGTCTGAACATTCTTGACCGTCAAAAAAAAGAAAGAAAGATAATGAGAAACAATTTTTTTCTTATATGGAGAGATGGTAAATTGAACCGGCAACCAAAGGTAAGGGTGTAATGGGAATTATGTGTATTTCCATTTTATTTGGTTGCAAAAACTTAAAAAGGGGAGTCTGTATATATGTATGCACGTTTGCCTGTCTTCTTTTTCCGATTTGGTAAAAGCTCCTTAAAATTGACATTTTTCATTTGTTTGTTTGTTTGTTTGTTTGTTGTTCAACCATGCAATTTAAAGAAACACTCTGAAAAATTGAAAAGACAATCCCACTCTATTTTCAAAAGACAATCCCACTCTATTTTCAAATTAGTAAATGGATACGCATGTTATAATGGGCTTCAAAGTAAATTCGTCACGTTTTTCTGATAGTTCAAAATAATTCCATCTCACTTTTTTTTTTTCTTCGATAGTTCGAGTCCAACCTGTGTTTCACTAAATGAATTATGAAATACGAGTTGGGTTTGAGCTGAAATATTTTGTGGTTATGGATGAATTTTTATTGAATCATACTCCTGATAAAGTTCCTCGTAATGCCTTCCCAACTTCGTCAAATTAAGCTCTTACTCAGTTAGTATAAAAGAAAGAAAAGAAAGAGAATATTCAATTGCTAAAAGTAAGAATGATTGGAAGACATCTCTGCATGGTGATTAACATCCCACATTCTCCAATGGCTGGCTTAAAAAATACAACTTGCCGCTTTTAGGAAGTTATGTGGAAGCTTTCCAATAGTTGGAGCTAGTTTGGGTAAATTGAAAAAATTGATTTTTTTGGTTATTTTTATTCAAAAAAAATTTGTATGGAGTATTTGTTAGTTTTCGGTCGATTTTTTTTAGTTTTTTGGTTTGTTTCGACGAGAGGAATCTAAAATGTATAAAATTATTAGCAAAACCTAAAGTTTTGTGAATAAAGACGAAGGTGACATATAAAAAATCGGTTTTTTGGTTTATTTTTCGTCTTTATTCACAAAACTTTAAGTTTGACTAATAATTTTATATTTTTTAGATTCCTCTCGTCGAAACAGGCCAAGAAACCAAAAAAAATCGATCGAAAACTAACAAATACAATTTTTTTTTTGAATAAGGACAAAACCAAAAAAACCAAAAAATCAATTTTTTTTTTTTTAATTTACCCAAACCAGACCCCTTGTACCGACTCTGCTTAGAGTCATATACTGTATCATTTGAATATCTTAGTGAGAAACCGCACATCACATGGCTTCTTGTGTTGAAATAACATTCATTCATGTTTCTTGGTCTAAAGCGTGTTCTCTCAAATGGGGACCCCTTTTCCGTTGCCTTTGATCAATGTGCATCTCGAGGAATATTATTGGTTGGAAGAAAATCAAACTCCTATGCACAGTGGTTACTAGTGAGATTTTCTCAAGAAGTGAGATTTGTTTCCTGCATAGGTCTGTAATTTTTTCACTTATACTTCCAATGGAAGGTTGCAGGATAATACGAATAGGTTAATGCAAATACGATATTATTAACATTTATCTGCTTGTGACATGTTTAGAATCTTAACTTTCACAAGATCAATTTGAAGTCCGGACTTTGGACGAAGGAAATGGGTTATGGGTAAAAAAATCCCATTAGATTAGCAGCGTAAGTACCTAAATTGACCAAGTTTTCAAGGTGGGTCTAATGTATAAATTAGAAGAATAAGAAAGTACCAATTAAGGCCTAGGTAAATCCCCAAAAGCTGGCATAGGTCGGTCATTACTCTAATCTGTGCTAGAATGTGTCAATTTCTCCTCTCTTTATAGAATTGTTCTCATTTGCAGCTTTTTTTCCTCTAATCAAAAGGTCTACATAGTATGGTCCCCTCCTAGATGACGAAATGTCTCTGTGCATTATAAGGAATTGTTTCTTGGACCACATAGTGAAGTTTTAATCAATATGCTCTAAGTGAGATATGCTGCAGGGGAAGTGGTGGGTATCACTTTTAAACCCATCTTATCAGTAGTTATTTATCTTGAAGCAGGATTAACCAGGGTTTAGGATGATTATGCTAATCAAGGCCGGCTCAAGATTTTTAGTGCTCAAGGGCTAATCTAAAAATTGTGCCCTTAGGCCTAATGGATTTGTTGTAAAAGTTTATCTGTTGTGTGTTTTATTTTGGGCCTTTAGGTCAAATGGACTTTTTTTGTTATGCCGTTTTTAAAAAATCAAATTAGTCCAATAGTAAAAACTATGGGGGTGCCCCTATTTTTTTTTGAATTTTTTAAATGCTCAAGGCCTTAGGGTTGGGTCGGCCCAATGCTAATATAAGCTAAAAGGGTTTATTTTACCAACATTTGGTATAGAGATGGGTGAGCTATTTTGGGGAGAGTGATGTGGATTGGCATATTTTGAGAGATTTGGGATTGAGGGGACCAATAAGATCAAGCTGGCATGTTGATAAATCCCATTCAAACTTCAAAGTCATAGGGAAGTTTCATATGGACACACGTGTTGGTTTGATACGGTCTGATTCTCAATCATCTAAATGCTCTCGTTTGACACGTAGGTTGTGTTTGTACTTGCTTTTTTAAAATTCTTTTGGGGCAAATGCCAGATATTCTGATGAGGGTATGGGATGGACATCATGTGAATAGACAACTTCACGTGCCTTGGCGGTTTCCAGTTGGAGGAGAGAGTATAGGCCAAGCCATAGAATTCAAGGACTTGAGCTTCATTGGGCTTGTTTGGTTAACAAGTTTAGTTTTGTACTGTTTAGTTTTGATGATGTAAGAAGGTGTAATAAGTAGAGAGAGAGAGAGAGAGAGAGAGAGAGAAATGAGAGAAATGATGATGCAAGTAAAACCAAAACAGCACCAAAACAAACCCAAAACTGTTAACCGAATATGACCATTATATTTTGGTTTAGAACCAGAAAAAGATGAAGATAGGGGCAGGTAGTGTAGGATTAGCAAACAGTACAAAAGAATTCCCTTTTCTCTGTCATTGTTTTTGTATGCGGTACAAGCAATGCTAAGTTAAAAGAGATTTGGACATAGATGTATTCAGAGTTGTCTGATACATGTCTCACAAAACTATAGGGCCCAAGTGAATATATTTTGGATACATTTGTGTCTCGATCTGTGCACATAAGTTTGTGCAAACAGAATTGACCAAATCTTCGTGTGTTCCCACCACTATGTTAAACTATTTCCTTAGATATGGACACACATCACAACAATAACATAACTCATTTAGTCCCCAATAATTGGGGGTATGGACGAGGGATGGATAGGAGACGGACCTAACCTTTAGTAATAAATGCACAAAGTAGCTGCTCCCAAAATACCATTGAAATAGATGGATTGGAGACAGACCTAACCTTTGACAATAAATGCACAAAGTGGCTGCTCATAGAATACCACTAAAACAGTGGTCCCCCTATACCGTCGAGTTTGCTGCGGAATCATGCTCTTAAATCAAAGCCAAAAGGCATCAGATATGGACACACATGCACAATCAAAATTTGGTGATAGTTATGGCCTATGAGTATTTTTTTTTTCCTCCTGAAATATTCTTTGTATACATTATTAGCCAGACCTGCATTCTTAGATATGGACAAGCATGCACAAACTAAATTTTGAGATAAGACTTTAAGAACTTTAAATGTTGGGATGTTCAATTGTTTGATTCTGCCATCTGATGTGGTTAGATCAGGATTTAAAATCTTAGCCTGGAACTGTCCCCAAGGATTGTTTAGCTTAAGGGATCACCTAGACTCTGGGTATTTGTTATTCTTACAATTTCATGAGCCATAATATAGGGATTGGACAGTAACTTTCACAGTGTGTGATGAAGTTTAGTTAAAAAAATTTATGATATTTTTTTTATTTGAACACAAGAAACATATTTTAAGTTGCAAGTAGTGATAATCCCCAGGTTTCATTCTTTGACCGAAGATGATTCTTGCTTCTCATTTATTTTCAAATCATATGCATCATGCAAAATTTTTACATTCCTCGATTTGTTGTTGGAGTTTCCAATCACTTCATATTGACAAATTAAGTAGGACACGAATCTAGTTCCATGTTGTGGGTAGGATATATTACAAACCATTTACCAACTTTCCATCCTTTTTTATTTTTAGAATTGCAGTGACCAAGTGATCATACCTTTCGCTCCGATCAAAAAATCAGGATTTCCACTCGTGTGATCAATTAAGTTCTAGGACATTTTTTACCAGTAAAAGGTGGTCGCATTTTTGGCCTGTAAAAGCAACCACACTTTTCTCTGAAAAGGTGCCGCGTCGGATGGACACTAACACTTATCATGCACTCTTAGACGCCGTGACACTCGTCCAGTTGTATCTTTCTTTACTTTCTTTAGGAATGCACATTTCCATCAATTAAATATACATGAAGTCCATTACATTTGAGAGAAATCAAACATTCATTCTGTTGAGTTATGAATTATATGGGTTCGCTTCAAAATTTAGCTGGTTTTGTATGTACATGTGAGACATACAAATAAAGGCAAATTTTAATGTGTACTCGAAGTGTCGAGCCATGCATTTTTTTGCGAGTTGGCGTGGTTGTGTGTTGTCACTTGTCACTCGTCCCTCTCCATGCTACTTAGACGTCAATCAGCTAAATTGATCATTGATTAGTACAGGTTGGATGAAAGCTGTCTGATCAAGTGCTGTATTGCTTCCCAAGCGTGTCATGTTTAAGGCAGAGAATACTTGAAAATGCAAAAGATTTTGCAAAAACATCAGAGCTGTGGGGAAGGTGGCAGAGGTTTAGATGGGAGCCTGAGGAGCCTCCCTTGATTAGAATCATGCGGTGGTGGTGGTGGGGCTTATATTTAGAAGGAACCGGTGGTTCGGTTCGTAAGGGACAACCCCATTGGAAGGTGGGTTGCTTTACTTGGTTTTTTCCTGCTTGACCCATTGTTGCCATGCTTCTATACCCTTATAATTTCTGCCCTCTAATTGGCTGTATCAGGCAACAACTCTTGTGTATACCACTTGCCACACTGCTCCAAATTCAGGTGTCAGCTTTCTGTCCTGATTTGTCATGGTCGCACAAATGAACAAACCTGCATGTAACTTTGCTTTTAATGGATTAATCATTGCTTTTGGGCATTAAAATAGATGTAGTTAATTCTGTTCAGGTGTTTTAATTGTGATTAAGTAGCTTGTTTTTCTTCTTTTAATGAAAAAGAGAAGCATTTGGTCTAAACATATGGGGAAAAGAGTAGTTGGAATTTAGAAAGTGACAAAGGGAGGTGGAAAAAATTAAAATAAAATAGGTGATATGAGGCTGGATTTCGTAACTTGAACCACTGGAAACTACCAGCTTGGATGTGGAATTTTCTCCTTGCCTTACTTCTATTTAACCCCTGGAAAACCCAGCTTTCCTTGGTTCATGAGATCAGTGCTTAAGCACTTGTGTTGATCTCTTAGCCCACCAGTCACTATTATTCACCTCTCTAGCCATTTCATCTACCTCTTCCAGATGAAGGTAGTATTTAATGACCTTTTGGTGCTTACATACATAAATGTACGTTCTTTACATATGCCTTTTTCTTTTTTGATTGCAGATTTTCACTTGGATGCAAAGGAAGCTTACCAAAAAGCCAAACTCAATATCAGCTAATGGTAAGCACTTCTATTTCTCTCTCTTCTGTCATATCTTTTTCAGCTTTTTGTATCTAATATCAAGAGTTACTGAATGAGAAGTGTGGCTTTCCATAAAGCCATGTATAGGCCTTCCAGCCACTCCGTAACAAAATTTTTTGTACTTTAGTTCTTATCAATGTTAGTTCAGACATCAGTTAGCATAAACATTTAACACAGCTGGTGAAATAAAAAAGAAGCTATTTGAGAGATCACATATTCTTCAATTCTAATTCTTTTTGCAGCCTCCTTTATAATACTAGCAATTAACAATTCAGTGGAATGTGAATTGCTGAATAACGATAAAGTTGGATTAGCCTTCTTTTTCTGTTTTCTATGAATATGCTGGAATTTCTCAAGTTTCACCTTTCAAACTTATCCAAGATCTCAAGCGTGTATGTCTTCAGACGTGTGCACATCTTACATATGTATTCCTGCTGTATGTATATCCAAGTTTCTGCAACTCCTACGGCTGCACACTAGGACCATGAAGATAAAATAAAAAAATAAAATAAAAACTAAAGCTCCCTCTTGAATCCCTGAAGAGGCCGTACAATGATCCTACTACCAAAAGTCTAAAACTAAATACTAACATGCGTATATATCTATAGTATTGTCCTACTAGCCTCAGATTTATAAGCATCTGAAAAATTCATGCTTGTACCATTGGATGTTAGAAATCCTAATCACTATAATCTTGAACCCGATGATTCACAACTCTTTATAAGTTAGATTATCCTCACAGAGAAACCAGGAAACAAGTCTATAGAAAGAGCTAAAGGAAATAGATATAGTTGATTTGATTCCTTATTTATGCACCATCTATACATTAAAAGATTTGAAACAGCGTTAAATTAGATGTCAAGTTAAATGATACTCTGGTCATTTCCATCTTATTTGTGCAACGCCAATACTCTGGATGCTGAATGAAAGAAGCATGGTAATGCGCACATTAATCAAAATGATTCTTGGGTCTGCCCTCTCTGATGCCTTTTGGCTTTGATTTGAGGGCATGATTCCACAGCAACACAACGGTATAGGGGGACCACTATTTCAGTGGTATTTTGTAAGCAGCCACTTTGTGCATTTATTGTCAAAGGTTAGGTCTGTCTCCAATCCATCTGTTTCAGTGGTATTTTGGGAGTAGCCACTTTGTGCATTTATTGCCGAAGGATAGGTATGTCTCCTATCCATCCCCCGCCCATACCCCCAATTATTGGGGACGAAATGGGTTATGTTGTTGTTGTGGTCATTTCCATCTGTAAGGTATTTTGGTTTGTTCCTCATCTAACATCCTTACTAGGCGTATCAGGCAAACCATGCCATAACAACTCATTATGCGTACGTAAGGTTAGAATTCACCATCAAATGGGTTCTTCATTTATCTCGTGAACTCAAGCTCAGCCTTGGTTTTGGACATATTTATATTTTGTAATACAGTGAAATTATATACATGTGTTGCAACTCTCGAAAGCATATGGTTGAAGTTGATTCACGAATAAAATTATTTTATCATTGTTATCTCTTCTAAGTTCTAATCCTCATTACTCTTTGGAATGAAACCAATAAGGTGAAAGGCCTATCTGTATTTAGTGCAGTTTTGCTAGTTCTGATGATTGATAGGAGCTAGTAGAACCTTTCAACTGGATTTAAACCAACTCTTCCCCTGGGAACAAAAAAGAATTTTTTTTAAAGCATTGTTAGTATATGATGGGCATTGCCTTTGAAAAGGCCTTGTTTTTCTTCTTCTTGTTATTACCTTGTCCTTTATTATAGATCAAACACGGGAAGAACCAAGCAAAGAAGAGATCAGTGACTGGCCTCATGGATTGCTAGCCATCGGCACATTTGGAAATAATAGCCTTAAAGAAGATCCAGAGAGATGCAATCTCCAAGGGAGGCAATCTACCTCCCAAGGTCAACCACTAGACCTCACCCCCGAGGAAGTTGTAGAACTTCAGAAAGAGTTGATGTTGTTAATCCATAAACAAGTTTCTCATGGATCAAATGCAGCAAAGGATTTAGAAACTTATAACGTTCAACTGGAAACTTTTAACTTTCCACCAAGCTTGGAAGATGACAGAAGTAATGGTGAAAATGTTTGTGGCGATTCAGCAAACACAAGTGGTCAGCTCCTGCAGAGTACCTGCTTGAAAGGAAAAGATATTTGTTCTGATCACCCAAAGAAAGCCATGGGGAAAAAGGCACTGTCTTTTCTTTTTAAAAAGATGGATATGTCCCAAAGCATGTTTGCGCCTACTCCTAGCTGGAGAGGTCTCGTTCCAAATAAGTCCATAATGGAGAAGGTAAGCATGCACAAAATGCCCGTGTTTCTCCAAGGATCAAAATTTCATTGTATGATGTTTTTGTTAGCTAGGAAAAGCAAATTTCGGAAAGACCGTTGGAACATAATTGATTGTCAAAAGAATTGGAAAACATACAGAAAAAGGGTCATTTGAATATTCTGTTCCGATCGTTTTGATGGAAAACCAACTAAAGTTTGTCCGTCAGCATTGTCTAGACCTAGAATCTAGACTCTTGAGATATGTCTAAAATTGTAGGAAAAATTTTACACGTTGGTTATTAAAGTGAAAGAGAGGAGGGTTTTCACCAGTAAGCACATTCAAATACCTAAGTACTCATTCTCAAATTACTTCAAACATGTGATCAGAGCATAATGGTTCACAGCTTGTTCATGGGTTCTAAGTAGGGTTGAGTGGATATTTTGCATCCAGTAATTCTTCTCCTCCTTGTTTGATTGCTTAATAAATCTTGTCTTGGTGGCTGATTACTTATACAGATTTGGAGAGCTATACTGCGCAAGAAAGTGTATCCACAAAATTCCAATACAAAGGGTGCTACAAAAAGGTACTTGGAGTCTAGTCATATGCTCAAAGCAGGCGACGAAGATGAAACACATGATACTGCAAATGAGGGAAGTAAATGGGTGAAGACTGATTCGGAATGTAAGATCCTTTTTTGTTGGTGAAGTAGCTGTATCTTAACCATGCATATCATCTGCAGTTCTATATAACACAATAAACATTCAGACATATATTCCATTTAATCTGAACGATAAAATGTATCTTTTGGATGGCACTTCTATTAGTTGGGATAGTTGTCAGCAGATTTTGCAATTTTGTTGATTGCATCTATTTTATGGTTGCAGATATTGTTCTAGAGATATAAATTTTCCTCGCCTGTACACTGTTTTTTTAAGCTGACACGGTAAGACTATAACTGCGTATTGAAAAATTTGCTCTTTTTCCCTTTTTGAGAGAATCCTGTCAATTCATTTGATGGCCGGACTTCTTGTTTTTAAACATGCAGGTACCAGTAAAGAGATTTTCAGCACAGGAATTTAAGCAATTCAAACTAATAAAGGCAGTGGAAAACTTTGTCTGTCTGTTCTATGATTATGCCATGAAAGTTGACACATAAAAATGATTCAGAGTATGATCGAGAGGGATGAAACACCTGTGCATGTCAAAATGTTGCAGTTGTCAACTCACGTATATTTTGATGTAATTATTCTCTTATTGAAGTTGAATATGAAAAAACATGAGTTACAATAACTCATATTGGAAGAATTTCAGTTTGGAGGAAGCTATCTGCTCTTATAACTTGGAATCGAACTCACATGTTTCGGCATGTTTTTTCGGAAGATGGTTAAATCCAAGTCTTTTCAGAGGGCCAATCCAAGTTTCTTTTAGAGGCAGCAAAGTTTGAAGAATTTATGTTTGTCAATTGTGTAATTGTAACATATGTTTGTCATTTGATGTAATTGTAACATATGTTTGTCATTTGATGTTACATTTGTAGCTGTCATATTTAGTGGCATGAAGGCATTTAGAGTTTATGTTTTTCATTTTTGTCTGAGGAGGAGGATCACAAAACACCACTTAAGGAGGAGTATCGTGCCATGGGGATACTCGAGGAAGTATCCCCAAGGTCCTCAATGAATAAATGCGTGCAACTTATATACCAAGGAAGTATATATGAGATGCCCAAGGTCCTCAATGAATAAATGCCTCTCAAAAAACTGTTTGAGATGCTGAATCGCTGAAGGATCTTTTCTAGTCACAATTATATCATCAACATCTATGAAAACATATGTTGAAGATTGCTTTGATGCTAGTTCAAAGAATAATCAGCTCGTAATTGAGAAAAAACCACAAGTGAATAATTTGAAAGAACTTGGCAAACCATTGGCAAGACGCCTGTTTCAATCCATATAAGAATTTGTGTAGCCTGCACACTCAAGACTCCCCCTGTCGAGTAAACCCAGGTGGAAGAGTTGCGCACACTTCTTCATCCAAACCATCATGGAGAAATGCATTGTTGACCTCAAGTTGTTGAATGAACTAATTTTTAAAAGTAGCAATAGATAAAAAGAGCTCGAACCGAGATAAGTTTTGCTACAATTACAAAGGTATCATGATAGTCGAGCCCTTGAACTTCTGTAAATCCCTTTGCAACTAAGCGAACTTTATAACGGGCAATCGTACCATCAGATCGATATTTGACTCTGTAAACCCACTTGCACCCAGGGCAAGTGAGTAAGCCTCCATGTGTGATTCTTTTCCAAAGTTGCCATTTCTTTAGCCATTGCCTTACGCCATTGTGGACTTTTTACTACAAAAATTACTGAAAGAAAGGCTCGATGTGCAATTGAGAAGATATAATAATCAAGAGGGTAAAGGCTACCTATCCATTTATTCATAAAATGCAACAATCCTTGGCACAAATGGTTTTGGTTTGGATACATACATCTGGTAACCCTTTTGTGCATATGGATGCCAAACAAGACACTGGGCCTTCTGTGCTTGTCAAATTGTCCTTAATGTAAGTATTATGGGGAAATTATAAGCAACCATATACATAAAGATGAGAATAGGAAGGTGGGACTGTAAAAAAAAAAAACTCACGAGGCAATTTGGTTTGAAGTAGGGTTGTGCAAATCTTATTGATCAAATATGCAGTTGTGAGAATACCCTCCATGAAAAGGAGATTGGTTAGTTGGCCTGAAATCATAGAGCAACCGCTAAAAGGGGTCGGTGTTTGCATTCTACAACATCATTTTGGTGTGGTGTAGATACTAGATGAAATGGAACTATTGGAAAACTTAGTCTTGGTTGCTTTCCTTTTGGACAAATGTCAATGGTAGGTGTGCCAGTAACAAAGATTGCAGAAAGTCCTTGAACATAGTAGAGATTGCCATGTACAATACCATTCCAATCGTCTTCTTTGCAAACCGGTCCTGAAAAACACAATGATTATCAAGGAAAGTAACTAGGTAGTAATGGGACTTTGTAATATGATTGAAAGATAGCATATTGAATTAAAAAAATGGAATATAAAAAACATGATCAAGTTTTAAGGTTGGAGATTCAAGAGAAAGGAGAAGGGTTAGCCTGGAGATTCAACAAATACTGCAGAAGGTTTTCTTCCTGATGTCGATATTGAAGATTCTGTGACATGGACTCCTTCCCCTACTCGTAATTCTACTATGAAGTCTGCTTGGAATGCTATAAGGCATACTTGTGTTTTCCAAGAGTGGTGCAAAGTTGTGTGGTTTAGTAAGTATGTTCGACGGTGGGTCTTTATTCTTTGGTTGGCTATGTAGCAAAAATTGAGCACGAGGGATACATTGTTAAATCTCAAGAGTCATCTTTGATGCAACTTGTGCTCTGTGTGGTAGTGGCGGCACTAAATCTCATAGTCACTTGTTTTTTTATTGTTCTTATTCTAGAGCAATGTGGCTAGAAGTTTTGGAGAAAAATCAAGTGGCTTCGTAAGGATCCGCATGAAAAATCACTTTTTGGAGAAGTTTCGATTTGGCCGATAAAAAGTCTCGGTAATTGTTCATTGAATTTTTCTAATCACAATGGTACTATTGGAAGTTATTTTTGAGTAAGAGAAAGTCGTCTTTCACCCATTTTCTTCGGAGAAAAATGTGTCATTTTTTGGTTTTGTACTAAGGGGAGGGGGATGAGATTTGATTTGATGTGATTAGAATTTCAAAATTCTGAAAATGCCATTGTATCCAAATGTGGGGTACTTCTTTATTTTCATAAATAAATTAAAGTAAATAAAATATTTACTTAAGTTTGGTTTACAAAAATAAGTATTGTGTTGGACCATGTTTTGCTGGCACAGTGTGTAAAGACCCAAAAGATTTAATTACTTTTTGAAAATAAAAGTTGGGGTTTTGTGAGGAATGTTGAAATATGTTAATTGGTTAAGTGTGGGAGTAAAATTAGTGAGGTGGGTCACATATTATATATACAAGTGACATTTGGGTGTGAGGTGTAATTAGGAGTTATACAAGTTAGGGAGAAGCTTGCAAACATTTCACTCCTCCCTCTCCTCCCACCTGACCGGTCTCTCTCTCTCTCTCCAAATTCATCCATTGTTACACCTTAAAACTCCACCAAAATCAAATTCCTTCCAGGTTCTACCATAAAATCTTCTCCTTTATGTGATTTCAAGCTTGGGTTGTGTTGGTTTTAGCTTGTAATGATGTATTTCGGGTTTGGAAGCTCAAGCTCTAAGGTTTTGCATTTTCTTCCCATTTGAAGCTCCAATCTTGAGGTAGGGGAACAATTTCTACTCTTTCTAGTTGTATACTTGTGATTTATTGCACATATCTTGTTCTTGGCTTCAATTTCTTTGAAAATCATGTTTTTCCCAAATTGTGTGGGATTTCCCAACTTAGATTCTTTGATCTATGATTTTACTTATTGTTGGATGAAATTAGGAGTGAAATTGACATCCCTCCATTTTTAATTGTTGCCTAGCATCTCTAGTTTGTGCCTAAATTATCTCATTTGTGATTGGGTTGGAATTCCACATCTTAGGGGTGAAAATCTGTACTGTTTACTGTTCATAGCTACTGCCTCTGTAATTTCCAGCAGCTATCCCTGTCCTTTGGGTGGCATTCTGCCATCCTTTGATGTTCGTTTGGTCCCCGATTTGCTCAATACTTCATATAATTAACCTTTGACATTATTTTCACCCATGTTTTGACTTTAGGACTATGGTTTTATAGAAAAATATGTCATCTTACATCACATGAAAGTTTGAAGGTTTTTAGAAAAATATCCCTTATCCCTTTATCGAAAGATGTGAAGAAATGAAATGAACTTGGAAAAAATTGGACTTGTTATTGAAATTGAATAGAATATTGGGGAAATGAGATGTTTCAAACCAATGTCATCATTTGGTGAAATTTTTATAAAGGCACGCGGAGCCTATGAAATCCGGCAGGGGCACCCAGAGCCCATGGAATCTGGCGGAGGCGCACGGAACCTATAGAATTCAACAGAGGCACGCAAAGCCTATGGAATCTGGCAAAGGGATTTAAATCCGTAGTATTAATGAAATGATGATTTTCTTCGATGAAAGAAGTGAGAAATGAGATTTTTGAACTAACTTTTGTGTTTTGTCGAAACTCGATATATAAACTTGATTTTAGTCTTGTGAGATGAACTTGGATGGTTTGGCGAAATAAAATGGATACCTGGGTGGTGTTTGGGTACTTAGAGAGGACTTTGGACATTTGGGTTGTTGGTGGTTACTTAGAAATCACTTGGGTACTTTGAAACTTTCTAAATCCTTCCTCTGTGACTTGGATACTTGGACTCGCACATGAATATCTTTTGGACATATCTTGCCTCCATGTACATGCATCATATTCATACACCTAGCATTAGTAGAATAGTTCTCCTACGAGCATGTGTGTTCACCCTATCATTTTCAAGTACCCAGCTTTGATTGTGCATGGTTTGGAGTGCATGACTTGGATAATGAGCATACATGGCATAGAGTTATTTTATTCATCTTCTATGCATTAAATTTTCTTTTGAGGAGATGATAATGTAACTATAATTTTTCCCATCTTTTGACTTTGGATTTGTAATAACTTATGAGATATTATTTTGATTTCACCTTGGGGGCAAGGGTGCCCAAACATTATTTTGTTGACTTCACCTTTGGGGCAAGGGTGCCCAAATATTTGAATTATAGGATATTATTTGATTTCACCTTTGAGGCAAGGGTGCCTGAACATTTGACGACCATTGGGCTAATGATGTACTTTATTTTATGAAAATCTTATCACTTGACTTATTTGTTGTTAAAATTCTTTTATTTTTGTTTTGGTGAAAATAAGGGTGTGACAGGCTCGGGGCCCTATGTTGTGGGATAATGTAGTACCATAGTTTATTTTGCATTCTAAGGGGAAGGTTTTCAAAAAATCTGTTCACCAACTTTCCTTGCTTGTAACTTTTTACCATATTTGGGCTGAAAGGAATGGAAGAATTTTCCAACAGAAGTTCTTGGGCTCATGCTCTCTTAGCTAAAAGATTTGCAATGCTATTAGAGACTCAATGTTGTCATGGAGGAATGTGAAGCCTAGCCAAGAGAACAAGGACACTTGCATATTATGGAATGTGCCTCATGAAATGTTTGAGGCTGCCTCCTCTACAATTTAACTTAGCTTATTTTGTATTTTTTTTTGGGTTTGGGATTGGCCTGATAAGGTTTGTTGTTTTCTATTGCTGGTTATGTTTGATCTTGCACGACCAACTAAAGTCTCTTGCGATGTTTATATTATGTATTTGGTCTATAAATAAATGAAAGCAGTACCGTTACTCAAAAAAAAAAGTAGGAGAAATATGCACAGTTCCATTTGGTGATAGAGATCTCTTAGAAGGATCTGTCATTCGCAATGGATCCATTATTATGATAATATCTCAGGACAACTAGAATCATTGTTGGGGTGTAGACAACTTTCAACAGTGGTCTATACCGGAGGTGTAGGGGCAGTTCCTCCACAAGGAGTGAAAATGATATTTTTGGACCTCGGGGTGTAATTTTGGCCATATGGCCCAACCTATTTATTTAGCACTTTGTTATTAGGGTTATCATACTTTAGAGAAAGATAGAGAGAGGCTAGAGAAAATGCAAATCTCAGAGAGATTACGAGAAGACTTGTACTCTTATTTTTCGATTTCATAGTGGACTAGTGTGGCTTTCGTAGTTTTTTCTCACGTTAATGTTTTCCACGTATATCTTGTGTCTCGTTTTCTTTTCCATTTTTCATTACGCACGTTTGTTTATGTTTTGATTTCCTAACAATCATTTACGTGGATGTGAATCACAAATAGTTTTGTAGTACAAGGAAGCTTAAACGTTAGTGGCCGTGTTCAGTTGGGAGTTTTGGGCCGGTTTTGGCTTCGTTTTAGTTTTGCTTACATCATCATTTCTCTCTATCTCTCTTCACTTATTACACCTGCTTGCATCATCAAAACTAAACTAAATCTACTAACCGAACAAGGCCAGTGTTTCTTGGGTTTTGAGATTTTATATACCTTCTTTCTATTACAAAGGCTATTGATGTTGTTCCATCAGCTCAATTGAACTCAAAACCTCCTTGCACCTCGTACTGATACACGATCAACAAAGCTAGAAGCCTTGGCCGGTCAGATTTCAAGCCTTATTAGTTCAAGTTGTTGGAAAAACTTGGTTTTTTTTTATTATCTATTTTTAATTAATTATTAAAGTGGGTCCCAAACGTCCATGTGGCTGGACCCACATACTGTTGTGTTCGTCTTAGTTAGAAGATTAAGATTGAACCCTTGGTTGTATAAAAACAAGTTAATGTGAATGAGAAATTGACCTTGAAAGTGCCTACATGAACATTGGTAGAAGGGGAAAAATTTGTTGTCCCACATTGGTGAGGCACAACAACTTCATTGGGTATATGTATCCCAAGTTGGGCAATAAGGGTTGACCCTTTGGGTCATTACAACTTTTGTTGGGGGAGAAGGCATGGATAAAGTGGGCTTTGGTCCATATAACACGCGCACGCCGCCGCCGCCACCATCCTACCGAACTGGGTTGGGTTGGGTCATTAGATGAGAATGGGCTTGATACGGATTGGGCCTGGTCAAACCAGGTTCGTTTCAGTTAAATTTTTCCCTTCTCCTTACCAAAACATTGTGTCCTACCGAAATTGTTTCCCTTTCTAGTGCACCTGTTCACGAACAGTCATCGGACATGACTGTTACCAACAAGTTGCGTCCGGTCGGTTCCGAACAGCCGCATCTCTCTGTCTTGTACCTTTCCGTTTGCGTGCCTATTTATTTATAAATAGACACCCTCCTCCTCTCATGCATTTCACGTTTTTCACTTTGCATCCATTCTGCACTTACTACATATAATATTCTGAGAGTTCTGCGTAGTTTCCTAGTTCGCCTGCTGATCAGATTGCAGTGCTGCTTCCGACCGGTGAAAGTCGGGTATTCCTGAGAGGCAAACGTCCAAGTTTCTCCATTAGCATCGTAGTAGAGGGCGAATTTGCCTTAAGGACAGGGTATTTTTATACTCGTCTCGACTTGAATAGTCTCTTGCCAATTTCTGGTGTACTGAAATTGGCCCGGTACGTTTTTTGATTATTCTTAATTTCTGTTTTTGTCTTTACTTCCAGATTATTTGAAACCGAGATAATACAATAGCCCCAAGGAGGGTGCACAGCACCCCCCTTTGGGCTGTTGTGCGCCCCTGGGCTGTCGTATTATCATTGTATGTCTTTGATGTTTAGGTAAATATACAGTTAATTACCCACGGAAAAAAAAAATTTATCTGCCCTGGTGTTTAATCAAAATATCGCTCACTTTTTCATTTGCATGAGTTGAAGTAATGTATCATTCGCCCTAAGGGCAGTTCAATTCCTCGGATAAAAAAAAAAACCCAGAAAAAACTAATGTATCATTCACAATCATTCTTCTGTCATACATATAAATTAATCAGGTAAGGTGCAAGTAATACATGGAAAGTGGCTTATTCTTTAGTGACAATCATTGATCTAAAACGCTTAAAATAAGGTCCCAAGCAATTCTGTTAGGTCCTGATTCCACCTAACAGTTGCCAGAAATTATAGTTTAACTTCTCATGTGGGCACAAAGTATTAATGTTTGATTTGGTCAGCCTCTTCTCTCTTTTTTTGGATATCTCAGGGTGTCCAAATTTGCTTCTCGCACATCAACTAATCTTGGGGCAGAAATATACCGTCCACTCAGGGCCAAGCAAGTTCCGACTAACCTCATAATAGAGTTAATAACACTAGAGAGGTTTTAAAGTTGGCCGTAAGTTCCCGACCCTGCCAGTGGGCCAACTCCTTGGGGTTTTCGATGTGATGTGCTTAGCACCATGAGCTCAATTATTATGGTTTGGGCCCTCAGATTTCCTTTCAGAGTAGCAATATGTAGTTCTTTAAGTTAGTAAGCAAATTTTCTTGCATCACCCACAGTGTTAATAATACAAATTGTACATATGGAGACATCATGATTGGAATCCAATCCGCTTGCGATAAGTGAAAAAGAAAATAAGAGATAAGTGAAAAAGAAAATAAGAAAGAGAGGGTTCTGTGCTCATGTATATCAGCCACATGTACAGATCTGTTCGGCACTGGCATAGGTATTAGAGGCCACCTGGTTTTCTTGCTGAGACAAAACATCCTATTTAATCACATCTTAGGAAACTTTTTTTTTTTTTTTTTAATTATTTTTTATGACTCTGTGTCCGGACAAGATTATGTGTAGCTTGATTTGGAGACAGGGCCGGCCCTGAGGTTTGAGGGGCCTAAGACGAAATTTGAAAATGAAGGCCCTTAAAAATGCTAGCGAAACTAAATATAAAGTCGATAAACACCGTTTCAAAACTATATGCATGTATTTAATACGGAAAAAACCCAAAATGGGCCTACATACTTGGTGGTAAAAAATATTTGGAGGCCTTTTTTTTCATTTTTAGTAGGGGCCTAAGGCGCCGGCCTACTGAGCCTTAGCTCAGGGCCGGCCCTGTTTGGAGAATAACTTGGTTCTCTGAAGACTTCGAAACCATAGGTCCAATCTGTATAGGGCCAGTCCAACCCCAAAGCCCGAGAGGCCTAGGCCTCGGCCTTGTGCATCCAAAAAAACCCCAAAAAAATAGGAGCACCCCTATAAGTTTTATTATTAAGTTTGAGTAAGAGTCTTTATAGCCCAATAGGAAAAACAAATAGAGGCCCAATCTGATTTAAAAAAAGACCTAAACAAAACAAGTCAAAACACACAACAAACTAACTTTTACAATTGATCCATTAGGCCTAAAGGTCCAATATAGGACCTGCATTAAAATAAAAAAGGCCTAATTTTGGAGTATGACTCATTACAATTTACCCCAGTCAGCCAGTTCCCAGACTTTGACGCTTAGCCCGTCTCATTTGTGAGTAGATACAATGCGCACATGGCATCCTCTCCGTCCTATCTGGCCATTCTCACCGTTGTCCATCAATGATTAATATTCAAGTGATTCCCATGCATTCTCGAGATAATATGTATTTTGTATTCTTGTATAATGATTAGTAGAAATTATTGTTTTAGTTTTTTCGTGTTGTGATTGTCACTGTAAAAATTGTTGAAGTGTTTACTCTTAAACCCTTTGGCCGACCCTGTATCTGTATAAAGTGTAATCATATCCATGCCTCTGTTTCTTGTCATGTTTAGTGTTATGCCTAAAGTATTGAGCTTTTTCTGGTTTTTGAGAAAATTGGGTGTGTTTGGATTGAAGTTTGAGACAACGAATTTGAAGGTGTTGTTTTGAAGTTGCTTCTGGGGAATTGGGAAATGTTACTAGAAATTTCTTGGCGAATGCCATTCTCGAGTTTCTCTGAAACTTTTTGGAGATTGTGACATACAGAAGAAGATTGAGGTCCATGTCCTGGTCAGTCACAGATGCTATCTTTCTCTCTGCTTCACTTGCAAGCTACCTTGACAGTACTCTCTCTCTCTCTCTCTCTCTCTCTCTCTCTCTCTCTCTCTCTCTCTCTCTCTCTCTCTCTCTCTCTCTCTCTCTCAATATGTGCGATGCCGTGCATAGCCATATATCTTCATTTTTTTAAAACATATCGGGGTGTATGCAAGTATATTGAGTTGCTTGATGCTGCACTGGTAAATTTGAGTTTTGGGTGTTTAAAATTGCTTGACAAAATTTACTTGAACGCATTATTGACATTTTTCAAGTTACTGCAAAAACAAGTCCATTTGTACAAGATAATTGTGCTTTTCCCAAACTCTGATGAACATCCAAAAAAGCTGCAACTGCACCTTGCATGGCTCCTTTTTTTGAAGAGCATGTTTGGCTCCTTAAAGCTTTATTTATCGTACAGAAAAACTTCTGGTATTGATGCGAGATGATCGAAAGCTCTTGGGAAAACTGCGCTGTTTCGATCAATATGGTACCATCACACACTCTCCTACAATTCAAAGGCTTTACATATACTTACTTCTTCTAAAAGAAAGATGGGAAAAGTAATCGCGAAGGTATTTGATTGAAGTTTCCTTTCCCTTCACAGCAAATATTGTTTTAGAAGGTGCATCTGAGCGGATTACGGTAGGAGATCTTTACTCCGACATTCCTTTAGGGCTGTACATAATTCGCGGGGAGAATGTCGTCTTGGTTGGAGAACTGGTATTTTCTCTCATCTCTCTTTGAGACTTCGATATCGTTAAATACTGCCGAATGAAGTGAAATTATCTTGTCATTCTGCTATAATTTTGCTGCTGGTTATACAGGATCAGGATAAAGAGGAGCTTCCCCTACATATGATTAAAGTATCAGCAACAGAGATTGAAAGGGTTAGTTGCGCATAGAAATTCCATCTCTTTTTCTTGTGTTTCTAATTTTCGGGTTATTCAGTTCATCCAATGGTCTCTTCAGGCACAGAAAGTAGAAAAGGAAGCTGCAGATCTGAAAGGAACTATGCGAAAGAGAATGGAGTTTCTTGATATCGATTAGTGGAAATCTGTTAGTTAAACATCACAAACAAAATATATTTTCGTTCTTGTATATATGCATTACCGGGTACTCCATGGCAGAATTCGGAATGGACACCAGAAACAGACCATCCAAACATGTAGCCCCGTCGACGCTAGTGATGACAGTATTCAAAATGCAGAAGCTAGATATGTTTCGTTAAGTTAGAACAACCTATAACACACCTCAACGTCAAGATTCACCCTCTTCTTGAAATGACAAGGTCAAATCTTGTGTAATTCAAATGCATAGGGGAAGTATACATGCAATATGGAACTCGAAAATCTCAAGTGGTTGAACTGAGAAATTGTATCATTTGTCACAATAAAAAACCTTTCCGTTCCAAAAACAAAACAAAAAAAAACTCTTCAGGCAACTCCCCGTTTCTTCCTTATCAGTATCAATGATACAAGTCGGATCCTAGATGTAGAAATATCTTACTTAATTCGTATATTGCTGGATTCCAATTACCTCAGTCCTCCGAACATCTCTGGATGCCGTTTTGTCCGTTTTATGTAGAAAGATTGAAGTCTTGGGTTTGGTACGTACGCACCAAACTTGACACTGGGAGACACTGTACTGTACGTGTGGTATGATTCCAAGGCACGTCAAGTTCACTTTACCATCATTTTCTTTCATGTCCGATACCTGATGGAGAAAATGGTGGTGTTGAAGTACGATTAAGAAGGATAACCACAAACTCTTGGCAGAAGAAGTGAACTAAAGAAACAAGGTCACTGCTTTGAAATCATTGATATGAGGAAGCGGGGACTACCAACCTAAAGGAGATCACTTAAAATCTCCAGTATCATATCTTTATAGGGGACTAGTGGACTACCAAACTACTTTTTGCAAAGAGATAAGAAGAAATAGCAAAAGAAATCAATTTTTGGTAGGGAAATTAATTAGGATGGATGTATTGACAATGAGTCCACATTTACCCTGAAAACAAAATATTTGGATTAATCTGCAAGTCTTTAACAGCAATACGGTAAGCCCTAATGTTTAGATTAAAAGGAATGGAAATTTATTACTATCTCGTATTGTGCTGTTAACAAAGAGTTTTGCAAGAACAAGAAAGTATTTTTCAATGACAAAAGTTGAAAGGGTGTCCCCGGTAACTTTCTTGATAACTGACCACAAAGAAAGTTGTAAAAAAGTTAATTTTCCCATCACTTCCGAGCAACTGAACGGGACCACCGAGAGGAAAAGATGGACTTACACTTAGATACAGGAACGTAATTCTATAGCGGAAGGAAGTGGAGTCAGTCAATTTATCTGTACTGTACTGAACATATGGGTGTTTCAATATCTGTGGCATGTCTTTGAATGTAAGCCAAGAAAGACGATGTATGTCCTCACACATCACGACTTGGTCTCTTTTGTTAGCTTCTTTGTCCTTTTTCCTCAGGGTACCAAAAATTTCTTTCGAATGGATGGATAGTATTCCAAATCAAGAAGCTTAATATGTTCATCATGTTACAATCAACAGCAGCACATGTCAACATCAAGATACATTTATTCAGTAAATGAAAGAGGTCAAACCTTGAGTAACTCCAGCAGCATGGGTAATACTATAAGATGGAGAATATTGCGATTTGGAGTGGTTGGGAAAATCTCTAATTCATTGTCAACATTCAAAACTTAAAACATCTCATTCATTCACTCGGCATGGGTGAGTAAATTGATCAGGGATCCATGTTTTGGAAAGAGTGAAATGAGCTCAGAACGTCTTGCCAACTCAAAATCTTCAAACTGGAAGGCTGGGGCACATGTGCATCCTACCAAGGAGAAGTGTTTCTCAGCATCTCTTTGTGCGGTTTGGACTGCTCCATTTTCTGTTGAAACATCGATGTCTTGGGTTGGATATGCACCAAACCACACATTGGGAGGCACTGTGTACTGAAGGAGCTGATTGGTTCCAATTGGATTCGGTCCAAGGCATGTCAACTTGAGACTACCATCTTTTTCATTCAATTCCACAACCTGAAGAGAAAATGGTTTGTTAAAATTAGTTTCAGAACGGTGTAAAATAAATCTTGAGAGGAAGCGAGTTATTGACTTAGAAAACACATGCTTCCCTTTTAAAACTCCTTAATCCTTCTATAGGGGAAGCTTAGAAATCACCTGAATGTTAACATGTTTTTCTTCCCTTATAACTCGAAGCAGGAAAAACAATGCATTAATTTGTTTGTATAACCAGTAGGAATATATCACCAACCCCACTTTTTTAAGGTTAAAAGAAAAGTTTAAAACAAGTATTCCTGATATTTTGTTACTGGTTGAAGAAGATAATGTAAATTCCAATGAGAAATTACTCCTGTTGGTGCTGAGAAATTTCAAAAAATTCCAATGTGTCCTATTAGTGCTGAGAAATTTCAAACTCGGGTTATTCCTACCGGTATTGTCCGCACCAAACAGGTTCAATCCATATTTTCTGCAGTTAAAAAAAAAAATGAAAGAAAAAGGTTCAATCCAGCCCAATCAAAGTATGTGCGCTGTCCAAATACAACTATCATCCATAAAATTTTATTTCTATAGTTATGATGAGTAAATCAATAACTTCATAACAATTACAAATACTGAGTAGAGATCTGCATGGATTGTGATGAGAGTGCTCATGGGTAGAGATAAGATGTGAGTTGAATATACCGTAAGAGGTTCTCCCATATAAAAGTGCCAGGTTTCTGCACATGGTATACGATGGAGGAGTGATACACTCCCGGAAGGAAGCAAGAAGTAAATGCACGTACTAATAGGACGATCGACCTTGTCTGCAGAGAAGCAAAATAATGATATAGAGGAACAAGTTAAACAAAAGAATTGTCCAGATACTGACTAACTACTTGCTAATTTTTCTTTATTGCTAATTTTGCTACTACCAAATACCAATGTCAAATGAATTTTGTATGATTTATTCAAGTTGTCTAGGCTAGCTTACGCACATCTCAACTTACCTAGGAAAACAATCAGCTAGTAGGGTGCCCATTTAAAGGTGGAGCAAAAGCTCCATATGGACTTACTCCAGAATAGTTGATAGCACCTAGGAGAGTTTGATCTTGAGAATCTAGGATGGAGCAAACTCTTAAGACTCTCAGATACGGGTGTGACATATCAAGCCAATACTTTCCATCAGAAAGTTCTTAAATAATTGTATTTTAAAATGTCACTATATCTATACTTTGGTACATAATTGCTACATGGCGTATACAACGCCTTTCTGACAGTAGGCACTAGTTTAGCTTACAAAAATTATCAAAACACATATAAGTGACCCATTTTGCACCGATACTCAAACCCGAGTCCATAAAACATGGCATATCACCGACAGTAGCATCCTGGCAACCCCAAGTGTGGAAAAAGAACAAAACTTTTGACTGTTCACTGAAAATGTATTCGCATAACTATGCCGATTTAAGATGATTGAGGCCCAGATCCAACATAAACAAACAGTGTGCAAACAGGAAATAGTTGTATGAATGGAAGTAGAAATTCAAGCCCAGCGTATATACCCATAACATTTTCCATACCAAAAAGGGAAACGAAGAGGAAAATGAGAGAATGGGGACTTACACTCGGGGGGAAGCTGAGATTTGGAGAGGAGGACAGAAGTATCTCTGAGGGTTTCCGAGAAAAACCCACCTTCTGGGTGGGACTTCAGATTCAATTTCTCTACAATCTGTGATGCTGAAGCTGAAGCCATCTTGTTCCCTTCTCACCTCTTTCAACTGATGAAATTATCGTTATGTGAATTTTTTTGTCTGCAGAGACGTATATTGGTTTTGGTAGATCCCAAAACTCCACCTTTGACCCGATCTCCCTCTCAAAATTCTTTTTTCCTTTTTTTTTAAAAAATTATTTTTTACTAAAGTGTCCCAACAACCCACCGGATTTAGGCCCAGTTTTTCAAAAGATTTTAGCACCCAGTTGCTAAAATCTTTTGGTAAACTGGGTTAAATAATCTGTTTGGAACATGAGAAAATAAAATGAGAAGAAAATTTAGCCATTTTGTTCACCCTCCTTAAAAAAGGGTGAACAAAACTCTCTCTGTTATTGGTTGAAACATGTGAGTTATGCTATCAAGTGATGACATATTTACCTCAAAGTGATTTCATGTTTACTAAAAAATGCATTGTAGAGGGAAGTAAGAATGACATCACTTTGTAGTAGAACCCATACCAATTTAACCAATAGAGAAAAGGGTTTTGTTAACCCTTTTTAAGGAGAGTGAACAAAATTACACTTAAAATTTACAGTGCACAAAAATTGAATTTGTTATTCTCTCCTCTCTTCCCTCTAAACCAAACAATGGGAGATTTTTTTTTTAAAAAAAATTCTTTTCATTTTTCTTCTTTTTCACAAGTCCCAAACAAAGGCTTAACCCACAAGAGAATACTATAATACATCTGGAATAATTTAATTTACACCCCTCTCAAATTCAACATCAAACAAGGTGAGTTTCACTATACATTTTGACAATCAAAATAATTTATTTTGTGAATCTTGGTATGAAAATCGTCTATACCAAATAACAGGTGGATCGGACATAAGTAGCAATTGTACAATTTTGCATTTTCCTTGAGATAACTGGATCTTTGAAATTCTCTCTGTTATTCACTTGATTTGAACTAAACACTTATATTTGATCACTCCAATTTTTAGCACAAAAAATTCAAAGGTCCAAAGCTATAAAATGAATGACTCGGATTGTCAAAATATACCGTGGAATCTTACATTATTGGGCAGTACGTCTAAAAGAGCCAAAGTTTTACTTTCGTCCCATTTGATGTGTTCGTATTCATAGTTCCACAAATCTCATTTAATCTTACAAAAATTCTCAATCGAGTTAATTTAGGGTGAGTTTTTAAATAGATTTTATCAAAATCTGATAAAATCAAGCCTTGATTTTATCAGATTTTGATAAAATCTATTTAAAAACTCACCCTTATAATAATTTCTATTGCTGTTTCTGGATCAATGACTAATTATAAAATTTAAAATTATCTAAAATTTGTTTATTTTATCAATTATTAAATCCGGAAAGGAGACAAATAGGAGTATTAAAGACCTCACCCAAGGTGACCGAGTAAAATAGCATCCAACTTAGAGATGACAAATTCCCCAAATCCAATGGATACCTGCTCCGCCCCGGCATATTTAGAAGAGGATATTACTTACTTTTTCCTCCAATAGTAGCGGGTATGGTGGAACTTAAAGGATCCCGCGTAAAACATGGAGCGGGTATAATTTTGTGATCTTCACCGCGGAATACCCATATCCACCCCATTCTAAATTGTATATATGCATTCATATAGTATATACAAACGTATATGTATGTGTGTGTATATAAGTGTGCATATATGTATAATTTTTTTACAATGTTACAGACTTAAGTGTTAAAAAAAGTTTCATGATGGTGGTTGTCGAAATTTCATATAATCTTGTTGGACGATATTTCTTTCTTGTAACTTTCTACTTTATTTTGTTTTAAATGGGTTTTCTTTTTTCTTTTCTTTTTTTTTTGTTATTGTAGGACACAAAAATTATTTTTTTGTAGATCTTATCATTCTTTCTTGTTCACTAGTTTGGATATGTATTACCCGAATATACCCGATCCCCAATAAGAGGCGGGTATGATAAATTGTCTATTATCCCTTTTGGGTATGGAGGTGGGGATGGGAGAGAAATTCTCAATTAGGGATTAAAGGTAGAATAGGGTCCCCGATCCATACCCTACCCGTTGCCATCCCCAATCCAACTTCACAATATTTTCTCAAGTTTTGTTCTGATGGAGTACTCAAAACATTTGGGAATAAGGTGGTCTTTTATATTCAACATAAAGCCGAGAAATCAGAGAGGGAGAGACCTTTTAAAAATTTAGCACTTTTGAGTAATAGAGAGAACAAATGACAACATTTTTGTTCGAAAAGAAACTGGAAAGCCATAGTTTGCATTCAAAAGCATTTCATGTGCACAATGGCAGCACCGGTCTCCATGTACTCTTCCTTGGATATCCACATCTGCAACACCACCACCACATAATGGTCAGCAACACTTGAAAACAGTCTTTTCCTAAGGGAAAGAAGCCACGTAAATGGGCAAAAACTTCACTCAGTTGATTTTCGAGCTAATCAACTCTCAAACCACATTGTCATGTTAGGCTCAATTAGAAAGTACCTGCTGAAAGGAACTTAGTGAAGCCAAGATGGACCCACCGATCCAGACGCTGTACTTCCTCTCTGGAGGTGCAACCACCCTGATCCTAACACCAGGTGGGGCCATTGAGCTCAGCTCCTTCAGTAACCGATCTGCCAAGCCAGGTATCAGGGTGGTACCCCCACTCAGCACCACATTTGCATACATCTCCCTCCTAATGTCCATATCACACTTTCTTATCGACCTAAACACAATCTCATGGATCCCTCCAGATTCCATACCAACTCTACCAGGATCAAATAGAACTTCTGGACACATGAAACGTCCGGCTCCAACTCTTATTACTTGCCCATCGGGCAACTCATATTGTTCTTCTAGCTCTGAGCTTTCCCTTGATATAGCTATTTCCTTCTCAAAATCCATCGTCACATAAGTGAGTCGCTCTTTAATGTCCCTGACAATTTCTCTTCCCGCCGATGTGGTAAACATGCAACCTTCTTCTTCAGCTAAGATCTTCGTAAGGTAATCTGTCAGGTTTTTCCCAGCCAGATCAAGCCGTTGCACAGCGTGTGAAAGTGCATAACCTTCGTAAATGGGGACAACATGCGTCACCCCTTCTCCAGAATCCATCACAATTCCTGACAAGTTCATAATGTGTTAATATACCATGCTGGCATGCTTTATATTGCCAAGGACAAAATTCCTGTTTGGTTTCTACGAACTGCAAAAATAGCTCCGTTTCTTAGGAAACCAAAATGAAACCACTGCAAATATGCCAAAAAATTGACTTGTTTAATTACCCTTCATAAAATCCAACAATGATTTTTTTTTTATCTATTACCAAATTTGTTTGACATTTCTCTTATTTCTCCCATACATTCCAATTTTTGTGGCTGACAGGAAAATACACTGAAATGCCATCCTACTATATAGTAGAAGTATAACTCATGAGTGTTCACAACTGCTATAGAGAGGAGGTAAATGTTTAGTTTTACCTGTTGTACGGCCACTGCCATAAAGGGAGAGCACTGCTTGAATTGCTATATAGGTGGCAGGAACTTCAAAAGCTTCAAACATGATTTCCACCACTTTCTCTCTGTTAATTTTGGGATTCAGGGGGGCCTCGGTTAAGAGGACAGGGTGTTCTTCTACATTCACCCTGAGCTCCTTCTCAAAGGTATGATACCATAGTCTCTCCATGGCCTCCCAGTCCCCGACAATTCCATGATCAACTGGATAATTCAACGTGAGGACCCCACGGCGTGCTTGTGCTTCATCTCCAACATACATATCCTTATGGCCGATTCCAACCATTGCCTGCTTGTTCCGGGGGCGACCTATCACGCTTGGAAAAACTACACATGGAGCGTCATCACCAGCAAAACCAGCCTGCAGATGGAATGCTGGTCAAAATTTGTTTAATACTTTATTTCACATGCACATCACATGTTTCTCTATAAAGGGGAGAGGTGGTCTGCCTTACCTTCACCGAGCCTGAACCATTGTCACAAATGATTGGCCTGCTTTCATCAAAATCCATGCTGGCCGTTCTCAAAACTTGTTCAATACAACAGAGTTAACAAAGGTAGCAGGGTTTGGGAAACCTCAGGTCCTGTAATATATTGACTATGAGGCCAAAAAGGAGGGGAATAAAGGTTCACTTTTGCTTTGACATCAATGTTAGAATAACTTCCTTTCGGTTGCTTAAAGAGGATATCAATCTGTCATGGAATATTAAATTCCAAATCAAAAGGCCATTTATATTCCCAATTTCTTCCTCTGAACCATACAGTTTCTGGTGCCCTTTGTCTCACACTCTCACTTGTCTAGATTAAAAGGTAAATCTGCTCCTGAACTTGTCATACGAAAAGGTGGAATCTATTAGGAAAATAAACGTTAATGGAGCTAATAATAATCATTTGGAAACACGTGGCTAATGCCACAGGAATCATTTGCACCAGATGAGATGCTACAGGAATTGGCTAATGCCAGGATCAGAAATTTTTGCGAAATGGTGTATCCTGTGGCAAACTTCCTTCCATAATTGGTGATTGCAACGATATTGATCAACCACATTTTTTCATCACAGACAAAATTCATACCAAGCTAATTTATACCAAGTTATCGTTGCAAACCTGTAGATATTATTTATTAATTTTCCATTTCCAGTTTCTAAATCATCCATTTTTTGTTACAACCAAAGACAAAATTCTGTGCCAGATGAATGGCATCAACAATTCTCCAAAAGAAACCATTTTCACTGTTAAATCTAATCTTGCATGCCTCCAAACTATGTAAGTGCAAGTTCCCGGACAATTAATCTAGAAGATAACATCATCAGAGCAAGGTTGTCATAAAAGCATGTATTATTTCGCTTAACTTTGCATCCACAGAAGGAAATTATTGTGGGAACTTAAGAAGAACAAACAAGAAGAGATGAACGCTTTTCAATGCAACTCTGTGGAGTACTATCTAGCCCTGCATAACTCTCTTCATGAATCCTTGCAAAGAGCTTCCCATCCCTGCACCAACAGCTTCTGCTAAATAGTTTGCCTGCAAAATTTCCACCATAGAACTTGCAACCATCAAAATACTTGACTTCACATGACGCCCAAACATGGAAAAAGAAAATGAGAAATTTCATATGGCAAACGCTAGTGAAAGTCGGTACCTCTTGAATGGTCTTTTTCAGATCAAAAGCATCTCTAACTCGTCCATCCAAGAATGTCCATGTATCCCGAAAATCTGAAAGAATTTGACAAGCCAATGATAAGTGAAAATGTGACAGCTCAGATGGCATGTATAGATGGGCAATCAAGGTACAAAACCAGTATGAATGAAATGCCTTTTGGATTGGTCAGATGAGAACAAGGCATTTGAAAGGGTTCTCTCCCTCCAGATTCATTCTTCCCCTAGGTGCTTAGAAAATAACTTTTGTGAATATGTAATTCCATTGCATGACACCAACAAGGAAAAGTCTAGAGACCCCTCAGAAACCACCGCACGCTTAGTGTGTGGTCAGGAGGTGTGGACTTCGAAAATGAAAATGGGTCAATTCATTTGACTATTGTCCTCAAGACATTGAACTGAAAAGGTGACAATTAAGATGTCACCATGTTCATGTTGTGGAAAAAAGAAACAGAACAACTGATAGTCCATTTGGAAAGTCTGTTCTGGTGCAACAAACCAACCAATTTGCATGAGTGCAAACACACCAACCAAGCGAAAAGGTACATCAATGTAAGGAAGTGAAGAAAACGAACCTGGTGAACTATCAGTTAGCATGTACACCTCAGTTGTTGAGTATATTGCTCCAAGCAGAACACGCTTCGCATACCAGTCAACGTCAGTGGCCATATCACCAGCAGCATGCCATATCTCATCAACAAGCATGGCTCGTTGCTTAAAACTTTTTGGAATGTTTTGAGGTTGTGCCTGTGCAGCAATTTATCAAAGATTTATTTCCCAGTATTTAAGAGCTAACATGAATATGATCAAAGTCTGCTAAAATTGGCACCTGTATGCTAAGTGCTTGGGGCCATTTAGATATGAAGGGAGCCTGTATTTCTAAGCGAATCCTCACAAGCTTCGAAATGCGCTCACTAGGTATCAAGTTCCTTAATTCTTCATCAGAGTCAATTCTATCAATAAGCAATTGTAAACATTCATCCATGAAAAACTGCATAGCGAATAAAACAAGAAATGTCATCAGAAAACAATCACCATCAAATTCATGCAACAAAAAAGTGGAAAACGAAGGTTAAAGATATAAAGTGAATAAAAAGCAGTTTCCATACTAACTTAGCCAAATGAGTAGTCCAAAGATGCGGCAATTCATCCCAAAACAATTGGAAATATACCTCTACTAGTGCAGCTTCTTTCCTTGGAAAAGAACCAATGATAGAAGGAGAAACACCAGCCTCTCTTGCTCCTGCAATCATAGCCGCTTCAGTCCAACCCAACCTAGGCTGCAAACCAACATAAGTCAACCAAACTCCCACAATCGCAATTCTACAGTGGATCAAAAGAACCTTAAGTGGTCTATAAAAGATGAATGAGCTAATGGTGTTAACTAGATAACTATATAACACAAGCTCTTCAAATTTCCTTTGAGGAACATGAATGATCCCCCAAACACACCAACATCGGGCAGCTGTTGGACAGAGTCTCACTAGAGCACAAAACAGGCCCTACTAGAGCTCGCATAGCTTCATCCAACAATCCCACAGATGATTAAAAATCCTACTTTACCATTAAATTCAAAACTTTGTTTCCCTCCATAGATTGCTATCGGTGCATCGCAAACACTTAATTAATTGCACTTCTTGTTGTTATATTGAGTTGATTAATTACTTGTAACTAAGAAATCATGGAGTGAGTTAACGGTTAATGAGAATCCACTCATGACTGAGGCTGACCCTGAAGGCTGAAGACCACACTGAAATGCTTCTTAGATTCTTGTCCCTAATCCAACGGGCTTGCTGCTCCGAGTCTCTGACCAAGCCGAATCCATGAGAGAGATTCACCCATAAATAAATACATGCGAAAAACCTTCCTCTAAATATGCCAGAGAGATTGACTAGCACGGAAATACTGCCATAAAAAATCTAGGGTCAATGCCCCCAAATCATGTGCTAAGTTCCGGAAATGCAAATCCAATGGAACCATGTAACAAGGTCTAAAATCAACAATGAACCTCCAATCCCGAACTGCTACACTATGGGGAAAAAACCAAAAACATCTATTATTATTATTATTATTATTATTATTATTATTATTATTATAAGGGAACACTAAAAAAGGCGTCAAAGTCAGCTGGGTCACGTTCTTTTCTTTCCAAATTACCCGTTTATCTTCCTAAAGAAACCCCACCCCAAATTTCTTTCATCCCTCTTCTCAACTTAAAAATCCCAAATTTCATTACAGATTAATCTCAATTCAAGATTTTCCTCCTTTCATCTTCTGAACACACGATTTGCGCACACCATCACGTGTCCCCGACGTCTAAAGGCCCATTCTAATTTTGACGGATTGGTCATGGAGCTTGGATTGCATATTTATTAAAAACGAAATTGCGAGAACCAAGCCCACAAAACATGAGAATCCCTTGGAATTACCCATCTTTGGAACTATATGCCTGTCATCATTCCTCCAGTTAACCAAAAAACACGAATAGTGACGGAAAAAGAGTAGAAAGACAATTGAATTGACATACCACATGACGAAGCGAGGCGCTGAGGAAGCGAGCCTGCTCTTCCTGGTATTCAGCTCGGGGTGGCCCGCGGGAGTCTCGCGAGCTCTGCTGCTTCTCATACCGAGGAGTTGCATCTTCTTCCGGAAACCCCGCTGACTGTGATGAAGAAGACGATGAAGTTGACGTGGAATCGTGAGGGGATTGTGAGCGGGGATTAGGGATCTGATCAGAGAATGGCTGAGAAGACGATGATGATGCCGAAGTGGAAGAAAAACGAGGCGGAGAGTTTGGTATTAAAAGGCTTCGAAGGTAGGAGATTTGGGGACGGGCTGGGAGGAGCAGCCGCTTTGCCGCCGATCGATACATGACGGTTTATTTGTTCCGATTTGTCCTCCACTCACTGTGCAGTGAGAGCGAAGAAGGGGTGGGGGTTTGGGGGGAAATTCGACGTGGCAGCAGATGATGCCCCCACTTGTCGTCATACCTGCCTTCCACAAATTTCTTATTAGGGCCGCGAAATGTTTGGAACCCCCCTCCACAAATTTCTTATTAGGGCCGTGTGAAATAGATGGGCTTTAGAGTAGGCCCGTCAATGAATTCGGATTCGATTAGTTCAAATACGGATCCGAATTTGATTTCAACAAATCTGATAACAGCAATTCGGAATTTTGGATTCAGATCTAAAAATGTGGATCCAATCCGTTTTAATTTTCTTTATATTTGGGTCGAAAAATCTACGTGCACCGGACGAATTGTGCACGTACACAAAGTGGGACCCCAAAAAAATTCTATCATCCCTTGGAATCTAGAAAACATATTTGCCGACATCCAATTGAGCTGATTTTTTACGGGACCCCCTAAAATAATATTTTAAAATTTATGGTATTTTTTTAGAATTTTTTTGGGGCTTGCAGTGGGGCCCCTCGCGTGGTGTATGTGCATGATTCGTGCACCTTTTGTGCGTACACGTAGTTGAATTCTATTTGGGTGGGGTGTAGAATTTTACAGAAATAAAAGAAATTCATGTCCATTTGTATTAAAATGAAGGGTTTTGTTTTCACCAATAGATCCGGATATGATCCGATCCAAATTTTAGTCAGACCCTCGGATCCGAACCATCGGATTATTGGATCGGGGATATTGGATTTAGACCCAGATCCGATCCATTGATAGACCTACTTTAGAGTGTTGAGAGCTTGATTCGTCTACTACAAGATGCAAGCTATGTACCTAACGAATTGTTCACCTCGAGCTATTTAATTTGTTTGTAGTCCTAGTCACCACTTATCAAATGCGGATTTAATTTTGTTTATCTTCATATTATCCTCCCTCCTATTGGTTGAGATAGTGTGAATCCTGCGAATATCATTCTAGACCATTTCGACTAATAAGCAAGAGGATACTCTCTTTTAAAGAGGGTAAACAAAATCTCGCTCTACCAATAACCGTGGGACACAACCTTCTTAATATTGCAGCCGCTGTTGAAATATATGTGGTCAAGTAAACAGTCAACTTCTGGCAAAGGCAGCTCCACCCTTTCACAAGGGTGATCACTTGAACATCCTCAAGAAAAAAATTTGTTTGAAAATACATGTAAAAATTTTGGTTTTAATTCAGTGTAGCCATTATTGAACACCCAACTCCCAAATATTTTAACACCCTACAAAAAAATATTTGAACACCTAGCTCAATAAATCAGCCCACAAATCAATTTTATATAAACAACCAACTAAAGTCTTCCCATAAATAGTCAATGTACACTATAAAGCCTTTAATATTTTATATTACATGTAATAAATTTATATTTGGTTTTGTTTGAACATTTATACTATAAATACACACAAATCTTGGTAATTCACAATAGAATCCTTAATGCACCAATTCAAAATAAAGTGCACACTCTTTAGTCTTTACGAAAAAAATTAGGAAAATCAAGAAAAAAAAAAAAGAGAGCATCTATTGTATTGCTATCTTGCAAACCAATTCGGCACACAAATTTCTACAATAAATATATATTAGTGTATTTATCTCCCATTTTAATTTTACACGACCCAATAATAAAAAATTCGCCAAGAAAATTTATAATATCTTATTTATTTTCATATCATTTCGGCCCATTATTCACACTAATATATGAATTTTTTTTTATGTATATACTAGTTAGTAGAGCTAGTTGAGTTACGGTAAATGTTGTACACCCTGACTAAAATTTCTAGAGCCGCCACTGATTTTTGGGTTCAAGTCTTGTGATGGTGTGGTCTCCAACAATTTCACCTTTTTTTTTTTATAATTTGCCTAAACAAACACCAAAAAACATAAACGGAAGTTCTCAATCAAACTAGAAACTACTGAGAGTATATCAACAAATGACAATAAATTTTCTCTTTCCCACATGAAATATAAACAAACTGTACAACGAACACATATTGAAATAATTGAATGTTACCGTGACACCATGCAAAAAGGGAAATGGAAAATGAAAGCCCTATTACATTCTTCCCAAGTTCATTGCTTGCGAGGATGATTCTGTCTCAGTCCACAAAGTTTCACTTCAAAATTTCGAGGGTAGCAAAGCTTTAAGCAAATGCATTTAACATGAACTTAATTTACACATGCGAAGTGGCAAAAAAACCCAGCTTCCATCTCAAATATTGGCGCAAAAAGAATGAAAAATTTTGCACGGATAGATTTTGACTGTGTGCTTTCTTCAAAATGCGGGATCGATCACCATTTCTGAATAAAGATTTAAGAATGAAGATATCGATTTGGAGTGTCATGACAAAACTTTATCACCATTTTCTGATAGATCTTTGCAGCTTCCAAGCACATTTTTTTGATGCCGAGAGCTCCCGTTATCGACCATTTGTGTTTGTAAGGATTGGCTAGACTTTTTTTGAAAACCCTTGTCTACTCACATCTCTCCTACAAAAGCCACTTGTACTAATCTACAATCCTGGAATCAATGCTTTTTATTCTTGAATCTCTTCTATCCTCCTAATGGCTTCATTCATGTCCATCCGTTGATCAAGATTACTTTCAGTACAATCGGCTCCAATGTGTAGCAACCTCTCCATTTCCGCGACTGAATTTGTAGCACCCGCTATCTCTGGATCGATCAAATCCCTCTCCTTCTTCTCAGAAATCGTTGATTTGGCCCATTGCACGACATCAGTCCCACCCTTTTGGTTGCTGAGATATTGGGAAGGGAATTTCCCGGTTAGGATTTCGAGAATTACGATTCCAAGACAGAAAACATCGCTCTTCGGTGTTACTTGCTGGTACAGGATGGCTTCTGGGGATTTAAAGGCAAACATTGACTGCACAGCTTGAGTGTTGTTGATTAGCGGATAAAGGGCATAGTCTGAGAGAACTGGCTCATAGGTCGAGTCAAGAAGAATGTTGCTGGATTTGAGATTCCCATGGGGCAGCTCATACGATGCGAATTCCGAGTGGAGGAAACCCATACCTTGGGCCACACCCTTTATGATCTTTAGACGTGTAGGCCAATTCAGTTCAGCATGAGATATCCCGCGATCCGCTGAGACAAAAATGAACAAAAAACAGTATGCACGGTAAGAAACCGATGAAGTGAAAAACAATAAAGATCCATATTGTTTTTCCAACAAATACACGAAAAGTATAACAAGACTCTTAAAACCACAAACATTTACGCGCATGATTACAAACATTCAGTTTGTCAATGTATGTGGTATGGGAAATGTCAAATACCTATGCTAGAATTTAAAATCAGTGGCTCAGACTGGACAATTTCCGGGTGAATTGTATGGGTATGTAGCACTGCTATTTTGGTACTACCATAACCCTGAAAATAAATGTCGTCACATCCCGACGCTTTATTCCACAAAGTTTTTTTGGGTCTGCAACGTATCAATTTGTCTAAATTGCCTAAAACAGTTTCATGACGAAAACACTATGGCTAAATTTGATTTTTTGGTTTATTGGATTATTTGGTTTTGTCCTTATTCAATTTTTTTTTGCATTTGTTAGTTTTCGGTCGATTTTTTGAGGTTTCTTGGCTTGTCTCGACGGGAGGAATCTAAAAAGTATAAAATTATTAGCCAAACTTAAAGTTTTGTGAATAAAGACAAAAATAAACCAAAAAAATCGACCGAAAACTAACAAATGCAAAAAAAAAAATTGAATAAGGACAAAACCAAATAATCCAAAAAAACCAAATTTAGCCAAACTAGGCCTATGTTTGATTTGTAGATCTTGGATTGAAAACCATGGGAACAAGAACTTAGTTTTTCATACTATGCAAGACATACAACAAGCTGCCTTTAGAACTTAGTTTTTTCGTTCTATTCCTACTTCCATTCTATTCTAATAAATCAAACACAACCCAAAAGTATAACAAGACTCTAAAACCATAAACATTTACGCACACGATTGCAAACATTCTGTTTGTCGATGTTTTTGGTACCAGCATAACTCTGAAAATAATGTCGTCACATTCCGGGGACTTTATTCCAGAAAGTTTTTTTTTGGGTCTGTAGCGTATTAATTTGTCTAAATTGAACAGATTCATGACGAAAACACTAATGTTTGATACGTAGATGTGGGATTAAAAAAACCATGGGAGCAAGAATTTCATACCATGCAAGAGATACAACAAGCTGCCTTTAGAAACATGCTCAGATACCAACAGCTTCTCATCTTTCCTATAATGGTAAGCCAAAAGTGTCAACACATTCCGGTGCCTCAGTCCCCCCAACCGCCTCATCTCCGAATCAAACGAATCCTTACTCATCTTATTCATCTCTCTCACCCTCTTCACCACCACCGCCATCCCATTCCCCATCACCGCCTTGTAAGCAGACCCCAACCCTCCGCTCCCCAACACCTCTGCCGCAGCCTTCATTAAATCTGCCATCCCAAAAATATCCTTCTCCTCATTTACCATCACAAGATCCCCCATCCCATTTTGAGACCCTCTCCTTGTAGACCCATTTTTCTTGCTATGGTTTGAGCTCACACTCCTCCTATTCGAACTGTGAACCCGAACCTCAACAACCTCGTCAAGATTCTCCTTCCCCAGCTTGTCGAATCTTTCTTCCTTCCTTTTTCTAGACCTTATTAAAACAGAGAGTACCACTAAGGTTACAAGAACGCCTATCACAATCCACCCTGTGAAAGATTTATCTTCGGGTTTCGAAATCTGCGCTTGTGATGCCGTTGTTGTTGCATTGGAATTATCATTACTATCATTTTGAGCAGTTGTTTGATTGCATACTGTTCCAACTGGTGTCCCACATAGATCCGGGTTCCCCTCAAACACACGCGAATTGAATCTTGACATACTCTCTGGAATTTGCCCTTCTAGTTTGTTGTTGGACAGGTCAATCGACGTTAAAGATTTTTGTGCCAATACCGGAATCGGCCCGGAGAATTCATTGTTATCCAGGCGCAATTCCATCAAACGAGGAATTTGAGCGAGCGACGATGGGATTTGCCCGGTAAATTTGTTCCCCGATAGCTGGATCTTCTTCAACGACAGCGTTTTGGAGAAGTAATCCGACGGGATTTCTCCTGAAAAGTCATTGAAGGATAAATAAAGGGCCTTCAACATGCCGACACGGTTGAAATCGGGGATTGGGCCTGAGAAAGAGTTGTTAACCAGAGTGATGGTTCGAAGGGTGGGGATTTCGAGCAAAGCGTCGACGTTGATTTTACCGGAGAGGTCCATTTTGGCGAGATGGAGACCGGTTAAAACGCCATCGTTGCACATGACGCCAGCCCATGCGTCTTTGCTGTTGCATGGGGAGGAGTTTGGGACCCAGGAGTTGAGGGCGCCGGTGTTGGAGAGCGATTTTTTGAGGTTGAGGAGGGCGTCTGATTCGGGTGTGGAGAGAGAAAGAGGAGATAGGAGGAGGAGGAGGAGGAGGAGGCGAACAGCGGCGGCGGTGGACATGGTTGGTGAGAAGCCTGCTGCCGCGCTGTCCGGAGAGATGTGGGGAAGTCTCTGAGTCTTTTTTGGGGAGGTGAGTGTGTGGTTTTGTTTTGGTTATTTTCGGGTTTGTTGGTGCGGTGGTGGAAGTGGCGACTCCCAGTTGTGGATTCTAAAAATAGATTTTAGATTTTGAGGTTGGGGAGGCGAGAGGGAGAGAGGGAGAGAGAGAGAAGGAGAGTACAGAAAAATGGTTCGACTTTGGACATGTTATCGTCTAAACCGGACTTCTCGTCTTGTTCTGACATTACCCCAGAGAGAGAGAGAGACCCATTCTTTTTTCTTTTTTTTTGAACTAAAAGTCAATTCTATATATCAAAAACATCAAAAGAGGCATCACAATTACAAATACTAGAAAGAGAAGGGGGAGGATTAGAAACCCAATCATGGGAGAGGGTACCCTTAAGACATCGGGATGCTATCCAATGAGCCGCTCTATTACAATTTCTAGGGACCCAAGCAAATGAACAATGAGCCAAGTGAGAAAGCACTCTAATGTCTTCAATTATAGCGGCACTTTCCCACGGTGGAGCATTTTCTGTGGAACAAAGTTTAATAATTCTTCGGTTATCGCTTTCGATGGAGACCAAATTGTGGTAGGTTGGGAGGATCATGGACCCCGCAAGACGAACGGCAAGAGCTTCGCCTTGGAGAGAAGAAGTGGCTTGGACCTTGGTAGCTCTGCCATCAAGAATGAAGCCTCTGTGATCTCTCAAAATGGCAGCAATAGCAGCTTGATTACTGCCTTTAACCATGGCCACATCGCAATTGATTTTCATCGAACCAACAGATGGAGGGGTCCAGCCTTCAGGCAAGTCCATTAGACCCTCCACAGCCTTAGTTCTGCTATGCCCAATTTTGCTAGTTTGAAACTCCCTCCAGTTAAATCCAGCCTTTTCCAACACCACATAAGGATCAACAGGGACAGAATTAAAAATCCATTCATTCCTCGCTTTCCAGATCTGCCAGCATAAACCAACACATCTACTCATGATATCACGGCCTTCTTTAGCTGAGTTCAAGTTTTCCATAACCGCTATGGTCCACTTCATAACAGACGAGATTGCCGTAGTATCCACTTTGTATGTTAAACAGCTACCAAACCAAGTTGCCGCAGTCCATCCACATCTAAAGAAAATATGTTCAGTTGACTCTTTTTCTTGATGACAGATGGTACACAAAGGGAAGGGATTGCATTTACGTCTGTATAGATTCTCCTTTGTTGCTAATAGATTGCAACATGCTTTCCACCAAAAATGTTTTAATTTCGGAGGTACATCCAAATTCTAAATAAATTTCCAAACCCCTTGAGGAGGTTGGAAGGACAAAGATGCTTTGGGGGGTAAAGAAGAGGCAATCTCGGTGCGGCGGATGATATCCAGTTTTCACCGAGTAGATTCCATTAGGATTAGGGTGCCAAACTAAGAAATCAGACTTACCCAAGTACGAGATTGGTACACTTAAGATCTCATCAGCTTATTCCTCGGATACGATGGCTTTGACTTGCTCCTCCTTCCAGGTTAGAGTCCTTGCATCAATAAGGTCAACAACCAACTCCACCGAGCAGTCTGGTGGGCGGGCTAAGTGTACCTTGAAGTCCTTGGAAAAGGGTATCCATTTGTCATTCCAGAAGTGAATTAAGGAGCCATTAGACAGCTGCCACATGATCCCTTTAAGCAAAATCTCCCTTCCTTGAATGAGACTCGACCAAGCCCATGATGCCTGCCTACCGTTAGGAGCATGTAGAAAACCTGAATTAGGAAAGTACAATCCTTTCATGAACTTACCCCAGTAGGAATGTGGATTAATGGTAAGCCTCTAACCTTGCTTGGCAAGCATGGCAAGGTTAAAGGCTTTGAAGTCTCGGAACCCTAATCCACCTTGAAGTTTAGATTGAGTGGTACAAGTCCAAAAGGTCCAATGAATTCCCTTGTTCTCAGGGTCGCCACCCCACCAGAAGTTAGAAATATAGCTGTTAAGCTTATCGCAAAACTTATTGGGTAAAAGAAAACAGGCCATTGCATAACTTGGAATAGCTTGCACAACATATTTGATCATCACTTCTTTTCCAGCTTGAGTAAGTTGTTTTTGTTTCCACCCTTGGAGCTTGTGAAGAGTTTTTTCCAGAAGAAAGTTATACGCCTCTGCCTTTGAGCGTCCCAGGAAAGCAGGTAAGCCCAAATATTTGACAGATTTGTTCAATAAAGGCATCCCAATAAAATCACAGAGCTCTTTTGATAGCCCCAAAGTAGCATTAGAAGAGAAACTTATCCCAGATTTGTTGAAATTAACAAGCTGTCCAGAAGCCATGTTATAGGTTTCTAGGATGCGCAATATATGACCACACTCTTCCTTGTTAGCTTTCAAGAAAAGTAGAGCATCATCCGCAAAAAATAAGTGGGATAAAATTGGACAAGTAGGTTTGAGCTTAATACCTGAAATTTTGTGCTCCTCAACTTCTTTAGACACCAATCTAGACAAGGCATCAATCACCAACAAGAACAAATATGGTGATAGGGGGTCTCCTTGCCGGAGCCCCCTAGAAGGATTGATAGTGGCTCGCTTCTCCCCATTTGCAAAAATTTGAAATTAGACTGTAGACACACACTGCATGACCCATTGAATCCATATTTCATGAAACCCCATCTTCTCCATGACCGCTTGCAAGAAATCCCACTCTACCCTATCATACGCCTTGTTGAAGTCCAACATAATAGCCATTTGTGTTTGTCCCCCTCGCCGATTGATTTTCATATGCTGAAACGCCTCGTGAGCGATGATAATATTATCTTGAATGAGCCTACCCGAGACAAAGGCCGATTGTTGAGGGGATATGATTTTGTCCAAAATTGGTTTGAGTCTATTAGCCAATACCTTTGTAATGATCTTGAGACTGAGATTACAAAAAGAGATGGGTCGATACTGAGCCAGTGATTCAAGAGATGGGTTCTTAGGAATGAGCACAAGATTTGTGACATTGAGTTCTTTGAGAATGAACCTTGATTCAAAGAAACTTTTGACAACATTGGTAGTTATTTCTTTGACTGTTTCCCAATAAGTTTAGTAGAAAAAACCTGGGAAGCCATCCGGGCCAGGGGCTTTTAGAGACCTCAGTTGGAACACTGCTAGTTCAATTTCCCCATCAGAGATAGGGCGAATGAGGTTGATATTCATAGAGTCCGAAATAATATGAGGTGTAGCAGATAGAGCTGCCTCCATGTTCCTATGACCATTAGCTCTGAATAGATTAGAAAAATAAATACCCAAATGCTGGTTTATATCCTCTTCCGAGCTAAGCCATACTCCATTTACATCCTTCAATCTGATGAGTTGATTTCTCTGTCTCCTTTGAATGACCAAAGCATGAAAAAATTATGTGTTTCTGTCCCTATATAGGAGCCAACGAACTCTGGATCCTTGGTGATAATACATTTTCTCCCTATCCAGAAGCAACTCAATTTCGCTCTTAATCTGCCTTTGTTGTTCATCCAATAAAGTCGAAGGGGTGGATGATTGAATCTCAGCAAGCCTACTCTTTAACAGAGATAGCTTCATTTTGTTGTTCCCAAACTCGGCTTTACTCCAAGTCACCAAACTGTAATGACAGTTCTTTAGCTTCTGGATAAGTTTAAACATCTTGGACCCAATAGGGACATTGCTCCAAGATAAATCAATAACCTCTTTGCACCCCGGGTGGGTTGCCCACATAGATTCAAATTTGAACAGCTTTCGGGATCTTTTTAATGGGACATTAAGGTTGATAACAAGGGGACAATGGTCAGACCCCAGCACCACTTCGTGAAAAACCTGAGCTTTCAAAAATTTATGCCTCCATTCCACATTGGCCATGGCCCTATCTAGGCGCTCGCGAATGTTTGCCTCTCCCGATTGATTGTTAGTCCAAGCGAAGGCATTGCCCTTGAACTCCAAATCCATAAGAGCACAGTCAGAGATGAAACCCTAAACCCTTTTGTTAACGGCGTTTTGGAGTGGAACCAGTTTTGTTGCCTTTGTGAAGCTCGTTGGAGGATTTGTGTGTTTTTGGAAGTCTTGGTGTGAGCAAGGCATTTGGTTTGACCTCCTGGAGTGTTTGGCATGGTTTGTTTGTTGTCGCTGGTTTTGTGATCGTGGTTGCTAAGCCATGGCTTGTTCGTTTGATAGCTTGGTTAAAACCGTTTGTTCGTGGTTTTCTGACGACGAAGATTTTGTTTATTGGTGTTCATCATTTGCCTGCCATTTGGTGGAGTGGTATTGTTGGATTTGCCTATCAATTCTTGGCGTTTCTGATCAAAGCGTGGGTTGTTCTTGTGGATACTGATCACATCTACGAGACTTGGCGATAGGTGGAGTCCGTTCGTTTTCATGGTGGAGCCGTTTCTGTTCGGTATGGACCAGACTTGGTGTATGATCTTGTCATGGCCATTCGTGGCATCTATTCTGTTTGCTATTAGAACCTGTTTCTTGGTATTCTGCAGTGGTTTGGATTTGTTTCTGGAAGTTGTTTGGAACTTCTGAAATCCGGCTCCTTTGTCCGTCTGCATCGGCGACTTGTATTTTGGGATTTGTTCTGTTCAAGAGCACAGTTCCGCATTGGTTCAGATATACTCCTTGGCAATTTGTTTTTGCACGGGAATTTGGTGGAGATAGATCTTCCAAAGGCTCAGCCGAGTCTCACTTGTATTTGGTATCTGTTTGGTTAGCCTTGGAGATAATGACGCATCTCAAGGATTTGTTTGGAATTATCGAAACCGGCATAAATCTTGGTTTTGTTTGTATCTGTTCTGGAGTTTGCTCGATACTCCGGAAATCGGTCTCGTCTGAAGTGTGTTCCGGTCTTCAGAAGGAGCTTGTTCAACATTTGTCTTTTGCGAGAGTGTCAGCTCTCTTGCCCGTGATTTGGTTCTCTTGTTTTGGATCGAGTTTTGTTTCGAGAACATCGGTATTTGTTTGTCCGTGATTGTACGGACTTGTGGTAGCGGTCGTTTCGTGAATAGGTTCATGGATTGTCGCCAAGGTGGAGATTGTTGGAATAATTGGTGGTGGCTCCCATCCACTTTAGGGAATGGGAGGCCATGTGAGTTGCTTTGGTGATGTACTCCCATGTTGGGAGGCAAGGAAATGGCTTTGCCATGTGCAGCCAAAGGGGATTGATTCCCAGACCATGTGATGCTCCTTGTATGGCTATAAGAATAGCCTCTGCCATTGTCTGTAGTACCATCACCACAGAGTGGTCGTGGAATATCACTAGAGAGAGTGATTTGGGTTCTCCCCGAGAGGGAGACTTATGTCTCCATGAGAGAGATTTGTGAGGCTTGTATTGTTGAGCAATTTGTGTAGAAAAACAATGAGTGTAGTGTGTAGGACACTTGTAAAGCTCGGGTTTTTCCGGTTAATCGATTGTTGCTCCGGTTACCTTCGTGGACGTACCCGATTTTGGGGAACCACGTAAAATATCTGTGTTTGGTGTGCGTGTGTTCTTTGCTTGGTGTTTGGATGGATCCGTTGGGGCACAACACTAGAAGCCTAATGCAAAGGCAGATCTATGTTGCTAGACGTAATCAGCATTAGACTGAGGAATTTGTCAGTATGGGCATTTGAACTCTCATATTTTCTTTGATTGTTCATTCTCAACTGTTGTTTGGAAGAGGGCACTGGCCAAGAATGGCATCTCCAGAGCTGTTATTCCTCTAGAGCAGGAATTGGATTGGGCAGTCCTTCATAGGAGGGTAAAGGGTTGAGGAATTTTATGTATAAATTGTTTTTGGCAGCTTGCATCTACTTCATATGGGGGAAATGAAATATGCACATTTTCCAGGAGAAAGCCAGGTTTGAGGTTAATAGGTCTGCTATTTTGGAGGCCATCAAAGCCAGGTTGAGTACTTGTTCGGCTGTTAAGTTTACTACCCTTAACAAGAGAATCTGTGATGATTGGCTCCTTGATTCTAGAATTTTTCAAGTTAACTCCTAGATTTTGATTTGTTGTGTTGTTTGTTTTGTGGAAGTTTTCTATTTTTCTCGTTGTATAGTGTTGTTCAGGGGTATGCCCCGATGTTTTTGTAGCTTCTTTGCTCTTTTTGGTGAAATCAAATTTACTTACCAAGAAAAAAAAATTAGTCGTTTACCTGCCAATCCCATCCATGGAGGCCAGGGGATCAGACCCATTTTCTAAGTTGAAACATTTTTCTCACCCCAAATAGTTATAATATGAGCTTGCAGCAGCAAAAACTTTGCTAAGATTGACAGCACCACATTGAAATCCCTCAATCATCTCACACATCTTCATCTAAAATACAAATTTTTTTGGGCTAATGCAATGAACTTGCAGTAGAAACATACCTTGCGCACATGATACGCATGTAATGGCATCATGAAATTGTCTTCTGTTTGCTAATTCACCATAGCTGTGTAAACATAATCTCATCTTACCATAACCAGTTTCAAACTGAGTACATTGGCTGAAAGGTTCCTGAAATTTGAAGAATTCAGCGGCATAAATTGAAGGAATGATAAATACAGAACCTAAAACACCTAATTGAGAGCACTACTATTTGGACCAAAGTGCCAACTTCTTATGGGGAAACAGTGAGGCTCACTTCAGCAAATCCCACTGGCATTGCAACTCAATAATTATTTTTAGCTCAAAAAATCAAGTCGGGCAGTCATTTTCCTTTGCTCAAGCATGTGATCTAAATAAAGCTATGAATCTTCAATGTTCTTTGAGTGGGAGAACATGCTTACAACCTGAATCACAATAGGATAAGCACAAGAACTTTTTTGGTAGACAAAGTTTGTGGGAAAGCTTTTCTTTTCCAATAAACTAAAGACTTCATCTAATAAAGAATGATCCAATGCCTTCTGTAGCTACAAGCAAACTGGTTTCACCCGCCATTGCAACCCAAAGATTTTAGTTCTAGCTCAAGATTCACCTCCCTCTTTGCTACTTAGCTTTTTGACTTAGACCTTTTTGTCTTTTAGGAGAGTTGGATCCTTTGTTGAGATGATATATTACAATATCTACACCTTTAAAGCCTTTTTGACAAATTCTAAAAGATGGCCTTGAGCTTCTTTGCTATTCTTCTTCAGATTTTCCTTTCTTTATTTGTATCATGGAACTTACTTTCAAGTCTGAAGTTTCTGGTTAGTTCAGCCAACCCTTCTTTTATAGCTAGAAGACCTCCTGGTTCTTGCCAGCTCTCCTTTATAACCTTATAGCAATTCAAGCTTGCATCCTGCACATGTGCATCAATGATCAAAAGAAGTGAGGAAGATTCTAGTTGTATAATCTAGTTTGAACTGAACTTATATTTCTCTACACACATGAATCGAAGGGAACTTTCACAAAAGTCTTATGCCTTGTGTAATTCACAAAACTTTATAGCAATTTCAACCTGCCAAATTTTTGCCCCGTTTTTCAACACCCCCCAAACTCTGCTATTAAAACCTCGAAAAATACCTTCCCGACCAACAGACATTAACTATATTAAAAAAAGAGAGTACAAAATCACCCCAAAAACTCCACAAAGGAACTAACCGCATAAAACATCAGGATTTTCGTCTATAATCCTCTATTCATAGGTAATTGTATGTTTCCATCATTCTCCTAGGAAAGCATATGAAATATCATCAAAATTGGGAGATTACTTATGAAGTAAGCAAACATAAAGTGTCTCTAATTTTTGAAATGCACCAAAGCCAAAGAAAGTAGATACTAGAAAGTAGATAATGTGTCTATATGCGTGTAGAGACTGGCAAAGGCATGTTTCAGCTTTGAACTTCAAATTCAATTCACAATTCACTTTTTCCAATCATCATCTAGCAAAAGAGAGAATTAATGGAAATGGATTTTCACTTTAGGAAAAAGACTACAGAGAAGAAAAGTACCCAATTGCAGATCAACTGCACAAGTGTGGACAATATCCAGGCTCCCAGAACCATATTTATAAGGGAGGTACTTCTTCCCTCAGGATAGAGCTCAAGGTAATTTGTCCGGGCTGAATCTTCGCTCTATGGAAGGAAACCCTGAAGCTCCTGAACTTGGAATATCATATTAAGAGAAAAGAAAAATGTCAGATGTGAATTCCCATTCAAAAAATAAATATTGTAAAGAGTTTTAACTTATTCATGAGGAGAGATTGTCAATTGTCTGCCTGCTTAAAGTCCCATTCTCCAGCATAGCTCGCTGATGCTGAAATGATACAAAGAAATTCCTAGTATCATGTAGTAATTTAAATGGTAAGAGCAGCTGTCAGCTTTGCTTGAAATCACACCACATTGTTGATCTCTAAATATTCGTAATAAAACAGGACTACCAAATGAGAAAAAGCTTAGTCTTACAAAAAACTATCAAGTGAAGTGCAATTTAGATCTTCCGCAAAAGTTCAAATAAACAAAACGGAGTTGAGCCTTTTTCCTAAAGCGTTTAGTAACCAATAAAAATGAAATGCAGAAAGTGCACAACTCTATGGCCTTGTTTGTTAGGGAGGATATGAGGTGGGATGGGATCATGGGATTTGGATTTGGATGTGGGTCTCAAAGTCCATTGTTTGGTAACATTATTTGGGATGGGAAATCCCATGGGGAGTGGGATTTGGAGTTTTTAGTGCAAAAAACTAGATATCCCGAGCATTATCTTGTCGAACACAAACATCGGATATGAATTTTTCCCATCCATTGATATCCTGAGCAATATCCCAAGAATTTCATATCTCACCCATATCCCATCCATTTATCTCCGGCCAAACAAACAAGGCCTATATATATTTAGATTTTGAGGTTGGGGAGGAGAGAGAGAGAGAGAGAGAGAGAGAGAGAGAGAGAGAGAGAGAGGGGGGGGGTCTGGAGAATGGAAAAGTGGTTCGACTTTGGACATGTCATCGTCTAAACCGGACTTCTCGGCTTGTGAGAAATGGTGAGATAACAAGAACGAAAATGTTAAACTGACGTGAGAGGAAGTGGGCCCCACTAAATTAACTGAAGGAGAAAAAAAAACTTGAAATTTTCAAAACTCAAATTGGCTCTTCTCCACCGCTCTCATTCCCTTTCCTTCGACCAAATCAGAGAGACAGAGGGCGAGTGGCCCACCACCACCACTGCTGACCCACTTCCTCTGGCCTCCCTCTCCACCTCCGGTTACCGCCGCCGCCGCCAAGAACCCTTCGGAACAGACAACACACACCGGCTTTTTGGTTTCGAAGAGTCATGCTTGTGTTTCGCCCAATGCATAAACAATGCTCCCTCTGCTCCAAAATGAGTGTCCTATACACTCTCTCAAAAAATTAAAGACTTCCGTGTATTGTGTTTTGAAATTTTTTTTACCAAATTAAAGTACTTAATGAGCACTTAAGGAGTATGTGAAAAAGTTTGAAAAGCGATACATGAAAGTACATTTTTTTATTTAAAAAATGGCACGATTTTTTTAGTGGACACTTATTTTAGAACGGAGGGAGTATATATTATATATAGTTAATCCCATTCTCTTTTGGAGAATTATTTCCACAAGTTGGCTAGCTTATGCGGTGGAGCTCTTGGATGTCCCACACTGCATCCCGGGATCGAGTCTCATTTTCCTCTCCCCATGTAATAGATTAGAAATGACAAATAACAAAACAAAAAAAGAGAACTACATCGATCATCTCCCCAATTTGTAGCAACCATCCAAAATCGAAAAAAAAATGGTGCAAAGCTTGGGGCGCAACCATGGTCTCCAGCTGCCCCCACCATTCCCATTCAAGCAACTTAATTCTACCCTTAACCCCAACAACTCCGCTCCAAATCCACTACCCATTCCTTCACCAAACTAACACCACACTGCCTCAACCCGACGTCGCTGCAAATTGTGGCGATTTTTAATTAGGGTCTTTTTTCGACAAGGATATAGTATAGGAGTTATCATGGAAATAGGATACAAACTAATTCCTAATGCCAAGGGGACAAATCACCCAAACATTCCAAAAATGCCCCCACTAGCCCATGAAAAGTGTCTAAACCCCCCAGTGGCGACTCCAGAAGTTTGGAAGCATGGGGTCATTCATAAGCGTCAAAGACTTTTACCAATCATAAATCAAAGAAAAAATCACAATAATGACAACTAAAATCTTGTTCCAACAAAAATCACATTTAAATGTCAACCTAGCAAGACAGATCAACATCTTATTGTCAAAAAAACAAAACGAATGACTGAGATTCAAACAAACCACACAAATAAGTAACTTTTATGAACTTTTAGGAGTTATCAAGTGGTGTCACTACCAAATTTAGGGGGTTCATTTATGAATTTTTCAAAATTTTCAATATAATAGTAGTAATTTTTTTTTTTTTTTTTGCCGTGGGGTTGGCTGACCCCCCTCTCAACCATGTGGAGTCGCCCCTGAAACCCCCCAAACCCTATGAAATTAAGTGCTTAAACCTAAACTACAGGGTACCCTATGAAAGTGCCTAAAATCCTAGTGTACTCTATAAAAGTGCCTAAATCACTAAACCATATACTTGGAAAGTGCACCCTAAACTTAAACCCTAGGGTTCTTTATGAAAGTGTCAAAACTCTAGGGTACCCAATGAAAGTGCCTAAACCACTAAAACCTTGTAATTGAAAAGTGAATCATAAATGCCTAAACCCAAAATGTCTAAACCCACTACCCCAAAGAGCCTAACTCCCCTAAAATTGAACCCCAAAATTGAACACAATCCCAAAATTAAAGAGACACAATTAATTTTGTTCCACTCAGGACCCACGCATGAGTGTGTGTGTGAGAGAGAGTGACGGGGCAATAATTAACAAAAAGTGACGCAGTGACAGGCTTTCTTTTTGTTAGGCTGGCAGCAGCAGCAAAGGAAAAAGTCACGAGTACTATCTGTACCGGCCAACTTTCTTTTTGTAATTTTTTTATCGGTAAGGGTATTTTTGTCTAACGTTAGCCATGTTCGGATGGGTTTTGGAAACCCGGCCTCTGACTTTTCCCCAGTGGGGCCCTCCGGCCCATAAGACATTTTCTCTCTCTTCTCCATTTATGGAGAAACTATCCTAGTGCACAAGTGTGCAAATGAATTGGTGGGGTCTACTTCTGAGTCCCATACAAATGATATAAGTCGTTCATCAACTTTAAAATAATTTTTTTAGTTGCCTTAAAAACAATTAGCTCAATCAGATTTTTATAAGTACTTGATCCGATTAGTTAACTTTTACTTAAAATTTCTTCAGAATTCAAGATTAATTTTGAATGAAAATTGAAAGATTGGATCAAATATTTAAAGTTTTTAGATTGAGCTGATTTTCTCGGAGACTAATCAAAAAATTATTTTAAAATCGATGAATGGCTTAGATCATTTGTATGGGACTTCGAAGTAGACCCCACCGATCCATTTTTGCACAAATTGTGCACTAGGATAGTTTCTCCCATAATGGGGAGGAGAGAGAAAATGTCTTATAGGCCAGAGGGCCCCACCGGGAAAAGTCAGAGGCTGGGTTTCCAAAACCCATCCGAACATGGTGGTTGTCCTTGAACCCTTAAAAAATTCACATCAATGTATTGGATGTTTTAAAATAAGTTAAGCTGGACTAAACACCTTTTAAAGCCCACTTGGCCTTTAGGCCAATTTTCGGTTTTAATTAGTAATAAAGCGATTAGATTGGCTTCAAATGGAAAGTAAAACTATGGACGAACCAAACTCTTTTTCATTATTATTAAAATGAGAAATTTTAAATTTCCCATTGTTGTTAGCTTATTAGTGATTCAGATTGTGGAGATGAACTGAACGTGCACATGGACTGTCCTGGGCCGTTTGTTTCAAAGGGTTTTTGGCAGTGGCAGCGGTCACCGGAGATGGAGAGGGAGGCCGGAAGAGGTGGGTTGGCGGTGGCGAGCTGCTTGCCCTCTATCTCTCTAGTTTGGTCGAAGGAAAAGGAATTAGGAAAAAGAATGGGGGCGGTGGAGAGGGAGCCAATCTGGATTTTGAAAATTTCAAAAAAAAAGGGGTAAATTTCACTAACCTCCCTTGAGGTTTTCTGAAAAATGCAGAAACCTCCCCTGAGGTTTCTGAAATGACTCTGCCCTCCCTTGCTTTTGCTGACAATATACAAATTCCCCCCTTTGTTATCTAGCCGTTAGAAAATTGACGGAAAATGCTAAGGCATGCTGATGTCACGGAATTCTGACTTTAGATATGCCAATAGTGCCCTCTATCCTTCTATAATCTTCAATCACGTGCACAAAAATACTTCTAAAGTACGTTTTTTTCCTCTAGCTAAAGTATGTCAAATGCAACTCCAATTTAATACAGCTGGGGTGTTTGTAAACATAGCGCACAAAATTTGAATTAGATTTTTTTTTTTACTAAAACATAAATGTGGTATGCTAGTATTTGTTAAATTACTATGAGGGCCTATCTCCTATCCATAGGAGTTGAATCCTAGACCTCACACTCCAAAGAAGCGTTACAAACCATTAGGCCAAACAACAAAAAATTTCAGTTAAATTCATTTCGTAAGATTCTTTCTTTCTATTTTGTTAAGAAATACATAGATATCTAAGTGAGCTTGGGAACAACATTTCATTAATCATTTATTTTTTATGCATTTTATTTTAATAGAAATTCGATTTACCTTGGTTTTGGGATGTTTTTGTATCCTCATTTTCTAAATGCATGGTATTGGCGTGTCCCTAGACCAATACAACTCTATAAAGTAAATAAATTAAATCGAATGTATCAATTTTGGACAATAGGACATTGAGTCCCATTTTTCTCATTCCATTGAGGGTGTGTTCTCCCTCAATTAATTTTGATATATATATATATATATATATATATATATATATATTATCTAAATAGTATTTTTGGACTCATTTTAGCTAAACAACTCATTCTCCCTTAAGTTTTGCTTTTTCGTTTTTTTCTTGAATTATATATTTACATTTCGTAATTAGTTGTTTAGCTTTTCGTCATAACTTTTGGGATTAGATTTTGTCTCGGCGAGAGGAACTAGAAGAGTATAAAGATGTAGACCACAATTTAAATAAGTTAAGATACGACGACAACATACACAAAAATACTAGTTGTTTCAAACTTTTTTAACTTTATTGAACTTTTTTTTTTTTTTTTTGCTTTTGGTTTTACTTTTTTACTTTTTAGACTTCTTTATCGAGATGAATGATTAATCAACAAAAAAACAACATTGATGTAAAAGAAATCATAAAAGACGAAAAGTATACCCGTTTTTTTTTTAGAAGAGAGAAGGGGCCAAGTATTTAACAAAAATGGTGGGTACCCTGGCACTTGTAGAAAGACTAAAGTATCAAAAATAAAATAAAATTGAGAACGTACCCTGAAGTGCTTTTAAAGAGATTCCAAACTGACATGTTTTTTTCAATTGATGATTCTAGAAATACCCAAGTTGAAAGTTGTGTTTGCACATGGTTTGAATTTTTTTTTTGTTATCTTTGTATATTTACTTGCTCAAGGTGTCCGCATATATCCTAACGTACATGATGATCAATTTGGGATAAATTAGTGTAATGCCTATTTTGTTTAACAAATAATTACATAGACAATTAAGATAATCAAACAAAGCAAGTAGGAAAAATGAATTGATATTTATTTTCTTTTTAAAACTTGGTTGCCATGAGCTGAGTTTTTGTGATTATGAAATGCACACTTTTATTGGTGGTATCACATATGGGTAGGCGGTGGGTGTGTAGGAGAGTAGTATTCTTAACAAAGGGTAATTTTGTCATCTTATTGGCATAGTCAACACCGTTTGGAATCAATTTAACAGAAGGGGGAATATGTTCATTGTCCGCAAAAGTAAGGGAGAGTAGAGTCATTTCAAAAACCTCAGAGGAGGTTTCTGTATCTGTCAGAAACCTCAGGGGAGGTCAGTGAAATTTACCCCAAAAAAAATTCTTCAATTAATTTAGTGGCACTCACTTGCTGCCACGTCATTATGTTAGAGCTGGTTTGGAACATTTTTTGTTGTAAGTGTATCGTTCCCCACACAAAACGGTACACGTCCAACAAAGAGCTCCTCTAACCCGGCTCCGACAACTGATGTGGCGGTGGGACCACTCAGCTAACCCAACAAAAAAAAAAAACTCAAAATTTCAAAACCAGACCAGGGGCTCCCTCCCCCGCTCCCATTTCATTCGACCATTCGACCAAACCAGAGACATCACCATCACCGCCGACCCTGCTTCTCCTGCCTCCTCTCCACCTCCGGCGACAACCTCTTCCATCGACAGCAACTTCCAGAAGGAGGTGCTGCAATTTTCGTTCACCAGCAACGGCTCGCACCCACTGGCTACCGGCGACCACCACGAAATTCGGTATCTCTCTAGCTCTCACAGCTTGTTTCATTCATCTAATAACCCCTAATTGGAAACCCTAATTCTTGAAAAAACTAGGGTTCATGATTCGAATACCCCTAATTTGAACCACCTAATTCAAAACCCTAATTCGAACATTGAGTGGTGTCCTGGACCTTATCATGGGTTTGAGTTGCATCCTTTGAAGGAGAGCTTAGTTTCTAGGTCTTGAAATTGGTGGGGAACTGCGTAGAAACTCTTTAATTTATATTCATTTGCTCAGTCTATGACTTCATTTGTTTATCTCTATATGTTTATTTTGTCGAGTATAATTCACATATTTAAGAGTTACATAATCCTAAACACGTACCTCTTTTTTATTTTTGTGACAATCTGAACAGGTATCTCTCAGCAAGGGATAAATGCAGCCTTGCAAATCGTGCTAGACATTTCTCCATGGGGAAGAAACAAGATAATGCTGGTCAAATCCGGGGCAGTTTTCGGGCTCATCGACCTCGAGTTAAGTTTCCCAGATAGGAAAACAACTGAATTATTTCTTGAAATTCTATTCCACTTGTGTTCTTGTGCTGATGGGAGGGAACAACTTACACGTCACGCGGCTGGAATTACGGTGGTCAGAAAGCAGTTTCTGAAGGTTTCTCCGACGGGCGATGACCCAACCATGTTGATTATCTCACTGGTATGCAGGTTTTAGTCCACCACAACATTTATGCATTTATCCAAGACACAAAAATTTATGTATTTATGTTTGTATAGGATGCAGTTTAACTTTCAATTCCGTTATGTATAAAATTTCTGGTATGTATAAAATTTGTTTCCATCACCTTTTCCTGAGCTTCAAATATTTTGCACTAATATGTTTAAGATTGTGTCTGTTCATTACTCACTTAGCATTGAAGTTACATAAGATACAATAATGGTTTAGATGATATTTCCTATTCATTTTTACTTTTTACTTTTTCTATCTTTAAGGGCACTCAAGATCTGTAGGTTTGTTCCATTGTTTTGCCGCCTTTGTTCAGGTCCATGATGTTTAAGCAAGGGTTAAAATCACTATTTTGTGCAGTGCCATATTTGGATGTTAATTTGTCTTTTCCTCGAAGTAGAGTCTTAATGTACCATTCTGCTTTGAAATGATCCTTACGGAAGTTTTTCTAATGGCTGGTTAAACTAAAGGAAACAGCACAGGCTGCACTTTTGTTCCAGCCTCATGTTGTGGTTACCGTGGACTCCAAGGGGTTCTCATTTTGTTCTCATTTATTATCTTGTCCTCTCCTTTATACTACTGCTCTCAAATTAATTGGAAAATGCCTCCGTCGCTCTATTTCTTTATCCTCTCATCCAGATTTCTCTTCTCCTTGGTCGCTATTGGTGCTTATATCGGCTTCAATTTACTGGAACTTAGCTTGTCCCTTCCTAACAAAATGAGTTCTTTGTTGGCTATAGACGTATCAACATATAATGTGCTTGTAGGCTTTCACAAATTCATGTTTGCTGTGAATATGTAAATACATGGTCTGAACTAGTAAAACTAGTGGTAATCATGTTCAAACGTGTTTCATCTTTTGGTTAGTGAATATAACATCTGATTCATGGTGAGGTTTTGTCAAATATTTCTTGCTAAAATATTTTCTCCCTTGTCGAAGGAAGAATTCTTGACATCCACAAGATGAGTACTGCGATGATCATCCAGTATGTTAGCGTACAGCTGGAAAATTAATTGATGTCTTTTGTTTTGAACTTGCCTCTCTAATTTAGTACTTGTCTCAATTTTCGTTCTTTGTACATTTCAGAACGGAGGCAGGCAGAAGCTTCTCATATCAGGGAGAAGTATCCAGACAGAGTTTGGAGTCATGGCAAGACTATTCTGTCATAAGGAGTGCGGGACAATGTGCCAAGTAGAGCAGCCAGGGTGTGAATGATGACGACAACTAGACACTAAGGCCATGTTCGGTTGTCTGTTTTTCTCCAGTTTAGTTTTGTTTCTGTTTTGCTGACATCATCATTTTTTTCACTTTTCTCTCTATCTCTCTCCACTTATTACACCTGCTTACATCATCAAAACTAAACTAAACTCCCTCAAAACTCCTAACCGAACACAGCCTTAGGCTTCTTCTCTTTCTTTTTGTTTGTAAATAGAGCCAGATTATTGGAAATATGTACAACCTGGACTCATGTATGGTCTTGTTCTGTTAGTGAAATCCATAATTTGTTCTTGTTTGTAAGAGTTTTCTTTTAAATGAAGTTTGGACTTTGAACATGAGCATGACTCCGCGTGAATCTTTTATATGAACTGTGTTTGTTGCTATTGTTGATTGTTTGATGAGACATTGAGACGTCAGACAAAAAAAATTGTTTGGTTCCCACTTTGACACAAGGCCTTGTTAATACCAGGACAAAATTTATCTAATACGTGGGGTATTAAATAATCCCATAGGGGGTGTGGGATTGTTGTATCCCGGACTAAAAACACGGAAGGGCAAGATGGAGTAATTTCAAAAATGCCACTCACCCTAGCTCTTATCTGTTCTTCTACACAGGCCTCTCTCTCTCTCTCTCTCTCTCTCTCTCTACACAAGACCTTTCCGCCTCTCTCTACAACCTGAAGCAATTTCAACGAAAAAAAACACCTCAGAAATCGAAACTAGGTAAAGATTTCCTTCTCCTCCAGTTCGTTGTTCTTCAGTTCTTCATCTTCCATCTTCGTTTTTTTGCGATTTGTTTTTCGCTTTTTGATTTCTTTTCAGATTTCCATTTTCCCTTTTTTCTTTTTTGCCCAAAATTTTCACAGATCTTTGTGAGAAACTTTCGTACATGTTCAAGATTTGTTTTGTTTGATATGGTTGTCTGACTTTCGATTTTAGAATTCCAATACTGCCTCATATATCTACTTTTTGTTTGATATTCTTAGGAATTTAGATCTACCCCTATCAGAAACTTGACTGGTTTTTTTTTTTTGTGTGCTGATTTTGATGCAGGAAACGAGTGTTTGATGCAGATTACTAATTTTTGTTGCTGGAAATATGATTTCTGGGTTAAGGAAACTGGTGTTATGTGCTGATTTTGATGGAGAAAACTATATTTTGTTGCTAGAAAAAGGATTTTAGGTTGAATGTTAACTTATCTTGCTAAGAATTAATCTGGATTTGACCCAAACATGGGATTGACCAATGGGTGGGATATCCAAAGTTCAATCCTACCTGAATCAAACGTGGGATTGTGCAAGATCCTGGACTAAGTTAATACCAAGACAAATAGTCCAGGACTACTAGTCCCAAGATTGTTAATCCCATCTATTTTAGTCCCCGAAACAAACGAGGCCTAATGGACTAGCAGTCTCCGCTCGATGACATGGAGATGGGCATATAGTCACAATTAATGAAATTCTTGTTGTGCCTGCAAAAATACAACAAATATAGGGAAAATAATACATCAAAACAGATGGGAATGCCCAAATATAATGCTGGCTACTGCTGTTACTCTAAGTCACCCCACAGAATTTTCAAAATAAAACAAGAGCACAAAAGCATAACTTGAGGGGGGGAAAAACACATAATATAGCAAGTAGCATTTGAAGCTAATTTCAAGCTAATTTATCCAAAAAAGTAGCATTCGAATTAGCTGAGGGGGGTTGATTCAAATTAGAGTTTCGGATTACTGGGTGGGGTTCAAATTAAGGGGGTTTTTTTGAATCATGAACCTTATTATTATTTTTTTTTTTGAAGAATTAGCAGAGCCCTGGGCCCCGAAAAAGGTGCCTCAAAAAATACCCCTGAAAGTGAAATCATCTACTATCCCATTTTAGATGGGCCACTGGAGTTTGCAGTTAACTTCTACTATAACCCTTTTAGAGAGGAACAAACACATAGACAATAAAGAGAGAAAAGCCCCCTGTTAATTGTCTATTTCAATCAACCACATCAACCAAATTTCAAAGCCAAGGCCAACTCGAAAGCCAATCGAATACTAGCATGTAATTCACCTTGTAAACTGCAGATAAGGGGAGAACAAGGATAAATGGTAGTCCCACAGAAACATGATATCCTCATCACTTGTACCATCTGGAGGCAGGGGAACTGGATAACTTATAAGAAAAGCAACACCACTTCGAACTTAACAAAGAAGCATAACGATAACAAGTATTTGGCCTAGCTTTCTACAATTAAGTGTCTACAGTGATCCCAGCGACTAATTAAGTCAAGTTTCAGTCCCTCTTCTTTCTCCTTTGACGTGCATTTGTGAAGTGCCATCATGATTTTTACGGGTCTGTACCACAAAATTTCTTCCCAGCTTCAACAGCTTCCCTGCAAAGATTGCAAGAAGAGCAGTCATTTAAGGAGCTACTAGTTGATGGACGAGATTACGGCAATGGCAAGTTCTCTATACTAGAATACTTACTACAGTGCTTTCACCATAGTATCCATTTAAACGCAAGATAAAAATCCATGAATACAGCTGAGTTTTGCCACATGTTAATGTAATGATGTTAAAATACACCTATGCCCCCCCACATTTCATTGTTATTGAATTATCGAACGACGTCAATGTTAGGTCAACCGTGTAATAACAAAATGTTGGCAACATTAATAGTCAGATACCTCTTTTATCTGTACGCCTGAAATATTCATCAATGTCATAAAACTAATGAGGAAGCAGAACATTTTCACTGACTCAACTTGAATTCAGTACTTTTAAGATACTTCACATTACCTTTGCTCTTCTCATCCCAAGAACACCTTTGTTTTGGTTTTCAATGACAAGATGTACCGTAGAAGATGGTACACTTGTACATGATAAAGGCAGCAAAATTTACGTGACCGATTTTCCACTTCTAACCTTCCCTGAGTAAGACCTCTATACCCACAGCAGAGTTCCACTGCAGGACAAGCTTTAGGAAAGTAGGGGAATTGCTGACCTACAACAGGATTTGCGTTGAATTGGATTCTTCAAAGCTTGAGGGTTTAAGGTTCAAAAAGGACTTCCCCAACCGATTGGAAGCAACTCAAACAGGTTTACTGTTAAATCCATATATGAACTTGCAAGACCTCATGCTACCATCTCTGATGGAGCCTATGACTTGGTTTGGAGGAATGTTGCTCCTTATAGAGTGCAATGTTTTGGGTGGTTAGCTCATTTGGGCAGAGTAAAGACAGCAGCTTATTTACTCAATATTGGAATTATTCAGAAAGACGAACAAGCTGTCTGCAGGTTGTGCAATTCAGACATTGAAACTTTGGACCATCTACTTCTACAGTGCTTTCATGTATGGACTGTTTGGTCAAATCTATTGGAGTGGTGGGGAGTCCAATGGGTGACTCCAAAATCGATGGTGGACTTACTAGTTTGGTGGAAAAACTGGAATCTAAAGCCTGAAAAGAAGATAATCTGGGATTGCATAGCCCTTGCAATCCCATATACTGAATGGGAGGAAATCTCAGAGCTCATAAAAGTAAGAGTAGCACTTTGGGTTAAAAAAAAAAAAGGAGGTGAAAGATACACTGTGGATGACTTTGTATACAGACTTCAAAGCATTCTGGAGACACTGTAGCTCTGGTTTTTGCTGGAAATTTCTGGGTTTGGGAGATTTGGGTTGAGTCTGTTGGGCTTAGTAGAATAAGGGTCAGTCAGTGGTCTTGGGGGTGGTAGTTGGAATTTGTTGTTGTGTCTGGTTTTTGGGTGCTTTGAGTTTTCCCTTTTTGTTATTTTCTTGGGTTTGACCTGGTTTTGTTTGGTATTTTGGGGTTTTATGGTCCTCTTGTTTGTTGTGTTCCCTGATTTTTGGTGGGTGTTTTGAGTTATGTGTTCTTCTTGGTTAGGGGTTGGTTTATTCTGCTGCTAGTACTTTTTTTTTTCCTTCTGTTTGTGTCATGTCTGTGTCTGTCTGTTCCGGATATTGGACTTCTCGGCTTCATTCTCACAATTTCTGTAGCTCTAATGCTCTATGCTACTGTTATCTCTCCTGCTGCTGTCACCTATGGCTTTGACACTTTTCTGCTGACAGTTGCTACATATGGATTACTCTGTAGCATCCTCATTTGCTGATTCTGCTGCTATTTTTCCTCTCACTGCTACAGTCTGGAAGATTGTGCTACACTCTAATGTTGCTGCCATGATATTGCTAAGCTTATTGGAGTATCACTAGCAGGTCTAGCTTATTGGATGATTTGAAGTAATACCAACAGGTCTATGATTTGGAATTCTTTCTGGAACCTCTTAATGGAATTACTATGTCCATAATATCTGTAGTTTCTCTAGCTTTGGTTGGTCTTCGTAACAACTGGAGGGTGTTTGTCCTCAGCTGATAATTAGAGGGGGGGTTTCCTTTTTGGCATTTTGGGAACACCTATATGTGGCAGTTTTTTTCTATCCCTCTGAAGGGCCTGTCCTTCTTGAGGTTTTCTATCTATTTTTAGTTGGAACCTTGCCAACTATCTCAGTCGGAGTGGCATACGATTGTCCATTGGAGGGGTGCCAACCTAGTTGGGATGCCTCCTTTGGTTGTGATCATGTGATGCCTTCCTCTCTTCGTCCCTTTAATCTTTGTAATCTTCAAAGGTTAATAAAATTATTATTTTTGCCTTTCAAAAAAAAAAAAATCACATTTTCCTAACCCAACCAGAAAAGGTAAATTATTTCAAGTTTGTTTTCCTTTTTCCTACACAATTCCAATATCCAAATACAGCCTCCATGAATACACATTATATGAGTCTCGATCTCTCAAGGGATCCCTCGTACAAAATTTGGTGCGGACCAAGGCATTTTTCAACTTTCCGGATCAAATTTTGATGGCCGAATGTACACATGAGTGGATACCCCATAATATCTGTTGCTCATTGAAAATTTTTTCTGCAAAAACATACCAACACAAGATAAGTCGGTGTGGCATGTGGTGGCTAGCTCATGTGGTAGAGCACATGGATATCTCACACTACATTCTGTGATTAGGTCTCATTCCCCCCTCCACCATGTAATAAATTGGGAATGACGAATGGCAAAAAAAAACCAAATAAGTCGGTGTGCCTAGTGGGCACTTGGCCCTTCATCCCAGGTGAGACTCGGGTCGAGTTTGCCCAATGGCGGGGGGGTGTGCGGGTAGGGCAAAAACTTGTTAGGTAGTATCATTGTGATGGCATGTTCTCACAGAGGAGCTATGGATCAAATTGAACTTTCATTGGCAAGTAGAGAGTTCCTATGATTACGCTATGATTATGCCCCGGAGGTTATTACATTGGTCGCTCCCTCCCACTCTTTTTTAATTAAAATAAATAAAGACATTATAGCCATTTGGCTTCCTTTTTTTGTCTTTATTATTTTTCTTTCTTTTCTTTTTTGCATTTTTAATTTCTCAACAACTTTTGTGGATTATTAGGTCTTATAATTCAAACTCAAATTAGTAAAATAAAAATAGGCCGAGTAAATAAGTTTTGGGGTTATTTATGTCATATTTAAAAAATTAGGGAGTGTTCTATTTTCATTGAACAACAACTTGGTTTATTTAACCTCATTTCAGCTAACTAATCCACCCCATCATCATTTCATTCCTCAGTTGCTTTGGCTCAACCAGGTGTTGATCGTGTCGTTCTGAGTAAAAAATATACTAGTATTTATAACAACTAAGAATTAGCTACTACTCCAAAGAATAGTGGCTAAGTCTGAGTATCGATTCACAGAGACAGATTGGCTAAGTTACAATAGATTCGATTAATTTCTTATTTAATTCGGAAAAGATTAATTGATTGGTTTTAATTTTGTGAATGATTAAACTAAGCAAAGCATTGATTAAATTGGAGATGGAAAAAAAGATCTAGGGTTTCGAATCCACCCCGACCGCGTAACGAAAATATGCATAGGCTAGGGTTTCTACTCGAATCATGATTTTGTCAAGAAGATTATTGTGTTGCCAACATGCATGGCTTATCACACAGCACAACCTGTCTCAATGGTACAACCTCGTCTCTTTCACAGCCTGCCCAATGGCACGACCCGTCTTACGAGCATAATCTATCTCAGTCACCCAAGCACAATCAGTGAAAACGATTGATTAACTAGGTATTTGCATTGTGCTCACAAATACTCAACATAATGGAAGAAGTAAAACAATTCCATTCATATGTAATGAAAAGAGTTTTTAGTTAAACAATTGATCCGAATAAGAAACCTAAATCCTATACATACATTAACGTTACTTGGAGAGGAGCTTTATCTTCCCCCCGGATGAGGGGTTTAGCCGGACATGGAGCCCCTCTTCAACTTCTGAACCGCTAATAATGACCTAGGATTATCCTTTTATAGTGCTCACAACTCTCTTGGAGTCCAAGTAAAAGAATAAGTTTAGGAAGTCCAATCTCAACCAAACTTCCCAAAAATCCCATTCTTATCTTCTGCAGCCCACTTCCAGTCCAATTTCGACCTTCAAGATGTTGGAATTTGGAAAACTCATAAACAGGAAAGTTGTAGGAAATTGAATTTCCTTTCTGGTGCAGCAAACCTTGTCTCAATCGGACACTCAAGCTAAAAGATATGATCAAAATATTGAAGGCTGTCCAGATTCTTTTTCAATTCGGGATTGAATGATTTCCTTTCCAAATTGCACTTTATTCGGCTCATTGATCTCCAAATCCTACAAACACATTATAATAATTAATCCACACCAAGTAACTACATAAATGGCCCCGCAAGTATAAGTTATGGGGGCTTACAATTAAGCCCTTATCACACCCCCCAACTTACACTTTGCTAGTCTCTTAGCAAAGAAAAGAACTAAGCAAATGAAATAAACAAAAACTAAAAGATATATGTCTTTTAAACCCCCAGGCGGCCCCGGTAGGACGAGTGAAGTCTCGTGAGGGTTTTCAGCAATGATCACCCACAAAACACAAAGGAATCAGATACTTCAAATGCAACTCAAACCCAACCGACAACCTCTCAAAGTACCACAATGAATGCAGGCAATGATAAGCCCCCAATATTGTAGATACCGGGGATTATCTCACTCATTTATTCCACACACACACGTGAATTCGCACTTAAATTAGTTGATATGCGTGTAGTGGTGTTTTTGTTAAGTTACAGGTTAAACAAGGAAAATGAGTGCGTTTTGTGCGCATTAGGAGGCATCCCAAATTACCGAGGGCCACGTGCCCCATGGCACGCCAACACCAGGCCTCACGAGCCACGAAACGGCCGATTTGCCGAGGCCCGGGAATGTGAAAAGTCACAAGCCTTGTCTCACGCTCATCAAAACTCTCAGTGGGGTCCGGGATTGAACAAGCACTCACAAGACCGAGGACCATCTCTCCTGAGTATCACACGATGTATTTGAGTGCCTTGGAAGATATCCGTAAGCACTTAATTCGAGTGGAGTGAACAAATGAGTGAAATTCAAGCCAAGGAGAAGTTGGATTGATCCAAGTTTGAGTTGGATTGATCCAAGTGTTCATCATTTTACCAGCAGAGCCCTTTGGATCGATCCAAAGAGGGTTTGGATCGATCCAAGTTCAAAAATTCTACATCAGACCCTTTTGGATCGAGGGTTTGGATCGATCCAAGTTTATCAAGTTCACATCAGACCTCTTTGGATCGATCCAAACTTGGTTTGGATCAATCTAGATTTCAAAAATTCTTCACCAGCAACTTTTGGATCAATCCAAAGAAGGTTTGGATTGATCCAAACTCCTCCAAAAAGCAATTTTGAGCTCTTTTTTTGGCACTTTCTATTTATGGAAACTTTGAATAGTTGTGAGGACTTTATGTAACTTTATTAGAGAGAGGATTGAGAGGATTAAATAGACTTGGCTCTCTCCTTCTCTCTCACTTCTTACTCTTTCATTTTAGTCTAGTTTATGGGCTCTCCCCTCTCTCCTCCATGGAAGAGGTTTTAAGCTCTCTCTCTCTAGTTTTTCTCAAGTAAGTCATCATTTTCGTTTAATTTCACTTGACACATGTGATGCTTAGGGCGATGTCAATCACAATGTTTGTATAAATGGCACAAGAATCCTATTCTTTGAGAAACACCATTTCTAGTCAAATGAGTTTAAATACCAAATTTTCCGTTCGGGGTCGTTTAACGACGTCCCTGAGCCGGTTATCTTAGAGGAGAACGAATCGGCCTAAGGCATGAGTGTTGTGAACCCCTTGACTTAGCCTTGTTTTAATTAGTCTTTTTAATCTCATGTCATTCACGGAATTAAGTGAATTCCACCCCCAAATCAAAAGCCAAGTTTGCCGCTTTAAGGCTAAAACCATCATTCGCGAATCAACCATCACGCTCAGTGCATTCGGTCTCTGTGGAATCAACCCGGACATACCGGTTATTATGCTACCTCCGGCCTAAACCCTACGCTTGGGAAAATAATATTGGAATACAATTTAAGGGCGCAAGCAGGCAAGTCAAAGATAAGATACTTCATTCATAGAAAGAGTAAAACAAGTGAATCCTCGTATTCAATCTACCACCAAAATTAGCATTCTCACTTATGATCGAATAGGGATTTATCACATGGTTATGCGTGAAAGTGAGAATCACACATAGAAATTTACCAACCTTGAAAACAGTTCACACATTATCAATAGCCTAGTGCGTCTCTAAATTCACCCCCTCCCTTTATTCAACTTTTTTTTTTGTGGTTGTGCAATGTTCGGGTCTCTCGGGCTTTCTAGTTGACCCTTTTAGCGAGCTTTGGGTCGATCATCCCCAAGCCTGATGGCCTTAGGGTACCAGGTTTAAAAAGACCCTTCGGACTTAATTGCTCAAGTAAAAAAGGCTTTAGGGAAAGACCCAAACTAACCACATTCAACCAATGCCTTCACAAAGTCTATCCATCTTTTGACGCGAACAACACGGTGGGAGCCCGATTGCCTGCTTACTCAATGAATTCCCGGATAAGCAATATCCATTTAGCGCACAATGTAGGGAAGGAGTTCCAATTAGCCCGTGAGCACAATCAACTAACGCCGAAATATCAATAACATGTAAACCAAATTCAAGGCTAGTGAATGCTCAAAGTGGGACAGTGCGGGTGAAAAAGCATGAACTCAAGTGATCAAACATTATCCAACTATAGATGATACGGGCTAACCAAGTGCTTTCTATCAATATTTCATTCACAAGCTTAAACCGATCCATGAACTCGCATCAAGACATTAATTCGCATGACAAACACTCACAACACTAATCAGCAGCCATCAATCAAGAGTAAGTGCACTCAAGCATTCAAATTCCTTGGTTCACTTTTTTTTTTTTTTTTTGAATTTTCAAGACTTTAAAGTATAAACATATGACAAAGTAATCTCTCCCCCCAACTTGAATAGTGCATGTCATTGAATGCACAAACACTAAAAGATAAGGACAAAGAATGAAAAGTAAGGAAATAGATAACCTCGTGACAATGAACTAAGCGGGCTAAAGAAGGTGTGGGGGAAGAGACCCCCCAACTTGAATGAAAGTGACCTGTAATGTTAGTCCGCAACACAAAAATATAATTGAAAAGAAAAAAAAAGGAAAAAGAAAACTATTGAATTAGAAAAAGAAAAATAAAAAGACTCAAAATGGACACTTTCTAAATAATAATAATAATAAAAACAAAGATACTATAATTACCAAAAGAAAAAAAAAACAATAAATAAATAAAATTTTAAAAAAAACTACCTAAATTGTATCACGCTCACGTGGATTTCGAACTTCCACCATGCCACGAAGGGTTACTACCATGAACATCTCACCCCTCGTCGAGCTCTCTAGCAAGAATTGAACTCAACCATGCCACAAAATTAGATACTTCGAGTACCGCAATGGCCGTAGTTGCATTAGAAATTTAAGCTCCATCAAGTGCATAATTTGAACCGAATTAATTTTCAAATTGTTGACGAGATTTACCGAATGTGGAGGGAAAACAAGATCAAAATCGCCAACACCAAAAAAATCAATTGGTTCAACTTTGATAAAATTTTGTGATAGTGGAGACTCAATATGAGGGATGACATCATCTATGACCTGGGATATATGGTTATAAAAATCAAGTGGACTTTGCACAATTACTAGCATCAACTCCTCAAGAGCCTCATCATGAAAAGGCATATCAAGTGTACTGGAATGCTCTTGAGGATAATATTGCACTTGCAGCTCATTGCTTTGGATCAACTATTTCATCAGTGACAAGTGGCTCTGCTTTTTCATTGTCCAATTCATAAGAATTGATCACCCCAAAATTTTCAACTTGTTTGCATGAGAGAGAATCCCTAGCAAATTGACTAAAATAATTCCAAATCTCATCTGCATCCATGTTAGAAACATCACCATTGCATCTCATATTTATGGCTTGACGAGTCTCAAAATTTAAACTCCTATAAAAAATACCAAGAACGCGTCCAAGCTCGCAAGTTTGGTGTGACCAATCAAATAGTGTGCATTTAAACCGCCACCACCATTGAGAAAACGACTCATCTTCTAGTTGATAAAAAATTGAGATTTCTTGTAAAAGTATATGAGTCTCATACACGGGAGAGAATTTTTTGATAAATTGTTTATGCATCTCACCCCATGTACGAAGGGATCCTGGGCTCAAAGAATAAAACCAAGTCTCAACAACGTCTTTGAGAGACAATGGGAATAATCTCAACAGAGTCGCTTCATCATTAGCGCAAGTCTCCCCAACTTTTTCTACATGCAAGTATGGATTTTGCCAACCTATACCATGATATTTTGGAAGTGTGTAATTCGGTACAATTGGTTGCCAATAATTGGGTAAAGTAGACACTGAACTATCAAATTGATTTCCATACCCTCCGTAGCAACTTGTGAAATAATCCATTTTTTGTTTAGTTTTTTTTTTTAACAAGAAACAAGAAAAAATAAAAAATAAAATAAATAACCTAGTTCAAGTTTATCAACTTAGCAAGACAAAAAAAAAAAAAAAAATTACAGTGCTTTGCCAATTGGTAACAAATAGAACTTCCTCCAACACAAGGCAATTTTCACCTTCAATTTCGTTTCTTGGTAAAGTCAATAGGCCTGCACCAGAAAAACTAATACAAAAAGGAAAGAGAGGAAAATAATAATAATAATAAAGCAAACAAAAGAAGTCCTCAACTACGAATTAAAATAAAAATTAATCGAAACTATGTAACCGTGCAACTGTCCCCGGCAACGGCGCCAAAATTTGATCGTGTCGTTCCGTATCAAAATTAAATTTATAAAAATAAGGAATTAACCCTTTCTCAAAAGAATAGTGACCAAGTCCGAGTGTCGATTTGCGGAGACAATTTGGCTAAATTACGTTAATTTTGATTAATTTCTAATTTAATTCAGAAAAAGAGATTTATTGAGTGATTTTGTGATTAACGAAATTAAAGCAAGAAATAATAAAATTGGGTGAAATTAATTGAGAGAAGATCTAGGGTTTCGAATCCACCCCAGTCACGTAACTAGGCTATGTATAGGCTAGGGCTATTATTCAAATTGTAATTGTCAAGAAGATAGTTGAGTTGTCAACAGGCATGGACTATCCCATAGCACAGATCGTCTTGCTGGCACAAACCGTCTCTTTCACGGCTTGTCCAGTGGCACGATCCGTCTTACGAACATAACCCATCTCAATTACCCAAACTCAAGCAAAGAAAACTGTTGAATAACTTGGTATTTGAGATCACACACACAAATACACAATTAATTGAAAGTATTAAATTCAATCCATCTGATCATAATGAAAATGGTTCTTAGTTAAACAACTGATTCGAATGAATAAACCTAAATCCTATACATAAACAAAGTTACCTAAACCGGGGCTTCATCTTCCCCCTAGAAATTGTTTAGCCGACCATGGAGATGGAGACGAATGCTTGATTTGATGAACAACTTGAAAAACCCATGGAATGGCCCGCGTTTCTCTCTCTAAAATTGCCTTAAAATATTCTAGAACCCCCCAAAACGTACAAAGTAATGACCTATTTATAATAAAACCCAAAAAAATATGGTCAACGCCCTAATCCGTCTTTGACTCGGGTAAAACTGCCCAGACGGCTTTGATTCCTGCCTGAGCGGAAAATCCAAATTGTAGCCCAAAACTTTGCGGACTCGTCTTGACTTCATCCGAACTCGAAATAATGCGATTCTTGGACCGTTGCGAAGCTTTATATGCCTACTTTGTATTCAATGCATCGTATTGACTCCAATTAGCACTTTTAATTGTTCGGCACTCTCCAAAGCCTACAAACACAATTCAACCATTATAATTCATCAACTTTATGATTGGACTATTAAAGTGTCAATTAGAGGGTTAAATGGGTGCTTTTAAGCACCTATCAGGTGCCGTTTAAACCACATAAGTTTGATTCTAGCTTGAATGCCTCAATTTTGCCGGACTTGGGGCAAACTCTAATATAGGCTTTTTTGAGAGAGTCGAAGATTTTGATGCAGATTAACTAGATTTATACAAGTATAGTTAACGAATAGACACAGGATACATGCATGGGTGTGATACATGTATAAAACTGAAGAATGTACAAAAAAGTATCGATCTACTCACAGCATTGGTGGACATAGATGAAGTGTCATTACTGCAGTCATTCATGTTCTTGATTAGTTCATATAACTAGGAGTCGAGATCAGGATTAATCGATATGCACGCAGTTGACCCGGACACTGAGTTATAAAAAACTTAGGAGCCTAAATATGTGTATGCACTCTAGTTTGTTGTGCAGTAGCGAAGCAGTAGTCTTAAGTGGTGGCTAGAGAAATGAAAATAGTCAAGTAGTATAATGAAACATACTGCCAAGGTGTTTTTAGACAAATATGTTGTCACGCTCCTAGTTGATTGAGAAATGAAGAAGTCAAGTCTATATGTTGTCAAAGAGCCAAATGTCTAATTAGGCAATTTGCACCACTTGTTGACTAGCTGGGTGAGCTGAATGGCTCCAACTGTACCAAGATGAAAAACCCACAAAAGGCATGGAAATCAATGCAGAATTTTGTAATTCAGTACTATTATGTACACTAACTTTGCTCAAATATGACAAACAAGGCAAGAGAGTTCATAGTTTCACATGCATCCTGGCATCTGGCTCAAGTTCACCATATCACTGTGATGTGAAAGCCTGCAATAAATGGGGAGAAAAACTTTGTTACAAGCTACATTGTAGTATATAGCCATCTACAGCAATGATAATGAACACTTCGGTGATTCAAAATTAACGACCCCTGAGGTTGAGTTTTAAGTTACTAAATTCGAAGAACAATGATCTCGTTGTCGAAATTCAAGCTAAAGCTGGCGGATTTGTTCGGCTTGGATTATACAAATTAGTCGATGTAGACACTACACACAGTAATGCTCTCAATTCAAGCTGAACAAGTCAATCAATTTCGACCTGGAATTCCGTTTTACAAAACCATGTTCTATTGGTGAAATGTGTGTAATCGTTTAGAGTCGTAGCTAAAAATGTTTTTTATTTTTCTCATCGAAGGGAACGTACCGAGAAGATATTGCAGTGACCGGGATCTGCAACGTGAGCCGCCAAATTGTCAAGGGGACCTTGTCCAGTATAAACTGCTTGGAAGCAAAAACCAACAAAAGCAAGCATAGCAAGGCGTCCATTCTTGATCTCTTTAGTCCTCAACACCATCACAGGCTCCGGAGACCCTCTCCCCCACATCAAGGGATCAAACCATAACCCGCCTGGGTAACCCACATCAGGCTTCGGTCTCGTCTTATGTGGTAACTTGAAGTCCATGCCAACGCACCCCGGGTTGATCATATCGGCCCATCTCCGTCCTTCGACCCAACCCATCAAAATCATTTGCACCACAAACAAGGTGATTGGGTCGGCAAAGTATTCTTGTGCACCTGCGTCGAACCAAGAGTAGTTTTCTATCCTTCCCCAGGTTTCTAGCCATTCTGGAAAGAGAATTCCTGCTACGGCAAGCATTGCCCATCTGCCGTGCACTAGCTCGGCTTGTGCAAACCATTTGAGTAAATCTGGGTCGGAACCTGTCAAATTCATGTCACGTAGTGATCAACAGTTTCCATGAAAACTATATTTTGCCATGACAGAAGCTGCTTTTGGGCTCACTGCTTCACACAAGAACAAATGCGTACCTAAACCAAGTGGGTCGAAGCCATAGTCTCCGGGAAGGCTGCAATCAGAACAGAGAAAAACAGGTAATATGGGGGAAAGAAAATCATTTAACCATGAAATGGAGAAGCGCGATAAATACATGGACATGAAATATGTACATTTTGAGTTTTAGTATCACTAAGTCTATGGAATCTAGAAGACTAGAACTATCAATATTTTGTCAAATCATATTTTAATGCGGAATTTATGCAACACAAGATACATTCTGGAGTCCATTTGAGTATAGTCTTGTAGAATCAAAGGCCACAGGAAGATGGCTCCTAATTTTCCTTGGAGGATTAATGAACTCAGATGCAGTGCCGGTCCTGGGCTAAGGCCCTAGAGTCTGACATTTTAGGCCTCAAAAAACAAATAGAAACTAGGACCCGCTGCTATTTTTAGTACCCAATTTATAGGCCCAACGTTTTATTTATACAACGTTGACTTACAAAGTCAGAGGAAAAAATAAAAATGTTACACAGAGAAAGCTGTGGGCCTATTGCTTTGCAAATGATTATATGTGGTGAGCTATGTTACTTGGACTCGGGTACGGGTGTCGGGTGCGGGTATGTATCTAGGTGTCGGATTCAACTATTTCTCATTTCAAGGATATGGGGACACGGCAAAATATTCAAATTTGTTTCTATTTTTTGTGTATTTTCTTACGTAAATTGGTGTTTTAAGGTTCTAAAGCGCATTTCATGGATAATAAGAGAGATTTATACATACTTCCATGATAAACTCGAATTACAATTAAGTTTTCTATAGAAGTGTCTTCTTAAACTTATCGGACGCATATCCCACACCCTTATCCGAGTGTCGAGTGTCCGGCACGGGTACTTAATTCTATTACGAGAGTCCGCGTAAAATAGGTGGTGAGTTCATCAATGAGTCATGAATTATGGTGCATCCTCTCTTATTCCTTATAAAATCGGGGTCAGTGCCTGTCGTCAGGGGTTGGATAGCAGTCACCGGAGTTTTTATTTTTATAGTGCCCTTGTGGGTCGGTGCCTGTTGTCGGGGTTAGATAGCTGTCACCGAAGTTTTTATTTTCATAGTGCCCAAGTGTATATTCCTGGCTATGGCACTGGAAGCCACATCTTATGTGACCCCATCGCGGTCAGAAATAGTACCAATTTTCCTTGAATTTGGTTCAAAGCACAACCCAATTTCTAGAATGGTTAACAAAAGACTTGATGATATTCTTCTTAAATTGAAGCAAGTTTAAAATTGGGTTAACAAAAGTCCAGATGGTATTCTTCTTAAATTGAAGCAAACTGAATCCAAACAAAGCCAACTAAGGAATAACGCACGTAATTACTTAGAACAGTTATAAGGTTGTTACCTGCCGTCCAGCCACTCAGGCGGTGAACTACCAGGAAACCACAGTGGCCTATCCGGAGGGAGTGGTTCACAGACACTTGACCTCCCACCTTTCGTTGCATTTAAACGAGTTTTTTTAACAGCCAAACATGTTGCAGTATTTCTTGATGTTTTTCTGGGTATTCCCCTGCAACCAAAACTATAATAATCAGATCCATAGCCTTGCAAAATTCATGTACTTTAGCAGTTGCTACTCCCCCTGTTCCAAATTGCCAGACCTTTTTCGGGTAACATGTTGCACGCAAAAAACAATGTACATATTTTTTTGTCAGAATTTTTTTTTTCTCATGATTACCGAAAATGAACGATAACCCGAAGGGTCGGGTAATTTGAGACAGAGGGAACATATGATTTTGTTGAGAAAGAATGGGGACCTAGTGGGAGGAGTTGACAGTGCAATTGAGGTAATGGAAGGGGCCATGGGAGAGAATGGCAGAGGTTTATCGCTTGGAATTTTTTGGAGGGTGGCTCTGGCAGTTGCCATGCCCAAATGGCTTATCTACAATGAAGAAGGTGTGGAAATCATATTGCATGAAATGGGCCAATGGTGGATGCATTTGACACGTGTTTGGATATGGTATTGGATCAGGGGTCTGAAATTTTTTTGCAGAAGTCTGGTTATGTAAATTGTACCCAGTTGTAGCCTGTAGGGCTGAGATTATTAGGTACTAATTTTTTTTCCCAAACGCCTTAAAGTAAAGATTTCATCGCAAATAGAAGAACGAACTAAAATTATCAAAAATTAAGACGAGCTGTAACAACACACGGGCTCACCGTCTCAAAGACTGGTACTGCAAAAGCTGGCCAAAACTAGGTGTCGGCATATGGTCCGTCCTCGATTTAATATTAGAGGATCTCTAAGGAACACCCAACTCAAACCATAAGCAGAAAAACACAGATTAAATCGTCAACAAGTACCCACAAAGAGTCCCTTCGGGGACATCTGATAAAATTGAAACGATAGATAGGATGACACGCACAGTACCCACAAAGGGGAAACAAAAAAAACAAAACAACAGCAAAACAAACAAAAATACAGAGAAAAGAAAACCTCAGCCATGTAGGATGTTGCCCGCCGCACGGCCGCACCCCATTTCGTAATGCACATTTGTGGCTTTCAAGTGGGAGAGGTTTTTTTTATTATACTTTATTTTATTTTTTTATTAAGAAATTTGATTTTCACACTCCACAACTTACCATATGCACTCCAAAAAATGGAGTGCGAAAATTTGTGGCCTTATTTGGTAATGCACATTTGTGTGTGAGTTTTTAATTTACAAAAGCATGCCTTCGCCCTTAATGTAAAAAGCTTATGAAAAAAGAGGGTTAGAAAGGCCCTAGAAGACACTTGAAAAATTAAGTTATTCATGGTGAAAGAGAGGGATCTGGAATTTTTTTTTTTAAGAAGAAAGAATTTTATCTGGCGCGGTCATCTATTTTATCTTTTTTTAAGAATTGACTGTTGTGGGATCCACGTCGAGGGAAAGTTTTCCCATATCATGTTAGACTAGGGTCATTTGAGTTGCGTCTACCGGTATAGCAACCCACCAAGCTTACAATTATCGAAGGGAAAGATAACATTGTTTTATTGGAGAGCATAAATTATCTTCACGAGCATCTCAAATTAGAGATGTCAAAAAGGTGTTAGCTTTTTGAAGCTTAAAAAGGCAGAGCTAGGTTGGATGAATACAAGCTGCCAAAAAATTACCATTTGCAACCCCACGTCACTTATGAAGGCATGGGTTGGAGTTTCTAGCCAAACACGCCACAACACTTTGCATGGGCTGCTGGTTTTGGTAGCTAAGCTACTACCGGATTTTTGCAAACCAAACCTTCACCGGTTCAGAGCTTCTTTCATCTTAATTATATGGTAGGTGGCAGATGTTACTTCAAAACCCAGCGAAGAAGACAGTTGAATTGCCAAGGATGTTTATGTGAAAGTGAAGGTTCTTAATCTTATTACTACTTGTTTTGATTCTTTAATTAGTCTACTTGTACCCTTACCAAAACCTTATCGACAAGTTTAATCGTCTCATTAGTTTTCATAAAGGATTAACATATTTGAGATTAAGGATAGGGCTGGTGAGAATGTGTGAGTTCCCGAGATACTAAACGAGATTATATTTAGTGTTAGGCTTTGTTGGACCGCTTTTTCACATTTCTTCTTAAGTCAATTGGTGTTGGGGAGGGTTTCGAATAAAACTTTTATTCTTATTGGACCACTTTACACATTTCTCCTAAAATCAACTGGTGTTGAAGAGAGAGTTTCGATTAAGTCTTTTTATGGCATTAGAAATTGCACCTTGAACCAAATACACAGGGGTACTCCTGACCCAAAAATCTCTCCCTCATGATGGCGTTGGCGCACGTGTGATTCGATCCCATGACTTCTTGACATCGATAACACTTTGGATAACTTTTCCACCATCTCTGCTACAACCAATTGGTGTTATGGAATGTTTCAATTAAGTCTTTTATGGACATTGCATCTAGTATCTCATTTTGGAACGGTAACAAGGAGTGATATTGTATAACCAAATTCATGGGGCACGCCAAACATATAGTATGAGATTGGTTACACTACGTTAATATGGGATTGATAAAGAATGAGATAATGGTAAATGATCATCTTCAACAATGAAGGGAAATAATACCAGATTCATTAATTATATGTTGTACTACGTTGTCAAATAATATTGTTACTCCAGTTCAATATCATATTTATACCTCAAGCAATAAGCATCAGAATAAATTATCTAGCATGTGAAGCCATATGGTAATCAAGCATGTCAAGGTAATAAATTATCCATTGCTGACTCTAGGCAATTTTTAAGAATGAAATTTGGAAGCAACGCATGATGTTGGAGATGAAGGAGTTGACCTAATTATATAGTGTATAATATCTAGTATGATTATTTTTAGTTAGTATATTAATTAATTGACTTGGTTTAGACCTAGTAAAAATTCAGCTCATTTAATATTTTTATTGATAAGCAAATGGATGCTAGAGTTGTTTATTTAAAGAAGAACAAAATGATTCCGTATGCTTGTAGATGTATTGGCAAAAATTTATTTTAGTATACACTTTATCATATTGAAATGCACAATAACATAAAATAACAACTAATTTTTAAATGAAAATATGTCTAAGGTCCAGTCCTCTCAAACAAAATTTTTGACTCCACCCGAGATGATTTTCGAGTTTAAAGTATTGTCCCAACTATTGGGAGACTCAAACATCCTATTCTCCTTCACCGATTGAAAAATGAGAAAATCATGATCGCAAGATGGATCTTGCTTTGTTCATTTTTTGAAAAACTAAAAATTTAGTTTTTTGGATACGGATATAAAAGAATTATGACAATTCTATGATTAGGCAAATGATAACGCAACGATTGATTTTGATGCTGCCACAACAATTTGTGTTCTTTGACAATTGTGCCCTTTAATTATAAAAAAATAAAAAATTGTTTTTGTTTCAAGGCCTCAAGCAGTATGAGCTGTAAAATGAAATGGAGGTAGAGCTGAGAAGAGGTGGATACCGTGGTGATCGGATGGACTACAAGGGTTCGAATTGGAGAAACCTCTACAAGGGTTCGAATTGGTGAAACCCCAAAACATAATGTGAGCTAATTGTGATCTACATTTGGCCGATAAAAAATATAAAAAATTATTTTTAAAAAAAACTGTGATTTTGGTTTGGGTTTGAAATGGAAAGAAAAAAGGAGAGAGATTGTGGTTTCAAATGATGGGCTAAAGTTGTCAATAAAACAGAAGTGTTGGGGCATTAAGGGCTACCCCTATAATTATTGTGAATTAAATGTAAATGAAGTTTGTTTTATGTATGCTCTATTGACAAGGAATTTTTCAAGAAAACTAAATTTTCTTTTTGGTGGGATATTTTTTGCAAAAAAGTATTTTTCAATGGGAAAGTTGAAGTTGTGAGTTCTAATTTTTTTTTTTTTTTTTGTAACTGAAAACACAGAAAATTACGTGAAAATTGATTTTTCTATCCTCACCTTGCAACTGAACGGAACTTTAAGATTCTAATATTGATTTGAAAAGCATTTACACTATTTGTTTATTTATTTAACATCTACTTGAACTTAGATACATATAATATTTTCCAAGTCCAATCATCTTTTAATCTCCATTATCAAATAAATAAGACACCAAACAAAGCATACACGTAATTTTTTGAGTATGTCATAAGGTTTCCTTTTTCAGATTTTTCCTTGATTGAGAAAGAAAACATTATTATCAAAAAGATTAAAAAAAAAAACTGAAATCAAGTTGATTTTTCTATCCTTACCATGCAAGTGAACGGGACCTTAAGATTCTAATATTGATTTGAAAAGCATTTATAGTATCTCTTTATTTATTTAACATCTAGTTGAACCTAGATTTTTTTTTTTTGGTGCAAGTTGAACCTAGATATAAATACTCGTTTTCAAGTTCAATTAACTTTTAAAATCCATAAACAAATAAATAAGATGCCAAACAAAACAATAAAAGTGTTTTAGATACGGTACCACGTGAGACCAGCCCGGTTCTTAAAAGGAAAATTTGTTAAACAGTCCAAGAAAAAACAACTTCCGCATCGAAATTCCATAGCGTTTGATCATCTCTGTTTCTTCCATTTCCCTTCCTTCAAATCCACTCCAATACCAAACTCGCCTCCCATTTCCACTCTTCAATCTCACTCCTCACTCGACATTAACCTCTCTCTCTCTCTCTCTCTCTCTCTCTCTCTCTCTCTCTCTCTCTCTCATGTACTCCAACAATTCGACTTCCCCTCTCCTTTGATCCCATCCCACGTCATCATCATCATCCGCGATGGTGGAGACCTCGACCCCGCCGAGCCGGTTCAACAGCAGCAACCGGTTCGACATCAAGCGGTGGATCCCAAACCCAACCATATTCTCATCCCACAAAACCCTCTTCACTATCCTCTGGATCGTCGCCTTCGCCTCCGTCTTCGTCTTTCAACGCCACATCGTCGACGGCTTCTCCTTTTTCTGGCGCCCGCCGCCGCCTTCAACTGCATCATTGCCTAGGCTCCGGCCGGTGGTCTTCAACTTGACGGATTTCGGTGGGGTCGGCGACGGCGTCACGCCTAATACACAGGCATTCGAAAAGGCAATCTTTGCAATTTCAAAGCTGGGGAAAAAGGGTGGTGGTCAACTCAATGTGCCTGCGGGGGATTGGCTAACGGCGCCGTTTAATCTCACTAGCCACATGACTCTATTTCTAGCTGAAGACGCTGTTATACTCGGCATCGATGTGAGTTCTTTTTTTTCGTTGGTTTTTTGGTTTTTGCTTAATTTGGATTTGGAAATAAAAGAGTCAACTTTGATTGAAAACACCCAAATTTGGAAATGTAGAAAAGAACTGTTTTAGTTGAAGTGGTGTACTTGTTCTGAGTGCCATCACACTGGTAATTGCAAATGCAATGTTTTTCTTCTCACGTGCTTATAATTATTGTGGTAAGTAGGCTCGATAAAGTTGAGTTTTTTACTTTGATCTATCGGCTGAAGTGAAATATAACCAGCAATTTGGCCTCAGAATTGTCATAACTCATAAGGGTTTGAGTTAAGTTGATTAGGGTGAATATAAAAGTGGAGATGCTTTGATGTCAATGAGTCGCAGCTCTTAATTGTGAATCCAATGAAAAGGTTCTAGATTTGGGAAAAAGATATTGTGAATAAATTTGTTAGTAGGTGAGAATTTATTGCTAGATTTGGATTTAGATTGGTTTGTTTGTGAGCATCTTCATTGTTTCTGGCTGAACCCTTGAGTAGTTGACTTGACTGTATTTCCATCAAAGTATGAGCATGATAAAAATAGAATTTTCTTTGAACTGACTCTCAACAAAGATGGATCTATTTTTCCAGAAGATATCCAATATGCGTGCTTCAAAACTTTGTTCAATAACTTTCTCATTTAAATCTCCTTTTTTTAAATGGGTTGATTTGCTTGTATGGAGATATTTGGAAAATTTCTCAAATGAGCCCATGTGACCTATAGCTCTGCCGAATGAGCTCACAAGCTGAAGACTGTACATATAGTCGACAATAAATATTTTTACTAGTTTTGTTTAACCTTGGTAACTCAGAAATGATAGGGAACAACATTAGGCTGCCACGTGTCAGCTTCTAGAGCAACATTGTGCAGTGCGTGATTCTGGGGAAGTAGAAGAGTTTATAGCAAAATGAATGCCTGGTGGGTCTTTGGTTTTTTGATGTGGGACAAACACAAGTAAAGGCAAATGAAGAGTTCCTCAACAAAAGTCCTCTACATCAATAGGGTCACTCCCACATCGGAAAATTGAAAACCTGGTATGGAGAGAATCTCTATAAATGAACTCCCTTCAGCGTTCCCTCACGTGATAACCCGACTGAGCTCAGACAAGCCAAGCTCGAGCTGTGACATGAGATTGCGAGCCAAGGTTTTGCAGCTCAATTCGAGCTCGAGCCAGGCTTTTTCCTGCAAACCGAGCTTGAGCAATGTGAAGCTTGGCTTGGTTCAATTCGTTTGCAGCCCTTAATACAAGTATTTCACAGTCCAACACTAACCAAGACTCATTTAACCAAATCTATAAGGTACAACAGTAAAAGTATAAATTGTATACCTAGTAGTTCCATGTCAGTGCACGTGATTAATCACATCAGATACACGAGAAGAGGCACATAGTTTGTTGGCTGGAAAGTGCCATCGGGGTTAAAAACTGCGAGATCCAGTCCTTTTGATTGCTTTTATACTTTCGTTGAGGTCAAGAGGCATGATATGTTAGCTTGTAATTGCCAGTCTATTCTTTGGATTATGCAGATAGTGTGAATCATTTGCTGATAACGCGTCAAGATCTGAGATAGGAATACCTAGTAATGACAGGCCGTAAGGCATAGCTTAAACCGGTCTCATCTGTTGCAGGACCCATATCGCAGATGAGGCCAATATTTTAGCTTTCTTTCATTACAGAACTGTATGTTCGTTTTCTTCTTTTTTTTTTAGATTTTATTTTTGGTCAATTGCAGTTGTTTGAATGCTAATATGAGAATATGAGACCTCGGAGAGTGCATCCATTTTGATTTTATAACTTATCCTACCTATATTCTTTGAGCGATTCTCATGTGTTTCCTAATTTATGGGAACGTAAGCTGTAGCAGGATTTGTTTATTACCTGTTAGTTGTTATCAGTCGCGCACATGCTAGCGATTCTCACGTGTTACCTAGTTGTTCATTGTAGCGTTTCGACTCACGTGTTACCTAGTTGTTCATCGTAGCGTTTTGACTCAGTCTCTTGCCAAATTCCAATGTGTGGGTCTATCATGCCAAAAGATACTTATACCTTTTTTGAATCGACATGCTAGTGTATAGCATATTAGTGTATAGTTTCACCAAGTAGTGCCAAGCTGAACTCACATGTTATGTATGGTTGCCTTCCTTCTAACATGTACTCTTGCCGATATACCCTCCATCTTTTCAGAAGTTAACAGATCAGTATGGCACTTGGATGAACTATGTTGTCTATGGGCCTATGGCTCAAATTTTCACCACAAACAAAGCTATTGCTTAATCAGTATCTTTTTCTTTTTATTTTTATGTGGTATTAAACAGGATCAGAAGTACTGGCCTCTCATGCCTCCATTGCCTTCGTATGGGAAAGGGAGAGAACATCCTGGGCCTCGATATGGGAGTTTGATTCATGGTCAATATCTAAAAGATGTTGTTATTACAGGTAGAGTTTTACTCCTCTCTTAACCAGTGGAAATTCTTTCAATTTCTGTGGATAGATAAAACATGGGGAGAGTCTTCAGACTATTCACTTTCTGACTTAAGTAGAGTGCAAATTTGTTTTTGCTGACTCAAATTCATGCCTCTTAGCCTCAAGCATCATCTTAAGCCTTTTAATATAGCTTTACTAGAAAGAGTTCTTTCATTTTAACTTCGACCTTCTCGAGTAAGTTTTAGAACAAATAGAAGCTGTCTAGCAAGTTCTTTTCTCCCTTATTAACAGGAAATGTATTTTTCTTAAGTAGATCTAACTTTGAAGCATCGTAACTTGGGTGTATAGTTGCATTCCATGTTTCTAAGATGTGTCCAGGGGTGGATCCAAGGGGGGTCATGTGGGGGCAAGTGCCCCCGCTGACCCCCACTCAAAACTCAAAAAAAAAAAAAATATATATATATATATATATATATATATATATATATATATATATATATATATTTAGCACAATTATGTAATATAACAATATATTTAGCATACACACTTGCATATATCTCAAAAATAAAAATGTAGAATTAATTTTGTGCTCATTTTTTGTTCTTTTTTTTTATATACTCCCTCCGTCCCAATTTCTTGGTCCTTCTTTCCATTTTGGGATGTCCCAAAATATTTGTCCCACTTCTAAAAACATCCATCAAAATTGGGTCACTTTCCAATTTTACCCTTAAAAAGTATTTTTCCCATCTTAATTGGCTAGTCTATTATCTTTTATTTTATAACGATTTTTATGATTTTGAAAATTTTATACAATAAAACTAATTGATATCTATCAAACAAGATCCATATTGAATATGTTTTGACTTTCATATAGTAAATTAGCTCCACAAATTTAGTCATGGTAATATTGACTGGATTTAGGGGCAAAATAGAAAAGTCAATACAAAATTTTCACATCCCTTAAAAACCCGCTTCCCCAAAAGGGGCAAACAAATTGGGACGGAGGGAGTATAAAAAGTATGCATTGTAAACCATACAATAGATAAATGTCTTAATTTAGCAAGATCGTTGACTTAAAAAAAAAATTGCACGATTATAATTAATGAGGTGCATCCATTGGGTTGGATTCTTGGGTCTGCCATTGGATGTGTCAGCACTATTTTCATGGAGATCATGGAAAGAGTTGGTCTTTAATCTTGTCTTGCTCATACATATTCCATCTCTTTCTTTCTGTTTGTTCATTTCCTAAAACACATGTCCTTCTTGAAAAGTCAATGCATTAGACTCTCTGTTTTCAGTACTATCGCTTATAAATGGTCATAGGTGCATTAAGGCCTTGTTTGGTTTGGGCCTTGAGACCCAAATTCAAATTTTTTTAACCCATATTTCCCTCCAATCATTATCCCTATTTCCAATTATTATCCCATATTTCCAATCATTTCTCTTTCTATCTCTCTCCAATCATTACCTCATATTTCCAATCATTATTCATATTTCTTTCTCCACTCAAAAGCCAAAACCAAAACCCAAACCCAAACCAAACAAGATCTAAATGCACGCCCCCTTAAAAAGATCCAAACAGAGGGATTATTTGGTTACAAGCCTTATGCACTGACCTTCATTCTAACTTTTGTTTCTCCTTAATACTTATAAATGATACTTATCCCAGCTACTGATCCACCTGATAACTTCAACCCTTGATCTGATGATTGTCCTGTGGGCAAGTCTAGTGGTCTTTTGATAACCTTGTTCGAAATTCATGCTGTTCATTTGATGTCCCTGGAAACATCTAACTTTAGACATGGTCTGATTTCACAAATGTTTTGGGTGACCAAACAGGTCATAATGGGACCATTAATGGACAAGGGCAAACATGGTGGAAGAAGTATCGGAAGAGGCTCCTTAACAACACCAGGGGTCCACTTGTGCAGATTATGTGGTCAAGTGACATTATTATTTCTAACATCACTTTACGCGATTCTCCTTTTTGGACGCTACATCCATATGACTGCAAGAATGTGACTGTTAGGAACGTTACGATTTTGGCTCCCATATTTGAAGCTCCCAACACGGATGGAATAGATCCTGGTAAGTATGTTGCAGTTACCTTTTGACCTTTTGATAGTGAAACTTTTCATGTGCTAAATTCGCCAATTTCCTCGGATCATTTTCATTAGTCGTCGGTGACGCCAGCTTATTAATCTAGACCAATGGTTTTTTGATTGACTCTTTTATGGGACAAACAGCAAATGAAACAATCCCTAAAGCTCCGGTTAGGTAATTGTTAACTCTTACTATGGTCTGAACAGATTCTTGTGAGGATATGGTAATTGAGGACTGTTACATTAGTGTGGGTGACGATGGCATTGCAATAAAGAGTGGTTGGGATCAGTACGGCATTGCATACGGGCGCCCTTCAAAGAATATTCTCATTCGAAATCTTGTTGTCCGTTCTATGGTCAGGTAAGAATTAAGACTATCGGTTTCATGTAGTCTTTTATTTTGGATTTTGTTGGCGTACTTGTCATTGGTATGTTGAGTCTTGCATCTGTGGATTTTGTTGGCTTTGAGGCATCAGGGAAAATGATAGCTAACTGTTCCATCGAGCTAGTTTAGTATATGTGCCTGTTGTTACTTGGAATGCTCATTGTCTAAGGATCGGAACCAAGAATGGGAACTCGGTATGGAAGGTATAGGCTTGAATAAATTAAATTAGTTGAATATACATTTCACAAGAAAAACAACCAATAAAATAGGGAACTATTTTTCAAATCTCCGTTAAAAGCATATTTTGAAGTACAATATGGCCAATTTTGCTATATTGTCTCTCCAAAGCTCCAGTTTACAGTTTTTTTTTTATTTATTACTGAAAATTGGAATGAAGGAAATAGGAAAAAAAGAATGGGATCACTGAACTGTTTTGCATGAAGGTGTTTTGTATCGAATGGACTTTCGAATATGTAAAAAGGCATGAGTATGGACATTTACTGGTGCTATAGTGTATCCCTGCCTCTGAAACAAATTCACTACTAGTATTCTGTTTGTTTGTTGCAATTTGTCTGCATTTAATGGTAAAAACTGCGGGGATTTCTAATTGTGGAGATTTCAAGTAACGATGCCTCCAAAATTTAGCTCTCCCTAAGATTGATATCTGTGACCGGTGACCCCTACGCTTACATTGGTTGCAATAGATTGTTAGAAGATTGGCAACAGAGCTTCTTCTAGTCAAATATACTGGCTGTGTTTGGTTTGTAGTTTAGTTTAGTTTTGATGATGTAAGCAGGTGTAATGAGTGAAAAGAGATAGAGAGAGAAATGAAGGAAATGATGATGTCAACAAAACCAAAACTAAACAAAACTCTATACCGAACAGGGCCACTAGAATTTAACTTAGATTTGGCTAAATTGGAAAAACTAGTTTTTTGGTTTTTTTTGTTTTGTCTTTATTCAATTTTTTTTTGCATTTGTTAGTTTTTGGTTGATTTTTTGTGGTTTCTTGGTTTGTCTCGACGAGAGGAATATAAAAAGTATAACATCAAAAAAACCACAAAATCTTGACGCAAAACTAACAAATGCAATTTTTTTTTTTTGAATAAGGACAACAAAAAAATCCAAAAAACCGATTTTTTCAATTTAGCCAAATTTGAAGAAAAAAGAGATGACTAGTACTTGGTAATATTCTCAGTTTTTTTTTTTGGGTAAATAAGCTTCAAAATAGAAAAAAGGCTAAGCAAATATACAAACTACAAGGGGCATACCCCAAGAGGACAAAAAACAGAGAAAAGAAAAGAAACAACAATGAAACAAAAGGATGGCCACACGGCTACAATGGGGAAGGATTAAAGTCAACAAGGCTACATAAATTGATAACTAAATGTTTCTAGTCCATCTAAGGAGATGGAGGAGAAACATTCAAAAGAGACTTGAACATTTGAGGTGACTTTAGCGTGAAGATTGCTTAACTGAGCATTCCAACTGCTTGATCAAAACTGAACCATATCTGGACCAAGTGAAGTTAATTGCATAAATGCATACGTCCATAAATCCAGTGGTAACAAACTGGACTTCTTCATGGACTGCTTCGGCCCAGTTGAAGTAATCTGCTGGACTGAAATAATTGGGATCCATATATGAATCCAATTCCTGTAGTACATGTCATATTCTCAGTTGGTTGCCTGATTGAAGCATGTCATAATTTTTTTTTTCACTTCTTAGTCTTGTGATATCTTTGTGTTTCGACTAGTACACCATGTGAAACGCTTCAAACCTTCAATCTTTTTTTTAGAAAAAAACACTTCGCACATGTAGGCTTTAACAAAGGGCTTGAATTGCTAGTCTTCCGGAGTCACTCTGATCTACCTTTTGCCTAATTTGTGACAGTGCTGGCGTATCAATAGGCAGTGAGATGTCTGGTGGGGTCTCAAATGTCACCATTGAAAACCTTTACGTGTGGAGTTCAAGGCGTGCTGTTCGGATCAAGACCAGTCCCGGTAGAGGAGGTTATGTTCGACAGATAACATATAGGAACATAACCTTTGACAATGTTCGTGTTGGGATTGTCATTAAAACAGACTACAATGAACACCCGGATGGCGATTTTGATCCCAAGGCAGTCCCAGTGCTCGAGGACATAAGCTACACTACAATTCACGGTGAAGGAGTTCGCGTCCCCGTTCGAATCCATGGGAGCGAAGAAATTCCGGTCAGGAATGTAACTTTTAGGGATATGTCAGTGGGGATAACATATAAGAAGAAGCATATATTCCAGTGTGCCTATGTTGAGGGCCGCGTAATAGGGACTGTTTTCCCTGCACCCTGCGAGAACCTTGACCTGTACGATGAACAAGAACAGCTTGTCAAGCGATCTGTTTCACAAAACATGTCAGATATTGATTACGACTTCTGAGAATATTGCTGGGCAATTTTTCTATTTGGTTCTGGGGCGTATCTTCTAGTGCTAAAGAAGTATGTTTGATCTATAGATCCAAGAACATTGGTTGGCCTGGATCAAAAGGTGACCTCTTTTTTCTTGTATTTAGGAGTATAATTTTACCCAATACTTCAATTTTTTGCCCATTCTCCCCTATGTAACTTTTCTTTTTCCAGGGATTGTATATACTGCAAGATATTCAAAAGTTTACAGAACATTATATTTGTGCCATACATGAAGAACATCTCTCTTCTGCTCTTTGCTGTTTCTTGTTCGTTTTATTGACTGTGTTCACGGGCAACGTTGGTCTTGTAACAAGATTGTACCTTATACTTTCAGCAGATTTACGAGAATGAAAGGAAAATCGAAACTTTCTTTTATTCACGAGACTTCGACTCGTGAAAGTGTTGGTTACTTCAAATTTCTTGTGTGGAAGGTAATCCATTCATTCGAACGTGAGAAGCATCGGATGGATGAGCTCCAAGGAAGGAGGAGAGGTGTTCCTTTTTTTTTTTTTTAATTCAACAGTCGGATCATTTTTTGGGTGGTGTGTAAAGTTTAGTACGCAGACCCGGGCTTTGATTTTACAGTGCCCCACCCCCTTTTCCCCCAGCTGTCCTCCCTGCCACCCTCCCTTTTCGTCCCAATTATTTTACCCAATAAAGAGGACAAATTAAATATATTTTATTTGAATTTTATTTATTTCATTTACAATTTTAACTTTATTTATTTAATTTCTTTAATTTGGGTAACTTGAATTACATTTGCAAGTAAATTATTTTTTTACACTTACATTTATATTTGACTTTGTATTATTTTAATTAGTTATTTAATTTGTCTTAACAATGAATAATAAATTAGAAAAAAAACTTCTAAAAGTGAATAATATTAGGGGTGTCAAACGTGCGTGCCGTGCCATTCCACTTCCGTGCCAACCGTGCTTTGTGTCATGCCGTGCCTTGCAATTTACTTCATCGTGCCATGACGTGTCGTGACAACCTGCTTTGTGCCATGCCGTGCCGTGTCGTACCCATTTACTTCATCGTGTCGTGGCGTGCTGTGACAACCGTGCTTCGTGCCTTGTTGTGCCGTGCCCGATTAATTAATCGGTCCGTGCCATGCCGGCCCATTGACTTAATTATGTCGTGTCGTGCTGTGCTCTTTTTTTTTTGTCATGTCGTGTCTTGCCGTGCCGTGCCTTTTTATTGTGTTATGCCGTGCCATGCTTTTTTTAATCATGTCGTGCCGTGCTAGCATGTTTACTTAATCGTGTGTCGTGTCGTGCCTTTTTAAATTGTTCCGTTTATGGAGCACTAGCACCATGAAGTAGTAGCATGCTCAGTTCTCTCAAAACCAATTCCTACAAATTGAGAGTTTCAAATATGAATTTTCTACTTAAGTAGCAGCAAATTAAAGAAAGCAAATGACAATAAAATGGATAGCTTTATCGAGATCTCCTTGACATTGTTTTCAGATATATAAAGAGCATGTGTACAAGGCAGCTATGTTAATTTATCTAGCCGTATTTTTTTTAATCTAGCCAAATTTCATTTAATTTTTGTATAATTGTTCAAAATTTCATGACCAAAACATAGTAGGGAGTTGGAAACTAACCTCATCCTCCATACTTACCTTCTTGCTTCTTGAACGCAGATTTTAGAACTAATAAAAAAAAAAGCATTCACAAGCCTATACCCCTCCACTTCCTACCACAGCAATAGCTACTATCTTTTGGGTATTTCTCCATGTTCCTCCTCCTGCTCCTACGCTACACTAACACACCCAATCAAATACTTGGCAATCACTAAAACAGAGACATATAAAAGCAAACATATACTACAGCGGCGGCTCCAAGAATTTTTAATAGGGTGTTCAGAAATTAATTTTAACTCTACTAGCTTAACCAATCAGTCGCATCTTCACAAAATTTCATATACTAGTAGGTATAATGCGACCTCAAATATACAAAAACACGTAAAACGTTGTAGTTGTTTTCAGCTTTTTTATATTTTTACCAAAGCAAAATCAAACAGGAACATAAATATGTTTCTTCTTTTTTTAGGAAATTATGTAGCAAATACGTTTGCACGAATCTTTTTAAACATATGTTTTTATTTTTGGATTGTATGCTCTAAGAAAAATTATACCATAACGATACCAATAGATATTTTTTCCTCTCCATTGTTTTGTCATTAAGATGTCTATCTTGTTTTGAGATGGTATATTAAGTTTTCATTTGTAAATCACTTGAATTGAAGTGTGTTTTGTTTATAGTATAGTACTAAGTGTTCAAACAAAATAAAAAGCGTATTCAATTGACCACATTTTCTTATATGCATATGGTGCCACCTATGATTGGGCTATAACGGGATGTAATTTAAGTTGTTCAAAATAGACTGATTTGTTGGTGGATGTTCATTTAATTTTGCATTGGGTGTTCATTCATATTTCGGCTGGGTGTTCAAAACATGAACTAACCTAAAATTTGTACAAATTTTTACATGTATTACTAGTACAATTTTTTTTTTTAGGGTGGTCATGTAACCATCCACCCCATAGGGCGGAGCAGCCAGTGTAATATACTACTTGTTCCGTCACCATTCGCCGGTCCCTTGTTCTATAGTATCCGGAAAGAAAATTGGTCATTTTTTGAAAAATTAAGAATGTTACATATGCAAAATGAATCTTTTTGAAATGTCAAAAACTTGTGTTAAATACAGCTTTCAAAGTTGTGATGTAAGCAATCAAATATTGGCACAGAGAACTCTCAAAACGGACTAACAAAATGGGACAGAAAGTAATACCTATAACATAATACGGAAACTGTGTGTTTTACCTGAAGGTGATTTGTTGGGCACTCCATTTGGGTGATAAGTATATAGATAATAGTATGCCACATCTGGAGGTATATTTGGCCTGAAATTGACGTCCCACAATCACTTTTGAATCTATCAACAGCACTCTTCACACAATCCCCACTCCCCAAATCCCCTTCACACTGACCCAACACGAAAACCCAATGTAAAACCCATTCCCACTCGCATAACATCCTCTCAATAATATCTCAAGCCGTACACCTTTTTTTGGTCAACAACACAAACCATACTTACATGGAAAATAGCAACAGCTTTTGAGAGGAACAATCTAGTTCGAATCTGTGCAAAAACAATCTAACTTTTGAGAGGAACAATACTTACATGAATAATTAACTTTTGCGTTCACAACTTTTGATGTTGTTGCCGATCGATTCGGATCGCCGGTGGTGGATTTGTAAACCCACTTCGGAGAAAATACCCAGGTAGAGTGGCCATGGACTGGTGAGGAATCAAAGGCCAGTCAGAGGGAGAGGGGGAGAGGGAGAATGTTACGCCCTGTTTAGATGTGGGAGTAGGCACCCGGATTTGGGTTCCACCCGGATATGTAATCCTGGGCCCACCCTAATCCCCTGTTTGGATGCTATTTTGTGCCCTGGATTTGGATCACTGTTGGGTGTGGTACTTTGGTTGCAGCTGGATTTGGTAACGACAGGTGAGACCTTGTCATTAGCTAGCGAGGGTGGATTTCGATCTTTCTCTGTCATTTCTACCCCTTCAAATCTAGGTGATTTGGGAGTTTTTATGTATGATCTACCACAGATGACCAATAGTTTCAACAGAGAAGAGAGAGATGCGACGAAGTCGATCGGTTTTGGGTTTTCGTTCGTCATCTTCATCAACTCATCTTCAACCAATTTGAGGTATGAAAAATAGCATTTTCGATCTATTTGATGTTCTTTGTTGGAAACCCATTTGTGGTTTGATTCGGAAACCCATTTGTGGTTTGATTCTAATTTTTTTCGATCGGTTGAGGGTTTATGACTTGAAATTTTGCCCTAATTTGTTAGTAACCCATTATTCGAATCACTATTGATTACCCAACTGTGAATCGAAAACCTAGTTGCTACTCTCCTAGTTGTGCGTTTTGGAGTTCAAATGTTGCCCTAAATGGTGTTTCATGTTCAAAACCCATGGCTGTGAGTAGAACCCCAGTTTTATGCCTCTGATTTGGGGTTTTTGAGTGTGATTTTTTGCCTAATCTGATTGTGGGTTTTGGAGTTGAAAAAGTTTTGTTTGAAGGCCGTGGTGGTTATGATTACAACACTCGGTTTATGGGCTGATTTGTTGGGGTTTTGGAGTGTTATTTTTTTTTCCCTTATATGAGTTCTGATTTAGAAAACTATATTTGCATGCTTTTGTTCTTAGAGATTCTCATTATTTCTTACTGTGTTTGGGCATTAGTTGCAGTTTTTGAATCGATTTGGGTAACGCCCTAATTTCGTAAGATGTTTCTTTCAAAAACAGATGGTAAGACTAATGATCTATGAACGAAGGAAGAAGGCAAAACGTAATGCTTTGATAGCATTCATATGTTTCATGACTCATGCTATACTTAATCAACAACTTGATGGACACAAGGATTCGACGAAGGCCCCGTCTTCGTTTGAACCCTAATGTCTACCAAAACCAAGTGACGCCCTTTATAGGTTAGTATGTGGCGATGATAAAAATTGTCACGACCAATTGAGAGTAAATAGGCATACATTCATGAGGTTGTGTCATTTACTGGAGGAAGGAGGCTTAAAAATCTCTAGGAACGTTACAGTCGTAGAGAAAGTTGCTATTTTCTTGTGGATCCTCGCACACCATAACAATAATAGGCCAACGAAGTTCCATTTCATGCGGTTCGGGGAAACAGTTAGTAGGCATTTCAATGCAGTTTTGTTGGCGGTCTTACGACTTTACAAATCAATTGTGGTATCATCCGCAACCTGTTCTCGCAAACGAGTCGGATAGTAGGTGGAAGTGGTTTGAGGTAAATTGACCTGCCCAATTGCATATAAATATTTTCACTTCACTATCTACCTTGTTTTGAACATATCAGTACTAAGATCTGTGCGTAACAGAATTTCCTAGGGGCTTTAGACGGTACTTTTGTACGCTTTAGACGGTACTTTTGTACCTGTCATGCTAGTAGCGAAAGACAGGGCACGATATAGGTCAAGGAAGGGAGACTACACAACAAATGTCTTAGGAGTTTGTAGTCGAAACCTAAGATTCATGTATGCGTTGTCTGCCACAGATTCCATAGGGTACGTCACTATAATAACTTTCACTTACACAATATAATAGATCCACACTTTTGCCAACGTAACCACATAGAAATCAATGCGTTTTGTAGGTTGTTACCACCTCGTCGATGCCAGTTATACATATGGGCTGGGATTGTTAGCCCCGTATAGGGGTCAACGATACGACATTAACATTTGGACGCAAGGTCACCAACCATAGAGCCGGGAGGAGTTTTTCAACATGAAGCACTCTAGTGCTCGAAATGTGGTTGAGAGATGTTTCGGGGTGTTGAAGATGGGATTTGCAATATTGAGATCTTGTTCTTACTATCCCATTAGAACTCAATGTCGCATAGTCACAGCCTGTTGCCTTCTCCACAACCTTATCAAACGAGAAATGGAAGTTGATCTCATTGAACAACAATACACTGCTTAGGAACAGGCCAATGTGCATATAGCCCCACCGAATAAGTACATTGACACCATCGAGCCAACCAACCAATGGACCTAAATGAGAGATAACTTGGCAACTCAAATGTATAACCATTGGTTAGCTAATGGTCCAGCTGAGGAGTAGTTATAAGTTTGATCAATTTATTAAATTGTTGTAATCTTATTCATTGACATGTACTATTTGTAATGACAATAGTGTGGATTTTATGCCATTCTATTTGTAATGACTATTGTGTGGATTTTACATGCCGTTTTATTGAATTGACATGTTACTAAAGTTTCTTGTTACAAATAATTATATCGTTCAACATCAGCTTATTCGACCATTCAATGGATTTCGAACAAACTTTCAAATCTAAGTCATCAAAGGCCAAGGGGAAGAAACTAGCCAATGAAGGGAATGAAAAGGAGAAACAAAGCCAGAGGCTTTGGAGTGTGAAGGAGGAGGAAGCACTCCTCACATGTATGCTTGAGGAATTCAAAGATGGTGTAAAGTGGAAAGCCAAAAATGGCTTCAAGTTGGGCTTTTTCGGGGTAGTGGAGATTCTACTCCATTCTACTCCACAAGATGTTGCCCGGAACAACCATAAAAGCTACCCCATAAAAGTTGCCTGGTACATGCAGTTTTTTGGGCATATATGTAGTTTTTCTTGGCATTATATGCAGTTTTCTGGGCATTACATGCAGTTTCTAGCATATATGCAGTTTTGCAGTTTTCGGGCATATATGCAATTTTTCTTGGCATTACATGCAGTTTCTGGGCATTACATGCAGTTTTCTAGGCATATATGCAATTTTTCTTGGCATTATATGCAATTTTATGGCATCATATGCAATTTTCTGAGCATTACATGCAGTTTTTTGGGCATATATATGAAGTTTTTCTGGGCATTAGTTGCAATTTTATGACATTATATGCAATTTTTTTTTTGGCATATGTGCAGTTTTCTAGGCATTACATGCAGTTTTCTAGGCATATATGCAGTTTTTCTGGGCATTACTTGCTGTTTTATGACATTATATGTAGTTTTATGGCATTATATGTAGTTTTCTAGGCATTACATGCAGTTTCTGGGCATTATATGCAGTTTTTTGGGCATTATTTGTAGTTTTTCTGGGCATTTTATGCAATTTTCTGGGCATTATATGCAGTTTTTGGGCATTACATGCAGTTTTCTTGGCATTACATGCAATTTTCTAGGCATATATGCAGTTTTTCTAGGCATTACTTGTAGTTTCATGACATTATATGCAGTTTTCTTGGCATATGTGCAATTTTCTAGGTATTAGATGCAGTTTCTGGGCATTACTTGCAGTTTTCTGGGCATATATGCAATTTTATGGCATTATATGCAGTTTTTCTGGGCATTACTTGCAGTTTTCTGAGCATTACATGCAATTTTTGTGGGCATTACATGCAGTTTTTCTGGGCATACAAAATGTTTTTTGGGCATTACATGCATGTTTGTGTGACAATGATGAATTAGATAAAGAAAATTTTGTTTAATGAATTCGTCTTGGTGGGACAACTTATGACGGCGGATGGATTAAAAACTTGTTGGCAACATAAGTTGTAGCCAAGTGACGGATTGTGATCGGGATGCAGTTTTTCTGAGCCACAAGACTTCTTTGTGTGTGTGTGTATGTGTGTCAAAGGCACAAATGACTAGCCTTTTTGGCATCATTTGGCTTTTGCTACAAAACCTAGAAAACTGCATATTGAACCATATAATATATAAGAGTGTTTATGATTACATGTATTTGCCCTAATTTGAAAGTTGCCATCCTCTTTAAAGGCAATGATGATATTTGAGGCAAAATTTTTTATGGCGACGCGCTTGTATTGGTGGGACACTTTATGATGGCCAAGGGTTTAATCACCATTTGGTAACATGATTTGTAGCCAACTTGTGCAATGTGTATCGATCAATCAAACATCTGAGCCTAATATACATTCTTCAAAAATTATTGTTTATTGAACTAATCCAAATTATATCACCTCTTATTTGCTTTGGTTTAGATTTCTGAATGGCAGGTCAAAATGAAGAGTTGTACTGGGTTGTTTTCATTGAACGTTGTCTGGGCATATATAACACCTGGGAGGAAGCCGAAGTCCAAGTTAATGGATACTCGAGGGCTTTGATGAAAATGTACAATACAATTGACGAAGCAGAACTGGTGTTGCTAAATTTTCATACGGAGAATTTTTGGATGAGAGATAATCAATCGGCACAAACAAGTGATGGTGGTTCAATATCCGTATTGGATGGAAAACTATTATATCTTTTCATTTTCTTCTTAGGTTTTGTAGGTTGTATATTATTGGCATTTATCTTTGATTCGGAGTAAACTTATGTACTATGGAGTCTGAACCATTTATTGAAATGCAAACTTTATTACTAAGACAAAAATACATTATGAATTTTATTACAAAGACAAAGACACTCTCTAAAATAAAGATTGACTCTGAAATTCAACTTAATTCTTAAAATTTCCGATGACTTCAATCTTCATTTTCCCCACTGTCTTGAGGTGTGAAGCAATAGGACAATTGACTGTAATTGGGAAATCGTTTTCCATTCCAATTTGCAAATTGTGGATGGCCCTACATTTCAAAACAAAAAGAAAACAATCAAAGTTAAATTAAATAATAAATTAAATAAGAGTTAGAGAAAATATTCACCAAGCCTATTGCAAATCGTCGATGGCCCTACATTTTAAAACAAAACGAAAACAATCAAAGTTAAATTAAATAATAAATTAAATAAGTGTTAGAGAAAATATTCACCAAGCCTGTTGGATGAAATCTTACTTGGACAAAATTGTTCCAAACTTGTTCGTTTTCAACCACCAATTTCTTTTCAGAGTCATCCCATCCAAATCCTTCAATTTGATGGAACTTATTGATATAGACAAAATCTCGCTTCCAATCTATAATCTTGCGTTCAATATGCATTTTTGTAATACTGTTTACATATAAAATTAACCAATCCAATGATTAATTGACACGTAATCAAAAGTGCCAAACGTTGGCAATTACACGTCAATGAAGACACACTGGATTAATAAGATATAACGCACCAAATACGATGTCGTGTTACGTCTCAATTTAGAAAGGTAGTTATTGGCAGTTACAAGCAATTACTAAAATAGAGATTGGCCTCGAAGCCATGATATCAACTGCTGAACGCACAAGCTCCACGTATAAACTCAAGAAACATGGCGATTGGCAGTTAGAACACGTGGAATACTTCTGGGAAGCAGTTATTTCCCTGAACACGTAATCATTTGAGTTTGCTTAAACAACTGTACAAATTCAAAATCAAAAGCTTTTGGAGGAAGAATTAGAAGAATTCAAATTCAGACGTGAAGGAAGGAGTAACTGCCAACTCGAGGAGTGGAAGTTAGAGTTCGAAGCAAGCCAATGTTCAAATTCATTGAGCGGGAAGTTCGAATTGCAAGCAGAGTCTATAAATAGAAGAAATTGAAGAGTTAATAGCCCCCAGACAAATCTTCAACAAACAGCTATCAAAAAACTGATGCTTGGTTTGTTCATTGGCAAAGTAGTTTAGGATTTCGAACTCAGTTCGAAATAGATTAGGAAGTAGATTAGGATTTAGACTAGGATTTATCTCGATTGTTCTTGTAACAATCACCCATATCCCGATTGTTCTTGCAACAATCACCTGTTCGAAGTTCTGTTACTCTGTATTTGAAGTTGGAGACAATTTCGAAGTAAGTTTATCTTTGATTTGTTAATCGAAGTGTCTTGTTTCTTTGTTGTTCTTTGATTTCCTAAGTTTATTGGTTTTCATTTTCTTCACTTGTTAAGAAAAATCCTCTTAATTGAGGTAATTGAACCAACAAAACACAATCGCCTGATTAGGTTTGGTTTTCCAAAGTTAATCTGAGGGAGGAGATTGAAACTCTCTCTGGCACGCCCGCACATAATCATTTTCCATTGCAAAGAAGTAAAAAGAACCAAACAAATACCACAACCAGGGAAAGAAGGTTGCATCATATTTTTCAAAACTTCTGAATACGAAGAAAGAAATCCAAAATCAGATTGCCAAACACCCTCATCTATGAGGGACGTAAGGTATTAGAGCAAAGTTTCTTCCTCCACCTTGCTCCAAGCCCAGCGTGCCATTCAAACTTACAAAAAATATAACTATAACACTTGTTTTTTCTAATTTGAAATTTGCTTGTAATACCAAAATGAGTTTCTTTTCTATTTATAGGAAATTTTTTATCAAACATTCAACAACAAACCACCATTCAATCACCTATCTACCAATCCACCAACCATTCACCCTAATCACTATGTACTCTCCATTCAACCAATATATATATAACCTACTCACCATTCAAATTACAAAAAAAAAGTCTTTTGTTAATTGAACTAATTTTCAATTGTTAATTAATTTATTAACTTTAAAACCCAAAAAAAAAAATTCTCAAAAAATATGATTTAAATATTTGTTCGTATTTATTATCTATTTTCTGTAATTTTTATGTATTTATTACGTATTTACTGTAATTATTAAGAAATTAATCCATTTTCTTTATTCAAATAATAAAATAGGGGCAATTACGTCATTTGACCTCTTATCCTATCAAATCCACCTTCCTAATCCCCCTTTTCAAAATACCATCCAAACACCTCACTAACAAATCCACCCTTCTTATGAGGTGGGGCCACCCTCATTACCAAATCCACCTTCAAATCCACACTCATTACAAATTCACCTTCAAATTCACACTCATTACAAATCCACCCAAATCATCTCCAACATCTAAACGGGGTGTTAGGGATTTGGATTTTGGGGGATTTGGGGGAGATTTGTCCAATGGGGGGAAGTTTTTGATTTTCAGGAAAAATTTTGGGTCTATTTTATCGAGATACTTTGGGGAGATTTTTGGATTTTTTGATTTTCAAGTCAAAACATTTGGGATATAAAAAAACTTTCGGGCCCAGATTAGAGAAGATCTAGTGCACAAAATGGTTTTTTGGGCCTAAGTTTTGGTCCCACGTGAATAATCCAAACCATTAAAGGATTTCACAATAATGTGTTGTACAGCCTTGCAAAAAATCAGGTCAATTGGATATGCGTAGCTGGTCGATCCAAGTTACGCATATCCAATTGATTTCAAAACTTGCATGTTCAGATCGACTAGTTACACATATCCAATTGACCTGATTTTTTGCAAGGCTGTACAAAATATTATTTTGCAGTCATTTAACGGTTCAGATTATTCATGTGGGACCAAAAAGTGGGCCCCAAAAGCCATTGTACAAAATGAACGGTAAGGATCGTCATAATTGTTTTACGATGAAGGGGCTTTCCAAATCCGATAGACGAAAAAATAAGCGATAGTGATTAAAACATCAACACAAACAAAGTGAACAGTATGGATCGTTATAATTGTGTTGTGATTGTGTGACTATCATACATTATACTACAACACAATAACTTGGTTCATAACCAAATAAGTTTGATGTATGAATTACAAGGTAGGTGTAGACTTGTTTTTCCGAATGTTCGATCTGAACCGTTACGATTTAGTATCTCATCAATTCTATCATCCTCCCCCAACTTGATGATCATCCGATATCAACAACCACGCGATCGGAACACATTTAGTGCTTCTAATGAGATTTTAGTACTATAATGCACCACTTCAAGGCCACCTAATCAATTTTAAAAAAAATATGAACCGTTAGATGTGTTTAAAGCATGTTTTTAAGGTCCTATGCAAAGATTTGACGAAGAATAGTACCCGAAAGGGCTTGATCGGAGTAGGTTTTCGTAAAAAGGGCTTGATCAGGCCAGGTTTTCGTAAAGTAGTTTTAGGAAAACTTACTCCGATCAAGCCCTTTCAAGTAGTATTCTTTGTCAAATCTTCGCGTACGACCTTGAAAACACGTTACAAACACATCTAACGATTCCGATCGTCCAAATTTGGTCTAGAAAGTGGAGGTTCAAGTCTTGTTGACACCCAAATTTGGCCAGACCACTCGGTATTGCAACATTCAACAACGCCAATTTCACCATATTTATCTCTGCGCCGCAACAAGAATTTTGGTTGTATTTGGGTCCTGATTTGACACTGACAAAACGCTCAATCAAAAATACTGTGCGTCACATGTGCATGATGCGCTGAAGCATTTTCCAGCCACTTCTCTTTCACTATCAGTGGCTCAGTGCATTAAAAAAGAGGGCTGGGTGGCATGAATAAAGAATAAAAAATAGAAAGCAAGTGGCAGACGTGGGAATTGGGAATGGAAATAGAAAATCAATGCGGAGTCATTTTGACATCAGATTCTGCCCTACGATTCACATGTCAAATGCATAAATTACATGCACCATTTCATTTTATTCTGGGCATTAAAATAAGAAGTTTGATTGTTCCTGCGCCCCAATCGGACTCCGTTTTGAACATCAGTCGAGAGCATCACAAACCCTATGAAGCACTGATATTGCTTATTCAAGCACTGGCGTCCACTTTTCTAACCAACTAGAGGAGCCTCCATCATGCAATTCAATCCCAGTGAAGCAAATTCATTATTCAATGAAGAATGTCAATGGACGAATGGGTAGTTTCAGCACCATCATGCCACATGTTGGTTTCCTGTGCGTCCAATCACCCCTACTTCGATCTCAACCATTGATCACCATCACAAGCTCCCATGTGCGTGCACAACACTGGATAAATTTCCAGCCTCCCTTTCCAGCCTCCTTGCCGACACTTTGTCCATAAAAGGTAGCAGCTTTGCTGCATTAGAAAAAGGGAAGAGAAGGAAAAAAAAGGCTCTTACCGTCTCTCTCATTTCTCTGTGATCCAAAACCCAAGTAGGAAAAACGCCCTCTCCTTCACTCTAGTCCAATTTCAAAACCAGTCCAGAAAAACTAGAGCTTCAAGCTCAACCAAAAAAAAAAAAAGCCTCTGCTTCCCTACATATAAACCCACAAAGCCTTTTCCTAAGTCGAAACCCCACAAAATGTAGCCATCTCTTTTCAATTACAGTCTGACCGAAGTTTTGTAATTTGTATTTTTATACGCAACAACGTGAATATAGCTCGAAAATAGTGAAACCGAATTCGGCACTTTTTCAAGTTATATTCTCGTCTAGCCTATACAATTCCAGTCAATTGCCACCCAGGGTGAGCACCATGTAATCCGGCGCAGGGGGCATTCCCCCCTTTCAATTTCAATATAAAAAAAAACTAGTCATTCAATATCCTCTTTTTGTATATATGTAAATATTGTTTACAGAACCTCAAAGTAGCCTGTGACCGATTGATGGCGATTTTCAAAGTAGCCTATAAAGTGAGTCCCGGCGATAAAGGATTCCGCTCCATTAAAGATTAGAAGTAAGAATTGCAATTGGTCAGTTTTCCCCTGACAAATCTTATTTCTAGAAGAAAAATACAAAATCAATGCATTGATAATCCATACGCCGAATTCTAAAACGCGAGACGCGCAAGGTGGGAAACCACCCGAAACATGCTCGGACCTTTAGATTCCGACATATGAATTTCAAAACAATTTAATTTCCTTTTTTTATTCTTTTATTTCTGCCAAGGATATTTAATTGAAAAGGCTAAAATTGAGAAAAGCATTGAACAGACGACGTGTGGTGCCTAACACCTTCCCCAATCGCAGAAAATCCCCTAGCCCATATCTGATTTTGCAGACATGAAAAGAGAGTCAATTTCAAGCCCGTTTGAAAGAAGAATTTGCTCAAACAGAAGAAAAAAAAAAGAGTTAAAGCTGTTGTTCAAAGTTTTCTTTGAAAAACAGTTTTAACGGGTGACCAGACACACCCAAATTCAATGTTAGGTGGCAACTCTGAAATTTTAATAAAAGCTTGAGTTACAGCTGCAAACCTCGTAATTCACAATCGTCGCATTTAAAAGTCATGATTTTGAAAGCATCGTCAATATGCCCACCAAAGTGGAGCAGGTGAGCAGCTGGTAAAAATCGGGGTGCGACAAGTCTATTATTATTTGAGACGTACAAAGTAGAAACTAGAAAGGAATTGAATTGAATTTCTATAATCGGATTTAATAAAAAAATTCTATAATTTTTATAATTTAACTTCTAATAATTTCTATAATCTAATTTAATAAAAGAATTTAATTCCTATAATTTGAATTTCTATCATTTTTTAAAAATCAATTTGTACCTTTTTCTTTCTTTTTTTTCCAACTACCTCCATCTCTCTCTCTCTCTCTCTCTCTCTCTCTCTCTATATATATATATATATATATATATATATATATATATATATATATATATATATATATCCCTCTCTCTCTAAAAGAAAATTATAACTTTTTTTAATTTTTATTTTTTTGCTAATGACTTCATGTATGTTTTTTTTAACTTCATATAATTCATTGATTTACGAACACAAACAATATATATATATATATATATATATATATATATATATATATATATATATATTTCACCAAAAGAAATTGATTTTTTTTTTTGAAAATCTTTTTTAGATAAAAGGCAATCTATATGTGTGGTATAATTTTTTTTTTCCATGTTTGAAGTTTGATTCAAAATTTATTAATCATATAAAATATTTGAAAAGCTGATTTTCTTTTTTTGGTCCAAACTCTCTTAATCTCTTTGACTCTCTCTCTCTCTCTCTCTCTCTCTCTGGGAAAAAAAAAAGAAATGTAACTTCTTTTTCCCTTTTGTTTCTTTTTTTGGTTCATGAATCATGACTTCATTTTTTTTAAACTTGATATAAATATATAATTCACTAATAAATCCAAAAAATAATTCTTTATTTATGCTTATCAAAAAATACAGAGAAATAAATTGTTTAACTTTTTTTTTGTTGCCTCATGTTGTGCCGTACTGTCGTGCCCATGTTGTCCCTTTTTTACTGCCTTGCTCGAAACCTTGCCCGTGTCGTGCCGTGCCGGTCCTACTTCGTGCCCGTGTTGTGTGCCATGCCTCGTGCCCCTTTGACTTCGTGTCTTGCCCGTGTTGTGTCATGCCTCGTGCCCCTTTGACTTCTTGTCTTGCCCGTGCTGTGCCCGAAGAAAACCGTGTCTTGCCCACTCAATTCCGTGACCGTGCCGTGCTACGTGACAAGTTATACCGTGCCGTGCCAGGATTTTATAGTGCCTTTGACATATCGTGCCGCCTCCGAACGTGTCGTGCCCGCCCGGCCCAACTCGTTTGACACCTCTTAATAAAATGTATTAATCAATCAATCAAACAAATACGGCTATAAAAAAAGAGAGAAAAAGAAAAACAGAAGTCGAAGTCGATCTTGTTCATCTTAAAGTACATTAGTGCGTAGATGGTCAGTAATTAAAATTAGGGAAAAAAATTGCCACCCCTTTGAGATTTTGATCGCGTTATTTATTTATTTATTTATTTATATAGATATGTTAGATTTTTAAATTTCTTGTGTGAAAGGTAATCCATTCATTCGAACGTGAGAAGCACCGGATGGATGAGCTCCAAGGATGGAGGTGTCCCTTTTCTTTTTTTAATCCAACGGTCGGATCATTTGTTGGGTAGTGTGTAAAGTCTAGCATGCAGACCTGGGCTTTGATTTTACATTGCCCCACCCCCCTTTCCCCCAGCTATCCTTCCTGCCACCCTCCCTTTTCGTCCCAATTATTTTACCCAATAAAGACAACAAATTAAATATATGTTATTTGAATTTTATTTATTTCATTTACAATTTTAACTTTATTTATTTAATTACTTATTTAATTTGGGTAACTCAAATTACATTTGCAAGTAAATTATTTTTTTACATTTACATTTATATTTAGAAACTTTATATTATTTTAATTAGTTATTTAATTTGTCTTAACAATGAATAATAAATTAGAAAAAAAATTCTAAAAGTGAATAATATTACAATCACGTTGACAATGTTTAGCCCTAATCTATAAAAATCCATAAAAAAAAAATAGATTAAAAAAATCTATAAAAATCTAACATATCTTCTCTACTTTAAAAAATCTATAAAAAAAAAAAATAACGAATATGCATAATTAAAACATTATCCAGTCTTATCATATTTTATCTACTTTCAAAATAAATGAGTAATATGCATAAGAATAACAGTAATAACTAACTTGATCAGTGCTAACTTCCACTGTATAATCGCGACTGTTGTAGGAGATGCTCTCCTCACTGGGAAGTGGGAATATCATTCTCAAATTACCAACTATCTGAATAGTAGTAGCTATCCATAATATTGTTAGATGAATTACGAAAAAATAAAGAAAGATATTGGGAGATGTTCTAGTTGCGTACTAGTTCAAACGAAATAGGTCTTGAATCCATGAAGTTTTTGAATCCACAAGAAGAAAAAGAAATAACTCTGAATTATATTTGATTAAAAGCTAAATATGCCCATAGGCTACATCCTTATTTATAGTAGTAGGAGTCCTAACTAAAAGGAAATTACTTAGAGTGGTGACCAAGCAAAACATTACTTGGAAACCTAGACTATTTGCTAAAAGGAAATAAAATAAAATCTAACCAAAACTAAATTAAAAACGTGCAAAAGAGGCAGCACAAATAAAATCTCTGTAGACACCCCGATTTTGAACCCAGGATGTGCTCGAGCATTCCCGATGATGAAACAGACCAATTGCGACTACCCGAAACTAGTGAAAATGGCTTGAACTTGATTAAAATCAACCACACGTTCCCAAACAGTCCAAAAGCACCCAAAAATAACCAAACCAAGCAAAACCATCAATATGCCACAAAGAACCTTGAGCGCGCGCTCAAGCTTGAGGCCTTGAGCGCTCAACCTTGAGGAGAACCTTGAGCGCTCAAGCCGACGGCTTTGAGCGCTCAACTCTGATCCCAATCAGGAATCTACAGAGTATCTCATCATGAGATTTTATGCAGAGGGGAGCGTCTAACCGATTGTATACGTATTTTATGTGTATAATACATCCTAAATTGTCTTAAACTACACCTAAAATCTACTCCTAACAAACCCACTACCTCTCTCTCCTCTCTTCCCTCTCACTCACTCTATAAAAACCACTCACCACTCAATTCTGATACTCAGCTCTCTCAATTCCTCCAGAAAACATCCTTCCTCTCTCTCTCTCTACAAAACCACTCACTCACCATCCAAACCACTTACAAAAAACCACCCTTCAAACTCTAAATTCGATCTTTGATCATCAATCAATCACATGCATCATCTCATTCATCTAGAATACCAACCAAAACGTCCAGAATCAACCACTACCAAGCCAAGAATCAAGTTCAAGCTTTCAATCAAGTCAAAAGGTAGTTAAACATGTGACATATTCACTGTTTTGAACCCTCTGAGGGAGACCAGTGAGTTCAAACAAGTTCTTTATACTTGAATTGAACTCACAAAGGTGTAAAAGTTGTTTAAAAACATTCTTTAAAATCTGCAGTTACAGCAGGGGTTGAGCGCTCAATCCTCAGACCTTGAGCACTCAAACCCTCCCAGAGCCATGTTATGGCTTGAGCGCTCAAGGTCTCACCATTGAGTTTGATGTTCATGCCTATTTTCGGTGATGGATCATAGTTAGTGTTTTCTGGGTGTGTGAGTTGTTTTTCCTGTCCTTATGATTTGAATCCCTCTCTCTCTTCCATTTTCAAGCATTCCCTTTATTAATTCGTGGTGATTCTCCTCTTTTCATCATTCTTTAAGAGATCAAACTACCTGTTTTCACCAGATTCTCCATGAAAAATGTTTTATCAATGTTTGATCTTGCAAAGAATGAGAAAAGAACCTGTAAAAAGGTTCAAACTCACAGAAGCCAGAAACTGGTTTGAGCACTCAATCCACGAGCCTTGAGCGCTCAAATTGGTTTGGAAGCTTGAGCGCTCAAGCCATTACCCTTGACCGCTCAATCCCTATTCTAGGATCCAGATTGCAAATCAGTTTATTAAGTCTCATGTTCATAATTCCTTGAGTTGTTGAACAGTTTTTGCTGTAACTTAATTCTGTGAATATTTGTAGTAATTTCCTTATAGTTATCATCATCACTCATGTAGATCACGTGTACAAGCATCCACCGTAAATTCGTATCTTTCGTGTATATATTGTCGTTATGTGATTTTCATCCCTAATTCTCGATTTTCATGGATGAATCGAATTTCAAATATTTCTAAAATCTCACAAAATGTTGAGTAGAGGCCGGTTCACGGACCGGGCGAGAGGGGTGCCGTAAAACCCTTCCCCTCTCGTAACCAAACCCCCGAATCCGAGAAATCTTTGGTTCCGCCATGATCAGTGAAATCTTTTTCAAATGGGCAAACGAGTCATATTCTTATCGGTTTCTCGGGTTCGGACCTCAAGTCCGGGTGACGACTCTAACAATCACAATCTTTTCAAGCACAAAACCGAACAATCTCCGTGGGCCGTCCACAATCTCTTAATAGAAAAATGTTTCCATAAATAATAGGGTGTATATTTTGTCCTGCATCATATTGGCAATCTCTGTTCTCTTTGCAAACCTCTGTTACCTATATTTGCTTTAAATCCGCTTTGTTGGATCAAAGTTAATTGGCCATGGACTACAATACCCGAATGATTCTTTTTGATTCTTGACATACATCTGTGATATCCGTATTTATATGGATAAGAAGAAAACTCGATACTCGATGAAGCAAATTCTATTTGCGGAAACAAATGCTAATCAGTCCGTATCTCTAAATTCAGACCTTAGATATGTTCCTACTATTCTGGGATAGAAACTATGTAGTAACCAAAAGGATAAATAAAGGTGAAGGATTAATTAATTGGAGTGGCTTTTATAGTTTTCGTCCACACATTTTTTAGATGTATAGCACCTGTTACACATTTTTATGGAAAAGAATATAGTATCAGTTTAAAGCTGAAAATGATTTAGGGTAGTAAATTTACATACCCATAGTTTTTTAATTGCGAAACTTTATTTTCAATGCTAACCTCTCCCCACTAGATGCGAAGTAGTAATTTGATCTTTGGAGTTTCATATTTGATTGTTTCTCAAGCTCGAAAGAAGTCATACAACATTTTTATCAAACCTCCTATCGATTTCATAAAGAAACCAAAAATAAAAAATTATTTTTCCGTGACGTAAGGTTCTTTCCTACTAGCCACAAAAAAGAAATCAACATAAAACTAGAGGTCAATGTATTGTGTCATTGCCGCCAAAAATTTACTCCTGAGATTCATTGCGTAATGTTCGTTTAGAATCTCCTATTCTTCATAAACAAACGACAATTACGAATTCATTTTTTCATGATTTGGGGGGTTCTGTCCTTGCAGCCACAAAAAGGAAATCCACACAATACTAGTGGTCAATATATTGTTTCCTTGACACCAAAAGTTCTCCATTTGTATCCAGCTTCTTTTGTCCCAAAAAAGGAATTTCGTAAAAGCACAATGTATTTTTTAGTTTAGTTTTGATAATGTAAGCAGGTGTAATAAGTGGAAAGAGATAGAGAGAAATGATGATGTAAGCAAAAGTAAGACAGGGCCAAAACTGGCCCAAAACTCCCAAACGAACATGGCCAAATCTTGTTTCGCAACAGAAATTGGAAACTAAAGCGATCAGTTGCATCCATTACCAATTGCATTGAAGTTTTGCATATGTAATACATAACATGAGCTTTAGCGTCAAAATTTCGTGCTTTCTGTGCATTCCTTCGTAGTTGACTCATTGCATTGTAATTCTTTGTGTTATTACCTCTTGCCAGAGGTTTCGTCCTAACTAAAATGTCTCATAGCTAGTCTTCTTTCTTTCAAACATCACCTTATTTTTTGGTTTTCAAGTTATATTTGTACTTTTTTTTAAATATCCATTTAAGTGAATAGTTTGATTAAGTACTAATAGCTTTAGGGGACAATGTGAACGCCAACACTTTTGAAGGTGTTAGCTTCATCTACTTGTAAGATGGACAAAGGCTCTCGTTAGTTTACTTATAAATTGCCCAAACCTAGCCATATTCGATTTGAAGTGTTCATGTAAAAGAGGATACTGTTTTTTGGTTTTTTTTTTTTTTATCCCCCAAACTATCCACATTTTTTCCTACTTTATCCCTAATCTATTGAACCTACCAATTTAGTCTCTCAACTATCTGAGTGCAAGCAGTTGAGTCCAATTGTTACCGGGTCTTCACTTTTTTGGACAGAAAACCGTGTTACGTTCACAATCACAGGTCCCGCCGTGGGGCCAATTTTAGGTTCCCACACGAACAATTGAATCTGTGGACCTCACAAGAAATTATCTCAAGTGTTTGATCTTATCCTCCAATTTTGATCGAGTCTTTAGAGTTATCAAAAATTGGAAGATTAGATCAAGCACTTAGACAAGGTTACTAGTTAAATATATATGGGGACCTGACCTTAGGTTTTCAAAATTTCTGTCTCTTCACTATATTAATCAAACTAATATAGACATTAATTGAGCTCGGTGTGGAACGATTTATGCTGCCCAAATCTATTTCCCAAGTGTTGAACTTCCCTACGAAATTCTGTACAAGTTTGTAACCTGATTTAAAGCTATTATTATCTGTCAATCCTGCTAGTATCCAAGAGTTTAATGATTTAGGTGGCAAATATTTTCTTGTAATATTTTTACTGTGGTAAGGTTGTAGCAGGCATTTTAAGTTGCTCGTGACGGTATCAAAATTGGCCAGGCCGTTTTATTAATATGATGGAGAACTCGTTAGAGACGGCCAAACCGTCAAGTAGCGCCATGTATATTCAAAAGACCTATGGCAAGCCAATGTAACGATTCAGAATATTCAGAGACCTGAAATTTACGCTTTTGCGGCTGTTTTATCTATGGATTGAATCATTTTTCAGATTCAGGTGTCTAATACGGAATTACAAGAGCACAATTTCGAGACATAAAATGTATTATGCAGATGACTAGAAAATACTATTTCTCTTGAAAGTTATCAGTAGAGACATTGTGATATTTTTTTGTAGTTGTGACCAATTGTTTTTCGGGCAACCCCGCTTTTGGTCAAGTTATTTAAATGACGCGAGCTAAGCTGGAAGCACTTATTTTGCAGTAGGCTAGCTTTCCAACGTCTAGACTAAACATAAACATCTCTTTTCTTTGCTTAGCAAAATTTAGGGCACTGTCCCAGAGTCTTTTTTTCAGAAAGAATGGCAACTAAATATTAAGATGTTTGGCAGCTGCTTTTTTGCTCTCTCATCTTTGCATTTTCAACTTTTATAAGTGTTTGGATGTGTCATTGCAAACTGACTTATGTGAGAATGAATTATCTGTTTTTTATGTTTCCAGAGCAAACCCCAAAAAGAGGGGAAGAGGTCTTTTTTGCATTCTCCTTCTTCGGTTCATTTTGAGGAGTTATTGTGAAAGACAATAATCCCCTCCACCAATTTTGGGTAATAGCCAAAACACCTTTCATGTTGGAGACTTTTCGGTCATGTGGTCATGTAAAAACATGGATAATAATTGATAAGGAATGAACTGTGAAATATGAATTTTTAAAATTTATTTATTTTGCTATGATGAAAGTGTTAATTTTGCCTTAAATTCGTATTTTTTAATTAACGATAGTTGGAACTGTTCTTTCTTTTCTTTTTTTCAATTACTTGGTTTTAACTTAATTGTTATTTTAATAAAAACTAGTGCAGACATTTAATTACCAAAAATAGTTGGAGCTTCCAATTATCAAAGAACAAAATGATAATTTTGCAATATAACATTAAAAATATCTTGAAGCATTATTTATACACATTATATACAACAAGAAATAACCACGGGCAACAGCCAACATGGTAAAAAATGAACCCAACCCATGATTCATTTTTATCACACATTTATCAAACATTACTACTGTTGCAAAATGTATTCTGCATATTCCCGCATACTCCTCCCATATTTAAAACATATTTTGACCATAATTTAAAAAGTCAAAAAGTTAAAAAGTAGGTTCCTAAACACCCCTAACTATTTAGTAATGCGTTACAGCTTACACATAATTAGGCGTGTAAAACCGCGTTTTTAACAAACTAATTAAGAACGGCAACTAATTACACGCGTTCTTAACAAACTTCTTTTTTTTTGTTGCCAATGTGGAGTTAAGTTGAAGGGGGGCTCCAGTTCTTTTCTTCAGGCCCACTGAACAAACTAATTTTTTTTTTTTTTTTTTTTTTTATCTTATTCTTAACAAACCTTGAGTGCATTCAGAGTTGCACTTGCAAATAGATTGTCATTTGTTGTAATCTCTTGAATATGAATCATCCCCGCTCCGTGCTCCTTGCGAACATCTTAGGATTTCGTAATTGTCATACAATAACCTATAAGTTATGTTACATAGATCTTTCATTTTGGCTGAAGTATTTATGTTTGATGTGTCCGACATACATATCCATTTTGGACGCTTGGATCCTTGAGTTGTTATGATATTTACAAAAAAAGAATAGAAAATTTTATAAAAAAGCGATTTTTCTAGTCACATGGACATAAAATAGAAAAATCATATTTTTCTTAACCCCTTCTTGCTTAAATATGTTTTAAAATACATTTTCCAAAAAAATTATGCAATATATACTACGAGCAAGTGTTCATGAAGTGTCCCCATACCCATACCCAATTAGGGGACATACTGTCCAGCGCTTAGACTTACAGCTTGATAGTTGCGTAATTGTTCACATTATTGCCCCTAATTTGTCTTTGTTAAAGTTTATTTATATTATTACTTGGAGTTTAATACTTGATCATTATGTTGTAGGAACTTGGAGCCGGAGGCTTTAATGTAAAAAGAGTATAAAGTCAGATTTTACTTGGAAATGGAGCGAAGTCCACGATCAAGCCAAGAATTATATGCTTGATAGTGGGCCAGGCTAATTAGAGTTCAGAGAAAGGAATTGATAGTGGGCCAGCCAACAAGCCGTGGGTTAAATTTGTACGTGTGTGGTAACATCATTGGTTATTAGGTTTTACTACGGACCTGTAAAATCAGAGAAAGGAATTGATAGTGGATCGGTACAAAAAACAAATATTTATTACCACTAATTCTAATAATTCTTTTTAATTACCACTAACTCTATTAAGGTCAATCACTCTTTTTTGGGCTTAAACACTTATTTTAGGCATTTTCATAGGGTGCTTTAGGGTATAGGTTTAGGCACTTTTGTAGGGTACCTTGGGATTTAGGTGGGGTGGGTAGAGAGAGAGAGGTGGGACTGACGGAAGGGACCTGTTCCTACGCACAGGTGTGGAGTAATCGGTGCTTTTTGGATTTGCTGTGGAGTGTGTTGTCACCAGCCCTCCAAAAGTGGAGCGGCTGGTAAATATCCCCATTGGTTACTAGGTTCGGTAATTGGGAATTTCGGTTTTGTAGAGAAATATTCAGCCTTTATAAAAAGAACATAAGGGGGACTTTGGATATGAGGGAACAGAGAAGGGTTTTCGAAGGACGGCTGACGCTGGGTTTGGTAGTCGTGATGATCGGCTAAACCCTCATCTAGGGAGAAAATGAAGCCCCGCTTGATAGAACTAATGCACACGATGTGTTTGATAAAATGAAACCAAGCTTTATTGAAGTAATTCTGATGAATGTGTTACATGGAATGGAGAAAAACGAGAAAGAAGATTACAGAAGCAGAGAGAGGGTGAAAGAGAAATTCAGAATTGGGAAAAAAGAACAATACATTTGACCCTCTTTTCAATTATGGCCTCCACTCCTTGTATCTCCCTCCATGAGTAACAAACTAACTAACTGATAGTTGGAACAAAACGTAACAGACTCAACAAACTGTAACAGACTCATAATGTGTACGTAATGAACAAGGAAAAGACACACTAGTCCCTGAGCAAGTAGACAATTGCAATTAAGTCCCCAATGCTTATCAATACCACCCCCTTGAAAAGCAACCTTGTCCTCAAGGTTGGAAATTGGGAAACCTTTGATGCAGATCAGCCCACTTCTCCCACGTAGCATCCTCAGGTATGGAATTAGACCACTGCACCAGAACCAAGGTGTAAGGCCTGTTATGACGCTTAAGCAATCTTCTATCCAAAATTGCTACGGGCTCAAGTTGCAGTTGGCCTGTCTCACCCGTGAGAGGGAGCTCAGACTGGACCACAACACCATCGCCAAGTTTTTTCTTCAGAAGGGACACATGAAAGACAGGATGAATTTTGGACTGAGATGGTAGCTGTAATCTATAAGCCACTGGACCAACTTTCTGCACCACTTGATAGGGCCCAAAGTACTTAGGGGCCAGTTTTGCATTGCATCTAAAAACCACCGTGACCTGTCTAAGGGGTTGAAGCTTAAGATAAACCCAGTCCCCTACCTCAAACACCCTCTCACTTCTATGTTGATCTGCAATTTGTTTCATCATGTGCTGTGAAATAGCCAAATTCTCTTTGATCAACTTAAGAGCAGTGGTCCTATCCTGCAATAGTGAATCACTTGCAGCTACTGTCGTGCCTCCGGGAACATAATGCATCAGGTTAGGAGGTTTTTGTCCATACAAAGCTTCATATGGAGTACAACCAGTGGTGATGTGGAAGGTAGTGTTATACCACCATTCGGCTAGAGGAAGCCATTTAACCCAAGTTGTAGGCCTGTCACTAGTCAAACATCTCAAGTATTGCTCCACACACCTGTTGACGACCTCAGTTTGTCCATCGGACTGGGGATGATAGACAGTACTCAAGTTGAGAGTGGTACCTTGCAATCTGAATAGTTCCTTCCAGAAAGTACTGGTAAAAATGGTGTCTCTATCAAAGACAATTGATTGGGGCATACCATGTAGTTTGAATATGTTGTCCAGAAACAATTGGGCCACAGTAGTAGCAGTGTAAGGATGGGACAGTGCCAAAAAATGTGCATATTTGCTCAACCTGTCCATTATCACCAGAATTACATTTTTGTTGCTGGAATTAGGTAACCCTTCCACGAAGTCCATATATATGTCACTCCAAAGCCTATCTGGAATCGGTAAGGGTTGAAGCAAGCCAGGGGATGCCACATTCTCATTCTTATGTCTCTGGCATACATCACAACCAGCCACAAAGTGAAGCACATCTTGCTTCATCCCTTTCCAAAAGAAAGCTTGTTTCAATCGTTGGTAAGTTCTCTCACCTCCAGAATGGCCACCTGTAGGTGTGGAATGATGCTCAGTGATGAGTTTCAAACGAAGTACAGGATTAACACCCACCACTAGTCTAGACTTATAGTACAACATTTGATGTTGCCAAGAGAAGTGGGAATGTGTGGTAGGGTCTTGTTCCAAATCTTGTATGATCTTTTGTAGTGCTTGATCTTGTAACCAACTGTCTTGAAGCTCTTTCACCCAACTGCAAAGAACCACTGTCATAGCCATTAACTGACTGCCATCTGCCATTCTAGACAAAGCATCAGCTGCTAAGTTAGCTTTCCCAGCCTTGTAAGTAATTTGGTAGTCATACCCCATCAACTTAGTCAACCACTTTTGCTGCATTAAGGTGGTAACCCTTTGTTCCAATAAAAATTTCAGACTCTGATGGTCAGTTCTAATGACAAATTGTCATCCCAGTAAATAATGCCTCCATTTTGTAACAGCCATTACCACTGCTAGGAGCTCTTTTTCATAAGTGGACAAACCCAAACTAGTAGCTGATAAAGCTTTGCTGTAGAACACTATGAGTCGGCTTTCCTGCATTAAAACTGCTCCTATACCCCTGCTAGAAGCATCACATTCCAACACAAAAGGTTTAGTATAATCAGGTAACACCAAAACTGGAGCTGTAGTCATAGCTTGCTTGAGTTGGTTAAAGGCATTTTGGGCTTCATTGGACCATTTAAAGGAGTCCTTTATGAGCAATAAGTTCAGGGGTTGACAAATCTTGCCGTAATCTTTAATGAACCTCCTGTAATAGCCTGTAAGGCCAAGGAACCCCCTAAAGGCCTTGAGGGTCTGTGGTGTAGGCCACTTAATCATACATTCTATCTTTGCTGGATCAGGTCCCACCCCTTGGTTAGTTATCACATGTCCCAGATAATCCACTTGTTATTTCCCAAAAGCACATTTGGATAATTTTGCACACAGTTGGTGCTCTCATAACTTGCTCAAAGTCAGGGTCACATGATGCAAATGTTCAGTCCAAGTCTTGCTGAAAATGAGAATGTCGTCAAAGAAAACTAACACAAACTTTCTCAGATATGGTCGAAACACATGATTCATTAGGCTTTGGAAAGTTGAAGGAGCATTAGTCAATCCAAAAGGCATGACTAAAAATTCGTAATGTCCCTCATGTGTCCTAAAAGCTGTTTTCTCCACATCTTTAGGGTCCATCCTAATCTGATGGTATCCAGACCTTAAATCCAACTTAGAGAAATAGGCTGCTCCATGCAACTGGTCCAATAGTTCATCAATTATGAGGATTGGGAACTTGTCTTTGATGGTATCCTTGTTTAAAGCCCTGTAATCAATGCACATCCTCCAAGTATTGTCTTTCTTTTTAACTAATAATACTGGGGAAGAAAAAGGTGATACACTAGGCCTTATAACTCCTGTGGCCAACATTTCAGCTACCAATTTTTCGATCTCATTCTTTTGGATATAAGGGTATCTATATGGTCTTATGCTGGGTGGTTGGGTGCCAGACTTAAGTGGAATTTGGTGGTCATGGGACCTAAAAGGGGGCAGTCCCTTAGGTTCCAAGAACACATCTTCAAAATCATGTAATATTACCTTAAGATCAGGTTGTACCTCTTCCAGAGTAGTGGCTCGAATGTTGCATAACTGTGCTAGAACCCCATGCCCCTTTTTGTGAAGCAAATGCTGCATCTCTTTAGTGTCTACAATTTGAACATTTGTGGGTTGATCCCCTTTTAACACCAAACCCTTGCCATCAATCTGGAACTGCATCTGTAACTCCTTGAAATCCCAAGTTACTGGACCCAAAGTTGACAACCATTGTACACCAAGAACCATATCACAACCGCCTAGGGCCAACAATCTGAACTCAGAGTTAAAAATGGTACCCTGCATAGACCATTGCAGGTCTTTAATGATGGCCTTACTGCTGATCTTGGACCCATCTGCCACCACAATGGCCAAGGGGGCAATAGCTTGGACCCTCACTCCTATCCTCTTGGCTATGGAGGGATCCAGAAAGTTATGTGTGCTACCTGAATCCACCAAAATGTTGATCTCAGTTTTCTTGATAAAACCTTTGACCCTCATAGTTCTAAAGGATTGGATCCCAGAAAGTGCATGTACTGAAATATGGAAGTCTTCAGGGCCTTCCTCTTGAATTAATTCCTACTGTGCTTCCACAAATTCCTCCTCCTCATCTTCCAATTCTATCATGAACAATTGTTTCTTTTTACATACATGTCCCCGGTAATACTTCTCATCGCAACCAAAGAACAAACCCTTGGCTCTCCTTTCATCAAAATCTTTAGGTGTTATCCTCCTTATAGACCCTGATTCCACAGCTTTTGGGATAAATTCTTGGGGTTTGGATGATGTAGCGTAGGAAGAAGAAGGTTTAGTTGTTGCAGTAAAGGGAAGAGAAGGTTTTGAAGAAGTGCTTCTATTCTTTCTATAAACAGCCTCTAGGGTTTCCTCTTATAATCTTGCTAGGCTCATGGCTTGCGAGATTGTTGTGGGTCGAAACATGATAACACCTCCCTTAATGTCCTCCTTCAATCCACTCACAAAGCAACTGATGAAGAACTCCTCAGTTAACCCAGTTGTTTTGGTGGCCAACTCTTCAAATTTCTCCTGATAACTCCTCACAGTGGTCCATTGTTTAAGTTTGGTAAGCAAACCCGTAGCATCTTCATATGCATCTTCACCAAATCTTAACAACAAAACCCTAGTAAATTCCCTCCAAGAACGCAGGGTGTGAGATTTTTCATACCACCTATACCAATGCATTGCTTTGTCTTCCATGTGCAAAGACGCTAGACGTATTTTCTGGGCCTCTTCAATGGTATTCAACTCAAAGTACTTTTAACACTTGTAGACCCAAGCCATTGGATCTTCTCCAAAGAATTTAGGGAAATCTAATTTGGGCTAAAAGTTTCTCATTTGCCCAAAGGTGGGTTGAGGGTTTGGTAAGATAGGGACAGAAATCGTGGGAAGAACAGTTGAATTCATCATTTCTTGCATTTGTTCGCACCTTGTATTCATAGTCGCGATTAGATTCTTGAATCCCTCCATGGCTTGATTGAATCCCTCCAATGTCGCAGCTTGCTATCCTGTAACCTCTGTCAATCGCTTAATTGAGTCTCCAGTTGTGTCTGACAATTTACAAATGGAATCATCCAGACGCTTGATCTCCTGCGAGCGAGTGTTATCTGCCATGGCTTCGATTACCCCATAGTTGAAAAGACAACGACTCTGATACCAATGATAGAACTAATGCACACGATGTGTTTGATAAAATGAAACCAAGCTTTATTGAAGTCATTCTGATGAATGTGTTACATGGAATGGAGAAAAACGAGAAAGAAGATTACAGAAGGAAAGAGAGGGTGAAAGAGAAATTCAGAATTGGGAAAAAAGAACAATACATTCGACCCTCTTTTCAGTTATGGCCTCCACTCCTTATATCTCCCTCCAAGAGTAACTAACTAACTAACTGACTGACAGTTGGAACAAAACGTAATAGACTCAACAAACTGTAACAGACTCATAATGTGTACGTAATGAACAAGGAAAAGACACACTAGTTCCTGAGCAAGTAGACAATTGCAATTAAGTCCCCAATGCTTATCACCGCTCCAAGTAATGATTTATTTTATTTAAACTAGGATTTTTTTATTCAAATCCGATTATATTATCAGAACTTGTTTCACTTTATGAAATAATTTTTATTCTTTCAATCTGTTTTAGGTATTTGTATCTGCAATTTCAAATTCCCGTTCATATAATGGTTTTCAATTTTGTGCTTGGAGTTCTCAGATAGATTATTCTCGTAAAACGGATCGTGTCATTGGGTGGTTTGACACCAGGTCAGTGAGACGAACCATGCTATGGGATAGTCTATGCCTTTTAACAATCACAAATATCTTCTTGACGATTATCAATAGGGATTGCAAGCCTTAACAATAGTTATTTATTGATTCGAATAAGGATCTTGTTTATGTGAATGCATGGTTAGGCGGTAGGGGTGAATTCCAAACCCTAGACTTCACCGTCTGCATCTAATTTAATTTCAACGTTCCTTAGTTAATTAGTTTTTTTATGTGCAACGTCAATGCTCTGGATGCTGAATGAAAGAAGCATAGTAATATGCACATAAATCAAAATGATTTTTGGGTCTGCCCTCTTTGATGCCTTTTGGCTTTGATTTGAGGGCATGCTTCCGCAGCAAACGCGATAGTATAGGGGGACCACTGTTTCGGTGATATTCTTTGAGCAGTCACTTTGTGCATTTATTGCCAAAGGTTAGGTCTATCTCCTATCCATCCCTCACCCATACCCCCAATTATTGGGGACTAAATGGGTTATGTTATTGTTGTTCTTAGTTAATTAGCTTTGCAAAATCAAATCTCAATCAATTATTTTCTTAGAATTAATTTAGAGGTTAATCGAAATCACTACAACTTAGTCAATCTGTCCCTGTGGATCGACACTCGGACTAGACCACTATTCTTCTAAATAAGGGTTAATTCCTAGTTTTTATAAGTTTAATTTTGATACGGTACGACACAGTCACACTTGCACCCAATACTTGTGCCCAAGTCCAAGCAACGACTTTATGGAATGACATGGGTAATTAAGGGTTTTTTTTTTTTTAAAATGGGAAATGATTCACACTCACCTTTGGCCTTTCACTCAACCTAATGTGAGGCACAATGAGTTATGAGAAGCGAAAAGCTTTACACTTTGTTCTTTTTCCTTTTTTTTTCCTTTTTTTTTCCCCACTTTCAAAAGTTTTTTTCAAAAAGAATATTTCTTTTTCCAATCATTTCTTACATATCTCTCTCAACTCATTACTTTATTATTCTCATTTCTCTCTCTATCTCTCTCTTATCATTACCTCATTATTCTCATTTTCAATAACTCAACCAAACATTATCTCAAAATTTTCTTTTCAAAACCTATCCAAACACAGCCTCACACTCCCCTTTTCCTTCTACTAAGTTATTTTTAAAAGTATAACTCTGTCCGTATTAATTCATTCTTAATATATGCAGATAAGCTAAAAGCCTAGGACAATCTGATTGCACTTAGATGTAGACTATGTTAACATTTATGTTGAGCCATCATAAGATACACATACAAGTGAATAGCTGAGGGAAACTGTTCACCTCAAGAGTGATTCATTTTTCATTAGCTAGAAGTTCACATTCCCATCATAGTATTTCGGTTTTTCCCTGTCTAGAAATGTTGTCTTGAATGGTTTTTAAGGTGGATCAACTATTATATCTGCTAGTTGAGGAACCTGGGTAGCATAGAAAGGTTATTTCTCAGAGAAATTGAGAGGGCATGTACCTGGTTCAAATGAATTGCTACAATTCTACATAAAGTCCTAAGTCCTAATTACATGGTGTTGGTTTGTGGTCAGTTTGTCTGTTTCTTCTCGTTGGCTTTATATCTTCTTGGGCCTTCATGCCATATCCATGTTATATTCCGGCAGGAAATATGGTCCAAAGCAGTGGTACTTGCTACTGATTAGAAAATCCACCAACAGTTGAATATATTAATTATTAAGTGTTTGTAGAACTTATTGCTGAGATTCAGATTTTTTGTTAGATTTAGTGATCCTGATATATGCATAATTGTGATGACATCTTTAAAACTACCTGTAGATCACAATAGGCGAGCTTGCTTCAATAGCAGATAAAAAAATTGTGACAAAGATATTTGAAGATAGAATGACATGGCTCTGGGAAGTTACTGTAGAAACTGGCAAAGCGGAAAACTTTTGAAGTTCCAATCTCATGCAGATTGACAACTCATCAAATGAAAGTTCACTATCACTAGTAAGGTGGTTCCCGTGCCCCAAAAATTTCTTATTATCCCCTCTTGCCCCTATATGGCAGTTCCTTTGATAGGATATTTGGCATTGTGACATCTGAAATTTGAAAATATATGGACAGGGTGTTTGATATGTGACAGTTGCTATTTCCTGCAAGTGTAGAGCACAGTTATTTGACTTGGCAGTGTCACTCTTGCCTTGTTTAGATGCCGAGAAGATCTTTAGCTTGTTTAAAGCCATAAAGCCTGCATTAAAGGTTTTTGTGATATCTCTGTTTGGCGATGGCACCTTCTGCTGTGTGGGGAAGATTTTTCTGGGTCTTTTAGTACTTTTTGTTGAAGGATTGGTTCAAAAGAAGGCAGACAAAGTTCTCTCAGTTATTCTCAAGTTAGTATGTATTCTTAGTTTATTGAAGAAGTCCTACAATTTTCAATTTTCTTCTCAATATTCTTGGTAGTTTGTACGTGATAAATGGGGGAAATGAAAATTACCAAAATGCTTTAACCCCAAAGTATATCCCTTCACACTAAATTGTGAAGTTCCATCTTATACTGAGAGGAGTAGATACCAACTGTGCAGACCTCCTTTTTCAGATATACTATGTTTCTCGATCCATTGGAAAGAAAGCATGACACTTACAGTGAGGCTACATCTTGCTGAATTTCTGATCATTCATTATCATGATTATTTTTCTTCAACAGAACTCTGGCAAATTTCTTGCTACAACACTCAAAGAGTTGCTTACTATGATGATTGAAGTGCTTCCTTTGTGCCATTGTTCAGCCAAACGCTACCGGCTTGATTGTTTGTACATCATAATTGTCCATGTCGCAAAGGTACTGATCTATACACCTTTCTACTCATTGGAAAATTCTACAAGGGGAACAAATTTGACGATATGTGGTTAGGAAGCTGTATGATTTTCAACAATATTTTTTCTTTTGCTACAGGATGATTCGGAGCATGGGCCACGCAACATCATTAGTTCTTTCTTAATTGAAATTGTACTTGCACTAAAAGAGGTATCAGGCATTATCTGCTTGCAAGTTTAGGTTGACAAAGCATGGTTCAAAATTCTCTATTTGTACTTTACATTCTGCTAATTATCTAGTGAGTTCTTTTATTGGTACAGCAGAATTCAGTGACATGATGCGCTTTTAGTCATTGTTTTCCTCATAATCTAGATTCTCTAGTGTTCCTAGACGTAGCTGAACAGGCCTGTTATACTGCAATTCTCCTCTGTAAAGTGGGCAGTATTTTTTACGCGTCTCTTTTATGTTGGCCATGGTATTCATCTTTTGAGGAGATAAGATTAGTTCATTTGTTATTTTAGGAGAAAAAGTAGGTACCATGAAAATAACAATGGGTTTCTACCCGTGGATTACAGTACATATTGATATGCTGGTAAATCTCTTTTGACAATATTCGTCGCAGGCTAACAAAATAACAAGAAATAGAGCTTATGATATGCTTGTCCAAACTGGCCATGCCTGCAGGGACGAAGAAAAAGGAGGAAAAAAGGAGAACTTGCACCAATTTTTCACCATGGTACATCTCTTATCTTTGATTGGGATTTACTTTGAATCCTTGATATTGGAATTGAGTCTTCTTGATTACTTTTATGGTCACAGGTAGCTGGTGGCCTGGCTAGCTAGACCCCTCATATGATCAGTGCAGCATTGAAAGGCTTATCTCGATTGGCTTATGAATTTTCTGATCTTGTTTCTGCTGCTTACAACGTTCTCCCATCTACTTTTCTCCTCTAGAGAAACAACAGGGAAATTGTTAAAGTGTGCCCCCTCTTTACCATATGCATTTTGGCCGCCTCGCTCCTGGTGAATAATTAACTAATAGATATTTAATAGGTCATCATTCTTTTGTTTTTTTGTTCGGAGATTAGATTTCCTTGTTTTTGTTTTGGTGTAGGCTAGTCTTGGTCTTATGAAGGTTTTGGTAGCCAATTGACAAGCTGAGGGGTTGCAACTCCACTTAAGTAGCATGGTGGAAGGTCTGCTGAAGTGAAGTGGCAAGATGGTACCAAGAGCCATTTTAAAGCTAAGGTATTGTTTCGCTTAACTTGGCATTTCAGTTGGTGAGAGTAGTAAGTAGTTGTTAAGACAACTTTCTCTACCCGGAAGCTTGTATTCTGTTATCAAATGGATAATAATCCTTGCCTGGTTTTCCTGGTTACCTTTGATAATTTATTACCCTCTGTTCAAGGTGTCTCTTATTACTTCTATAATTGACGACCCGCGTGCTTCAGGATTGCCATACTTTTCAAGTAAATCTAAGGAAGTAGGAGTGAGTGTATTTTAGTAGATTGTGAGTTTGATTTGTTGTCTCTAAATCCAGTTCCATTTGGTGTCCTCGTTACAACTTGGTGGTGCTCTTACGAGGTCTTAGGAAAATTTGGCTGTTACCATTATTCATGATCTACAAACTCAGCCAATCATGACCTAGTGGTATCCCTGGGTCTTCTCTGATAAACAAGAGGAGAAAATGTGTATTGTATTCACTGTCAATACTGTACAAAAGGTCCTCTATTTATACAGGGAGAGGAGACCTACTTATGGAAATGAAATCAACCTAATTACAATCAATGATTTACACAATCAGAATCAATTACAATTTAGGATATTATTCTAGCAATCACGTTCTGATTCTGTAATATATTAACCAAGATATTATTCTAACATTCTCTTTTCTCTTGCCTCTTTTGTGCAACTTAGAGTGGATGCAACTCAAATCATTTAAAATGATTCAATTGCAAAAATGGATATGAGATTTTGTTGTGAAATATTTTTCTAATCTCTTTTACTCACCAGTTGAATTTGAAATCACTGCCTTGTTTACTCTGCAGATTAAGTTACTCCTTGAAATGCTTGTCAAGAAATGTGGTCTACATGCCGTCAAGGCTGTAATGTCTGAAGAACACATAAAACTTCTCACTAACATACGAAAGGTCAAGCTTAAACCTCATTTAATGACCATTTATATTTGATTCAATTCAAACTTGCTGTATTTGGTCCGTCAAAATGCAGATTAAGGAGCAGAAAGAATGGAACTTTGCTGGGAAATTTGAGGAATGCAAGAGTCAATAGTCAAAAGCCACTACATTCAAGTTTGTCTACTAAAAAGGCACACGAAGCAGCGAACAAGTAAATACCATGTACCTTTGTTTTCTGTTGGAATCGTATGGAGGCCCTGTTTCGATAGATGAGTGTCCACATATAACATGATGGTTGCTGATTGAGAAGCTTTGTGCTTTCGCCTTATACACGGAAGATTGGATTGCATGAATCATGAGTCTTATATACTGTGTTACGATCACCTTATATTTATAAAAAGTCCTTAGAGCAATTTGAAATGGAAATCAAGAAAAAATTTCTGGTCATAAAAACAGAAATGCAAGAATTTATTTCGGTTTAAACTCCATGCGACTCGGACGACACAAGACTTCTTGGTCAAGCGAAAATGACAGTTTCTGATTGTGTTGGATGTGGTGCAAGTGTGCAATCCAGTCTTTACCCGAAACCTAATGGTGTTCGTACTTTTGGGTGCAAGCCTCAATTAATTAAAATTTCGTAGTTACGTCAAAGGTCGTTTTTTATCAAAAGTTTGCCCCTCAGCTTTCTATAGCTCAAACACAAATAGCCCTTTTTAAGCTATTCAATATTCTTGTGAAATCATGCTTCATGTTTTGATCAACGGTGCTAATTTTATGGGGCTTCCCTCGGTTTTTTGTTTTCGAAACTGCTCGTATTTGTGCAGCTGAATTTCTGTGCATTGGTTTTCAGGACTAGTTTTCCAAAATATTTTAGCACCCAGGCGTTAAAGTCATGATATTTCAAATCAAAAAACGAAGTGGTTCCGTGTATCGTTTTTCAAATTTTTTTGCACCAAATTAAAGTATACAAGGAGTACTTAAATTTTGTACAAAAAAAATCGAAAAATGATACACGGAATCAATTCATTTTTTGATTTGAAATATTATGATTTTTGCACCCGGGTGCTAAAATCTTTTGGAAAACTGGGCCTCAATATGAAATTTCCAGTCGGTTGTATCGGCTGTGTCGTGTAACTCCTAATTGTTGGAAAAACTTAGTTTTTATCCATTTTTAAAGTGGGTCCCACACGTCCACGCGGTCGGACTCACATATCGTTGTGTTCGTCTTAGTTAGGAGATTAGGATCGAACTCTTGGTTGGATAAAAACAAGTTAAGGTGAATGTGAATGTGAAATTGACCTTGAAAGTGCCTACATGAACATTGGTAGAAGGGGAAAAAATGTGTTGTCCCATACTGGTGAGGCACAACAAACCCATTGGGTATATGTATCCCAAGTTGGGCATTAAGGGTTGGCTCTTTGGGTCATTACAACTTTTGTTAGAGGAGAAGGCATATACAAAGTGGGCTTTGGTCCATATAACACACGTGCGCGCTGCCGTCCGTCCAACCGAACCGGACTGGGTTGGGTCATTAGATAAGATGGGCTTAGGCCCAAGAGGTTCTTATCTTTTTACTGAAATTTTATATAGACTGGGCCGGGTCGAACCGGGTCCGTTTTAGTTAAATATTTCCCTTCTCCTTACCAAAACAGTGTGTCCCAACCGAAATTTCTTTTCCCTTTCCAGTGCGTCTGTTTACGAACATTCATCGGACATGACTGTTCACTTCCAGCCAGTTGCGTCCCATTCCGAACAGCCGCATCTCTCCATCTTGTACCTTTCCGTTCGGGTGCCTATTTATCTATAAATAGGACCCTTCTCCTCTCATGCATTTGATGTTTTTACTCTGCATCCATTTTGCACTTACGGCATTAAATTTTCCGAGAGTTTTGTGTAGTTTCTTGGTTCGCCTACCGATTAGATTGTAGTGCTAGTTCCAACCGGTGAAAGTTGGGTATTCTTAGGAGGCAAACACCCAAGTTTCTCCATCAGCACCGTAGTGAAGGACAAATTTGCCTTAAGGACAAGGTATTTAATAGTCGCCTTCAATCGAATCGTCTCTCGCCAATTTCCGGTGTACTGAAATTGGTCTGGTACGTATTCTGACTATTCTTAATTTTGTTTTTCGTGTTAATTTCCAGATTATTTGAAACCGAGTTTCCAACAATCTTAAGGCAATTTCAATTTCTGAAACTCGGTATTAATTTCTGGGCATATTTTGGTTTGTGAATTTCATACTGAGCATTTGAATCTGTTACTCGTATTGGTAAACTTTTTAATAGACAAAAGTCGTGTAAAACTGTTGTTACTTCTCATTAACTTCAATTCGATCAGTGGCGTTAATTCATATTCCTATCAGGGCATGTTTGCTATTAGTTTACCTCATATTCTTTTTGTTATGGTAAGATTATCAAGTAGTTGCACTTGAATAGCCCATTGTTTGTCAGTATTTAGACTATAGTGGTCAAATTAGTATTTTGATTCTTAACCACACATTAGCACTTCTCTTTTAGACTTTTGGTTTCCCATATTTGTGTTGTATCGGTACATAAATAAGTGAGTTGGGTTTAGATTTATTTACTTCTCTTTACCGAACTCTGTTTATTTTGTGGACATTGTTTTTCAGAGTCCTAGGCTGTAATTTGTGAGTTTGCATACCGTTATTCAGTTTCAACTCCAGATCACAGCGGTCATAAAATTTTGGTTTGTTAAATTGCCTTCATAAACAATCTCTTCATTTTGTTGAAATAGTATTAGTTTACTTTCAATCTGTTTAGTTTTTTTTATATATATAAAAGGAAAAAAACAGTCTTATATTTTATTTTATTGGTTAAAGTTAAATTTTTTTATTTATCTTTGTGTCGATTTTCTGTTTGTGCAACAGAAATGACGGTCGAAAAAGTTGGTGATGTTCCACCCACCCCTCCTCCCGTTATTCCTGCAGTTGCTGCTCCGGTTCCAACTCCGGTCGTGGAGCCATTGAGTCATGTTGAGAAACCGGAAAAGTTCATTGGAGTGGACTTCAAAAGGTGGCAAATGAAGATGTTTTTCTACCTTACAACTCTCTGCTTGGCAAAGTTCTTATCCGAAGATGCCCCCATTTGTCGGGAGAATGAGACGGATGTTCAAGTGCGCATTGCTCTCGATGAATGGAAGAACTCTGACTTTCTCTGCCGCAACTACATACTCAACGGGTTGGACAATGTGATGTATAACGTGTATTGTATGGCTAAAACTGCCAAGGAACTCTGGCTTACCTTGGAGAAGAAGTATGTGGTTGAAGACGTTGGTTAGAAGAAATTTGTAGTGGGGAGATTGTTGGATTTCAAGATGGTCGACTCCAAGTCCATTTTGGATCAGGTCCAAGAACTCCAAGTTTTGCTTCATGAGATTCATATCGAAGTGATGATTTTGAGTGAATCTTTCCAAGTGGCTGTCATCATTTGGAAATTGCCACCCCTTTGGAAAGATTTCAAGAAGCAAATGAAGCACAAGCATAAAGAGATGACTTTGAAGATCTGGTCACGCCTCTGAGAATGGAAGAAAGTACTTTGAATTTGGAGAAGAAAATTGCGCATCAGTTTGCGACTAAGGCCAACATGGTTGATCAAGAGGGCAAGGTTAGCAAATGGAAAAACAACAACAAGAGGAAGAAACTGGGCAAAGGTATTAACCTCGGTCCGTGAGGTGGTGTGGGAAAAAAGGCTAAGTTCGAAGGAAAGCATAAATTCACTAGAAAGTGTTTTGTTTGTGACAAATAAGGCCATAAGGCTGCTGAATGTCGCAACAACAAACAAGCACAAACAAATATGACTGAAATGGAGGCTCTTTCTAACGGTGTTGAAGAATTGAGTCTCTCGGCTATGGTTTCCGAAGTCAACTTGGTGGGTTCTAATCCCAAGGAGTGGTTTGTGGACATTGGCGCAGCTCGCCATGTGTGCACGGACAAGAAGATGTTCACCATCTATAAAACAGTGGGTACTGGCGAACAACTCTTCATGGAAAACTCCTTGACTTCCAAGGTTGAAGGACTTGGAAATGTGGTTCTGAAAATGACTTCCGGGAAAAATCTGACTCTCAAGGATGTGATGCATGTGCCGGAGATTCGCAAGAATCTGTTTTCTAGCTCACTTTTGGTCAAAAATAGTTTTAGGTTGAACTTCCAGCCGATAAAGGTTGTGCTGAAAAAACATGGTGTGTATGTAGGGAGGGGATACATGGTTAACAGACTGTTTAAGATGAATGTACTAACTAAGGTTCCGGCCTCTCCGAGTGTGTCAAAGGTTCTGGCCTCTTCGGGCATTAATGAGATGAACACAACTTTTGCTTATATGATTGAGTTCTCTAATTTGTGGCATGGTAGGTTAAGACATGTTAACTATGGAACGTTGAAGCCCTTAATTGACTTAGATAGTATTCCAAAATTTAATATATATTCTAATCATAAATGTGAAGTGTGTATAGAAGCAAAAATGTCTAGGGAATCATTTCAAAAGATTGAAAGAAGTACTGAACCGCTTGGTTTAATACATACAGATTTGTGTGATTTAAAGTTTGTTGAAACTAGCGATGGGAATAAGTACTTTATTATTTTTATTGACGATTGTACAAGATACTTTTATGTTTATCTGCTTAAGGTTAAGAGTGAGGCCATTGAAAAATTTATCCACTATAAGGCAGAAGTGGAAAATCAACTTGGCCAAAATATCAAAATGGTTAAAAGTGATCGAGGTGGTGAATATGAAGCACCATTTGGTGAATTTTGTGCCCAACATGGGATCATTCACCAAACGACTGCTCCTTATACACCACAACAAAACGGAGTTGTTGAACGAAACAACAAAACTCTTAAAGAGATGATGAATATCATGTTGATTAGTTCAGGATTACCACAGTATTTATGGGGGGACGCTGTTCTCTCTGCTAATTATATTCTGAACAAAATCTCACACAAGAAAACAAAGGTTACACCTTATGAATTATGGAAAGGTATCAAACCTTCCTATAAATACTTGAAAATGTGGGGGTGTTTGGCCAAAGTAGTAGTTCCCGGTCCCAAGAAGATTAAGATAGGACCTAAAACCGTTGATTGTCTCTTCATCGGTTATGCTTATAATAGCAGTGCATATCGTTTTCTTGTCTATGACTCTGAAATTCCTGATATTCACCCTAATACATTTATGGAATCCAAGAGTGCTAAATTTTTTGAAGATGTGTTCCCATTTAAGGATAATAGAGTCCCTAGGCTAGTTCTAGAAATTGAGCCTATTCAGGAATCTGATGATATGAACATTGATATTGATTTAGTTTTTGATGAAAATTATGATGACATTGATGGGCCTCGTCGTAGTAAAAGGGCTAGAACTTCGACGTCTTTTGGACTAGACTTTCTAACATATGTGTTAGAAGCTGAACCTTAGACTTATCAAGAGGCGATGTCATCATCAGAGGCTCCTTTATGGAAAGAAGCCATAAATAGTGAAATTGAATCCATCCTGCAAAATCACACTTGGGAACTCACAGATCTTCCTCAAGGCTGCAAACCTCTAGGATACAAGTAGATATTCAAATGAAAGATGAAAGCAGATGGATCAATTAACAAGTACAAGGCGAGACTTGTAGTCAAAGGTTATAGACAAACAAAGGGTCTAGACTATTTTGACACCTATTCTCCTGTTACAAGGATAACATCTATAAAAATGTTAATTCAATTGCGGCTTTAAATAATCTTGAGATTCATCAAATAGATGTAGAAACTGCCTTCCTAAATGGTGATCTGGATGAGGAGATTTAGATGGAACAACCTGAAGGGTTTAAAGTTCTAGGACAAGAGGGGAAAGTGTGCAAACTTGTTAAATCATTATATGGTTTAAAACAGGCTCCAAAACAGTTGCATAAAAAGTTTGACTAAATCATGATCTCAAGTGGTTTTCAAATCAATGAATGTGACAAATGCGTGTATGTCAAATATAGCGGTAATAACTATGTCATTGTTTGCCTATATGTAGATGATATGCTTATTCTTGGAAGCAATAATAAGATCATAAATTCTACTAAGAACATGTTGAATTCCAAATTTGACATGAAGGATATGGGCTTGACTGACGTCATCCTAGGAGTCAAGATCATTAGAAGTCCCGAGGGATATATCTTGTCTCAAAAACACTATGTTGAGAAAATACTAGAAAAGTTTAATAGGGAATATGTTAATACAGCCAAAACATCAGTAGACTTAACTTTGCATCTATACAAGTATACTAGTCAAAGTATTAACCAATTGGGATATGCACGGATTATAGGCAATCTGATGTACTTGATGAATTGTACAAGGCCGGACATAGCCTATTTTGTTAGCAAACTGAGTAGGTATACGAGCAATCCTGGGAAGGATCACTGGACGACAATAATTATGGTGCTTAGATATCTAAGGCATACCGTTGATTATGGACTGCACTATACTCAGTATCCAGCTGTACTTGAAGGATACAGTGATGCAAACTGGATATCCGACACCAATGACTCAAAATCCACAAGTGGTTATTTATTTACATTGGTTGGTGGAGCTGTGTCTTGGAAATCCACCAAGCAAATGTGCATTGCACGATCCACAATGGAATCTGAGTTTTAGCTTTAGATAAAGCAGGTGAGGAAGCTGAGTGGCTTCGTCATTTCTTGGAGGATATTCCAAATTGGTCTAAACCTACACCGCCAATTTGCATACACTGTGATAGTCAATCAGCAATTGGCAGAGCTCAGAATAGTATGTATAACGGAAAGTCTCAACACATACATCAAAGACATAACACCGTTAGACAACTACTTGCTTGACCCCCGGCAACGTATAGCCAGAAATGCTTGCGACCTTGGATTGTGTCGTAGAAAGTGTTGCCCCAAGCGTAGGGCTAGGTCGGAGGTAGCATAATAACCGGTAAGACCGGGTCGAATCCACAGGGACCGAACGCACCCGGCGTGAGAGTTGACTTGCGAGTGAGGGTTTAGCCTTAAAGCGGCAAACTTGGCTTTTGTGATTTGTTGGTGGATTCACTTAACTTCGTGAATGACACGGAATACAAAAAGACTAAATTAACAAAGGTAAAGCCTAGGGGTTCATAACGATCACAACCAAAGCTAACCAAATCCTCACGCTCGGTAACCGACTCAAGCCACCGTTAGGTGCACCCGAGCAAATGGTTTAGAAACTAAACCATCGCCTAGAAAAATGTGTTCCACAAAGAATAGGATTCTTGTGCCATTTAGACAAACATTTGAGTCGCCCTATCCCTAAGCATCGCGACGTATCAAGTGGTCATGCCCCCGGGCGACGTATGCATCAAAGGGGTTTCTGAGACCCTAATTTTGATTCATAAAAGTGAATCCCGATTCATTGCTCGACAAAAGTTGAAAGCCTTTTTTAAATTGCACGAGGAAATGGACTAACTTTGGTCATGGGGAGTTAATCACCCCATGACCCTACCTAATAAACTACTCACACATTAAATTAACTAGGCTAACTAATTTAATAAAGGAAATAAAGAACATGATTAATGACTTTGAAAGTTGGTTTTTAATAAAGATCCTATGCTAGCCTAACACTTTAATACTTGGAAAATTAACAAACAACCATGGTAAACTTGAGTTTAAGAAGGATTTAGCTAGGAAATGAAGAACAAGATTTAACCAATAAAAACACAAATAAACTAGATTTATATGTAGAGCCAACAATTACAAGAACTATTAATGAAGAAGAAAATACAATACAATAAAAACTTACCAAGGTTTTTGAAGAAAATTACACTAGAAGCTTGAAGACAACAATGGAGGAGAATGACTTAAACTAAAACTAAAAACTAATGGAGGAGATAAGAGAGAGGGAGAGAGAGAGATAATTATATACACAACATTTTCTCTCACAAAAAATATCCTAAAAAATAACAAAAGTAGTAAGTTTCCATAAGTGAAAAGTGCAAAAAGTCCACAAAAATTGGTTTGAGCAATTTTGGACGGTCGTAATAATTCGGACCGTCCGAATCGTCCGAAATTTTTGGGCAATTCGATCGGTCCGTAATAATTCCGGACCGGTCCGTAATCGTCCGAAAGACTGATTTTTTACCCAACTTCGCGGGCACGCCCCGGCTTCATCCGAACTCGGAATGAGGTGATTCTTGAACCGTTGGAAAGCTCTATGAGTCTACTTTTAAACCCAATTGACCTCATCTTCATGGCCTTTGTAGAATGAGAGATATAAGTCTTTTTCTATCGGTTGGTCGGATTTCCTTGAGCCTCATAACTCTACACTTCTTGTTCCTTTGTTCCGGGCCTTCCTCGAACCTTCCAAAGCTCTTTGAATCCACTTTCAAGCTTCGGCGATTGTCCTCCACGGCATTGCGAGGTCTTGGATACCTCCGGGTACAACCGGGGATTATTTGGAGCTTTGGACATGCCTTTTAGCTCCGATTTTCTAAAACTTATCAAAAACACAACTCGCGCAAAATCAGTCGTATAAAGGCACAAAATGCACGTATGTGTGATCGCAATGAGCGAGATAAGCCCAGATATATACAACATTAGGGGCTTATCACTACTCTTAAATGGAATTATCGTAATTGGTTATGTAAAATCAAAAGATAATATTGCGGATCCGTTAATCAAAGGGTTATCAAGTGAGTTAGTTGTTAAATCATCGAGGGGAATGGAGCTGAAGCCCATAAATTAAAAGCCTCTATAACGGCAACCCAACCTATCTGATTGGAGATCCCAAGATCTAGGTTCAATGGGACAACCGAGTTATATGAGACTTAGGAGAATCACTATGGAGACTATGTCTTTACCCATTCTTATGATGCAACAGTGATGCCTGCAGCATAAAAGGTTAGGCAATGCCTTTAATGATTCTTAAACCTTGGAAAATCCAAGTAGGGTATAACAGGATACTCCTATTGAGAATCACCTATGTGGATGTAGAATGGGCCGATTCTATGAGAATGTCATGGGCGGAATTCTCTACAAAACATTCATGAAGACCAGGAGTGTCTCAGGGTCGTAATGAGCACAACCGTAAGAACTAAACTGCATTTGGAATGATCATGTGTGTTGACTATTGTCTTGGCTTACACAAACGGCTGAACAATTCAAGACATAATGTTCATTGGTTAGCTAGTAAGTCTGATAGTTATTCACAATGTGAGGATCAAAGTCAAAAGCTACCTAACCCTATACAGGAGATTTCCTACTGTAACTCTCAGAAATTTGCATCTGCATAGCACTGTTTATCCTGCCAATTTCATTCATGTGGGGGATTGTTGGAAAAACTTAGTTTTTATCCTTTTTAATTAATTATTAAAGTGGGTCCCACACGTCCATGTGGTCGGACCCACATATCTTTGCGTTCATCTTAGTTAGGAGATTAGGATCAAACTCTTGGTTGGATAAAAACAAGTTAAGGTGAATGAGAAATTGACCTTGAAAGTGCCTACATGAACATTGGTAGAAGGGGGAAAAATGTGTTGTCTCACATTGGGGAGGCATAACAAATCTATTGGGTATATGTATCCCAAGTTGGGCATTAAGGGTTGGCCCTTTGGGTCATTACAACTTTTGTTGGGGGAGAAGACATAGACAAAGTGGGCTTTGGTCCATATAACACACGCGCGCGCCGCCGCCGTCCGTCCGACCGAACCGGACCGGGTTGGGTCATTAGATAAGATGGGCCCAAGAGGTTCTTACCTTTTTACTGAATTTTATACGGACTGGGCCGGGTCGAACCAGGTCCGTTTTAGTTAAATATTTCCCTTCTCCTTACCAAAACAGTGTGTCCCAACCGAAATTTCTTTTCCCTTTCCAGTGCGTCTGTTCACGAAAAGTCATCGGACATGACTGTTCACTTCTAGCAGGTTGTGTCATGTTCCGAACAGTCGCATCTCTCCATCTTGTACCTTTCCGTTCGGGTGCCTATTTATTTATAAATAGGACCTTTCTCCTCTCATGCATTTGACATTTTTACTCTGCATCCATTTTGCACTCACTGCATTAAATTTTTCGAGAGTTCTGTATAGTTTCCTGGTTCGCCTTCCGATTAGATTGCAGTGCTAGTTTCGTCCGGTGAAAGTCGGGTATTCCTGGGAGGCAAACGCCCAAGTTTCTCCATCAGCACTGTAGTGAAGGGCGAATTTGCCTTAAGGACAGGGTATTTTAATACTTACCTTGACTCGAATCGTCTCTCGCCAATTTCCGGTGTACTGAAATTCGTCTGATACGTATTCTGACTATTCTTAATTTTGTTTTTTGTGTTAATTTCCAGATTATTTGAAACCGAGTTTCCAACACTAATTTCCTCTAAAGGCAGAGTAGGTGTAATCATACGAAAGTATTTTCTAATTTTGGTGATGATGAAACAAACAGTGACGTGGCTTACAAGGATACAAAGACATATTCTGGTCAATTGAGCAAGGGTTCAACAATGTTAACCTCTGAAGCATTGTAACTATGGTGAGTGTAATAGGCATTTGTCCTATTTTGTGGTGTTCAGGGAAAATGACTAATCTTCCTAATTCATGGAATATCAACTTTGTTGGGTTGTCAAACCTATGTGCTGCAATTGTCATTGTTTTCGCCAGGACATCTTCAGCTCGACAAAGTTGACTATCTTGGGCTATGCTTTTTGTGCTACCCACTAAGATAGATATCATTGATTAAAATATACTTCCGTATCTTTCTAGGTCAAAAAGATCCCGTAAAGCACCCATGAGCTTGCTAGAAGACTCGTTTGACGAATTACAAGATGAGCCACTCGACTTGCTTGATTAGCAAAAAACAAGGTCAACTCTTCGATCATCGGAACATCTCAAGCGGAAGCTAGATTTGGATGACGAACTAGAGATTGATCCTGAAGGGCATCTTATAATTCACAAGGAAGGAAAGAAGAAACTAAAGAGGGAGATGTCGCCTGACCCTGATTCTGATGCTTGGACCAAAGCAAGTACTCACTTGTCCACAAACTCCTCGCGGATGGCTCAAAAGTGAAGGACAACATCAAACGGTGGGTGGGCTTATGTGGGGAGTGAGTGTGGTGTCCTGAATTTCTAGATGAACCTCTGAACCTTCACTTGACCCTTTTGAGTGATGAGTAGGGCTTCCTTGGTACTCTTGCACACGTAGCACCCAGCGTTAGTACCAAACTTGGCCAGAATGTGACTAGAGAAGGCACTCCGACGGTCTAGTGAGAGATCAGAAGTAAAGAAGCACAAGAGAGAGTATAAGTTGAAAGAGAAAGTGTTGTGTACCTCTGTAGGGCTCCTTTGTTTCGTATTTATAGGCTCCTCAAGTACAGGGGCAAATCAATCATTCTGGCTCGAATGACGTCACCGAGCATCACGAGCCAGATCTGTGATCATTGCATGCGTCCTCCAATGAGGTTCGAACACGTATCGTAACTGCTCTAGGTACCGTCACGCTGACGTAGGGATAGTTGTAGCATGCACATGTGCCTTCCCAAGTTTGTCACGAGCGTTAACTGCCTCGGGTGACATCACAAAGGACGTCATCGATATCTCAGACTTCCTTCCAAGCTATCTTAGATACAATCCGTCTCGGATGGCTCGTCCGGATCATGTCTTATCTCGACCGGTTCATCTCGGATGGACCTGTCTCAGGCGACCCATCGCGTATCATTCCTTTGTTGGGCTTGATGCCCTCTTTGGGTCTTGATCCATATAGGCTAGTCCACCGAGCTCCATTTGGACTGTTTTATTTCGGCCCACTACAATAGCCCCTCAACTTCTTCCGAGACACTTGGTACCGAGAAAGGAGTTGATCATTCCTGATTGGGCCGCTCCTTCATCACGTGTCCCAAGATATTATATCCTGAGAACAAAAATTTCGTTAGGGCATCATTTCGTTGTTGCATCATGGACCGAGCCCTAGTGCCTCTAATCGCTTTGTGGTCCGCCTCAGATTGCGACCCGTGGTCATTGTGCGTTGGTCAAGATTCGAGCACGAGGATTAGGGTTTAGACACGAAAGGACGTGCCCATATGAAACGGGAGAGGATAACCTAATACGTCTCAATCAATGCCACGTGTCAAAACACCAATCACGTCAGTGGATGCCTCGTTTCCCGCGCAAACATTTAAACCCACCTCTTCCTTATAAATAGGGCATGCCTAGAGAGAGAAACATTTTTGCTTCATTTCTCACCTCGCATCAGACCTTCCAAAGCTTTTTTTCTCTCTACTTTTTCGGTGGATTTTTCCGACGAACGCCACCCACCACCATCATAGATCTCCTGCTCCCCTAATCACCACTGAAAACCGTTGCAACTATCCATCTTCCTCGCCGTCATCACCCCTTTGCAAAGTCTTTTTCAGGTAACAAAATCCTCAACCTTGTAAATTCGTACTTTTTAATCTTCGATCTTCTTGTTATTTTGATGTTTTCAAGTTGTTTTCTGAACTTTGGCTTAACAAACAAGGGTTTTTCTCATCGTTGATAGCCATTAGAATGGCGATGAACAATGGAAAACTTATAATCACTGTTCATCGTGTTCTTGAGTTGACATCTTCTCGAGTCCCTTCATTTCACTTTTCGATCTTTTGTCCTTTAAATCCAAAACAAAATCTCATCTTTAATCTGAAATCGTGAATCCAGGTCCTGACTGAGACGAGTCCCAAGCCATTTATAACCTTTTCACAATTTGGTCTATCCGTGACATATCACATGTCTCAGATCTTATTAACAATTAGATGAAGATAGGAACGAGTCAGGAAATACTCGAGCTCACTTAGCCATGTAGTCTCCTGAGCCATTTTTAGTTCACCACCAATTGTGGCCAATCGGGTTTCACCCGTGCACCTTTGTCAGGTTTTAGTAGCCCTAGAGCCAATCGACATCTCCTCGGGGAGCTCCAACTGAACCGATAAGTCGGAGGTCACTATCGCTACTTCTTTAACCGAGAAACTCGCTCTCCCGGAATTGAGATGGCCTTTGTCGACTTAGGAGTGGACCAAATTGACCTCGGTCCACTCGACTTTGTTCCTTCCAATGAGAACTTCGCAAGGCGTTCGGATGAGGAGGGTTCAGTTAACCAAAATGCAATTAGCAGTGACACTAAGGAGGTTGGTCCCGCAACAGAGAACGATGAAAATAGGGCAGCCGATCATGACCTGGATTTCCAACCCGAGGCACCCTCTACAGAGCTAGGGAATAATGAACCTAAGGCCTAATTTGGCTTAAAAGTGGTTTTTAAATTATTGGTTTTTTCATTTTGATTTTGTTCAATTTTTTTTGCATTTGTTCGTTTCGCGTCAAGATTTTGTGGTTTATGAATTCCTCTCGACGAGACGAATCTAACGAGTATAATATTGTGGTCAAAATTCAATTTTTTTTGAATAAAGCCAAAATAGGTGGATTATTGGCGAATAATCCACCTATTTTGGCTTTATTCAAAAAATTTTGAATTTTGACCACAATATTATACTCGTTAGATTCGTCTCGTCGAGAGGAATTCATAAACCACAAAATCTTGACGCGAAACGAACAAATGCAAAAAAAATTGAACAAAAACAAAATGAAAAAACCAATAATCTAAAAATCACTTTTAAGCCAAATTAGGCCTAAGACTGAGAACTAGAGTTCGGAGGCTCAAATTTTAAAACTGAAAAAAAGCCTAACCCTTATCTCAGTTACTTATTTTATATACTATTCAACAAGCCAACATGTGAACAATGTAAAATTCTAAAGTATAAAAATTTTCAAATTTTTTTTTGTATCGAATTAAAGATCTCCATTAGTAGTTTAATTTGCTGCAAGCAAAAATAAAAAATTATATACGGAAGTACTTTATTTTTTGATTTGAAGGATATTGTAAAACAACTGAACAAACCAACAATGTAAAATTATAAAGTATAAAAAAAATTCAATTTTTTTCTATCGAATTAAATATCTCTATGTAGTAGTTTAATTTGGTACAAAAATAAATAAATACTTATATGTGGAAGTACTTTATTTTTTGATCCGAAGGAAATTACATGGGGGTAGGGAGGTAAATTGAGAGGCTAATCCCCCCGACTAAACATAGACACCCCTCCCCCGACTTATCAGGGAGGGGCATGACTAACTAGTCCGTCGGCTAATTAGTCAGGGGTTGATTTTGGCGGTCAAAGCATGGGCGAGGTGTGGGACCATGACTAAATAACCCAATCTTCCTCTTCCCTCTTTCATTTCCAGCATCCAAACTAGCTCTTAATTGACAATATTGTCAGCCTTCGAATTCAAACTTCAAAGTCCTTCACGAAAACACGAAGATTGTTGCCTTATTTTCATTTAGCGTCAGGCCAGACTTAACAGAAGTGAAACAGAAAACTGAAGCGTGAGGTAACTTAAATGGGGTGATTTTGGATCGAGCACTTAAGGACGTCCGATCGACTTGATCTTCGCGTAGGCCCCTCGAAATTTGATTTTGAGATGAATGAACGGCTCGGATCTTCCGTATGAGACCCAAAAGTGGGTCCCCGAGACCCATCTGTGCACCTGTGCACTCTCATCTGTCCCCGTATCTTTATTCTATTTCAAGTACTTCAGAGGATGCCTCTATAAATGCCTTAAAACCAAAGAGTAGGCGACAGTAATTTATTATCCCCTATTATTCGCGGTTGGCCAGACCGTCGCCTACCTAAAACCCTGGCCAAGCCTACTGTGGGGTTCAAGACGTAGGGTTTCTGCACCACTCTCTCTTCCGCCATGCAAGGCCTCGATATGCAAGAACCACCACCGTACTCCCTACGTGATTCCGACGACTTCTGCAATTCCATTCTTTCTAGATTCAGCAACTCGATGGAGGAGCACCACCAACACCTCTGCACAGTCATCGGCGCAATGTCTCAGGAGCTCAAGGACCAAAACCTCCCTCTCACCCCCATCGCCTACTTCGGCGCCACGTGTTCCTCCCTCGACAGCCTCTCGTCCGAGCCCGACCCGGCTCCCCACGTTCTCGATTCACTCCTCACTGTCCTATCCATGCTCCTCCCTCGTGTCTCTTCCGCTATTTTGAAGAAGAAGATCCAGTACGTGTCGGACGTCGTCGTTCGCGTTCTGAATTCGAAATCTGTAAATCCTGGTGCAACAGCCTCGGCGATGAAATGCGTTTCGCATTTGCTGATCATTGGAGAGAAGTTCTCCTGGTCTGATGTATCACCCCGTTATAAAATTATTGTTGATTACGTGACTGACGACCATTCAAAGGTGATGTGTTTGTAATTCCCTTTTTCTAGTTGGATGCGACAGTTGGTGCATACTTTGCTGCAAGTTTCATCTTTTTTTCTTTAGTCTTGTGATAGTTCCCGAATTTCCGACACCTGCATTTGCCATGGCTTTAATGCTTATATATGTTACTGGAGAAAAATTATGGATTTGAATATGAGCTACATCTTTAATGAAAAAACGTATCTATACAGGGACGGACACAAGAACTTAAGGTTGGGGTCAGCTAAAGATAATGCGAACATTATAATTCAAACAATAAACATTGTTTGAGGGCAAGTGTGAATTTTTCAGAAATTTTTAGGGGGCAAACGGCCAATTTTTCATTATCTCAATTGAAGTAATGAGCCTCCCAGAATTATGAATTGGTCCAAGTGGCGATAGCAATTTCCTTCTGAATGTCCATAGAGTTGTCAAATGAGCACCTATGGATAGTAAGGAGTTATTTCTGAAGTTTGGTCCTATGAAATATGTAGACTGCACTTTTTGTAAGCTTATAATTTACATAAGACTCCGGATGATGCTAACTCCAAAGTGTTGGTGCACAGGTTCGGCAACAGGCTCATATTTGTCTTCGTGATGTCCTTTATAGTTTTCAAGGAACAGTGGTGCTAGCACCTGCTAGTGAAGCTATCACAAACATCTTAAAAGGTTAAGTGCTGCTTGCGGGTGGATCAGGTGCAAGTGCTTCAGAAGGGCCCAAAGGAGCTCAGGAGATACTCTATGTTTTGGATACTCTTAAAGATTGTCTTCCTCTTTTGTCCTTGAAGTTCTCGACTAGCATCCTGACGTACTTCAAATCTCTGTCGGAACTACAACAACCTGTCGTTAGCAGGCGCATTACAAACAGTTTGAATGCACTTTGTCTCCACCCAAATTCAGAAGTTTCTCCTGAAGTGCTGTTGGATCTGTTAAGTGCATTGGGTCTTTCTATATCTGCAAATGAGATGTCTGCAGATGACATGGCACTCACTGCTAGGCTGCTCGATGTCGGAATGTCAAAGATTTATGCTCTTAACAGGAAAATTTGTGTCTTCAAACTACCTCTCGTCTTCAGCGCACTTGGAGGTTTGTTTTCTCTTGCAGTTATTTCCCCTTCTTAAAAATTGTTTATCTGGTTAATGATATGTTTCTTGGAATTGGGACATGCACTGAAGTTTGTGTGTAATCAAATTTCAGGGACATTGTGACATAGGTGAATAAATTAGTAGTATGTTTCTCACATTGTTTTCCTTGTTCTTGTTCCCCCCAGATGTTTTGGCGTATGAATACGAGGAGGCATTATTTGCAGCCAAAGAAGCTTTCAAAAATCTAATAAATGCATGTATCGATGAAAGCTTGATCAAACAGGGAGTAGATCAGATTATGACCAGGGAAAACGTAGACGCAAGAAAATCTGGGCCAACCATCATTGAAAAAGTTTGTGCAACTATAGAAAGTTTATTTGACTATCGCTATGCTGCAGTCTGGGACATGTCGTTTCAGGTTGCTTCAACGATGTTTGATAAATTAGGTATCTTGCTTATGGGCATAGTCTTCTCTGTCAATTACTTTAGCTTTGTGACTATGTTACCATGCTACTCTGGAAAAGGAAACATAAGGGAGTAGATATTTGTACTGGAGAAACAACCTTTGCTGCAACGTTTGATTATAATTTCCCCATGTTCTGTCCAGATGTACTTGTATATTGTCCGTGCAGATTATTGATCTCTCAATTATAGTAAAAAACTGCTCTTTCAGGTGGATATTCATCTTACCTATTGAAGGGCACGCTTAAGAACCTGGCAGATATGCAGAAATTGCCAGATGAAGACTTCCCTTACAGAAAGCAGGTAGTTTTTTTGGTTTCCCGACACCCCTTTTCGTGGACTTTGATTGCATGATCTTTTCATTTTTTCCCTGCTATTGATAGTTTTGTATTGGTATTATTGTTGAATCAGTTATTGTTTTGCTTTACAGTTGATCAATGATTTCCAATTCATTAGATTACATATTGTATTACTAACTCTAAATCAGGAGTCCCATATCGGTTTTTTCTATTGTATCTTGAGCAATGAAGTTTTTCTGAAGCAAGCAATGAAGTTTTTTTTTTTAATCTAGCAAAGTTGAAAATGGTATTTTCTGTTTAACAAATTAAGGAGTTCCATAAATATACCAGAGCTTAAAGATGCCATGTGCACCATTCAGGATATAGATTCTGATATATTTTATGGATGCTAACAGAGGTTGCCATGAAAGTTATTGCTTTGTTGGTTACAAGTTGAGCTTGTTGAAGAAAATTTAATAATACACTGTACTCTGGTTTGTGTTTAACTGCTCATTATTTCTATGGTCATTGAAGTACTGGTTTACTTATTAATATGCAGCTGAATGAATGCATTGGATCAGCTCTTGGTGCCATGGGTCCTGAAACATTTTTAAGTGTCGTACCTCTAAAGTTGGAGGATGAAGATCTATCTGAGGCGAATGTCTGGCTCTTTCCAATATTAAAGCAATATATTGTCGGTGCCCGTTTAGACTTCTTTACAGAGTCTATTTTGGCCATGCTAGAAATTTTGAAGAGGAAATCTCGAGCGGTACGGTTTTTTATTTTTATTTTTTATTTTAAATTTATTGTGATTTTGTTATTGTTTGCTGCACGTTTTAGGTGATTTTGACTTATTTTTGTCAGCTTAAGCAAGAAGGGAGGACTTATTCATCAAGGATTGTGGATGGACATGTATACTCTCTGTGGTCCTTGCTGCCTTCTTTTTGCAACTACCCTCTGGATACAGCTGAAAGCTTCAAGGACTTAAAGGAGGCACTATGCAGGGGTCTTCATGAGCAACTTGACATACGTCCAATTATATGCTCCAGTTTGCAGATCCTCATCCACCAGAACAAGAGAATTGTAGAAGGAAAAGGTGATCCTTCTGGTAGTGAAGCAAGCATTCCCAGACAGCAAGCTATGGCCCGTTATACACCACAGGTTGCAGCTGATAATTTGGAAGTGCTGAAGAAGTCTGCTTGGGAGTTACTATCTCTCCTATCCAAAATCTTCATGGAAAGTTCAAAGGACGTGGGAGGATGCTTGCAGGTACTTCTACACTGCCATCTCAATCAGAAACCCTCGAGTGCATGCAGAGCTGCCATTGCAAATGGATTTTCATTTGTCTCCCGCCCCGTGCTCGTTAGGATTTCGTCATTGTCATGTAATAATCTGTATGGAATGACGTGGGTAATTTTTTTTTTTTTACTGGGAAATGATTCACCCTCCCTAATGTGAGGCATAATGAGGAGTGTGAGAAGCTAAAAGCTAAATGACTCACACTTCCCTTTTCCTTCGAAGTTATTTTAGAAGTATCTCTATGTACCGATTAATTCATTCATACAAGCTTACATATAGACTATGTTAACATTTTATGTTGAGCCATCAAAAGATGCACGTACAAATGAATATGCTGTGGGAAACGATTCACCTCAAGAGTTATTCGTTTTCTTTAGCTAGAAGTTTACATTCCCGTATAGGTTTATCGGTTTTTTTCCTGTCTAGAAATATTGTCTCGAATGGTTTTTATGGTGGATCAACTATTATATCTGCTATTTGAGGAACCTGGGTAGCATAGAAAGGTTATTTCTCAGAGAAATTGAGAGGGCATGTACCTGTTTCAAATAAATTGGTACAATTCTACATAAAGCCCTTGGTCCCAATTACATGGTGTTAGTGGTCTGGTTGTTCTAGTTGGCTTTATATCTTCTTGGGCCTTCATGCCTTTTTCATGTTATATTCCATTAGGAGACATGGTCTAAAGCAGTGGTGCTTGCTACTGGTTAGAACGCCCACCAATAGTTGGAATATATTCATTATTAAGTGTTTGCAGAACTTATTACTGTGGTTCAGATTTTTGTTGGATTAGGTGATTCTGACATATGCATAATTGTGGTGACATCTTTCAAACTGCCTGCAGATCACAATAGGCAAGCTTGCTTCAATAGCAGAGAAAAAATTTCTGTCAAGGATATTAAAAGATAGAATGATGCGGCTCTTGAAAGTTACTCAAGAAGCCGGCAAAGCAGAAAACTCTCGAAGTTCCAATCTGATGCAGATTGACAACTCATCAAATGAAAGTTCACTATCACTAGAAAGGTGCCCCTCTTGCCCCTGTATGGCAGCTCCTTTGATAGGATATTCGGCATTGTGACATCTGGAATTTGAAAATATATGGACAATATGTTTGATATGTGACAGTTGTTATTTCCTGCAAGTGTAGGGCACAGTTTCTTGATTTGGCACTGTCACTCTTGCCTGGTTTAGACACTGAGAAGATCGGTTCCTTGTTTGGCTCCATAATGCCTGCATTAAAGGTTTGTTGATATCTCTGTTTGGCGATGGCACCTTCAGCTGTGTGGGGGAAGATCTTCTTGGTGTTTTAGTACTTTTTCAAGTTATTAATTATATAGAACCACTGAATGGCAGGATGTTGAAGGATTGGTTCAAAAGAAGGCATACAAAGTTCTCTCAGTTATTCTCAAGGTATTACCTGTTAGTTTTTTTGAAGAAGTCCTACAAATTTCAATTTTCTTCTCAATATTCATGGTAGTTTGTACGTGATAAACGGGGAAAATGAAAATTACCAAAACGCTTTAACCCCAAAGTATATCCCTTCATACTAAATTACGAAGTTCCATCTCAAAGTGAGAGGAGCAGATACAAACTGTGCAGACTTCCTTTTTCAGATATACTATGTTTTTCGATCCATTGGAAAGAATGCTCAGACACTTACAGTGAGGCTGCATCTTGCTGAATTTCTGATCATTCGTTATCATGATTATTTTTCTTCAACAGAACTCTGACAAATTTCTTGCTACAAAACTCCAAGAGTTGCTTACTGTGATGATTGAAGTGCTTCCTTCGTGCCATTGTTCGGCCAAACGCTACCGGCTTGATTGTTTGTACTTCATAATTGTCCATGTGTCAAAGGTATTGATCTATACACCTCTCTACTCATTTGAAAATTCTACGAGGGGAGCAAATTTGACCATATGTGGTTAAAATGCTGTATGATTTTCACCAATCTTTTTTCTTTTGCTACAGGATGATTCAGAGAAGGGGCCACGTGACATCATTAGTTCTTTCTTAATTGAAATTGTACTTGCACTGAAAGAGGTATCACACATTATCTGCTTGGAAGTTTAGGTTGACAAAGCATGGTTGAAAATTCTTTGTTTGTACTTAAAATTCTACTAATTATCTAGTGAGTTCTTTATTGGTACAGCAGAATTCGGTGACATGGTGCACTTTTAGTCATTGTTTACCTCATAATCTAGATTCTCTAGTGTTCCTAGATGTAGCTGAACAGGCCTGTCATACTGCAATTCTCCTGTATAAAGTGGGCAGTATTTTTTATGCTTCTTTTTTATGTTGGCCATGGTATCTATCTTTTGAGGAGATAGATTAGTTCATTGGTCATTTTGTGGGAACCATGAAAATAACATTAAGGACATCTAGGTGTGGATTACAGTACATACCGATATGCTGGTAAATCTCTTTTGACAATATTCCTCGCAGGCTAACAAAAAAACAAGAAATAGAGCTTATGATATGCTTGTCCAAATTGGCCATGCCTGTGGGGATGAAGAAAAAGGAGGAAAAAAGGAGAACTTGCACCAATTTTTCAACATGGTAACATATCTGTTATCTTTGATTTGGATTGATTTGAATCCTTGATAGTGGAATTGAGTCTTCTTGATAACTTTTATGGTCACAGGTAGCTGGAGGCCTGGCTGGCCAGACCCCTCATATGATCAGTGCGGCAGTGAAAGCCTTAGCTCGCTTGGCTTATGAATTTTCTGATCTTGTTTCTGCTGCTTACGACCTTCTCCCATCTACATTTCTCCTCCTCCAGAGAAAGAACAGGGAAATTGTTAAAGTGTGTCCCCTCTTTACCATATGCATTTTGGCCTCCTCGCTCCTGTTTGAATAATTAACCAATAGATATTTAATAGATCATCATTCTTTTGTGTTTTTGTTCGGAGATTAGATTTCCTTGTTTTTGCTTTTGGTGTAGGCTAGTCTTGGTCTTATGGAGGTTTTGGTAGCCAATTCACAAGCTGAGGGGTTGCAACTCTACTTACATGGCATGGTGGAAGGTCTACTAAAGTGGGAAGATGGGACCAAGAGCCATTTTAAAGCTAAGGTATTGTTTCGCTTAACTTGGCATTTCAGTTGGTGAGAGTAGTAACTAATTGTTACACAGCTTTCCATACCCGAAAGCTTGTATTCTGTTATCAAATGGATAATAAGCCTTGCTTGGTTTTCCTGGTTACCTTCAATAATTTATTACCCTCTGTTCAGGGTGTCCCTTATTACTTTTATCATTCACGACCCTCGTGCTTCAGGATTACCATATTTTTCAAGTAAATCCTGAGAAATTAGAAGTGAGTATATTTTAGTAGATTGGAGTTTGATTTTTTGTCTCTTAATCCAGTTCCTTTTGGTGTCCCCGCTACAACTTGGTGGTGTTCCTACGAGGTCTTAGGAAAATTTGGCTGTTACCATTATTCATGATCTACAAACTCAGCCAATCATGACTTGTCTCTTAGTGGTACCCCTGGGTTTTCTCTTTTTTCTTGTCTCTTTTGTGCAACCTCTAACGGATGCAACTCAAATCATTTAAAATGATTTAATTGCAAAAATGGATATGAGATTTTGTTGTGAAATGTTTTTCTAATCCCTTTTACTTTCCAGTTGAATTTGAAATCACTGCCTTGTTTACTCTGCAGATTAAGTTACTCCTTGAAATGCTTGTCAAGAAATGTGGTCTAGATGCCGTCAAGGCTGTAATGCCTGAAGAACACAGGAAACTTCTCACTAACATACGAAAGGTCAAGCTTAAACCTCATTTAATGACCATTTATATCGGATTCAATTCAAACTTGCTGTATTTTGTCCGTCACAATGCAGATTAAGGAGCGGAAAGAAAGGAAAGTTGCTGTGAAATCTGAGGAAAGCAAGAGTCAACAGTCAAAAGCCACTACATCCAGGTTGGTCTACTAAACCGACACGCGAAGCAGTGAACAAGTAAATACCATATACCTTGTTTTCTGTTGGAATCGTATGGAGGCCCAGTTTCTACTGATGGCGTGTCCACATGTAACATGATGGTAGCTGGTTGAGAAGCTTTGTGCTTCTGCCTTACACACGGAAGATTGGATTGCCTGAATCATGAGTCTTATATACGCTGTTTCTATCACCTCGTAATAATCATATTGATAAAAAGTCCTTGAACGATTTGAAATGGAAATCAAGAAAAAAAATTGGGTCATAAAAACAGAAACGCATGAATTGCTTAAGAAATTATTTCAGTTAAAACGCCGTGCGACTCGGAGGACATAAGACTTCTTGGTCAAGCCAAAAAGACAGTTTCTAATTGTGTTGGATGTTGTGCAAGTGTGCAACCCAGGCTTTAATGGAAACCTATTGGTGCTTCCGTGCTTCTGGGGGCAAGTCCCATATTGAAATTTTGTAGTTTTTTTTGGGTAAATCAGCTTGAAATAGAAAAAAGAAAAGAAAAGAAAAAGATAATCGAATATACAGCCTACAAAGGGCGTACCCTAGGGAGGAAAAGAAAAGAAAAGAGTGGGAAGGCCAAGATGGCTACAATGGGATAAAGTTCTATCACACCAGGGACTGCCTAACAAAATAACTTGGCCAAATAGCAAATAGAAAATTAAACAGTAATTAAGAAATTGTTTCTAATCCATCTAGGTAGAGGGACAAGAGACTCAAAACGTCAATGTTGAGACTCTTCAACTGATCGATGAGCTATATGAGTTGAACTTCAAAATAGTAATAGGAAATGCTGAAATGACCCTCCTGCGTGGTGCCTAGAAGATGAGCTCAATGGGCAAGGCCAATGAGAGTAGACCGACTTACAGGACAGCCCCCTCTAAATAGGCCATCCCAACGCAGTGGGTTGATTACAGACAACTCCTTGCCAAGACCATTTCAAAGAATGAATTAGCTACCTTAACATGAAACCAAATTGAAATCTGGGCTCCATCAAACGAACAGCCCTCTGACTAGTACCCAATCATAACCGAATGCTATATGAGAAAAAACAAGCACGTGAGTTGGTTCCAGTGACATCCCCAACTGGATGGGTGCTCAAACAATGAAACGGCATGTTAGCCCCAAAACTTCAGGCACAAAGCCCTCCATGTTGCTGTAACACAAGGAAACTGCATGGATAAATTACGAAGGAGTACACCTGATTAAATCCCAGGGACATCTTCAACTGGGTAAACATAACACTACCGTCTACAAAGATAGTTTTTTTTATCAGAAGTTTGCCCCTCAGTTTTCTATAGCTCAAATGCAAATAGCCCTTTTTAAGTTATTTAATATCCTTGTGAAATGATGCTTAATATTTTAATCAAGGGTGCTAGTTTTAAGGGGCTTCCCTTGGTTTTTTCTTTTCGAAACTGCTTGTATTTGATGCGACTTAATTTTTGTGCATTGGTTTTCAAATACGAAATTTTCAGTTGGTTGTATCGGCTGTGTCTTCTAACTCCCAGTTTCCTCTACAGGCAGAGCAGGTGGAATCATACGAAAATATTTTCTGATTTTGGTGATGATGAAACAAACAATGATGCAGCTTACAACGATACAAAGACATATTCTGGTCAATTGAGCAAGGGTTCATCAATGTTAACATCCGAAGCATTGTCACTCCGGTGAGTGTAACAGCCATTTGGCCTATGAAGAATGAAGATTTATTTTGAGGTGTTCAGGGAAAACAACCAATCGTCCTAATTCACGGATTATCAACTTTGTTGGGTTGTCAAACCTGTGTGCTGCAATTGTCATTGTTTTCACCAGGACATCTTCAGCCTGACGAAATTGACTATCTTGGGCTGTCCTTTAAGATAGATATCATTGATTAAAATGTACTTCCGTATCCTTTCAGGTCAAAAAGATCCCGTAAAGCACCCAAGAGCTTGCCAGAAGACTCGTTTGACCAATTAGAAGATGAGCCACTCGACTTGCTTGATCAGCGGAAAACAAGGTCAGCTCTTCGATCATCGGAACATCTCAAGCGGAAGCCAGATTCGGATGACGAACCAGAGATTGATCCTGAAGGGCGCCTTATAATTCACGAGGAAGGAAAGAAGAAACTGAAAAGGGAGATGTCGCCTGACCCTGATTCTGATGCTAGGACCAAAGCAAGTACTTACTTGTCCACAAACTCCTCGCGGATGGCTCAAAAGCGAAGGAAAATATTGGACGGTGGGTGGGCTTATGTGGGGAGTGAGTACGGTAGCAAGAAGGCAAGTGGAGATGTGAAGAGGAAAGGTAAGCTTGAGCCATATGCATATTGGCCACTTGATCGAAAAATGATGAGCCGTAGACCAGAGCAACGGGCAGCTGCAAGGAAAGGTATGGCAAATGTGGTAAAGTTGTCGAAATTTTTTGAAGGGAAGAGTGTGTCAAATGCACTTTCCATCAAGGACATGAAGTTTAAGAAAGGTAAAAAGAAAGCAAGCCAAAAGAAAAGTAGGCGATGAATGTGAGTTTAGCTTCTGAATATTGCCAAGAGACTCCCGCTGCTGTTGGGTGGTCACTTGGGCGTTTTTGACTGTTAATATGCTAATTTTATTTTATTTTGTTCTCCTGTATGTTGTGTAATGGAAGAAACAAACCAATTTTCTGAGTTCTACATTTTGCTTTTTGTGCTCTATTTGCGCGTTTCTTACATGTTAAGGTTTTCAAGGACCTGGTGTTGATAAACTACTGATTCTTTATTCTATAGAGTGCGTAGGATTTTGATTGATGTTCTTAAAATATTTGCCCAGCGGGAAAACCAGTGTTTATATAATTAAGTAACTCATCTGCTGAATCGGCCCAATGATCTTGAAATTGCTGGAGTTGGATGGTATCGCAGGGAACTTGAAGGACCAATGTTAAAGAGATATGCACACTGCATTTGACACTTGAATGGTACTACAAGTTCCCATTACCTAGTTTTTGCAAAGCGGTGATCGAATTGATAATCCAGGGATCTTGAAGAAATCTTAATGCATCAGCGCTACTTAAGCATATCTCCATGGCTAGGCCGGATTAGCAGATACTGTGGTTGCTTACTCAAAATGGCCTGAATGACAGGTGCATAGCCACTATATTTATGGGTCTTACCGTCTCCTGATCATCATGCATACATGCATTTAGCTCGAGTAGGGAGTCAGAAGCTCTCTGTCAGCCTGTTAGTTAGCCTTTACTTTGATGGGTTTGAGGCCGATGATGGGAATTGGAGGACTAGGAGAGAGAATGTGCAATCACAAGAGAACTGGATTTCCAAGCATGACCATCAATTGTCGCAGTATCAATTGTCGATACACCTGTAAAAGTACCAGCTGAAGCGCCGCTTAGAAGGGCCAAAAGTGGGATAACTACGGAGGGAATTCACTAGTTTCCTTCTTATCTAGAAGGCCAATTGCCTTCTGTCTCGTTTACAAATTAGAAAGGCCAAAGATTGCAGAAATCCTGCGAGATCAACGTCCAATCAAAACATGATTATAGAGCATCCGAAATTGTGAAATCAAATACCCAGGAAAGTGCAAGAAAAAGCTTACCCAAAAGTTACTAAATGTAGAAATGACGAACAAGTTTCAACAACATGAATTATCTGAATTTATGCCACCAGTGGAGATGGATGTGGGAGAGATTGTGTAGAGTAGTTTGAGGTGCTGAAACTGGTACTTGACATTCTACATTACCCAAAAAATAAAAATAAAAATTAAAGTAGGGGTTTTTTCTTCTTGAAACTAATTACCAGCTAAGTTCATTTTGTGAGTATAGATCAAAGTTTTCTAGCTGAACTTCTAATTATTCTGCCTCCAAAGAAGAATGGCAACGTGAAATGTGAAATATAAGTGAAGTCCTATATACTCCTGTATTTTTTTTTCCTGTCAAACAGTAGGATGTTAGGAGGAATTTTATATATTATTGCATAATGACTTTTCGTGAGGAGATTCGAGATTGCGGCGAAGAATCATTTGGTAGTGATTCAAGTTTTCAATTGAGACATGTGACACAATCTTATCACATTCCATATTCGAATTATGAAGAACTAAATCTTGCTAAATCTTCTTCTTATTTTTCATAATAGTGTGAAATAGCTTTCCAATCCTGTTTTTATTTACCTCTTTCTATATTTGTATCTAAATCATTATTTAAAGTAATATCAAACATATGAATATTAAAAAATGACCAGTTAATCTCCGCATGATTTGTGCCTTTACAGTGTGAAGGAAACGTGTAAAAAAAGTAACCATAAATTACTTGCGATATTTGTGTACTAGGGTTTGCCCGTGCCTAAAGGCACGAAGCAATGCGTTCTGAACACAGTTTAATTGATTAATTGAATTAGGCTTCTCTAACATACCAATGAGACCGACTTCTCCTAGAAGTAGTGTTCTTAAAGAAGTTTTGAAAAGAGTTCATCTAATAAATGGGCTTAGCCAAGTACAGAACATATCAAATTAATGCGGCATTAAATTAAAAATTGTTAAAAAAAATAGAACATTTGCAGTTATTCCCCGCCAAAAGACAAAACACACAATGTATTGAACACAACCTAAGTATAATTTTCTATTCTGATGAATAAACTATACATATCGCCAGATAAATTTTTCAAATAGACCTCAAACATGGCCCATCAAATTAATTTAAGAAAAATTGAATTTCACAACAAAATAAAAAAGTACGTTCCAACCAATTAAACAAAACCTATCTAATTTCGTTCAATGCACTTTAAACAAAAGCAAAATTACAGGTCTCTATGCTCAGCATGGGCACATCTAATATTGAGTAGCTTCAATTTCTTCATCGTTAATCAGAACATCTTTGTATCCCCTTGCTTCTTCATATTAAGTACCTATTTGGAGCATGCACAACAATCTAGTCATTACAATTATCATGAGAAATGTGCAAGACTCTAAAGAAAATTTAAATATGGTACCTGACACACTAAAAATTATAAAGGATATGCCTATTGCCTACATTGTATATTCTTTCAGCTAAGAAACTTGAGAGAGAGAGAGAGGATCGACACAGTCAATGGTGGTCATATCTATGTCAGACATGCTAGTGATACATGGGGATATGTATGGGACATGTAGAGTGGCACGTTGATTGTTTAATCCCTCCCTCCCAAAATAGTTGGGCTTTTTTGGCAACCGTGCATTTGCACGGAAAAAAATTTTAAGGGCCTCATTCAATAATCGGCACCAACAGATTAGAAACATAACCTTCTCTACTAAAAAAATGTGAAAATTTTGAAATATAAAGCATATTGGGTTTCATTCTTTTAGTTATATGGATTAGCAACAACAACAATAACAATAACATAACCCATTTAGTCTCCAATAATTGGGGGTATGGGCGGGGGATGGATAGGAGACAGACCTAACCTTCGGCAATAAATGCACAAAGTGGTTGCTCCTAGAATACCACTGAAACAGATGGATTGGAGACAGACCTAACCTTTGGCAATAAATGCACAAAGTGCCGCAGCCACGTAATACCATCTTGAAGCGATTGGTGCCCCTATACCGTCAGCGTTCTTTGTCGGGGTAATCATGTCCTCAAATCAAAGCCAAAAGGCATCAAAGAGGGCAGACCCAAGAATTATTTTGATTTATGTGCACATTACCATTTTTTTTCACTCAGCATCCAGAGTATTGGCGTTGCACAATGTTATATGGATTAGCAAGAAAACCTAATTAAAAAGGGGTAATTGTTCTAAAGTCCAGAAGTGTGGACTTATTGTGTCATTTGGTCCATGTTGAAGTTTTATAAGGTCTAAGGTCTACCAATTTTTTTTTATAGAATTTAGACACTTTCAAAAGGTACTCTAAGGTTTAGGTTTTAGGGTGCACTTTCCTATTATAGGGTTTTAATAGTTTAGGCAATTTCATAGGGTACTCTAGGATTTTAGACACTTTCATAGGGTACAAACTTTTTTGACTCTTTCATAGGGTACCCTAAGGTTTAGATTTTAGGGTGCACTTTCCTATTATACGGTTTTAGTGGTTTAGGCACTTTCATAGGGCACTCTAGGATTTTAGGCAATTTCATAAGGTATAAAACTTTTTGGCACTTTCATAGGGCACCCTAGGGTTTTAGGCAATTTCATAGGGTATAAACTTTTTTGGCACTTTCATAGGGTACCCTAGGATTTAGGTTTTAGGGTGCACTTTCCTATTATAGGGTTTTAGTAGTTTAGGCAATTTCATAGGGTATCCTAGGGTTTTAGGCACTTTCATAGAGTACCCTAGAATTTTAGGCACTTTTCACAAGGTAAAAACTTTTTTGGCACTTTCATAGATGTACATACCAAAAAAAAAAAGATGACAGCGTTAGGACTTGATAGGCTATAAACTTGTTTGGTGGATTAATAGAGTTATAAATTCTCTGTGTATGACATTTGAACAAGTTGCCCAAAAATAAAAGACGGAAAAGAAGTTGATTTTATTGATAAGTTCTTTTATTGTCAGCCCAATAGACTGACAATAAACAAACAAGAAGATTTAAAATTTTAAAAAAAAAAAGCACTTGTTGTATTGCTTTAATAGTTTAATGAAATTTCGTCTTATTTCTTTAAAATAAAAATAAAAACATTTACAACAAATTGCAAAGTACTTTTTGTAAATTTTAATATTTTTTATGCACTTATATCACTTTTCACACATTTTAATATATTTTTAATTTTTAATGACAACTCAATAAGCTGGTTTTAGAATTTTCTTATGAGTATTTTTTTCCCAATTTTTTATGAGGAATCTCCATTCGTTCGCAAGTTGTCCACCCATACGGAAAGTCAGACGATTTTCGGATGAAAAAATACAAAACCCCATACTTTACACTCAATTACTAATCACATCCCAAACTTCGACTCATTTCAATTTACCTCTCAAACTTAAACTTCGTTATTCAAAATAACTCATTCGGTCCCAATCCATTACCTCACTAACAGTAAATGATGAGGTGGACGTTAATGGAGAGTAAAAACCGTTAGTGCGAGCACAAACGCCCCAAAACGATGTAGTTTTGGGGCAGCCCAAGGGAAAGAATGAAAAAACTAAAAACTAAAAACCCCTAAAATCAATCTCTCTCTCTCTCTCTCTCTCTCTCTCCTCCTAATTAGGGTTGTCAAAAAATCCCGCGAACCGTGAATCCAAACCGAACCGTAGTTTTTGATTGGGTCCATGGATTAATGGTCCGGACACGGATTGAAAAATTAGAAAACTAGGCTTTGCGGTTCGGTCTATGAATTTTCATAAAAGAACCGTAGATAAACTGAACCAGACCGTGAGAATTTAATAAATAAAATATATATTTATATATATAATATAGGGGTTTTGTTAAAATGTGCCCCCCAGGCACATGATAAGGTTCATTAAATGAGTATAATTAAACCTTTGTTTGCATGGGAAATCTAAGTTATAGTAAAAATAATTGATATAGTTCGATTTCCCATGCAAAAAGTAGTAAAAGAGTTTGTGCCTATTGTTTATAACTTAGATTTTTCATGCAAACAAAGGTTTAATTATACTCATTTAATGAACCTTATCATGTGTCTGGGGGGCACATTTTAACAAAACCCATATAATATTGGGATAAGAATTATAATTAAACATATTATTCTTAATTTTATACCCTAAATAAGTGAATGTGGTATAACTGGAAAAAAAAGTGCAAATTGTAATTAACAATTGTAATTTTGCTTGCACGTATATTAACTACTCCCGGACTCAGGACTGATTGTGGTGAAGATTTTTGTTTACTCAATTTATATTATGATGTTTCTACATCTTTTTACTACTGCTAGTGGTACTCTCTTGAATGTGAATCTCTTTGAATTATTTTGAAGCAATGTTGTTGGTGACTTGGTATTGTTTATTAAAATTTAAAAGCTACTGATGAATTTGTTCCAAAAGTTACATTGAGAATGTGAATGTGAAATATGTTTTATTTTTATTTTATTTTGTGGAATGTTATAATCCGTGGATAAACCGTGATTTTTTTTTATTGTTTTGGAACCGGACCGTAGACTTATGGTTTAGACACGGATTGCCTTACATTAGACCGTAGACTTTTGGTTTGGTCCTTGGATTTATATCAATCCACACCAAACCGAACCGTTGACACCCCTACTCTCAATCACATCTTCCTCTCTAAACCTAAATCAGATTAGGTCAAAATCACAGAACCAATTATTTATCTGAAAACAAAAATTCAAAAAAATATCTCAAACTTTTGTGGAAATAATTATTTAACTTAAAAAATTAATTTTTTAAAATTGCTTTAAAAAAAAGAAATACATCTAAAAAATTATTTCATAAATTACAATTTTCAAAAAAAACTTTATTTTAAAAAATTATTTTGGAAATAGTATTTTTTAAGAATCTTTATTTTTAAAAAATTGTTTTCAAGAATTATTTTCCAAAAATATTCATAAAAAAAACTGATTGTGATTGCTCTAAAAATTATTTTCAAATAAATTTTTTTGAAAATAGTTTTTGTTTCTATAAACTTGTTTTCAAAATTTTTTTTATTTTTAAAAGTGGTTCTTTAAAAAAATAATTTTATCGTTTAAAAAAAACTTTGACTGTTTTTGATTAAAAAAAATCCCATAAATAATCTCACGCGAATCAAACATGAGATTAGGTAGATTATAGATGAAATTAATACCAGAATAAATAGTCCAGGATTACCAATCCTAGGACAAATAGTCCAGGACTATCGTACCATAAAAAAATTATCCCAAAAATTATCCTGGGATTAAAATAGATAGGACTAATAATCCTGGGATAAAAAAAAATTATCCCAAAAAAACATTTACTTGATATAACTTTTTAGAACAAACCAATTAATTTTATAAAAAAAACATATTTGGAAAACAATTCTTGAAAACAATTTTTTAAAATAAAAATAAAGATTTAAAAAAATACTATTTCCAAAATAATTTTTTAGTTGTATTTATTTTTCTGTGATTTTGATCCAATCTGATTTTTTCCTTCGGCCGCCCCAAAACTACGTCGTTTTGGGATGTTTGTGCCCCCTCTAACGGTTTTTCCTCTCCATTAACGTCCACCTCATTATTTTCTGTTAGTGAGGTATAATGGATTGGGACGGAAGGAGTTGTTTTGAACAACAGAGTTTAATATTGGGAGATATATTAAAATAAGTCAAAGTTTGGGATGCGATTAGTAACAGAGTGTAAAGTATGGAAGGCATTTTGTATGTCCCAAAATGAAATACATCGGCACGTGAACGTTCACCGCACGTTGGGAAAGGTCTAGAAAGAAGGAAAATACTAAAAAACGGCTGATTAACCGATTTACGGTTTTTTTAAACTTTATTAAATAAAACGCATGTTTTTCAACTTAATTCCCAGACTACGTGAAGTCGGGGTTAGCAACCACGTTTTCTTGAAAACGTGTTTGGAAAACACGCTTTTTCGATAGGTTAAGCTTGATTAACCGAAAAATTAAGTTGATCGTAATCCGGTTTGAAAGCGTGGTTAGCAAACACGCCTTTCTAAAAGCGGGTTTTCCAAACCCACTTTTGAAAGCGTGGTTAGCAAACACGCCTTCAAAAATATCGCACTTGCAATATATACTTATATAGAAAGTTTATTTCTTGTCTCAATGTTTGTACGGACTTCTTAGGCAATGATTGTTGTTGTTGTTGTTGTTGTTGTTAAAAACATTTATGTATGCATTATATGAGTGAAAAAAGGCTCTAACTATAGATATGTAGCACCATATATACCTTAAATCTTATTTATCATCACATCATTCACAAGACTATTCGAAAAAAAGCAGTTCCTCATTTATTTGTCTTGATAGTATATAATCATCATATGGCACACAAAAAAGAAAAGAAATATCTAAGCATTAACGAGAGTATTGTTTCGTTGAACGCCGCTGACATGTCTTTCGAGTTAATATCAGTTACAAACTTATCGCAAGAAAAAGAAGAAGTAGAAAAAAGAGTTAATATTGGTTACAAGTCAGTTGCTCTTGTCTCATTGGATGGATGCCTGGGTGTTTTTGCTGCTAGTTCGAAGGTGCATCATACTCTGATATCAATCATCAAATGTTATAAGGGGCTAGAAGGCAACTACGCTGCAAATGGGCTGATTAACCAATTTACGGTTTTTTTTAACTTTATTAAATAATCAATTTTGTTCGGAAAAAGACAGCATCATATGAAGGCGTTGTTACCAAACCCACCTTCTAAAGGCGTGTTTGCTAACCGCGCTTTTAGAAGGCGTGTTTAGAAAACCCGCTTTCAGAAGGTGGGTTTGGAAAACCCGCTTTTAGAAGGCGTGTTTGCTAACCACGCTTTCAAACCGGATTACGATCAACTTAATTTTTCGGTTAATCAAGCTTAACCTATCGAGAAAACGTGTTTTCCAAACACGTTTTCAAGAAAACGTGGTTGCTAACCCCGACTTCACGTAGTCTGGGAATTAAGTTGAAAAACACGCGTTTTATTTAATAAAGTTTAAAAAAAACCGTAAATCGGTTAATCAGCCCTAAAAACAACAAATGGCAAGTGCACGTTCCCACCAGCCAACAGAAACACACCACGTGGATTGGGCCTCCGCTTGAAAATTGGGGAACGCGGAGTGCATGCAAGTTTGGTGCAAAACACTCCATCCGCATATTTTTCCATTTGGCACAATCTTAGCCGTTGCTAAGAGCATCACATGAGCATCACATTTAGCTCGTTTCGGTTTTTTATTTGTTTATTACAATGGGGGAAAAAAACGAAAAAACAGTGGAGTAATTTTCAAGCAATTACCAAACTGACCATTAACCAGCAAATTTTATGAGTATGAAAAAAAAAAACTAGATAATTTAACCTAAAAAGTACTATATGTTTTTACTTTTGTTATGATAATTTACGAACTAAGATAAATTCTATTAGGCTAAGTTCTCCAATGGATTTTATCAATATTTGAAAAAATTAACCTCCTGATTTTATTCATTCGTGAAGACATGCGATAAAATCTGTGGATTTTCGCATTCAAAAATCTCAAAAATTTAGAGATTTTATTAAATGTCTTCACAAATAGATAAAATCAAGGGGTTGATCCCTAAAACAAGTAAAGTAAGTCACTGGTCTGTAATATTGTAGACACCCCAATTTTGATGACTTGTGCATCCCCAATGATGAGAAGAATTCGCGAAATGTACCTTGGAACAGTTGCTTGAGTTGGATGGATCAAAAGAGCCAAAAACCCATACCCACCTGAACCGTACGGCCTGAAACGCATAACCGTACAACTTGAAATTCCATTTGCACCGTGCGGTGTTACCATGTGCATTGTACGACATACCTTTGACATCATACGACACCCATGTCTCATCAATAAGATTCCCGGGAAGCTCCAGCAGCACAAAATAATGATGATATTCATCCAAATGATGATATTCGGTAATGATGTGAACCTCTTTGTGTAAGAAACTCACTCACCTTCGCCTATAAATCCAACCCCGTCCAAACGGTTTCACAAGCGGATCAGACCATATTGAAAGGAAAACCTGAATTCCTCCCGTACAAATTCTAGTGATAACACTATTCCCTTGGAAAATCCTGTTCTTATACTCATACCCATCCTTCAAAGCCCAATTTCGTAAGGACCTGCAAGTCCCGTGCTCGCTTCTATAATCAACCAATCCCATCCATCCAGTTCTGTTCCAAGGTACAAAATTTGTTTTCGAACCGCAACAAGATGCTGAGGGGAGTCTTTGTCGGGCTCAAGGAAAGCTCCGTAGCTCTTTCTTGAGTCCAAACAGAGATATTTTAACAACATTTGAGCCTCTCGGGTTGGTGTTGCATGACCTTGCTCATTGTCATGGGATACTGTCCTTAAAATAAAGTATATTCTTTCATCAAAACCATTTTCCAAAACCCATCTTTATCAACAAATAAGTTGGTTTTACACAAAAACAGAACCTGGTTTCGATCAGATAAAAAATGATTTTTTTTGAAAAATACACTACACAGAGGCACGGTACAACACTCCCATGGCACCGTGCGGTGTGATTTTTGACACCATACGGTGTCATTGGAAAAATATTTGGCTTCCCTTGTTTTCTGGAATCCGATGCTCTGTTTTGGGGTAAAACCAGAGGGCTAAAATGTAGCTTATCCCCTCCACTTTCTGTTTTTGCGTTTATCTCCCCTCTTTAGTTAATTTCCTCACATTTATATACTTGATTACGTGTTGTTTAATTTATTGTTATTATTGATTTCCTTCAAGTTTATTATTTCATTATATACTGTTTATGTGTTATAAAGTTTTGAATAAAGCATTTTCAAAGAATAATCTCGCAAAAATTTAGTAAAGACCGAAAAATCTGCGTACGAGGTGTGCATTTTTTGAACAAAACCTTCCACGTGTGTGGCCTGGCTCTCAAACCCAAATCTCTATTTTTCGCAAATCAAACCCTTTTTCAGCAGCATAAGAGTCATTATTTTTCTAAACGGTTTCTCGAGTACCTAACATTTTCTAGAAATTAAACCCCGGGGGCAACTCTAAATTTTTCCTTTTTTCCTTGGATCACCCTTTTTCACGAACACACCCAAAAAGCGTGGATACTTCACGTTTATTACTGTCATGAACGACGACGAAGAATGAGCGGCGTTGGCGCTAGTATCACCGACAGAGACATACTGTTGAGAGAGAGAAAATATGGTCTGCATTTTCTTAAGAATTACAGGAGGCTACTTTGGCACTTTGCTAAAGAGGGTATATATATGAAAACCCTAATGAGCTTTTTACCCTTTTTACCTCACGTTTATTACTAATAGTACATAGTAATTTTTGATATTTACATAGTAGTTGGATAAAAATGAGGAAAATTATAGATACATAACTAGATAAAATGATAGTAGCGTAAAATCCGAAACTGTACCCGGTATTGGCTGGTACCGGTACCGTACCGTACTAGTAAGAAAACCGGTACTCAAGCCGATACAGTATTCAGAACGTTGCTATGTATGCTTTAGTTTGTGGTAATGTCATATACTTTTCGTTTTCTATTTAAAAAAAATGTAGCTAACATTTGTCAGTCCGAATAAACATGTAACAAATTCGTTTAGAAAATAACAATTTAAGGGTAGGAGTAATTGATACTAATTTTCATATTTATGCTATTTTCTTCTCTTATTTTTCATAAATTAGTATTGGACAATGCCTTTTTAACCAAATGAATACGTACACAAAAGATTTATTATATTTCCGACAACACATCACGTAATTATTGTTATTTTACTTCACGCTATTTAAGACCCTGTGCATAGCATGGGTTTTATTCTAGTACGTTTTTAAGTGCATTAAAACACATAGGAGTACATTTTTATTCCGCTCAAAATCACAATTTCTCCACGTATGATAAACTTCGGCTGAGATGTGGCTTTATACCACTTGCCTTTCAGGGGAAGTTTGATATCTGAGTTTATAAAGACGGTATAGTACTAAAGTCATTAATTGTAAAATACTACCCTCTCTGTTAAAAAAAAAATGGTTCAACTTTACAATTCACATCTCTCAAAAAATTGTCAATATCTTCTTATTTATACTATTTATATATACATCCAATATGGGAAGAGGGGGAGGTGTTGTACACAGCCATGTCGTACAAGGTGTTGTGCAATCCTTAGCCATTGGATTGAGTTTTGGACAGTTCAGATGTGTTTTGATTTTTTACCTGTAAAAAAAATTTTAAAAAAATGCCGAATGCATCCGAGCCATCCAAAACTCGATCCCCCGAGTCCTCCAATACAGAATAAAAAATGCCGAGCCATCCAAAACTCGATCCAACAACCGAGGAGTGCACAACACTTCCCCCGAGTCCTCCAATACAGATCTTGTTTGATATATCTCAATTAAATTTACTAAACTGGTGTTTCAAAATCGTAGAAAACTTAATAGGTTGTAAGATATAGATGATTATTTGAGTGGTCCAAAAAGTGAGACTCGAGATGGGTGTTGTCCCTTCAAGAACAGTATGGGTGCTGGCCGATCAAGACCATCTGTGGTAGGCCATAGACAACTCAAATCATACCTTATCCAAACAAATCTAAACCGTCTGCTTCCGAATAGATATGAACCATCCATGGCCGATCACAGACGATCGTGATTGGCCCAACACCTATACTGTCCCCGAAGGAACAACACCATCTCCATTCCGAAAAGTGAAGTATGACTATCTTTTTGGTATGGAAGAAGTACAAAATTCTTTTATAAACCAAAAATGTTTCGTTTACATTGGGAAGTACATTGACGTAAGTACGACCATAAGAAGAGGAAGTACAACAAGAACAATATTTGGGGAAAAAATTGTGTACAAAATAGGTACCACGTGGCCGACCCCAAATGTTGCATCTAGGCCGTTTAAACGTTATTAGACGGTTCAGATTGAAATCCTCTCTCTCCCCTATCTCTTTTCATAATTTGGACTATCCAAAACCGAAATAAATGGCCTAGATCACACGTGCATAACAACAGAGATAACACTGAAAAAATGCCCCCATATTTGGGATTGGTAAGTGTTACAGTGATTAACGACGTAATAAAAAATAAACAATGGATATAACATGATGCGTGAATTTCTGTCCATAAAAAGAAACATTATGCGTGAATTTATTTTAAAGTAAGGTTGGAGGTTGGGATTGGGGTGGTAACGAAGATAATCAAAAAACGTGGTGGAAATGTGAATTTTCTTGTTGCAATCTCAACGGAGGTAGGGTTGCAAACGAATTGTAAGGACCAATTTCCGAAGTCGTCTTGTTTTGGTAATTTCATGTGACAAAACACATATTGATATCGAGTTGTAATTTTCGAAGTAGGAGTAGGAGTCTGTATAGCCGTATAGGATTAGAGTGGAATGAATCTCTTTTTTTATATAATTTGAGAGTGAGTGTCTTCATCGTTTAGTTGCCGATCAAGTTGGTGCTTTCAGAACAAGAAGCTTGATCATGGGATCAATCGGCTTATTGATTGGGTCTCTCTAATAGTGGCACAGGCTGCAACGTGCATTTTTCAGAGGATACCGATTGATAAGAGGATTAATCGGGTTGTTGATTGGCATTGGCAAAAGTTTCGGATCTATATTGATCCGATCAATCGGCTTGCAATGCTATTGATCAATCGGCTTGCAATGCTATTGATCGAATTGGCAACTTTATAAATATATCACGTCCTTTTAAGATCTAGGGTAAGGGAGTCGGCTGAAAAATAAGATTGGAGCCGTTTGTTCTCAAAGCCACAAAACCTTAATTTATCGAGAGTGAATCTTGAAGTACAAGATCGATGAAACTTTAATCAAAGCTTCAAGAGGTTTCTACATCAATCAATAATCGAGTTTAAGTTGTTTTCCGGTGGATTTCCGAAAGAACGTTTGGAAGACTCGAGGATTTGAGGCAGCGACAATCAAATACTGGATGTGGTATACGGGGATTCTACAAGTATATCTTAGAACGATTGTGAGTGATTCAAATCATAGGGTAAGATTACTTGTAAATACACAATGATTTTATAGTGTTTGATTCCTTCACGTGGTTTTTACCCGTATTGGGGTTTTCTACGTATGTCTTTATGTTCATCGTTTTTCTTCAATTCTTATTTATTTGCTTTAATTAATTGGTAGCAAAATAGGAATTTCACGAATGGATATGCTCAATTGTGATTCATGGCGAGCTCGAGTATTAAGTTCGTTAACTTAACTAGCATAACTCAACATTCAATAACTCAGCTTGTTTTTATTGAATCGACTTGTTTGAAGATGCTCGTAAAATAAATTAAACGAGCTCGGCTCATTTACAACCGAGCCAAACTAGAGCTTAAACTCAAGTTTGAATCTCGTTTAGTTAATGAGCCGAGCTCAAATACTACAAATCTTGACATTTGCGGAGTATTGAAAAATGGATCTTGCTCGGCACACCATAAAAACACTAAAACAAACCAAACTGAGCATTAAGTCCCAATTAATTGAGGTCAGTTATATGAATAATGTTTTCTATTGAGCTCTATCAAGGGCTACATTAACGCACTCCAACACATAATTTACAATTTTTAATATATTTACATCTACTCTTATGTATTTTTTATACATTTCAATGCACTTTTCAACCTTGACATGTGCCGGACGCAAGGGTCTTGAAGGGCCCATCTGAACCGTTGATATCGGCAATTAATAACTCGGATTTTATCATGGTAATGGAGGGCTTGAATCTGTAAAGTGCCGATATAAAATCATAATCATTGGAAACACATCCGACGGCTAAAATGTCGTCTTACAGAGTTTCTTATTCCGTACCCGGGGCAAAGGTTGTAAATTCAGTGACAAAAAAGGGTACGAACGGGATTTGAAAAGACAGCATCCACTGAGGCCGACATTATTGTTTAATTAGAAACGTGAGACAACACGTGTTTGAAATTGCCTTTAGAAAAACAAAACAAAACGACAAATAGAATAGAATAATGGTACACAGAAATACCTAAAAAAAAAAAAATCCAATCAACTACCACTTGGAAGAAGGTGCAAGGAAGACGCCCTAAACCCCCATATATTCCTCGTGTGCTTTTCCACGACCCATCAACTACTCCCCTCCTACAATTACAATTTACATATATAAGCGAGAGAGAGAGAGAGAGAGAGAGAGACTTGCGACTGAAACTCACCAGCACAGAGCTACAAGAGGAGAGAGAGAGAAAGCAGAGGTATAGATTAAAAAGATAAAGCGGTTGTGTCTCCGATTCAAAAAGCCTCTGAACATTTTGCGAGGATTGGTATCGATTTTAATCTGGGTCGCCGGATAATATGTCGAGTTCGTCGGAGTTCGGGGATTCAGTAAGGTTTTCCGGGCAGAGGCTGGAGAAGTCGTCGAATTTCTCGCAGACGTGTAGTCTGTTGAGCCAGTACTTGAAAGAGAAGGGCAGCTTCGGAGATCTCGGCCTAGGTAAATTTTTTATCCCTCTTTTGGTTTTCTTCATTTTTGTGTTGTATTTTGGCTATTTCTTTGATGCTCCTTCTCTTGTTTTTTCTTATTACTGGAGTACCATTTAAATGGGGAATTACAATTTGAAAATTATTTCGTTTTATTTTTTTCCTTTTTTCTCCCTGGAAAACAAAATATGGAAACCAATAAACCCCCCCAAAACAAACTTTTTTATCAGATTATCGTTTAATTTTTTTCGCTATTTTTTAGTTTTAGTTTTCCTGCATTTTTAAAATTTATTTCTTGTATTGCGTGTTTCCCTAATTAAATTAGTGACAAAAAAGGAAAACGTGTTAATTTTCGAATTTCAGATCCGAAATTCAAGCCCTGTTAACGAAATCCTCCGAAATTCTTTACCTTTTTTACCACATCCGTTTGGCACGTCCTCAATTTTCCCCTCCTCCTTCAAACACCCGCAAAGTTGAAAATTTTCCTTATAAAGATTTGTGAATTTTCCCGCTTTCGTTCGCTCTGTTCCTATATAGGGTCCTTTTGTTGCCCATTTGAAAGACAGATCTGACGATGTATCGTCTGTTTGGGAATTTTGCAGGCATGTCGACGGCCGCAACCAACACCGCCGCCACCACAATGAATTTGTTTCCGGTGGTTGAGAAACCAGTGGCTGTTTCGACCCGTAATTCGCCTCCAATGTCTCGGAATTTGTCTTCTATGGACTTATTTCCCCAGCAATCTGGTTTCGGTTGTGGAGTTTCTAAGGATGATTCCAGGTGCGTTAGACTCCTCTCTCGCTCTCTCTCTCTCTCTCCCCCCATAAATTAGCGAGGCACCCATTATCATTTCGTTTGGAGAACTGAAATTAATATTGTAAATCGAGAAATTGCTAAGGTTTTTAAGGGTGTTTTGACAGACATATGGCCAAGGGTTTGGACCTAGTGGTTTGCTCCCTCGTATGTTTTTTTTTAGGTTCCAAACCTCCAGTGCTATCAACACTAGTGCAGCACATGACACGAGTAATCAACGGCTAGGATTTTATCTCGACAATGGACGGCTCAGATCGTGTAAGTGCTTAGACAAAATCTGAGTCGTTGATTGCGCAATCAACAGCTCGGATCTGTAGTACAGGGAACACCAGTGATTTATATGGTAGTGGACGGTGAGATTAGGTTCTAGGTTACAGTGGTATGCATTAAGGACAAAGTTAAAATGGGTTATAGCTGTGAATAGAGATAGTAATGATTCAGTTGATGCAAGGGTCTGTTTTCATTATTGATGCACGTTGAGACTACTTAGCAATAAATAAATAATTATTTGCATTTATACCTAGCTTGAATTTCGCATCTTTTGTACTGATAAATTCTGATCTCATGTGCAGTGTAAGTAAGGCAGAACCAGAAACTGCACAGATGACCATATTCTATGCCGGACGAGTGATCGTGTTCAACGATCTTCCGGCCAATAAGGCGAAGGAAGTCATGCTCTTAGCTAGCAAGGGAAGCTCCGACAATAACCCTACCAATTTGGCCCCGACACCTGTCCAAAAACCAAGCGAACTAACTAATTTGATTCCAACTAGCACGAGTACTGTTGTCCCCAATATTGGCATTAACATGATCGAAGATCGCACCCAATGCCCTCCTCAACCAATTGTTAATGGTAATCTGTTCTGTCCTTACTAAATTGCTTCATGAAGAATTGTGCGATTCTGAATCAGAAAAGAGTTAGTTGTTGCGCTCTGCTAAATGATCTAATGAGGGTTTTTCGTTGTTATTGCAGATTTGCCTATCGCAAGAAAAGCCTCACTCACCCGTTTCTTGGAGAAGAGAAAAGATAGGTAGGGATTTGTACCTTGTAAGCAATTTAGGCAATGTGCTACTATTACACTACACTAAAATGTTTTTTTATCTGATTGCTTAAATTTAGCTGTAGGTGAAATGGTGAATGGGGGGTTGTTTTATATGGGCAAGCCTTTTTGGAAAAAAATGTTTTTAGGGTGTTCATGTTTTCAGAAAATGAGAGGAAAAAAGCCATTCGTATGAAATTCATTTCTGTTCACGGGTTGATCATGTGTGATATTTATACAGGATTACAGCGAGAGCACCTTACCAAACAAGCAACTCAGTAGCGTCTCCTTCCAAGCCGGTGGCTGAAAGCAAGTCATGGCTCGGTTTGGCAGCTCAATCACCAGTCCAATTCGAGGCACAATTTTAGGTTTTGGCATTTTAGTTAATTATTAGCACTGCTATCTCGCTCAATCACCGGTCCAGTTTATGAGCGACATTTTTGGTTTGGCATTATCAGTAAATTAACATTGCAATCTTTCGTTTTTAACTCTGGGCCCTGTTTGGCTTTGGATTCACAAAGCTGCAGTTACGTTTTACAGTTTCAATCTAATTTACTGCTATTAGTTTCTAAAGTGTGAAGATGAGAAATTCTCGTACCTCTATGAATACATTATGGCCTATTGTGATTCCTTTTGTTGATGGGAAAATGAATCATCAAGAGTTGTTCTTGGCTCTCTGTACAAGATATCTAGGTCTTCTGCAGATGCTTTGCTGAATATGGAAATCCTTTAGAATAATGATACAAACACACTCTTTCGGTCACATTCTATCACACCCTCAATCACATGTGGGTGTGAGGACCACATATGGGGACCGCCCACATTTGAGTGAGGGTGTGATAGAATGTGACTGAAAGGATGTGTCTTTATCATTTTTGGTCTGTTTATGCGTGCATATATTGCATATTGTGTTGGATGTAATTTTTTTTTAATAAATGGATGTTTGACAATGACAGAACATGACAAACGACTGACTAATTTTCTAGAGCAGAACGACCAAATTATAATTCTCTAAATTTTTTCCAAGAAGGAGTTTTCTTGTGAGGAGATTGGCCCCAAGACTTTGGGTGGGAAGCAAATCAAGCTAAATTTCAATAGGCAATTTTTTCATTAACCCCTTGGATAGATAACTTATTGCCAAAGATTTGAAATGAACCCTTTGCTAAGACAGCAAAAGAGAATAATAGAATTTGATTCGTGGGTATAAGACCCGGTAAAACGAGGGGTATCAACCTCCCATGTGTGCATTGCCTACCAACAGCTTTGGGGACTCGTTTTCCATCTGTGCATTGTGTACCAACAGCTTCGGGGACTCGTTTTTGGGTACCGTATGAATGATCTGAGTTGTTCATTCATTTCTTGTCGGGACATCATTTCAATTCAATTGGACTTCCGTAAATGGGTCATCCGAAATTATCCCTCCCGCAAAAGTAGATCTCTGAGGCCGTCAATACTCAATGCAAGGATGGGGGATCTATACGAAAAGTAGTGTTGTATAACAAACTAGAATTTGATTGGTTATCCTTGTTTTTCTTCTTCTTCAATAATTTTTTTATTACTAATTTTTTAAATTTATTTTTTACTTTTAGGATGTATTTTGTTTACCTTTCTTCAAAAAGTACAAAACTTTGTTAAAATGTTAAAAAAATAACTACAAAAAATTATTTTTAAAACTTATAACTCAAAATTACTAAACAAACAAAGGGTTGGAGAATAATAGAAAAGAGCCCTTCTATTGGGACCGACGGAATAAGACAGATGGGGAATGCAAACGGCCGGCGTCTAACGTATGCGTGTGGAGCCCAAAACGGCCGTCCGGTGGATTGATCGTTTTGAATCAAATTCGAAGCTCATACGGCCCATCCAGGTGCGCCGATTAAAGCGTTGGCCCACTTTCGAATTTGATTACGGAACGATCAGCTGGACGGCCTTTTTCGATTTACAGGGCATGGCGTCGGCGGCATCCCCATCAAGACGATCCCCGTCCGGTCCCTTTTAGATTTACGCAATAGAAAAAGACCGTGTCAAAAAACCGTACAAAGTTAGGTCAGCCGGGCTGCCAAAATGATTACGATGATCATGCTTGTAAATGCAGCTGCATTTAGGAACCATTGATTTGCCCATCTGAGAACAAAAGTGTTTGACGGGACACCACTTTCTAAACGTGGTGCACAGCCATCTCTTTTTGTATTTTAATACTAATCCTTTCGGACCGGTGGGCTAATGTGAATGTAATTTGACTCCTTCAAGCCGAAAATCCCTCTGTACCTACACTTTTTTTTCTAATCAATTTTCGGTGTTCAGGAATTATTACTTTATCCGTCTCATATTTATTGTTCAATTGCACTATTTATAACACTTTAAAAAATTATTTATTTTTCAAATGTATAATATTATATATATTCACTATGAATTATTTTTTGATAACTCTCAATGAGTTCTATTAAACAAAGTTTTCAAAGTTGTAAAAAATATTATAGATTAAAAAATATAAACAATTAAAAAATGACATGCATGTCCCGTAAGTGGACAACAAATTTGAGACAGAGGGAATATTCAAATTGAATAGATAGTTCTTGAACACCACGTTGCAGGGTTCCATGAGCAAATAATAATTGAATAATGGACGTCGCGGAGTTCTATGAGCAAATAATAGTAATTTTTTCGTTTGGACGTGTTCGGACAAATAGTTCTTGGCATCAATGAAGTTAGAAGTTCGTGTTTGACATTATTGATCAACACAGTCCAAAGGGAAGAAGTTATTGATCAACACATTATTGATCATGTGGCTGGTTTTTATAGTTGGACTATTCAAATCATCCTGAATTAGAGAGTTCAAATTGTCTTCTTCTTATTAGCTGTCAATGGTTGCGATTGAAAATTTAGGGTGAAATTTCCACGGCTCAAAGGAGCAGGGGCTCTATTGTCCCGGCTGCCGGGAGGTCCTGCTAACCCCAATGAGGATTGTTCAAACGTGTTTTGGATGATTTAGATTTAAAATAAAATTCTTCCAGACCTGTCGAAAGAGCTTATTTTAAATCAGACTATTAATTGTCGTGACCTATAATTCAAAATACGATTAGTAGGACCTGTCGATTCAGGAGATAGCGGAGCCCTCGTGTTGCAAAGGAGTCGGCCCCCTTGACTCTTCAATGGAAAAAGGATGGAGATTTCAGACTTGCCGTAAGTTTAAGTGGACATAATCAAATGCCAAACTGAAATTCTTCTATTTCTCAAAAAAAAAAAAAAGAAAAGCCAAACATGATTTTTTTTTTTTTGGGTCCATTTACATTCATTTGCTGGCATACGCCTACCTGTCTCTTATTTTAATGTATTTTAGTACTTCCTTGGGGCCTTTGAGGAGAATTTCTTCAAAATTCCACTAAAGTAGTACAACGTACTATTTATGAATAAAATAATAACGGAATCCGGTGACCATGAAGTGCACTACATGAGTATCCTGCGATTTGAGCTATTTATCTTTATAAGTAATTGTCCAAATTTCACAAAAGTATCTTACAAGGAACTGGAGTTTCTGCTGTGCACCATGTGCATGTCATCGTATGGTGTAGGGTTGTCTATTGGAAAAATGCACAGTTCAGATTTAATTTGAACTCCATGTAAATCCGAATCGTCCATTGTTTAGATTAAATTCGAACTGTGTATTTTTCGCAACATGCCGGATCTCACACCACACGGTGTTGTTTTTTTGAAAAAAGAGAGTCAATTTTATACTAAAGGGATAAGCCCAAACAAGGAGATGGCCTTGAGAAACAATACAAAGAAATCCAACAAAACTCAATGCAAGGAGCATTCAAAACCAAATTAAAAACTAGCCTAGGCCTAACTACAAGCCCTGCTATACATGAAAAATACTCAAACCAAACTTGAGAGCATCTTTAAGCAAATCTCGACCATTAAAACAAAGTTTCACAGTTAGGATTGCGCACTATAAACGAGTGTAATTTTCTTTTATGACCATGAGAATATAGAGTAGATGCATAGAAAGAGATGAAACCGACAAGATAAATTATTGTGTTCACTTTATAAAACAAGAGGACCTGATGGTCCGCCTGCATTTTCGTGTACGTATTAAAGTATTTACATTTAAGAATGGTAAAATCATGCGCATTTGACGATTCAACACTTCCATTATTTTTACTTTATTTATAGATAGAGGAGATAAATTTGCAATAGAAAACTCTGCAATAAAGTAGTTCACGGGATGAATGAATCTATATATGTATTGCAGGTGGACCAGTATAACTAGGGATGGAACTAGAGCGGGCTAATAGAGGCAATCGTCCCTTCAAGGAAAACAAAAAACCTTTAGGATTACATAGAAAAAAATAATTTTTCTTATGAATTATATAGGTTCGCCCCTGCAAAGTATTTTGGATAAAACATTCGCCCTTGCGTAATGAAATTCCTGGCTCTGCTCCGTCTCTGAGTATAACGACACAAGGATAAATTTTAGTATTTGACGATGGAGGCGATCGACAATAGTAATGGAGTAGATTGGAGGAGTTATAATTACGGACTTGCTATTTGATAAAGACGAAATGTCACGAAAATAACCAGAGCTAACGATGCCGGTGGGGCAAAATCGAGCGTCTAGTTACCGGCAATAGTGTATCTAAAAACATGTGATTGATAATGAAAAAACTATTACGAAAGATTGACGAAAGATGATACACGTATGTTTTGTCAATGATAGCATTTGTGTAAAAAATTGGGAGGGAAATAGTACTTTTAAGGATAAAACTAGAAGTTTGATATATTTTGATAGTTGTTTTTATAAATAGGATCAACATTTTGGGACATCCAAAATAGAAAGAAGGACGAGCAATTTGGGACGGAGGGAGTACGGAAGATTGACAAAAGATGATACACACATCACACATGTTATCTCAACGATAGCATTTGTGTAAAAATAACACAATCTATAGAGAAAAACAAAAATGATAAGTACACACCCTTTGTGCCACTTCCCATTACACTCTCACTCACATGGGGTGTACGTAGTAGAGAGTAACACAAAGGGTGTGTACCTATCATGATTCAAGTAAAATAATGTCTACGATGTTTTCTACTATGACGTTAAGGATAGTAAGACGTAAGATCATTACTAGTGCTATACTTAAATATGAATACTTAAATATTGCCACATCACATTTTGAGTATTTATTTAATGAGTTTATAAGTTTGAATATCTGTGCTTTTACAATGGTTCATTTATGTCCATAATAAAAAAATACTATTCACTCTATTTTTATTCATAAAATGGACACAACTTTAAATTTGTTTATATATATATATATATATATATATATATATATTTATAATATTACTACCATTTAAAAGATATTCACAATACGTTTAAAATGAGATCTATCTTGAACATATTTTGGTAAAGATTAAAAATTGATAATTTCAATTTTTGAGAGAGAGTGAAAAAAATTGAGTTTTGAATTAAGTATTTGAAAAATGGAGAGATAATGTTGTTACTTTTGATAGTGTGGTCCCCAAAATTTGGTTATTGATGTTTGATTATTGAGAAAGATTGGTAGTTTTGAGTATCCAAATGCTAAAACTTGAATATTTGTAGCAAATGTTGTTAACTTTGAGTATTTATCCAAATACCATTGTGAGCGTCTTTTGTGTATCAAAATACTCATCTTTGAGTATTTTTGTGTTTGAGTATAACACTAGTGATGCTCTAAGCCAATAACTACAAGAAATCTATATCAACATTTATATCCTTTTAATTGATAATAGTGTAAGCAGTGGGGAAGATAATACAAGATGTTAACAACGATTAATTTTGAATAACAACATGTTTTAATAGTATAACAAGGATGATCGTATTGTAACATCTGAAATAACTTTTATTTTATTTTTGCTGATATATAACAAAAAAAATTACGAGAGATTATTTTCTTAACATGTAATGGCTGGTATTGAGCACATGCCAGACACTATCTAGTTTAGGGACATTTACCATTAGGTCACCCTAGGATCTCATAATTATCATCAGGTCAAGCCCAACTCTGAAAAATTTCCATCAACTCCTCAACCTATATAAAAATGCCTAAATCATAAGGTATCCTATGAAAGTGCCTAAAATCCTAGGGTACTCTATGAAAATGCCTAAAATCCTACAGAGTACCCTATGAAAGTGCCTAAAATCCTAAGGTACCCTACAATTAGGATACCCTACGACTAGGGTACCCTATGAAAGTGCCTAAATTCTAGGGTATTCTACCAGGGTACTCTATGAAAGTGCCTAAATCTTAGAGTACTCTATGAAAGTGCCTAAACCACTAAAACCCTATAATAGGAAAGTGCACCCTAAACCAAAACTCTAAAAAAAAAGAGACTTACCTTAGTGGTAATTAAAAAAAATGACTTATCTTACTGGTAATTAGACATCTCTTTTCTAGACCTAGAGGTAATAATCCCTCTAGTTTACTTTGGAATACATATTGCCAATTAAAAAATGGGTATTGATATATGGTTGTTATTTTTGTTGGAGCAGGACAAAGTCAAGTGGTAGAAGTGGTTAGGCGTGAATGTGCATCCACTCCCCAAATAAACAAAGGCTTTTCCTAATCTCACGTTTTTCACTAAAATTGTTAACACAAATTTATTCATCCAATGTGACAAAGGGTTGCGCCAATTGCCATTTCTGTTGGCTAATGGACGGTAAACTTACAGGAGGGTTATTTTTTTACTATTATCTAAAGGTGAAACAGAAGGGAGTGCAGTGCAAATTCAGAAAAAAAAATAGGAGAGGTCATTGTAATTGATAGAAACCCGAGGAAGGCAAGTGTGATTTATCCTTAATTAAGGTCAATTTTACGTATAGGTACGAGTTGTACGTATCTTAAGTACTGTATTTCATATTGGGAAAATCTCATGTTCCCATCATCCCATGGCATTAATTGTAGTTGGTGTGATCCCGCTGCTCCTGCCTGGACCTCATTTGTAGACAATTGTGATTTGTGATGTGAATGAGGATATAATAGCGTGCACAACTGTGAATCAACTTATCAGATTTGACTATTATCTCTTGAAGCTTCGTTTTGTTTTGAACTCTTGAAGTTTCTGCGTTATGAAAGAACTTGCAAACCCGTGTTATACATGGCTATTACAGGCGTGTACATTAATATTCACATCAAATAAGGATCCTCTCATATTACAACTCCTCATGTGACATATTCATCTCAATCTCATTTGATGATATAATCTATTCATTTTATAGGTTTCAGTGTGTTCGTCGCACATGCCAAAAATAAGATGATCGGTCTTTTTCCGATTAGTTTGGATCGTCAAATAAATACTCCCTCCGTCCCAATTTTATGGTTCCTCGTTCTATCCTAACCGGATAAAAAAACGATTATATCTTTCAATCGGTAATATATTTTATGTACAATATGAATCTTGTTTGATAGATCTTGATTTTAATCTAATAAACAAAGTGTTCAAAATCACCTAAAACATTATAGATTATAAGATATAACATTTTGAAAAGTGACACGAACTCCCAAAAGGGACTATAAAACTGGGACGAAGGGAGTACTTGTCAATGGACCGAATTCTATCAGTGATCCGAATCCAATACTTTTCATAGTAGATATATCTGTTATTTTTTCACGTATAATATTATCAGTAGGTTCATGGAGGGACTTAGTAATGGGCCGTGAAACTTTATCAATTTGAGTTATTGGGGCTTGTATATTTATGTGTTGTTGTTCACAACTCACTTCCTCCTCAAATTTTGAAGTAAAATTTGGGCCGCATAACTACTCTGGGCCTAATAAATGAGAGTAGCAAAGGCTCCTCATGTGAAACTTTTACAATCCCATTTGAGAGTCGGTTGAAGTGGAAAACAGTCCAAAGACTCCAAACCATAGAAAGGCCCAATGATTGGCTGAAGGATGAAGATTAAAGAATCATCGCTTTTAGAGCCTGTTTGGGAACCAACTTTTCCCATTTTCATTTTTGCTTTTTAGGGCACTGGCGTTAAGTAAGAATATGAAGAATAATTTGAAGGTATTGGATTGCTCTGGGGTGATCTCTATGCAAGACAAAGATTTGATTTTGATTTGTTCCCACAATTGGAGGACTCAGGATTCATGCGGCTAGACGATCATATTATGATAAGGCCATACCTATAACAGATGACGGCTTTGATGCGTTGGCATTAAAGCTTTAAGGAATTGAAGGAGATTGTGTTTAGTTGCGAGTCTAATGCTTGTTTCATCACTGATAAATTGCTTATTTCTCTGTCCAGTAATTGTTTGAAACTGAGGAAAATTCATCTTGACTTAAGCCTTATCAGATCAACATAAGGTGACTGAGGACGGCATTGGTTTTGTGATGCGGCATAGTACTAATTGGACCTCCTCTCTCCTTAGATTTATATTCGTTACAACCTTCTGCATCGCCTTTTTCAATTGGAAGCGGGTTTACCAATGCCAAATACCTGCATTCTCTCACCTTGGGATGTCAAGCACTCATTTCGGACAAGCATATATCTTTACTTGCAAAAGCCTGTCCTCCATTGAACAAGCTCGAAATCGTTGGCGTCATGTGCAAATATTCCAAAATTCACGGGGCATTAAAATTGTTTTTGCACGCATGTCAACCGACACTGGAAAAGCTAACCCTAAGTTGTCGGTCTCTCACAAACACGGATATCAACGATTTGGTTTAGTATATTCTATATATCTTGATGGACTATTTGGGTTGACTAGTGTTAGTGCCACCTTCTACACCCTCACAAAAAGTTGTCCTCAACTTGAGATACTTACGATGAAGAAAATGAGCAAACAAGAGATGGATATTTTTTCTACGTATTTCTTGCAGAAAAAACACCGAATGTACTGAACGCGACTCCTTGATATCAACGACAATGAGTGGTTGAATGATACAATCCTCGAAAACATTGGGCAGGTTTGCCCAAATCTGCAATTTCTCCGCGTATGATCTTGTCTGCACCTCACCAATGTCGGCATTGGGCAAGTTTTGAGGAGATGCCTTGCAATAACACAACTGAATATCAAGGGTCTTAAGGTATCAGATGATTTTTTGGGGAGATATTCTGACAACTCTTCTGAATTGAATTTGAAGACTTTGAAAGCTTGGGGGACCAAAATTAGTGATAAAGGGATTGCGATGATCGGGAAAAAGGTGTGAAATCTCCAAGATTTGGACATTAGATTCTGCATACAAGTGACAGATAAAGGGGTGATGGAGGTGGTGAGGAAGTGCGAGAGACTGAGGAATATAAATCTATTTGGGTGTGAAAAAGTGATCAGCACCAATATTTTACCTGAGATGGTGTTTTCAAGGTCAAGGCCCTCACTAAGGATTATTAAGCTTCGACGTGGATTTGATCTCAGTGAACAGATGATAAACACAGGATCCTCCTTTGGCCGCCGGATTATCTGCACTGGCAACGCGAGTATATAAAGAGCAGGGTCAGCTTGCGAACTCTTGGAGTTGCCACCAATTAGTACTCCGCTTGCTTAGTTGCACCCCAACTTTATTCTTTTTGTTACAGTTAGTTATGAACTTAATTCTTGTTCTTCAATTCAATTGTTTTCCTGCTGTTTTTCTTTCTTTCGACTACCCTCTCTCAGCCAAATACAGTAATTTAAAATGCTCAGAGGTTTGTTTTGTATACTGCACCTGTCAGATTAAGAAAACCAAATAAATGGCCATGCATCCTAGATTTTCTATCATTATCGAGTACTAAACTGTATTATCAAGCATAAGAACAAGATTAACGAACATATAATTATGTTACTCTGGGTTGGATTAATTATTAAAATAATTGCCATCTTTATCGTGTAAATTAATGAAAATAATCAAAGGTTTTTGGTTGGCCGACCGGCAATATGTTTTGCAACTGGCATGGGTCCCCATAATTATATGGTTCTGTAAAACCAACTGCTGTCCTTGTTCCCCTGTAAGAAATACCCAACGAAAGCAATATTAAACTTGTAACAGAAGAAATTGTGTAGGAAGACAGTTTTATACTACTTTATTGGCACATAATATTATTCATGTCTCATTGTTCCATTCGATTAGTATTTCTTGTTGGTTATTACATTAATTTCTTTTGGAATTTTAGTGTTATAGCTCTAGGTTTGGTGTTTCTAATGTCAGGGGAAACATGACTGTTGATCCAACGTTCCTGTCTTCCTGAAATGAAAGTGAAAGTGGAGGGAAAGTTGAGATTTTGTTGTTGTCTTCTGCAGTTGCAAAAGTAGTATTTTTATTTTTATTTTTAACTTGATGGATATTGCAGTTAAGTTTCACCAAATCAGCAACTTATATAAACCTGTATTGATTAGTGCATTGATATGGTAATGCAATGTGTGCATTTAGTTTAATAGTTGCATACTAGTTAATGACTGTAACATTGCTCATACTTCATGAGGCCCAAGTGTTAGCAAGCACAACAGAGGATACTATGTACTCTCTTTTTTCCATTTTCTATATATTTGATTATGGTGTTTTCTCAACCAAATAAAAAAGGTACGAAGAAGTCATCTCTTGTAGAATCAATTTCAACAATTTTACTCTATTTTTGTAAGTTGTCTTGGGGATAAGAAAGGCAATAACAAGCACGATATTTTGTTGTTTAACTAAATTTGTAAAATGGAATAGACATGTACTGATATACGGTTTCTGTTTAGGGGGTGTTCCGATAAGGGTGTTTTTAGAATAAACTGATTTTTCATGGTTTTTTTATGTAATGTATTGTGAGAGAATGACCTATCTTGATTTTTGGAAAAAACTGTTTTCTGTTAGTGAAACACTCCCAATGGTTTAGGGCATCCACAGTGGACTCTTAAAATGACTCCTAGGTGAGGCTCCTAAAATTTAACAAGCCATTTGATCAATTATGGTCTTCAATAGGCTCCCAATATAAGCTCCCAATAGTGGCTCCTAAGAGCAAGTGCAACAGGTAGCCTAAAATAGAGATTTGGGCAAAATAGACAAGAGGAAGAAGAAAATGGAGGTGCAGCAGGTAGTGTAAATCACTGTTCACCAGCCATATTTGAACAATGCTACGGTATATTTACCATGGCACTATTCATCAGCTACCCAATTTTTTTTTATTGTTCTCTCTCTCTTTCTCTTTCTCTCTCTCTCTCTCTCTTCCCCTACCCGACTGCTAGACCACAATCGACGGGGACGAGGGCACAACAACAATCAACGGCGATGATCGTAGTGGGTTTCTTCGACCGCTGCTCAACGAGATCGACGGAGATGGAGAACAAGATCGACGGAGACGGAGATGGAGATCAACGGACGGCGATGAACGGCGACGATGGGTATGGACGACAGCATTGAACGACGGTGAGGTGTATGAACAACGGCGAGGGGTATGGCAGTATATATTTATTTGTTTAAAAAAATGAAAAACAATATTTTAATGAGAGATAAGGTAAAATGGATAGATTGTTGGAGTGTTGATTGTGACAGGGTAGCTATATGTACTATACACAAGCTATTTTGGCCAAATTTTTAGACTACCTGCTGCACTTGCTCTAACCCATTAGCTAAATCTAACTAGTTTTGTAGCTAGCTTCAAGTAAGACCCAAGCCCTTTTAATCCTTTTTTTATGGGACCCACACTTTTTTGATTACTTTCTTCACAAAATAGAAAATTTTCTTGCTAATCTATTGGGTGCACGTATGCTCTCTATATTTAGCAAACTCTAGGAGTGTCAAATGAATCCCAATTACGCTTATGTGTACACCTTAGGAGTCAACTTGGGAGCCATTTTTAGGGAGTCCACTGTGGATGCCCTAAGCCATTTTGGTTTAACGAAGCAGAGTAGGTCTGTAGGTGATGTGCTTTTCATATGGTTATGCAGAGTGCATCGTTTTGCAATTTGTGCTTGATATCATTTTTCATCTTATCAATGTAGAACCTTTAAGCAGGCCGGTATGGGATGCCTCACCTAATGTGGCGAAAGAATGGTTTTTCTGTGGATCTGCTGTGTCTGCGAAAGAAATGGTTGATTCTAAGAGGATAGCTATCTAGGGTCCATGTTTGCAAGAAGTCATGCATGACTTGTGCAAAGGCATGAGGATTACAAAAACCGCCAGTTGCGCAAAGTAGTTAGGTTGGTCCATAATAGCTGAACTAAGAAAAATTAGGTTTTATTATGGGTTGTTTTTTTCCTGTTAGAATTTTGACAATGTATAATAACGTATAATATATTGTGATTTTTGTTCTCATGCTTTCTTTTGGCTCCAGGGAATTATATTCACACGACAAAAAAAAAAAAGTTCTTCATATAATTTTATTGATCTGACTTTACTGTGGTTTTCTTTTTCCATATGCTTCACTCCTGTTACCTTCTTTAGGTTTATGGTCCCTATGTGTTTTGGGTATAGGTAGGGACATAAACACTGAATTCATCCACCTATCTGGAGTTGTTCTCCAAAATATGATTATAGGAACTTTTGATACTCAGGTTTTTGCTGTATTGTTGTTGATTGGAAGCACATTCAGATGAATCAATTCGAGAGTAACCTAGTGGATTGCTGTGGGCCCTTCGTTTACCAAAAGATTACAATCCTTATCGATAAGAACTTTTAGTGAAAGATGAATGCTGAAAATGTGGTTTGTGAAAGTAGAGTTTGGTTCCTTGCCGTATTTCGGGACTTCTCTGGAAGCAAAGAAACGAAATTGAAGGTTAACAAATTAAACTTTATTAAACTCCAACAAGGGTTACAAATTGATCAAACTCGAGGTTATAATCGATGAGTGAATTACATTACTCTCCTAGAAAGTGTTGTAAAGTACAGAAAAGTTAAAAAGATAAAAGAAAAGCCTTTGGGTGAGTTGATTGGGGCTTCCAATTGTTGTAGATGACTTGTATTTATAGGCTTCCTCTTGTCTTCTTTGAGTTCGAATTTTCAAGTAAATTTCCCGCTTCAATTTAAATCAAGCAGTTGTCTCCTTGAAACAAGGAATTGATCATCTGGGTGGTGTTTTTATCTGAATTGTAATTGCCCTTGTCTTGATCCTGAAATCATTACACATAACTTCCTTGTCTTCAATTCAAATATGGTAGTTCAATTCAAATATTCTACCATATTTGATTACTAGCAAAAAAACCCGTGCTATGCGTGGACTGAATTCAATCTACACAATTAAATGTTTGTACACATAATTTGAGTACCATTTCAAGTATAAAATTGGTTCAATTACCCGTGCTATGCACGAAATAAAATTATAATCAAATTAGATCTCTTAAAGTACCATTTGATCTTTATCTACTATATATGAACAACATTTGATGGATACGCAACTGAATCCGCCCGAACTCCTTCCATTGATTCTCTTTATTTCCTAAGACTATTTGTGGTGTTCGTTAACATACCTCAATCAAGCAAATTGAAGTTTCAGTCACCGTAGTTTAATCCATGACACATCCAAATTAACTTTAATTTGTAGCATAGCTCAATTCTTTCTAAACAGTTGCTCATGTTCCTGTTCATGTCATACAAAATCTATTGTCTACATACATCGCATCACCACCCCGGTTTCATCAAGTTTGGTGTCAACATAATGATTGTCTCGAAAGCCTGGGCATCTTCTTTTTCTCAAATCGTGTAGAATGAGAAAATATAAGTTTCTTTTTTTCCATTAAACTACACAAATGTGAAATGTATATTTGAAGTTACTACAAACAAACTGAATATGTCAAAGAAAAGATTGGAAAGCAATACAATACAATCAAATATTCCCAATAAGAAGAAAATGAAAAATAAAATAAAATAGTTTGTCGTGGAATAAAAATTAGAAAGTATTTTACAAATTCCCTCGTCACTTATCGTTAGTGTTTGACTGGGATGAATTTTTGCGTTGAAGAGCTTGAAAGGATTAAAGAAAAAACTGTAGTAAAATAATCTTCACAAAACTGAAAACAAAAAATTTGCCTTTCCAAGAATGGACAAAGAATTGAAGATGATACCGTCTTTTTTTACCGATCTTCCCCTCAAAATGGTCTCTATAATGATTTTTTCTTCAAGAGCTTGAAAAAAATTAAAGAAAAAATTGTAGTAAAATAATCTTTACCAAATAGAAAAACAAAAGATTTACCTTTTTAAAGAATGGATGAAGAATCAAGATACTACCATCTACTCCCTAAAAAAATAGTCCCCTGTGGTTGAAAAGATTAAAGAAAAAACTAAGTAAAATAATCTTTACAAATTGACTTCAATTATTTTTAACATGTCCAGAATTATTTATATTTTTTTAAAGATCTTGAAAACTAAAATATTTCATTGGTTTTTTAAATTTTGGATCGAACTTGATTAAATTTCATTTTTCTCTAATAGTTTTGGAAATTGCTTCTCATAAAAATATTCGTTTTCATTGTAGTGTATTTTTTAAACAACATTTTTGTTTTAGTAGATGATCACTAATTATCAATAACTTAGGGTGTACTCATATTTTAAATTAAAGTTACCACTTAGGAGAGTTGATTTTCACTTTGCTTAAATTGTCTGGCACAAAGACCTACAGAACTCCTTCACCATACAGAGATCAAAAGTTGCAAGCTGCTTTGGATTTGTTCACACAAAATTCTAAAAAAAAAAAATTAGAAAGCAAAATCTGACAAAATTTATTGAAAGCAAACACATTATATTGTAATATTTTTTTTTTCAAAATACATGCTCTAAATTTATTCTCATTAGGAGGCATAAAAAATTTCCTTATCAGTATCATGTATATGGGACCGCTTGTATTAAATTTTGGTTTTGTCATATATGCAAACACATATTTATAATCGATAAAGAGTACATGCACAAAGATATAGAAAGACCAAGAAAAATACCTCGCTTATTTTTTGTTTATTTTTTTCTAGATCAATGAACCTTTCATAGCTTCGTTGGAGAACCAATCTATATTGTAAAAAAGAAATGCATAGGAAGAGATCTTCTATTCAGGAAAGTATTGATAGTAACAAAAAAAATTTATTCTATTCAGCAAAGTGTAAATAATTTCGAAATCTATTATACAATCATGGCATCACAATCTCTTCTTCAATATTCAAATATGGATATGCTTGGAGATAATTAAGGTAAATTTTGAATAACATCTAACCTATTTATGGATAATTTTGAAGAATGGGAATAAGAGTAATGTCACATGTATTGCTTGAAAATTCTATGACAAACCAATTAAATTATGCCACTTGTCGCAACCACAACCCTTCTCGCAAAAAGTCATTCTGCTATACTATATAAGATTAGGTGCCACGTTTTAGACAAAACTGTCTCTAGCTGCCACGTTCTTAACCTTATTGATAAACAGAGGTTAACTTAGAAACATATATAAAACGGGTGCCTTTTAATGACTGGCTGCCACGTATTAGCCTTGTCGATAAATGGCTATGCTAATTTTATGGTGTAAACACCCTCGCAAGATAGAAGTGTTTCCGACGTAAACGTGTTGCCTTGCTGAAGTGAGGGTTTGTCTCATTCTTCAGCATTTTCTGGCCTAGAAGTGAAAAGTAGCAGCAAATCAGAATTTACAAGATACATCAGTTGCGTAATTGAAAGCCATTTTACTGTCTAAAAGATAATGGGAGGGAACTGGAACTACAATAGTCCAACCTCATGAAATGTCAACTACTAGCCTTTGGCCACAGAGGAAACTTTTATTTGTACAGGGTACTTGAATTAAGATCCGACGAACAAGTGTAAACTCCACAGATAGCAAGAGGGGCCTATTACGGTGTCAAGGTCCTCAGAGACACCAAACATTTCTGTAAAATAAATAAAAGATCATTGGAAGCTGTACCTCAAAAAGATGCACAAAGCAAAAGCTTTAAAAGCTGTTGTCGATCTACAGATTTCGAATGACATTCTGCTAGAAATTAGAAGAGATTACCTTCTCACTGTTGACGTACAAAATCACTAAACCAGTTATGGAAAAGGAGACTCAAGTAATTATCCTAAGTTCTTAACAAGTAAGATCATTAAGATTCCGAGACATCTCCAAATGGGAAGGACTACAAATACCAGATTACTAACAGAAAAGACTATGAAGCCAATGTTACAAAAGAAAATCCTACAAAAGCATAAACTGAAGTTGCAACTTCTGTACCCAAAAGGATCCTTTAGAATTGATAACTCATAACTCAACCATAATCAAGCAGAAATTTTGTCCCCTCCTATGAGTCTTGGAAGAAGCTGCAAAGCTGTCAATATCATACGGTTGGATTCTACTTCGTCCATATGAGGTATTATGCATAGGTGAAGAGATTGCACAAGAAAACAGAAATAATAATACCATTGGCTGCTAATGTTTTGTATTTTTGATTACTTAGGTGTCGGGGCCAACTTATGCACACCTAAACTAATCCTGGGGGACCAATCCCACCGTCACTTGCAGGGCCGCAGTTAAAGCCAGAGCAAATGCCATGTATGGACTGGCACCAAAGAGTTTGATCATGCTTGCGAGGTTTCAAACAGGCGATCTTAGGAGAGAGCAAACCTCTAAGTCCCCAACATTGACCACCAGGCCAACCCCTTGGGGTTATGGGGTACTAATGTTAGGAGTTCCTAATGTTCCTTAGCTCCTGGGAAAGAGAGGGATCAATAGTATGTAGATTGATATGTAGATTTTATTGGATTCCATTGCACAACCTCAATATGTGGAACAATTGCAGCACAGTGATTTCAGGAGGCCAAATCACTGAAAAGTGAAACTGATCCAACTATCATAGAGTTTAGATTGACAGTAATGTACACACCCACTCTCCTTTGATGCAAACAAAACATGCTTGCACAGTATGACAGTACATGTCCAAAGCGGTGACTCCCCCGTTCAAAGACAAGGATTAGAAAATACAATGAAACTGGTAGGAGCTAATGAGAAATGGGAATAATGAACTTGGACTGAATGATTTGATGGGAAACTAAAGAAGTAGATGTACCTCAAGCAGCTGAGCAAACTAGTTTAAAGCACGAGAGAGATTGAGAGGTGGATGTATTTAGATGAGCAGCATGTAGAGTGACCTGAATGGGAGATGGAATAAGAGAATAGAAAGTGGACCTGTTTCTAGCTAACCATATACACCACAAAATGCAGATTTATACGGAAATGCGTTTTTTCCCTCCAAATACTTGCCGAAGATTAATGATACCACCAATCAACCAAAAAAGGTATGGATAAACTATATGAAATAGGAGAAAAAATGCCCAAATCAAAGGCAAACAACATTGATCTCACAAAGTCACAATCAAGGAAAAGATGGATCAGACTCTCTGACATCCTTTTGCCAAATGGGCAAGTCGAAATAACTTTCCAGCCTTTACTAACCAAAAGATCTCCCAAGGAAGACATTTATGACACAATTGCCATAAGAACTAATACATTTTATGAGGGATGGGAAGAGACCAAATATAATGCCAGGTGAATTTAGGCCAAAAGCGTAAAAAAATTCAGTGTGCTAGAATTCAGCTTCATGTTTAGTAAGAGTATTCCCCATTGGTAGAAAACCCCCATATTCATCCATCTTCAAACCTAGATTGAGAAATAGGAATCAAGGTGATTAAGGAGGAAATGTCAAGTGGAAAAACAGAATGAAAAAGTCTTGAGTTCAATCTTTTAGTTCCAGGAACAAAAAGATGATTAACAGTCATTCTTAAGATGGTGGAGGGTGTTGAGAAGCGACTCATCTGAAATGAGAGAGTTGCAGGAATTGGAGAAGGCAACCAAACTTCCATGACTTTTGTTATTCTAAATACATCAGATTTGGGTAATTTTGATTATCCAAAGCACAGTAAAAAGAACAGATTGATAATGCAGAACCTAATACAACACTAATTTTGACATGGAGAGACAACAGGCAATCGAGCAAAGATTTGTAGTGGCCATTGACAAGATTGAGCTTTTGTTAGAGTTTGTTCCTGTGTGGCTAATAGAAGGGAGAGATGTAAAGGTAGAAAAGGGGTGTGTTGCGTGTGCATCAGTGGTTGTCCCTTGGTTTTGCTGGGAAAGCAAGTTTTGGCTTTCCATCAGGAGAGGGACCTTCATATATCATCGAAAAGAGCACCGCAATTAGACACCCTATTTGCCAAGGATTAAATGCCATGCTCTCATAAACTGACAACAAAACATTCACCTGTCGACTGTCGTCATCCAATAGAAGAAATCAATCAACCAAAATTGAAACACGATTATGCGGAATGGCAGGGGAATATATAAATTTCAGTATATAGTTCCTCAAAAAGAAAATGGTTAAAAAAAAACCCAAGCTAAACAAAAGCCAAACAAGGTGAGGTAGATTTAGAGAATGGCATGGCAATCCAACAGGTATTAGAGGAAAGTACCTTCTCCCTTTGGAGTTTAGATGAACAAAATAAGAAAAGTAACACGCTGGATGAGCAACATCGTCTATAATATAAAAACAATATGCCAAATTTCGCTGGATATAGCTAAAGTAATTTTGCATGAACCTGAAGGTAGCTCAAAGTTACCAAAAGCAAAGTTTCACAATCCAAAAGAATTTTAATTGTGAAAAAATGTTACTTCCGCAAGGAGTTGGGATCAAAATCAGTAAGGCAAAATAAACATACAGCTATTCAGGGCTTGCATTGAACTGAAGTTGGCAATGGCCACAGTGAGGATGCCTAGCTAGACTAGACTTGACTCTTGAGATTAAGGATCTCATCCACATCATTGCCTGTTATTATTATATCATCAACATATACAATAAGGACAACAATCTTACCAAAACCTCCTCTTGATAGTTCTGATGATCTTCTTATTGCTCTTCGTAAAGGTGCTAGATCATGTACTCAACATCCATCTCCCAGTTTGTCTCTTATGATCTTTTATCTCCTTCATACCATGCATTTGTTTCGTCTCTTTCTTCTATATCTATTCCACAGAATTGGTAGGAAGCATTCATGATACCTAAGTGGAAATGAGCTATGATAGAGGAGATGACAGCTTTGAAAAAGAATGACACTTGGGAGCTTGTATCACTTTTGGCAGGGAAGAAACCAGTGGAATGTAAATGGATTTTCACTGTTAAGCAAAATGCTGATGGTACAGTTGAGTGATACAAGGCGAGACTTGTTGCCAAGGGTTTCACTCAAACCTATGGTATCGACTACGAGGAGACATTTGCGCCGGTAGCAAAGATGAATTCTGTGCAAGCTCTACTCTTGTGTGCTGCCAATTTGAATTGGCCTCTCTAACAGTTTAATGTGAAGAATGAATTCCTCCATGGTGAATTAGAGGAGGAGGTGTATATGGCTATCCCACTTGGTTTTTCTTCATCTCAAACTCAGAGAAAGGTGTGTAGCATGAAAAAGGCTCTATATGGGTTGAAGTAGTCACCCAGAGCCTGGTTTGACATATTTTCGAAGGTTATGTTGAGATTTGGATACAAACAAAGTCATGCAGATCATACTATGTTCATCAAGAAAGGTGTTGGTAAGATTGTTGTCCCTATTGTTTATGTTGATGATATAATAATGACAAACAATGATGTGGATGAGATCCTTAATCCCAAGTCTAGTTTGGCCCAAGAGTTTGAGATTAAGGATTTAGGATCACTGAGATACTTTCTTGGAATGGAGGTGGCAAGGTCTAATAAAGGTATTTTTATCTCCCAACGGAAGTATATACTTGATTTATTGGAAGAAACAAGTATGTTGGGTTGTAGACTTGTAGATTCTCCTAGTGAGGCAAATCATCAGCTTAGTGGAGACTTAGGGGAGCACACTAATAAGGAGAGATATTAGCGACTGGTTGGTCGACTGATAGACTTAGCCCACACAAGACCGGATGTCACTTATGCAGTGGGCGTTATTAGTCAGTTTATACATGATCCTCGTACCTCATACCTAGTTGCAATTTATCGTATTTTCAGGTATCTCAAATCAGCTCCAGGAAAAGGAATTATATTCTCTAATCATGGTCACCTACGATTGGAGGCATTTACTAATGCTGATTGGGCTGGTTCTGTGGATGATAGATGCTCTACTTTTGGCTATTGCACTTTTCTTTGGGGAAATTTGGTTACTTGGCGAAGTAAGAAGCAATCAGTGGTTGCCAGGTCAAGCACAAAAGCAGAGTATAAAGCTATGGTTCATGGTGTTTGTGAGCTCTTGCGGCTCCAAACTTTATTACATAATTCAAGAATTTTTTATAATGGTCCTATGAAACTCTACTGCGACAACAAAGCTGCTATAAACATTACTCACAATCCTATTCAACATGACAGAACAAAGCCTATAGAGATTGACAGACACTTTATCAAGGAAAAGTTGAGTGAGGGGATGATATGTATGCCTTTTGTGTGATCTGAAAATCAATTTTCATAAAAGGGCTTGGCAGAAAGAGTTTCCACCCCATTGTGTTCAAGTTGGGCTTGATTGACATCTTCGCACCAACTTGAGGGGGAGTGTTAAGTTGTGGGAGTAAATGTGTAATTAGATTGTATATGTCTACTCTTGCAATTAAGTTAATAGTTTAGGATCATAGTGTAATTTATCTTTTTTTACTCTTGTATAAGTACTACGTAATGAGAACAGAACCCTGGATTTTACCTCTCAATCAAATTGCCTGAGTTTACAATTGTGCATACAATTGCTGAAACTTACACATACAACTTATTAAAACAAAAAAAAAGAAATAAATTAATACTAACAGACAAACACACACACATAAAATCAATACCTCAAACAGCTACGGATTAGGATGGGTTTGGTTAACTAAATAATGTTTTACAAGGCAAATATGAGACAACTAAATTTTAAACTGGTTAACTTAGCATAACGAAAATTCAGTCTAAAAAACTTATTTTATGCATTGATTAAATCAGTGAAAACCATAAAAACCCAACTCCCGACACCCCTCGATTGTTTCTTTCAAGTTTCAACCATGAAACAGTTCAAAAACATGTGGTATTCCATCAACTTCAATCTCAGAACCGTCTCAGAACTGATGATCTTTAACACGCGTCACATGGATGTGGAGGTCACCACACCAAACCAAACATTGGGACTTAATATGTACAAAATCCAAAAATTAGTGAAAACATATCACATAAAATATGTACCTGTGGAGGATTACTAACATAAAAGTTGCCATCTTTATACTTGAGCCGAGATGAATCTTCAAGCCCGACTGCACTGCCAACATAAGGAGCATATCCATTGGAATAGTGAAGTTTCCCAACACGGTTAGAATGCCCACAGGAACTGTCTTAAACTTCTGGGTTCCATACTTGAGGCTGTTTGCATTAAGATGAGAGCTACATCTAGGCATCAGCAAGCAACTGCAACCATTGTAGGAGTAAGGCTACGAAGCACTGCTAGAATACCCAGGCATGGGCATCGGTGGAACATAGACAGGAGATAGGAATTGGTGATAATGGCATACGATTGGAAAAATACGAAACATGCACTGGCGGGTATGTTTGTGCAGCAGGTTATAGTTGCTGCTGTGCCAGGGGTGCAGGGGATATGAGCCTGTTGTTGACCGTGTGTAAGCTTTAGGCCTCTGACCAAAATTAGTCATCAAATGCCTGATACGAAAAAATAAAATACTGGTATAAGAATTTCATGAGTTGCTAATATCAATGTGTCCTAAAGCTTAGCATTGTTGAACTTATACTTCCAAGAGGTTTATGGCATTCAACTTTACCTCTTGAGGGGATGGTACACTGTGCACCCTGAAACTTTCATCCATTGTTTGTCTAAAATACGTGATATCATAATCAGTTGGAGGATTATATGACTGCTTTCAAACATCCACAGAATACAACTTAATCTCCTTTGGGAAAATCTCAAGGTTAATTAACATAAGAAAACACATGAAGTTATAAAACAACTGGTCCACACTATTCCATCAAGCAACCAAAAGTTATGTGGCCAAAATTTGAACAAAATAATATGGTCAAGGTAACAATTAACTCACCCAGAAACTTGGTAAATCAGAACCATATTGCCACTGTTTTTTATTGAGCAGTTGATTTCCAGACACCCAACCTGATATTGGAGAATTGGAACCCTTGATCACCAAGTAAATCTACATGCTTGCTTCCAGAAGTTTCATCACTGGATTCTTATCAAAAAAGATTCATCACTGGATAACTTTGGGGAAGAGGCTGACAAACTGCCAAATCATATAAATGCATTCATAAGCATCATTTGCAGTCAAACCACAAATTCTCTTCAATTTTTAAGTAAAGGCCAACTTGGATATCTATTGAATTGTAAAATTTAATTGCAATGCAAAGAACAACTAGAAGAACAGAAAGATTTAATGTGCCTTACTGTCTTGCCATGCTCAAACTGATCAACAGACTTGGGAAACCTGGAGGAGGAGGAAAACAGAGGGGGATGGCCCCAGGACGGTATTTGCCCACTATCAAAGTTCTACTTGTGGTCATCTACTATACCAACCTTGTATAAGGTTCTACGCAGGGATGGATCCAAGAATTGTCTACGTGGGGGGCACCAACTTCTATTAACCTTAAACAAAAACCTGTAGCCAAGCTCAATAACATAAAACTAGAGTTCATCATAAGCAATAGGGTTTATAGCATGGAAAAGTATTTACTATACACACCCTTTGCAAATTTTCATGGCTTTTTAACAAATTTTGTGGCTCATTTTATGAATTAATGTGTCTTGTTTTGATTTTGGGTGTACACTGCACATCGTCTACGAATTTTGTGGCCCATTTTACAAATTTTTATGTCCCGAGATATGAATTTTTGTGGCCTATTGTGACTTGTGAGTTCTTTTTAAATCAAAAAATACAAAATCCTGAAATTGAGCAAGGGCACTTCCCCCATAGTGCATCCATCCCTGGTTCTACAGATGAATTTTCTGCACCTACAACTGTGTGAGGCTCTGATACAAAGTCCGTTGAGGAATCATACTCTGTCCCAAAACTGCCAATGATCAGCTGATAGCAATCAGACTCGGTAACTCAAACGTGATCTGCAATGATTACATTCTAATTCTCCTAATTGTTTCGTTCTGAAGGCATATCTGCCAAAGATCAGGTATAGTGATTAGACTCAGTAGCTCAAATGTGATCAACGGATTCAAAAGGGTAGCATGTTGACCAAAAGCATGAGGACATAACCAAGGGTGGCGCGAAAAAATGGTATCAATGGGTTCAGTAGGGTAGCATGTTAAACAAAAGCAAATACTCTCCTCATGTACACTACAATTGAGTGCATATATGTTTCCTCTCAACTATTAAATCAAGCTAAGTTAAGCCAACGGCCACATCAGAAATCTCTCATATGTATGCATCATCGTCTCCATCAATAACCAAATCAAACCCTAACTCTAGCTGATGACAAAAGACTGAACAGGTAGCTCCATGTTGGACCATTCATAAAAGTTGCAAATATGTTCAGACGTTAGTTAAAAATCAACGCCAATGATGGATGACTTGAATTACCGAAATAAGACTGAGACTCCTTTTGAATAACCTACCATAAAGAGAGTGAAGAGCAACTTGAGTTCAGAAGATCAAAGAAAACAACCTGAGTTCTATGTGCCAATATAAAGATCATGAAACATAGAACAAACTAAAAAACATAATGGTTAGGGACAAGCCTTGTACCAAAAAGGACTACCAAGGAAACAACAAAATATCATTTTTACTTCTTTTGAGTTCCAATCATTTCGCCCAAATTTACGGTGAACAGAGGGGCCTTTTAGCAGTGAGAAATTGGGAGTGTGGGGTGTTCCTCTCTTTCTAGTGCCTTAGGCAAAGTAGTTGCAGGTTTTTCTAGGTATAAATAAGTAGGGACCTTGGCACAACCTGGCGTATATTTGGCGTACATTACATAGTGTGGTCTCATTTCTAGACCTCGGCCACATTCAATTAGAACCAAATTAAGATCATCTTGATCTGTTGGCAATTAATTAGGATAATGCTTATGTCTTAGCACTAAATTAGCATTCCATAACCCAATTACAACTGAGCACCATTACTACTGAATTTACATATATATACAAGTATACCTATATACACGTATACCTATACATATTCAAGTACAATGTGATATGTACCAACATACATGCACGTACAATTGTAGATACATATACATATGTAAATCTATACATACGAGAGAGAGAGAGAGAGAGAGAGAGAGAGAGAGAGAGAGAGAGAGAGAGAGAGAGAGATCACAGGGACTTACAAGAGCGAGAGAAAACGGCGGTTGAAAGAGAGAGAGAGAGAAATGGCCGGGGAGAATGGCGGAGCCGGTGGACGACGGTGGAAAAATCGGTGATATGGTATTTCACCAATTCTTTTTTACAATCGGCAACAAGCCCACAACTCCATTTAAGGAGGGTTTTTTTTTAAAATAATAATAATTTCCACGTCATGACATAGGTTCAACCTATGTCATGCCTTCAAAACGACATCATTTATTAGCTCTAAACTCTTGGGCTCTACACGGACGATTTCTACCTCTATCAACCAATATTTAATGATCCGAGACATTCTTCGTATAAAAATTATTATAAAATATATGATGTAAAAATATTTTTTAAATATAGTACATATTAGTATTTAATCTAAATAAATTTCTATTTCTTAAAATGGCTTTGAATACATTGAATCATATTTCCTTCCATAGCAACCACTATTAGGGGACTTCAAGTACATTTTCTATCTATCTGAGTGATATGTTGATGATCCGAGACATTCAAATTGTAGAACGCAGAAAAATACAAAATATGTAAAAATTTCATAATAATCAAAGATGGATTAGCACTTGATCTTGATGAATTTATGTTTCTTAAAATAGGTTGAGTTATACTGAATCAAAACCATAATAACTGGTTTCAAAATAATCTCGGGCTTGAGATCACCTGTCCCCGTTCCCTGTCCCCTCTCTCTGTCCCACTCGTAACTGAAGCCACCAGAATATTTTCCCACAAACAAACTCCACCAAAATACCATTTCCTCCTCCGTTCCACTTCGCCGGACCGAGTGAACTCGCCGCCCTGTATCCCCTCCCTCCGACACTTTCGCCACTCGATTTTGCCTAAATCCCCTGTTTGATTTCAGGTAATAAAGTATCAGTATATAATATTTTAAGAAATGGTGCATGATTTATTTGTTAGCTCTAAACTCTAAACTCTTCGGTCACTGGATCGTTTAGCTGATCCTTTGTCATTCTGACTTAATTGTTTCTAGATATGTCGTGTGTCAGATGACAATGACAGTGTGATTTACGATGTACCAACTGCAAATATTATTTTTCGAAATGATGCATGATTTATTTTACTAGTTCTTTCGGAATTATATGAATGAGGTGTCGCGATACGTACGATCCCTTGAGAAGCAAATTGTTGGGAGGATAGGTTGTTCATGGTGGAAAGATAGTTAGGCAACACTACTTTTTCTTGTTATAGTCTAGGTAGTAATTAAGCGTTTTTACATTTTTCTGCAATTAGTGATGAATTGGCTTTACATGCGGAGAACTCAAAAAAGCAAATGAAGATATCAAGGAGGCATTTAAGCAAAATGGGACTATTGGACTGATACTGGCCAGGCATCCGATTAGTGATCCTTGTGTTTAAGTACCTAATTTTATTTGGTTTCGAACCTTGAATATCCAACTTTGTGTTTTACTAATTATTTGTTACTCGTTACTTTCTTTTAGTTTTTACTGTAGACTTAACTCATTTCTTCTAAATCTTAATTATGTCATATCTAAGTCAAACCTTGGAGGAGGGAAATATTTAAAAATATAGATATAAAAAACCCGATGACTAATCTCTAGGGCCACTTAAACAGAGAGATGGTAGGGCCACTTAACCTTACAAAAAATAAAGAATCATGAATAAATGAACTGCAAAACTTTCATAGGAAAATGAAGGTTCTCAAAATGATCTTTATTTCCATTTCCCCTTCCTTCCACAACCAGAAAAGAAGATTCTCATGTGAAGAATCCCCAAGTATTCTTTTGAACAACTCATATGACAGAGAAGGATAACAAAATTGTTTCTTTTGGAATATGATACAGTGAAAATCAGAAATGTATTAGGAAAGCATACAATCAAGCCATATCTTGACCAAAGATATTCCGGCCCACGATTTTAGCACCTCATGTTTAATATGTCCATGTATAATTTATAGTAACTGTTGTTATCATGCTAGCTATAATCTTGCATAATCCCATCATTATGGGATTTGATACTCTCTTTTTATGTATATATAGCCATCAAAGATGAATAAATCATAAGCTTTTCGAGAATTTTACATGGTATCAGAGCTTTGATCAATTCTTTTTTTTTTCTCGCTACCATGTCTTCATCTGATTCTTCCAATTCTAGTCAAAAGACTTCTCCTCTTAACCAAGAATCCATTGACAATCCCTATTTCTTGCATCACTCTGACAATCTAGGCCAAATTTTAGTTTCTACTCATCTGAATGGTGATAATTATCCTTCATGGCAGCGTGCTATGATAGTTGCACTTTCTGCAAAAAATAAGTTTGGCTTCATAGATGGTACGTTACTGAAGCCAAATGATTCCTCTTCCCAGCAGTCGGCATGGGTTCGCTGCAACCATATGGTGCTTTCATGGTTGCTTAATTCCCTTGAAAATGATTTGCGGGAGAGTGTTATTTATGGGGAGACTGCTGCTGAAGTTTGGTTTGATCTTCAAGAACGATTTTCTCAAGGGAATGGACCACGTCTTTTTCAATTGCAACGTGAGATCGTTAATCTTCATCAAGACCAACAATCTATCGCAGCATACCATACTAAGATGAAAGGCTGCTAGGATGCATTATGTAATCTCACTACTCTTCCCTCATGTACCTGTGGAGCAATCAAAGCAATATATGATCTTCAACAACAATTTCGCTTACTTCAATTCCTTATGGGATTGAATGATACTTTCACTGGCGTGCGTAGCTAGATGCTATTAGTAGAACCTTTGCCATCTGTTAACAAGGCTTATAACCTCCTCTTCCAAGAGGAAAAACACCGTGAGGCTGTCATTCCAACAATTGAATAACAAACTCTATTGCTGCTGTTGCTAAACATCAAAGCCCTAAAAATTCCCTCATAAATCCAACCGCTGCTGCTGCAAATTATAAGGGCTATTCAAATGCTCTTCATCCTAATGGAAGACAAAAGTTTCACAAAAAGATTCGCCCACAGTGCTCATACTGTGACCAGCTTGGACATACCTAAGATAAGTGTTATAAGCTACATGGGTACCCAGCCCATCCAGCAAATCCATTCCAAGCTCGTCCAGCAATTCCAACCCAAGCTCACAATGTTGAGGTTCCTCCTCTTCATATACAACCTACCGTGTCACCTAGCACCCCACAATTCACTCCAGAACAATACCAACAAATCTTCTCCATGTTAGGTAATTTGCAACCAAGTGCTCATCTTGCAGGTAAACCATCTACCTCTCTATGGATAATTGATATTGGTGCTACCGATCACGTGGCTTGTTGTCTTTCATTTTTTAATGATTGCCACAACTCCTTTACCCTTAACCCAGTACGATTACCCAATGGCTCCACTACTTCGGTAACCAATGTTGGCACCGTGCATCTTACTTCTACAATTATCCTTCATAATGTCCTTTGCGTTCCTACTTTCTCCCACAATCTCATGTCCGTTAGTAAACTCACATCTTCTCTTAATTGTGATGTCATATTTTTCTCTTCTCATTGTATTTTTCAGGACCATCGTACGGGGACGATGATTGGATGGGGGTAAAGCACATGGCGGATTATACATCTTTGACCCAAATAATGAGCATTTTCCTTTCACCAGTTCAGTCCAACATCCTTCTTTTGATCTTTGGCATTGGCGGCTTGGCCATCCTTCTGCTGCCCGTTCACGCATTTTAATAGGTTGCATTCTTCAATTTCTTACTAGAATTGCTTATGTTCCATCTGTCCTCTTTCCAAGCAAACTCGATTGCCTTTTCCTAGTAGTAATATTAAGCCTGTTGCTCCATTTGATCTTATTCATTGTGATTTGTGGGGTGGTTATCATACACCTTCTTTGATTGGTGCTCATTACTTCTTACGTGTGGTTGATGATTTTAGTAGATGCAGGTATTTCTGATGCGTGCTAAATCTAAGGCAAAACAATTTTTCTGTGATTTCATTGCCATGGTTCGAACCCAATTTAACAAAACAGTGAAATTTGTCCGTTCTGACAATGGTTCTTGTTAGAGCTTGTCCCACATTGGTTAATTATAACCTCCAAAGCTAGTATATGAGCCTGGGCGGCCTATCCACTTATTGCCAATTGGTTTTGAGTTGGATGCTTTAACATGGTATCAGAGCTAGGCTTTTGGAGGCTTTTGGACAAGACTTTGTTAATTGGTTGCCCCGTTGTTTGTGCCTTAAGTGCACCTTGTTTCGTTGTGATCCCAATGTTGTGGATCCATTGTTTAACTCTCCACGTGCGGGTCAGGGTCGCACGTGCGGGGGAGTGTTAGAGCTTGTGCCACATTGCCTATCTTAGTCATGTAATATGGTAGACACTAATATAAATAATATTGACTTGTGTTGGGGTAAGTTAACACCCTATACACTTCTCTTCCTCTCTTCTCTCTAACTAACATGGTATCAGAGTAAGAAGCCTGACAAAGACGTCTAAACACCTCATCGAGAGAGGGCAGCTCCCGCTCTCCCAGTATCTGAGAACGAACCGGATCATAGAAGGACGACAAACCATATAGAAATCGAGCGACCTCCAAACGCTCACGCTGACGCTCCATAACCTGGGGATCACTTGAGATAGGCTCATAAACACGAAGTTCCTCACAAGTCCCACGAAACTTAGAATAGTAGTCCTCCAAAGATCCAGACCCAATGGACAGAGAAAAGAACTGGTGGTGAAGATCATATGTACGACGAAGATTATTAGCACCAGAATACATCTCGGCAAGCCAATTCCACACTTGTTTGGCAGTATCGAGATAAAACAGAGGAGCACTAATCTGGGATTCCATATTATTCCACAACTCAACAAGTATATGACAATTTTCAGCTTCCCAATCACTATAGTCCTTGGACGCTTTGGCAGGAGGATCATCTGTCAAATAACTAAACTTGCGCTCACCCATGTAATAAACCTTAACAGCGCGTGACCAAATAGCATAATTGTGTCCATTCAAAGGAATGGAGGTAATGGAATCCCTGTCACGATGCCGAGAAGAACTAGAAGAGCTACCAATAACAACAGTACTCGAAGTAGAACCAGAAACAGACTTCTCCTCAGACATGTTGCCAAACAACAGAGAGAAAAAATAATTACCAACAAAGAAAACAACCACCAGCTACCACCAGCAACCAGCAAAATAACCAACAACCACCAACAGAATAAAGACAATCAATCAAATCGATCAAACCACCCCACAGACTGATCAATTATGTCTACTATCACACCTCACCAGCTAACAACCAACAACCAATAAAACACCGAACAACTATCAGTAACATACCACTGAAACTAAACCATCAATACTGCAAACAACTAATGATAGAAGATCAATATCAACAGACTGTAGCAAACTCCACAAGACTTAAACAGAACTCAACAATCCTCAGCATCCACAGTCACCAACTGATAGAACCAACAAATGGATGAAATAGCTATCAAAATATGAGACAGATACCTCATAAAAGAAACACAGTTGACCATCTACAAAGGAATCAGAACTGATGAACCATAACCAGATGAACAACAACAATAGATCATCTACAACTCAGAAGAGAAACACAGTTGCTGAGTGTTTATAGCAACGATGAGCACTGGATCACCTCCAATGAGACGTGACAAGTAAAGAGTGATGGTAAGGGGGTATCAAGTGTTGACAAGCACAGGGGTATGGGTTTCGAAGGCTAACAATGGATGGGGTATGAGTTTCGAAGGCTAACAGTGGCTGGGTTGTGGGTTTCGAAGGTTAGTGTAGAATATCAAGAGTAACAGTAACTGGGTTGTAGGCTAAAAGTAGTTTTAGGTTGTAATTGAGGGTCGATTATGGTATAGGAAGGTTCGACTTTGGATTTAAAGGGGATTATGGGTGTCGATTATGGATTCCGAAGGCTGTAGATGCAACTTTCTAGGGTTTCGAAGGCTACTGGGTTTTGATTGAAGAAGACGATAGTTTTAGGGGACAATATGGGTGACGTTTTAGGGTTTGGTAGATGACGACAACTTTTGGGTATTAGGTTTAGGGTTTAGAGAGACTACGGTGATGGTTGATGAATCTACAGTGGTTTTATTTGTTGCTCTGATACCATGTTAGTTAGAGAGAAGAGAGGAAGAGAAATGTATAGGGTGTTAACTTACCCAACACAAGTCAATATTATTTATATTAGTGTGTACCATATTACATGACTAAGATAGACAGTGTGGGACAAGCTCTAACACTCCCCCGCATGTGCGACCCCTGACCCGCACGTGGAGAGTTAGAAGCAGATGGTAGTTGCGCGGTCTAGTGCAGAGGCAGAGTACAGGGCTATGGCTCACACAACATGTGAGGTTGTGTGGATACATTCTTTTCTTGAAGAGATAGGATTCCTTGTGCAGGTGCCTGTGAATCTTTATTGTGATAATCAAGCTGCAATTCACATAGCATCCAATCCGGTGTTTCATGAGAGAACTAAACACATTGAGGTGGATTGTCATCTTGTACGAGAGAAGTTGACTGGTGGTGTGATTACTACTCCATTTGTGTCTACCGGTGCCCAGTTAGCTGATATATTTACTAAGCCATTGTTCAAGCCACGATTGGAATTACTTTGTGACAAGCTGGGACTTTTTGATATTTATTCTCCAGCTTGAGGGGGAGTGTTAGAATAAGCTGAATAAGCTTATATTAGTTAGTTGATGTTTTGTCCCACATCGCCTATCTTAGTCATGTAATATGGTACACACTAATATAAATAATATTGACTTGTGTTGGAGTAAGTTAACACCCTATACACTTCTCTTCCTCTCTTCTCTCTAACTAACAGATCTGAATTCATATTTAAAGAAGTCCAAAAGTTCCTTCAAGAAAATGGCATTCTCCATCAACGTAGTTGCGTCGAGACACCTCAACAAAACGGTGTGGTTGAACGCAAACATAGGCATTTACTTGAAGTCGCTCGATCATTACGCTTTCAATCAAATCTACCACTAAAGTTTTAGGGTGATTGTGTTCTAACTGCTACTTACTTGATAAATAGGATTCCTACACCTGTCTTGTCTGGAAAAACTCCTTATGAAGTTTTGTTTGGCACTCAATGCAAATACTCTCATCTGTGTATTTGGTTGCTTATGTTTTGCTCACAATATTCATTATCGGCACAAGTTTGATGCTCGTGCTAAAAAATGTATCTTCATTGGATATCCATTTGGACAAAAGGGTTATCACTTGTATGATCTTGAAAATGGAAAAACTTTTACAAGTCAGGATGTCACATTTCATGAAACCATTTTTCCATTTTATAATCAACCTGTATCTCCGGTGCCATCTATAGAATCGCCAATGGTTCACCCATGTTAACCAATCAGTCCCCACATAAATCTCCCTTTAGAAAATGATGTGGCACCTCCTATTCGTCAATCCACTCGAGTTCGTCAAGTCCCACCCTATTTACATGATTATGAATGCTCTACAGCCATGTTGCCATCCCCTCCAAGAAAGTCCAGTGCACAGGTATCCCCAGGTTCTCCCATTCCTTTGTCAAATTATCTTAACTATTCTAATTTCTCTACAACACATAAGTCCTTTCTCACAGCTCTTTCTTCGGAAGAGGAACCTACATCTTTTACCATGGCTATGAAACATGCTCATTGGAGGGAAGCTATGGCAGCTGAAATTAAAGCCTTGGAGGATAATAATACTTGGGCATTAACTGAACTTCCTCCGGGTAAAACACCAATTGGGTGTAAATGGGTTTTCAAGATAAAACGTCACTCTGATGGCACAATAGAGCGTTATAAGGCGCGTCTTGTTGCCGAAGGTTAAACCCAACAAGAAGGCCTTGATTATCATGATACTTTCACTCCGGTGGCTAAGTTAACAACCCTCCGTTGCTTACTTGCTGTAGCTGGTACCAAACATTGGTCTTTGCACCAACTTGATGTGCACAATGCCTTTTTACATGGTGATCTCAACGAAGAAATTTTTATGAGCTTACCACCAGGCTTTCATTGTAAGGGGGAGGCTCGAGTTTGCCACAAAAATCTCTGCTGCCCTCATTGAAGCTGGATATTATCAGTCAGAGGCAGATTACTCTCTTTTTATAACCAAGCAAAGTGATCATTGCACATTTGTCTTGGTTTATGTAGATGATATTCTCATAGCAGGAAATGATGATTCAGCCATATCTTCTCTAAAAGCTTTCCTACACTGGCATTTTCATATCAAGGATCTTGGCCAATTGAAGTTTTTTCTAGGCATCGAAGTTGCTCGGTCGCAATCTGGAATTTTTCTCAGGTAGCGTAAATATTTGCTTGATATTCTTGCTGATGCGGGTTACTTGGGATCAAGGGGCTGCGAATTTCCTATGGAACAACAGCTCAAACTTGATAACAGTGGAGTTTTACTTGACAATCCAAGTTGTTATCGTCGTTTTGTTGGTCGCCTTCTTTACTTGACCATTACACGACCTGATATTGTTTATGCTGTCCACACTCTCAGTCAATTTATGCATGAGCCTTGCCAACCCCACATGGATGCTGCATTGCGTCTATTACGCTACCTCAAGACCTATGTTACATGGACTCGGGTATGAGTATCGGGTGCGGGTGCATGTCCAAGCGTCGGACCTTCCTAGACTTAAATCTTAGGATACTGGGATATGTGTCCCACAATGGGATACGGGTACGGGGACACGTCTTGAACACCTATTTGTAGTATATATTGCATGAATAGAGCAGGTTATATATCGAAAATTATACTTATTAATGTATTTAAACTAGAAGAGTTGAGAAAAATATGTTTTTTCTATTTCATGTCCATGTGAAAGTCTAGAAATATCGCTTTTCCAGCTAATTTGGTATTCTTTTTCTGTTAGTATCATACAATTAGAGAATCCGAGTGTCCAAAATGGATACGCGTGTCGGACACAGGACACGGGTACTTCAACCAAAATGGAGGATCCGCGTAACATAGCTCAAGACAACACCTGGGCAAGGAATACTTTTATCTTCCAGCAGCTCCCTACAATTGACTTGTTATAGTGACTCTGATTGGGCCAGTTGTCCGATGACTTGCAAATCTACTACTGGTTTTATTACCTTGCTTGGTCATAGTCCCATCTCTTGGAAGACAAAAAAAAACAAGTCACTGTTTCTTGTTCTTCAGCGAAAGCATAATATCGGTCCATGGCCACTGCGACTTGTGAAATCACTTGGCTAAAATATCTCCTAATAGATTTGGGAGTTCCTCATCGTCAACCGATTCCTCTTCATTGCGATAATCAGGCTGCTCTACACATTGCTGCCAATCCGGTTTTCCATGAGCGTACCAAACACATTGAACTTGATTGTCATCTTGTGAGGGAGAAAATTCAGCAAGGCTTAATATCCACAGTGCATGTTTCCAGCAAAGAGCAATGTGCTGATATATTTACCAAAGCTCTTGGACGCGCTCAGTTTAATTTCCTAAAATCCAAGTTGGGCATGATCAATCCTCATGCTCCAACTTGAGGGGGAGTATTAGGAAAGCATACAATCAAGCCATATCTTGACCAAAGATATTCCGGCCCACAATTTTAGCACCTCATGTTTAATATGTCCATGTATAATTTATAGTAACTGTTGTAATCATGCTAGCTATAATCTTGCATAATCCTGTAATCATGCTAGCTATAATCTTGCATAATCCCATCATTATGGGATTTGATACTCTCCTTTTATGTATATATAGCCATCAAAGGTGAATAAAATCATAAGCTTTTCCAGAATTTTACAAAATGTGAGTAGATGTTTAAACAAAAACTTCTTAGATGCTTACCCAAAATTTTTATTTGAAGGCTAGCCTAGCAAGATTCATCAGTTCACAGACATAGAATTCAAGTCTAGGCACACTTCCGAGATTCTGACACTTCCAAGAATAATCATTGACGACACAGCAAAGTCTATATGCTCTTGAACTTGGCGGCTTTTGAAGCATGCTTCGATAAGACCAACGACTTAGGGGTGACCTCTTACATATGCTTCATGGAATCAAGTATCGATCAAGATGAAGATGTGAAAGATTTGCAGTCCAAGGGCATACTCATTAACTCCATTGGGTGGGACAAGTACGTTGTGGATCTTTTCAAGGATATAATTACTGGATTGATGCTTATCTGCTAGTTAAGATGAGTATTGCGATGTACATTGTTAAGGCCAAGTGGACCTCGATACAGATAGCAACTTGGGTTAAAGACGTGATGCGCTTTGCTGTCTTATACGCTGTGGTTGATATTTTACTGAGCTTCATTCAGACATATTTCACAGTCTTCCCCTCTCCCGATAAGCACTAGCTAGAATTGCGTCAAGCCATATCTTAATAATTATTAACGTATATAGATTCACTTTTAAAAAGGAATGGTGGATAGTGCTTAGTCAATTTGTTCTATCTCCCATCTTTCTTACTTTCAGAGAGTTTTGTGATTTGTGTATGTCTTGTGTGGTGAAAGTGTGGGAAAGAAGTCTTTGATGAGTACATTTACAGGCAATAAATGCAAGCTTCTAAATAACATAAATTTGAGCGAGTAAATTCTGCTTTGACTGTCCTTGTTTAATTCTTGCTTTGTTGGTAGATTTCATTATTAGATAGTTTACTTTCTATTCCTGAATATTGGCTGAACTATATGTTACCGTAAATGACAGAGTATATCAAGGTGAAACCTGTTTAGGATCCTGATTGCTTAAGAACTGTGGTTTTGTGTATTGATGCATGGTTCTTCTTACTGTATGCTTGTGGAGTTTTCAGCTTTTAGTGAAGTAGCTTGTACGAATGATTTTCGTTGTAGTTATTTTCTCTAATTTCCCAAATCTTGTGGTTATGAAGCTAAGTAATTGAACCCGATCACTAAAACCATTTCTTTGTTGTTGGGAGAAATTAATAATCTAAATGTTTGATATGCTTTTTCCCAAATCTTGGGACTCGAGCTAATCGCAACCACGATAACCCTTTCATTTTTGTTGGGTAGGGATTCTTATCTGTTAGTATTTCATCTTTGAGTCCTTGCTAAAATTTCTTTTCAACTTGAAGCTATTTAATCTTTAAATTTCGCTTTGATGGTTGATATATTTTGAAAAGATATCTAGGTCTAGGGTTCAATGGAACCACAACACAAGTAGCATTGTGATAGATAAACAACCTGAATGCAATACAATGGAATGTCTCGACGAAAATAATTATGTAGGAAAATGATTCAACTCTATGAGAAAAAGAAAGGGAGAGGGTGGGTAGTTATTGTCCAAGCTGGCCAGATGTAAACCTTTCAATTTAGGGTAAGTGACTAGGATTTCTTCTACCTTACTACTGAAGTTGCAACTCCAAAATGTGGGACTAATAAGAGATTCTAAAAAAAAAACCCTAGTTGTCTTCTCTCTTCCTTCCCCTCCCTCCCCCTAGAGTTTTCATCACCCTAATGTGGCGGCGGGAAGGGAGGGCTTTACCCTTGATGGGTGTTTTCCTTCCTTCCAAGTGATGACCGTTTTTCTCGTTTTCAGTAACCCATTCTTTCCAATGAGGGTTTTCTCTCCCGATCTCATATTTGAGAGTGTTTTTTTCTATGTTTCCCCTCTTTTTCCTTTCTCTTGGCTTCTCCTTCAACATCGAGGTGCTATTTCAAGTTCTGGCAATGGTGATGGTCCTTTGACGAAGCAAGGCGGAGACAATAGCGGTTCGACGACGAATCAGATCAACTGGTTCTGCCATGGACATGATTTGTGAATTTGAGGATACCCAACGCCTTGAGTTTTTTATCAATAAAAGTTTTTCTTTTGTGCATGTGACTGTCACTGAGGTGGCCTTTTTGTAGCTATGAGAGGTAGTAGTGGTCTAGGTGTTTGTACTTAGGAAGGCTACCCTTCTTTGTGGCTTTCTAGTATCTTTGTTCTCTATCAATAAAGCTTCTACCATTTTGATTTCAACTCATTGAGTTTAACCCTTTTGTGAATTGTAGTTAGTATGCTTACACATTCAGTTTGAGCTTGGTAAAGTAGTGACTTCTTTATTTGGTATTCCTTTGACTCATCTAAATTTATAAGTTATTATAGGTGATTTCCCGTCCTACACTAGAGCACTTTACAAAAGACTATCAAGCAATGACTCCTTTGGGTTTGTTTTAGATTACTGGAAGAAATCAATGCTAGCTTTTCTTGGATTCTGCAAGTGGTAAGGTTGGATAAAGAACTGGAACTCATGACCCAGAATCTGCAATCTACCATTCATATGGATTTGTGCACTGGATTCTACAGGTGGTAAGGTTGGATAAAGAACTGGAACTCATGACCCAAAATCTGCAATCTACCGTTCATATGTATTTGTGCACAAAATCTGGACTTTCTAGCTTCAGCTTTCAGCTGTTTTGTGTTGTATCCAAATCTGGAAATTGTGTCCGGATTTTATAAGGATTTAAACTAGAGATGGTGTCCACAATGTGTCCAAACCCTCTGTGTGTGTGTGTTCAAATCGGTCCATAGTTTTGCAGAAAACAGTTGTAGATTGCTGATAATTCGTGTATCTTTTATGCAACAGACAAGTGCTTTGGACTGCCTTATCTAGCATTTATTATGAGTTGAAGGCACAGAATTGGAAAGGAGGACAAGTCCCTTTTCTTCATTGGGTGTGAGAAAGCCAGTCTTGAAGATTTGATGGGAGTTCACACAAGTGTAGCTTGTGTCGCGGTTCACACAAGTAAAGAACAAGTACTTGATTTCCTCCTCTGCATGAGGACAAATTTAGAGATTACTCGACAAATTAATGAAGTGGTTGAGGAGTGTCCTCGTTTAGATCTCTTTATCGAGTGTAAAACTGTAAATGTGTAACAAAGTCGTAGAGGAAGAAAGCCCCCGGCTTGGAGACACAATTTGAAGTTGCAATTTGTCTATTGCTTAGTTTGGAATATCAAGTTGTAGTATCATTGTAAAACAAAGTTTTAGTTTTGTGAATGTAATTTATTGGATTGTGAATGGTAAATATAAGATGAAGAAAGCCCCCGGCTTGGACTCATATACACCGTTGTTGTAAGTTTTGTTAGATTTTTGTTGTTGTTGTTGTTAGTTTGAGACACAAGGCATCAGGTTAGGCCATCAAGCAAGGAAATCACGGCGAATTTTTTTGCCGAGATTGCATTTTTTCTCCACTACCTATGATTTAACCATGACGTTGATATTTGAGAGCATTCATATAGACAAAGAAAGGAAGGGGGAATGACCCATTATAGCAACCTAGGTACCAACACATCATAGGACACGGGATACGGATATTATATGGACATGGGAGGATACGAATACGATACAGAGACAAGATACAAACGATATGTATCTCAAAAAATGTATCATATTTTCTAGAAAATTCGACAAAGTTTCCTTTGTTTTCGACTAGCCCAACGTCACAGCGTATCAGTCGGCAGTCACAACATAGCAAACAGTTGTTCAATAATAATTCAAACTCACACCGAGTTGCACATTGCAATTGAAACGAAAGTTTTAAAACCAAAACAAGTAGAATAAAAAATATAGCATCCACTAGTTTGACCAACATGAATACATAATGTTCTACAAAGCAGGCATAAGCTGAATATAATAATCATCGTCTTCCTTAAGCTCTCTATACAAGCAAAATGAGGGGAAAAAAAAATTCCTCAGTTTTGCTAGCATCTCCTTTTGCCTTTCTTGGTTGGCTGCTCCAACACTCCTCTACCTCTTCTCTAAGCTCACGTGTTGTTATTTGACTTTATGGAAAGTCTACCTGCTTTTATTTTCATCAGAGCAAGCATCAGAAAATTGAAATCTTGTATGACCAGAATTAGAAAGTCTACCAGCTTGAATACTTTAGAGTAAAGTAGGTGGGCACCGTCGTGCTTCACACATTCGCGGTCATCCATTAATGTCAATTGATATGTATTTTAGGTTAACTTCGCTGAAAAACAAAGTTCAATCCAGCAGACAGTGCAATACATTTTGACAACTTTGCTGCATAGTTTTGCCAAAATTTACTAATAGATCCATGCCATAAGCTTTGAGGCCAGTGTGAAGATTTTGGCTATTGTTGCAGCTGAAAGTAGTTGACATTACGACTTAACAATTTCTCATCCTTATTGTAATTTTGGCTGTCATAATTACGAAGCAATCGTTGACTCAATTTCTCATCGCTTCTCAAAATGAATGCAAGCAAAATAAGTACTCCGAAATCAGAAATTTTTATAATCTAAAATGGTACAGTTCCTAGGGGTACAACTACAGGAATATAGTTATATGAATACATATGTTTCAGACATATGTCAAAATAGTGTTGAATCTATGATTGGAAGAATTTGGAACAAGCCCAAATCCACTTGGGCTAGCTTGGGAATTTCAAATTTCACAATCTTGTTTATCTTTTCCTACTCCTGTGTGTCTTCATATATTTGTTCATAAATTACAATTGAAATCAAAGAGAAATACAATTGAAATCAAAGAGATGGTGAAATACCTGCCTAGAATCAGAACATAGTCGAAACTACCTTAAACAGAGGGCAATCAGAATAAACAAAACAAGCCAGTGAATACTGCAAGGGAGATGAAGAAAACTTAATCAGATGGGAGCAAAAAACCTCCATAGCTAGTAGAATGTGTAGTACAAGCAACTAAATTTAAAAAAGGCAAAAGGGAAAAGGGACCAACATCACAATTAGAGATACTAAAATGCTGCATCTCCTTAAGCAGCATTTCCCTCTCAATCAAGGCCATTGTGAGAGAAATCGAGCCCATTAAACTGAAGTTAATTGCACTTAACTGGTATACAGATCAAAGAAATATGAAAGAACTCAACCACAAGGTGCCGTTGGATGGCCACCTGTCTGTCATCTGTATCTTCATGCTCAACCTAACAAAAATTCCATTTTCAGAGAAGTTAGTTTAGGCATACTCAAGTCATAGACAGGTAAATAATCCCAAACTGCCAATGAAGAAAACCATATGCAGTATCTAATCATCTTAAGTGAAGTTTCCACTTCATTAGATAAACATCACCTGGGCTCCCAGGCCGACTGCATAGCATTTAGCTTGAGGAGATAATTTTGTCCTAAAAGTAATGATCTAAATTTTTTCAGCTTTTCATCCTCTTTATCAACATCGGCTATAAGTTGTTCTTATCATGGCTTTATGTATCTATTAACCCAAACGAAAACAGGGTAGGAGCATTGAACAAAACGACTAACATATTTCAAAATATTTACCTCGACAAGTACTCTTGCTTTCTTCTTCAACTTGGCACAAGATTCATCTTTCTCTTGCTTTGAATGTCTTACTCTTTTCCTATCAACTGCTACTGCCTCTTCATCCTCGTCATCCATTCCTAAACCATCCAGAATGATGTTCAAATACAAATTCCTTGTACATTAAGGGGCTTTCAAACACCAACATAAGGACACCATTAGTACAAATGAGAAGTACACGATCAGACATTCTTTGTTACTCACTGCAATTTATGTGCATGTGCGAGAATTTCCTCAGACCTATAGGAAGGATAGGTGTACTTACCATGCTGGTATTCATCTTTTTTTCTTCCGGAGCACATGGTGCCCTGCGTATCTATATGAGATATTTGAGTACTTGTATGTTGGAGGATACCAACAGCAAGGAACCCCTGTAAAAGATTTCTACCACATGCTTGTCAAACTCGATCAAAGCAAAAAACATGGCACTGAATTGCTAAGTTGTTCTCCTAAAATAATTGCACTACCAACGTCCAATTCATATACTTTCTAGAAGCTACTATGCAAGTGAAAGCACACCAAATGAACGCCAAAAGTGAATGATCACAGAGTTCTACAAAAAAGAATGGACTGCAAGAATCGTGTACTTACATGCCCAAAATGTTGGAATTAGACTCTCCAGCCTAAATTTGTGAAAGCACACCAAATGAACCCCATTCGTTAGCCATGTTGCAGTCATCTACAAGCACAGACCAAGTTTTGTCACCATGCTTCAATAAGATCCATGTCTCTACATCCTGTCCACCAAGCATATGCGAAAGACCAAGTGGTATCCTCTGTATAACAAAGGTATCAGAACATTTAACCACCAGAAGTTAACTCCCTTCTATCTTTATCCCTTACAAGCCGCTGTCAACTCCTGCAAAAACAACAGGCGTGTAACTGATAGACCATAAAAGTATTAATTCAACACTCAAATACACCATAAAAATATTGATTCAACACTAAAATACAGAAAGACCATAGTAGCGTAGCCATAGGACGCTGTCTACTCGGCGGAGAGAGGGTCACGAAAGGGGTTACAGGAGATGCTAGGTTTCGCCGGAGGGGACGTTTAATACCTCTCCCGCTCCATAAACTCCAACCCTAATCTTTAGTCATCTCTAGCTGCAAGCACTCAGTTTCATATCTATTTAGCAGGTGTTTTCCCTTCTTTTGAACTCATTTTCCTTCCTCTGATGCATCCAGAAACCAAATAGTGCTAACCAAGGAGTTAAAGAGTTCACTGAACATTAGATCCCTCTTAATATGACTTGAAAAACTAACTTATTGAGCAAAAATAAAAAATTCCATTAGAGTGAATCAGAGTGAACTAATATCTGTATCCCACACGAGTCATAGCTTCTTATCGACATAAAATTTGGTGTAGCCTGTCTTCTGGTCGCAGGTAAAAGTTAAAAACGCAATAAAATCTGGAAGCGGCATCATGATAATAAAATTTTGAACAAGTTCATGCCCAACCTTTTTATCTTTTCAAATCTAGTTTTCCTTTATAAAATGAATCCAGAAATATGTACTTGCCAGTTTAAATGCAGGTTAAATTGTTTTTAAAAATTTCAAAAAATTATCTTGAGATGTAAACATGATGTAATTTTAGACCAACTAATTGATTGGGACATAAGGCTTGGTTTGGTTTGGGTTATTTCTGCTTTAGACCAACTATTTCTGCTATAGTAAACACCCAGAGCATTGAGAAGCAAATATTACTTTGGCAATTGGCATGAAACCAGGTACCTGACACAACCCTACAGTCCTATTATAAAACACAAAAAAAAAAAAAAAGAAATTCAAAACTGTCTTTGGTGCAGAACTTTATACAAAAATCATACTTCACCAATAACTTGAGCTGTATTCCAAAAGAGCCTCACCTTTTCAGATGGGAATCAACATAGATTAATACCATGTCTCATTAAAACCCAATTACTATTATAGGATAAAGATAAGAACAACGATCATGCCTCTTTTGGGGTTTAAAGTACTTTATAACTTTATATAAGATACTACTTACTCACATAGTATCCTAATAATAGTCAAGTTCAAGCTTAAAAGTTTAATTGAAACCTTTTCCATCCCAAATACGTCGTTTTATTAAACGCCCATCTGAAAGCATAGCCCGCACCTGTGAATGAGCAACCAGGTAAACCTCAATAATAGAAACCTGAATCTCAATTAACAAAAACATATAGAAAAAATAGTTAACATAGTGGGCAGTTGGCAGGAAGTATATGGACATAAAAATGGATTACTCTTTCAAGAACAGTAAAGTACAGTAGAAGGGAGGACCAAGTCAAAGTCTGGAATGCCCTAGCAAGCTTATGCAGTGCCACTAGCCATCGGCAGAGCTACAGTCCCAGACAGTGTGTTGCATAGTAGTAACAACATGATCATAAAAAGTGTACTTAAGCTATTTTGTACCATATTACAGAACATAGAAGCATACGGTAAAATCTCACTAATAAAATCGACTTACCAAAACCACAAAGGAGAAGTAAAGATCACCATCAATCTGAATATTAGAATGGCGTGATAGAGACACCTAATAAATGACAACCAAGCTTGAACATAATATGCATTTCCAAAAATGATTCCTTGTCTCATAAGTATGATCAATGGATGAGAAATGAAACTTTTGGCTGTAGCGGTGATTGCGAGTTAGTCAAAGAATAGCACAAAATGAAAAGCCAAATCCATGTTGGTCGTTGATGAAGTATTAAGACCACACTCATTTCCTTTGACCATGTCTTCCCTCATCTTTCTTTCTTAGATTATGCCAAAAGTTCACAGCTCATCGAGATTGAGAACAAGTTCCAAGAGAACTAAACAATCAACACAAATCACACACATCAACATCAAGAAAGATTGAAACAAGGCTAAAACCATTGGTTTGTGAACTGTTTCCAGCCAAACTCACTTTCTTCTGCATGTTTTCTTATGTTCATCGTCAATACCTAAGAAACCCAGCAGAATACCAACAAATAGAATGTTTGGTTGCATGCTAAAAGGAGCACCTAATCTGGTATTGCTATGGTTGAATTGCCCCGCCTAAATAAAGAAGGAACTTTTTTCTTTTCTTCCGTACTTTTTATGTTTTGAGAGAGAGAGAGAGAGAGGATCTTAAAGCTATACCTCAATAAGATATCTCTCAAGAACCAACAAAGAAAAAGCAACAGCATGTAAAATGCATTTAATCATCTGAAAAATAACTCCAACATAAATGAAAATAAGCTCACCTTCAATATTGCACCTGTTAGCTGAACTAATAGAAACAAACAAACGAGAATCAATTATAAACTTCCTACAACGCAAAATTGGTCCAAACCTAAATAAAATGAAGCAGCTACACTTCAAAATGAACTTCTTCAATACCGTCCACCATAGGCATGAAAGGTGACTTGGTTAAGTATCGCTTAGACATGTAAATCATAGCCTTCTCTCCACCCGACATTGTTCCACTTCCCATCTCAACACCTTTCGGTACCTACGATGCACAAATGAAAGCAATGGTCAATCAAATATTCAAAGGTAAGTATGTGTATTTCCCGGGTCCCACCAAAACAAACTTTCTTAACTATGACCCTCCACAGTTAATTTTGCTCTCCGATTCTCCAAGGAATTAGGAAGAGAGCATCAATAGTGGAAGCAGATTAAGTGGGTCAGTAAAGCAGTAAAAGAAAGAAATACTGAAGAAACAGAAAAATGCAAGAATGAATTACCAACCTCAGACTTTCCAAAAGTAAAGAAGACCGGGTCTCCTTGAGTATATGAAAGAATCTATTTCCCATCCCCTGCCTAAAATATTAGAAATACAAATGCCAGGGAATGAAAGATAAGATGTCAATGGAGATGCCAATAGTACTGCATGAGCAAACATACAGAAAACATAAGTGATCAATGTAACAACTTCAAAGGGTGTTTAACACAGATATCCTGAAAAATAAGAAAGCTACATTAAACTGTAGTGGTACAAACATCCAAAAAACAAAAATCATCCTACTTCTAACTGCAAATATTCTCTCTTTTTACCCAGAACTTGTGCCAATTGAAGTCTCTGCTTAGGATGGCCCGTATAAGGTCACATGGAAATATTTGTTCATGTTCAACCCATTCATCTTGGAATTCTTGTTGAGATGCAGCTTTGCTAGGTGGCTCCCCTACCAGACAGAACATCATTCTCAAAAAGATATAAATTGAAACAAGAAAAAGATTGGATCAACAAGTTCCCAAATGAATTGTCAATCAATCATTGCCCTTTTTTGCTCAGTGAAAGTCATATTGTTAGTTGTAGTTAATAAGGTTTGAACCTAGTCAAATTCATGGGAGTACGGGCTACCACTCCACTTGCCTCTTCAGCCAAGATTTACCATTCCATAAAATTCTCTTCCCATGCGAAGATAATCTTCCAATAAACCCTATAGCATAGCCCAGGTTTAAATTTCTCATTTGTGCAATTCCAACAAACTTAAAACGTGAACTCAAACAAACAAATAAAAGTACACGTGGATCGAACATCTCGACCTAGCCTAGTTGAACAAATCAATAAACATAAGAAAATACAGTTTTTCTCAAACATTTGGAGTCATACGAACATTCCTCAACACATACATTAAATTGTAAGAGTTAAGGGAGCTACAAAGCACAAACTACTGAATTCAGGGTCCATAAATAGAGAGAGAGAGAGAGAGAGAGAGAGAGAGAGAGAGAGAGAGAGAGAGAGAGCTAGTTAAACTGTGATTAATCCACTCCATCTCTGGTATACCATTTGCAATATTACAAACTCTTAGTGAATGAGGACTTACCTCGTCCTCAGATCTTGCGGGGGTTGGTCCTGGTACTGCTTTATGATTGAATCTCTAAAATTTGTATAATTCCATAACCTAGCCATTTATTGAACACCTCACGACTGCCCAAATCAACTTAAGAATCATCAGCTCTCCTAACCCAAACCATATCCAGAGGAATGATGTGGGAGAAAATACAAATATTAGTAATGATTACAAAGAGAGTGAATGAAGAAATAGATTGGGAAAGAAAATACAAAGAAATGCAAAACGAAGAGGAAATACAGTCTAAATTTGTTACTTTCCTTTATAGAATCTATTCTTTTCCCATCTATAAAATTAATAAATAAAATTGGGGTATATCTCAAGATGGATAAAAATATGGAGTGTATTACTTACTGTAGTCGCGCCCACTGTCCCTACTTATTTATCTAGAAAACCTGCAGCTACTCTGCCTGATGTAGTAGAAAGAGAGGAGCACCCCACACTCCCACTTTCTCACTGCTATAAGGCCCCTCTGTTCACAACCTGGCATATATTTGGTGTACATCAAATAGTGTGGTCTCATTTCTCGACCTCGGCCACATTCAATTAGAACTAAATTAAGATCATCTATTGCCACTTTATTGGGATAATGTTTATGTATTAGCACTAAATTAGCATTCCATAACCTGATAACAACTGAATTAGCAATAAATTCAAGCTTCTAATGAACAATTACAACTGAATTTACATATACGTATTCAAGTACAATGTGATATATACCAACATACATACACGCCATACATATACATATTTACATCAGTACATACGACGAAGAGAGAGGAGAGAGATCGCAGGTACTTACAAGCGAGAGAGAGAGAGAGAGAGAAACGGTGGGTGAAAGAGAGAGGGAGAGAGAACTGGACGGGGAGAACGGCGGACAACGGTGGCAAAAGAACGATACGCGATTTCTCCGCTCCTTTTCTCCGATCGGCAACAACTCCATTTTAGGAGGGTTTTTTTTAATAAAAAAAAAAAATCCACGTCATGACATAGGTTCAACCTATGTCATGCATCTAAAAACGACGTCGTTTGGTAGTTTTAAACTCTTGGGTTTCCTAAGGACGATTTCTATCTATATTGAACATTTTTTAATGATCCGAGACATTCTTCTTGTAAAAGTCATTATAACACACATGATACACGAAGATTTCATAAATAAATTACATATTAGTACTTGATCTAAATGAATTTCTATTTCTCAAAATGGATTTGGATACATTGAATCATGTTTTCTTCTATATCAAAAACTCTTACCAGACTTTAAGAATACTTTCTATCTATCTTAGTAATATTTTAATAATCCGAGACATTCATATTGTAGAACGCAAAAAAATACACATCATGTACAAAATTCATATTAATTAACTACCGATTGGTACTTGATCTAAATGAATTTATGTTTCTTAAAATAGGTTTTGCTATACTGAATCAAAACCATATTCAGTCCACCACAGCCTGCGCGCCAAAACTCTTTCCCCTTCTCTCTTCTACGCCTATTTCTCTCCGTCGTTGCTTCGATCACAGAGGGTCTTCACCTCTCTTCTCTTCTCTGCTAGATCTTCTCTATCCTTTTTTGAGAATCTCTAGAACCGTATTCGAGTTTTCCCAAATCGATTATGCCCATTTTGAGGTCCGTGTAAACGAGGTGGAATCGATTGATACCGAAATCAGAGCATTTGTGGCCGCGGACTCGTGAGCCCATTCCCGATTACCACCCCCACCGTGTTGAAAACCATACGAAAGTGCAAAGATGGGATCTGTGAAGAATCAAGGGAGGGCTGAATCAAATCAATGGAGTCCTAGCCTCACACCTTTAGATTTTCATACCATTTTTGGAGTTTGTATCGCTATCCGTATTGGTTTCCTTTTGATGGGATCTGTGATTTGTATTGGTTTAAATTTGAGGATTTGTATTAGCTGCCATGGTGCCAAGCACTTGCAATGGAAGAATACTTGGGTGCTACCGATTTGATGGGAAGGTTCTCAAACTAACGGGATGTTCCACTAAGGCGGTGTTTTGAACAAAACTAATTTTCCACGATTTTTTATGTGATGTATTATGAGAGAATTACTTGTCTCGATTTTTTGAAAAAATAGTTTTTTATTAGTGAAACACCCCCTAATTCAGTTCATCGAGTAAAATGACACTAGGATCGTCCTGTCATTCCTTTCCCTGGAAAATTAGAAGCTCGTTATCCCCTCTGTACCACCTAGCTGAATATCGCTTTCGCTTATTTAAACCAATGTGTAGTCGCAGTTAACAAAATATTGCAAACGTACATATCCCATAGTGAATAGAATTTAAACAAGATGTTTTTTGGATCTTAGGTAATGACTCCAAATTAGTGCAGTATTAACTCTTTATTATCATGGTTTTAACAGCATACTCTGATGCCAATATTTGAGCCCTTTTCTTATCACCTACCAATACTGATTTTAGGGGTTAGGCGGCTTATTGTTGTGGAGGCTGGCAGCAACCGCATAGAAGGGATTATAGTACTCAGCGATATCTTCATATTCTTTCTTAGTTAAACGAAGAGTAACTCTCGGCCACCTATTCAGATTCTTGTTCACAACATTTGGTGATTTGTTTTTTATTTTTACAAGCATACCATTGGATTGGCCTCTCGTATTGTGGTATGGTCTTCTGGGACAATTATGCAAAAGAGAAAGAGGCAGTAGATTGCAAGGATGGGGATTTTTGTCCCTTAGTCTACTTTTCTTTTCCTTACCCCAAACTGTTGTCAATGTATTTGCCAATTTTTTTGAATGGCATGGAAAAAGATGACACTTCTGTGCTGTTAATGGCACAAGAAGATTGGAATAAAACACTGATGGATTTTTTCGAGGGCCACTGACCAGGATCATTCTATTCATATTCCTGTGGTTGGCTTCGAGTCCGATGATCTTTTCTTTTGGATATTTAGCTATTTTCGATGATGGATTCAATTTTAAGGGGAAAAAAGAAGGATAAATTTATCACAAAATCTAGTTGATTTCACTTCATGTCCATGACAAATTTTTAGCTATTTTGCTTTCTTGTTTTTTGTTCTTCTGTAAGCTGTTGTTCGTTACGCGTCTCTGGAACCAACCACTTCGTTTAATTCCTTTTATGCCCATTCCTTCTTGTGCACCATGTGTAGCACCGAGTGGTGCGGGAATTTGGCCGTCCATTGCGAAAAGTGCATAGCTCAGATTTAATTCAAGCAATGGACAGTTTGGATTTACATGGGACTAAGACTAAATCCAAGTCGTGCATTTTCACAAGGGGCGGCCGGATGCCCTGCACCACACGGTGTCGTGACTCCACTACGTGGTTAGTAATGATATCATTCATGTTAGTAACGGAAAGTGAATTAATCTTGTTTCATATAAGATCGACTCCATCAAATTCCTGTTCGTAAGAATCACACATTTAGGCCTTGTTTGGATATGTACTTAAGTGTAAATTTTTTGTTCTCAAAAAGGTTATTTGTGATCGGATACAAACAATAGTAGTACTTATGTGGGTCCCATTTCTAATACTTACTTTCCTTCTCTCCTTCATTACTCTTCTCAACCACCGACTCTTTTCTCCATCTTTTTTCAAAGAATAGCTCACGCTCTCAGGAGTCTTAGCGAATCTGTCTGTCTCTCTTTCTCCATCGTCACAACTCTCTCTCTCTCTCTCTCTCTCTCTCTCTCTCTCTCTCTCTCTGGTTCAATGCAAATCTGTCCCTCTTTCTCTGAATCACACATGTTCAGACAACCTCTCACAGCCGAATCTTCGTGCACTAATTTGAACCCATCACAGCCTATGTTGAACATAGCCTACGCGAAGAGGACTCTTTATTGTTCTATAAAATGCACAAATGGATGAGTCAGGCTAAACCATGTCCAAAATTAACATCCAAAACGGAGGACACTACGGATTCCATAAGGTGTAGGAAGTGGGTTCTGAGAGCAACGAAAATTAGAAGAAATAGAGATATGCATGACTGAAATGTACATGTAATTTTTTTGTTAATTTTCTCCTTTTCTCACCCCGCAGTCGGATATATAGTCCCAAAATTTGCAAGGCTTTTTGGATTTTTTTTTGTAATGATGTATATAATTTGCACAAATGGTTTAAAAATCCTTGGGATATTAAAATCCGAAAATATGTATAAATTTCATATTTAAAATCCAAAAATATGTGCACATTTTATATGTTAAAATTTGGGAGCGTCGTGACAGACTAATTAAATCTTATGAGGTAATTAAATAATCATCCGTTTTTTGGACATTATTTAGATTTTCATCCCTCTTGTTTTACCGGATTATGTTTTCATCCTTTTCTATTGTGAAATACCTTTTCTACCCTTTTACTATGATATCAACATATATAGGATTATATTTTTTTCCTAATTTTGTGGGATTCAATAAGTTCCTAATTTTGTGGGATTCAATAACCTCCTAATTTAGTGGGATTTAACCATTTTTTAATTTAATGAGATTCAATCACATCCATTAAGAGATATAATAAAAGAAATTTCAAATTCAAAAATTTGTTACTAATGTGTGGTGAAATTATAGATAACCAAGCAAAAAAAAAAAAATCAAATACGCACCAACAAATATGGTAAAAATGGCATACATGAAATCATAGTTTTTAACATGTTTGTTTTTCGTATTTTTTTTACCACATAAATTCTGTACAAACATGGTAAATTTAATACAATAATAAGGAAACATGGTAAATTAGTCAATACATCATTACAAAGTCATGGTAAATATTGTACATTACACATTGAAACATGGTAAATAGTATAAACTAGTTACATTGCATTAAAACATGGTAAACTAATTATATTACACATTGAATGTGAAAAAAAAGTGTCTTTCTCGTCACCAACAAGGTAATCAACGATGCAAGCTTGACCACCACCGCCTTTTCCAAATAGTTGAGATTTACTACAGCTTTCACGAACACAGCTTCCTATTCACAACCAAAGTACAACCGCTCGCTGATAATGTTAAAAAAAATATTTAAACATGGTGAATATGTACAACTATTGCACAATTTACTATGGTAAAAAAGTAAAATAATAGTTCTGATGGTAAATTAAAAATAATCATGGTAAAAATATGTCCAAATAATATTAAGTCATTATGGTAAAAAATAAATGGAGAACAAAAAAAACATGGTAAAATTTATGTTGAACATAAAAGGAAAAAAAAAAAGAGTTGAGCCACTGATATTGTTAAGAGATTGTGCAGGAAACAAAATGAAACGAATATGGTAAAATCATGTTTATGTACAAGAAAAACTAGCCATGCCAATAATCATCTGAGAAAATCATTCTCGATTCCTTATCTTCCTTTTAACGCATCCCAAGTATATAAAATAAATAATAAACAAAAAACTAGAACAACATAGAAAACCAAAAGAGAATGAAAGGGGAAACAAAACACAAAATACGAATATGAATAGAATTGGTTTGCTCTCTGTTACCTATCTTTTCTAGCCTTTTCAGTGAGTGCCTTGAACTTGAAAGAATTATCTACGACAGCCTTCTTTCTTCCACCAATCGACTTGAATCCCCTCTCCCAGGGGACTGTTGGCGATGGCTTTCACTGCTGTGAAAGAAATGGCTGAGAATGCTAAAGCACCCGCCAACTTCACAATGACTAGCCAAATTTTCAATAACAAAAAAAAAAGACCAAATCAATCCATGCAAGACTCAAGTACCACCGAATAAAATTTTTAAATGCTCAGAAACTTTCTAGGTAGATAATAGTTAATCCCCATAAACCTAGGCCACACCTCTTCTCATGAAGCTCTGAAGCCACAATAGCCCTTCGCAGTGCCGGAATTTGTTTTGTAAAGATTCTATAATTTTGGGCCACCGAAAGTCGATAAGAAGCCGATGGATGATGTCGATGACGAAACTGAGGATTGGTGAAACAGCAGAGCCATGTATATGTACGTAAAGCTAACGATGATGAACGACAGAGCATCATCTCTACTCTAACCAGAGGATTTTGCTGAAGTGGAGCCAATGAAATGGCGTTGCAGAATTGAGGTTTTAGGTTTTAAAAGGGGATGAAATTTGTTAGCGGAAATATGGGGATTGAGCCAATCCCCAATTACAGAGTTGGTCCCCTGAAATTTGAAAATGGTCCACTACCTACCGCCCCATATATGTAACTTTTAATTTAGTCGTCAATCTCTTAATATGTTACAATTATATAATTATATATATAAAGAGCATTATTAGATTTTTTTTTTAATCTCAGGATGATTTTCTAATTTAAAGTGACTAAAAGGATGATTAATTAAGTGCCTCAAATCTTATTGGTAGTGGGGTTGCTGATGGTGAATGATGGCGTGATGGGACGGGGCGGCGGAGAGGAAAGAGGGGGTGATGAAACTCTCTAGTAGCGGTGATGGAGTTCTCCAGCGGTGGCGGTGTTTTACCCGAATGGTTCTGCATCAAACTCGGTTTTTGTCTTCGCCGAAATGCCTAATACCCATCATTCTTGCTAAATTATTGGCACGTCCTTTCTAAATTTTTGTTTTAGTACATTTTTACCCCTTCTTTTCAACCTGTATAATCAGTTGTCAAAAGAAAAAAAACAAAGAAACAAGAAGAAGAATCATTGCACAAAGAACGTCATTGCTAAATAATTCTTCAAATCCCCTTATTTTTATGGCAGTCAGTTGCTAATATCACTCATCGTCAGTTCAATTCACCTCATGCATAGCAAGTTCTGGGCCTTTTCCAATTTTACCCGATCACTCCACAAAACTCATGCTCCCCATGTATGCGCACCTAAGCGCTGAGACCCAAAGAGCTGCCTGCACATTTGCAGAATGCAAAACCTAAACTGTAAACTAGCCACTGACATGTATGCCTAGAGAGCTGCCCGTGCATTTGCAACACGGTATCCAGAACTACCCAACACGGTATCAAATCTCGTCACATGACAAGCGGCTCAAGCGCTCTTCGAGCCAGGACATGGCCCCATAATAAAGTTACTCTTACGGGTAATGAAGCTCGAGCTTGAATCTCATTGTTGATTGCTGTGAAATGAAGAAGAGCGAACTGTCCCTGTGATGGTGAGAAAATGAGAAACCAAATTCCTTGCTTTTTTCGCCCTTTATCACATTCCAGAGGGCCTGTCAAAGTTTGCACAACTAGCGCACTAATATCATGCTTTGCTGAATTACAACATGGTTAGAACACTTCAATGACTAACTACATCAAATTCGCGAAACCAGCTGGCTGCATTTAATCATTTCAGAATAGGCTACCTAAAAAATAGGGTAATTCGGTAAGCTTCAACACTGGTCAGCACCGGTAATTTGGTAAGCTACGTGATTTCAATGGAACAAATAGTAAAAGCACGAAATTTTGGTATAGAAGCTCAAAAACATCCACCAAAGACAAAAAGATTTCAAAGAATTAGTTTGTGTCTAGACATATCAAACGTTTTTCTATGAACCTGACACACCATGGAACAGAATGTTAACTAGTTTGTAATGTTTGTTTATGATGACAAGTTTTGTATGGGGTAATTGCTACTGATTTTACGGTTGCAGATAAACTCATTTGCATTTGCGAGAACTATTAAAGAAAATCCATTTTCAAAGATAGAAGTAATTGAAAATCAAGACTGACATAAAAAAATCTCTATAATAAGATGGCTCAGATTTTCAATTATTTTGGTTATAAATCTCTACATCAGACGGCTACGAATAATGGATGTTGTGTTCCAAGACTTTTTGTAAAGGCAGACATAATATATTCCTACAGATGGGAAAACTGGAATATACCTGATTTTTAACATGTGAACACAAGCTCAAACTCAAGGGGTTTGGTTCGTTTACCGGCTCTACTAATGGCTCACAAAAGCACTTGGAGCCACGAATATGTTCTGTAATTAACTAGTTCAAAACATTACAAAACATATCAACAGGAACAAGAATTGAGAAAGTTCATGTGTTCTCAGAATTGCAAAGTAACATATTCCATGAAGAAAACTGTTCTAAATGCAGCAACTCATTTTCAACAGAAGCAAAACTAAGCCTTCTAGAGGACCTTGAAATTCTGACAAATCTTTAAACATATCAACTAGCTATAGTAAAAACAAATTGGAGGAGCTAATAATATCCCAGACAGCAATCCAAAGTTGCTCGCCAACCAATGAGCCCTGCAAGGAAAGGGAAAAATGGGAAAATCAAGAACCCGATTACAGCATAAGCAGCACATTCAAGAGTTTTAAGGGAAAATAAGAGTGCAATGAAATCCGTAGTAGAAAAGTTGAAAACTCTAAACCTGACCCCAGTTCTCACCCTCGCTCAAAGCCAAGGTCATGGGAGAAGATATTGACAAGCAAAGAAATTCAGAGATAATACTGCAAAGAAATAGACCGATGAGGACGACTACCACCGGTAGAACCTAAGCACCTACAGACAAATCCAAAACCAAAACCGAAACCCCAAACAACACAAGGAAAAAGGACATTTACAGCCTGTTATTTTATATAATCTGATTTTATCATTAGACATCCTGCTGGAACCACTATGCCCTTGCAAAGCACCTTCAAAACTACAAGGACCATAGGGGTATCATGCTGTACAAAATGCAATGATTAAACTGCACATTCCCTTAGGTGGAATGCATAAGTCCAACAAGTAAGAAAATGTTGAAGCATTTTGCCCTTGTACGTACTGTATCACTTACATCTAGGCTTATACTAAGAAGTAATGTGGAAGAAGTTGAATTCAGTGATTTAAGCCTAAGAGCTGCAAAGTGAGGCGCGGAGCTTCAAAGTGCATAAAGTGAGCCATAAACTCTAAGAAATCTTTGTATTTAACAAGAACTGTCCATTTTTTCCAAGTCTCCCTAGCACATAATGAGATCCAACACACTAGATCAGAGCTTTTAATGAGATAGAAAGCACCACATCACAGCTTTTATGGGGAAAAAAAGCCCCTAATGAGTTTCTCCACTGGCGCTTCTTCTGTGAATCTCCTCTTCAACTGTATCGACCAGCCATAGTCCATATTAGACCGCCATTAGCCTACTCTTACTAATTTCTAAGGCATATCTTGAACATTCAGAGTACAATTTCCTACAAGCACATCTTGAACTCCATAGCACAAAAAAAAATGCAGTGAAGGCAACAAAACCTCTGAAGCTAACATTAGAAACAGTTAACATGGTTCAAGATTAAATTCCACATACACTTACAATCAATAAATTCTATATTTCATTTGAAACCCACATTGATGATTATGATGAAGAAGAACTAACCAAATCCGGTATGCATCAATCATCATTTAGGGTGTCTTGATGTTGGCAAACTGTCAAGAGAGGGGGGAAAAAAAACCATTAAGAACAAAACAGGGGCTAAGGAGGAAACATATAACCACAAAAAACAAATGAGCAACACACCTTACAAGAGCCAAACTTGCAACCTTGAAGTTTGCACACCCATCATCAAGTAGCTTACATCCAACTCTTTAATCTTCAGCGCGTTATTCCCCTTGGCTCCGGTGGCAGAAACCAGAAGAATCATACCTGTGGTAACGGTTTCCAAGTCATAATATCCAAACTGCGCGTCACTAAAGCAACTGTGTAGATATTGGACTACAGTATGAGCTGAAAACCTTTTTGACCAAATTCTTTAGGGTTTCTACCGTGCTTTCGTTTCTCATGAATGTTCTGAGCAATATATCCCGCCAACTACAAGAACATTCGTGAGGCACTTTCTAAAGAATTTGGTCAAAAAGGTTTTCAGCTCCTATTGTAGTCCAATTTCTGCGTAGTCACTTTAGCGACGCACAGTTTGGACATTATGACTTGGAAACTGTTACCCCAGGTATGATTCTTCTCATGTCTACCACCGGAGCCGAGGGGGGAAAGGAGGCATATAGGAAGAATGCGATGAAGGGTAAACAGCTAGAAGTTAGCTATTTGATTATGGGATAGGGTAGTTGTTCCATTTGTAAAAATTGTGGTACTAATCTGCTTTCATCATCCCTGGATGGGAATGACTATTCTATAGAAGGTGTTGACTTAATCCGGCTTGAACGTGAGGAAAACTTGATATTTGCAGAGGCTTCAAAGGATGAAGCCTTTGAGAATTTTGTAGATTTGGCTAGGGATGAGTCATTTGGTGAGAGAGAACTAGTGAGAGCTTTGACAGGGGAGTTGTGGTTAGTTATCATGATTTTTGCCAACCCCATTTGAATCAATAACAAGGTGGTGAACAGTGATGACGATGGACAGAGAGAAGGAGAGATAAATAGAGCTTGTGAGTGCAATGTAAACCAATTGTTTGTTGTTAGAAAAGATTTGGGGGGAGGCAGAAACAATTCAAAACATTTTTTTTTCCTTTGTGCAAAATGGCAAGAATCCATCCCTATTTATACTACTCAATGGAAGGGTATAGTCCAAAGATATTTTCATACAGGATGAACTTTGAGGTAGATTCTAGAATTACAGATGTAACTAATTCTCACAAAAATATCTAGATATTTCACAAGGATATTGTAGAATTTCTAGAAGATAGATATTACAGAGCTTCTAGAAACTAGATATTTATATCTACTAAAATAATAACTTTCATCTTTGAACTTTGTCAATTGGGCTTATATTATACATTATTTTTCTTGTGCCAAAAATATTAAATCTAGTTTATTCTTCAACAACAATAACCATAATTAATATACATTTAAAAAATAGTTATACCTAATGACATCAATAGACTATACTTACATTTACAAAAATGAAATGTTTTTAAGAAGCAAAATTTCAAGTCTCTCAATTGGGGTCTATCACATATTCACATTAAGACTTTCTGCTGCCTTATCTATGGAAAGAAAAGACTACTTTCTTTAAACTTTTGGCACAGGCTATTATATGATGCACTCTCTTAAATATACTGGTGATGCTTTTTGAAAAAAAAAATGTGTTTCTTTTGGTTGGTTGAATGGCTAACACAGATATCCTCATTCACCAAAACAAATGTTCTTCTTTTTTTCAAAGTATTTTTCTTTTTGTTAGCTGACAAAATTATTTATTTTTTGACATTGTAGCAAACTAAAAAAATAAATTAAATTGGCAATACTATTTCAATAACTACGGGTGAACTTGCTCTAATCTCCTCAAGAGGCGTAACATTGCCCTTGTATGATTCAAGCAAAATACAATTGAATTATGGTTCTTTCCTCTATTCAAGCCCTACATTGAGGTTGAATTTCTACCAAGTGTTTGAACATCGCCATAATTAGATCAAATGGCTAAGATTAATACGTTTGGGGTTTCGCTTCTTAAAATAAAGTAATCGTAGGATACGTACCAAATTAGGAAACGCATATAAAATCGTAAGATACACGATCATATCATAGGATTTCTATACAAAAAGGATACAGGGTGTAATATGTATCATTTTCCAAAGGAGAGGATATGAATCGTAGGATACATATCATGTATCGTAGGTTTTCAACAACTATGTTTGTGATGAGCTAAACCAGCCTTAAATAAAATTTGAATCAAAATTTAAGTCTCTTGATTTGGTGAATAATTTATGTAAAACTCAATCTGGTTTGAATTTGAGTCAAGAACTAGAGTGAGTTTAGAGGGCTTTTACTCAGAATTTCGTTATGAGTAAGGACCGGAGATGTTCTAAAAGAGGTAAATTGAAAAATCTTCAATTTTTGTTAATCCATAATGAAATCTGAGGTGCAAAAGTAGAAGAGAGGGGGAGAAGAAAATTAGGCTGGGGGCTTATTTTTTCCTATTCTTGGCAGTTTCTTTGTTAGTTATAGTCTAAAGGGGTTGTTTAGGAAATTAGAAGGGTGAGCTAGCTTCATAACCGCGAGGGGTGTTCCTATATAATATTAACTAGAAGCCTGAGCATAGGCTATGCGCATGCAAATTATATTATGTAAAAGAGGAAAAGTGAACCGTAAGTGAATTTGAGAAGTGAATGTAGAAAAGAGGCGAGAATAAAATTAGGGTGGGAGTTTCCCCCCCTCTTCTTGGCAGTTTATTTGGGTAGTTAAGGGGTAGTTTAGGAAATTTCAAGTGTAAGCTAGCTTCAATAACCGCCGTTCATACCAATAGGGGTGCTCCATTTACAGTAGTATGAATAGATAATAGCTATAACCTTGTTTAGTTTGTAGTTAATTTCAATTGATCTCTTCCTAATACTGATATTTTCCAAGACTTTGATCAAGTTTTGCCAATTTTCGATTCTGCACAGTCTCGAGACTTTCATAAGGTAAATTTATGGGAGGTTCTAGGTAGATATCGAGCCTATGTATTGAAAGCGGAAAGGTGTCTGTTCCACTTGATTTACCATTTGATATATCTATTTGTTTTTGTTTTATTGTTAATTAGGTCGTGCAGAGCATAATTAGTGAGCTTGAATCACAAGGGGCACTGGTCAAGAGCAACTCAAGGGTTTCATCCTTTGCTACATGTGGTGGACCGAGGTGGGTTGCTAGCAATATTTTTGGTTTTTTTGTTCTTTTGAATCAGCATATAAAGGACTGTCACTGACTTGATCAACGGTACATACTTTCCGGTAAATAAGATGGGAGAAATGTGGTAAGCCTTGGGGGTTCTGATCTTAGTTGCAGGATCCTTCTAAAATGGGTGCACTTCCTAGATGGGAGCTCACTCCCGTCCAGATGGGAATCGGGCTCCTAAACAAGATAGGAGCTCTCTTTCTCGTCTCATATTTTACTACTTATCTACATGTTTAATCCATATATTTGGCATAAAATAATCTATTGAGATGTCATTTCTCACTCGTGTTTATATAGGTAAAATGCTTACATACGTGCTACCATTGCAACTATAAAATATATGTCCAATACATATAAATATATATAAGTTTATTCAAATAGGAACCCCTTCACATCCAAACCATTATTTACGGACCTAACGTCCGGACCTCCACCTTCCGAATTTTTTTTCGAAAATCCGAACCGTTAGATGTGTTTAAAATGTGATTTTAAGGTCTAACGCGAAGATTTGTCAAAAAAAAATACCCGGAAGGGCTTGATCGGGGCTTTTTTTCACAAAAACGCTATATTTGCGTTTTTGTGAAAAAAAGCCCCGATCAAGCCCTTCCGGGTATGTTTTTTTGACAAATCTTCGCGTTAGACCTTAAAATCACGTTTTGAACACATCTAACGGTTTGGATTTTCAAAAAAAAATTTGGAAGGTGGAGGTCCGGACGTTTTAAAATCCGAGAGTTTGGATTGGAAGTTTTTTGTATTCAAATATATATTGATTTATTAAATACTCCCTCGCCGCTCCCAACCTAGGGAGCTTCTGCATACCCCCGCTCCCCGGCACCCGCTCTTGCTTCGTGCAACTAAGGTTCTGATGTGTTGGAATAGCTTGACTCAAAAGAATGTGGTTAATAAATTTAGATTAAGGGTTCTTGGGAACCAATTGACAGCTAATTGGCCGTCATTGAAGGAGATGTCCAGAAAACCTGGAATTACTAGCTTCATTCTAGCATGTACCAAGTACTAGGAAGACAAGACTCATTACCCTTGTCACTTGCCTGTTCATGAAGGTTTCTTTTTGAATTGACCATCAACTATATTTGTAGACTTCTGAAGCATCTATGCCTTGTTTAGCCAAGAGATCATTGTTGTGTAATCAACCCACTCGAAACAAATTGAAGTGAAATAAGCGAAATGATTACATTTCAGATGAACACGAAGAACAATCATTGGTGGAACAAGAAAAATAAATAAATAATAATAATAATAATAATAATAATAATAATAATAATTGAATTACTGTTATTATGATATCTATTTTTGAGTATTATTAATATCATTAGTGTAATAGCTTCTTACGATATCAATAATTTTGGTTTGACTTAATGAAAAACAAGTATTTTGCTTTATCAATTTCTTCCACAAATAAAAAATAAGCAAGTGTATTGTAGTAGTCTAAAGAAATGGAACAAAATTATAGGAGTACAAATCCTTTTTAATGCGTTAGGCTAGATTAATTTCAATTCACTGATGTATTACATGGAAAAGCAAAAGCCCTACGAGGCTATGATATAATAAGCATACGTTTCAATAAAAATATGTCTATTAAGTTGCCCCCCCTTGAGCTAAAGTTTTGGCTCCGCCACAGTGAACCATCAAAGCAGAGATTATACTTACTTAGCCTCAAAACATTTTGGGTGAAGGACGAATCTGTATAGTAGAGCCCAAAAATTTTCATCCACAAAAAATACTAGATTCATGGGGGATGGTAACATTCTACCAGACAAAACAAGTTTCCGTCGTTTAGTTTTGGTGGCTGAGCTCGCATCCGTTATGCCCCGCCTTAAAAATGTGTAATATTGTCCTCTTTGGTTTCATTGGCTTGGACTTGATAAGCGTTGTATTATCTAGGGGTCAGCACAGCATCACCACTCACCTACTCTATAGAGGAGTCACTGATATTTTTCGTAACTAAAGTATTGAATTCATTTCATACTTTTCGTTACTCTTATATTTCATAATGTGACGGTCTTAGAAAGCACAAAGCACCATTCTGGCTTCTAGGACATTGGAATGCTAACTTATTCCTTTTCCTGGGGAATGACGGTATTCATATAAAAAAGGCTAAATGCCTCTCTATCCCATTGCAAATAGTTCATCAATCAATGCTGGATGTCCATGTTGAGTGCAGAAAGTATCATCTTACTCCTCGGATAGAACATTCAATGTCTGGATTATAAGAAACTAAGTAGCTGAAATATGAGCTATAACTGGAGGTGAGAGCGAGCATGCTTATATCTCTTACAATCTTAGTTATTGTTAGAGCTTGTCTATACTGGTTAATTATTACCTCTCAAAGTGGTAGTATAGAATTACGGGCTATCTGACCACTCATTGCGATTGGTTTTGTAGTTGGTTACTTGAATATGGTATCAAAGCTAGGCATTTGGAGGTTTTTGGAAAAGATTCTCTTGATTGATTACCTTGTTGTTTGTGCTTTAAAATGCACCTTATTTTCTTGTGATCCCTATGGTTTGGATTCTATGTTTACTAGTGTCATGCTCTCAATTTTCAACATAAATAAATAAACATTTCTTGAATAAAAGTACCATAATTACACACATCGAGCTTCAAGATTCCATCATGTTCTTACATATACATAAGATCATTAGCTACGTACCCATGCCCCATAAGTGATATAAATCAAAGTGTTAAGGTTTTACCTTCCTCCAAAGTCAAATGAGATGAAATAATAAAGTTACAAGTTCATATTTCAAAAATATGATACATAAGATGATCAAATGATTCTTCAAGTGTGCCTTTCAAAAGATCAAACACATCAAGCACTCCAAATCATGCTTCTTGTCTCGTACTTGAAAATGATAGGGTGGAGCTACACGCCTATTAGAGAAATCTCCTAACATTTCTAAATGCATATGAGATGATATGAGCGTATGAATTTCAAGGAATTGAGAGAAAAACTGCAACGGAAGCAATAAAAGTATGCATTCATATATTTAAGGAGCAATTCTCATAAGCAAATAGAGTGTCTTGTAGAAGTCTAAATAGTTCGTTGATACCCAACGTATCCCACAAGTATCCTTGTGTGACTTGTGTCCCACAAGTGTTTGGACCTTGTTGAACCCTTCGTTCAGAATTGTGAAATCCTCTTCTGAGTCTTTTAAGCCTCGTTGAAGCCTTCCAAGCGACACGCCGATTGGTAGTCCAAGTGACTTTGGACTTTGGTGGTCCTAGTCACTTACATTATCACTTTGTCATTTAACTTCTCATTCCTTTTTGTCTGCCACATATCCGTTCACATCGTTTTCAATGGCGTCAAGTATGTCCATCATACCACGCCAATATGTGTCAACTGGTGTCCACAAAGTATCATTTCATCATATTCCGTTAACAACCGATAATACAAGTCAAATATGTATTTTAACAAGTTCCCAAGTGGGAACCACAGCGAACTGTGCTAATGGGGTTAAACGAGCGTCAAGGGAAGGGAGATTCGATATTGAAAAACAACAACCGGGAGCAATCTGTCAAAAACGTCTAGACGGCCGGGCTCCCCATCTGGACAAAAAAACCAGCAAATCAGGAACACGCACAGAACACTGCAGATTTGGCGATTTTCACCTAAACTCAACAAAGAAGGTCCAAGCCCAAAAATTTGTGATATCAACAACTAAAATGCACTTAGAAAGACAGGAATCTCAACAAACTAAGAGAGGTTACACAATCTAACTCAAGATTCATGTAGAATTCCAACCAAACCCTAGAAAAAGGTGGAAGAAATCCTTACCTCAAAGTGCTTGAGCTCCCAATCACAAGCTCCGAGAAAAACCCGAGCCTCTACACCGAGACTTATCAAGATTCGACTTCCCTGAGCTCCAACACGCGACTACCGGTCTAGATGGCAACAATGTGAAGTCTAGTTGATAGATCTTTGTGGGTTTCAATTCGACTTCCCTGGGCTCTAACACGCGAGTACTCGGTCTAGATGGCGACACGCTACTACCCGGTCTAGATCTCACCATCGTCTGTACACCATCGTCGGCCATCTTCCACCCCTTAATCGACCCTACAACCCAAAATCGACCCTGAAACATGGCGTAGATCACTAGAGCTGGCGGGTGGTGAGGGGAGGAGAGAGAAGAACTGTTGGTCTCGTGGTCGTAATCGACCTGACAAACCAAAATCAACGTCGTTTTGGCACTCCCTTGGAAAAGATGCTACGTTAAACAAAATGGTGTCGGTTTTTTTCACATGACATAGGTTGAACCTATGTCATGTATCCAAAACGACGTCGTTTTAAGCTTCCCAATATGTCACAGTTTAATTTGTCACTTGGGATTTATTCCAGAATTTTCAACCAGATCCAAACTGTTCAACATTTAGATCTTGTCAATAAGATAAACTTTGTTAGTTATTATCCAAATTTTAATTCTTATTAGTGCATGATCGGAGATCATTTGTGTGAATTGTTTTGTATAAAAATAAATTTGACCACATTCTATCCAACCTCATTATCAAAAAGTAATATCAGGTCAAGTAATTGCTCGATTGTGATTCATTTCAAGATTATTAATACGATCGCATTCGTTCATGTTGTAGATTTTTTTGAGATCATTAACCATGTTAAGAATCATGTGAATCGATTATTAAATGATACATGATCGGAAACAGATTTAAGTGATTTTTTTTTCTGGTAATAGATGTGAATACACTGGATCAAAATCATTTCGTTTTCTGATAGTACTACTAATAAACAGCCAGCGAGCAGCAAAGCTACAGCTTTGACGAACAATTGGTTCTATTATATATCTGCACGAATAGAATCCAACCATGGATATTGAAACAAAAACTGAGAAGGAGTTTGCCGGGCTGATGATGATGATGATGATCTAGAAGATGCAGTTCGGGGGTGTCAATGGAACCACGCATCACAGCACACTGTGATCGTAAGTTCGATTCATTCATTCTTTGTTGCCTTCTGGTGTTTAGGTAAATGCTGATAACTTGTGGGGTTTGAATGCTTTTATAGGAATGTTCGTTGAAATGTAGCTAAGTGGAAACTGAGATTATTGGGGAAGATTTGGAAACTGAGATTACTATCTCAGATAGATGTTCGGCCAGTTCATTGTAGTTCCCTTTTGCTTTCTTGCAGTAATTGGAATCTCAATCAGCACGTTGTTTCTTTTTTTTTTCTCCCACTTTCCAACATCTGTGAGGGTTGTTAGGTTCTGCTGGAATGTGTGGCAGGTAAGGGAGCTAGAGTGAAGAGTGAAAGACTTACAACTCAACCATGAATCAAATTTTTGCAAAGAACAAATATGTGCGTTATGTCTTTTGGTTATTTATTTCTTAACTCTCTATTGCAAACACGATACTGTCTTATGCGGCCGTACAATTGGTTTCAGCTGTTTATACAGTTTTTCCATTTAGTACAAATTAAAATCATGACAGCATACTCTCCCAGGAATATGAGGCCGCCTCCACTTGGGGGTGATACAAAATCTTTGTGAAGTTAATGTCTTGCAATGTCAATGTGTTAAGAACTTTACTGAAGCTAGAGGGTTTCTCGGCCCTGCATCTTGTGCAAAGAGAAGATTTTGATTTGTTGTGCTTGCAAGAGACCAAACTACAGGCAAGTTTTCCCTTTCCTTTTTCCCAGATTCTCCTTGTTTTCAGCTTCTTCCATTTACATTACAGCTATTGATAATTGGACCAAAAAAAGATTCATAAGAAGGGAAATCATTGGGGTTGGATGTTGAAATTGATGTGAAGTCATTACCTTAATGAGAGAATTGTGCATTTGTGATGCATCTACTACAGATAATTATATCTTATCTATGATGTTCTCATTACTTTATTCTGCAGTTAATTTGGAAAAACTTCTTCCAGTAGTTCAGTATTTTGTTGCAATATGATTACAACGTTTTCTTTTTCCTTGTGAGGAATTCGGAGGATTTTCAGAGTAGTTTATAGAATGGAAAGAGTTGGTTAAGGAGATGGCCTGATTAGGTGATTCATTCAACATCGATATGTTTTGAGGTTAAGGCGTTTCATATGACTCGTATTCGGACCTATCAAAGGTGCTTTTCGGTGTGATGAGTGAAAAGGCTGTGCATTTAACTTTTAGATGGCTTAAGCATTGGGTAGTCTGTTGGTTCTTGGGTATCTAAAATTTACCCGTTTAATCCGACGTGATTTAATGACTCATTTTTACATTTTTATTTCTAACAACCAACCCAAGAGTCGAGTGACTAGTGTACCAGCCTTAATCGCAGACTTTTGGTTGCTGGTGTTCGCTCTAATTTGTAATCGAATGCACCAATTGAATTTTGTCTTGATTATCTACTTTCAGTTGGCTAAGCTGAGAAAGAGATCATGGTGTCGTTTTATGATGTACTTTAGGTACTATATGAATTTGCGATTTTTTCTGTGAATTTTCTAAGCGTCTGTTGTATGATGTTCTAATGGCCTTGATAATGGTGAAAAGTGGAGGTTACTTATACAAATTAAATTTGGGTAAAAAGTTTGTTTTGGGCCTTTTGGCATTGGAGATGCTCCTACCCAAATTAGTTTTTGCTCAAAATTTGACTCAAATTTGTGGTAAAAAAACACAAGTAAAATATAAGCACTGTGCATAGTTTCGTTCTACATGTAGTGATTTTGAAGGAAGTGAAGGTGATTGGCTCTTGTGAGAAGGTTTTTTTTGAGCTAGACATAAATAATTACTATACTTGTTATTGTTGTTTCAAGAATCATTAAGATATTCGAAACTTGTTTCTTTGTCCCTGACTCCCTATAATCTGGCCTTGATGTTTGACTTTCTTGCATGGGGTTTGAAGAGTTGAACACAAGTAAATATAACTTTATTGGATGTCTCATTAGAACTTGCAGATTCTTCCTGATAAACTGGTGAGCGATGACTTATCAATGGCCTTTCTCACTTAAAAATATTTATGTACGACCTGCATATTGTTTGTATACCCAAGCATGGATCATTTTTCAGTAGCTGATTTACAGTCCACCACCAATTAATCCTTTTGCTTCATTTGTGCTCCGTTGATGAGGCCACATCATAATAGGCCCCTTCAATTTTGATGCTACTAGAATTTTGCTTCGAGTTTTCTTCAGTATCCTACTCGGGGATACTACATTTGCCACCATGTGTAGGTCAACGCAAAGTTCTTGCCCCTGGCCCTATCAAGGATCTGATAGCTCATAGGGAGCACAGGTAATTTCCTTCTATCATTTCAGTTTTCTGGTTTTCTACATTTGGCATTCATGCACTGCAAGAGTGGTGGTCTTGTTAATGTTTTATTTACCCAATTCAAGTACCAGATCTCTGGATCATCTTTGCTTGTAGCAATGGATCAAAATTCCCAGGTACCTTATGCAGATGGGTTGTCTGTTCAGCCTGGCAATCTATCGGACGACAAAGAATAGACAGATGGATATGCCAATCATAGTGAAAAGCCACATGATGTTTTAGATTCTCTTGTGCATCTTTCGGAAGTTAAACAAGGTGGATATTGCGGAAGCAAGTCTCAGATTCTGTTTCTTATGCAGTTGGTGGAGTATGCCGCCGTGCTTGAACTATTGAGAATTTATCTGGAGACGAGATTTTCTTGGGGTGATATTTATTGGTCTGCGGCGCGTAATGGTACGTGGGAAGTGGACCTTAAAAAGTAGCCAAGAAATTGCAGGAAAGTGCCACCTCCGAGAAGGCAGTGATAAAAGTATCCCTCGAGGAGTCGCTCATATGCTCTCTTAGCAGATGAGTAACTGTCAATAACATCTCCTATTTTTCAAAAGTAAATCTCTCAAGCCTCCCGTTTGCTTCTGCTTCAGGCTAGATTGTGCACATCTCGATTAATTCTGGGGCTCTGGAGGCAACGACTAGACTTACTTTTCATGTTGCTATGTACCACATTTGGGAAGGAACGGAATGCCTGAATTTTCTCACATTTTTCTCTTCCAAACAATGGAAGGAAATCTATTTTGAGTTTTCAACCACATCATACACATAAATCATCCCTTAAATATTTTAAGACATTTTCTGCAATAAACCTTTGCTTTTTTGGTTCTGTAGTGGTTTGTTTGCTGATTTGAATTAGGGTTTCAGCTGCACTAATTAGATGGCTTGGTGATGTCTCTTGTGGGTCTGTTTTTGCTTAAAAATATTTGAGAAAAAGGGGTAAAGAAGTCCCTAGTTTATGTCTTTGTAGGAGTTATTGTTTATTAGACAGATAGCAAACATGTTAGACCTACCTTCAAGGGCGACGCTACTCAGAAAGTAGGGGGTTCAAGCGACCCCATGGGACAGAAAATGCTAACATTACCCCCATGGCCCCATTAAGTTTTTACTCTTCCACTGTATGCAAAATGGCTTTGAACCCACTTAAAAATGGCTTGAAACCATTGGTTGAATGGTATTTAATGGGGTGCAATTACCAGCACCTTCAAAAGACTATGCATTTTTTTTTTTTACTACAATAGACTATATGCATTTATACATAATTTGAGATATGAAATTATATATTGCATGTATACAAAGTAACATTTGTAATACTACTTTCTATATTTTGTTTGTTTACTAGTAGTAGTATTTTTCAAGTGTTCTCTTTTAATGTAAAATTTTTATCAATTCGTAACAATTATGACACCATTGATGGAAATTTCTGGAGTCGCCACTGCCTACGATGCTTGTACTTTTCTCATTTTGTTGAACATCTGTTCTTGCATTATCAGCCCAAGACCCTTCACTAGTGAAGAAACAACCGACAACTTTGACAAAGAAACAACTCACAACCCCTACGAAAAAGAGGAAATGACACGCTTCTCCCACCTCCTCAGCAAACTCCGTTGTGGGTGAAAACAACATTCAAGCGGTATGTCTACACGTCTCTATTGTTTTTATTGGGGTTGTACTGTCTTTGTCTTTCAATTTTCCCATAGAAGTGGCTGAATATATATCCTAATTTCGTGAGTTCAGATGCAAAGGACAGATTGTTGTCATATGTAACATGTGTTTATATTTGTTTCCCACATGTCAGCCTAAAATGAAACCTACACAAATCATTTCTGATCTGTGGGCTTATCCAATCACGCAAACATTCATCAAAGTAATGGTCGATGAGGCTAAGAAAGAAGGAGTAACTAACTCAAAAACAAACCAGACTTTCAATAAGCACCAATGGGGGGCCATTCAAGCGAAGTTTCAGAGGAGGACAAACAGAGTTGGTTATAGCCTATCTCAGTTGAAAGAAAAATTCACCCGTTTAAAACACTAATATAAGGTCTTCGAGGACCTCCGATTGAGATCAACTGGATTGGGTTGGGACGATGCAACACAGACTGTCACTGTACCAAAACATGTGTGGCAAGAGTATGTGCAGGTATATCCACCTTAGTGAACCATTAACTTGACTACGTTTGCTGCCACCCTTAGCCCTTACAATAGTTTAATTTCATCCTCTTCCATTCTTTGTAAGGACATAAGGATGCCGCGAAATTCCGTCGCAAAGGCCTTGACCACTTTGACCTATTGCAAGAGCTTTTAGAAGGCTCGTTGGCCACGGGTGCATTCGCCCAATATCCCAACACCCTAAGGGGACCCACGATAGAAGGTGAGCGAGCAATGATGAGGGAAGGAAAGACCTGGTTGCTCGAATTTCTTCATAGGCTGTATTCACTAATTTGGTTAATGCTTTTGGTGTAAACTCTGAATGCTAATTCATTTCCGGGAGTTTATTTTTATCCTGAAGTTGTGTCTAGAAGTGCATTTGCTGCTAATTTCTTGGAGGACAGCAAAGTTTTATGGAAATGATGAATGCAACGGAGAATGGTGAAGAGAAGTTCAATTGCTTGTTTTAGGGAAATGATGAATATATATTGTAAATTTTTTTGGGTAATGACTTTGATGAATCTGTATTAGTATTAGCATTAAGACTGTTTTTGTTGAACTTGTGATTGTTGTAAGGTTGCGTTGTGTTTAATTATATTTTTTGAACTTTTGTTACCTAGATATGTAACTTGCAATCTGTCTTGTTTGTATCCACCGTATTTTGTGTCTGCATCTTATGTTGGTGTCCGTGCCTATGTCCGTGTCCATGTCTGTATCCTGTGTCCGTAGCCGTATCCTGTGTCCGTGCCTGTGTCCGTGTTCGTATCCGTATCTTTGATTGGTAAAGGGAATGATCTAAAGTTGAAACTGCTTGTTAAAAGAGAACCTAAATGCTCTTTGATTGGTAAAAGGAATGATCACTTTCAAGTTTATTTGTTTTGAAATTGCCTACTAAAAAAGAGCCTTTTGAAAAAATTCAGTTTTTGGAATCCTTAGAAAATGAGGTCAATGCCAATGTGGTTAAGAATTGGAATTGAAGTTCAAGTTTTTTTTAGCAATGAACTGTCTATCTCTCTGTTTTTATGAATTATTTGGAACAAAATTCAATCCATGGCAGTTGATCTTAAATTGTCATTTCCAGGAAAATTTTGACAAGGTACCTTTGCTTTATAGCCTAGCCCAACACCTTGCGTCTCAAACAAATAACAATAGTGACAAAAGGCAAGAACATCGACAGTTTATATGAGCCCACACCAGTAAAACTGAAAGTAGAGAAATTAAAGTAGACAAAGCTCTTTGAAGGAAAGGTCACATTCATTAATCTCTTGGACAATACAACTCTGAGACATTCTTAGCATTCTTGGTACTTAACAATATACTACCAAGTACAACCACAACTACAAACATGTGTCTACCGGTATCCGTATCGTTATGCCTATCATACTACAACTTGACTGACAAAAGTACCACTCTCTTCACACAAATAAGGACACCCCACAAGCACTTTATTAACTTGTCTTCAAGATCTAAATGGAATATATCTCTTGGCATTTCAGTTCATGTGTTCCTTGTCTTCACGGCCAACCACGGGTTGCTTAAAAGCTTGAATTGCCGCACCCGATATCCTTCAAGCTGAGAATAAATGAAACAAGTGAAATTGTAAGTTAGTACACAATCAGTGACCAATTGTTTTCATCAAAATAGAAAGGCAGCATAGATTGGATTATCATACAGTGGTTAATTAGCTATCAAGTCCCTAAGAGAACAACCAAGGGGAGGAGTCAGGGATATATTTGCTCACTCGGATACTTGATCGGAAGGAAAATGATACCACAATGTATCAGAAGGAAAACGACACCACAATGTAACATATTCCCATCACACTATGAATGCCTAGAAATTTTCATGAAAATGCACTCCCAATAAGCTATGAAAGTGGAAAAAGAATCAAGATCCAACTTTGGTACTGCTTACTTGGTACCAGTTTAAAACTAAACCAGGAGTAAATTTTGCAATGCAAACTAGTGATCTTGAAAAAGTAATTAAATTGCTTAATTGATACTCCAAAAATAGATCCAAAAGCAAAGGAAGGGTTTAAGAAATTACTCTGACAATGCTCCTCGTTTGTTACCCTCACAATGGTAAGGAGGTTCTCCCATGATGTCAGGCTATAATCATACTTAATGCCCCATTCCAGCTCCGATTTTTCGAACTCTGGGATGTAATCCCCCTATAATGATTGATCAGAAAGGTTCCATTTGTTAAAAATTAGGGTTCCAAACCTTTTTTCCCTAGATTATATGCTATCAATGAGTCATCTTTTTGAACATTTATAGAGAGAAAAAAATGGTAATCTCAGTACAGAAACCGGAGGAAAGACAAACTGAAAATCGATTTAAATTTCAAATTCAATAATGCTACACACACGACCAATTTAGGGTTTCTCAAATTGGGGATTTTTCATTGCAAGTTATTTTCAAAATTAGGTTTTTTTTTTTTTGCAAAACGGCAGAGAGAGAGAGAGAGAGAGAGAGAGAGAGCAGTGTTCGAGAGAGATCGAGAGAGATACCTTCGCGATGGGATATGGCGTCACCTAGGATGTTGTTCGCTGATGGTGGTTGGTGGTGGCCGATGGCGTCTCGCGGTGATGGTTGCTGGCAGCGTCTCGTGGTGATGGTCGCCGGTGGCGTCGCGTCATGGTGGCTCGATGGGTTGGTCACCCCTCTGTGTGTGTGTGTGTGTGTGTGTGTGTGATCATGTAAAATGAGGCAGAGGGGAAGCTGAACGGTTTGAGTTTGTAGCATTATTGGAGAACTTTTTGGAAGTGGGCTAGACTTGGAAAAGTCAATTTTTTAAATTTTTTGAAGGGGCTTATTTTGAAAAGGTTTTTTAAAGGGAATCGAACAAAGTCTTACTTGTCAAAGTAGCAGGCCAAATGCCGGGGATAATCAAGGCTTAGGATAATGGTTTTTTGATCTGGCTCAAGTTTTTTTTTCTCCTTCGGGCAAAAAGAGAAGAATATACGTAAAAAGTCGGGTGAAACGGAGATGGATAGATGTCAGAAAGTTCAAACATTTTGAGGAAGATAATATCCTTTGTCCTACTTATTTCTAAATAACCATAGAGACCTAAGAATGGAATAAAATCAACCATGCCTGTCCTTAATAGTTATGTGGTGCAAAAGTAATGGGAAAATAAAACAATCATATATTGAAAAATAAAACGATTATTGCATGATACATGACCAGTACGCAATGCATTCACACAATATGAATATAACGAAACAGTCAAATAAGTAGAGAACATGCCTTTGCTAGAAACATATACAAAAATTAGGTTGAGCAGAGAACGGATGCCAATGAAGATTCACACTAACATCACTGCAAAAAGAACAAATTATCAAAAGCCTTTTATGCACAATCAAAATCACGAGTAAAAATAATGCAGAAGTAGAACAACGAGGCATATTATTGACAATGCGATGGGGAGGTTAAAACATGTGCCATCAGGTTCCTACAATTACAAAACCATTGAGCCATATGTGAAGAGAAAAACACTTGTAATATTCTTGCTAACTTCATCGAAAGATACAAAGCAGTTACAAATGTTTGTCATGGAAGATTGGAGTACCATCTAAGAAATTAGCTTGGGCTCACTTCAACTAAGCACAGAGGAAAACCTACTCACTGACCAACTTTGCAAATATCTTCATATTCAACAGCTTGAAGCACCCTCCCATCAAATATACCTTTCTCAATCTGAACCTTGGCACAAAACTTGTCTGTATTCACAGTTAGCAAACGTGCATTCAATCCACGGTAAGCCCCATTAACAATCCTAACAAGCCCCCCAATTTGTGGAATCACTGTTTCAAGCTCTTCCTGGTCAACCCTAAGCACATGCTTACTCTCAAGCATCTCAATCTCCCCAACATACTTATCAATCACCTTCCGAACAATGCCCTTTTGCTTATAATACCCTTTCTCGGCCAACTTCTTGCTCATGACCTTCACAATGATACCCTCACACAACCAATAATCCTTCCTATTGATCCGCTCCTTCGCTTTCTCCTGCTCTTTCATCAAATCATCCAAAGCCGACCTAGTCCCAACCCCACTTTTCAATGACTTGCCATTATCCTCTTTAACTTTCTCAATCTCTAGTTCTTCAAAAACCAACTTAGAACTCCCAACTTTCTCTTTGACAACAGGTTTAGAGGATGAACCCAAGCTAATCACAATCTTCTCACCATTCTCTGATTTCTCCAACGGCTTAAGCTCAGCCTCCAAAAGTAGAGCCGCCCCTCCATTTGGCACCGACTGTTCTGCCCTTTCAATTTGCTTCCTTATCTCCCGCTCCTGCTTCTCCTCATCAACTAAATCCGACCTAGCTCGCTTATTCTTCATCTTTTCCTTAAAAAGGGTCTCAGAATCCCTATCAATATAAGTAATAAACCACCCTTTTGGGGTCTCCTCAACCTTACACTTACCCTCACGCCCCAAATACTTTACAAACTCAGTCAAAGTTGCCCACTGCGTCGAATTCATGTGAACATGGTGGCGATCGGCGATGTACTCGTTGTACACCACAGTGGCTCCGATGCGGCTGAACCGGTGGCTGCGTTTCATGTGATCGAGGAAGGAGGTTTCGAACTCTTCAGAGTAGCCATCAACGACACGATTAGGGTTTTGACCGAACACCTCCATCTGGCGCTGGTGGCCCTCACTCATGCAGTGGCACTTGAACCCGTTCTCCGTCCGACATTGTTTCTGGCACATCTGGCAGTACCAACGGAGTTTTTGGAGACCTTTTGCCTTGATACGGTTGGCGATTGCTTTCGGAGTCAGGAATTCGTTCTTCCCCATTGGGATTTGGAACAAGAATAAAAGGGATTCAGGAGTTCATGGACAATGGAATGATTGTTTCCAAAGGTCTTCTTAAACCTGGAAACATAATAATACTTATTAAAACATCCTCTACGTAAAAAAAAAAATATACACAAAACGGACCAGGAATTATAAACAATATATTGCTCTTCGTATTTTCAAGAGATCGTTGTATGGAGGCACCAAAGAGATCTGGATTTGACTAGTAAATACAACATTATGCACAATATGCCCGTTTATTAGACGGGATAAAATGGTGAAGGGATACATGACACTACGAGATTAATAGTGATCGGATTAGTACCTGTGTACCACACACCCATGCTTAATCCAGGTGGTGAATAACTAAACCAAAAACTGGACATTTGGTCACTTTGGATAAATAATCCAACCCAACTCTCCTACAGGCCCTGTGTATACACGAAACCAGTTGAAGTGTGTGTCTAGGAGGATGTGGATGTGAATGTGTATGAGTATGTGTGCGGTACAAGAACGAAACTCAGCATATATAGCCCCTTCACAGATTAGAAAACAAAAAAAAAAATCGTAATCAGTCTGAAAGTGAAGAATATTACGTAGTTGAATCCGCAAAGACAAATACCAACAAAAACTTGTGTGTTGGGAACTTCAGGAAAGAAATGGAATAGAAGAGAATTTTAAAACATTTCCTTCCATTGTTGTTTTCTAGAGAAAGGGAAGGAAAACTAAAAAAAACAAGTTCATTTTACACTCCAGTTTCGTTTTAATTTTCCTCCATTATTTTCCCTTTCATCCCCCAAGGTTCCAAACAGAGAGTCATTTGGGACTAGTATGACAAACCAACATTGATGCAAACAAAATCCAAAGGTTATTGTTTAGTTACCAAGAAAGTTGTGGAAATCAAGAGCAGAACCGATGAACAGTCCAGTTAAAGGAAAATAAAAATAAACTCAAATCAGCAAATTAATTACTCCACGATCATCATGCTGTTTTTATTTCCGCTAGAGTTTCCGTCAATTTCAAAACAACCAAAAAGAAGAACTTCAAGATTTACAGATACCTTCAGAGCAAGAAATCAATACAAGCAATTGCAAGAAAGAGAGGTAGAATCGCGGCGAGAACCTCCGATCAAAGTTATTGATTTGCTGAAATATTCAAGACCGAGACTTTGGAAGCCTAAGCCCCTTTGGATGGAGGGTTCATGAGAAAAGAAAGGAAAGGATTATGGATACTCATGAAATTCCTCATTTGGATGAAACATTTTGGAGAAAAATGAAAAGAAAAGTATAAAAAAGAAATGTTTTGATTGGCCATTCCCCTTTCTCACCAAAAATGGTGAGATCTTGTGAGAGAGATCTCCCCTTTCTTATCTCTTCCTGTCTCACCTATTCTGATCTACTAGAGGTCGGGGCACATGCAATGAGTGTGCAAATCGAACTTTGTATAAGAGAGAGAGAGAGAGAGAGAGAGAGAGAGAGAGAGAGAGAGAGAGAAATCCACGTGTTATGCCCTCCCCTTCTCCCTACCACAAATAATTCTAGATGAAGTCATTAGTGTTACATATTTTTGAAACCATTTCGATTTTTTTATTTTATTTTATATTTTTGATCAGCAAAACCACTTCTGGACTATCCATCATTTATCCTAGTTCAGAAAGCCAATGTAAGCTGTATTTTATGAATAATATTCAATTTGCTCAAACCATTTAAGTTCGGTCATTATGACAGTTTTCTTAGTTTAGCCTCACACATAACAATAGATGAATAGGCACACAGACTAGAAGAGTAATCAGCATATGAGTAGCAGTAGCAGCAGTAGAGAATTGGCGTAGCAATATATGAGCAGCATGAGAATCCATGACAGCACATATGGCAGTACACAATCCATGAATTGAACAAATAGAATTGGTAGCAGCAATACATGAGCAGCAGTAGATTTAAGCAGTAGCAGGGCAGCAAAAGAATCATGACTTGAAAATAACCCAATATAGAAAATGTAGTTCTGATTCCCAACTAATAGCATGTCCTTTAGCAGTCAAACACAGATGCCTAGGTCCATTGCCACATTTGTGTGAACTGGAAATGGTAACAAAATGATAATCAGAGAATTACTTAACCTCTTGTCTTATTTCCACACTAGTTGTGGTCCTTGATCTAGTCATTCTAAAGTCAAATTTCCTAGAGTTGAGTTTCTGAATAGTGATAAACGAAAGCCATTGTTTCTTCTCCAGCCACGTGATCATTGAAAACAACCTTTTTCCTACTACCCAGCCGCATTAAAATCATACGAAAGAATGCAGAAAGAAGACTCTTCTCACCACAACAAAGGTCATACTGTTTTTTTGCTATCAAATGCAACTTGTGCCTAAGTATTTCTTGATCATAACTCAACCTACAAAACTGAAACAATATTGAATTGATCACCTATATGTACATTTCTGTATCTATCTGTCACTAGATCATTTCTGTATATTTTTTCGAAACAAGGATTCTCTCACCACATACAAAGAACACTCTATAACAGTAGCAATTCCTATGAAGACACTGCAATCAATGAAGACCATTAAAGGGTTGAATTATACCTATTCTCAAAAGGGTTGAAGAAGAGGGTTGTATTCTCCATGCAATCAGCAAGGGAAAAAATGTATAGATGAATTCATACAGGTTCAAAAGCAAATTCGAATATAGATGAATTCATACAGATTCAAAAGCAAATTCATACAGATTCCAACTGAAAACCCAAGAATCCTACCTCCAACTGAAAACTCTAGAATTCTACCTCATTCAAAAGCAAATTTGTACATAGATGATTCAAATTCGTAGATATGCAGATGAATTCATACAGACAAATTCATGCACAGATTCAAACTCGCATATAGAGATAGATTGAAGATGACAGAGAGATATCTTGTAGACGCGCACGCACACGAGAGAGAGATGAGAAGGCACAGACGAGAGAGAGAGAAGCTTACGAGTTACCAGAGCTTCTGAATGTCCAATGTCAGGCTTGTGGAACTAGTTGGGGCTTTTTTTAAACGATAAATCCAGGGGCACTGACCCCCCCTTCTTGAATCCTAAGAACAACTAGGGTGCCGAGAGGGTAACATCCAACATGGTGCCCCTCTAGCACATCCGAGCCATCCAAAAGTGTATTGGACGGTCTGGAATAGAGACTCTCACCTTACTCTCTCCTCTTCCTCCCTCATGTTTCTCTCTCCAAATCTGAGCTGTCCAATACACTTTTGGACGACCCAAATGTGCCAAAAGACACCACGTGGTGCCCTATTTGCACCAAAGTTTTTCTCCTAAATCCTGACCATGTACCGATCAGCTTCGGGGACCTACTTGTAAGTCCTACATGGTCAATCCGAGCCATTTTTTCAATGAAATGGGGTGATTTTGGATCGAGAACTTAGGAACGTCCGACTGAGTTGATTTCCGCATGCGCTCGCTTGGAATTTGCTTTTGAGATGGATGAACGGCTCGGATTAGCCGTGTGGGACCCATAAGGAGGTTCCCTATGTTTGTCAATGCACCATCAGTGCACCCCATCTTTATGGATAGAACAGTTTACTTGTTTTTTAAACAGATTTTTACCTCTTGATTCCATTTCCCCTCCCCCATGTAACAGTTTAAGAATGAGTGAATGACGAAAAGAAAAAAAAAAAAGATCTAGAAAGACCATCTAACTACTAGTTACCACTAAGGTAAGATGCTTTTCTTAATTATCATTAAGGTAAGTCACTCTTTATTGGGGCTTAGGTTCAAGGCACACGTTTCTATTATAGGGATTTAGTTATTTTGGCACTTTCATATGATATCCTAGGATTTTGGTTTAGGCACTTTAATAAGGTATCCTAGAATTTAGGTTTAGGGTGCATTATTCTATTACAGGGTTTTAGTGATTTAAATACTTTCATAGGGTACCCAAGAGTTTATTAGATTTAGGCACTTTCATAAGCTATCCTCGGATTTAGGCACTTTCATATGGTTTTGGGAGTTGAGGAGAGAGAGATTGTGCCCATGTGGGGCGAGAGAGAGAGAGAGAGAGCGCATCCCGTTTTTGGCGCACATGGAAAAAAGTGGGGTTTTCGGTGCTTTTCCAGATGGTGGACTTGGGCGTGCACAACCCTTTTTTTGTACTGGTCGGGAATTGGCCCTTTTTTAAAACACCCACTTTCACAAACAAGGCAGATTCTTTTTTGTGTTTTCAAAATTTTCATGAAAACATTTTTAATAAACACACAACATAAATAAACTACTAAACACATTTTTGTTTTCAGTTTTGAAAAAATTAAAAATAAGAAACAAAGACGTTACCAAATGCACTCTTAGTTATGAATTTTATGTTTTTATGTTTGTGACGATATTTACGCTTGCTGCCATATTCACATTCTACCGTATTTTGATGCATTAACCTTCAAATCTTGCAATTCTTATCTTTCTATCATTTATGCACCTTTCTACTGATATCTATTGAGTATCATGCAAATAACAAATGAAGAAAGTCTTTTATTAGCACTCAAGTCGGAGGAAGAATTAGAATCATAAGAACCGACTCATACATTTCGGAGGCCTGAATCGAACTCATTAAACTAGGCTCACCCTTTATTTTGCATACAAAAATTGGTCAATAAAGAGTCTTTATAAAAACTATTACAAAAGATTTGCGACCAAAAAATGAAAACTTATAATAACCATTATAGTATTTCAAAATCCATCATTTGAACATTTGTCTTCTCGCACTTTTAGCGGCAAACGTACTAATTAAGTCTTCTAATCAAGTCGTTTCACCATATCCTTCTCGATGGACAAAATAACCAATCCATTTAATCTTTCTTGAGACATGGTTTGCCGGAGATAATTATTTGTGACTAGTACATATATGTAGGCAATACACTTCCAGTCTATGATGCACGAACACGGAAATGGACACGGGGACACGGCAATTCTAAAAAAATGGGGACACGGACACGGCGGAGGACACGCCACGTGTATATTTATTTATTTATTTTATTATATATTTATATATATATATAATATTTTAAAACTTTTAGGGGTCAAATTGAATTTTTTAAAAACTTTCAGGGATAAAATTGAAATTTTTAAAAACTTTCAAGGGCAAAATTGAATTTTTTTTTTTGAAACTTTAATGGGTTAATTTATAAATACTCAATATATATATTTATTTTATTATTATTATATATATATATATATATCCCCATCTCTTCCTCATCACCCGACATTAGCCCTAAAATATCAGATCTTGAGCTCTAGGTATGTCATCTCTCTCTCTCTCTCTCTCTCTCTCTCTCTCTCTCTCTCTCTCTCTCTCTCTCTCTCTCTCTCTCTCTCTCTCTCTCTCTCTCTCTCTCCGCGTGTCCCCATCCAAAAAAGCACATTAGCCACGTGGCATGTCGGGACACGTGTCCCGCCGTGTCCCCATGTCGAGACACTGCAATACGGGGTCCCAGAGATGTGTCGGTGCTTCGTAGCTTCTAGTCTACCCTCCCGGAAATTACAAAATCCGGACCAAACGCTCTCTGCCGTACGGCTGTGAAAATAAAATGGAGTTCACAGATCAAACGCGGGTTAAAAGGTTCTCGGGTTGCTACAAACGGGTCATACTAAGATCTAGATCCTGACCCATCCCCTTCACTTTTAGGTTTCAAATGAAGAGCTTAGAGAGACAGAGAGAAAAGGCTACCTCGAAGGCGATTCAGTAGAACACAAGAAAACCCTAGTTCGACGAAGAAGAACAGATCTAGGTACGGATTGAAGTCATCTTCTCCAAATTTCTGTCGTCTGTTTGTTTGAGTGGAAAAATTGTAACTTTTTCAAGTTTTAGGTCGAAGCCAAGGGAGAAGAAGAATCCACGCGTCTCCATCTCTTATAAGTTACAACATCATAGGTCTTACCTATTAGACTGCAAAATAATTAATTCATCATTTTAAAAATGTGTCCTCCGAAGATAGTCGGGAATGCAAGAGGACTTCAATCCAGTGCCTATGCCAATAAAGACGTTCTATAAGAAAAACCTAAATTCTGAATTCTCCAAGAAACAAATATTCAGAGGTTTGACACGAGATTGATTTAAGAGTACATAGGAGATCAGATATAGAACTTGAGTTGTTTTACCTTGTTTTGGAAGGCAAAGGGCGTCGCATTGTTTGGAACAATTACATGGTTTCTAAGAGTGAAGTGGTGGTTGGTATGTTCATTTGCAGTGAACTTAAAACTCTCTATGCGGCTAAAACTCTAAATGGTGGCAATTAGAGTAATGCATCCAATTATCCAAGCTTAATGCAGTCTTTTTTGAATGAATAAGAATGAATAAGGAAGCCTATTAGTATTACACTTCCAAATGGTATTAATGTCCTTTGAGTTGTGTAAAAGTGTTGTAGGACAGAAAAGAAATATGGCTAAGAATGATCAAAACACGAAGAAAAAGACTTTTGGGCGCCTGGGACAGTGTCCCTGAAGTCTAAAAGCACATAAACAGATACTGGTATGGATACAGATATGGGACACGAACATGGACACAACACAAATATGTGAACTTCTGAAAATGCTTAAGAAATAAAGTCTCTAAAACCTACTTAGAACGGCAGAGGTTCCAACCCAATATTGTAGGATTGAACGATGGAGAGAGAGAGAGAGAGAGAGAGAGAGAGAGAGAGAGAGAGACCTGGAGATCTAGTCGCCAGGGTTTTTTCGAAATCTAGGGTTCGAGCTGATGTTCGAGCTTCGTCTTCGCGTTCGACCTGAAAGTTCAACTTCAAACAGTTAGGGTTTTTTAGAAATCTAGGGTTTCGAACACAAACCAGAACAAAGAGAAGGAGAGAGGATCGAACGAGGGAGAGAGAGAGACAGACAGACAGACAGACAGACAGACCTGGTTGTTCGATTTGGATGGAGATCGAGTCGCCTGGTTGTTGTTGTTCTTCTTCTTCTCCAATCGAGTCGCCGAACCGCCTCTCTCTCCTCTCTGTGTGGAAAACGATGAAATAAGGGGAAATGGGTGGACCTTCCGAATTTATAGTGACCCGGTTAATGTAACCCGGTACCTTTTTTACCCGAACCTATGACCCGCGAGTTGGTTTTTACCAGTTTTCTCCCACAGCCGTTGGATTAGATCCGACAGCCAGCGCGATTGGTCCGGATTTTTGGCTCATCCAGGAGCCCTGACCTGAAGTGCATTCTGTATGTAGTATACCAAGGGAGAAAAATCTAACATTTTATCAATTCGCTTCACGAATAGATAAAATTAAAAGTTTGATTTTATCAGATTTTGATAAAATCTTTTCGGAAATTCGCCCTAAATAATTTCCGGCCCTAAATTCGCCCTAAATAATTTCCGGCCCTAAATTTTTATAATTTTTGTGGGCCTAAAACCCAAACTTCTTAGGCAAGTATGAGCTGGCTCTGAGAATCATCACTTGATAAGGAGAATGTTGTGAATATTTTATTGTACTCTCATGTGTACGTATCGTACTGAAGTATAGTTCGGTGAGAGCAAGGTTGAACCACAAAGACTAGTTCTTTTTGTTGGAAAACAAAATAAATTTAAATTAATTAAACCCTAATCTAGTTAACAAAAGTTGTAAATTATTTTATGAACTAAAATTTAAGCAACGAGTAGAAATAAGTAAACAATGAACTATCAAATGCAAGAAAATTTTAGTTTCTTTTTAATCAAAGGAGAAATACTAATGTTTTGGAATCCACACCTAATAACTTGTATCTACATACATCCATGATCGTCGACTTTAGCCAAAATTTCTTCAATCCGAAAGCAAATTCTGTAATCATGAAAAATATCATAGTGAAATTTCGTTGAAAAGTCCAATGTGTGTTGTCTCCACTCGTAAGTATAAAACCAAATCATTAATTGTATCTATTTTTAACAAGTCACAATAAATATCCAATTTTATAGTTGACAATTGACAATGAAAAACCAATATTCAACGCAGGAGACAACTCCAAATCATGACAAAAACATATATTGTCACATAACGCAATAGTCCCGTCCAGTATTAATTGGAGAATTGGAGTTCTAAATTCAAAATGTACTTATCAAATTCACACCACGATATGCACAATGAAATTTTGTTACAAATTACTCCCGGCCCTCTCTATTTCAGCCAAGCTAGCGGAAAAAAAAAAGGAAAGAAAATCTGTTTAATTCTCTCCTACACATTGAGACCCAAGTTTTGAGTAATTGGAAAGATGCGTTAATTAGCGGAAACCCTTTTAGCTAGGGGTTAAAAAGTACTCCCTCCGTCTCTAAATTTAAGTTCCTCGTTTTATTTTTGCCGGATAAAAAATTAGTTATAACTTTAAATCGGTAATAAATTTTATATTTAATATGTATCTTATTTGGTAGAGTAGATCTCAATTAATTCTATAATAAAATGTTTTCAAAATCACATAAAACAATATAAATTACAAGATATGATCAATTCGAAAGTAACACATACTTTCAAAAAGGACAAATAAATTGGGACGAACGGAAAATTTTTGGGTGCCGAATGGGTATTGCCACTTGGAACTCAAGCATGATACGAGCCATCCAAATATGTTTTGGGCGGCTCAAATTGATTCTCTCTTTCTCCTCTCACCCACATACTCTATGGAGGAGTTTTCACCAGAATGACCTCTCTGGCCGTCTAGTACTGCACAAAGAGGGAGGAATTGGGATGGACCTCATTGGAACCCTAGGGACTCGTCGGAGAAGAGGGCCGGAGCTCTTGAGGCACGCCGGAGGAGTACCTGAATGAGGGAACAACCACGTTAGTGCCTAGCTCAGACGGTGGTGCGAGAAGGCACTCCAATGGCTAAGTCAGCAACGGAGGGAGAAGTTTAGAGAGAGAAAGTGCAGTTGAACATTCAATGTAGAGAGAGAGAAAAACCCCCCTAATGAAGAAGGTGAGGGCCATATTTATAGGCGAGGGCGCATGTCCCACAAGCTCCTCGAGGGCCTCACGCACTCCATCCTTACCATCGCATTGAATGCATGGATTGACGTATGTCCCTCAAGCAGCGCCTCAGCTGCTGCCTCTTTAGAGTCCTCACCTGTCACTGATATTCTCATCAATCAAGTCCCTTTGCAGGCGCATCCAGCAGGGGTTGGTGGCTTGCCATAAATGCAATTTATGCAGGGTGGTTGAGGCCATTAATAAGCCGCTCAGACTGTTAGATGTGCCTCAATCGAGCCCCTGACATTTGACAAGATCCCCCGGGGCACCGAGGTCAATCGACTCGGTCTGGGAGATGCCCGGGAATAAGCCACCGAGGGCACCTATAGAACTTCCCGACGCAGGCCTTAGTAGGGGGCACACCGAGGCCCCAGGCTCTTTAGAACCTGCAGTGATACCTCCACGAGCCATTCCTACCACAGACACGAACCTAGCCGAGGCCTTGGTCGTCGGGTACCCGGCCTTGGCAAAAGCAGCCCTACCCAGGATATCGTTCGACTAGGATAAGGGGCCCCTGCCTCCTTGAGTTGTGCGGGTGAGGGAAGTCCCTTGGACCCCCCTCCTCCTGGGGGGAGGGATGGTGTTATGGACGGTTGAGATTGCCGAGCGAGTACATGGGCAAAACCCACTCGACACTGAAAAATTTCTTGGGAAAGAGGGAGCTCAGAACTCAAAAGTCTCATAAAATTCATAAGCTTTGAGCTAATTACAAGTTACATCCACTTTAATTTCCCAAGCAAAAATTGCAAACCACAACCAAAAAGAGCTTCTAATCTCATTAGTGTACTTAAGTATTCCCGTGTCCTATATTTATGCGTCTCCTCCGGTACAATCATCCTGGTAAATAATTTTCTCCGTGTCAAATTATTAGTGCTAAATAGCAAGAATTCCGGTAGAGAACATTTGGCCGTTGGTGCAAGGAGAATTTGAAACATCTGCTGCTGAGGATGATCTCGAAGCTTCAGAGCTGCACTGCTCTTTGCGTTCATCCATCACAATCTGCCTGTATCTACACTCTGTGCTACAAAATGCTTTCTCTCCCCTGCAAAACATCAATCATGTGCACCCCCAATTAATCCCAATTCTTTCGAATTTTTGCTAAGTGTGTTTTCATATCTTTAAAGAATTAGCCTCAAATTCTTATCACTATGCATAGGATTACGATACTGAAAAGATTCAGAAAACAGATTGTTGATCCGTTTGGATGAGTGGATTTTGAAAATGAAGGGATTAGAGGTTGTATTTCTACAAAATTGTCGCATTAAAGTCACGCAGAAGACCAATTGAGCTCAATCAAGAATAGTCTTGATCAAGAAAATTGCAAGAATTACAGTCAAAGACCATGTTTTCTTGTTCTATGTATATGAACATGAATACACACTGATATATAATAGTACAACAATAAGAGAATCCATCTAATCTCCAATTATTGGAGGCATGGGCGGGGAGGATTGGAGACAGACCGAAACAGTGGCCCTGTAAACCTCCAAGAGCCGAGAGCTACATGGACGTTTTGTGTAAATACACAACGATATGCATAAATAAAATGAAAATAGAAGAGTTGATGATGGTACCTGTACATGTATATGTCTTTGCCATGGAGCTTTTTGCGGCACAAATTACAGGAGTCGAGAAAATCAGAGGCTGGGTATGGTGTGAAATGATCTAATTCTTCTCCAAATCTGGCAGGCGTTATGTCGAAAATGGGTAAACCGTATTTTTTGCATCTCCTCCGATCATGCCCAATTTCCTCATGCCCAATTCTACCATAATAATCTGCTCTATTATCACGGTACACCCTTGTGTGGGACTTGTTTGGTCCATGACAAGTCACAAATGTATAATCCTCCAAACTATCCATCTCAACTTCTTCCAAATCTTCTCCATATCTAGCACCACCTCTTGTATTACTTGGTTTAACCGGAATCGGATTAGACCGAGTTAAGTTTTGGACAAACACGGCCTTGTTGGCCTGAATTTGATTCCAAGAATTATCAGATTTCTCTAAGGCAGCCACAATTCCAAGTCCAACCCCTCCAAGGTCATAACTCTTCAGACCTCTTGGTGATTGAATCTTGTAGTCCAAGGGACTCGTTGGGCTCGTGGCGGCATCGGAGGAAAACCCGATATGGTTGCCGGAAATAAATGTTCCGGCAAGCTTTCCGATGATCGGTTGTGGTTTCCTGCCTAACATGGCTGTAGACGGTGGGAGTGGAGATATGGGTGTCTCTACCCTCTATTCTGAATTATTGCAAGGAACAAAACAAAGGCTGTGGAGTATATAATGATGGAGTGGTTGGATTCAGTTCCATAAGTAAATGAAAAAAAATATAAATTAGCCCATTGGTTCGGTTTGGAATTATGGTGATGATTGCATGCTGTGGTTTTTTTTTTTTATTTTGTTTTTAATTGATATTGCTGATTCCAATAGAATTTGCAATTAAACGTCACTTTTCAGTGGGCCAGTAGCCAAGAATTTAAGCAAACGTCCATGTCCAATGATTTGGACCCTGAAAATAGGGAGAAATTATTCAGTAGTTTGAAAAACAAATGCTCCGATACGTATGTTTTTCTTTTTTGGTTTGGGATGCTTCTCAGACTTTACGAAAACATTAATGATAAGTGCTCAGAAAAATTACACAGAATTTATCTAAAAAATAACAATGAGTGACTCAGATTCACTCAGTACTGAATTTGAGCCACCTATTGCTGTTTTCTGGACAAATTCTGTGCAATTTTTATGGGTACGTGGCATTGCTGTGAAATTATTCACTCAAGAAACTCATTTACGCAAGTGATGTCTAGCTTATGCAGTAGAGCTATTGAATGACCCGCATTGCATCCCGAGATTGAGTCTCATTCCACTAACAAAAAACTGTTTTTTTCAACAATCGAGACAGATCATTCTCTCATAATACATCACATAAAAAACCGTGAATAACCAGTTTATTAAAAAAAAAACTAGCTTAGTGGAACACTCCCTCCCAAAAAAAAAAAAAACTCATTTACGTGTTTACTGTGAACGTTGTATCTGCATTATTTTGACAACTTGGCCAATCCATTAGAAAGGGCATTAAAACTTGTACTATTAAATGATGCACAATTCAAATACAAATTAAATTTAAAGTGAGAATAATTACTCAAAATGTAAAAGATGCAACAAACTATAGATGGTGTCGATGGTTTTTAACATTTATGTGAGGGAGAATTTCTCTTTAATGTGATTTTGTTCTCTTGGTTTAAAATTCTAGCTATAAACCAGGTCGCATGATATGAAAATCTTATGTGGAGCGTTAGTGCACTACCTAAGCGTAGAGTTTTTTCGGGGACATCCGATAAAATTGAAATGATACGAGAGGGTAGCGCGCCTCGGGGCTGAGAACATGACGAGGAGGAGCACCAAATAATTTATTCTCCTACCTGTAAGCATCACTGAGCCCACTGAGCCCATTGGTTTTTGTTCCTCTGTTTTCTGATATTGGACAAGTGAAAATGGACCCAACCAGAAACAGGGGGCCCTTCGTTATTTGTCTGGGCATCAGCAGAAATACCCTTCGCGGTCTCCACACGCTGTTTTTGCGAGGAGATATACACTGCCATAAAACCATGGGTAAATTTCACTAAATGGAAGTTTTAATAAATACAGAGACCTCCCCTAAAGTTCTAATAACTACACTGACCTCTCTTGCATTGTAGTAAATTAGTATCATGATTCCCCCACTCCGTTAAATTTATTCTAATGCCATTGGCATAAGGCCATCAAATGACTGAAATACTCCTAAATATTTGGGTTATTTAAACAATCTTGTTCTTTTTGTCCCAATTGGAAGTTTAAACAACAAAACCAAAATTAGACTTTTTGTTATATGTGATTAAATTTGTAGAAGTGTTTCTACATTTTATATATTTACTATATTATTTACTTTGTGACCAAATGAAAGAGAATGAAAAAAAAATTCTTAGTAGAAGAACCTTGCCAATTACATTGTTTTCTCTTGTAAAAATAAGTCATTACAAAAAATAATTATGATTACTTTTCATTGTTCTTTATTTTTTTGGAAGGGGATATTATATGATAGAAATTTGCATAGGCATTTCATTTGAAAAATATTTCTCGGCGACCAAAAAAGAGCAAATACATTAAGTGACAAATATCATTTTTAAAAGAAAAAACTACAATTTAGTAAATATATAAAACGTACAAATTAATAGTTACACAAATTCAATCACATATAACCAAAAGTCTTATTGGGTTTAATGTTTACAGTTCTAATTGAAAAAATAAAAAGAACAAGAGTTAATTGTTTAACTCACCCAAGGCCTAAACTAACGGCGTTAGAGTAAAATTAATGGAATGTGAGAATCTTAGCAATAGTTTGTAAGCTAATGTAAATTATTAAAATCTGAAGAGAGGCCCCTGTATTTGTTAAAAACCTCGTGGAGATCTGTGAAGATTACCCTATTTGTGCTTCTTTTTTTTTTATTCGGTCAAGAAAGTACCCAAAAAAAAGCCATCGGCCCATTGATTAATGCCACTGCACAGTTTTTTTTTATTCGTTCAAGAAAGTACCAAAAAAAAAAAGCCATCGGCCCATTGATTAATGCCACTGCACAGCAAGAAATAATTTCGTCCAAAATTGGGAACTTAATCACTACAAGGAAAAGCGATGTTTACAAAAATTTAATAAAGAAATAATGCCACTGCACAGCAAGAAATAATTTCGTCCAAAACTGGGAAATTAATACTACAAGGAAAGCGATGTTTACAACAAAATTTTAAAAAAGGAAAAAAAGAAAATGCTAACCTCAAAAGTGTATTGATATTCGTAAAATATGCATTGATAATTTGGTATATGAACTTGTTTATCTTTACATGCATATTGTGTTTCACCGATTAAAAGTAGCAGAAGTTACCAAGACTCGTAAAAAAGTACTCTGTATTATACAAGAAAAGCAATAGACTTGGACTCACCAACATCACATCCAAGCCCTTCGTGTCTAGTTATAACTCGGCTCCATGTGAACATTTTTATTACTCCTACTTATTCACTTCACCTATAGGACGAGGGAGAAAATGACCACCAAGCAAGTGGAATGGTAGTTTAGTGGCAAGAGCTGATTTACCATGGGCCATGTGCCCTCACTCGTTCCCATATAGCGCAACTTCTCTCTGCTTTTATTAAGAAGTGCATGGTGTGGTTTGCACCCATTTGGATCTCTTAGAGCAAGTGCATCAGCTTGGGTAAAATAGCTCTGGAGCCATTTTAGCTAACCAAATGAGCAAATTAGCCCTGCAGCAGATTAGCTAAACCCTTAGGTATCCCTACCTCAGCTACAGTACTTAGGCAAATTCACCTAACCACTGTTCATCAGCAGCCATTTTTTAAAATTATTTTTTTTCTCTCTCTCTCTCTCTCTCTCTCTCTCCAGCGGACAACGATGGTGATGGTGAAGATCGATGACGATAACAGCGGCTGAAGATCGACGACGATAACGGAGATGACCCACGATGGCGAATGGCGAAGAACGGACGGCGAACGGCGAAGAACGAACGACACCAGATCTATTCCATCCCACGACGGCGAAGAACGGACGACGAACGGCGAAGAACGGCGAAGAACGAACGACACCAGATCTATCCATCCCAATCGCCGGTGACGGCCGTAAGAGGGTCGGAGGAGGATCTGGTGAAGGAAAAGGGTGAGGTCGTCGGTTTCATGAGGAGAGGAAGATGAAGGCACTGTACACCAGATATATATATTGTGTGTATGTATATGTTATTTTAAAATAAGGGGAAAATAATATTTTAATATAAAATAGGTAAAAATGAGTAATATTGTTGGAGTGTTGACAGTGACAGGCTAGCTATATACACTGTGCATGAGGTGTTTTGGCAAAAAATTTACCCAAGCTGATGGGGATGCTCTTATCGATGATTCAAGCTATTTTTATTGTATAGATCGTCAACTAATTTGTTCACAACAAAAATCAAGTTCATCGAATATTTGTAATAGCTTGACAAGAATCTCTACTTTGATTAAGAAGTGCATGGTGTGGTTTGCGCCCATTTGGATCTCTTATTGATGATTCAAGCTATTTATATTGTATAGATCGTCAACTAATTTGTTCACGACAAAAATCAAGTTCATCGAATATTTGTAATAGCTTGACAAGAATACTTATATTTTTGCAAATATAGTACTGACCTTCTATTTTTATGAACCAAATTGTTTCAGTGAAATAGTATCAAGTGTCTGGTCAACATAAATTTTGGCGTGGAATCTCTCTTGGCAAGCCCCGTCTTATGAACAGTACGGATCAATTAACACTTAAATTGGTGGAAATGTTTACGAACTTTCGGAAACTTATATATAAACTGCTTTCCATAATGGTGGATATTGAAATTTATTATTACAAAATTGTAGTTGTGAATTTTTTCGAGGTTATGAAAGGAGATGTGCCTCCATTATAAAGAATTTTTAGATCCGTCACTGAGTTGTGAAATTAGTGGATGTACTTCCATTTCATATATAGAATTTGATTGGAGTTCAATTCATTATCGACCGCTTAGCATACTAACTTTCGTGAAGAAAGAAAATAGACGAGGACAAACAACTCCACCCTCAAGTGCTTGCTTGTACCATATTTGACCTGCTATAAAAAGAAGTTATTTTTTGAGGAAAAAAAACTAGGTATCTATAGTACTAACTTTTTGTATTGGAAAAATAATTTTGCTCGTCATTTTTTTAAAAAAATGCACTTCAAACCTTGCTTTTTGTGTTTTACCCCTGTGTAATTCTAAGCCACTAAAAGACAATTTTTTGAATGAATCTATAAAAAGTTAGGAGAAAAGTTTGCATACGGAGAAGGTAGGAACACGTGATGCCTGCCACCTTACGTGCCGTTCAAACATGTTTTATTGAGATATTATAACTTTGAGAAACCTGACCAACACCACGTGTCCCTACATCTCCTTATGCAAAAAAATTCTCAAAGGTGAGAGTGCAATTGTTTGGTTTTTATGGAGATATTATAACTTTAAGGTGCTTTGATGTTGACCTGATCTTCATTCATTTTCATGAATTTCAGGGAAGAAAAGGATATCTGATTTTGTCTTGTAAAGGAATTGTCATTTACTGGTGATGGTTGAAAAAATTAATTATAATTACAATCTTTGAAATTTCTTTTGATAAACACTTCCTTAAAAAAATAAAATAATAAAATAAAGACGTGTTACCACTTCACATTGTACCAACACTAAAATTAAAAAAAAAAAAAAAACCAAAAAGAAATATATGGAGAAAAAGTGGTTTATTTCTTTTAGGAGATTAATCTATCTCAAGAAAACTGTTAATCTATCTCAAGAAAACTGTCTTGAGTAAAAAATTTAACTTTAGCTCTAGCCACGATCAAGAGACCTCGAGATGAAAGGTGAAATAGCATTGCCATCTCCTACTCAAATATTTTATCACACCTCAGTTATTAAAAAAGGTATTCTTTCACGCCAATATAATATAGAGGATGATGGACATAACTACATAAAGCCAAAAGGGTCTCTCTAGCTTGTAATTAGGCTTCATTCTTCTAAACTTTTTCTGTTGTTTTAGTTTTTGTGTTTTGTTCGTTTTTTCTGATTTTTTTTTAAAATTCATGTTATATTTTTTGAATTAACCATCTGTCTTGAAGAAATGATTCTAAAATAAAATATTATGACCAAAGAAAAAAACATTCACTAAAGACTAAATAACGCCAAACATCTGTTTTTTTAAGTGTCATCTTAATTATATGAACTTTTTCTCAACTTCGCCATATTTTTAGACTTTTTTAATTTCTTTTGGTCGATATAAATGATTAATTTAAAATCAACAAAAAGCTAAACAAAAGATCAAGAAAAGTAAAATATACCGAAGAAAGTTTATTAGACAAAAAGTTTAGAAGAATGAAGCCACAATTCCCACTCAAATTATTGCGTTCTGCAATTAATCCTCTCTTCTTCTTCTTCTTCTTCTTCTTTTTTCATTATTTTTTATTTTTAAGGAAAAATAATTTGTGCTTTGTGTGGTTAACTAAATAAGGAAAATATGACGTGGAGTCGGCTGTCACCTCTAATGAATTGTTCGCTTTGTGCTAAAAAAAAAAGAAGGCATTTGGTCTGATGAACTAGCTAGGATTCGGAGCCATTCTTAATAGATCCTAACTAAAGTCGAACAATCACTTGATAGAACCCATGTGGAAATAAAAGATTTTCTCCACATGAGTGCTGTCCTGTCATTTATCACTTTAGCTCAAAACAAATGAAAATAGCTTACGCATATGAGTCGAATATTACATAAATTTATTAGGATCGGATCACTAAACTATTGTCATTAGCCCCAAGAATTATTATTTGATTCATAAAAGACTTATAAGTTACTACTATATATTATAAAATGTGTAATCATTACAAATGGTTTGTCAATGCAATGTCCCATTTCTCGAGACATTTTCTTTTGTTCTAACAATTTGCGAAATGAATATAAATACAGTAGTGGTGGATTATTATAAGGAAGAATATCTACGCAAATCGCAATGATAGTGGTGAATAGCAATAATGTATCTTTAGTACCATCTTTTTCTCCGTATGTGTAATATTAATATTCTTGTTCAGCATATGCGTGACATTTACATTATTTAGACACATAAATATTTTTATACATGTTGATTGGTAGCTTAACAACCGTCGGGATTATAAAAACATTGGAGTCTACGTACTTATTGTTTAGCAAAAAGATTCCTAATCCCACTTGTTAAAGATTTTGATTAGGCTATTTGGTGGTACTTGAATAAAGCAAATAAACTAAAGGTTCCTTTTCAACATTCATTGATCCCATTGAACGAAAATTTTGGTGTTCGGAAGTTCATAAGTTAGGAAAGAGAAGAGGAAAGTTATGAAGCACGAAATCCATGCAAATACTTCGTACTTCATATCACGATACACAAAAACTAAAAAATATTGTTGCAATATTAAAAGGGTATTTGATTTTGGGATTCCCTTTTTCGATGCAAGCACTTCAATATTTAATAAAGTTACAAAACTATCCTTTTTAAGATATAAAAATTACTGGAGGCACTCCACCCGTAAATTATCTCCTCAATTACTAAGGCACTCCAAACGGAAAAATAAACCAAAACCAAACATAGGTTCTAAACATTAAAATTAACATTACGTTTTGAACATTAAACATCCACAACATTAAAATTAGGTTTCAAACATTAAACGTGCATCTATGTCAGATTGTTTCACACCACTTTGTGGAAGAAAAAAAAAACTTAACATTGCTAGAATTCTCCAAAATAAACAACACACAATTAAAAATGTTGATGTTGCAAAATCTTCATAACAGCTGCGACACAAGATCTTTATATTTTCAGACTCATTATTTACTATTTTTCTCTCAAAATCTTCATAACGGCAGCAAATCTACATTTTAAAACTCAGAGTGAGACAAACAAAGCACATCACCAAAGTTAGAGAACTCGTGAGAAGAAAAGTAACAGAACTATGAAGAGACTTTGCATAGACAAAAGGATGGTTATACAATCATAGGCCGAAGACCCTTTATCCATATTGTCCTGGTGCAGAACATGGAGACAATAACATGAAGACTTACCAAGAAAACATTACATATGAAAGAAGACAATTCAGTGACGTACAGTAAAAAGAGTTGAGCAACTATCTGGCTTTTTCTATTTAAAAAAAAAACTATTTGCTTGTTTAGAGTGTCTGAAGTAAATGAGAAAAGTAAAGGTTTTTTGGAATGGTTGAAGTCAATCATGAAACTTGCAAAAGGGTAATTTTGGAAAACTACTATAGCTTGGAGTCCCTACATCAAAATTGGGAGTGCGGATATCAATTTCCTATTAAAACAAGCAACACAAAGTATATAGTAACCAATGATCAAATAAAACTATCCCAAATTTGTCCTTCCGACTTCTAAGTTCAAAAGGGGCCTCTAATCCTATATGAAAGTATCATGCAAGTCTATCGCTTATGGAAACTACAAATTTGATCATACATTGTTAGGTGCATGATGATCACATATCACTCACACAAATGGGCTTCTCAACCTAAAACAAACGCAAATTTCCTATGGCTTAGTATAGATAATCAGGATGCATGGGACACATTTGGAAATGAATTTTCGATGCCTTATTTTAGGGTCCGTTTCTAAAGTATAATCGACATGGTTCTCGTGTTTCATTACAAGTTTTATCGTTGCAAGATTTGCAACGAATGTATTGGGTTTCATACACGTATCCTCCAAAGGGCCTTCAATGGGATAATTTTTATTTTCGCTAATCAATGGAAATTGTCCCAATGGCTACAAAGCATAATCGAACATGAAAATAGACAAAATCGAAGAAGGGCTAATAGACGCCCAATTAAAAGGAAAAGTGTCATGCAAGGCCAAAGCCACAACTGAGTGAGCCAGTTTGTTAGTTGAGCGACCAACCCAGTTGAGTGGCCACTTGAATTTCCAGCTTTCATTGTGGCTTGACATGTGTCCCATGTTCCTTCTTTTCCTCTTGAAGTTGGCAGCTACTGGAAGTTGTACTTCCATTTTGGAGACAATAGTCCTCAACGCCAAATGCTGAACTCCTATTTTCACGGATAGTGGGATGGTGGAGTTTGAATAAGGCCACAGAATTATGCCATGTGGTTGTAACTGCCTCTTTATCTTTGTGCTGATAAGCATTTGAGGTTTTCACTTGTTAGTATCTCTCTCATTACACAAAAATTCACCTCTTTATTCTAGGGAAAGGATGAGGAGAGGACAACTGGTTTTTTCCATTTACCATTTTTACACACGTGAATGGCTTAATTCATGGCCATTTATATTCATTTATAATGGCCTTGAAGAATGTTAAATCTCAAAAGTATTCAAAAAATAGCCTTAACTTCATTTTCCATAAGTCTGGGTCGTGACCCTGACCATAACTCATGGGCCGAAATTGAATGAGCCCTGTGAAGAAAAACGGAACCAATATAGGCCTTTTAATTTCACAAGCCTAATTAGCTCAATTAAGTCCAAAATTAATCTTCTCTGCCTCGATAGGATTTTGTGCCAAATTTGGGTGTAAACAAAACCAAAGCTGTAACCACCCATGGTGGAACTAGTTTGGAAAGCCTAAGAAGGATAGCTTCCTTTTTGTCTGATTCCACCTCAATGTTATGAAGGCCAAGAGCTCAAATCAACAAATGAGCTTCCCTAATGGCAACAAGCTCTTTGTGTAAAGAAGAAAGAGTGTGAGCTAATTTAGTGATGTCATCCACCACCTTGCCTTTCCAACCCCTAAAAGTGCCACCTTCCCTTTAGAGCCATTTGGCCTAATCGCCACATCACAATTGGCCTTAAATGTAGAGCAACTTGGAGCCTTCCAAAACTAAACAACGTCTGTGGTTGGATGGTTATCCATATGGACTGGGGTTATCACACAAGAGTTACGGAATTTCAATCTAGCAAAAATTGGCCTTAGCCATGGTTTCTAGAGGTTAACAGGATTATGAAGAAAAATATGATCATTTTTGGCTTTCTAAATAAACCAAGCAATAAAGGCCACAAACTAATAATATCACTAGCTTCTTCTTCAAATTTAGACTTAATAATGTATATAGACCACTTGATTGCAGAATTAGGAGGACCCTGGGAACAATTGAAAGGAGAATTGCAACCAAACCAAACTAGCTAAGCCCACGAACTAGTAAAAAAGAAGATGTTCTATACATTCTACCTAGGAATTGCAAACTAGATAGACGTTCTAAGGTGCACATCGCCTTCTAAAAAGATTCTCCTTTGAATCTAGATTGTTCCTACATTTTCCATCAGAAATTTCGAAAGCTTTAAAGAAGGTTCAAGATTACCCAAGCCAGGGTGGGGTTCATCTTCATGGCTAAGTGGTAACCTGACTTGAAGGAATATTTATCAGGGGGTAGGGGGAGTAAATAAGATGAATTCCAATTCCACTGGGTAAACAACTAAGGCCAGAACATGAACTTTCCATTGACCACTCCTGGAATCAATCACATATGCAACATCTTGAATTTCGGAGTTTGGAGGTCTCATTGGTTGAAGCTTGAAATCATTGGGAATTGGAATCCACTTGTCATCCCAGAAAGAGATTAATGGCCATACCATCGCCATCTTTGGCCCTTGGTAAGCAACTCCCTACCATGTAGAATTTTACAAAAAGATACTTTCCACATCTCTCATTTCTCCAATCACTAATCACATTCTTCTCTCTACTCATACATCTCTCTCCAATCCTTATTATCATTTCTCTCTCAATCTCTCTCCAATTATTACACCTCTCTCTAATTATTATTTTTTCTAAAAACTCATCCAAACACTATCTCAAAAATATTTCTCAAAATATTCTTCTTAAATTCTCAACCAAACACAGCAATGGTTTCCTCTAGCAGCCCCAAGAAAGGAGGAATTTGGGAAATAAATCCCTTTTAGAAATCTAGCCCAAAAAGCCTCATGGTTCATTAACAACCACTACTCCTGCCAAGCTAACATGGCCTTGTTGAAAGCCCTATAGCTTTTATATCCAATGCATTCTTCTTATTTAGAACAAGCCATATTATCCTACGCTATTCAACTCACCCCTCCATTTTTAAGATTCCCTTTCCACAAAAAATTCTCTGAAAGAGAGTTTAATTTATCACAGATGCTTTTGGGAAGAAGAAAGCAAGCCATGGCATAAGACGAAATGGGTTGAACAACCGATTTTATCATCGCCTATTTCCCAAGTTGAGATAGTTATTTCAATTTCCATCCTTGCATTTTCTTGATGGCCTTTTCCACCGAAAATGTGTACACAATTAAGCATCCACCTTGGATTTATTGCAGAAAGAAGGCAAACCCAAATATTTGTTGGGGAAAATATATGAACTAGGAATTTCTTGTAAAATAATAATTCTAAATGATATGCATCAAACAAATTAAGGAAATTAGATAAATAGAGAAACGATTAGAATAGCCTGTTGGGTGGTCGAGGCACGCAAAATTGCGCTCTCCTTAGAAAAAGATACACCCCTTCTTCGCTTGCGGGGGTTGAATGATATTTCTTTTCCCCAAGATACAACAACCCAAGAGCCTCTCCCTTACACAAGAACGTTTAACTCACGAGCCAAGTTGTTTCCTGACACTCGAAATCTGAATAAAATCAGTAGCAAGTATTGTTAGAAATAATTGATTTTGATTATATTTTATTACAAAATTGATTTCTTAAAATCTTTGATATTTTTAATTGATAAAATCTTCTACTTGGCAAAATTAGCTCTTAAATTCTTCAGAACAAATATCTGTTAGCCCTCGTGTAAAACTCACAATATTGTCTTTTAAAATACATTTGTCCAGTTCCAAGTTATGTCAATTACATTGCTATCTCTTGGAACATATGTACAATAGAGGTACTAGTTGTACCGAATCATTGTCATTATGATTGAAACTTCACAACCAAACTTTGTTTCTATGTGGGTCTTTTAAAATCATTTTTCCAGTTGACAAAGTGTCCATCCTATACAAAGGTGCTGCGCCCCCCCCCATTGTCTTATAAGACCACGCGGTCTCTTCAAAATTTCCAGCAACAAATCTCTAGTGTATCTTGGGCAGATGTCTTAGCTCCATATTGGCCAACCAGTCATCAGGTTCTTTAAATGCTCTGCCATTGTTGAATTTTGATACTTCTGAATTTATGACAGACGAACGTTGCAAACAGATTACAAGAAGATATGCAACTCAACGGACAAATATGAAACGGTCATATTTTTGTCTATAAAAGTAGAGGTTTTGCAGATGAAGAAAATGATCAACAAAGCAATTTCAATCAGAGCAATATTCACTTGTGCACTTCATTTTCATATTACTACTTTGAGAGTTTTGTGAGCAAATTTGTGTTTCTACTCTTTGAGAGAGATTTATTTTTTCACACTACAAATTCTTGTATTGAGAGTTAGAAAAATTCTCAGTGAGCTACTACAGAACTGGGTTTTGTTCTGTGAGTAATTTTAGAGTTTGAGAGATAAACTCTAACAATTTGGCTAACTCCTCGAGAAAGTTAGCATTGCGGTTCTAAGGTTTAATCGACACCAATAGCTGGTTGTTGGATTAGTAAAATAACAACTCTTTAGGCCAATGGATTAGGTTGAGCAGTAGACAAAACTCAGACCGAACCACTATATATCTCTGTGTGATATCTCTCTCCCTTAATAACTCCTTTATATTTTATTTGTGCAAATTATTTAGTTATTTGCTTTGACCAGTAATTATTTTTTACTTGGGCATTATTGTTAGCAACCCTATTCACCCCCCTCCTCTCTCTAGGTTGCCTTTTTGGGTAACAAGTATGTATATGGTGACTCATCAAAATTTGAAGAAGTGAAGTATGTGTAGAACTAGTATTTCGGTTAAAGAAATAAAAAATGGAACCGAAAGCTTTTGTTTTATATGGCAGTAGTAAGGATCAGAAGATAAATTTTGTATATCATAGAGATTATAAGAGTTATGCACTATTTTAGAAGCAGCCAACGTAATTTATAAGCAAATAAACATACGTTGGTTTGTTAAGTAAGTTCTGATAATTAGGAGGAAAATAGGAATAATCAATTAACTTATATAAAAATTAACGTTTAACAATCCTATTATATAGGAACCACTGTAGTCTAAAGTGATATGATTTGTTGGAGAATAAATAGGAGACCAAGTTAAAGGAGAAAACTAACTTCAATTATTTCTCCAACAATTTTACTTGGGAATTAATCAATAAAATATAAATGTAAAATATTAAATTAGAACAACAATTCCCAACATAATTTAAAATTTCACAAGAGTGCTTTTACTGTGCAATGGACGTAGGTGTCTTTTGGACTTGAACCTACACTTAGTGTTAGCAAGTTTCAGTTTGAAGAACCGTAGCGAACAAAGTCTTGAATGAGGCCCTTGATTTCAAACTTAAGCCTACCAAACACACAGTAAGGGAAACATTATGTTTCTGGAACAGTTTTGCGTGTTAGACGGTCATGCACACTTATCACTTTTCTATGAGTGTCTTTAGAGAATAGACCAATTTTCCACAGCAGCGACCCCATTGCCACACTCATATAGGTGTGTCCTCTAAAGGTTGTTTATGACCAACACCCCGTAGAAATCCTACCTTGGACACATTCAAAGCTAAGCTCTTCCTATAGTCACATAATATGCACATAGCATGAGCATTATCACTATAGGAATAGGACCAGGGATTCCCTTTTTATGTTTTAATGCTCCTCCTAGTCACAATTCAACTTTGTTGTTACCTATTGAAACTTATTCATGGGATCTCCAATCACAAAGGTTAGGTGTCCACCAAGGTGACTAACTTATGGTCATCAGTCCTACTCACCTCGATGATTAAAGAATTAGCCTTCTTGCTAATTAGAGAATATGTTTTGTTCTTTTTTTAAGATACAAACATTTCTCAACAAATCTTTTATTTTTCAACGACGTCGAAGTTAATTTAAGAATCTAATCTTTTCTTATGAGAATTCTCTTTGGGCTGATCAAGCCCCCACATTTCTAGATATTTATCAGAGCTCTAGTGTTGCTTCATTTTAAGCTTGCCAACATTTACTACCTGAATATATTTATCCAACATTCTCCACACAAAATTAGTGAAGTTTAAATCATGTGGCAATTGGTATAAAATTAAGATAACATACTTCACTCCTTTAAAAGAATTTATTGAAGTCATTGCAAGTTGGACAACATCCACCTGAATTTTCCAAACAAAATTATAAGACATAAACTTAGTGTCTCATTAGAACATAATCCTTCAAAAATCATGAAATTTCTATCCGTCAATGATCATGTTAATAGAGACTTTTTTAAATTACCATTAAGGTAAGTCACTCTTTTTAGGGATTTAATTTTAGGGTGCACTTTCCTATTATAAGGTTTTACTGGTTTAGACACTTTTATAGAGTACCCTAGGATTATAGGCACTTTCATAGGGTTCTGAGGCCACCATTGTTGAGTGATTTCTTCTGGAAAAAGTTTCTCATACCGTTTCCCACAGACGGCGCCAATTGTACGAGGATAAAATCCACGTAGGTTTGGCTCACGTGCCTCATTCACCCCCACATTTCAAAATTTTAAAGATTTTCATAACCATTGTGTCTCACTTGTGGAGTAGATAATTGTGGTTATGCCATCACATAACCATATCAACAATTTTCCTTTTGGCAAGGTATTAACATATCAGTGTAAATGGAAAACTGAAAGTCTAATACTTTCATATGTACCAGACCTGTAAAGCATCCATTGGAAGCATTGATCTCCCTCAGTTAGCTACTAATTAATCAAAATAATGATAGTCCAAAATTCAGTTGCTACCACAAGAATATCAAACAAGCAATATTTAAATATACGAATAAAGAAACATATATCTTTTCCACATATGGTTTCATGGATTACTCGTCATTTTCAACTGCGTTAAGTCATTTCAATCAGTTACCCGTAGAAAAGCAACCAACTACTGAATACTCTCGACTGTCATTTTACATTGAAGTCAAATCACAGTTATGAAGACTTGTTCACATGATAAAGTAATAATAACTGCTAAAACAAGCCGAAGTACGAAGAACATAGATAGTCTCAAAGCGTGTAGATTGCTCAAATATTATATTCCTCACAAGTCAAACACTAGACCTTGTGCCAGAAAATAGAATAAATCTCTTACAGATATGCACACAAAATGTTGCACCTTATATTGTCTTCTCAATTATTGCAACCAACATTAGAGACGGAGAACTAAGAGTTCTTATGAGATCCACAATGATCGAAGTCAGTGACTTTTTAATTTTCCATAAAATAATTAAACACCCAAAATTGTGAAAGTCACTTGACTCGTAAACAATCCATAATAAATTCAATCCTCACAAACATGATTTTAAGAAAGACTACGGTATCAATTTTGCCTGATATATTTAAGAACTAAGAATTTCAAAAAGAAGCTCTTGCCATCTTTTAGTGAAAATGAGAAGTAAAATGAAGGATATAATTGCAATACAAAATAGACTTTTGTTAAATCCATAGAATGTATTTTGTTGAAGCATTTCAATACTAGCCACAATACAAATTTTCAATTAAAGCCACTTATTAGCCGCCACATTCAACAGTTGCACAAATTTAAATAGGATAAGTTGGATAACAATTCAGAAATGTAGACAAAGTTATGTCATGCATGATTCAAAATTTTTTTTTAAATAAGAGATCAATCATAGAAAGTGCTCAGTTGTATTTGGTTTCATCCTCCTCCCATTCATGCAGCATCAAACTTAATTCACTCATCCCAATGTTACCAATGTTAAAAGATTACACAATATCTCTAGAAACAATGATGGCTAATTCACAAAGTAACCTATATAAACCGTCAAAAAATGTTTGCAAGAATCAAGAGATGTCATATTGCAGTATTGTATTTACAGGATGATAACATTTAAACTATCAAAACACAAGAATATTATCCCAATTATATGACGCATAGTAAAGTGAGAAATTCATTAAGCGAACTTGTTATGCGTAATATTTGGAGTGGGCATATAACCAAATTGCCTTTTTTTGGTTGTAAAAAATAACTTCATTTAGCCTTAAGATTATAATTCATGCTTAAAACCATGATGACCAATAAAAATATGGATCAACTACATCACATGAAGTGCGGGTATTTCTTGTCATACGGATTCCTTGTAAAGGCAAGTTAAATTATGAGCACGACAAAATTTCATCTCAAGGGACAGTCCCTGGATTATGTGCTATTTCTTTCCTTTCTCCAATTTCATAATACAAAAGCATTAATCCCAATGACACCCAAACTAGAAATTACTCTAGTAGAAAATTGCTTGCAACCTTAAATTGTATCGTAGATGGTGTCGCCCCAAGTGTAGGGCTAGGTCGGCGGTAGCATAATAATTGGTAAGACCAAGTCGAATCCACAGGGACTGAACACACCCGGCGTGAGAGTTGTCTTGCAAGTGTAAGTTTTCGGCCTTGAAGTAGCAAACTTAGTTTGTGATATATTTGGTGGAATTCTCTCGACTACGAGAATGACTTGGAAAGACTGAATTAAAACAAGGCTAAGTCTAGGAGGTCATAACCACCATAACTTAGGCTAATCTGTTCCTCTCTTGATGAGATTATGATTATGGTAATCATTTGACAAACATCTAGGTTGGTATTGCTTTAAGCATCACACGTGAAAAGGAGAATCAACCCTTAACTACGAGAGATCAAAAAGATTAACAAACCTAGACTTTGGTATGTAAAATCGATCCTAACTTTTTGAACTAGAAATGGTGTTCGATAAAGTTTAGGGTTCTTGAGCCAATTAGACAAACTTTTAGATTGACACAGCCCAAAGCATCACCCGTACCTAGGTGAATTAACCCTCGGCCACGAGAGATCAATGAGATTAACAAACCCAAATTTTGATACATAAAAGATGAACCCGTGATTTTATTAAATAAGAAGTGTTTGCAATTTGGCAAGAAGAACGAATTAAACCTAAGTCATGGAGCGCTAATCACCCCATGACCGAGCCTATTTAGACTACTCAAACATAGGAATGAAAGACATAACTTGAAACATAAAAGAAATGAAGAACATTATTTTACGAAAATAAACTTGATATATATGATGATCTAAGGATTACAAGAACTATTAAAGCACGATAAATTAAATGAAACACGAAACTTATGTGAGTTTTCTAGAGGGAGAAAGCTTCAAAATCCTTTCCCATGGAGGGTGAGAGCCAAAAACTAGCGAAAGAAGTAAAATAGAATGTGTGGGAGAAGGAGAGAGGAGAGAACCCCCATATAGTCTTCCACTTCTCTCCCTTACAAATATCCAATAAAGCACACATATCAACACAAAGTTTTCATTAATAGAAAGTACAAAAAGTGCTTGAAAAATGCTCCACGGATTGATGTGGATTGATCCACTATGGGAGTGGATTGATCCAGAATGCGTTGGTGGTCATTTGGACAGGAATGGATCGATCCAATATGAGACTAGATCGATCCACTATGCTCTGGTGAAGTTTTGGAGTGGATCGATCCAATATTGACTGATGTAGAGTTTGGCCTTGAGTGGATCGATCCACTATTAGACTGGATCGATCTACTATTGGTTTGTTCAGCCATATTTTTTACCCGACTTCACGGGCACGCCCCGGCTTTGTTTGAACTCGGAATGGGGCGATTCTTGAACAGTTGAAAAGCTCTATGAGTCTACTTTCCAACCCAATTAACCTCATATTATATCCGTTATATCTTGAAAGTAATGAGCCTTTTTCTATCGGTTGGTCAAATTTTCTAGAGGCTCATAACTCCAAATTTCTTGTTCTTTTGTTTCGGGCCTTCCTTGAACCTTCCAAAGCTTCTTGAATCAATTTCTAAGCTTCGGCGATTGTCCTTCACGGCATTATGGGTCCTTAGGTACTTCTGGATACATTCAGGGATTATTTGGACCTTTGGACACACCTTTTAGCTCCGATTTTCTAAAACTCATAAAAAAAATACAACTCGCGCAAAATCAATCGTATAAATGCACAAAATTCACGTGTGTGTGATCACAACGAGTGAGATAAGCCCGGATATATACAACATTGGGGGCTTATAAAAAATCCTAAATTATCTTTCCTAAGATTGTTGGGGAGAATATATGAACTAGGAATTTCTGGTAGAATAATAATCCTAAATGATATGCATCAAACAAATTAAGGAAATTAGATAAATAGAGAAAGGATTAGAATAGCATGCGGGGTGGTCGAGGCACACAAAATTGCGCTCTCTTTAAGAAAGATACAACCCCTTTTACACGAGGTTAAATGGCGCTCCTTCCCCAAAATACAACAACCTACGAGCCTCCTTCTGTGCAGCGAAGTTAACTCACAAACCAAGCTGTTTCCTGACACTCGAAATCTGAATAAAATCAGTAGCAAGTATGTATATGGCAATTGATCTAAATTTGAAGAAGTGAACTAGGTGTAGAACTAGTATTTCGGTTAAATGAATAAAAGTGGAACCAAAAGCTTTTGTTTTATATGGCAGTAGTAAAGATCAAAAAACAAATTTTGTATATCAGAGAGAGTATGAGAGTTATATACTATTTTGGTAGCAGCCAACGTAATTTATAAGCAAATAAACATACGTTGGTTTGTTAAGGAGGTTCTGATAATTAGGAGGAAAAATTGGAACAACCAATTAACTTAAAAACAACTCCAAATGTAAAATATTAAATTAGAACAACAATATTTGGAATCCTCTTACATAGGGTCGATGTCCATGGAATAAAAAATATGCTGCTTGTCTAAAGCACACATGTTAGAAGAACAGAAAATCACAAACTTATCAAAATTAACACTCCAGGACTGACTTGTTGCCAAGCCATATGTTTGCAGAATGCGTTTAATTCTGCTACATTCGCCCAATTCAGATTTTGCATACAATAGAACATCATCTGTGAAGAAGATATGAGATAAAGCATGACAGTTATGATTTGTGAATTCCATAATAAGGCCCTCATCCACTTCCCTTCGTTGTATCTTAGACAACACATCTTTAACAAGTAAGAACAAGTAGAGGGACAAAGGGCTCCTTGCCTTAGGCCCCTTTTTGGGATTACAGATACATTCGATTCTCCATTAGCACAAAATTGTGAATTTCACCAGGGGACACATCCTACAACCCAATTGACCCACGAGTCATGCTACTATGTGCACCCTCAGAAAATTATTCCATATGAGATTTTATGACTCAAAATATGAGATTTTGTGGCTCTAAATATGAAATTTCATGGCTAAAAAATTGAAAGGCGTATGGTATGCACACTCGTATGGATAATCACAAAATCTCATCTCTGCCCTTTTTCTTAAGAAATTGGAGGCTTCCTAGGCCACAATAACATAATCTTGAATCATTCTTCTGAGCACAAAGGCAGAGATTGGTCGCGAGAGACAATGACATTGAGAATTTTCTTAAGCCGATTAGCAAGAACTTTCGTAATAATTTTGAGAGTAAAGTTACACAAAGCTAATGGGCCAAAAATGGGATAATTTCGTCAGTAGTAAATGGGCCTCTGTAGACACATAAAGACTTGTGCAACTAATGACTACTTCTAATTTATTACGAGCCAACACAACCAAATAATTAGCCTGTAAGTGTGTATCCAAGCCCAACCCCATATCCAGGACCTTTTTCCTCTCTTTGTGCAACCTTTTTAGTTAGGAGAAGTGACTTATCTTCAATAGCAGAAAAACAAATGCAAAAATACTGAAAATACCATTTAATCAATAGTGAAAACTATACCATTTAATCAATAGTGAAAACTCAGCCTAATTCTACTATGTACTATTTTTTAAAGTTTTTTCCAATAAAAAATCATACACAACTATGTCCAATAGTCATACACTATTGCATAGGGATTTAGCTTGCGGTTTTTACATAATTTTCGACCTCACGTAAATTGAATGGCACCTAAACAAGTAGTCGAGACATGGAGAGATGACATGAGTTGCATTAGCTAGTCTAATTCAGTGAGTTTTAATTTTATTTTTGTAAAGTTTAACCAGCCAATTTAGGAAAAAATGTTGTTTTGATTAGGTTAATGCGGATGCTTACCAAATCAATTTGGTAAGGATTCATTGGTGCTCTCTGTGCGTTTCACTTTCTTTTGTATTTTTATCGTGTCAACAATATGAAAAATCGCCTTTGAGACCAACTCTTAATTGTGGAGGAAAGAGATAAAGACCGATAATAGTTCGGCGGTGGGGGAGACTGGGATTGTAGCCAAGACTTTGAGTCCTCATAGATGACAATCTACTGGCACAAAATTTAATAAATCCGGGAACTACAGTGCAGAGGTGTAGTGCGTGATCCAAGCCATACAAAGTGTTTTTAATGCTTCACGTTTGATAAAAAAATCATACGTGTAAGATATTCTTCTTGAAATCTGGACCATTGATCATATAGATGAACGGCTCAAATCGCACGCTATGAATTCTGGGGTCCAAAAGATATTTTCCACATGAAATAGAACACTAGTACAATAAGACGTTGACTCTGAAGAGGCTATGTAACAGATAAGCTTACACATTGAATTTGGATATATCACGTTGGTTGATAAGCAGAAGAATAAGAATAGATGGGGAAAATAGAAAGACAAATTCGGATTGGAGTTTATCCCTAATTAATTCTGATCGGATTAATTCATCCCTATCTTACTCATTCGCAAGAGTATATATATGAATATACACACATTGAGAGAGAGAGAGAGACAGACAGACAGACAGAGAGAGAGAGAGAGAGAGAGAGAGAGAGAACACATTACAGTTATATATTTTGGTAAAATTACATTATTAGTAGCAGAGAATGGGGACTTGGAATAATAGTATTAGTTTTGCTCTGTTTCTTCCTCTGCTAATTATTACTTTGATCAGTCCACTCTTTTATGCTTTGGAAGTCTCCCACGATGGCCGGGCCATCACCATTGATGGTGAACGCAGGATCTTGCTTTCTGGCTCCATTCATTATCCACGCAGCACTCCGGAGGTAATTAAAACTATTTATTTTTTTGATAACCGAAGCGTCCAGGCTCGAGTAATTGAACTCATTAATAGTAACTCACAATTTTTAATTTCAATATTGTACTTATTGTGATGTCATATGTTTCTTCAATTAAGCATTGGGTGCCTCCGTTTAGTACAGCGAGGCGCGTGTCACATGGGTCGTATGGCCCCGTTTGGTACCGATCGGCCGCAGGGTACCACGTTTGCACGACACGTGGTACCCACTCGGCACATTGTCTATTGGATTGTCTAACTTGTTTAGTGTTAATTGATGATGGTTAGATGTGGCCTGATCTGATTAAAAAAGCAAAGGAAGGTGGGCTAGATGCGATTGAGACGTACGTTTTCTGGAATGCCCATGAGCCACTTCGCCGTCAATATGATTTTACTGGGAATAATGATCTCATAAGATTTCTCAAAACCATTCAATCCGAAGGCCTTTATGCTGTTCTTCGGATTGGACCTTATGTTTGTGCTGAATGGAATTACGGGTAAACTTTCTCTATAACTTTTTAATTCAGTTTTGTTTCTTATGAAATTTTGATTTCATCAGTAAATTTTTTTTCGTGTTTTTATTAGCGGACTTCCTGTATGGTTGCACAATATTCCTGGGATTGAGTTTCGGACAGCGAACAATGTTTTCATGGTAACAGCAACTTACCGATGTTTTAAATACTCGTTGATGAACGTTGTTTTTCCATTGATCGTCTTTTGTTCTTTGCGCAGAATGAGATGCAAAATTTCACGACATTGATAGTAGACATGGTTAAACAAGAGAAGCTTTTTGCGTCTCAAGGAGGGAATATCATTCTAGCTCAGGTTTCTCTGACCGATTTGTTTCCCTTTTTTTCTTGGATGTTTTATTTGTGCTTCTTTTTCATGTACTCAACAAATAAAATCTTTTAATCTTCGTAATATGACAGATTGAGAATGAATATGGTAATGTAATGAAATCGTACGGAGATGCCGGAAAAGCGTACATAGATTGGTGTGCAAACATGGCTGAATCCTTAGACATCGGAGTTCCATGGATTATGTGCCAACAAGACGATGCTCCACAGCCAATGGTACTTACAATATCTTGCATATAACGATTCACAAATTACCTTCACATTCAATCAAGTTTATTTACGCGTCGTGTAATTTGCTTAATCTGGTTATTTTCTGCACTGTTTAAACAGATAAATACTTGCAATGGATTTTATTGTGACTCCTTCACCCCAAACAATCCCAACAGCCCTAAAATGTGGACTGAAAACTGGACTGGATGGTCAGTTTACTTCTTTTTCTTTTTCTTTTTCTGCTTGTTATGTGTAGTTGCTCTTTTCTTATTTGATGATTGAGAAAATTTTGCATACGGAGAGGGGCACCACATGTCCAAGCTGTCCAAACACGTTTTGGATGGCCCAGATTTGATGGTGGCAGCTTCGCAAATTTTGGGCTGTCCAAAACGTGTTTGGACGGCTCGGATGGAGTGTTGGACACCAAGTGTCTCTATCCTCTCCGTATGCAAATTCTTCTCTGATTCCAAATGTTGTAATTTATTGCTGTTTTTGTCAAAAAAAAAATTAGGTTTAAGAATTGGGGTGCTCAAGACCCACATAGGACTGCAGAGGATGTTGCTTATGCGGTTGCACGTTTTTTCCAAACGGGTGGCACATTCCAAAACTACTATATGGTTCGTATTTCATTTCAAGAGTGTAATTAAAGTCATTTTTTTCCCGTTTAGTATGATAACCTAATTGGGTCTTCATATATTTTTCGATATTGCTTCAGTATCATGGTGGTACTAACTTTGGAAGAACTGCGGGTGGCCCGTATATTACCACATCATATGACTACGATGCACCTATCGACGAATACGGTGATGAGCTAGATGCTTGATTTACATTACAAAATTATCTTCATACGAATTATTAAAAATTCAATTATCCTTGATTTAAGGGAATTTGTCCTACTTAATACTAGTTGTATGATTTTGTTTTAGGCAATTTGAATCAGCCAAAGTGGGGGCATCTGAAGGAGCTTCATGGTGCGCTCAAGTCAATGGAAAGGACACTCACTCATGGGAACATTACCAACATTGATGAAGGGAACGGTGTTTCGGTGAGTTGTAAATTAATTTACAAGTTGGTTTCAACACAAAACACTATAATACTTAACTCCAACTTTACAAAGTGTTTTATTTATTTATTTATTCTAGGTTACAATATATGCCACTAATGAAACATCAAGTTGCTTCATTGGAAATAAAAATACAACTGGCGATGCCACCATCACGTTTCAAGGAACTGAATATAGTGTACCAGCTTGGTCTGTGAGCATTCTTCTTGACTGTAAAAATGAAGCGTATAACACAGCGAAGGTACATAAAATAACTCACCTCGGACATAGTTTGTGTCTCTTTCTTTACTCTGTAATTGAAGATTAAAGCTTATATATATGTATTTTTAGGTGAATACTCAAACCACTCTTATGGAGAAAAAGAAAAACCAAGCAGAAAATGAACCAGTTGCTCTCCGTTGGACATGGATGCCTGAGACCACTAGTGACACTGTTCAACATGGAAAAGGACACGTGGCAGCTAGTCATTTGGTCGATCAAAAAGTAATTAATGACATCTCTGATTACCTATGGTATATGACAAGGTAATTACAGCAGCCCTTCATTTTCGTTATTTATCGATCTCATTGACCTCTTTTTTTAATTTTTACCTCTGGTATTAATTTATGTTGTTGATTAATAGTGTGAATGTAAAAGAGGATGATCCGATTTGGAGCGACGATATGTCAATTAGAGTTAACAGCACCGGTCACATGCTTCACGCTTACGTTAACGGAGAACACATAGGTAAATCATCGTGTTTGATTTATCAAGATAACTATTTATACTGTCTTGCAAAGATACTTACTTTTTTGTTTGCGTCAAAATTAATTCTGTCACAGGTTCTGAGTGGGCCACGTATGGAATTCACAATTACGTTTTTGAGAAGAAAGTGAAGTTGAATCCTGGGAAAAACCAAATCACATTGCTAAGTGCTACTATTGGATTCCCGGTAAATTTCACACATCATCATGTCTTTATTTGGAAAAAATTTGTATACTGTTTTTCCAAGGACTAATTTCTTTTTCTTCTTTTTTGAGCAGAACTACGGTCCGTATTTTGATACGATAGAATCTGGGTTACCGGGACCCGTTGAGCTAATTGGGAGGAAGGGTGATGAGAGTGTTATAAAGGATTTGTCATCACATAAATGGACATACGAGGTCGGGTTGCATGGTTTCGACAATAAACTGTACAGTTCAGATTCACGTTATGCTTCAAAATGGGAAGCTGAGAATCTCCCAACCAATAGGATGATGACATGGTACAAGGTAATTCAATTACTGAATTTTCATGATTAATCCCGTCAATTACAGATTCTGTCTTTTTTAATTGGTGTGAAAGGAAAAATGACTGTTTTTTTTCCTTGCTTTTTTTCTGGGTTATCAGACAACGTTCAAAGCTCCATTGGGTACAGATCCAGTGGCCTTGGATTTACAAGGCATGGGAAAAGGTGAAGCTTGGGTCAATGGCCAAAGTATCGGTCGATATTGGCCAAGTTACTTGGCCGAAGAAGACGGTTGTAGCACCGAGCCATGTGATTATCGCGGTGAATACGGCAGTAGTAAATGTGTTTCAAACTGTGGTCAACCTACACAAAGATGGTGAGACGAAAAAAATCGGCTACATGATTGTTTTCATGGATAATAGCACTTCCTTGGATTTTTTACGAAGCCCAATTGTTTTTTTTTTTTTTGTCCTTTGATGTTTAGGTACCATGTCCCTCGGTCTTTTATGACCAACGATGTGAATACATTGGTTCTTTTCGAAGAACTAGGAGGCAACCCATCGCTCGTTAACTTCCAAACTATCGCAACTGGGACTGTTTGTGGAAATGCCTATGAGAACAAGAATATGGAATTGTCATGCCAAGGACGACCCATTTCGTCTATTAGTTTTGCTAGCTTTGGTGATCCACAAGGGACTTGCGGTTCGTTCTATAAAGGCAGTTGTGAAGGAGGGAACGATGCTTTGGCTATTGTGCAAAAGGTAATTACTTGTTCACTCACTGCTTCATTTGTTACGAACTTGATACGGTATTAAGCGTAGTTTGCTCTCTCTGTGTTGTTTTGGTTCGTGTCTTTTTGCAGGCATGTGTTGGGAAGGAGAACTGCTCAATTCAAGCCTCCGAGGATGTTTTTGGCTCTACAAATTGCAGCAGTACTGCTACAAAGCTCGTGGTGGAGGCCGTTTGCTGATTTTCTTCCTTTGATTAGTAGCGCGTAGTAAATTTTATATGGGTACAAAGGATTTTGTTTTTTTTCTTTCCTTTGGCAACTGGTGAGGATTTTTTTTTTTTTGAGTTCTTTAACATTTAGAAACGGAATTTTTCAATATTTATCTTCTTTTTTTTTAGTTAGTCGATCTTTGTTCAATTAGGAGTGGTTACTGTTTCGTAAATACTAGTAGTAGTTCGGAATGGGTACTGAAGATTTTGTGTTTTTCTTTTTCCCTGTTTGGCAACTGGTGTGGATTAAATTCTTTAGCTCTTAAACAAATGGAAAGTGGATTTTTTTTGCTATATATCTCTTAAACAATCCCACTTTTTTTAGTAAATGTTTTTTAAGCTTATCAATCTTTGTTCTTTTTCGTCTACTAATTCCCTTTACAGTTTCATATTTGAATATTTAAATGGGGAACCCAAGCCCGAAAATTCATCTAGAGGGAGGGGCTTAATTGTTTTCTGGCATGAACCCAATGTCTTAAAACTGAAAATGGATGGTGTTCGAGATTAGAAATAATACTTGTTGCTCAAAACATTTAACCGAGATTTAGAGCTCAGAGGAATTAGCAACTAAGCATACAAGATTTAAGAGCCCCATCTCACAAACCAGTTATTGTGAGAAGGAGGGTTCCAAAGGAAAATATACAATTTCTTTTGCTATGCATTATGCAAGCAGTGTTCACAAACGGTGGGGGTATTCCGCTAACTCAGTTTTTTGAACAAATTGGTTTTTCATGGTTTATTATGTGATGTATTGTGAGAAAATGACATGTCTCGGTGTTTGGAAAAAACTGTTTTTTGTAAGTGGAACACGCCTTGGATATAGATCAGCTCCATATTAGATGGTTACAGGGCCGGCCTTGAGCACAAGCTGATCAAGCTGTCGCTTAGAGCCCTAACTTTTGGGCCAAAAAATAGGGCCCGGAAAAGAAGAACGTATATATATAATATGCAGCAAAACTGTAAACAAAGGGAAAGGGCCTCTGTGGTGCAGTGGTAGGGAGGAGCGGGGAGGGAAGGTAATGTTGGAAGCCTTTGGTCGCTGCTTCAAGCTTTCTTAACATTTTCTGAGTCCATTTTTTGTGTGTTACAAACGCTATTGACGAAGGACTCCTAAATTCTCAGATTTTCAAGAAAATTTGTGAGGCCATATAAAATAGCATGGTAATCTTGTCAATCCAATAATGGCTTTGGGTGAGTTTCCCAATTTTAGCACCCATTTTTTGCACTTCAATTTCACATTGCTAAAAGCATCCGTGGTGTTTCTTTTCTTTTATTTTCTTTTTAAATCCCTCCCTTTTTTTTTTTTTTTTGCATTCTCCACCACCCCATACAAGAACTTTTTCGGCAAAATGACTTTTAGCTAGTAGGAAACAAAATGACTTTTTTAGCACTTTTACGCAAAATAACTTTTAACAATGGGTGTTAAAAACACAGAAAACTCTTGGTAAGAGTGCCTCACAATTTTTTATACGAATTGCGTCAATTTAGCTTTAACAGCTAAAGTTTGTGTCATAAAGATGAAGGGCCCTATAGTGTAATTTTGCTTATGGCCCCATAACTCTCAAGGCTGGCCACCATGGGTGGTTGAACCAATCTTTTCGTTTTTGATTCACTTTTATTTCTTGCGCAAGAGATATTTTTGGCTGGAACTTGGCTTCAAATGCTTTCTTAATAGTACCATAAAACAACGTTCTCGCAAGCAGTTCCTGTCCACTGTAAATCTTTTTGCGCTGTTTATTAGTCAAAAAAAGGTGAAAGCCTGTGCACGGCCATGATGGCATGATAATGTGAGCCTGGGTCCCATATTTTTAAGGGTCTGGCTACCGTCAGTCCAAAAGGCATATGGTACCAATTAAGATCAGTCCACATGTTGGATGGTTCTTCCTTTGACCAAATGTCTAGTTTACCCTTAGCTCAATGACTACTTTTTGTCTTAATTATACGACTCCTAGTTAGGGCCTAGTTTGGGTTCCGTTATAGTTATGGTGCTAAATTTTATTTTATTTTTTATTTTGTTTTTCATAAGGACCAAATTGGTAGATAAGCTCCCCAAAAAAATTAGGGTAATAGTCATAATTTTTTACTTTTCCGATTACCCTTGTCGAGACAAACCAAGAATTTGCAAAAATATGACACACAACTAACAACGTGAAAAAATTTAAATTAGGACAATGAAAAAATGAATTTTAACCAAGTGATTAAAAACGGGAAATTTAGCCGCCAATTGGTTATTTTTTGCCTTTATTCCATTTTGTCCTGCATTGTATGTTTCACGTCGATAAGGGAAATCAAAAAGGTGGAAAAAGAAAAAAGATCCAAACTTTTTTTTTAATAAAGAAAAGGGTAAATTACACTGACCTCCCCTGAGGTTTTTGACTTATCCATTGACCACCTTACTTTATCTGAAATAGCACTGATCTCCCCTGAGTTTTGTATTTTAGTATCAAAAACACCATTCAACAGTACAAACGGGTACCGACGGCGCCGGGAATCCCCTTGTGGGTCCACAACGATCGATCCGAGCCGTCCATTCATTTTAAAATTGAATTCCAAGTGGGTCAGTGCGGGAATCACCTCAATCGGTCAGTCCTAAGTGCTCGATCCAAAATTTTGAACGAAATGGGGTGATTTTGGATCGAGCACTTAAAGCTGTCAGATTGAGGTGATTCCCGCGTAGACCCACTTGGAATTCGATTATGGAATGAATAGACAGCTTGGATCGACCGTTGGGGACCCACAAGGAGGTCCCAGCGCCGTCAGTACCCGTAGGTACTGTTGAAGGGTGCTTTTGATACTAAAATATAAAACTCAGGGGAGGTCAGTGTTATTTCAGATAAAGTAGGGGTGGTCAGTGTACAAGTCAGAAACCTCAAGGGAGGTCAGTGTAATTTACCCTAAAGAAAAAATAAGCATAAAAATCTTTCTTTTTGCTTCTTTTTTTAATTCAAAAAAAATTGAATTTGGATTATAAATCTTTTATTTTTCGATTTCTTTGTCAAGAAGAACCAATAATACTAAAAAAAAATTACTTGAAACTAATAAATGCAATAAAAATTGGAGAAAGCCAAAGGAAAAAAAAAAACCAATTGGCTGATTAACCTTTTTTTTTAATCTTTTTTTAAGACTAAGAATATAGTCTAAAATGCATAAAATTGCAAACAAATATTCGAGGGTTCAATAAGCATTCCAAATTAGGGACATAGGGACTCTTAAAAGAACTGTAGAGGGTATAACCCAACAAAATTGTGTCCATTTTGGAGGGTTCATTTTGGCTCCCACCAACATGATTCAAACTACTCATCATTTTAAAAATGTTTTTTATGGCGGCTTGCAAACTTACTCAATCCAATATTGGGATTTTTCAGAATTCGTAAAGCAAAACACACAATTAAAATAAATGATTTATCGATTATTTGCGGCGCAACTTGGGTGTCCACAAAAATAATTCAAACCGTTCGTTATTCTTAAATATATATTTTATACGTATCTGTAAAAAATTAACTCAATCTAATAGTGGAAAGGGCTTATTTAGAATTCATAGGGTCCTTGTAAAATGTAAAATGAAACGGTAAAGTAAAAGAAGGAGAAAAAAAAGGGGAAAATGTTAATTTTGTGGGAAAAAGTGCCCCCTCATGTTATTGTGGTATTTTGAAGGAACAATGCTATGGGTACCCTAAAAATGCACTCCAAATGCACACCGAGTGATGTGGCGAATGGAGAATCACTTATATTTTTGGGTGGGCTCCACTCTTGACTTTTCTCCATCACACAATCCACTTGGTGTACCCATAGCATTTTTTATTTTGAAGTGAGAGAAAAAGTTCGTTCTGTCATTTTAGAACTCACCTACCACACTCTGCCACTTACCTGCAAGAATTAAAGTTTACGAAACCCCTTAGAGTCAGCCCTGTGGGCAGAACCTAAGGCCTAATTTGGCCTAAAAGCAAAAACAGATTATTGGTTTTTTTGTTTCTTCTTTATTCAATTTTTGGATGCATTTGTTAGTTTTTCGTTAAGATTTTGTGGACTCCACCTATTTTGGCTTTATTCAAAAAAAATTGAGTTTTGACCATAATATTATACTCGTTAGATTCGTCTCGCCGAGAGGAATCCAGAAACCACAAAATCTTGACGAGAAACTAACAAATGGAAAAAAAATTGAATAAAAACAAACCGAAAAAACCAATAATCCAAAAACCACTTTTAGGCCAAATTAGGCCTAAAATTTGCCTATTTTTAACTAGGGGTGTACACGGTCTGGATCGGATCGGATTGGCATGAATCCAATCCTAATCCGCGAGTCACGGTTTTTAGAAAATACAATCCGTGTCCGGACCAAAAGTCTCACGGTTCGGTTCCAATCCGATCCGCGAGTCACGGATCGGTTCCGGTTTTATCCACGGATTACATGTTATATAAGACATTATTATTTACGGTAGTCGTAATCTGGCATAAAAATAAATCAAGAAGCATCCCAAAGTACATTATTCAAATTCTATAAATACTAAGGACACCACAAGTTCACAAACACAGAAGTTCGTAACAGCTAATTCCTATTTTGAAACTAACACATCAACTTGAAACATAGGAAATCAAAGTAAAGAGCTCTCATAGCTAATTAGAGAAGATGCCTTCATTAGAATCTCACACTAATGTATCATCAATAAAAATACACATCCAAGTTTTGAAAGAGATCACAGTTTACACTCTAGTCTGTGAAGTAGAGGTTTGTATAAAATTATGGGTGTGTGTATATATATATATTTTAAAAAAATTATATATAATAAAAATCTCACGGTCTGGATCGGTTAAGCCACGGTTTCGAAATCAAAATCCGTGTCCGGAGCACGAGTCACGGTTTACTATTTTTTCAATCCGTGTCCAGACCATTAATCCACGGTTAAAATCCAAAACGCACGGATCGGTTCGGTCCAGACTGGATTCACAGTTCACCGGTTTTTTTGTGTAGCCCTATTTTTAACATACCGGACCCAATGCAGATATTTAATCCGGGTGCTTTATCCTCGGGTAGGGATGACAATTGAGAGGGTAGGGGGTGGATACCACTACTTCTATCCCTAATCCCTGAAACTATATCAATCCCCATCTCCTCCCCGATCCCCATCGGGGATTTTCTTTTAACCTCCATCTCCGCCCCGTTGCAGGGAACGGGGATCCATAAATGTTAGAAAATGAGTGAAAGTGATATATAATACGATTAAATCTGCCTCAAAATCTTTTTGTTTCTTACTAATTTTATCACCATAACGACAACTGAACACAAACATTTCAAAAAAAAAAATTTAATTAGAAATTTTACGTAAGTTCATAAGTTTACTAACATTAATATTACAATTAGAGAACTCATCCCACGTTTATTATTATAATTCAACTCACAAACATCATCATTATACCTTTGAAAACTTATAATATAATAAATAAATATATTATACATATACATATATAATAAATATATATTATATATTTATAATAATATATATTTTAAAGACTTATAATATAATAAATATATGTGTGTGTGTGTGTGAACAGGGATGCGGGGAGGGCAGGGAATGGGGAGGGGAGGGGATTGGATAGGGGACTGACAATACCATTCCCCACCCGATCCTCGAAATTTTTTAAAAGTAATCCCCATCCCCGAAAAAATCCCTGTATCCCCTCCCCGAATGGGTAGCGGACGGGTTGGATAGAGGCAAGTCAGCCGAGATTGTCATCCCTACCCCCGAGGCGATTCTCTCTGTATGGCCACCTTTAATGCTTGTAATTTCCTTTAGATAAAGAAAAGAAAGAGGTATTTTTGCGCATAATATTTTATTTTTTTTGCACCAAATTAAACTACTACTATAGATCTTTAATTTGATACAAAAAAAATTGAAAAATTATATACTTTAGTATTTTACATTTTTTGGCTAATTGGCTTGTTGAGTTGCTTTCCAATATCCTTCGGATCAAAAAACAAGGTACTTCCATGCATAATTTTTTATTTTTTTTGCACCAAATTAAACTAGTAATATAGATCTTTAATTCGATACAAAGAATTTGAAAATTTATATACTTTAGTATTTTACATTTTTAGCTTGTTTGCTATTATTATGTTATATAAAAAAAACAGTTATATGAAATCTAACAATATACATATTACATATACGATTATTAATAATGAATTCAAAATTACTAAAAATATTGACATTTAAATTTATGAGTTCATTTTCCTAAAGAGTAGTGATAATGCCAAAACTGTTTTTGCTTGTATCAAAACTTCAATGCATAAAGATGTTTATTATTTTTCACATAAGTACAAGCATTTCATGCACTTGAGTTTTGACACAATAAAAATATTTTTAGCATTAGCACTACTTATATTAAACAAAAATTAATTTTGCTATTTATCTCTGTTAATTAATCCATAATGTAAAAGGAGTATGCACAAGGGTAAATTTGTCTTTTAACAACTTTTTAAATCATCTACTCAACCTGACACCCACCCCCCTCCCAACAAAATTATCCAAACCAAGTACTAATTATCCATCATTCATAATCATCACATCATTGTGGGTCTATCCTTTATAACTAATACTCCCTACTATTTTATCTACCCAAAACCAATCCGACGTCCAATTGGCCCTAAGAATCCAAAACTCGTGGGTATGTCTAATCCAAAAGGGTTTGAGAAAGCCATGGCCATTGGACTTGGTTGATGCCATCAATTATCGAAACCCTGAGATCTAAGGATTCTAATCCTTGTGAGATTCTACCTTCCAAAACCTCTATAAAAATTTTAAAAAAAAAAAAAAAAGAAAGAAAGAAGGAAAGTCTACAGCCATATGAACTTAATATGTGGTCCAAATTGTATCATCTCATAAAGATTCATACAATATTTTGGTGCGTTTTGTAACTTTTATACTAAAAACTCGTACTCTTCTTCTTCTTCTTCTTTTGGTGTGACATAAAGTTAAAACTCGTACTTTCCATCAATTTGATTCATAATATTCATAACATTTGCTTCTCATAACTTTTCGGCACTAAAATTCCCAACATTTTCATTGAAAATCATAATATATTGGTGCGTGTCATAAATCTTATACTAAAAACCCACAATATTTTTGATGCATATATGGTACACACCTAAATAAAAGTGTATTGTAGAATTTTCTCATTTTTTTTGTTTTTAAAAAAAGAAGAAGATAGAGGGTAGGTATTCAACTCTTGCCATCTCATTGCCTGAGTTCTCTTTTGATGCAACGAAATTTACAAGAGAATAGTTAAAATATTAATTCAAACAAAAATATGCGAATCTGAGAGTGTTTTTGAATCCACAAGAGAAAAAGAAAAAATCTCAGAGTCATACTTGATTGAATAAAAGTTATTGAAATAAAGAGATGATAAGTCCTTTTAAAGGAAAACAAATGCTACTAAAAATAAAGTATCCCAAAAAATTAGGGAAACTGCTAAAATTGAAAGCTATAAAGAAAAATACGACTTTCTCAATTGGAATCAACAAAAATGGAATGATACGCTAAGAGTAATTGAAAATTTAAATATTTCTTAATATAGCAATTAGGCCGAAATCCCACCATTAGTCACAACTTTAGGGTGGTGAGTCTTGACCGCAACGCGATTCTGCTTCAGCCCACTAAATTTTGGGCCGATTCCGGGTTCGTCAATAAATTGCCAAATTTGACAGTTTTCAATTAAAAGTTGTTTGGGCCCCGGAACTTCAACCAGTCCAACTAATCATAGAATTGGTTTGTTACTTGTTCTCCATCGTCTTTCTACACCAAAATTGACCAACTTAAATGGAGGGGTGCTGGTGATAAGATTGGTGTCTTTAGTTCTTGCTTGCAGGTCATTGATTGACCGCGCCGGAAACTGCTTCATCAATTACAGGTTCTATAAAATATTTTACTAACTTCATTTCAGTTAGTCTGCTCTCTTGTTGGTTCTGGTGCAATTGCCATGGTTGTATTTCAGCTCTAGTTTGCTTCAACCCGCTAAACAAGTTTATTTGGTTCTTGTTGATCATTTTAAGCAAAGTAACAATCAAGCAAATCATACGTGCCTCAGATTAAAACACGCATGTTGCTTCTGGTTGATGTAATATGAAATTTGATTCGACATTATGAAAAACTAGCACTCGTTCCGTTCCATTTTGATAGTCCAGTTTGGTCTCCAATATAATTTTTAAATTGCTAATATCTTTCAATCTATAAAATTTTTAAAGATTTTATTGTATAATAGAACTAATTGAGATATATCATATGAGATCGATATTGCACATAAAATTCATTAGAGATTGAAAGATATTAACAATTTAAAACTTGTAATAGAGACCGAACTAGACTATCAAAATAGAACAAAGCGAATAATAAAAGGGGTGTATACTTCAAAAAGGGATCAGAACAAAATGTATTCCATTGAAAGAGAAAAAGAATACACAAACCATTACAAGACCACATTTAACTTTCCAACTTCTGATTGACATTTGAACTTTCCACCATAAGTCAAATACCTGTGTAGAAACAAAAATAAAGAGAAGAGGATGGACCAATAAAAAAAAAAGTGGTCAATCCAAATTCTGATTTTAGATTTTGTCCTGTGGTATTAAAAGACGTCAGCTATTCCAACAACAAAAAATTTCAAGAATCCTGACTCTATTTTATTTTCCTCTTTTGAAACTTCTAATTTATTAATAAATTAGAAGTTCCAAAGGAATGACGAATTTTGTGAGAAATTGCCATCACAATTTTCTTCCCCATAATCCATCTGATTACTTGGCATCGGCGGCGGCACGAAAAACTCGTCGGAGAAATTATTAAAATTAAAATCCGGATAAATATCAAACGACCCGGGCCCGGTATTGTCGGCACTACCCATGGTCGAAAAGAGATCCAGAAACGACCCATCAAGCGGCGGCGTTTCCGCTTCGTTACCCAACTGGGCCGCCACCCCGTCAGAAACCGACTGTGACGGAGACTCCACGTGCATTTCCGACGATGACGATGACGACGATGTCGACACCGATCGATCCGGGTCCCTATTTTGGGGGGCCCCTGAATTCGCGTAACGGGTTGCTTGTTCTTGAATTTCCGAAGGAGTGAGTGACCTCCCGCCGGGAATTTCCGGCGGGTTGTCAGGGAAATTGAAACTGGCGGAGGGGCCGCGGAGGCAGAAGAGGGCGGCGTCGAAAGCCCTGGCGGCCTTCTCCGCGGAGTCATAAGAACCCAACCAAATCCGTTCGCGGCAGTTGGGTAGTCGGATCTCGGAAACGTATTTCCCCCACTTCCTCTTCCTCACGCCCTTGTACTTCAACTCGTCGGTCCTCTCGCTCGATTTCCCATTTTCTGGCTTCACCATATCCGTTTATACAAAAAATGGAGAGAAAGATTGTTGTAAGAGGAGTTTTTGTTTTACAGTTTCGATTGGGATTGTTCTGGTTCTTTCAGGATGTGGGGGAATTGGGGAATTGGCGGCTCTGTTTTTATATGTGCGGGCGATTGGGGGAGTGAAGAAGCGAAAGAGTGTGGGACCCAGGTAGGGTGGGTCAACTGTGCGTGTTGATTTAAGAGATTTTGAATGATTTTTTGAAAAGAAACTGACACTGGAATACTGGATAGTAGACGTGGCGGGGAAAAGTGAGTTGTGGGGGGTAACGCGGTGTGTGTGTAAGAGCACGTGTGTGTGTAATTCCTCGTGGAAATATCTGCGGGGTCGAGGAAACAACACATTACGATAGTTGAAGAGATCTAAAGCCAATTTTTTTTTTTTTTATTTTATGGTTTCCAGCGTGGAAAGTAAGTTCCATAACTCCTTTTCGATAGATAAAACTATGCGTACATAAATACGTACTCCATCCGCCCCAATTTGTTGCGTCTATTTTTTTAAAACTTCTCAAAAAACTGTCTATATTTCATAATCTATGATATTTTTTACGATTTAGAAATCTTTGTTTTACAAAATTAATTGAGATCTATCAAACAAGATCCATATTGACCATAAAAAGGCATTATGGATTAAAAGATATAGACAATTTTTTGAGACGTCTAAAAAAGGAAATGGACACAACAAATTAGGAAAGAGGGAGTATACAATAGTGATAGGTGCACACCTTCTCCACCACACCTTCTCTCACATGTATGGTGGGGCCCACCAGAACCTCCTAGGTGAGCCCTACCACACATGTGAGAGAGGGTCTGGTAGAGAGTGGTTGACATGAGAGTGTACCTATCATTTTTGGCAAACACACATTGTATTGTGTATGAGCAATGTTACAAGCACTAATTTGTGTACCAATTATTACACTAAATGTATACATGGCATTAGCACATCAATATCTTATTCAATACATGAATAGATTTATCAACTAAAAGAGTATCACATGAACAATTAGTGAAAGAGTTGGACCACTAGTTACTGTCGGTATCATTTGAGCTCATCTCAGTGTTCCACAAAAATGGTTTAAACCACTTAATTTATTTAGAATGTATTTTTAAGGATCCATGTAAAAAATCAGCTCGACCGGCTACCGGTAGAGGCTTGATCAATTCTTTGCTCAATTTTCTAATAAAAAATTGAGCGATGCATCGATTAAGCTCTTAGCTATATCCATCTGCGCCGACTTTTTATAGGCATCCCTAAAAACATAGAGTATTTTGAATAAGTTGGGCGATTCCGATCAATTGTGTAGAATCCCAAAATAGGTCTCATACAATACGGTATATATTTTGAGTGCATGAAATGGTGTACCCATAGCAAAGCTCCCACAAACTAAACGGTGAACAAGTTCAGTGCACGCAGTGCTCTTTACCTAATGTGGTTTGAGTCACTTGGTTTCAGTCAGTGTCTGCAAGAAAGCTTTGTTAATAGTGAAATTACCTAAAGTGGTTTGAGTCACTTGGTTGGTTTCGGTCATATACTACAAGCTCTTCCATTTGTTTAGCTCCAAGGCATTTGAGATGGTCTGCACTTTAGTTAGCTTATTTGTATACATGCATAATAGTGGACCCTGTGCGTTCCAAGAGGAGTCTTGCATAATTGGCTAAGGCGTACTGAGGGTGCCCAATGTTTGAACCTTCCATGATCAATTTCACAGCCACAGAAGAATCAGATTCAACAAAAACATTGCATAAGCCTTTCTCGAAAATGATGGTTAAGCCTCGATAAATAGCCCAAAGTTCTGTCTCTAGACTTGAGTTGCAGTTGAGACGCCCATAAAAATCCAGAATCCACATGCCTTTGTGATCCCTAAAGAGGCCACCAAATCCGACTTTCCAACTATCCTTGTACAATAAGCCATTTATGCTCAACTTTACACCAGCTGTAAGAGTGGCAATCCAAGCAATTAGAGTATCTTGAATAGGGCCATTGTAGAGCAAAGATTTGAAAGCCAAGGAGATTTAGGTAGCATAGGCAATGATGTTTTTAAATCTAAAGTTTTTTTTTTTTTTGTCAACATTGATATTATCAAAGCTTATTTTGTTTCGATCTTTCCAGATTTTGTTATGGATTAACGACGAAAATCTGTTCAATCCTACAACGCAAACGCCCCTACAAATCTTGGGAACAATGAATCACAGAAACAGAAGCAAACAAGTGTGTAATGAAAAACTGGAAAGAAAAGCAAGACACAAGATATACGTGGAAAACCTCAACGTGAGGAAAAAAATCATGGGAGCCACACCAGTCCACTATGAAATCGAATCAACGAGTACAAGTCTTCTCACAATCTCTCTGAGATTGGTTTTCTCTTGCCTCACTCTAGTTTTCACGCTCTGAAAACTGTTACACACCCACACACACGCAGCTGGCCAACAAAACCCTAAAAGAAACACTTTAAGGCTTTCAGTAGTGCTACAGGGAAACACCTGTAGCGCTACAAAACATTTTGTTCACAAATTAGGTCCTAGGTAGCGCTACCCCAATTCCTTGGTAGCGCTACCGCGTTGCTTATCTTCACTCCCAACAGATTTGTCAAATTGTAACAACAAAAAAGTGTGCTCAGTAACACCATTGCCTATGTTACTATTACCTAAGGGTGCTCACGGTCAGGATCAGATCGGATTCCTAGGAAAATCAATCCTTGTCCGTAAGTCACAGTTGTTAGAAAATGTAATCCTTGTCTGGACCACAAGTCCTATGATTCGGTTCCAATCAAATCTGTAACTCACGGATCGGTTCTGATTGTATCACATAGGAAAGAGCCAATCACGAAGTTACAGGTCGAACCCAATGCTTAATTAACCAGCCCTTGGAGCATTAAATTTCAGAACTGGAATTAAAGTAATAAACAATACCTGATCAACATAATTTAGAATAATTGACATTATCGATGAGTTTTTTTTAAAAAAAATTAACAATTTTGATCATCAAAATACACCCTAGAAGGCCCAACAAATGGAGGGGATCCTTTTCAATTCCTAGTCCATTGCACTTGGAGGTTTCAAACTATACTTTTTCTCAAACTACTTCACATGGGGCATTCCCATTTAATTAATTCACAATCGCACACACCTGTAGAATATTGGAAGGGCAATTGCTTACGTAACTAGGATATCTTTCAAAGTATTGGCATAACATGAGTTCTTTATGAAAAAACATGAGTTCTCCTTGTTCGGTCATCGATCTCACTTTGAATACCCCAAGCCCCTCTTACAGTACCCTTTTGGTCCATCACTGGTCAGAGCATCTCTATCATTTCATCAAATCTTTCACCAAATTCAAATTTTAGTAAACAAAACACCAAAAATTACACTCCACTCCTTCACCAGTTTTGGTTTTACTCAAATGTTTTACCAAATTTGCTCATCACCAAATCTAGAACCAATTTTTCAAGGCTCTTTTTTTACACTTTTATTTACCATTTTGCTATTCAATGGTGTGGATTAAATCTCCACCCTACAATTTGAGTAAGGGTTGGAAGGACTCATATCAAATCAAGTTTTTACTCAAAATTGAGAAAAAAATTGGGTAAAGAGTGGATGCTCTTACTATACTTAATTTTGAGTCTGGATCCTCTCATGTGTGAGGTCCCTCATTTCACTACAAAAAATTGATCTTTAGTGACAATAATTTTGTCACTAAAAGTGTGTTGCTAAAGGATATTCAGTAACAATATTTTAGTGATTTGTTACTAACACACTTTTAGTAACACGTTATTGTCATTAAAGCTCGATTTTGATCCACTCATGTGATGCGTGCACTTTTGACACCTTACTTATCTAATAAATGAAAGATTCAGATGGCGCTCTCTATAATAAGAGTACCTTGGGGTTTCACGAATTTTAGTTATTTAAGGTATTTTTTAAAGTCAATTTCATACCTTCACACTCAGGCAGATGCATTATGTGACTTATCAAGCCATAACAACTTGCTCATACCTATATTGTAAAAGCTCATAAGACTGGAAGGTTTATATTGGAATGATAAAATTGCAATGTAGGAGTACGTAACTTCTCCTAAGTTTTTCGAAATCTGGTAGATGATTCAGAAACTGACTTAAGTCGGTAACTGGTTGAAATTGACTTTTTTGAGTTTATGTATGTGAGAGAATGACATGTTTCACAAAAGAACAAGAGGTCATTATTTAACTCATTTTAAGATTAATTTTAAGTCAACTTCTGGAATAACTTATAAGTCTTTGGAATTGTTTGTAATTGAAGGAATGCAAAATTGAAATGAGTAAAGGCTCAAATTTTGTTTTGGAGTCGCCTGAGATGGTTAATAAACCTCGATAGGTCATTGTTCCCACACCATCCACAGATCGAACATATACGGGCCAAAGGGCCAAAAGCATAAAATATAGTTCTAGATCTGGTCGTGCAAAGAGGCTGTGTTTGGATAGGCTTTGAGAAGAACTTTAGAGATAACATTTGGTTGGGTTTTTAAAAATAAGAATAATGATGTAATAATTAGAGAGAGATAAAAAGAGAAAATGAAATGATCAGGTAATGAGTGAAGAGATAACATTTTTTTAAAAGAAAGAATCTTTTGTAAAAAAAATTTTAAAATGGGGAAAGAAGGGAAATGAACAAGGGCCGTATGTGACATTTTTGGGGGTAGAAATTAAGATTCCCAAAAGTGATATACGGAGTATCTTTTCTTTCTTTCTTTCTTTCTTTTTGGTGAGAATCTTGAAATGATTTTTGCATTAGGATTTGAATTTGAAAACATCCATGAATACTTCAACAATGCTATGAGTACGACATATGTGCACCCCAAATGCACACCACCCTAAGGTGAAAAATGAGAAGAGGTCCATTTTTTGGGTGAGCCCCATAGTTCTCTTCATTTGTTACCTCATAATGATGTGCATTTGGGGTGTACATGTGGTGTTCCTATATCATTTTCCTGAACACTTTGTGAATCAGAATTTTGACCTACTTTTGTTAGTAGTATTTTACTCTGGAAATACAATCATGTAACATATATGGTATATAATTTTAGGACGATGAATGTTTTTCTCTTTTGATCGGCTATTTAGAGCATCTCCAATGACATACTCAAAAAGAAAAATAATCAAATTTTGGTATTTAGACACTCAAAAAGGGCTCACAATGGCATTTGGATAAATACTCAAAGTTAGCAACATTTTTTATAAATACTCAAATTTTGGCATTTGGATACTCAAAACTACCAATATTTTTCTCTCTTTTTATTATGGACAAAAATAAACCATTGTAGAACTTTACATTGCTAACTTTAGAAATCCATTAAATGAATACTCAAAAGATGATGTGACAACATTTGAGTGTGTCATTAGTGATGCTTTAGGGACGATAAATGTTACTGTACAATTTATTTTTTTCAAAAAACGGATCTACTTTAGTAGCTTTTAGAAATGAAATAGAGATGATTCACATTTTAGACAAAAACTACGAGGGGAATATTAGGTCAGATATAGGTTTTTTATGTTGGTATTTTGCAAGCAATTTTTCATTTTTTTTAATTTGTCACATGTGTAAGGAAAAATGAGACACTATTTCAGGATTATAGTGTGTGACATTCAAAAGCTCTATCATATCAGCAATTGCGAGTGTAAGAAACTTGACTGTTAATTTCTCTCTTTCCTAGGGGTAGATAATTAAACATACTGTAATAGTCATAATTCATAAGTGGGATTAATGGACAAAAAGTGTCATGTTCTCATGTACTAGTCATGTGTAATTTGGGTCTACGTCAAATGAAGGAGCAAAGTAGATTACAGTTTAAACACAACTTGGGGGGTGGGGGGGAATGGTCAAACGGCAAGCGATGGGATATATATATTGGTACTTTCGATGGGAGTTTTTCGACTTGTGATTTGAAATGGCGAGTCTTTGGTTCAAGCACTTTTAATTGTCCGATTGAGCTGATTTTTTGTGGCCTCCTTCGGAAAAATGTTTAAGAACAATGAACGATTTGGATCACTCATTTGAGACCCAAAAGCAAATCCCCGAAGACAAAGTGTGCATTTTCGGTGCAAAATATGAGGTACTGCGTTTTCGACCTTTCTACTTTACTATCACTGTACTTCTATTTTGGGCTCTCACGTCATGTCATCCCTAAAATCTACGTCATGCATGGGCAACTACCTTGCCGTCACCTTGATTGACATTAGATGATCCAAAAAAAGTAAAAAAGAATAAAAAGCTTATTTATATAGGTTTATTTTAGGCCTAATTTAGCCTAATAAGTTAAGTCACTTTTTACTATTCCTTTTTTTGTCTTTATTCATTTTTTTTTTAGTTTTGCGTCAAATTTTTGCGACCTATTGATCCGTCTCGACGAGAGGAATCGGAGAAGTAAAAAATTTTGACCGAAACTCTTAAATTTTTTCAAAAATAAAGAATAAGCATGTTTTTTTTTTGTTTTTTTTTAGTTTTAAAAATTCATTTGTTTTGGACTAATAAGTAACTCTTATAGCATTTTAGGCCAAAATAAGTCAAAAAAAACTTTTTTTCATTTCCCCCTAATAAGTCAAAAAGCAAAAAACAGACTTAACTCTTTAGGCTAAAATTAGTGATAATGCTTTTGAGAGTGGATTTTTCCATAGAGGATCGGATCCCCGGGTTTGATACATCGAAAGATGTCAAAAGTTGTGTTTGGAACTTGTGGAAATAAATGAAAAAGAAGATAAAATAATTGGTAGAAATTAAGAGGAGAGTTGAGAATTTTCCTTTGCTTGACCGTATAAAGAAAATGGAAAGAAAGAAAATCGAATAAACTTTCTCTTGTTTGGTTCCAAAAGGAAAATGACAAAAAATTAACATAAAGATCGAATGCCCCAAGCCCCTCTCTTACGTTACCCTTACTTTTGGTCTATCACTGATTACTGCTTAATTTTGAGTCTAGATCCTCTCACGTGTGAGGCCCCTCATTTGATCTACTCATGTGACGCGTGCGCTTTTGACACCTTACTTATCTAATAAATGAAAGATTTAGATTGTGCTCTCTATAATAGGAGTACCCAAAACATCACCGTGTGACTTATTACTGGAGTTTCACAAATTTTAGTTATTTAAGATATTTTTTAAAGTCAATCTATTGCCTTCCACTTTCACCTAACTTCACACTTCAGGCAGATGGATTATGTGACTTATTAAGTCGTAATAACTAGTTCATACCTATATTGTGGAAGCTCCCAAGGCCGGGAGGTTTATATTGAAATGATAAAATTGTAATGTACGTAACTGTTGGAACTTGTGGTTCATATGAGACACCAAGAGATTCTAGTAAAAGCCAAATGCGAAGGGGAGTGAGGGAAGCGAAGTGACCGAACGGAGCAAAGCAAAGCGAAGCATTTTGGCCATTGCGGATTCAACTGTTTGGGTTGGGGCCAAAGGTTTGGGGAGTGCGGGGTTAAAAGCCCTTGCCATATGGTACAATGTAATTACGGTTGGAATTGAGCATAGGTATAAATAGTCTCTATTGTAAAAACCATAGATTTAATTAAATAACAGACTCACTCTCGCTCTCATAGAGGTACCCGGTTTTGGGGAACCTCGTAAAATCCAATGTCGATTACTTTGTTGTTTTTCGTATTCCATTATTATGTGTGTGATTGGTTAGTAACTTCTCCTAAGTTGTTCCAAATCTGGTAGATAATTTAGAAACCGACTTAAGTCGGTAACTGGGCTTTGAATTGGCTTTTTAGAGTATGTATATGAGAGAATGATCTTGTAATGACCCAGATTTTCGCTCTATTTATTATTATTATTATTATTATTATTATTATTATTATTATTATTATTATTATTATTATTATTCGCGTGTTGATTTCTAATCTGTGATATTTATTCGCTAGTTACTATTGAGCTAGGATCCTGACTTATATTTTATTATTTTTTTCCCGTTCCTATAGTAACTATGCATAGTATATAGTTAGTGTCCTAACTATTTTCCTAAACTCCATTTACTTCCCAACTAAACCCAAAACCCATACACATCAAACTCAAATTTTCATCACATCTATCCATCATTCTTATTTAGCCATTTTTGGCCATCTATTTATCTCATCCAATTAGAGCTTAACACACTCCCTAAACACTTTCCTCTAACCCCTAGTCACAAGCCCTCACCTCTCATTTGTTTACCCATGAGTTTATGCCTAAAAGCTAAATCTTATATTGCCCCTCCCCATTTGTTTGGGCAGAAAAACAATAGAGAGAGAGATTGAGAGATTCAGGAAAAGAAGAAGAAATGAGGAGAAGCAGAGAAAAAGAGGAGAGAGATCACCACCACGTTTTTCTATTCTCATCCATAACACGCATCCATTTTCATGTCCAATTTTCTCCTAGGTAAAGTCATTTTTAGGCTTAAGTTTCAAACAAAAGTTGTAGAGGGCGTCGAGTGCTTCAATTTCGGCACAAGAATCACCCAAATCGGTTGAGTTTTGAGTGAGTTATAGCCATCCAAAGTTCAGTAAAATTCTTTCGGCTACGTTTTCCAGACAGCTCACTGACCTTTCCCAAATCTCCACTTTTCTCCTCGTTAAAGTGGATTTCGGGTTTAGATTCCTTCACGGAGATTGTAGATCACTTCAAGCCCTTCGTTTTAGGTTCAAGAATCACTCAAAACAGTTGAGAAATGACCACGTTATTGCGGCCCAAAGTTTCTGGTCTTGTCAAACCGAGCAGCTCACTGAACCTTTACAAATTTTCATTTTTCTCATTGTTGGAGTGCATTTTAGGCTTAGACTTCTTCATCAACGTTGTAGAGCACTTCGAGAGATTCGTTTTAGACACAAGAATTGCTGGAAATGGACGAGGTTTGAACCCGATATCGCAGCCCAAAGATTCTGTTCGCAATGGAGTTCTTCATTGCCACTTGAAATACCACCGGACTTCACCGTCGAGCTTTTCATCCGGACCAAAGGTAGAAATCTCTTATCCATTAACCCTAAGTATAATTAGTAGCCTTAGACTTGATATTGGGGCTTGCAATGAGCTCGAACGAAATGAAATCAAAATGTGAAATGGGTTGAGAAACCTACCAAACCAATTATGGCTGTAAGGCCTAAAGATGGTTAAAGTTGATTTGTTTAACAAGTGATGATGTGTATAATTATGTTGTTTGGTTGATTATTCATGTCCATTATGATTTGTTTTGTTGTCATAATTAAAATCTATAATATTGATGTTTGTTTCGATGTACTCTGTCGATTAAAGTGTAGAATGTTATGTAATTCATTTAGATTAGTAAAGTGAATCTTTGTTAGTAAACTTGACCATAATCTATTATGGCATGTTTATATTTATGATACTAGTACATATATATCATCTATTATTGATACGTTAGTTTTGGTAAATTACTAAAATGTCCTCCATTGACGAATTACCAATTTGTCCTTGTGCATAGTTTTACCTTACAAAAAGTCCCGAGCCTAATGAAGCTATTAGATTTCATCTCTACACTTGAATAAAATACGACATCGACCCTATATTTTTATGAATCACATTTATGACCCTTAAACTCTTTTTACTCAAACTTGTGTATTACCTTCGATATGCGTAGTGACGCGAGAACACCATAAGTCGTGTATTTTGCCATGGATTTATTATGTAGTTATGTGAACCCTTGAAATGTCATTATCGCCTTACTTTTCTTTAAGATATTGTTATTGCTTTGCTTCGCTTGTGGTATTACGTTATCGTCAAATTGTTGGATTGTTAGAATGGACAACTAGATTCCCGGGTTGGCTGATCATGCACGGATATCACATAGACAATAAGGTTAATGGAAAAGTAAATTGGAATCAATTATTGAGGAGTCACCCTAGAGATTTGTTGTATGGTAGTCAACCAAGTGATTTCGTTTTGGAGGGATATTTGGCAGCCTGCCAGGATTTCAAAACCCTAGGATATGACAATCTATGATTACTTCATTTGAATTCTGAGGCATTAAAAGGGTTGATGTATTATATACCAAGTCACGGCTATATACCTACAAGAGCTTACCATTGTCACTTATAGCCCAATGGTACAGTCAGTCCCTGGGAAATTCATCTTTGCGAGGCGGCTGATGGTTGGATTAAGTAAGTAACGTATACCTTCCGTCAGGGCTCCCAGTCAGGGCAAGAAAGGGGGGAGTTTAATCACGGATTGGTCATAGTCCTTAGTGGTTATTTGGGAGGAAAGTTCTCTAGGTTGAGAACTTAGATGAAAATATAAGTTAATGGCTAGTAATGAAATCAGTTATGTGTTTACTCTTTTACGTGTTGCTTTTCAATCATATATGTTGTTCTTGCATGTTATGTAAGGTTGGGGGTTGGAGTAGCTATTGTGTGATTTATCCCTCACGGTGTTACACTTCATGTGACCCTGGTATAATACCATGATGTTGCTTCGCGACTCGAACGTATTATGCCAGATTGTGATCGAACGGGAGGTGTAGGTATCGAGGGCGACACTTATTTTGGAACAGAAAGTTTTCCAGTGGATCAGGCTCAAGAGAAGCATTGGGGTCAAGATCTCAACCTTAACCTGTAGAGAAAATCTCCCTTATTTTTGTGTTGAAAAATTGTAATTTAATTTTTCCAAGAAAAATACTATGTTTATTTATACTTGAAACTAAGACAATTATGTTATTTCCGCTGCTTAATTAATGAGATCATTTTTATTTATATTAATCATTTAATAAATGATTTAAATTAAGGCTTCCGAAAATCGGGGCGTTACAGATCTATCTTACAAAAGAACAAGAAGTCATTATTTAACTCATTTTAAGAATAAGTCTATTTTTGGAATAACCCATAAGCCTTTGGCATGGTATGTGATAAGTAAGAATTGATCTTCAGGGCAGCTCGGTTAAACTCAGTTTTCTAGGAGAGGTCGGTAGGAGTATGACAAGGCGAGGCAAGGCATACATCATGAATAATGTTTTGACCTGACCTATGGGTCTTATGGCAGTCCTAAACCGCTTACAAGTGACGTCATTAAGCTCGAGATGACCACGTAAGGTCGGTACTCCCTAAAAGCTCAACTCGATCCCAGAGACTAGCTAACCTCAGCATCGCAGTTCATCATATGAAGCCCTAAGGGGACGAGAGCCCTAAGGAAATAGTCCTGACCTTATTAATATAAGATAAGCCTAAATTGACTAGATACTTATCTAGTCGGTTCCTAGATGCGATAAAGGCTCAATTCCTATCAAGATAAGAGACCTTATGTAAAAAGGAACCGATGAAGATAAGTACAGCCTGGCGACGTGGTAAAAGGGGTTGCTCCTTTGATTCCAAGCAACTCCAGTTCGATTCACAGTCACAACTTTCCTCTTGCTTTGGCCTTTTCTTTCCCTTTTTTATGACTCCTTTTTCTCCTCCAAATCCAGTGTTATGAGGGAAAATGTTGAAATAGGCGCACTAAAATTTTAAAAATGTGTTGAAATGTGTAAAAGGTGTATTGAAATACGTGTTTTAAAATTTTTTTATGTACTTATTGTGAGCCCACTGGGTTTATGAAGCCACACCACTCAATTGCTTTATTAAATTTTGCATTTAACAAACAACAATAATTTGGAGTGATACATTCTTACATTGAATTATAAAAAACTCTCAAGCGTGGAAAATTTTAAAAAATGAGCGAGCTAACATGGTTTATTAATTTTTTTCTCACAAATCATATTTAAAATATGAAATCAAACTTCTTATTTTCTTCAAAACAAACTCCTATAATCTTTTTACATTTATCTATTATCATTTTAGTTTGAATTTCTGTGTTCTATATTTTTTTCCATTTCTCTCTGATCTCAATTGAAAATGAGCTATTGGATAAGTTAGTATGATGACTCAATTAAAGAATCAGCTTAAAAAATGCAATAATAATTTTTTTTTAATTTTAATCGGATCATGCTCATCATAAAGCACTATAATCAGGGTTACATTTTGATTGTGATTTTTTTTTTTATGTTCAAGCTAAAAAAATGCAATGTAACATTGTATCTTTTTTTTAAATTTATTTAATCATAAGTAGACAACCAAAATTAGAGTTGGGCTTCAGCAACTCAAACACCAGGGCCGGCCCTACTCCGAATAGTCGATTCCTCAAGTTACTATCAACCCAATCTGTTAAACGAACTAACTTAGACATCGGAGACTGGTTGACTAACACCACACCGGTATCCTTAGTTTTGAAGTGTTTTGCAGGTCATTTGTCGAGCCACGCCAAAAATTGCTTCATCACTATGTAATTGAAGGAATGCAAAATTGAAATGAGTGACAGTGAAGGCACAAATTTTGTTTTTGGCACCTGAGATATACCTCGATGGGTCATTGTTTCCACCGTCCACATATCAAACATTTACGCGCCAAAGGGCGCGAAACATAAACTGTTCCTTTTTTTTTTTTGGATAACCAACATAAACTGTAGTTTGTCGAAGTTCTAGATCTGGTCATCCAAAGAGTCAAAGACTTGGTGCTTGCATGTGACGTTTTGGAGGTAGAAATTAAGATTCCCAGTAGTGATATACAGAGTATACATACATACATATATATATATATATATATATATATATATATATATATATATTTGTGAGAATCTCGAAATGATTTTTGCATTAGGATTTGAATTTGAAAACATCCATGCATGCTTTGTGAATCAGAATTTCGACATACTTTTGTTAGTTATTATTTTACTCTGGAAATACAATCATGTAACATATATATGGTATATGATTTTAGGACGATAAATGTTTTCTTCTTTTGATTGGCTATTTAGGATGATAAATGTTACCGTACAATTGTTCAAAAAAAGGATCTACTTTAGTAGTTTTTAGAAATGAAATAGAAATGATTCACATTTAGACAAAAACTAGAGGGGAATATACAGATATGGATTTTTTATATTGGTATTTTGAGAGTTTTTTTTTTTTGTCATTCGTCATTCCTAATCTATTAAATGGAAGAGTGGAGAATGAGACTCGATCCCGAAATACCGTGTGAAGCATCCAAGAGCTCTACCACATGATCAATTGGGAGCATAAGAATCTTGACTGTTAATTTCCCTCTTTCCAAGGGGTAGATAATTAAACATATACTAGTAACAATCATAGGTGGGATTAATTGACAAAAAAAATGTCATTTTCATATGAGTAATTGGTTCTACGTCAAATGAAGGGGCAAAGCAGACACGTATTTATGCAGTGGGGATCGAAGGAAATAGACGACTTGGTGGGGGAATGGTCAAAGGGGCACGCGATGGGAGTTTTTTTCGAACTTTCTTCTTCTACTCCTATCACTAGTACTTCTATTTTGGACTCTCTCTCTCTCTCTCTCTCTCTCTCTCTCTCTCTCTCTCTCTCTCTCTCGTCAAACCCAAAATCTACGTCATGCATGAGCTACTACCTTGCCGGCACCTGCATGGTCCAAAAAAAGTAAAAAACGAGAGGGGATTTCTCCACAGAGGATCCGGATCCTTGGGTTTGAGTACATCGAAAGATGTCAAAAGGTGCATTTGAAACTTGGATATGGGGTTGTTGTTGTGTAGAAATTTCTTCGAGACAAGGTGTTGTGTATATCCGGCCAATTTATTCGCTTGGATGAATGGCCTAAATTTCATCATCTTTCACACATGATAAACGAAGTAGGAATGTAATCTGGTCACGTGTGTCGTATAGGGTCTTGTGAAACAGAACCCAAGTCCTTGGAACTTGTGGAAAGAAGTGAAAAAGAAGATAAAATAATTGGTGGAGATTAAGAAGAGAGTTGAGATTTTTCCTTTGTTGACTGCATAAAGAAAATGGAAGGAAAGTAAATGGAACAAACTTTCTCTTATTTGGTTTAAAAAGGAAAATGAGGGGAAAAAAAACATAAAGGTTTTGTTAGGCGGAGGCCAAGTGGGCCAAGTCCAGCATCCTACCCTAGCAGAGGACAAGCGGGTCAAGTCTCAATTGACTCGTTGATGCTTGGATACGATAGGAACAAGGAAATAAAGTTATGTCTTCATTCATACCTGCAAGTTTTGGTTAGAAAGTAAGCGCTTGATCCTACGAGTGGTAACGGAGCAAGGTTATGGGTTTGAGTCTCGGGCACTAACAAAACCTTAACAAATGGTAAGTGCTTGATCCTAACATTTGATTTTGTTTTTCATTTTGTAAAAACTAACTCCTAAAATATTGAACCAAATCAACCGGTTTGAATTGTTTTAGGACCGTATTCACAGTTTGATGTGCTTACCCATATGACATACATTATGGGGGTGCCCATATACCAAGTTGGGTCGAGTTTGGGCTGGTCTTATACTAGATAATAACGAGATTTGTGCAAGCCGAAGCCTGACCCATTAAGCAATTAGGACTTATGGAGGTAACAATACACACATGTATATCCTATCAAAATAAAAGTATTATTTTAATTGAGGTGGGCCGGGCTGGGCCTCAAGGGAGTTTTCTAAACCTAGCCCATTTGATAAACAAGCTTAAATTATCTCAACTCAACCAAGCCTTATATGCCTAAATATGTATGTGGGATTGACGGGCTAGTACAGAAATTAGGGGTGCCTTCCCTCCCGCTCCAGCCCGATGCTAAAAACACTAATAATGATGTCGGCTAATTTTCTACCCAAAACACCCCAGTTGTAATGCGCGTCTCTCTCCATACAACTTTTACCCTTCCACTGGCACCTAAGACCGACCTATTCTTGTGTTTGTTGTATTCCGCCCCCCAAAAAAAAAAAAAAAAAAAAGAAAAAGAAAAAGATAAGCGGTAAGTTGGAAACTCTCTCTCTCTCTCTCTCTCTCTCTCTCTCTCTCTCTCACACACACACACACAATGCGCATAGAGACCAGATCAGGGAAACATACATACCCATGGAGGATAGGGATGGCAATTCCCCCAAACCCGATGGATACCCACCCCGCTCCGCCTATTTGGAGGCGGATATTTCTCAATTTTTCATTCAATAGGAGCGAGTATAGTAGAACTTGAAAAATCCTCAGTTGAAAATGGGGCACGTATAATTTTGTGATACCCACTTCTAAATACCCATATCCGCCCCCATTTCCAATTGTATATATATACATATAGTAGTGATCTAGTTCGGGAGTCCCGGATCCGGGACTCCACTTTCCCGATATTTTTTTGACGATCCGAGCTGTCCAATGTGTTCAAAAGGTGTTTTCAAGGGTCCAAATAGGAATTCTTCAAAAAAATACGGGAAGGGCTTGATCCAAGCGGTTTTGCAAAAACTTTATATTTACAGTTTTTGCGAAAAACTACTTGGATCAAGCCCTTCACGGTATTTGTTTTTGAAGATTTCTCGCGTGCACATTAGAAAACACCTTTTGAACACATTGGACGGCTCAAATTTCCCAAAAACAATTTTTAAAAGCATCAAAACACCGAAAATGCTTCAATCTGGGAAATCCGGAATCCTTGACTTGATTGCCGGTGTGTATATATATATATATATTTCATGAATGTATGCATATGTGCGAGCATATAGTAGTATATAAATGTATATGCATATGTGTATATATAAGTAGACATATATGTATAATTTGTGTATATTGTTCCGATAAAATTATATATGCTAAGTGTCAAAAAAAGTTTAATGATGGTAGTTGATAAAATTTTATATATCTTGGTAGATTGTTATTTCTTTCTAACATTCTATTCTAGTTTGCTTTAAATGATTGTTTTTGTTATTATAGAACACATAAGTTAGATCTTATCTTCTTTTTTTTTCAACAAGCTAGTTTGAATATGGATTTACCCGAATATACCCGATCCCCAATGGGAGGTGGGTATGGTGGATTGTCCACTATCTTTTTTGGATATGGAGATGGGGATGAGGATGAAATTTCCAATTGGAGATCGGGGGTAGAATAGGGTCCCCCGATCCATACCCTACCCGTTGCTATTCCTAATGGAGGATAAGTACCTTCAGACTTCAACCGGTCACCTTCTATTGACAATGGATAGGTATCTAAGACTCCCTTCCACAACGACCAAGGAGCAAAGCTATCACTCTCGATGCGCTTATCAAGTTTCTTGTTGAGTTGTGCATTCAGCTTGTAATTCTCCAAGTGAGGGGCTTTTGGCACATTAGATCTTCTCACTCCAACACCTTGCAACAACTCACCTTCTCCTTTCATTGATTCATCGAGTAAAACACTCCAAGCCTTTGCCCGAAAGTTGCTTAGAGATCAGATCCAAAGACGATTCTGGCTAGGGGTGTAACCGGTTCGGTTCGGTTCGGTTCAAGAGGGTTTTTGACTGAACCGAATTAAACCGGTTCAGGGACTGCAAGGAACCGAAATTGAGTTTTGAAGGTCGGTTCGGTTCCTCCGGTTCCGGTTCGGTTCATGGTCAGTTCGGTTTCAACACCCAGATATGGGTGTTACACAGATCAAGATAAGAAAATTTCGAAGTTCAAACAACAACCAGACACAGATCGAGAGAAGAAACAATAAAATGTGTTCATCTCTCACAGATCTAAACATTTAATGTATATACATAGATTTACAAACAAAAATTAATTGACTGATGAATTTATTAACATAGAACTAAGTATTTACATATATAAGTATATGTATACACACCACAAAATCGAGAGAGAGAGAGAGGCGAAACCAATTTTCCGCCGTAGATCGAGAGGGGAAAGAAAGATGGAGCTTGAACGCCGGATATGGTGGTCGATGGGCTTCGATTTTCCACCGTCATCGTCGCTATAAGCTCTTCTTGTTACTCGATTTTCCACCGTCACCCATACATCGAGAGAGCAAGATGGATCTTGAAGTTTGATCATCGGTAAACCAGAGCTTGAGATTTTCCACCGTCGTCGTCGCTACTTGATCGGAGGTTTTTCGGTTGGAGGTGAACCAGACCAAACGAGAGAGAGAGAGAGAGAGAGAGAAGGGAGTCACCGTCGGTGTAGGAGAGGGAGGAGGAGAGGCGAGAGAAAGAGAGAGGAGGAGAAGCCCTCGCCGAACTTGTGAACATCACACTGTAAGGTTGGCCAAAAATAATAAGCAGACACCAACGCATAGGTTTTAACACGGCCCACATGCCACTCATCATGTAACCACCTGATTTTTTCAAACGCAAGCTAGAATCCAATACACACAACACATTCCCTATAAATAAGAATCCACCTTGCAAATGGAATTCAGATTGACAGCCCCATGCTATATCTTCAAGTACAATAGCAAAATACAGTTCAGTCGTCAATAATTCACGAAAGCATCAAAATCTGTTATATTGGTTCGTATCAGAGTGAGGAAATTAGCACAACGACAGAGGGCATCAACTCATTGATTCAAAGCACTAGACTTGTGCATTATAGAGAAAGAGAAATGCTAGATGTATGCTACCCATTTAGCATGCCAATTGGACAGTTTATCTTGTGTATTGGATGCTTCAATGCCTAGTGCTCGAAATACAATATAAAATCACTATGAATAAGAAAGTGATACTAGTGTTTTAATGTTTGGACCAAGGCGTAGAACTCCACATGATAAATGTTGTACTTCAACTTTGCCCCATTCAGCTGCTCACTAAAATAGGCAATTGGCTTGGACTTTGGGCTAATGACATCCCCAATCCCAACCTTAGATGCATCACAATGTAACTCAAAAGATTGCGAGATGTTCGCAAGATCAGAACAAGGGCTGACGTCAATTTCTACTTGGTCAATTGAAATGCTTTAGTTGTTATGTCACTCCAGGCAAACCTACCATCCTTCATACAATCTGCTATTGGAACCATAATAGTGCTAAAATGCGGAATAAAATGGTGATGGAACACCGCAAGCTCATGAAAATATCGAACAAAGTTTGCGGCTGGGGGCCAGCTACGAATAACCTCAACCTTAAACTCATCCACTGAGATCCCATCCTTAGAAACAACATACTCAAGAAAAAATATCAAATATGTCAAGAAAATATACTTCTTGATAGCTCCAAATAATTTTTCCTTATGCAATTCAGTGAGAACCTCTCACAAATGCTACAAGTGTTGGTCATGAGTAGCACTATCTATTAAGATATCATCAAAATAAACTACGACAAATGGATGAAGTGCCTAGTTCATCACTTACATGAAAGTAATTGGCACATTAGATAGGCCGAAAGGCATAACCATTCACTCATAAAGACCCTCCCTGATTTTGAATGTTGTTTTCCACACATCCTCGAGACTAATTCAAACCTAATGGTACCCACTTTTCATATCAAGTTTTGTAAAAACCTGCACCCCCTAAAGTGAATGGTTATGCCTTTCGGCCCCATGCCCCCCCATAGCTGCTCAATTAAGTATTAGAGTTACATTAACCTTGGAGGAAATAACAAACAATAAAAAATGGCCTCAAACTCTAATTTTAAAATAAAATAAAAAAAAACCAAGTATTTGGGCTAATTTATGCAAACCTCAACTGAATAGGGATTACCGCCTTGAAGCCCAACATGTCCTCAAACTTATAAATGTGTCTCATATGTTATCTATTAGAGTCAAAAATTCCATCAGGGCCTCCTTTTTCCGCCTCAGAACAAGTAGACAGTCTTTGCAGTGGAAAAGTGCATAATGTAAACTTCATTCTTGGCATTTCCTCCTCTTGGATCTGTTTTCTTCTCGTTTTTTATTCTTTCTTCCTCTCCAGTGTATCAGTACAACTGATGGTTTAACATAAATCTCAGACTCCAAAGCAATCAGGAAAACCCCATTCAGACTACATTTTTATGACCAAGTGTTTTACCACTTTACTAAAATAACTTGCATTAAAGTTGATCTGAACTTTTGTACCTTCCTGAGCAGTTGTTGGAGAGCTTTCAAACGTCTTTTCCTACATTATCTTTTCCCCCATTGCCAGAACGGGGAGACTTCGATATGAGAGATGTTATAGAGTCGCCGTACTTCTTCAACTGATCAGACCATAAGTTACTCTTGTTATCAAGTGATGCAGTGGCACTGTACATGATTCAGCATCTCTGTTTAGGTTTGCTACCATTGAGATAGGCATCACAAAGAAAGAGGTCATTCTCTGAATATAGTCTCTGAGATACTTGAGGCTCTTCTCTCACTTTCTCGTGAGAATGTCCTTGAGCGTTGAGATCTACCAATGTGTACTTAGTTCAGTCTGCAAGCTTCGACCTCCTGTTTTCTATGTACAGTCAAAGAGATTCTTTATTGCTGCATGTGTCTGCTCTGAGATATGGCATATTAAGCTTTTCAGAAGTGGAATTATTGATCAAGAATCTTTTGAGAGGTCGAGTCAAAGAGATTCTTTATTGCTGCATGTGTCTGCTCTGAGATATGGCATATTAAGCTTTTCAGAAGTGGACTTATTGATCAAGAATCTTTTGAGAGGTCGACTTACATTCTTCATCTACAAATCATGCCATGGAAATTAACAAGGATACAAAGCTTTCGAATTGATTAAGTCATTGTGGTACCTACCCGCAGTACAGCAGAATGGGTTGATAGAAGAAATGCTGATTCAGGAGATGAACTAACATGCATGAAATATTGCAATTTACTGTTACACGAGGGATTGGATATTTGCACAAGTAGTAAATATTCTTGCTGCCAGATCTATTCTGCTGTTATGAGTTGTTCCGGATTGTGGCACCCTCTATTGTATATGTTGTGTAGTAAGCTGTAAAGTAGATAAAATAGTTCAAGAAATGCAGTTATTACTGGTAAGAATGTTGTTCCATCTTTTCTCCCATTATTGGTGAACTTTGTTCATTTTATTTTTCTCCTAGCGTGTGTAAAAGGAGTTTATGGGAATCTTTCTGGTCCTTTTTCAAAGCACAGGTTTAGCCAGTTTTTTAAATGGCTCACAGCGGCGCAATGGTCCGATGGAGCTTTAGCGTGTGGCGAGACGCGCGTCACATGAAAGCGAGGTGCAATTTATTATAACCAGTAGAATTCTAATGCAAGTAAAAAATTTGAACACAAGCAGATACTTTTGAAACTTTCAAATGTCATAAAACATAGCCATTTCAATTTTAAGCCACCAAATACTAAAGAAAACATTGGGTGATTTTATTTGCAACCCGTTTTTTTTTCTCTTCATACAACCCAAGAAAATGTCCTCAATTTTTGTTGTTGGCTAAAGACCTAAATTCCCCTACAAATCTGAAAACTGCGGGTTCTTTTTTACATTTATACCCCGAAATATATAAACTTTTTCAACATCTCGATGTTGAAACTTTTCACTTAACCGAAATTATGCAAGACAAAGTTCAATAATAATTGTTGACTTCAATTACTTTTTTCATCATCATAATATCGAATTCGACACATTACATCAAAATTTGCATTCCGAAAACGATACTTGAGAAATTTCATATATTGTTTCGACAATATAATGTTGAAATTTATAGATAATTTCTACGTTTTGATATTGAAATATGTACTTGTAAAATTTTTTAATTTGTCAACATATGTTTCGACAAGATAATGTTGAAATTATTACCTCATTTCGACATTTTGGTGCCAAAGTTTATACTTGCAAATTTTTTAAAATTTGACCTTCAATATAAATCGACATGTGGTTGTCGAAAATGAGTGTATTTTGATATTCAAAGTATGAATGGGTTGAACAGTATTTTGGGAAGTCTAGGTGTATTTAGTTGGTTGTATGGAGTAAATTGGTTTGGGAAATTTTAGTTGTGAGTTGGATGAAGAAAATGGGTTGTATAGAGAAAAAAAAAAAAAAAAGGGGTTGCAAATAGAATCACCCAAAACGTATCATTTATAAAAAGTTAATATACAGGGGTTAAGTTTTGAAGACAACAAATGAATAATGGTAATCAAATATCAAGTCATGCAAGCCCATTAATCATCTCCAATACCAATAACTTCAATTTCATCTTCATCTTCTTCATCATCATTTGATTTATATCGAGTCATGCATGCCTACTTGTCTGTTACTATGACTATCGATAATGCATATCTAATTTCAAGGGCTAACATTTACCTCTTAACATTCAAGGAAATTATCTAGTGCATGTGACCTACCTTTATGCATCATAGATCAATGGTTGAGATTGATTCTAGCATAATCTAAATAAAGATGGTTAGAAAAATTATTGAGGCGCACACCACAGCACCTCGCCTTGTGGCGCACGCCACACCTGCGCCTCGGTGACCAACGCCACAACTTCCCATGGCTCTAAAGGTGCGCCTCGCAATGCCACTTCGCCATAGGCCGCTTGGCTTGTGCCATTTAGTCAGCTTAAGTTGCTCAATGGAGCTCCAATAATCACCATTGTGAATGCAAAAGGCAAAAGTCAGCTGCTGGAACTCTCAATGTGAAAGCAATGGCTATTCACTTCAGTAGACTTAAGTTAAAACATAGAACCAATCATGTATGATCGTGGACGCAGAGGCCACTGGGAGTGTTCATTTCTGCTTCTGGTTTTGCATCACTCTACTTTGAATGGTACGTAGTAGCTTTCCAGAATTGAAGCCTCGTTAAAGAACAATTCATCAACGTGCATTTTCAGACGAAATCCACAAACAAAAGTGAACTTAATAATTACAGTTTCTTTTCGTTTCCATTTCCCACACAGCAACCGTCTTAGGGCAATGCCAAACGATCCTGTGCAAACTCATGGTCTTTGACCGTTAATAATAGTAGGCTGTTTCGAATTTATGTAATATCTTTGATCTTGCATCGAAACTATAGGATCTCAATAAGGCTTGGTAAGCAATTTCCCTTAGCCTATTAGGCTACTACACAATCTCAAATCTAAAAATGTAAATTCTCGAAAAGGCTGGTACTACTTTGTAACAAAAGAAAAAAACTACGAAAGAGAAAAATCATATTTACAGTAAAGCTATGAGCTATCCGACACAGGAGCAAAGCCTATACACCTCATTTTCTACACGGGAATTGACCTTTTTAAACCAACTACATTAAATAAGAAGCATTTAGCCTTCCAGAGGAGTTCATTCCACTGAGGCATAACGCCACAAGCTCTGACCGAGTTCTGATCCATAGCCATCTGATTTAATCAACGGCTTCATCAATCCAATGCAAAGGAAATGATACTCAGCTAGTGCCACGTGCAGTTTCTCGAGGTGTGACATCAAATCTTTCAAGAGCCCCACTTTTTGGATAGAGACTACTCTCCTATCTTTCAAGCAGCCCCAAATAATAACTGTGATGTTAATGTAAAAATTCAGTAACCATAACGCTCATTTAACGAAGTCCTTCCATCACCTGATTGTCCTGGCCAAAGTACCACAAGCATAACATCAGAAATCAAAGCACAACAGACTCGTGACAAAGTGGAAGTATCTTAAGCATGATAAACTTGCAACGAAGTCAAAGTACAGCAAGAATAAGAACAGAAATGAAAACATGAAAAAACACACAATAAAGTGATGGTCATTTAACTGAAACCAAAGAATTTTACCTTCAGGAGGCACCCAGGTTTCATAATCCATTTCACCACCAAGAAATGAAGGTTTCTCTGGACCAAGCACTTTTTTCGGCTTTTTATTATCCTTCCCATGCTGTTTCCGACATGGAGTATCCTCAGTTTTCTGTCCTGCCTCATCATCAGACGCATAATATCCTCTTTTATGCTTCAATAACAGTGCCACAGCATCTTCTGCCCTAATTTCTGCTCCTTTGGATGCAGTTGTAGACTGTTCGGAAGCTTCAGTTTCATTGACAACCTGCTTCCGCTTTCTAATTATGAGACCAGGGGCTGCATTTTCAATCCCCGACTCCACATTCAATTTTGTGGCATCTTGATGTTCCAGAACCTTCTTCCTATCTTTATAATCAACAAACTGATCAGACTCCTGCATTTCTAGAGGGCCCTCCTGTTTAGTCTCTATTGTCTCTGTTTTTTGTACAGCTCCCAGCCATTGAGGCTTAACTGCAACATATTCAGCAGCTTTGCATTCTGTTTTATCAACTAAATCCTCACTCTCTTCTGTCTTCTTGCCCAACGTCACATCAGTAGTCTCCTGTTTATTGTTGGGGCCACTCACTGATTTTTCTGATTCAGTCTTTCTATTTGGCTCTGATTTAGTCTTCCTCACGCTTGCAGAAATGGAGACTTTGAACAGATTAGGTTTTGGATCTTGCGAGTTTGATTCCCTTTTCCTAGCAGCTTCCCCAGCTGGGTCAGCAATCTTCAGCAAGTAGACTATCCTGTCCAATTCTGACTGAAGAGTTGATAATTCTTTCTGAAGCTGCTCAGTTTTGTCGAGAACTGCCATTTGGGACAGGAAATCAGTAAAATAAACATAAATAAATTTGGAAAAGATAAAAGGGTCTTGATTTTGCTGAAACTCGGATAATCTGCAATCAGGGAAGGATAGAAGGTCACAGATGAGTTGCAAACAACACAACCGAACAGACCACAACATGAACTACTACCAGAAAATCACAGATTCTGCTTAATACTTGGAATAGAATTGAAGAAGAAATTCTCAACTTTAATGAAAGCACGGCGAAACAACCAGCAACAAGAATATCATTAGAAAGAATAACAGATAATTGTAGAAAGACGTAATAGAACACTATAACAAGAATATCATTAGAAAAAATACCACCACCTGATGAAAATGTGAAAGCATTATAAAGAAAGGTCTCAACATTACTATTACTACCCATTTTGAAGCAAAAGCCCTGTAATTTTCAGTACTATATATTAACTACATCAAAAATAATTTTAGTTCAAGAATCTATATGTTGACGCTTTCTAAAATATATGCACCAGAACCCCCACATTTTTTGTGTCACACTGGCTCACAGCTGAGAGAGAGAGAGAGAGAGAGAGAGAGAGAGAGAGAGAGATGGTCTTCTGTTGAGGGGCCAGCCCCAGTCCCATTGGCTTTGGTGGGGCAAAAAAAAGTGACCAATCGAGTGGCCCCTGCTCAGCTATTTGCTCTAGGGAGATCTTTCCATAAGTCGCAAAATCAGTCAACATAGATGAAGCAACTATAGCCATTCAGAGGGGATTATGTTCTCTTAATCATAAAGAAGCAATTAGGATCATCGTAACTCCTTAGGTATAAGGATCAAATCCTTTGAACTTTTTATGTTATCTTACAAGTGAACAATTTTTTCTTGCGGCCTTCGGATTACGCTCTTTTTAGCATAAAGCAGCTGCACCACCTCCAGTGAGGATCATTGCTGTTCCTCTTTTGGTGGTTGGGATAAAAGTCCCCGTAGTTTATTCCTTTTTTCTGTGTAGACAGATTTGTTGCAACATAAACAAACCAAAAAACAAACAGTGTCATTCTTCTTCTTCTTCTTATGGGTATGTTTGATTAGCCGGACTAATAGTGAGTTCAGTTACAATGCCCTTTCTCCTGAAGTAATGTATATCTCATGTCATTGTGGGAACAGTTATCCAACATGTAGGCAATTCCTACACAAATTTCTACAACCAAACATTGGGAACACAGTCAGTTCCACAGGATGTCATTCAAACCCATGCTCTAACCTGTGGATCGTACATGCCATACGAATACTATCTACTTGTTTCTTACCACCATAAACATTGGTGTTTGGACATTCTTTTCAAAAATCTACTTACTAAAAGTACCTTGTTTTGACGTCGAAAAGCAAATTTTGTTAAATGAACGGGAAGATAATGTATGCCTGAACACAGCATTGAGTTTCATCACTTCATCAAATATCAACAAGATTTGACAAGCCTTGCTGGTCTTTCATCAAGTATTTCACTAAGCTTCAGTGGATAGCAAGAATGATGGTAATATTTTGCTCTCTTAAACCATACGTCCTCTTAAATTTTCAACAGGCTATATATAAAAGTAAAATGAACAAAAGATGAGAAAAGATTCTATCATCTGCAGAATAGCTTACCTAGTTGAGAGGATAATCCAGACATGTACGCATCAAGAGCATCTCCAGCAGCTTCTCCAACATTTTCCAATTCCATCCTATCCTTCTCCTCCAGAAGCAACTTCTTCTTCTCTTCAATTTCTGTAGTTAGTGCATCTTTCTTATCAAGAATGCTATCAGCTGTTTCAATTGAATGGTTTTCACCACCCTTTCGTCTAGAAGCCTTCTTCTTTGTCCGGTCATAGAACTCGTCCTCGTCACTGGACAGTAAGACGATAAGAAGTTTATACAATTCAGAAGTAAAAATTTAGAAGTTAATAACATCATCCTTTGATTATCTACAAAAAAAATTTAGATCTTAGGGTCCATTACAGAAAGACCGAAAGAGAGAGAGAGAGAGAGAGAGAGAGAGAGAGAGAGAGATACATATGCATGTATATATGTATATGTGGCCGGTCCCGGGGACACAAAAAAAATACAAAAGAAGACACTCTGTCTCAGCCATAGATTTCAATGGCTGAGATTAAAATTTTACAGAACTTCTCTCTCCCAAAATAGGGTGAATTACCTATATATCCCTTCGACTTTATGCGAAATGTCATTTTGGTCCTTGATGTTTCAATTTTGACATAAAAACCCTTCAATATACGATTGCATTGCAATGTGATCCAAATCTTGATCTCCGTTAGTTTTTTGGACGGAAATTGAACACATGCCATCCACGTGAGCACCATTGAGGGCATAAATGCCACTTCCCCTCCCAAACCCTTTTCTACCCCTTGTTTTATGCTTTGTTTCGAGTATGAACTGATGAAAAACATTTTTTCTTGGATTTAAGGTAAGAATTGAAACATTTGGGGGTGGACCCAAATGCCATGGAGTTCTTGAACTTGAAGGAGGATTTGAAATTTTGGATTTACCATTCTCGTTACCCAGCCAAAAATGAGAAAACAGGCACATCCGCCTCTACTCATAGCACGGCAGCCTCGCCACCGCTTCATAGCTACTTATCTTTGCACAAATGCATGAGAGAGAGAGAGAGAGAGAGAGAGAGAGAGAGGGTCACCAGGGAGGGAGGTTGCCAGGAAGTAGGCCTGTGGTGGTGGTGGGGGCTAGTGTAAGGGTTTGGCAGTAGTAGTGTGAGAATTTTTTGGGGAAGACAATGAGTAGTTTTAGGGTGTGGTAATGTTTTGGGAGAGCGAAGTTGCTTTATGAAGTTTTAATCTCAACCATTGAAACCCATGGCTATGAGTTTTTTTTTTTCCCTTGTAACCGGCCCCTATATAAATATACAAATGTGTGTGTCTATAGAGACAGAGAGATGTATTGTTATGCATAAAGAATCAGTCAGAGAAAATGTTACGTCATGGCCGTTACATTATATTAATGAGCATCATCACGACAATGAATAAGCTAATTGAAGAACCAAAACTTATCTGTTTTACTTTTCCACAACAAGAAGTTTGTAACTCTCAAAGTACCTCCAGTATTCGTCTTCATCTTCAACTACTCCTTTCTTCTTAGCATGGGACACTCCTCCAACACGTACACCTAAGCTTTCTCGGATACTTTCATTTAGAGTCTTCTAAATTTTCAAGCTCCTCCATTATCTGGGGAAATTCAAAAAAGGAAGAAAAAAATCCAAGAATAAAATAACAGAAGAAGAGGAGAGTATAAAGGAAAGATAAAGCAGTGCCAGATTACTTCATGAGAACTTAATACAGTAGCCTATGTAGCACCGACACTTCCCCCGGACCCCGTACTGAAGTGTCCCGACACGGGGACACGGGGACACGGCGGGGACACGGCTAGAACCGGGCCCCGACACGCCACGTGTCATGGGACACGGCTAAGGAACTTTTTGGAGGGGACACTACCGGGGACACGGGGACACTGGATGGGGACATCGGGGACACGGCTGGGGACACAGCAGGGATGAAATTGAAAAATTTTAAAACTTTATGGGGTGAATTTGAAATTAATCAAAAGTTAAAGGTAAAAAGTGTAATTTTGTCACTCTATATATAAATCTTATCTTCATCAAGTCACCATAAAGCGATCGATTGAACCTAAATCAATTTCACTTTCACCTTTGTGTGCAATAAAGCGATCTATTTCGGTCGAACAAGGTATGTTTCTCTCCTCTCTCCTCTCTCTCTCTCTCTCTCTCTCTCTCGCCTCTCTCTACTCTCTCTCTCTCAGCTCTCTCTCTTACGTCTCTCTCTCTGCGTCTCTCTCTCTCTGTAGATCTCTCGGCTCAAATGCTCTCGCTCTCTCGCCTCTCTGTCTCTGTCTCTCTCTCTCTCGTCTCTGTCTCTGTCTCTGTCTCTCTCTCGTCTGTCTCTGTCTCCATATCCAAGTTGAGTTGGGTTTCTTGAAGTGTTTTTGGAGTTAAAGTCGTTCCTTACCCTTCCAAAGGGCATCGAATGCTGCCCTAGTTATTTTGTTATGTTGTGGAAAAATCACCACGATCTTTAGCCGAATTAAAAAACTAAAGAACTGTAGGCTCGGAAAAACTTCCGAATTAAATAAGCCAAGTGTTCTGTTCGCCAACATCTGAATTGTATTCGCTTTGTTGTAGTTATACACCAGAATGCATATGACCATATAGCGTTTCAGAGGTGTAGAGCTTTCATTATTGTCGATTGATACAATTTTGGACTTGTAGGATTCATCTCTCGAAGACCAGGAATGAAGGACATTCTTTTCTCTTCCTTGTCCAAACCTTTACACCAAAAATTTCTCAATTTAAAGAATTGTACTTTTGTCGATTGTCTTGTTCCATTGGCTCATCGTTGCAACTAATGGTCTTATTATATTTTAGAGACCCTAAAAGTAAGACATTTTTTATCGATTTATAAAAAGTTAAGCTTTAACTATGACTACCGAGGCTAGGTTTTTGGAGAGTTTTGGATTTTGTTTGGTACAGAATATTGATAGGATCTGGGAATATGAAAGGTTCTAAGGGTTGTTTGATGGTTGTTCCCATCTTGTGAATCATAACTCTGACATAGCAACTTTGATTTTGGCCCTTTTTTGGTTACTAGCTTGAATAACAGTGGAGGGAAGGATTATATTACCTAGAGTTAAAACTCTCTCTCTCAGTCAACATAAATCAAAAATAGCTTAGTACGTACTCTGTTTAAAATCTTTTTATGGGTGTTTGTTTGAACTTTGATGAATGTTTGTTTGATGTAAGAACTAAGAACTTATGTGAACTTATTTTTTTTGTGCCCATCAATTAAAATGTCTTCCTCGTGGTGCTAGTAGTAGCGTCTAATCGGCTGGGGGGTGAGGAAAAGGGGGAGTACTTTGGAAATTTGTAACTAAATTGGACAATTTTCCGGAAGAGGTGGGAATTACAAATGGAAGTGCAACTTTTTGTGGTTTAGAAAAAAAATGGGTCTTACAAGGGCGGTGAAAGCTCATTTGTTGAAAAACGGTTGGTGAGGGGGTAGCGGCTTGTTAAGGTAACCAAGACCGATACTTTGAATTTTAAGAGATTGATGGAAGAGAGAGAGAGAAATTTGAACAATCCCAACCAAAGTCAATTCCATTGCCTCCTTCTAGTGCATCTCTTACTTAGTAGCTCAAATTTGAATCACACACTAGAAGGCTTGGGATCAAAAGGAGGAGGAGGGAAACGTAACTCAACTTGATAATCCTGTCGTTAAATGCTTTAATGTTGGAGCCCGAGATCAATTACATAGTGAGATTGCTCGAATGTTTTACACCGGCGGATTGCCTTTCAATTTGGCAAGAAATCCTTACTATGTTAGCTCATATACTTATGCCGCGAGAATATCTAGCATACGGGTTATCTACCTCCGGGGTACAACATGTCGAGAACGACATTGCTTCAAAAAGAAAGGGCAAATGTTGAACGGGTTGTTAGAGCCTATTAAAGGCACATGGAAGGAGAAGCGGTGTGACAATTGCAAGTGATGGTTGGAGTGATCCGCGAAGCTAAGACCTTTAATTAACTTTATGGCGGTCATTGGATGTTTGCCTATGTTTCTAAGGCCTATAATTGTGAGGGGAAACAAAGGATAAACATTTCATTGCTACATTGATGAAGGAGGCTATTATTGAGGTTGGGGCTAAGAATGTTGTGCAAATCCTTACCGATAATGCTCCAAATTAAAGTAAGGACAAATCATTGAAACACAATATCCTCACATTTTTGGACTCCTTGCGTGGTGCACACTCTAAATCTTGCTTTGAAAAACATTTGTGCCAAAAAAATGTGGAGAGTAACTTCGGTTGTGTATGATGAGTGTGGTTGGATTAGCATTGTCGTTGGTGATGCATCGATCATTAAGAATCACATAATGAATCTTTCAAGAGATTGACAATCTTCAATGAGTTTGCTCCTTTGAAGTTACTTTCGACGCGGACACTTTCGCTTTGCTTCATACATTGTGATGCTTAAAAGGTTTAAGCTCATCAAGCAAGGTCTTCAATCAATGGTAATTAGTAGTCAATGGAATGCTTGTAGGGAGGAGATTGGGGCTTCATTTGTGAGAGAGAAACTTTGTTGAATGAGACATGGTGGGATAAGGTGGACTACATTCTCTCATTTACATCTCCTATTTATGACATGGTTGGGAGAGCATGTGACACGGACAAGCCCCCTCTCCATTTGGTTTTATGACATGTGGGATACCATGATTGAGAAAGTGAGGTGTGCCATTGAGAAATTTGAAAAGAAGATCCCTTGTGTGGATGATGATGGTCAATTTTATGATGTTGTTCATAAAATACTTGTGGATAGGTGGAACAAGACCAATACACCTCTTCATTGCTTGGCACATGCTCTAAATCCAAGGTAATTCATTTACCATTTGCACTAACTTGGTATTTGTACCATTCACCTCTTAATTATTTATTTATTTTTTGTAATTTAGGTATTATAGTGAAAAATGGCTTCAAGAGGATCCAAAGCGACTTCCCCCACACCAAGATGAAGAGGTTACAAATGAGAGGAAGAAATGCTTCAAAAGGTACTTTGATGATCCCTTGGATCGTACCAAAGCCAATATGGAGTATGCCAAATTCTCAACCAAGGATGGGCCATTTGCCGACATTGATTCTATTGAAGATAGATGGAATATGGATCCTCATTCTTGGTGGGTTATTCATGGTGCATCCGCCGGACTCTTCAAACGATAGCCTTGAAAATTCTCATTCAACCTTCTTCATCATGTTGTGAGAGAAATTGAGTACATACTCCTTCATTCATTCATTGAAAAGGAATAGAATGACCCCCAACGGGCGGAAGACTTGGTGTTTGTTCATAGTAACCTTCGGCTTTTATCAGGAGAAGTCCACAATATTGTCGGCGGCAAACAAAGATGTGGGATATCGGGGAGACCAATTTTCACTTGATGAGGTTGGGTTGCTTGAGGTTGCAAACCTCTCACTTGATGAACCCGAAATGGAGGCCGTGGTCTTTACGGATGATGGAGATGACATTGAAGAAGTGATGGAAGTTGGATCTAATTGAAGTTTGGGGATTAGTTGCTTAAGGGCAAATTTGGTTGTATTGAAGTTGAACTATGAGTGTTTGTCTTGTTTTGAATGTCTTGTTTAATGGGTGTTTGTTTGATGAATGTTTGTTTGATGTAAGAACTAAGAACTTATGTTTGATCTTTTTATGATGAATGCTTTGTTTGCTATGGAACTTAATGGTTGAACTACTAAATGCTTAATGTAACCAACCGTTGATTTAATGGTTTTAACTTTTTATCCTTCGGCTTTTGTATGCGCTATGTATCTATTTTTCTAACTATAATGGCTGAAAATGATCAAGTTCTTTGGAGTTACGTTACTAAACTTGAAGATGCACAAATAGGGGGGCTTACCAAGTTTAAGTGCCATTTTTGTGAACTCGAATTATGGGGTACCTACGCTAGAGTGAAGGCACATTTGCTCAAAATTCCTGGAAAAGGGATAAGATTGTGTCCAAGAGCGACTTCACAAGACATTGTTGAAATGGAAAGGAAGATTGAAGGCTCAATTGTGGAGGTCAATCCAGAAGAAGTTGAGGAGATGCCAGAAGTGTGAAAAATGTAACTTAACTTAAATATAAATATATATATATATATGTAAATAAATAAATAATTAATTAATTAAATAAATATACACGTGGCGTGTCCCCCGCCGTGTCCGTGTCCCCATTTTTTTAGAATTGCCGTGTCCCCGTGTCCCCGTGTCCGTGTCCGTGTCCGAGTCCGTGTCCGTGTCCGTGTCCGTGCATCATAGACAGTAGCTGATCAAGGAAGAATAGAGGATAGCCATTCTACAAATAATTTTGGCATCGTACCTGGGACATTCTCTGTTCATTCCGAGCAATCTGAGTTTGCTGCCCCTGCGTCAACCCGCCCTGAGAAATATCTTTTGCACGAATAGCATCTATTTCTTTCTTCATATTAGCAATCTGCAAGAAAGCAACACTTGTGTAGTAACAAAGCATAAACCATAAAATTTACAAGGGATGCAGACTAATTTATAGGAATGGGAATTGATCAATTTCAGAACTCGACTACTACAGAACTTATGGGAAAGTAAATTCATAGCACTCTCTCTAAGAAAATTCACAAAATAAAGGGAAGAATGAATCTTTTTTAAAGGGATTTAGAAGAATATTCAACAATTTTTGTATTCTCTGAGAATACAATATTTGCATTAACAAAGGTATGAAGAAATCGGACTGACAAGGTATTCAGAAGATTTCTGTTTTTTTTCCTAAGAAGTGACGTTGAAAGCAATAGAGAGATCCAAAACATGAGAGAAATGAGAGTGTAAGAGATTCCAAAATACCAAAATACACTAACCTTCTCAAGTCTTTTTATAACTTTATCACGTGTTTTTTCCTGCTTCTCTGTAAGCTGCCCCTTGTAGTTTTGCCAACTTATTTCATCAACATCATCCTGAATATCCAAAACCACTTTGGTTAGGACCAATAATACTGGGGATAAACTTTATTTTGTCCTTACTGTGAAAACAAGAAGGGAAGTACAAATAACAGATTCTTCAAAGAAAACAACATGGCAGAGATTGCTACTCCGAATAATACTATAATTTTTTTTTTTTTGATAGGCAAAAAGTTTATTAATGGAACTTGAGAAAGGTTAGATCAAGTTGGGGGAGAAGGGAGGGGAGTCCAACCACTGATGGAGAAATTCCAAATAATACTATAACTGAGCGGTAAGACAAAACTAGCTGCTTGCAAGAAGAACCGAATCAGGGCCACCATCAGACCCAATGACACCTCAAGGACTACACTCACCCCTTAATACAAGAACATTTAAAAAACAACAGAAAACGAGGACCAGACATTCAACATTCCTTTTACGTATACTTCCTCATTTTTTTTACATCTCAAGGGCTTCCCCCACCCAAAGAAATGAACACCCCCATCAAGACAAGAACATTTTGAAAAAGAAAAGAAAACATGGAAGAGACATTGAACGTTCCTTTTAGTGTATTCTTCCTCATTTTGAAAAATAGAACTCTAAAACCTCTGGGCCAGTTCTAAGGGCATTGAAACAGTGCTCATCAGGTTGGGAGTTCAACTCTCCACCTTTCCCTTTCAATTCTATTGTTTAAATGAAGCTCTTGCGTGTGCCAAAAGATACATATATCCATAGTCTAGTTCTTATGAAGGCTCTACGATACACAGTAGAAAGCATATTCAATGCCCTTAGAAAAGAACCATGACAAACAAAATGTTCTTAGAAAAGAATCCCAAATAAAATTTCTTGTTCTCCTGCAGAAATAGTCATCACTAACAAAATTGGTACTACTCATTGTTGCTTCTTATGTGCCTAATACTCTTTCCTCGTGCTCAGATTCATGCAACCCATGTATGGAAAAGAACAACAGTAGCATAACTGCAACTTTGTTGAGCACCATTAACATGTACAAGTAAATTCCCACAACTGATCAAGGTGTCCTAAAATTGAAATGGTAAGAAAGGTAACCTCAGTTTCTTCTATGGCATCTTCACCCATGCCCCATGAGACACCGTCGGCAAGAGAGGCTTCCCGCTTGGCTCGTAAAAGTGAAGCTTCCATATCTTGCATCTCCTCTCACATCTTAGCATTTTTTATGGTTTTCAAGTCTCTTTCCTTCAATACAAGCAACACAAAAAGCTGTAACAATAGCAAAAGTACACATGCGCGCACCCCTGACAAAGATTTATACATCAAGAAATATAGTGATAACAATATTATGGTCCCAGCTCCTGCAATGATAGTCCTTTTAGAGATGCTCGCATGGAGTTGTTTGTTTTGAAGTTAATGCCCCAAATTCAAATTCAAAGGCATTGATCACCCACCAAAAACCTTTTATTCTCTCTTTTTATCTAAAAAAAGAGTAGCCTTGGAAATTCAATGATTGAAGCTGACTTTTTCCAAAGAGGACTTACAACTAGTGATATCCCAAATCGGAGGGAAATCATTAGGGATGGAGCAAGTATAATAACAGCATTAACAGTAGAATACTGGCTAGCCATTTTACATAAAAAATAAAAAACACCATCTTCCAGTTTTTGTTCCGACCAAACTCCAAAATCTAGTGATGTAATAAGAAAAGGAAACATGAGAATGATATCAGGCCTCAGATACACTATATATAACTTTACCAAAAATAGTCTATGGTACACTGGCCAAAATATGGACAGCAAAGTTGCACATTGTGTCATACTGCTTAATGATGACCAAAGATTCATAGATTATTATGACATCCATTTCAATGCATGCCTCAGTTATTAAGGAGGAGAAACTCAAGAGACATTATAAGTGAAGGTGGTCGAAGTCTAGCTCATCCTGGAAAATATTTGTATCACTACATCAAGACATACTCTTCATCTCATAGGAATAGCCTGGATAGTAGCATGGGATATTTGCAGGCACAGTCCAGGGCCTGAACAAAATCTCACATTTTTATACTAGATTTTGTTATCATAAAGAACAAAGTATTTATATGAATTTGTTTATTAGATTATAGAAGACAAATTCAAGACATCATAACATTTAAGTGCGTAGAAAATATTTCTTCAAAAAACAAAGGTTTAGGGACCCTTCTTACTGCAAAGTGTAATTCAAACTTCTAGTCACACAATTAGTTTTGTGACATCACAAGGCAAAGCTGGTGTAAAGAAACTGAACTTAGGCTCCTGCATAAGCAAGCTCATTAGAAATGGTTTTGAGGATTTGTCAAATTACTCTCAGAGATGGTTGTGACCCACTGAGTGAAAATCTACAGGATTAGGAGATACACGGATTTATATAGAAAGACATAGGGAATAATCTGTCAGTTATTCAACTAAGATTGGAAGTAAGAAAAGAATTCCTTTCACAAGTGAACCTATTTCAGCACCATGTTGAACTAAAAAACAATGAAAGCCAATCCTAAATGGATGCTAAAACGGTAAAACAACACAAAACAGAGCAGAGGAAAAAATCTGGTGATAAAACAAACTTACTGGTGGCATCAACTCAGATGGTCCTTGAAGTATGTATAACCATGATGAGCTGCACAAAATAAAAATTATAACAATAAGCAGGGAAAAATGGGTAGGTATCCAAAGCATAACATGTCTTCAAAACAACTATATTTGGACTCCCAACCATGAAAAATAGTGGGGCCCAAGGCTTACGTTACAAAAAAGACCAATTTAAACTTTACTGTCTAATAGACCACAAACATGTTGCCAATCACTAGACTATAAATTTGCCACACATGACCATACTTCATCTAAACAATTTTATATCTCCATCTTTGCCTCCTCGATGGGATGGATTACATGAGATATTTAAGGACTAAATCCACTTTTGGCACCCGAAGTATTTGATTCAATGATTAAATTCACTTGTATTTTTTCATCTTCGTGAGTAAAACTACTCCCGTAGCTGGAAAAAAAAAAGAAAAAAAAAAGGGTTCCTATTTGATCAGACAGAAAACACTGATTTAATCTAGTTGATCAGACAGTTGAATCCAAGACACTTGACCTGGTCACTGTTCCTATTTGCACAAAAGTCAAAGTTCCAAGGCATTGGTTCTACTATAGTTTAGTTAAACACGACCTTTTAAAAAATTTACATCTTGAAATATGACTGGAAGGTAAAATTAGTTTTGCTTAAATTATTACGTTTGCATATGATGTGCACATTACTTATGGTGTTTTGTTGTATACAGGTATAATGGCACATTAGTTTTTCCAATCAGTGTTTTCTGGAATATACCCTCGTCTATCAGTCTATGTCATGGATCAGGAAGGCGTTAGACATGGGGACCAACAGACACGCATTTTATACCTGTGCAAATAAGTAGATCAGGGACCAAAGTGCCACAGAGTGCATTATATAGGGTTATGTAAAAATAACAAAAGAATATCAGAGCAGTAGCCAAAGAAAAGATGAAACGGATTAATATCACAAGAAAAGTGAAAATGGAAGTATCTTACTGGCCAAATCGAATCACGTCACCAACATGCAAATCGACAAAAACCTTTGGCTTCACCTAATACCATAAAAAATATCCATCAATCAGGAAAAATGCTACATTTTATCTATAAATGTTGATACAACAAATTCAAACATTTTTCACAACATAAACAACTGGATCGCTCAGAAAAGGCTGAAAAGCACTAATGAGGTTCAATAATTCCACCACCAATCTCCGATTCCTAGCTAGCGATCGAAAACAGCAGCCTCCTTGTTCTGTAACAATACTAGGCTTTGCATCGACTATAATTGGGCTCCCCATCTTACCATGCAGAGACATCAAAATGCTTTGCATCCCAAATAAGAAATGAATTATCAAGTACACCATGTCCAATGTGTAGATGATTGATGAACATTGCCATAAACCCTAAATGGAGGGAGCATAAATGATTGGTTGCAATATTACCATAAATCCTAAAGGAGCATAGATGTTTGATAGCAACATTGGAATTAAGGACAACCACACCGGCCTAAAGTGTCAAAAAATACCAACTCTATAAAATAATTAGAATTACAAAACCCATTATCAGTCATCCTCATGTTTAAAATTAACAAAAAAAAAAAACTTTAGATTAAAAGATTGCCATGCATTTGAAGGCTAGTTCATTAAAAGAAATACCTGATTCTTGTTTACAAATGTCCCATGCGTGCTACCAAGGTCATAAAGATAATCACCTCCGCTTCTCTTGAACTGGAGGACTAGCATAGATGAAACATGTGGTCACATAACCAATATTAGAAATCATTCCTACTGCCAAAATAATAACATTTGGATCGGGGAAAAATAGGGTCTAAGAGAATTAAAGTCAAATACACTTAATGCGATCCATATTTGGTATATGAGTAATCAACCATCTGGTCCTCCTTATAACAAATACGATACTTCTTGCATTAAAATGCATATTTTTGTCTAAGCATAATCAAAGCTTAATAATTGGGTAGGTACAGCAAAAACAATCAGAATTTTTCTCCGAGGAAACCTCTCTACTAATATCTGATGTCCAAAGTGTCATTGTAGACAAAGACGTAGCTCTTGCTCACATATAACATCACCACTTGTAGACTTTCCATCAATGCAATACAATTTACTGATTTCACTCAATACAGAAGAAGAACCACAATACTACACTTTTGTGTTAATTGTGTCATTATAAATTCAATCAATCCTAGTACATGTTTCATTCAAGTTGTCACATATACGGTACAATCCCGTATCAAATCCCAACACATAGTCAGCCATAAATATACATTCTGTGAGAAATCAACTGTATACAAGAGATCTAACCTCACCCATTTAACCACTCTATCTGCTTTTAGACGTAGATCAACAAGTAAAACAGTAAAAATGAGGGAAGCAAATCATAAAATCCAGTGTTTTAAATAGCGATAGGCGCACCGAGGTGCCATGGTCCCCTCGAGCTTTAAGCACAAGGCACAAGGCGAGGAGCGCGCCTTTTCAACGCGAGGCGATTCTTTAGAACAAGTAAAATTCTAATCTAGGTAATACTTTCAATACAAGCAAACACTTATAAAACAGTCTCACAAAAATTAAGACACTACCATTTTTCACTTCATCACAAAAATTACACTTCAACTTGGAAACTTTTTGGGGCTCAACCTGATGCTCATACTTCCAAGCAGGATCCAATCTTTTACAACTATTTTCAGATCACATCTAGGATGAACAAATTGACAAAATAAATTCACTGCGGGAAAAAACATAGAAGAAGGAAAATGAAGTTCTCACGGAAGTGATTCAAAAAAAAAAGAGAGAGAGAAAGAAAGAAAGAGTTGGGAGGAAAAAAAATGAAGTTTGATCAGACTGGACTTCTTTTACAAAAATGAACCTTTTTTTTATATGAAAAAATGAAGTCTCGTTCAAAAAAAAGAGAGAAAGAAATAGAGTAATCAATATCTGATACTCTTAATCGAAAGAAAAAAGAAGAAACAGAGTACCAAGAAATAGGGAAGAAGAAGAAGGAGAAGGGAGAAGGGAGAAGAAGAAATTTTAGGGTTACCTGATTAGTCGTTTGATCAGAATGGAGCCCTTTGAATGAAATTTTAGAGTTATCGATCTCTGCTGGCTGGTGCTATGTTGATAAGTGTAGGTATTTTATCTGGTGCATTTGGCACATGGCTTTTTTTTTTTTTTTAATCAAGATGAAGGGTTAGGATGAGTTTTGGTAAAATGCACAAAAGCCCACGCTTCTTGCGCCTTGCGCTGTTGTGCTTAAGCTCGCGGTTCTACGCGCCTCACCGTGCGCTTAAGCGCGCTTTTTAAAACACTGCCATCTTACCTAAACTATGCACTATCTAGGGCATCCTTAACAAGAGAACAATATCTTATCTGTTTCTGGAGTGGGTCAGCGCAAGACACGGTTTGATGTTTTTTTAGATGCACATACAGTTTGATATTGAACTTAGTCACAGTGAATAGCATATTGTACTCTTTCCTTTCTTCATCAAATACATGAAAATACTTCAAACTGGGCATTTGGACTCATACCGCATTACTTAGACAATAAAGACCCCAAATCACGTATAGCCATAGTGTCATGCTGTCATTCCCAAATCCAACTACTTTCTTGCCTTGAAACTTCAAACTTTATTAGAAGTATTACCTTATCCTGAAACTGCACCAGCAGAAATCAAAATTTGACATCTTTTGGTAATATCAAAGGGTTGGGATTCGCAGAGCAGCTCTGATTATTTGACTTATAGCCAGGTTTGGAGAACCCATTGATTTAACTTTGCGCACTCGTTTCATGGATATCATTAATGATTTGTGTGTACTCAACTCATCCAAAGAAGGAAAACTCCCACATATCTATCCTTAAGCTAATGAAAAGGCAATAAACAAAAAAATAATGAACAAAACAGGGGAAGAATTCATACCAGCATGAAAGCGAGAGATGGTTGGGTGCTCGAGGGCAAAATCACAGAGGTCTACGCGACCAAACATGTAAGCTCCCTTCTCATAACTACATGATTCCAAATCAATTTTTGTGAGGATACAACAGGTATATGAAATAATTTTCAACAAATAAGCTAGGCTTCCAAAACGTAAACTTGAATTTAAATCTTGGTCACTATTTCAACACAAAACTTGACTACTAAAAGAATCCAAGCCCTATTTCCGGCAATCGTACTTATTTTCGTCCAGTGTCCTAAAACTCATTGGGCATTAGTCAGGCGGAGGAAGAGCGCTTAGCACCGAGGGGCTGACTAATCTGGCACCTAGCATCTAGCACCTAGCACAACCTACGCCGATTTTAGTCTTGCATTGGACCCCAACCTAGCACCGACGTGGCAGACTTTTAAAACATTGTTTACATCCATTACAACTGGAAAAGTTTACTAGTTGTCCCAAGGAGTAATGCCCCGATGAGAGTACCATATGTGGTGACTCTTAAATGACAGTACCACTACAATTAATGGGTCCTACACATGCATGTGCTCCTGCTTGGTGTATGTGTGAGCTTCTCCAATGGCAGTTATTTGGGTTGCCATTGCAACAATTTAGCAAGAAACTTCAAAATGGCGTATTATCCAGCTTGCCATTCTTAGCAATTGGCAGTTGTTCAATCAGCATTGGCTAGACAATGTCACCAATGGTAGTGAGTTGCGCCAAGTAATGTTCATCAGTTCACATCACATTTACAATAAAAAATTGGCGATGGTAAACAAATCTAGTCCGCTGTCCACAACATTGCTAGTCACACAAATCGTTACGTATAATAGCCAACCAATCCACCAATGGAGATGCTCCAAGAGCAAGTCCATCCCAGTGCCATATTTCATGCCAAGGCTAAAATTTGGTATCAATAATGGCAAAATACTCTTCACCCTTGTGCCAAATTCAATGCCACATTTTGGCGATGCCATTCTTGGTGCCAAATTCGGCATCAAATTTGGCAATCGCCAAAACTTGCTACACCATTCAAGCCATTAGACTTCCATCGCAAATGAGATGTGTTTAATTCCAATGGTTTTGATTTGCTGCGACATTCCTATTTTGTGGCTTTTTGACACTGAAACAAGCTAAAAATGTCTTTGGCGATGTCATTTTGACGGCAACAAGTAAACTTGCTCTAACTGTAGCCATCATGACACTACTATCTTTTGATTGGCCAACAAACTTAATGGCATCTCGAATTTTTCGCATAGGCAACGTAAATTCAAGAAATAAACATTACAAAAACACATAAAATCGAAACTAAGAGACTTACACATGTAGTTGATCAATGATGGATCCTTCTTTAAGAACTTCCAATGAAAAATTATAACCAGGAGGTCCGCTCCACTCAGGAATCGTATAAGGAACTGCAACATTCGGCCTTTGCTCTTGTTTAGCGTCGACACTCTGTGTAGCTATGTTGTTTTCGCCGGCGGCGATATCGACGGCTACTTGTTCTTCTTGATTTCGTGATGGGGCTGGTTGTGGTTCTTGATGGCCGTTGGATTGGGACTGCACGGCGTCGGATTGCGGAGGGATGGCGTTTTTGGGAGGTGGAGGAGGCATGGAAGGCTTTATTGGTGTAGAGGCTAACGGTTCATCTTGGGAGGTGGAGGTGGAGGCGGCATCTCAGTCGTCATTCTGTGGGTGGAGATAGAGAGAGAGAGAGAGAGAGAGAGAGAGAGAGAGGAGAAATTCGTTCGATGAGGTTTTGTTTTGGGGAAATTGCTCTAAAATAGAAGTAAGGCAAAAATTTGCTCTGCAATGGGAAGAAGAATAATAACTGCCTTCACACGGCATGATAAATAATATTAGACATAATTACCCTTGACTTAAATTATCTTCCCATAAGAAACCCAGACTTCAAAACCTCATTGCCCCAACCCCAAATCACGTTTTGACGTTAAATCCCCAAAAATTCCCAAATTCAAAGTCCTTCTCTCTCCATTTGCCATCTCTCCCTCTCCCCAGCTGCTCGTCGATCCCCCTCTATATCTCCCTCTCCATCTCTCTCTATATCTCCCTCTCCATCTCTCTGGGTCAATACAAACCTAAGCCTCCATTTGTCAGTTTGCGTGGGAGGGGAAGGATTTTTCTTACAATAGTATTCTTTTTGTGGGTTGCTGCAGAAGTTAACGATGGCAATGATTTTAAAGTTCATGTGTTCTCATCATCATCAGAGGTTCGATACCCAAAATCCCTATTCTTAATTTCCTTTTTCAATAAGCTTGATTTTCTATTTTTTTTGGCTACTCACTATATATCATTTAGACTATAGTCTCAATGAAAGAGGACAATGAGATCAATTATATCTTATTGGATTGTTTCAATTGTTTATGATTGTGGAAGAATTTGTAAAATGAAGAAATTTCACGATTCTGACTGCCGTAGATGTGTGACTATGCCGATTTTCGTGTGATGTTTAAAGCATACACAAATAAAACTTATAACGCACACAAGGTGTTTGGTTAAATATCTCAACTAAGATGTTTTTTTTTTCAATCTCAAGGACCTGCTCAGGTGCAATTAATTTTTTTAATAGTGCAACCACGTTCCATGAATGGTGCAACACAGACGCAGGAAAGGTGCAAGGAGAAGAATATATTTTAAGAAAGTGTGAGCTAACAACACACTGCAACCCCAATTGGACCAACTTGAGTGTAATTAATTTTTTGAAAAATGCAACCACATTCCATGAATGGTGCAACAAAGACGTAGGAACAGTGCAAGGAAAAGAATATATTTCCAGAAAGTGTGATCTAATAACACACTGCAATCCCGTTTTGACCAACTCGGGTGCAATTAATTTTTTGAACAATGCAACCACATTCCATGAATGGTGCAACACAGATGTAGGAACGATGCAAGGAGAATAATATATTTCCATAAAGTGTGACCGGACAACACACTGCAACCCTGTTTGGACCAACTCGAGTGCAATTAATTTTTTGAACAATGCAACCACATTCCATGAATGGTGCAACATAGATGTAGGAACGATGCAAGGAGAATAATATATTTCCATAAAGTGTGACTTGACAACACACTGCAATCCTGTTTGGACCAACTCGGGTGCAATTAAATTTTTGAACAATGCAACCGCATTCCATGAATGATGCAACGCAGATGTAGGAACGATGCAAGGAGAATAATATATTTCCAGAAAGTGTGACCTACACACTACAACCCTGTTTGGACCAACTCGGGTGCAATTAAATTTTTAAAGAGTGCAACCACATTCCATGAATGGTGCAACATAGATGTAGGAACGATTGCAAAAGCAGGGCGTCTGAGAAGAGGGAGAGTGAGGGGCTTGGTTTTGGGGGGTTAGACAAAATTGGTACCATGCATGTGCAATTAAAATTTCCTTTTGCATGTTGGGAACAATTTCCGGAAAGTACACCATGTCTTTGCAAATGGTTGCCCCTACTTCCATTTTAGAGCAATTTCCCCTTTCGTTTTTTTTTTTTTTGGTATGATGAAATAGCAACAAACACAATTCTAATAACGTTTATAGAGAGATGGAAAGTTAGTTTAGCATGTTCCGCTAAGGTTTTTTTTTAAATAAATTGATTTTCACGATCTTTTATGTAATGTATTAAAAAAGAATGACCTGTCTTGGTTTTCGGTAAAAACTATTTTTTGTTAGTAGAACACCCCCGGAGTATGCACTTTGCTCACTTCAAATTTCCAAAAAAAGATTCAAAAATATTATTTTCTCATCTCTTATCTCTTCAATCATTAATCACATTTCTCTCTCTACTCATACCTCTCCATCCAATCATTATTCTCATTTATCTTTCTATCTCTCTATAATTATTACACCTCTCTAATTATTATTTTTTCTAAAAACTCATCCAAGCACTATCTCAAAAATATTTCTCAAATATTCTTCTCAAAACTCTCAACCAAACAGTTGTCTACTTCCACTGTTCATTACACATCAAAAAATTATTCACAGTATATTTTTAAATGTATAACGTACATATATCAAATATGTACTATATTGTTTCCTACTATTAAAAAAAATTAAAAGCATATAAGAAATTAGAGATTGAGAAATGTGAGCAATTTAGAAATGGTGCGCATGCACGTAATTGCACAAGAAATTTGGAACGGAGGGAGTAGTGCATAGATGCATAATATTTGTATTGTATATGGTTATATTTTCTTGTAACAATATAGGTTGATAAATAAATACTATGTATGATGATTATTCGATAGTACCTTTTCAATTTATTTGATATAATTGCTATCACTTTTTATAGGTTTGAATTTTATATTTTTATGATGTTCGCCCACCCAACCCTAAGATTATGGGTCCGTCCCTGATCACATTCGGTTGATATTCTTAAAAGATGACTGGCATTAGGTGTTTGACTAGAATTATAACAATCCCATAAGGTATGTAATACCACAAAAAGTTAATATTCTTAATCTGATTCCTAGCTCATGCGGTATGTAAGTGGTGGCTAGTTCATGCGGTAGCGCTTTTGGATGTCGGAACCAGGAGCACTATAATGGGTAAGCTCATTACAAAATTTGGGTGCCGGTTGCTACCCATGGCAATACCCAGCATACATCTCGATTGTTCAAAAATATTTTAGACAGTCAAGATTTGAAAGAGAAAAAGGAGAGGGAGGAAGAAATTTAGATCATCCAAAACACTTTTAGACGGCTGAGATTGACGCTCGGACACCACGCGTACCCTACTCTATTTGCACCCTTAGACACCACGCGTACCCTACTCTATTTGCACCCAAAATTTTCTCGTACTTTAAAGCTTACTAAACGACATGCAATGCACATCTTCAAAAGAAGGATGCTTGAAAAGATAATCGGTAGCCGATTCATCCATTCAAGAACCCCATCTCTGCAAAAGAATCCAGCGATAAGCTCCTCTGCTTACTGCGGCAGCTGGAAATTCATAGATTAGTTATTGACAAGAAGATCAAATTTCATCAGATGCTCATGGGCAAATTGACTGACTTTGTGAGTCCTGAATGAGCAAAAACTTCCATGTGTTTCTCAACATAACACAGACAGCTATAAAATATACTAACTAAAACCGAATTTGGCTACAAGCAAACGTGAACGTAAAACACATCCAAGAAAGCCCGAATAAACTATAAAGACAAGAACAAAAAGACGGATGTCCATCATCCAAACCATGATATCCAACCTTCCCCTCCTCTCCTTGGATTCGCATACGCGAATAAGTAGCCTTGCATCGTCCAATGCATTTCTGTAGACAACAACTGTCAAGGAGACCTCTCATCAGCTGATGGCAACCATTCATTTTACCTTCTTTTTCTTTTGCAGAAGGGCAACAACTGCATGTTGGACTTCAGAAGCCCGTTGTGCAACACCAAACAATATGTTAATCACGGTGATAGGAAGCCCATAATCAAGTTAAATATGTAATTCATCGTGTCCATCATGCTCATTGTGTCTCTTGACGGAAACCAAGCTCTCTGTGTAAGGAAGAACTTGTAAACACTCTGGAGGAGATTGACCGTACACCTGATGTTCCTTTATTTGTTGGGTATCAAGGTGATACGACATCATCTGTCTGCCGCCGCTCTCCAGAAGGAGGGAGGAGAAAAGGGTTTTGAGTGAGTTTTGAGTATTGAAATTTGGGAGAAAAATAACTAGAGTAATTTGGGAAATGTGCCGGGTTATATGAAACAAAAATAAATATTTGCCCCATCAGCAGGGTTGTATGTAGCAAAAGGGCTATATGAAGCCTAAAAACGGTTGTAAATAGAATCATCCTTGGTTCCAACTGATTTTTCGCGAGGACACACAGGAAAATGTTTTGAGGTGAATGAACGATTTGAATCACTCGTGTGAGATCTACAATTGGGTCTTTGAGCACACTTTGTACGTTTTTTTGGACAAGGGTTATGTACCCCTAGTCAGGTCCCTTTTTAACGACTTTATTATATTCGCATTTTCGAAAAGCTTGTAAACGCATTTAAAAACACAAGCATCCATTTTTTCCCTTATTAAAAAATGTGTTGTATTAATTTTTTTTTTCAACTTTGTTTTATATTTTTATATTTTTCTAATCTCTCTCGTCAACACAAAAGGTTAATTCAAAAAAAAATAAAAAAATAAAAAAATAAAAAACAAAATAAAGAGTTACTAAAATTTTTTTTAAAAAAACCCCCAAAAAATACAAAAAAATGATGGAGAATGAAGCTGGGTGTTTTGGCTAAATAAGACACTTGCCCTTTTTTTCTTGTCTTTTATTCAAAAACTTTCCGCATTTGTTAGTTTCGAGTCAAACTTTTGTAAATTATTGTTTTTCTCGATTAGAGGAATCAGAAAATGAAAAATTATGATCCAAACTTAGTTGAGGGCTTACATTAATAGTTTCAATAGTTTAAGGACGGAGTAGAAAAAATATGGATAGTTTAGATTTTTTTAAAAAAAAAAAGGTACTTAAAGGGATCCATTTGGTTACCTACAAAATAAATAAAAGAGCTTATTTATTTGAGCAGATATGAACATTAATTCGATTGTTGATTCAAGTGACAAGTTTGATTAGAATTTTAAATCTTCATCACTCCATAAAAACATGTTTTGAACATATTGCATATAGATGGGCCCAATTGAGTCAATAGCAAGTTAGCAACAGTGAGTTTTGAACTTCAGATCTCAAGAGTAAAGAAAACCCTAGCTCTATGTTTGGAACTTGAGGAAAATGGGAGAAAAGAAGAGAAAAGAAATTGGGAGGAAAATGAGAGAAAATGGTATATGCATAACACTAAATATTTTTATTTTCTCTCTATTTTGTCTCCATTCCATACAATGGAAGAATTTTTTTTCCCAATTTTGCTTTTTATTCTCTGCTCTTCCACAAATTTCAAACAAACCCTAATCTCAAATATTTGACCATTAGACCCTTGAAATCATAAACTACATATCCATCAAGGCATCAACTATCAGTTCCTCAAATAAACATGCCTAAAAAGTTAAAAATAAATTGTACTGATTAATACGTTAATAAAATTTTATACTTATTTGCTTTTATTTAGGAGGTCATCCAGAATAAGTAAATAAGATGAACAACTTGTCAATTTTTTTAAATTATTTATTAAAAAATAATAAACTAAGCGTAAATAACAAATGTTCAAGAAATATAAAAATTAGAAAGATATAATTGTTTATTTTTAACATTATTTAGCTCTTCCATTTATTTCGTTGTAAAATATTTTGGGTTGAAAACTATTTTTCAATGTAAAATGATTTTGCGTAATTTTTTTATTAATTGGCTGCCCAAACAATCTTACAGAGGTAAGCGTGGAAGAAAGGGAGGAGGATGCGGTACAGTGTCCCTAGTGGTAAATAACTTACGGAGTATTGTTTTTTTGAGGGTATCTCAAGTTGTTAAGATCTTCCAACAAAAAATCATTCTTCAAGATTTTCAACAACCAAACACTGGAAATTATATAAAATGTTTTTGACAAAAATATTTTACGTCCAAACAAACGGAGCCTTAGCAAGTTTATCGTGCGACCATTCGAAACGTAAAATTTACGTACTACTACTTTTTACTTGCATACTCCAACCACTCTCTCTATTGTTCAACAAAAACTTGGGCGTTGGTTGGGTACAATGTGGGCCCGTGCCATTATCCAGCCCGCATCTCGACAGTCCAAAAATGCTTTGGATGATCCGGATTTTAAATAAACTTTTTCAGGTAAACTCTTCCTAAAAGAGTTTATTTAAAATCTGTACCACTAATTACTGAACTGGACGGCTATGATAAAGCGTCATGGGTACTAAGTCAAATACCATGTGATATACATCCGGCATCCAAGTTTTTCTCCTGTTGTTCTCTCCATATCTATTCAATTTAGTTAAATGATAAACATTCTTTCATGTGCAATCCATATTTCCCATCAAATTAGAGATCAGCTCTACAAGTTCTCGTTGGACTTCCGAAGTGTATACAGTGATCTTCCTCGGAGTCTCAAACTTTGTTTGCAGAATCTGCAATCTCCAATCTCCAATTCAGACAACTTCCTAAAACACATACCTAGCTAATTAACCAGAAAGAAGACATAAGAAATACTAGAATATCTGCATTTGGCATCCACCCATGATAGTTAACCAATTTCGATTGGGTTTACACATTCAAGTGCATCAAAGAATGAATAGACATTGTAGTTTTCAGCTTGCTAAAACGACATGTAATGCACATCTTCAAATGAAGAATCCTTAAAAGATAGTAATTGGTAGCCGATTAGTTTATTCAAGAACTCCAACTCTACAAAAGAATCCAGCTACAAACTCCTCTCGGATGACTGTTTTTTGCTGCAGCTGGAAATTCAAGGTCTATTTATTGATAAGAAGATCAAATTTCACCAGATGCTTATGGGGCAAATTGACATTGTGAGTCGAGAATGAGCAAACACTTCCATGTGTTTCTCAACATAATACGGACAAAGCTATAAAGTACTCACAACTAAGACCAAATTTGGATACAAGCAAGCATGACCGTGAAACACATCTAAGAAAGTCCGAATAAACAATAAATACAAGAACAAAAGGACGGATGTCCATCATCCAAACCATGATATCCAACCTTCCCCTCCTCTCCTTTAGATTCGCATATATGTGAATGATATTCGATTAAATAGCCTTTCATTGTCCAATACATTTATGTTACATGGGACTATAAGGAGACCACTCAACAGCTGATGGCAACCATTCATTTTACCTTCTTTTTCTTTTGCAGCAAGGCAACCGCATGTAGTAGGACTTCAGAAGCCCACTGTGCAGCACTAATCAATATGTTAATCACGATGATAGGAAGCCCATAATCAAGTTAAACATTTAAATCATCATGTCCAATGTCCATCATCCTCATTGTGTCTCTTGACGGAAACCAAGCTCTTTGCGTAAGGAAGAACTTGTAAACATTCTGGAGGAGAATGACCATACAACTGATATTCTTTTACTTGTTTGGTATCAAGGTGATATGACATCATCTGTCCACCACCGCTCTCTAGAAGGAACTCGCCATTTTGCCGAAATTCCAATGCAAAGTTGGGTGTATGGAGAGGTCCGATAGAATACCTTTTAGACCAAGACACCTCAACACGTTGTTCATCCATTGTCATAACCCATATGTCAAAGCACTTGTTCAACGAAAAATCCCTTCCTGGAAACCACTCAGGAATTACCCATCCCGATGGATAAAGAACCAGCGCAAGGGAATCATCCAGAATGAAAAGTTTCCTTTCGCTGGAATTGTCTAACAAGATAACATCTGGCACGGGTATTTCATCGAACACCTCATCACTCGTATGAAACCGAAAAATTGCCTGCTCATCACTGGTGTTGTAGGCGTACCAGTAACAATCCCCATTCCACGATGTGCAGGGTTCATAACAGCAACGGAAACCGAACTCAACCGGGAACACTGTGTCAACTTCCCTCCAAGAATCAGTACTTAAGTCATATATTTCAATCCTTTCATCAAATTCCCAATTGCTGAAATCTGGATTTAGATAACCGAACTTAACCACTTTATAAGCATTCATAAAGGGATCAAACCCAAATCCCAAATTAGCTAAATAGTCTTTTTTGTAGGAGGGTTCAGGAAGTACCCTGAATTCTCTGATCGAAGGGTTGCACATGACAATGGAGGAGTTAAACCCCTGTCTGGTGAGACAAACGACGCCGTTACAAGGACCCAATAGTACGAGTTTTTTATTAACATCTAGACCAGCGAAAAATATTTCTATATCTTCAGTTGGGGTTTCGTGAGGGACGAAGGACAAGATGATGTTGCCATTGCCACCACCAAGGAATTGATTAATGAGGAGGCAGTTGTTCTCGGCTGCAGCGATAGAGGTCGTGCGATTGTGGTGGAGGGAAATGAAGCTAGAGTTTTCGATGAGAGAGTACCATTTTTTGCAGACGGACTTTGATCGAAGCAATAATTTCACCGGAAGCCTCCACAGAATCTCCGCGAGCAAATCTTCGGGCATTTTTCGATCTCCATTTTATGGTGCGGATAGAGATGGGTGTTCCTTTGCAACTCGAAATACCACTGGACTTTACCATCGAGCTTTTCATCCGGACCAGAGGTAGAAACTCGTACCCACCCTATTCCAAGCTTTTGAATGTGTTATAATAGTCTAGGAGTAATTTAGAGTTGATGGGTTAAAGCACTAATTCAAGGGTTTCACGAAACCCGAGCCAAAACGCAATGTACGCGAAATTTTGTTTTCGTGCTTAGTAAACCTTAGAATCATTGTGGTTCATGATTTTAACAGTTCTAAGCACGTTTAATACTTTACTAACTATTTATATAAGTTTCTCCATGAATTTATTGCGCTTAACCTTGTTCTTAATCGTCGTTCAAAGTTAGGAGTTTAAAGTGTGATTTTGTGAAATTTGGTGTGTACTATGTATTATTTATGAAACCTATTTTTATCAACGAAATGTCATGACTGGAAATTTAGGAGTTTAATGAAATGACCAGAATGCCCTTCGGGTGTAAAATGACCATTTTGCCCTTGTGTGTGTAAATTACATAATGTGTAGTTTCATACTTAGTAAGAAAATCAAGGAATTCCGTTTTGTGACAAGTTAGGACTTTATTAACCAAAATAAAGTATTTTGACGTATTTACCCTTGTCGGTGGCAAAATTTCATTTTTGCCCTTGTATTATGTTATTTTACAAAAGGCCCCCAGAGTTTGTAAAATTACACTAAGGACCCTAGAGTCGTGAAATTATGTTGGACACCCTTGTACTTAACTTAAAATGACGTTGGCGACCCTTTCTTCCTTTAAATGACATTTTGACCCCAATAGTTTAGTAAATTATGTTTTGACACCTGTATATTGAATTTATTACGTTTAGACCCCTGATTTTCGATTACTTGAATTTCGTGAACTGGTGAATCATATCATTTGATTTTGTGAACCTTAGAATATTGTTATCACTTCACTTCTATTGTTAAATGCACTTTCCGTAAATGTGTTGAATGTTAGAATGGACAACTAGGTTCCCGGGTTGAGTGATCGTGCGTGGATATCACATAGACGATAAGGTTAATGGAAAAGTGAATTGGAATTGATTATTGGGGAGTCACCCCAAGATTTGTTGAATGGCAGTCAGCCGAGTGATGAATTGATTATGGGGAGTCACCCCGAGATTTGTTGAATGGCAGTCAGCCAAGTGGTTTCGTTTTGGAGGAATATTTGGCAGACTGCCAGGATTTCGAAACCCTAGGGTATGACACTCTGTGATTTATTTCATTTGAATTCTGAGGCGTTAAAATGGTGGATGTATTATAGACCGAGTCACGGCTATATACCTACGAGATTGGCGGTTGTCACTTTCGTAGCCCGATTGGTACGGTCGGTCCATTACTGGGAAATTCATCCTTGTGAGGCGGCTGACGGTTGGATTAAGTAACTTATACCTTCCGTCAGGGCTCCTAGTCAGGGCAAGCAAGGGGGGAGTATATCACAGTTTGGTCATATTCCTCAGTGGTTAACCGGGAGGAAAGTTCTCTAGGTTGAGAACTTAGATGAACATGTAAGTTAATGGCTAGTAATGAAAACAGCTACGTGTTTAATTTCAGCTTTACGATTTAATTCCTGTTTATTTCTTTAATTACTGCTTTTCAATCATATATGTTGCACGTGTATGTTAAGCAAGTGTTGGGTGGGTTAGAGTAGTTATTGAGTGATTTATCGCTCACGGTGTTACACTTCTTGTGACCCTGATATAATACTATGATGTTGCTTTGCGACTCGGACATATTATGATAGACTTTGGAGATGAACAGGAGAAGCACTACAGTTTGGAGGTCTATGGAGCTAAGGAGGACACTGCCAGAGTTGACGACCATACCACAGAGTAGAGATAACCCTAGCATAACAAGTAGTGAATAATTGTACTTGGCAAGGAGATTAATGTATTTTTACATGGTGGAATATTATTGTAAAACTTTATTATTTCTTTTAATAAATTTATCGTACCCAAAAATCCGGGTCGTTACAGCTAAACTTTTAGAAGTGTACACCATAAACTTCTTCATTAAATTAAATTAAAGAAATTAAAAGTTAGTTTGCAAGTCCTTACCTTCTGAAAATGGCCTACTTGATTTGTGTAGTCTAAAAGGTGAGCAGCCTTGCCAAAGAAAGTGTGGACACCAGTGGCGATCACCACTGCTTCTATCTCTCCCTGTTTGCAAGTTGAACCCGAATAAACCCCTTCCCCAGGGCCCTTTGTCACGGGAAGGGACTCACCAGTCAGAGCCGACTGCAATGCCGGGAAAAATAAGTATCCAAGTAAGAGAGCTTAACCGTTATTAGATAATGAAATCAACCTACTTCGACTAAGACAACAACAATAATAAAAGCACCTGGTCTACTTTCAATGGATCACCATCAGCAGGAATTATATCCCCAAGTTTGATACTAATTATGTCACCTGGAACAAGAACAGCTGCATCTTTCTCACTCCATTTCCCATCTCGAAGAACCTACGATACTATGTCTTAGATATCCATTGTAACTCATAATTAACTATAGATAATATGGTAAAGAAAGCCAAATAAACATGTGATGGTTATGCTAAAAATCACATTGGATATTTAAAATAACAATTCCACGAAAAGTAGAAAAAAACTTGTCAAATTCTATCCGAATTCTATTACCTTTGCTTTAGGTGCAAGACGAGCCATGAGAGCTGCAGAAGCATTGCCAGCGTTGTTCTCTTCAACAAAACTTATGGTAGAATTGATCAAAAGAAGGATAATGATCCCAATGAAATCTTGCCAATCAGGTGGTTTTCCCTGCCATACACCATGGCAATGTGTAAATTCCTTTAAGCAGAATCCTCAGACAGTTAAAACTGTTAGAACAAAAGAAACACACAGATGCCTTGTTTCGGTTGTCTGATTGTTAAAATTAACGAAGCACACAAGAAACTAAACCATGCATACAAAAATTATCTTACTGGTTCCGAGAAAAATAACCTGCTCATTCATCTAAAATTAGAAGAAATTTAATCTTATGATCCGAACACAACTTGAGATGTCAAAAGTTCTTTTCTAGTTTCTGAGAAACAAGCAACACATGACAAAGAAACAGAGCTTACTCCTCCATTGGCGAGTGCAATGGCCAGAATTGTTGCAGCTTCCATGACCCATGAAAGAGGATTCCATATAAAACTTAAGAACTTCAAAATCTTGCTCTCCTACAAAGTTCAAAATAAAATACATAAGCTATTAGAAAAAAAAAAAAAGTAGAGTTAAATTTCACCTATTTTGTTTTGGGTTGCAAGAGTTAGACACTTAATGGGAAGCAAGTGCAATTTGTGTATATGACCGGACAAGGCATGAAATTTGGTCTTTTCTTCAAGATTTCTAGAAGAGTTAGGTCCCTAATATGACCAACATGAATTTAATACAACTCCAAAGGCGTGTTTGTGAATAAGGTTTTGGTAGGTTGGGCTCAACTTAATACTGCATAACTATTAATTAAACTTGCATTTTTCAAACATTGTCGTGTTTATGGTTGAGTGTTATTAAATGCAACTATATGTGCTTAGTTGTACTCAAGTTTGACTGCCCCCAACGCTTTTTTCTCTTTCCTAAGTCCAATGATGAAACCTCCTAGGTGCTATCAATTCTTGTGTAGCCAGTCCATTCATAAGGGAGTTGTTCTAGCTTTAATTGGGAACCAAAAATCAATCCCACAGATTCACAAGGAAGTTTTTCGGCTCGTTTGCAGCTCTCTAGAGGAGGGATAGAGAGTGTAGAGAGAATAGTTTCGTACCAAATCCACAGCTTCCTTCTTCAGAGCCTCCAGTGTTCCATCATTGGTTTCCATCTCGGCCTCCTTCATTTTTCATGCTATACTACAGAAATTAATTCAAAACAGAGATGACACACACTCATGCAAAACAGAGAACCATAAACACATGCATACAAGGCTTCTTTAAAAGCAACCTCTACTTACACAAACGTTAGCGAAGAAGACGGCGGGAATTGAGGACTAACCGACTATTGTTGTCGAGTTTTATATTGGAGGGGTTTGGGCAGAAGATAACGAAGAAGACAATCCAGAAAGGATCCGGATCATCTCTCGTTGAACATTTCAACTAGACGAGACAGTCATCATCATCAAAATCGTCCATTTTTTTTAACCAGATATCAGGACAGGACCAGTTTTCTCACGCCTTGACTACATCTTACTTTTAATATTCAGCTATCTTTGACCAGACATCGGAAAAATTAATAGTTTGAATTTGCTAGTTAACCCAGATGGGCAAGAGTTGATTAGCAAATTTGATCCATTCGTTTTAGCACAATAGACGCTGTAGATGAACACTGTCTCCAGTCCAAAACTGGGCGTGGTAGCAACACAGATGTCGGGTCGTGGGAATGACATCTCTCTCTCTCTCTCTCTCTCTCTCTCTCTCATGTAGGAAACAACGTCATTTACACTTGAATAATTGTCGTGGAATGGCGAAATATGTATCTCTGCTTGCCACTGAGAAGTGTGTTGCTGGCTCTCGGCTTGTCCATTTGGGATCAAAATTGAAGCAAGGACAAAGATGGGGAGAGAAACCTTTGAAGATGCATCCCCAGTGCTCGCACCATGAACCCGGAACTGATTATTGCCTGTAAATAATTTAACACTAGATAGTATTAACTGTTAGGATTCCAACAACGCACCACACGCAACAGAAGCAGTAAGACAAGAGAAAACACAACACACAATATACGTGGTTCGGCCAAATCCGACCTACATCCACGGGGAGGGGGGTTTCACTATAATCCGGAGGAAATTCGTGATATTGTGTTAAACACTCACACTCTTATCTCACAATAATGAAACCTCACCGTTCTCTCGTGTATCTCTCTCTCCGGGAGAAGCCACAACCGGCTCCCCCTCTCACACTCTCTGCCTCTCTCTCTACATTGTGCTACCACACTACCAAACAAAAGGCTATAATGAGTATTTATAGAGATACAACATAAACCCTAGCTCACTCCCTCTGGGCCTAAGCCCAAATGGCCCACACGGGGTGGAATCCCAACATTAACAACTAAATCAAACAATATCCATCATGAATGCAACTTTTGACAGAATAATAGATCAAAGATAGAGAGATACTTACGACTAGAGTGTGTCGACAAAGAATGAAATCTCAACAAGGATGCATCTATAGGAGATAGGCCCATTGGTTTCCTGCGTCAAGTTATACATTTATATATATCACTGCGAGGATAACTAAAATGATATTCTACTTTACTGAAGGAAGAATCTTCAAATTTTGTTCATAAACATACGATGCCACGGAAATCCAACTAGTGGGCAGTAAATCACAGCTTCTATACATTTTAAGCTCTGGAAACACGGATACCAGATCTGAAACCTATGGGGATCAGAGGGGAAAACACCATAAGTTTCTATGCCTGGACAAAGAAATGAGAGTGAAGTATCATTGTAAGCCCAAAATTTCAAAGAACAGAACTTGCCTTATCAGTGAGATTTTTGCGTTCTAGTGTTAAGTCTTGCTCCAAATATTCAAATAAAAGCATCCCTGGCAATCTGAATGTCTCTGCTTCATCACTGCGTTCCTTCCTGAGAAGTTAAATCCCCGTAGGAGGAAAGATTAATCAGGTTCAAATACTATTGAATGCAAATATCAATGTCTGTTATCCAGAAAATAGAAATCGATGTGGAAAAAAAAACAACAGTAAATGGGACTCCAAGTCACCACTACTATACCTTTCTAGCTTTGCTAATAGACCAATGGCTTCTTTATGAATAAATTGCAGTACCGTAGGACTTTATTTCTCTTCTGGAGTTAGTATCGCCAAGGAAATTCAAATTGGTTTAAGCAAAACAACTTCATAAACTCAGTTTTATGTTAAGAGCATGCAATATTACTTATTCACAGACAAATGCAGATGCTATTAATCTATTATAAAAGGGTCTTCCTTCGACAAGGGCATGGTATAGGAGTCAATCATGGAAATATGACACAAACTAATTCTTTAATGCAAAGAGGACAAATCACCTACACATTCCAAAAATGTCATCACGAGCCCTTGAAAGTGCCTAAACCCCCCAAACCCTATGAAAGTGCCTAAACCCCCAAACCTAATGAAAGTGCCTAAACCTAAACCCTAGGGTACCCTATGAAAGTGCCTAAAACCCTAGGGTATCCTATGAAAATGCCTAAACCACTAAAATCCTATAATTGGAAAGTGCAACCTAAACCTGAACCCTAGGGTACCATATGAAAGTGCCTAAACCACTAAAACCCTATAACTGGAAAGTGCACCCCCTAAGTGCCTAAATCCACTATACCCTACCCCAAAGAGCCCCCCTGAAATTGAACTCCAAAATTGAAGAGAGAAATTAATTGTCCCACGCCAACAATTAATGACACATGAGAGAGAGAGAGAGAATGACGGGATGGGAACACCCACCTTTCACTTTCAATAAACAGTAAAAGTAAATTTTCCACATGGGAACAACACCCAACTTTCGCCTTTGTCCGCAGAAGATTCCTCCACATGGTGCGCGTGAGTAGTGGGGGTTCATTAAGGGTATTTTTGTCTAATATTGTCCTTGAACCCTCAAAAATTTCATATCAATGTATTGGAGGCCTTAAAATAAGTAAAGATGGACTAAACACCCTTTAAAGCTCCAAATTTGTCCTTTTATACAATTGTCAACATCATAGCCACTTTGGGCACATGAAACTTGTTTCGAGCAAGAACTGGAGACAGCAAACTTGTTTTGAGCAAGAAGGTTTTTCAACTCTTCACTAGCAAGGGAATAAAACCTTGAATTTTGTCAAAGGTAGAAAGGTATAGTAGAAGTCCCATATACATGTCACTTGGTGTTAGCATGAGAATAAAACCCTGAATTGTTTAAAGAATCAAAATTCATTTTATTTGGACATGAGAACAAAATTCATGATTGAAAGTATCATGATTGGGTTTTATTCTCTTACCCAATCATGAGTTTACTTTCAATCATGGATAAAATAAACTCGTCTTAAGCAAGAGAATAAAACCCTGAATTTTGAACAATCGGAACAATAGCTTAGGCTTGTAATTAACTTTTTCATTAAAAGCAACCTCCGTAAGGTAAAAAGAGTAGGGTTACGAAGTGGCGGAAAAAATTCCCCAATCATTCTTTCAGGTCCTACTTGAATTCCATTATTCCTGCAGAGCTTAATCTCGCAACTAAATCCCCAATTCAATTATTCTTGCAGTGATTTACTTAGTACACATCACATTTCCAAAAAAAATTCCAAAAAGATTCTCTCCCTATCTCTCATCTCTCCAATCATTAATCACATTTCTCTCTATACTCATACCCCTCTCTCCAATCATTATTCTCATTTCTCTCTATCTCTCTCCAATTATTACACCTCTCTCTAATTATTACTTTTTCCAAAAACTCATCCAAACACTATCTCAAAAAATTCTTCTCAAAACTCTCAAACAAACACAGCAAATATATGTTTTTCCATAGGCCCTTGTTTTGTAGACGTGTACCCCAGCTAATTTGATAAAATTCCAAAAGAAACCAAACCAAACTGAGCCTAAAGTCCCAATCATGCTGGGTCGGCTACAAGAAGATCATTTTATCCATTGAATTTTGTCAAAGGCATCGTGTTAGCCTGTTAGGTGATATCTAACAAAACCTTAATACTTTCAAACTCTAACAAAAACCTTAAAGTTTACTTTTTAAAGTTTTTGGGTCTACCTTTCCCCTTAATGCTACCCTTTGTCATAACCATATCACTCCTCTTAACTACCACAGCTACTCATGTACAATATACATGTTAAAACTACCTTAATCTATTCTCTCACATGTTCTCTTCTACAGGTACCATCCCTAACATCCCGTGAAGGTTTTCATTTTTAGCTCTCTCGCGTAAAGTCTTACCATACATCCATCTCAACATTCTCATTTCAGCTACTCTCATCTTAATCACACATTATTCCTAAGTAGCCAAACCTTGCCGTACATCCATCTCAACATTCTCATTTCATCATCTTACTCACACGTTATTCCGAAGTAGCCAAACAGTTCGTACCATATAAACTGGCCGGTAATTGGATAAACGGGCCAATTCACAATAACAAGTGAAAGCAAAGTGTTCTAGCTAACATTTTAACAAACCAAGCCAAACCAAACAAAACCGAGCCTTATGTTCAATTCAATTGAGGTTTGCTACATGAATTCTTTTTTTCCCATCGAAGCTCTCAAGAGCTACTTCAACTCTTAGACTTAATAGACCTATATCTTTGTGCACTACATCATCCAATGTCAATTTGGGTGTTCCACCCACCGTAGAGTAATAACTCAAAACTATCTTGTCAACTCTCTTAACTATTGCATCTACTGATCTATGATAGATCTGTCCAAACCACTTTTGTCTAATTTTCTCTCTACCTCTCCTCTGGAGGTGCTACACCTGCCATCCCACTTGGTTTCATTTTTATTGTCTCTTCTAGTCTTACCACATACCCATCTCAACATTCTCATTCCAGCTATACCCATCTTACTCATTTGTTGTTTCTTGATAGGCCAGCATTCCGTCCCATAAAGCATTGCTCGTCCTATGACAGTTCTATAGAATTTCCCTTTCAATTTTGTGGGTATCCTTTTGTCACAAAGTACACCGGTAGCGCTTCTCCACTTGAGCCACCTCACTTGGATCCTAGAATCACCTCATTTGCAATCTCTCCACATGCAAGGCTCAAACTATGTTTAAAAGTAAATTCCCGAAGATAACTTCAAAAAGAATAAGGCTTCTGAAGTATATAAACCAAAGAGTTCCTCGCTTTATCCTGCAGTAGCATATTTAAAAAGCATTCTAACAAGGAGTATGTGATACACACCCAAAATAATTGTGAAAATATATTTTCCTCACCCCAAATATGGATAACTAATACAAAAAATATGTGTAACGTGTAACCAACCAAAAACTACTTTGCCATTTTGCGTTTTACCATTCAATGTTATTCATACCTTCACCAAACAAAGTGAGTACTTGAGTCCATAAAGTTATGTAGCTAATGAGTCGAAAACTATGTATTACCATTCTCCAAAATAATTCGCAATAGACTTTCAAGGTATACTTGTACAACTAACCAGAAAAATGCCTAACATAGATCAAAAAAATTGTGTAACATACACTACAAAATTTTGTAGCATTTCTACGGTATACATGGTAGTACCATAACTTTCTCCTTCTAACAATAGCTTAGGGAAAGTACAAGTGAAAGTGTGGTAAAACATGTAACAAGTCTATCATGAATCTAAATTTTTGTTATTACATAGTGGGTGAGTGCTTGTGAACATGAACGTCCGTTAAATTAATACAATTATACAACTTAGACTAATTACCACAAAAGTAATGATATGTAATGCAGCTCACCTGAATGTTGAAGAGAACTTCCATGAGTCCACATACAACTGTATACCTGACAAATATGGAATGAACTCCTCTCAGAATGCAGATCCTTTCCCTTTAAACAGGAGAGGCACACCCACTCCGTGTACACTCCACTCCCTAAAAGACTCCCATAGATCCCCAAGGCAATAGTGGGTCAAATCAGATTCATAATCTCTCCAATCCCTCACCTTCGCCTGTAACGGATAAATTCCATTAACAAATAACTGGTGAATGGTAATGGATAACCAAACAAAGAATAAGGAGACCAAAACATCTGCCAAAAAATACATGGAAGTCGATAAAATAAAACCTTAAATTTTACCTTGAGTACCAATTTGGATTTCCGAGACTCAAGACTAGCGTAAACAAAGTGAAATATTCTAGTTAACGGAATACACTGCCTTCTTGGATTCTAGACAACGATATAATTTCGGTCCATTTTTTCTTTTATGGATGTCCAATATCATTTGTCCATTTGATTAGTCGAGGACAATATGGTGACATATTTCATTTTTGCCTTTCCTCATAATCAAATTTCAAAAGTGAAACAAAAAATTGCATTTGATTTCACTTTACCACCGTATAGCTAAATGGTAACTTTGGAAATCCATATATTTTGCAAAGGAATGGGATCAAAGTTTTGGGACGAAGGAGTAAAATTTTCAAAAATTAACTTCCTTTTCTTGTCTACCACAAACCCAAGAAGTGCAAGGTCAGAACATATACACTAGTATCTATGTTGTTGGAACAAAATTTCCAATGAGGGTGTCAAATATTACAGACGTGGAGATGCACATTACTATTCAGAACAGTTTGTTTTAAACCAAAGGCAAACATATTTACATCAAAACTAGGGGTGGCTTCGCGTCGTGTCATCTCGTGCTCGTGTCAAAATTTTCTCAACCCTAACCCCACATGTTTATTTTTTGGCAGCAGGACATCATGAGGAATATGAGGTCAAACAGTACCAAACAAATTGATTTCAGTAGTCTTTTGGCCAAAAATATTGAGAACGTGTTAAAGTTTTGCAGTAATTAAATTATCGAAAGATGGTCAACTAATGAACCAAGGGGAACATTCATCAGTATTCGTACAAGTAGGATGAAGAGTAAAATGGATTTCGTATATTGCATTGAACCTCACATGTCAGTTCATGTTTCTAAGCAACGCAGGAATGACAACTCATCACACATGCCAAACGTTGGACGCCAGCGTTTGGTTTCCGAGAAAAAGCTTTCCCATCCAGCCATTCTAGTTGGAAGATCCCGTAAACGTTCCTCTTCAAACGACAACTGACTGTGATCACGAATTGGGGAAGGATTATGCGAAAAAAAAGCTTTCCCATCCAGCCATTCTAGTTGGAAGATCCCGTAAATGTTCTTCTTCAGACGACAACCGACTGTGATCACAAATTGGGGGAGGATTATGGGAATAAAACCTTTCCAATCCAGCCATTCCAGTTGGAAGATCGGTCAAATTCAGATGCAGATTGTTGGACTAATTTCTCGAAGGGTTTTTTAAGGTTAAGGAGGTCTTGAGACTCCTATAATCAACGCAATTCCAGCGCATTGATGGTTCTGGTTAGGGAAAATTTCAAAATACCCTCCAACTTTGACCTGAATGTCTCATAAACCCTCAAACTTGGCTTCCATTATTCAATTGACCCCCTATCGTCCCAATCTCTCAACTGACTAACGAACTTCGATAATGCACAGGCACAACAGTCAATGGGGCCCAAAATTGGAACTTTTATTTAGGTCTTGCTATTGAAGCGCCAAAAAAAAAATACTCCGTGCACTTTTTACCCTTTTCATCAAGGGGAAATGATGTACCAGAACTGATAAAAAAAAAATGTACCAAAGGAGGAAGGGTTAAAATAATACACTTTGATGGCACACTTATTGGCAATAGCAGCTAGCCATGGCAAGAAAAAAAAAATATTTCCACATAAACGGCACCACAATTGACATGGACAACATTACCCCTCAGGGTGTAAACTGTAATTACAACCTCCCTTTTCCCTCTCTCTCTCTCTCAAAAGTTGTCCCCTTACTTCCTTCCCAGCGATGGACGGACAACAACCACGCCTCCTTTGTGGCGGCATCGATGAAGTGCAGAGAACAACGAAGTGTAGAAAACGAGTCTAATAGCAGTATGTTGTCTTAATCCCAATTTTCCATTGCGGAACTTTGTAATTTACCATTTCCAGTTCAAACCCATTGGGACTTTAGAACACTCCAAAGAGACGACAACATGAGTACAATGCTTTTGTTTGGGAGTGCAACACATTTACATGCAAGAGACAATTGAAATGGACCCAGGGTGCAATGGTGAGAATCTAGATAATTATGGTGCTAGTTTGGGAAAACAAAGAGCAACTCGTGTTATTACAAAGTGCAACAATTTTTCATATAAAGAGCAAGCGTTATTGATCCGCAAATCAAATTGTAACCATTATATTGCTTGTTTGGAAAAATAGAGAGCAACTCATGTTATTGCAAGGTTTGCTAATTTGCATAGTCTTCCCAAATCTCAAGATGGATTGGATCAAATGAGTGCAATGCATTTTTTGTTTTTTTTTTCCCCTTTTTTTGTGAGTGCAACACAATTATATTTTTTCACCTACTCGAACCAGAATAGACATCAAAGTGCTCAGCTCGACCCTTAAGTCTGTAGTGGTATTTTTACTTAAAAAAAGAGATGATTTTTGGAGGTTAATCAATTGGCCCGATGCTTTTCGATAATTTTGAAGAATAGAATCAACAACCTGCAACTCTCGTCGATTAGCTTTGCAAAAAACAATCGTATTGTCAGCAAAACGAAGATGACTGATAGAAGGGCTACCTCGACAGATTCTAATTCCATGAATGGCTCTTCTTTCCTCCGCCTTTCGGAGCATCGCTGAAAAACCCTCTGCGCAGAATAGAAAGAGATATGAAGAAAGGGGATCTCCTTGACGAAGCCCCCGCAAAGGCTTCTAAGACTCATTTTGTTACATATTAGCTTTATTTCAACATATTTTTCTTTGAGTTTACGTTTCCCTCAAACATAGTGACTTTTATTTTAAAACATCCTAGCAAAGACCTCAATATTTTTTTAATAACCCTAAAAGGAGGAATAGGCTCACCGAGGGTTTCACAACTATTGACAATAGAGATCAATTTAGAGTAGAATTCATTAATAGTCTCATTCTCTTGCATTCTAGTTATTTCGAATTGAGTAGTGAGTCTTTGTAACTTAATTTGTTTAAGAGCGCCTGTTCCTTCATGACAAGTCATTAAAATGTCCAACCTTCTTTAGCGATTTTACAATTAGCTATCTTATGGTGTTCATTAATATCAACATAACTAAATAATACTCCCTCCGTTCCTATTTAAGTGTGTTACCTCGTAAATCCAACTCATTAAAGAAACATCATCATTACATCTTTCACATCAACTTTTACCTCTACTTTACTCTTTTACATCAACTTTATCTTTACTTTCCAAATTTATCCTCTACGTTTACCCATTAACTCTTTATCCACTAACTTTTCAAAAGGGCAAAATGATAATTGTACCAACTTTTACGTATTAACTTTTCAAAACACACACTTATTAAGGAATGGCCCAAATGGGAAATCTAAACACTAAAAAAGGGATGGAGGGAGTATGTCTAGAGCACGATTATTGGCATCTAGTGTTGCTTTTTCTGTGACAGATAGTTCAGAAGTAAGTTTAGGGACCTGTATCTCCTCTACATTTTTCATGGGATAATTATATCCTATAACACGAGAATTCCAAATTTTCTCATCTGCAGATCTCATAACAGCTTTTATTCTAGATTTCCAATAATCAAAATTTTCACTATCCAAAATCGGTAGATGACTAGATAAATGATACATGTGTTGTTTTCGTGTGCGTCTTGACTAGGGACTGACTCTAGGAATAAACCCTAATATAACGAGTGAACCGCCCTGATACCAAATGAAATTTCTATTTAGCGATACAAATAATCAAGTAAGCTAACAAAAAGGAATCGAAAAGCAACAAACAGTGAACACAAGGACATATGTGGAAAACCCCTTAAAAAGGGTAAAGACCATAGGGGGAAACCAACGCACTAAAAATTATCATTGTGCAGTTACAAAACAATCTTAATCAACATAATCTTGAATCCTCGTCGACTAACCAAAGACTGTTTTGCTGAATCCACGTATAGCAAATGGTTGATTGCTGCTGTCTTGAATCCTTAAGTCCTCCAAAATACTTCAAGAATCCACCGGAAGAACAATCCAAGTAGTATAATTAAAGATGTTACAGAACTCTTGGAATAATATTGATGGTTTAATGATCAATGCATCATGTAGATTTTCTAAGAGAGAGAACTCAACATTCTATTAGTATTTCTGAGGTAAAGAACACGACAAGAGGAGCTGCTGTATATTATTCGGTGCACTGCAAAGCCACAAACAGCCGTATCAATATAAAGGAGCAAGTTGCTGTAGCAAGTGGCTGGAAATCCTTTGCTGCCTTAGTCAACCCCTTGATTTATTGATTCCCATATGGAGAGGATATATTCACGAAATCTCTTGAAAATCTTGATTTCATTGCCTAACAATCTCTATCTTTCAATTTACAGGAGATTTGATTTCCTCCGCATCCTAAACAGACGCTCTCAAAATATGAGAAAAATAAATTACGATATCGATGCGGTGCTCGCGCCCTGCATCCCGTACCTGACCCGGCTCGGCAACCCGTCGCGTCCGTGCTGTGACGGAATGCAAAGGATAAAGAGCATGGTACCGACCAAGCCAGACAGGCAAATGGCATGCAACTGCGTCAAGGAAACCGCGGGTCGGTACCAGACCATTACGGACGACGCGGCGGCTGCACTCCCGGGGAAATGGGGGGTTTCCTTTGGTGTCCCTATCTCCCGCAACACCGACTGCAGCAGGTAATTTAAGTCGAAGGTGCACGTAAGTTGATCAAGATGTCATAAACAAAAATGAAATATCTATCAAAGCTAGCTTTCTTGTCCACTCATATACAGATATACTCATGCTCTAGTTTCTCTACTTAAAAAGTATTTATTTCTTTGATTTGACCAATAATGCATGAATATAAACTTTAACATATACGTAAACCATGCTACTATAATCATGTCATACTCTTTGTGTGGAGAGGAATTTGGGTGCCGGGAGAGGTGACATAGTGTCAAGCGCGCATCTCAGCCCAAATTTCTCCCAATTCCTCCCCTCTCTCTGTCTCCTATTTCTCTCTCTTATTTATCTCTTGAAAATCTAGACCATTTAAAACACTTTTAGACACCCAGAATACACTCTACGCACCACGTCACCCCTACAAGCTCGGCACTCAAATTCTTCTCCTTTATGAGATGATGATATTTTCGAAGTATAGTCGTATAAAATTATAGTTGAGCACCAAATATGTAGTTTTCATGGATAAATATTTTAATTCGATATTTATATTTGGTCAAATAATCGGGCAGTAAATATGTTTACAAATGTAGGAAACTATGGATTTGGATATTTGGCTGACTTTTTTTTTTTCTTCTTTTTCGCAGGGTTTAAGGTGGATATCAAAAGAGTGGAAAATAAATTAGGGAGCTTTGGTTATAACTTATAGCCATCTCCTTAGAGAGTATATATATATATAAAGTTTATGGTGGAAAATAAATTGTATACTATGCTTGTCTTTATGAGTACAAATCTCACACCTTCTTTTTCGCGATACTAAAGTAAAAGACAAAAATGCGGTCGATTTCTATCACTCCCAAAAATTCCATGGTTAAGAGAGTGGTGACAACAAAGTTATTAATCTTGTACCGGCGAGCATCCTATTTTTCTTACTGGGACGGTACATTCTTGTACTCGTGGGTACCATTTCGGATTGATCACAACAAACTATGGTGTAATTCTCAAAAAATATGCAATTCAACACCCAAAAAAAAAATTGACATAAAAAATAAAGCATCATAATATCGTAACTTTGCAGAGACAAAGCGCATATATCCAAAATGCAACCATTTCAGTACTTCATATCCCAAAAATAAAATAAAATAACAACCATTCCAGCATCCAAAACAAGTTCTCAACCAGTTTAACATGATAAAGCATACCAAAAGACTAGCATCCCAAAACAAACAAAAAAAAAAACGATTTAACATTTAAAAAGAAGGAAATTGCGCTGGCCAATATCCCAAAATATTTTGGGATCTTTTGGAACACACGATATTGGGCAATATTCGAGCGAGCGGAATATGAGGTATAGTACCCGTTTTTTCTTCTGGGGACGAGATCAATAACTTTGGTGACAACATTTTACCCCTCACCAATCAAATTAAAAAAACAAAGAAAATTGCAAAAAGGTATAGACTTGGTTCAACCATAAGCCTTGAGTTGAGCAAGTAAATCGAAAAAGAGAGAAAATTATCAACACTCGGATTTGTGAGGCTATAGAGAGCCAGTAAATCAAACCAAATCAAACTAAGCCTTATGTTTCAAAGAGAGAGAATACTAAAATTAATCCAAATCTACAAATGTTACATGACTGAAACACTTTCTATATGGATCAACCAGCTAGCATACAAATTAAGTCTCACCTAAGTAAAAAGTAAGGGTCAAAACCATCCCAGCTCGACCCATCTCCTATGCATTTTTCTATCAAATTTCTAGAAGAGGTGTCAACCATTTTCTCATGTAACTTAACTACTAACAAATACAGGTTCAAAATCAAAGGGTTTCTAAGAAATGGATTAATAAATTCTCCAAGTCCAACAACATCAGCATGTAGAGACTTACCATTTTAAAGCAGATTCCCGGCAAAAATGCTTTGATTGGACAAGGCATAGAATCCCAGCAAATTAGCGTATAGTGGTAAAAACGCATCCTTATGATTACCCAAACTCCCGATCCAATCAACGCCTCCCTGTTTATCAACATAATTCTTGGCAAATGTTATCAACTGATCGTAAAATCTCCTCCTCCATATGAATAAGAAATTCCTTGCTCCAAATTTGTCGGAAAAATCAACTGCCATTGATTTTGAAATCGAAGCTTTCTCCAAATGAGAACAACAAACTTGACAGATCAACAACTTTTCTTCGTGGTGATTATCAATCTCCTTGTCAAAAACACGTCTCACAAGATCTCCTGTGGATATGACACAGCTTGCTGCATCTAAAACCCACTGGGAAAGATAATTGAAGTACTCGAGCCAATTACCAAAGATTGAAGATAGATGCTCAAAACTCAGCTCAATCACTTTCTCCACTTGTGCGTTTTCCCCGAAATATTGGAACCAAAGCACTTACGCACATCTACTGACAAGCTTCTTCCGAGCTCGACATCCTCATCCTCTAGAAGCTTGATGCATGTGAACCATATGGCAAGTATTTCATGTGCATATATATTACTTGACTCCTTCTAGCTCAAAGCGGTAGATGGATTTTGAGATGCGATTTGACCATTAATGACCAAAGAGCCAATAAACTCACCTTTTTCAAAGAAACCGGAAGCCCCAAGAGATTCTGCTCATTTTGCTTTTTCGCATGTTTGCGGGCTCGGATGAGGCACTTTGTTGTTCAATTAGGGTGACATAATAAGCAAAGGGAATCATACATGTGGGCGATCTCCCGGATAAGTCGGACTTACTTGATTCGGCCGTTCTCTTCAATTCTCCTTTTGAAATAAAGGAGATTGTAAAAATAAATCGCAATACGCTTCACACATATTCCCATACAAAACGGACTAGTGTCTCACGAGTCTTCGCGATGCCTTTAAGCTTCGTATAAAGAAACCAAATTTTCCAAAAGCGTAACGAATCACAATCCATATCACCCACATAGGCGGTTTCCGCTGACTTTGTTTGCTTCCTTTTTCCTTAAATTGCAGCAAGTTCCAGGCAAAAATAATTCTTAGAATGTAGTACATACATTTGTGGTTCTTCTCCGCCGCTAAGCGCTTCAACAATAATTCCTGAAGGTTAGTATTGATCCAGCGTGCAATGCTTATCTTAATCTCAGATAGACCACTAGCCTCCTTACTAGATTCCATTGCTTCGGAAATAGTAGAAGCCAACTTCAATGTTGCAATTCGAACTTCATATGATTCATCGACGGAGAAAGTACAAATGTCACGGGAAATCGAAAGAGGCATTCTCCATGTCGGGAATCACTTCCAAGTCTTAAAAGCGGGAGGGAGCGAATTTGTCTTTGTGTCGGGAAATCATCTTGATTACTTCTTTAGATGTTTGGCAAACACAATTGAAGTAGAAATTCTTTGCTTGTTTGCGAAGTTCCACAACACTTGGATCATAATATGATAGTTGAGTAGCTTCTACATTCAAGCATTCTGAAGATAACTCCCAGACTAGATTCCAAACGGAACTAATATTTTCACTTATGGGGCATGTTTTCACGACACTGAGCGCGTTATCTAGCACCTTTAAGAAAGCACAGTTGATGGTGGGGCAAGGGCACAATTTGGGTTTTCCAACCCAAGAACGTGGAACAAGGACACGGATCAAGTCCCCGATAAGTTGATCTCTCTTAGCAAAATCGGTGAGATTCTTACAATTGGTTTCGGAAGAGAGCTCAACCGCAAAGAGGGTTCCATGAATTGAATTAAAAGCGAAACATTGGGCTTTTGGTCATTCATGTTAACTGGGGCGAAATCACTTGGTTCTCTCTACAAGGCAATTCGAGGAGGCAATATCAAGAAGGACGACCGGAAGTTTCTCATTAGAAACCGGTCACATTAAAGCTCTTGATGCAAGAACGCGAACTTCGAAGATTGCTTTGGATAGAGCATTTTCTCGATATATGGCATGAATAGAAAAGGGTCGGGGTGTCTCCGGCTTCACTAGCAATTGTTGAAGGCTTGAGCCGTGATAAAAGAATCAAAGCATGGGGCACAAGCTTGGGTGCACTACTTTTGCGAGGTTGGATTACGGATGTTGGGGAGGCGTATCATTAAGCAACTTCGGTCGCAACTCTCGGTTCATTCAATAAGAAAGGATGCATTGATGGATACCTTGAGACGAAAAGGCCCAACCAATTCTTAATTAAAAGTGCGGGGAAAATAAAAGGAAGCATCATTTCTCAATAGAATAAGCTTGAACACATGATGCATGAAAAGTCAAAATCAGGAATCAAAGTTAACATCTTAGACCAATTTACAAGGAAGCAACATTCAAACTCAATGGAAGGGAACTACCACCATCACCAGGCCATTGAGTACACAATGCAACTTTCTTTCCGTTTCTTCCTTTCAATTTGAGAAAATTTTAACCCGAGAAAGTGTTTGCACTGCCGATCTGTTCTTGCAAAAAAACGAAAATAGTCCTCAATCCTCATGAGTTGCAAGCATTACTAATACTAAAATAGTTGCTTTTGTCATTTAAAACCAATAGTGATCTCGGGGAAGAAATTATGAGTTCTTGATAAAGAGAACTCCCACCTTATTTATTTTTAAGGAAATTCCCAATGGCGCTACTTTTCAAACAAGATTGTCATTGAGTCCTATTAAATTTCCATGTAGACAACCAAGACTATGGTTGATAACTTGTTCCATCGATTTAAGTCTACACAGCGGTATGTTTAATGCAATTTTTTCTCCTTATGGAAATATGAATTACATTGTTAAGAAGAATTTTAATTCACTTAAATCATATCGATACGATTTAGCAAAAAAGTAAAATCATTTCAATGCATTCACAAAAATTAAAAACTTCTTCGACTAACTGGAGTCTGAACAATAAAATCTGAATAGCTATCCATAAGATTTACATTTTCTACTTTTGCTGAGTAAGATTTATCATTTTCTAATGTCTCACCTTTGAATGCTATGTGAATTTGCTATGGTATCATTCCCATAGCTCTTAGGATGGAATATTAATCATTTTACCACGGTCGTTGTCAAGCATGTAAATATGAATGTTATCCATGGTATAAATCGAAAAGTCACATGTGACGATTATGTCAAAGTTCTTTTGATAAATTTGTTAATGATTAACCAAACCGAGCCTTATGTCCCAATCTATTGGGGTTGGCTACATGAATACTTTTCCTTGTTCACTTAGACCTAGTAGACTCAAATCTTTGCACACTACCGCATCTAATGTCAATTTGGGTATTCCCCTCCCCGAATCGTTGCTACGCAAAGCTATCCTATCCATTTCTCTTAATTCTTTATCAAGCATTTGGTCTCGACAATAGGCGTGCTCAAATCACCTTTAGTTTTTCCAAAAGATTTTAGCACCCAGGTGCTAAAATCATGATATTTCAAATCAAAAAATCAAGTGGTTCCATGTATCGTTTTTTGATTTTTTTTTGCACCAAATTAAAGTACTCGAGGTGTACTTTAATTTGGTGCGAAAAAAATCGAAAAACGATACACGGAACCACTTCATTTTTTGATTTGAAAGATTATGATTTTAGCACCTGGGTGCTAAAATCTTTTGAAAAACTGGGCCTTAGTCTATTTTCCCTCAACTTCTCCCCTATAGGTACTACATCTAACATCTCGCGAACTGTTTCATTTCTAATCATATCTCGTCTAGTCTCACCACACATCCACCTCAACATTCTCATTTCTGCTACACTTATCTTGTTTACATGCTATTTCTTAATAGGCCAGCATTCTATCCTGTAAAGAATCGCCGGTCTTATGGCAGTTCTGTAGGATTTTTCCTTCAATTTTGTGGGTTCCCTCTTATATCACATAGTACACCAGTTGAGCTTCTCCACTTGAGTCACCCCACTTGGATCGTATGGGGTCACATCATCTGCAATCGCTCCATCTTGCCTAATAATAAAGCCTAAATACCTAAAATGGTCACTCTTGGGTATCTCCTAGTCTTGAATCATCACTCTTTCTTCGTACACACTTCTGGTAACACTAAACTTGCAAACCATATACTCAATTTTACTCTTACTTATCCGAAAGCCCTTAGACTCCAATGATTCCCGCCAAATTTCTAATTTAGTATTAACACCACTAGGAGTTTCATCTACAAGGACAATATCATGCAAAAAAAAGATATACCATGTAATATCCTCTTGAATCTATCTAGTCAATTCATCCATAACTAAGGCGAAAAGGTACGGGCTCAAGGCACCTTGGTGCAATCCTACTGTGATGATATTCACTCGTTCCCCGATCTAATGGCAGTGACGGCACCTTCATACATGTCTCTAACCACATCGATATACCCTTTGGTCACTCCCTTTCTCGCCAAAACCCACCATATAATGTCGCTAGGCACCCTATCATAAGCCTTTTCTAGGTCTATGAAAACTATATGGAGATCTTTCTTCGTTGACCTATGTTTTTCTACCAATCTTCTTAGTAGGTATATAGCTTCCATGGTCGATCTCCCAGGCATGAACCTAAAATGTTTCTCCAACACCATAGTCACCATCCTCAATTGATGCTCAATAACACTTTCCCACAACTTCATCGTATGACTCATCAACATAATACCTCTATAGTTGTTGCAACATTGAATATCTCATTTATTCTTGTAGATAGGTACTAAGGTACTCCTCCACATTCATCAAGCATCCTCCTATATAAAATAATCTTGTTGAACAACTTTGTCAACCAAGTCACCCCCAAGCCATCTAGGCTTTTCCGCACTTCAATAAGGATACCATCTGGTCCTAAGGCCCTACCCGGTTTCATCATCTTCAAAGCCTTGAACTCTTCGGACTTTTGTATCCTCCGATAAAACTCGTATTCTATTTTCCTGCAAGGAACATCAACTTCCTCCTCACCAAATCCCCATTCATGTTTCTCATTTAACAATTTCTCAAAATGTCTTCCATCTATCCTTGATCTCCTCATCTTTCACCAACACCACTGAATCACTACCTTTTATACACTTAACTTGAGAGAAGTCTCTAGCTTTCATTTCTCTCAGCTAAGCGAGTTTATAGATATTCTTTTCTCCATCTTTACTATCGAGTCTAGCGTAGAAATCCTCATAGGCTCTTAACTTAGCCTCCCTAACGGCTTTCTTAGCTTCCTTGTTAGGCTGCTTGTAACTTTGAAAATTTTCCACATCCCAATCCTTTTGCACTTTTTAAAACATTCCTTCTTGGCTTTTACCGTTGTTTAAACCTCGTCATTCCACCACTATGTCTCCTTAGAAATTGGACCTTCTCCTTTTGCACTTTTTAAAACATTCCTTCTTGGCTTTTGCCGTTGTTTAAACCTTGTCATTCCAGTACTATGTCTCCTTAGAAATTGGATCTTCTCCTTTGACTCCCCAAAAACTTCTTTCGATATTCTTCTAATACCATTAGTCATTGTCTTCCACATACTATCACTATCCCCTTCTATCCCCACTCCCCATTTCTTGGGACATCCATTCCTTGAACCCCTCTAGTTTCTCCCCTTTTAGGAACTACCATTTAGCTTTGTGGGCTTCTAGTTTCCTTTGTCGTGTTTATTATTCCCCTTGAGACCAATATCTAACAACAAAACTCTATGTTGTGCCACTAGACACTCTCAAGGAATGACCTTGCAATCCTTACATAACAAGCGATCTACATCACTAGCAAGAAAGTAGTTGATTTGGCTTCTATTGCTCTACTCTTAAAGGTAATCAAACGTTCTTCATGCTTCCTATAGAAAGTATTCCCAACTATAAGGTCAAAAGCTCTGCTTGAAATCCAAAATCCTCTACCACCTTCATTTAGGTCTCCAAATCCAAATTCACCATGTACCTTCTCATAACCTTGCTTACACGACTCCCACATGACCCTTTGAAATAAGCCCTCTTATAAATAGCTTCTCCTAAAAGGTATCAATTGAACCATGTCATCCATCCGCTCCCAAAATTTCTCTTTAGTAAGATCATCCAAGCCTACTTGCGGTGGCGTAAGCACTAATAATATTAATTATGCTCTATCCAATTACAAGCTTAACTAAAATAATCCGATCTCCTTTCCTCGTGACTCTGACTATAGAATCCTTAAGGTGCTTATCTACTATGATGCCTACCCCATTTCTATATCTATCCTCACCCATATAACAAAGATTACACCTTGTATCCTCTATCTCTCTAGCCTTCTCCCTACCCACTTGGTCTCACTAAAGGCAAGCAATACTAATCCTCCTCATAATCATGGTATCAATTAGCTCCCTAGTCTTACCCGTTTAAAACCCTTTATTCCAAGTTGCTAAGCAGATCATATAGTCCTAGGCTAGCTTCTTTACCCGCATTTGTCCAGGCACGCACAGGAACCCTTACTTATCACCACACCCAAGCGCCGGTGTGGCACCCCTTGCTCATTTTTCGAAGGTCATTTTGTTTGATAATTGGATTCATTTTTAATTTTATAAAACCAAATGTAATGTTAACTAGACTAAAATTGTTGCAAAAACTAACTAATAATTTTTTGAAGGGGTAAAATTCAAACAAAACACATCATTAAAGAGACTTGAGTATATTGGAACAATTTATCAAAAATAGGACTTAAATTTGCTGATGCATCATATTGAGTATATTGGAGCAAATGCGTCATAATGACATTTGCTGATGCTTGATACCAATCTTGAGAGGGGAAAATGATGCTTATTGGGAATTATTCCTCTTCCTTTTTTTTCTTTTATCCTACAGCAAGCCAATTCACAATAGTAACACATACAAATAGCAGTATTTTGCTAATTATTGAAATCATCACAGATTGTGTTAGACTGTTTCACTTACACTAGACATAAAAAGAAACATTTTAGTCATTCCATATCCTTAAACATCATACGTCCAAAGAAAAGTAAGAACGACAATCATAGAATCAGGCAATCCTTTAAAACTTCACCAGTTAGTTTCAGGAAGCTCATGGATATGATTCATGATGTGATAAGCTACCTAAAATTTTGTCAGAAATTGCAAGGGGAAAAGATAAGGAAGCACACCTGTGAAAAAACTCAAGTCCAGTTAATGCACGCTGTGCAGATTCTCGTTTCTGTACATTAAGAAATCCAATCATGCGACGAACCAAAGCAGTGTATGCGAGGCAGGCACTGTTACGGACCTCCCAATAGGAAGAAGAGAAAGAACATATGGAGATTATTAATGCCTCAGCAGAAAAGCCAGATGTATCGGTTGCTAGATTGGTATCATTGAAAGCAGCTCTGAGAACATTAAATGCATGCACAGTAGGTACGACACCCTCATCGCGAATCTTTGAGGTACTTCCGTTAACATCCATCTCAGGAGACAGTGAACAAACTGTTGGTTGGTTTGACTTAATAGGCAAACTATTACTTGAGTCACTGTTTGGGGTGTTTACATCAGTTGGATCCAGCAACGACCCCTTGGCTAAATCTATCAGCCACCACAGTGCCCTTGGGAGGAGCCTCTTTGGTGTACCTTCTGGCTCTGAAAGAAAAAGAGCAGTGAATGCTGCTGGAATACCTGCACTTCTCCTCAATAAATCATCTACAGTTTGTTCCTTGGCCACAGTTCTTTCCATAAGTTGTTCCATCCAAGATTCCGTCAACTTACAAAGTCTGACAAAAACAAGACGAAATTATAACTGGACTTAGATAAACAATGTGCTTATATTACTCTGCATACAGGTTTATTGTGACTGACTGCGACAAGCTAAATTTACTAGTACAAATTAGGAAATCATTTCTAGTTGCTACAAGTGCAGTACAAGGTAAAAGGAAATGTCTTTGTCTAGAAACAAATTTTAGAGAGTTTCAACTACTTTAAACATTGAAACATGGAAGGCATGGAAACAATCTAGACAAGCAACAAAATAGTGTTGTGTGCAATCTCCAAACCTGCATCACCTTAGAGGAAACACACACACACACAAAAGTACAGATCTACTTGTAAGGATACAATTCAACTTATGACTCAACACCCGATTCAACTTATGACTCAACACCAGAACCTCTAAGCAGTTACCCCATTTATACTTCAACACTGTTGCACCAATAGGTTCAAGTTCCAACATATGTATGCCATCAAAAGACCAGGATCAAATGTAAGTCCCTTGTGGAAAATCATGCGAGTCCCTTGTGGAAAATCATGCGAGTCCCTTGTGGAAAATCGAGGAAATTATAAGTTCATCAAAAGGGCAATTTCCGGGCCAATCTACTAAACTACTCCCTCCATCCCATAAAGTTGTATCACTACGAAACTACGTGCAATTTTCAAGCTAAAAAATAACGTGCTTACGAAAATAATTTTTTAGTCAATATAGATCTAGTTTGATAGATCTCATCGAGAACTTTTATACGATGCAAAAAAAATTCAAAAATCATTTTGGTAAATACATTATTTTTTAGTTTGAAAATTGCACGTAGTTTTGTAGTGATACAACTTTATGGGACGGAGGGAGTATGTATCTTTCATTTTCTTTTGGCAAGTTACACGGCTTGTGTTATTAATTTGAAACAGGACTATATGAAACAAATAGAACGCTATTCATTATACCTTGGATCATTGGAACAGAGTAAACGGTTGCAAAGAGCTGTAAATCCAGCTCTCGTCTTATCAATTGCACCATTGTGCTTCATTTTTAGGAGGACTTCCAAGAAGTGGTTCCCAATTGTCTCAAGTTGTTTAAGGTCAAGCACTAAATCAGTTGCCATAATTGGAGCACCGGCAGCATCAGGAAAAAGATCCCCAGAGTCAGATGAGTCTGACGTAGGCAATGGAACTTTTCTTATGATTGTTCCTAGGAGAAGACTCACCTGGAAACACAAAAGGTAACCCCAAATGTAATAAAAAATTCTATACACAATGACGAAATAACTTCTTCTTTCACCAACACTATTTGCCTATTTGGTGATAGCTTCGTGAAAGCCTCTTTGTCTTTCATGTTCATTAGCGACAACCAAGCACAAGAAAAAAAATGTTTGAAGTACCTCTTTCATTGCTAGCCAGCAACCAACCATGATAACCTGTTCTGACTGTCTTGCATCCCTTGCAAGTTTTGAGTTTTTAACCTCATGTTCAGATGCAGACTCCGAAACATCCATGTCAGCAGGAAACTCAGATAAAAAGGCATCATCCTCAACAATATCATCCATGTCTTCAGGCAAGTACCAAGCATCAGCAGAAACCACCCAAAGGGCCTGTGAAGTTATTAAGATGACCAATTCCAAGAGATTCTCTAGTGCGTAGTCTCATCGGAAAGACTAGACAAGACTTCATTTGAATTCCAGTCCAACTCCTCAAATGTGTAACGAAGGGTAAGCAATACACCATGAACAAAGCTTTTCTTGCACGCTTCAGAAAGATCTCTCTCGCCCTCCTCAACAGCAATGTGCAACCAATCAATGAGAGACCCCACATATACTATTGCAGGAGAGGTAGACGTAGAATTTTGAGTATCTCCATTCAGAAGTTTGGTCTCTAAATGAAAGGATACAATATTACAAGAAGGTCTGACCATCCACCCAAGTTCCAAAACATACTTCCTAAGTATGAGCCTCATAGTTAGAGCTCCAGCATCGCTTTCTCTAACACGAGGACTGCAAACTAATTGCTTGGCCCACGTAATTAGTCTTTGGACATTGTCTTGACTACATATGCCAGGTAGTGGAGTAGGAAAATGTAGCAGAATGCGGAATGAATTTTCTCTCAGCCGATCCCAACTATCAACAATAGAACCAACTAACAGCAAAGTCGAATCAGGTGAAGTAAACCCTTTACTGTAAGGACAGAGACTGGGATCAGAAGGAATGGGTTCACATTTTTCTGGTGAAGGAGGTAAAATAGACCAGACATTAATCATTATCAAAATGAGCTCCATGGCCATTATTTTTCTTTCATATGGAGCAGAAGGATAACATGAGAAAAACAGAAAGGAACTCATCCACCTAATGAAGAAAAAGAGATCCTCTGCTTTGTGAACTTCAGTTTCATCAGTTCTTTTACATGGAGAAACTACCTTACTGTGACAGTAGGCAAGAGGTTGCCACCTTCCCTGTTTCAATTGTTTCTCTAGGGCAGTCCGCACGCGAGAAAAGAACTTTCTGAACAAGCTGGCCCACTTCATTTGAAAAGCTGTTGAGCAACATCTCATGTTCAAAGGCACTGCTTCTTTCATCAGACTAAGTTCTAAACTTGATGGCAAACTTGATGTCTTTGGGTTTGAAAATAGAGACTCCGCTGCATCTATACGAAGTGACTCATCAACATGAGTGAGTGCCATTGCCAGCCACTCAGCCAGGACTGTAATCTTTATACCCTTTATAGAGAAAGCAGCATAGCAACCAATCTTGTCCACTCTATGGCCTTCCCCTTCCTCAGATACTATCAAATTCTCAAACCAATCAATGTCCCCTTCAATCAGAGCAAGAAAGCGGGACACCTTGAGCAATGAGACCAAAATGGCAACTTTTTGTTCGACTCTCAGAGACATATTTAAACAACTGAGCTCAGGATGAACAAGTACAGTTTCATCTCCACCTTGCCCTGCAGAAATGATCGCAAGCATGGGAAAGATGGCATCTACATCCAACTCAAGTATCACCGGCAAAGCATAGGTGTTCAAATTCGTCCGGAGCTTTGAGACTCCAGAAGCAAGACCAAACAAAAATGGAGGCAAACAATGGCCTCTGTATTTTGCATAACCACTTTCAATACCATCACTGCTCCAACATTCATCACGCAAGCACTCCAAGAAACACTTCAAGAATGTTGTGGCAGCACAGCAAACATCGTCATCGATGTAAGCCTGTGCAGTTTCAAGCAACAAGTCAGGGCTCATATCCAAAATATTCTTTGCTCCCAACCTCTTGGTCAGAGAAGCCAAAGGAACATATCTTCCCTTGCAACGTGGTCCCATGCGGAGAAGATCTGATGCAATTCTCCGCAAGGACGACTTGATTCTATCACTACCCTCTGACCAGTGGAGGGTAGACTGGATGTCTAAGAAGAGATCAAAAATAAGATGAACTTGTTTGACAGTCTGACTAAGAGGATCTTCCAGATTATTCCAGATGATTCTAAGTATACAGGCGCCCATGTCCTCGGAGATTTGATAACAGTCTTCTGAAGGATTACCTAGATTACCTAGGATTGAGGTTTTTGTCTGCTGCAAACAGATCTGTAATACGGTTAAGGTATGAAAATTAAAATGGCTATCAGTTGGGTTCTCACAATATTTGCACAGCTCAGGCAAAATCCCATCATATAGAATTGTGTGGAATGAGTTACTGTAATCTCCATTAGTACAAAAACCATTAATATCATCCCTCGATAAGACAAACTGCAGATTAAGTACTGTTCTAGAAACAGCCGTAAGGATTCCTCTGATCAAGCAGAGCCTACTCAAAGCTGATAAATTACCAATTTCGTAATACAAATCTCCCTTGAAAGGAACCTTGAAAATCACATTCTTAACTTCATTTCTAGGACTTTCAACAAGAGTACAATTCGTTTGGAAAAATATACCTTCCATGATAGCCAAACCAAGCTCCTCGGGACCAAGACAAGCCTGGAGAGCTGCACAAAAGCTAACCCCTGCGGCCACAAAACAATTCCTTGAAAATACCGGAGATGTCAGAATGCTTAGAATCGTCGTCAAAACCAATTCCAAAATATTCGAATTCTCAGACACCAAATCACTATTACACGTACCATCTAAACCAGTTGTAAACTTCGAGGGAAATCGCTGGAGCAAGTAACACACACAAGACAGCGCCTCCTGGCATTGTTCCATAACAATCGGTGAAGGCCGAGACCACTCAGTAGTCTCAGAAACAACCGAGCTCAAACCAGAAACCACATCCAATCCAACCAAATCCGCACACTCCTCTATCACTTCAACCAAAAACCCTAACTTCGGCGAACTCATCATCGACAGCGCCACGCGCGAAACACAAAACCTCTTCCCCTTCCTTCTGTCGCAGCCGTACTCATCGCAGAGAGTGCGGAAGCAATCACGAATCAACAACAGATAGTTCCGGTTCTTCGCGAGGGCGGAAATCATAGTCCTGTGCAAGGGAAAGGAGTTCTCGAGGAAGAGGATTTCAAGGTAAAATCGGGCGGCTATGGAAACGTCTTGGTTTTGATTATTAGGGTTTTGGAGTAAGTGGGAGAAGGAGGAGGCGAGTTTTTTGGCGTGGTGGAGTTGGGAGTAGGTTGAGGTCAGGGAGACGAGGTGGTTTAGGTCGGTGAAGAAAGGGGAAGTGGTAGGGGAGTAGTGGTGGTTGTTAAGGGCGGTGGTGTAGGAGTGGGGGAATGTGACGGCGGAGTAAGTGTAACGGTGGCGGTGTTGGAGTGCTCGCCATTTTGCGGACATGGTTGTTGGGTGGAGTTGGGGGGTTTGAATATGGAAAGTGGCACTTCGATGGTGGCGGCGGCGGTTGGTTTGACCAGGTCGACGATGTCGATAGGCTCTCCCTCGTTGTTTTTTGAGAGAGAGAGAGAGAGAGAGAGGCGGAGGAGGGCGGAGACGGCTGTCGTCACTTCAAATTAACGGGGATTTAGGAAATCGTAGCGCCATTTGTGGAGACGTCAGTTGTTTCGCTAGCGTCTTTTTGTATAGCGTTACTTGCCAAAAAGACGTTACTGTATGGCGTTACTTGCTAGCGTCTTTTTGTATGGCGTTACTTGCTAGCGTCTTGCTATATCTTGATTGCAAGAAACGTGTTTTCTATATGGGCTTTTAGTATGGCATTCTTACAAGAGGGATTTACGGGCCGGTCAAAAACACAACATTTACATCCAGGTTGAGCAAAAAATGGATTTGCACTGACAAGGTAAAAACATCTCCATATTTTGAAAATACCCCAGCTTTAATACGTGCCACTCCCCGTATAACTTTTACTCTTCCACTTGCACATGCCAGCTTTATTTGTTGCAGTCCCCCAAAAACAAAAGAGAGAGAGAGAGAGAGAGAGAGAGAGAGAGCAGATCACCAGAGGGATAAACTGAAGCAAGAAAAATGAGCAGTCGCTTCAAAAGATTAGCTTCCACCTAACCAAGTATCAAAAGGGAGGGAGGCGATGGCGAGTAGAGAAAGCATTGACCACCAGCTATTGTGAATTTGATTTCACCAGATGGACTTCCCCCACTCCCTCCATCCATGATATTCCCAACTTAAAAAATCCACAGACTCCACATTCGGATTCAACAATTGGCAAAAAAATTCCTGAGGTTGGGTGGTTGCAGATCCATGTCCTCTCTCCCTCTCCTCTATCTCTCTCTCTCTCTCTGGTTGGCAAATTCAAGGCAAAACGGTATACAAAATTCGCAATATTTATACAAATTTGCATTGAGCCACAGTGGTCCAAACAAAAGGTATCTCATTCTTGTTTTCTCTGCTTTCATTTTTTTTCCCATTTCCGAACAATTTTCATAGCTCAAGGTTTTTCACAATTCGAAAAATGAAGTAGTTTTAAATTTGCGATCCACAAATTCAAGTGATTAGATCTTCACTTCTAAATCTTTACTTCCAAATCTTGTTACTTGGTTCGAGGTTCTACAAATTCGCATTTTTTTATACAAAAAAATCGTAGTATTTTTTTACAAATTTGCCATGGATTTTATACAAATCCATGGGAATTTATCCTACTTTATACAAATTCGCAATTTTTTTTTTACAAATTCGCAATTTTTTTTTTACAAATTCGCATTATTTTTTATACAAATTCGCATTGAATTTTTGTCTGTCGGAATCAAAGTTTAGACTGTGTTACACATCAACAATACAGTTTTTTACATATTCTCAAAGAAAATTATACAAATCCATGGGGATTTATCCTATTTTATACAAATTTGCAGTGTTTTTAACAAATTCACTTTTTTTTTTTTGTTGTAGTTGCTAGTTATGATTGTTGAAATGGATAGTTGTTGTAGTTGCTAGTTATTTTTTTTACAAATTCGCAGTCGTCGGACAAATTCGCAGTCGCTGAAAAAGTTCGTCAGCCGGGAAATGAACCGGAAAGTTCGTCGGCCAGAAAAGTTCGCCGGCCGGAAGTGGATGGTGGGTGGAGTTCGGGAGTGGGAGGTGGAGTAAAGTGTAAATATGTGTTTCAAGGGTAGAACGGTAATCTTAATAATGAGATTGTACTTAGAGGTAATTAAAAATCTAGTGTATCCTTAGTGGAAATTAAGGATTGGTTTTCTAGACCTACTGGTAATTTTCTGTTCTTACAAAGTGCGTTCTAAGACTGTTATGCCCCGATTGGATGCGGGATAAGTTTTGCTAGGATTAAATAGTAAGGGGTATTAGTTAGTATGCGTGGGCCCACATTGATGTGATAGTTATGGAAGGATATTAAAATAGTACTTGCCAAGGACTCCTTTGTGAGTCTCACGCAGTCGATCCGAGTAGTTCATTCATCCCAAAATCAAAATCCAAGGAGGCCCACGCGGTAATTTTGGATCGAGCACTGACGTGGCATCTACTAGTTGATCAATCCTGAGAAGGGGAAAGCTGTCCTTGGGGCGTGCTTTGTTTTTTTTTTTTTTTTTATCGGCAAAAGAAATAGATAATAATAAGGGAAAGGGGATACAAAGATAAAAAAACAAGACCCAAAAACAAATGGATCGGTTGATAAGGAATCAACCCACAACACAAAGGAGCAAATGGTCAACATGACCCATTGAAACTACAGAAACTGCTAAACATACCAAAATCATTCCACAACTCTCTATCCATCCAACAAAAAACAAATTGTTCACTTCAACTACCTTTTCCAGATTAAGAAAGAGATGACTTGGCCAATTTCAGTTTTCTGATACCTTGTAAGCATCTCTTTATATCCTCCACCGAGTAATCTTGAATGTTGAAACATACCTTTGTCCACATAGCAACTTTGGTTTTGATAGAGTCCACCAATTCAGCGACGTCAACAGATTGAGCATTGAAGACGATCTTGTTTCTTTGTAACCACAAGGACCATAGTACAGCATAAAAGCATATCTCCCAGCATCCTTTTTCGACACTTTTGAATTTATTAGCAAACCACCAACACATTAGATCATACACCGAGTATGGGCAAACCTACACCAAACCCCACCAATTTACAATTTGGGACCAAACGTACCACGAGATGCTACAATGCAGTAATAGATGTGGTGGGCTTTCAATCTCAACATTGCATAAAGGGCACCAAGCCCCACCACCGCCTCAAGGTTCAATATATTTCTACTTATCAAAGACACTTTTAAGAGCAATCTTATTTTGGATGGCACGCCATGTAAAAAACCTCAACTTTGAATGGACATAAATTACTCCATATCAGTTTACATTCAGGACCAATGACATTTGTTGAATTATATTCCTCCTCCCATTTATCATAACAAGACTTAACAGAAAAAATGTCATTTGAGGTCTCCCAATTCCACATAAGTTTATCTTTCCTGTTATCATAGAAGGTTACCTCATTTAGCATTTGAAGAAGAAGCTCCAGCTGATTAGATTCATAGAGGAACAGTCGTCTCCTGAAACTCAGTTGCCAATTCAGCATTGCACCGTTGAATATTTCACCCACCTTAGTAGATTGTTGTGTTGATATCGAGTACAATCTTGGAAAAACACTTTTCAACTCTGCTTGCCCCACCCAGATATCATTCCAAAACGAAGTGTCATTCCCATCACCAATCTTGATCCTTAACCCACTATTTATAACCCTTTCCAACCCTGATCCATTTGTTCCAATAGAGCAGATATCCCCCCAGATCATTGATACTCTATTACCAGCAGATTGATTTCCAGAGACTGTAGGGAGCCATTTAGAAACATCTAGCCCATATTTGCCGTTAATCGCTTTGACCCAGAGAGCTTCTTTTTCCACTCCAAACCTCCACCACCACTTACAAAGTAGTGCAGCATTATGAACTTGCAACCTTTTGACTCCCAATCCTCCCCTTTTCTTGCTTTTGGTCACTTTGTCCCAACCTACTAAGTGTAATTTTCTCTTCTCATTAGAATCTCCCCAAAGAAATTGTCTTTGAATTTTCTCTAGCTTATTAGCCACAGAGATTGGTAGCTTGAAGATTGACATGTAATATTGAGGCAGGTAATAGAAGGTGGATTTGATCAAGTTAATTCTTCCACCAATAGAGATATACTTCCTTCTCCAAAGAGCCAATTTCCTTTCCATTTTCTCAATTATTGGTTTCCAAGTGGCTATTCTTTTGGGATTAGCACCAAGAGGGAGCCCCAGATATTTGATTGGGAGCTCAACAATCTTACAATCCAGAATATTAGCAAATAGTTGTAACTCCTCCTCCGAGACACCAATTCCACAAAGTTGACTTTTGGAAAAATTAATTTTAAGCCCAGAAGTAAGTTGGAAAGACCACAATATACCTCTGATGGTGATCAATTGGGCCATATCACATTTACAAAAAAGGATCGTAACGTCAGCAAACTGTAAGTGTGATATGGTAGGACCATTAACCCCAAGGGTAATACTTGAAATCATTCCCTCCTCTTTTGCTCTTTCAAGCATGATGTTGAGCCCTTCTGCCACGATGTTAAAAAGAAAAGGAGATAATGGGTCACCTTGTCTGAGTCCTCGCTTCATTTGAAATTGACTTGTAGCAGAACCGTTGATTAGGATTGAGAGTGAAGGGCTAGTAATGCATTCCCTAATCCAGTTGATCCACCTTTGCCCACAACCCATATTACCCAGCATATTGAACAAAAACATCTAGTTTACACTATCATAAGCTTTCTCAAAATCAAGCTTAAGAATCAGCCCTTGCTCCCCCGACTTCTTCCAAATGTCAATAATCTCATTTGCTATTAATACCCCATCAAGGATGTGTCTTCCCCCTATGAAAGCAGCCTGAGTATCCCCCACAAAAATTGGAACCACTTTCTTGAATCTGTTGGCTAACACTTTGGACAACAATTTATAGAGCCATCCCACCATACTAATTGGTCTATACTCCTTAAAGGTTGTTGCATTCTCAGTTTTTGGGATCAGAGTAATAAAAGTATAATTTATACCTTTAGCCAGATTGCAATTTTCATGGAATTGGTGGAAGAAAGTCATCACATCATTCTTGATGATACTCCAAGCTTTCTTGACAAAGGCCATATTGAACCCATCCGGACCTGGAGCCTTAAAAGAGCAGTATTCCTTGACCACATAAAATACTTCTTCAGTAGTGAAAGGGGCCTCCAAATTCCTGCTAGCGTTGCTCTGAATTTTTCTTGCGAAATAACCACCCAAAAAGGATTTGCTCTCAATCAGATTTGCATAGATTCCTTTGAAGTATGCCACAGCTGCCTCTTTAATCATACCAGGGTCTTCAATAAGATTGCCATCCACTTCCACAGCCCCAATGAAATTTTTCCGAAACCTGCTGTTGGTGATAATCTGAAAATACCTTGTGTTTCTATCCCCTAACTTGATCCATCTTGCCCTCGATTTCTGTCGCCACAAACATTCTCCAAGCTTTTCAGTTGTCCAAAAATCATTCCTGCAGACTTGCTTTAAAATCTACGCAGACTCTCCATTTCCCGTAGAGACCTTTAACTGATGTGGTAAGTGTCACATATATTTACATAATATAAGAATTAGTCTCCAAGAATATGGTATCAAAACGTAGCAAAAAGATTTGTTCACCTCAACTAGCTTGATTAATTTAGAGTCTCCTGATTGGAGTCTTCTCTTTGAGTTGATGTGGGATGCTTTTGACTATGCAGTCGGAGTTGTTTTAGGACAGAGGAGAGGAAAAGACCCATTTGTGATCTTCCTCTAATTCTTCTTCAAGAAGCCTCGATTTTGAAGCCGCACGTTTGCTTTAAGCAAACTCAAATTAATTAGGGATACGACGAAATGTGTGATTTGTCGTGGAATTGTCAATAAAAGAAGACCGTGGCGACCTATGGTCCCAACAGCAAGGCTAAGCCCTAATTCTTAACCAGTGGTCCGATCATGTTACCGATTGGAATCACCACTCCACACCAACTAACTGCACGTATTCGTTCCACCCTGAAGTTAAGCATGTCTGGTATAATCGTTACTGTCACTCATGCATTCTTTCTCTAAAGTTAAAATTGTGCATCCTTCCTTCCATGTTTTCATGGATTACCCATGATCCATGCACAATGTCTCTTTCTACCAAGTAGCTACCGAGTAATGGAGTTGCCGCCATTCAAGTTCATGCTAACAAGCAACTTGAAGTATCATGTACGGGGTCCCTTGTGTAATTTTCTTAAGTTATACAAATATTATAAATAGTCTTTTATTAAACTTTTAGTCCCTTAGCATGTTCGGTCAAAAAGATGTTTCTTCCTATCACTTGGCAAAAATCTCTTTTTGAACATACCTCACACTCCTAGCAACTTTGTTGCCGTCGTCTTCTTTGTAACTAGTTTTGTAGTGAGAGTACTACTTGAGTTGATTAATGAGAATGAGTTGTTTCCTTCAATTCTAATTCAATATTTGTTTATAATTGCTTCTTGAGTCACTGTTTGAAAACTCAGTTACTTACTTGATCTCATTTGTTTGCATTGCAAACACTTGTGGGTTGAGCTTGGCGGACTAGCAAAAGAGTTTGTCAGGCACCACACACGTCCTTAGAGCCGTCATGTGACACATGGGCACAATTTGTGTGTGCCATTCTCCTAATACAAAAGTATAGGATATAGGATAATAGAATGACCTCTTTCCTAATATCTAAAACCAACAAATGTAGCTTCGAAAAAAGAAGGAAAAAAAAAATCAACGTTGTGTTTTCCTTTCACAGAAATGAAAATTACATGGCTTCTTGCTTTGACCCCTTGGTGCAATGCGCAAAATGGGTCATTTCTGTTTTAGAGAATTGGCCAACTAAAATAATAGCAGTTCCATTGAAACGTCTAAGTGAAAAACCAGAGATGGACATGAGTCACATTGCAATCTTTTGATCAACCTCTAGAAAAAGTACAATCTACAGCTGTTGTCGCTGGAAAAGAAAATAAGAAGATATTGCGAAAGTAATGACATACCACTAAGTGTGAATTCACAGTAAGCAATACATCTCAATGTACACAGAAGCCTCATGAGCAGAAAATGCAGTGGAAGAGAAGAGATTTACAGAAGTAATCCTCGGACTTTCTCCCAAGGAAATAGTACTCTACAGCTTTGAAAAATAGAAGGTGAGGTTTCCAATGCCCTTCTTCACATATGTGAATAAGGTCCTCCCAAAGACGAAAATTCTGCCAGTATTTGACATATTAGTAAGAAAACAAAAAGAAAGGCAAATACAAATTCAAATAGAACGATTGTGACTTAAAATGATTGGTTACCTTCAAAGTTTCATCATCATACATAACCCAAATCTTCATCTCATGGTTGTATGCAAAGCAGATGTGGTGTTGGCCAGCACAACAAACCTGTAAATTACATAAGGAATTTTGGTTACATAATTACTTTCAGCTTATTAGATAAAATGGAGACTAGAAAAAAGATATAGATACCAAGAAGAAGTATATTAAGATATAGAGGTGTATACATGCCATACGGTGCTAACTACTACGCGCTAACTAAACCTCCCCTCATTTGATGGGAAGCATTTTTTTCTATTTAGACTATTTAGACTAAAATCATACTTTGAAAATCGATAGAAACATAGCTCTTATAACTAACAGCACCTTGGGTAAAAGAATTCTTACTTCATCCTTCATGAAAAACACAACCACAAGATAGGACATTGTTCAAGCAAAGCCGAAGTTTACCATTGAAGAAAGGGAATGTTTGTTCCTTGAAACTAAACCATCATGGATGACAGCCAAATCTATCTCAGTAGTCAAAGCTCTCAATATTGCAGATATATCTTCTTTGCTTTCACTGTCCCAAAATAGAGCTGCAATTACCAAACAAGAATAAGCAAGTAAACTGAGAACAAACTGCTTTATGAAATATTAGTGGACTTCTAGTCGTTTACCTATTACAAACACCTGCAGAGGCCTCGTAAGGTATCTACGAACTCTTCTTTTTACACATTGTCCTATCATAGGATTACAAGCAAATTGCGGTGCACAATCCTCATAGTTCCTTTGTCCAATCTTAAAAAGTTCATCAAAATGGCTCTCAGGATGCATATTCTGAGCTAGCAAAATAAATGAAGAGTCACATATTGCACATTTTTTAATATCATATATACTTTTTAACAGAAAGGGGAAACTTCTGTTATGCAAATTTTCCATCAAAAAATTAATCTGATGACTGATGAGACATGCCTTTGTCATTCTTAGAGAGCCTGCAACTACACAGCAGAAGAAGGACGTGAACTTTATTTCTCTAGTTCCACAGGAGAAACAGGACATGTTTTCCATGAAGTACATCCCAAAAATATTGTGGGATACGCAAGCATCCGCCCCACAAGTCCAGCCTGCAGAAGCATAACTTTTTTCTGCGGATTCAAACATATTCCCTAGGATGTCTAATCCGTGATCATGTAGCATACTTTGTTTCGATCCGAGCTTCGATGATTCATGGAGACTTTCTAAAATGATTGCTAATAATTCACACATGTTGTACATATGTGGCTGTAAAAAATCAGCAATAAAAACGTCAGACACAATGTCTAAATGGGAAAAAAAAGGTGAAATATGATGATGATGATGATGGTGATAATAACCACCGACGAAATTTTTAACTTACTTTGCTGAAAAGATCACTACAAGGGTTAAACTTGATCAGAGCACTTCTTAAATATGTAGTAGGAAGAGCTTCTCTTTGGTAATTTGTAGACATCACACTTGGGCACTGAAAATCTCTTTTAATGCGCAGACAACACAGGGGTTCCCTATATGCACATGCTCGGATGTTGATCCACGCATAAACATGTCTCTGAACTTTCTTAAATGCCATAGAGACTGTAGATTCATAGAAATTTTCATATCATTGACAAAGGATATAGAAAGGAAATAATTATCCTCACAGCATAGGAATGAAAAGAACACTAACCTGTACAATCACGCTTATAACGCAATCGTATTCTCCAATATAACTCCTCAGACCAGGGTTATATCTATATCCAATTGCAGTTTTGAATCTGAGAAGATTCCTCCTTGCTTGTAATGAATCTAAAAATAATTGATTCTTCCATGCTTGTAATATATCTGAAAATAATAATAAGTACAACATGCCTTTTTCTCTGTAGGAAGAGGATTATGTGTATTCTAGATTTATTAAAATGCTACTTACCTTTCGTTGTTCTTCTCCTTCTGGTCCATTGTGAGAAAGCAACCACCGGTTTATCTGACTCCTCAATCTTTATAAGTGCAGCTTCACTCGTGGTTTCCTTGACTAGACCCATCTGCTTAGCCTCGTCATCGTTCTCTTTTGTACTCTCTTGTGTTATAGTTAGCTCGTCGGTACAAGTAGGCTGCAATAGGAGGAGAGTATTAGACAAACTTGAACCGAGTGTACACGGTGTTCATGAAAGCAACCTCTATGGTAAAATATACAACAGGACTCTGAAGCATGGCTAAGAAACCTAGAAACCAAACGGTCATGTACTTCTACAGAAACCAAGTTAAAAGCTTATTGTCCATTGTGATTGTCAAAAGTGTCCAATGCGGGTACGTCCGAAGTAAGTATATGAACAGTAACTCAAGCATGTGTTGCAGAACTGAATTCAGAGAGAATTTCATTACCACTTTGAATTGTGTAAGGGGACACCAACTCTAGCATTGGATGTACATTCACTATATGAGGGTGAGATACATTTCCAGAGACAAACTTATTTACCAAATCAACTCTAGCATTGAATTGTATGTATATTCACTTATTCCTAATATGAAAGCAACCTCTGAGGTAAAATATACAACAGGGCCTTAAAGTTCCTCAACCTTTGTAGGTGCAGCTTCATTCATGGTTTCCTTCTCTTGTAACGTGAATTTGTAAGCAGTTGCATCAACAACAGGAAAGTCACTGGATAGACAATGTCAAAACCCAGAACAAATTCAGTGGGACTTACGAAAAATAGCATAGGTGAATGTGATCTATGCATGTATTTCTATGGTGCATTTTGCAACCGAGAGTGTTACTAAACTTACGTTTGTTCTGCCTTTTCCTCTTCCACCACAGTTGCATAAACAATAGGAAAGTCACTGGATGAAAACAAGGTCAAAATTCAGAACACATTCGGTAAGACTTACGGAAAATAGCATTGATGGATGTGATCTGTGCATGTATTTCTATGGTGTATTCTGCAACTGAGAGTATTACTAAACTTACTCTTGTTCTTCCCTTTCCTCTTCTGCCACAGTTAGCTTGTCGCTAGACTCGCTACAAGTATCCTGCAATACGAGGAGAGCATTAGAAACTAAATATACATGGCATACATGAAAGCAACTTCTAAGGTAAGATATAAAACAAGACTCTAAAATGAGAATCCTTTGGATCCTTCACTTCTCTATGGTCTTTAATCTTTTTCTTAGCCTTTGAAGTTTTCTTTGAAAGCTTTGGATGACTGTTGCCTTTGTTAGTATTCTTCTCGGCCTCAAGAGCAAGCTCTGATAAAAGGGCTTCAGTTGCATCATCTGCCCTCTGCTTTTCTAATTCCGCCCTTTCCTCTTCTGCCACAATTAGCTTGTCGCTAGACTCGCTACAAGTATCCTGCAATACGAGGAGAGAATTAGAAACCAAATATACATGGCATACATGAAAGCAACTTCTAAGGTAAGACATAAAACAAGACTCTAAAATGAGAAACTTTTGGATCCTTCACTTCTCTATGGTCTTTAATCTTTTCCTTAGCCTTTGAAGTTTTCGTTGAAAGCTTTGGATGACTGTTGCCTTTGTTAGTATTCTTCTCGGCCTCAAGAGCAAGCTCTGATAAAATGGCTTCGGTTGCATCATCTGCCCTCTACTTTTCTAATTCCGCCTGGTAATGAAAATTTCCAAAAAATGTCAAACATGGAAGTTGGGGAAACAGTTCAGATAATTATGCAGAGGAAACAGTACGAACATGTATGAAGTTCCGCACAAGAGGCAACATGATGCCCCGTTAGTCAAGAAAGGACTGCTTGTATATTACCAACAACCGCAACATAATAGCACTGCACCTTGTGATTTCCGCTTCATTTGTGAATAGCTGCAGGAAACATCACAACTCAATTAAGTAAAGCTTCTGGCCTAGAGAATGGCATATGCTAGTCATCTTTAAAACAGATAATGTAAATCACGAATCAAGTCTAATGCTTCTTTTTCCATTGCTACCTCTGATATTTTCTTTTGGATCGCCACTCTAATGAAAGAATCTTCTTGATCCTCAACTTCACTCGTTCTCACAAAATTTGACTCAAAATTCCTGGCTTCTTTCAGTAATCCCACTATCGCGGTGAACTCGGATTGTTGTGTGGGGGACATAGAATCGTACTTTGTTTTAGGAAGCTGTCTGAGCTTTTCCTTCAAGAGCGATTTACAAGGGACTTTCTCTCCACCTTGCTTCCTTTTGTTGAGTTACTGTGCACAGTTGATATGAATTCCTCCCAAGGATCTGGCCTGTACCATAAGTTCGCTTTGCTTCCTAGGCAAACTTTGAAACTTAATAAATTCGTCCTCGAATCTTATAGGAACCTCCATTCCTTCTTGTTTCATTTGATCTTGCAAATGTGTCCATGCTTCTAATTCTTCTGCTGTCGAAGTCGGAGGACCATCAAACAACCACTGTCCAAAAGCATCAATATCTGGTGGGACAGCAACTTCAGCATCAGTTGATGAAGAACCATTTTCGTCATCTTCAACACCGTCGTGATGTCTGTGTGGCATAACCTCCACTCTTAGTAACGCTTGTCCAATGGACCCGATGAGTCACCAGTAAGAATAATCCGTTCCTTAGTGCTATGAATAGTTCCATTTACAATTTGCAAATCATGATAAACCTCAACACCAATCTCAGGAAACAGAAATGGATTGATTTGCAAATTTTGTTCGATTAGCCATTCGTGATTTCGCTCAATATGATTCATACGCAATTCAAAATCTTCAAACTTCTCATCACAATAATAACACGCCCCAAACCTCCAATTCTTGTTCTTCTCAGCGTAACCTATACCTTCCGAAAAAACCCTTTTCGCTAAACCATCCTTGCAGAATGAACTGTAATACTTTCTTAAATCACCAATTTTTAGTTCATTCAATTTCATCTTTTTCTCATCACTCATCTCATTCCAATACGATCGGGACTTTTCCATTTTCATCTCTGCCCTCTCCTTCTCCTTCGAAAGAACATGTTTCTTCCTTTCACTCATTCTACATCTTGTTGAGAGTCAACACTTGACTATCCATAGATCATGGATCTAGAATCCTCCATAATAGAACAGAGAATTCTAGAATAGTCCGGAAGGTTCGAGGGTATTCTAGAGAATTCTAGAATAATGGAGAACTCTCTAGAAGGTCGAAGAATAATCTAGATAAATCTAGAATGTTCTAGATATTTCTAGAAGATTCTAGAAGTGGAGGAACCTAGAGAGTTCCGGAATATTCAAGAAGGTTATGGAAGACTCCACTACATGCTAGACTTGTGTGGAGAGTTCTAGAATGTTGTGGAGGTGTGAGGAGGAGAATATATTTTCTAGGAGGATTCTAGATGAAGAATATCAACCGTTGGATGAGAATGATCTTAGCCGTCCATTGAGGAGGTGGATGGCTATATAAAGGGTGGAAGGCTTCATTTGTGTGGTGTGGTGAGGAAGTACCATCTTGGTGGTGATGAAAACACCCCTTGGGTGAGAGAGTACCCAAGTGGGGGAGAGACCACCTAATGAGTGAGCACAGAGAATGTGTCCAGATATTGTAAGTGTCATGGTTTAGTTTCTTGTGTGCTTCGTTAAATTTAACAGTCAGGCAACCGAAACAAGGCATCTACGTGTTTCTTTTGTTCCAACAGTTTAAAGTGTAATATAAACATTAATGTTCAATAGTGTGTTTTTTTTTTACAAAAAATTCTATTTACAGCTGGTTGTGCGTTTACAGCTGGTTTCGAACCCACGTTTCCTGTTGATGAGAGTCTGGGTAAGTCGGTTAAGTCCAATAACAAGATTCAGGTACACATAATGACAGAAGGGTCTAATTATTCACGGTATTTGCCGAAAGCACAGTCATGTGGTGGAACACTTTAAACTGGACATTCTTATGTGTCTCACGATTTTAAGTGTGTGGACCTCATGGAAATATGTATTGTTAGAGTGATCCGGAGCACCATGTAATTGTGTTCCAAGACCACTAGATAATTGAGGTAAGGAAGCCGTGGGACCCACCGTTATTGTTCAATTCAAACTCAGAATTTCTTATTTCTCCCGCTTGTGGCGAATGCATAACAGAAATACAAACACTCTCTCTCTCTCTCTCTCTCTCTCTCTCTCTCTCTCTCTCTCTCTCTCTCTCGCGCGCGCGCGCGTGCGCCATTCACTTTTCAAGTTTTTCGCATTCCTTCTCAATTCAATTCAGTTCAATAAACCCACCTTCAAATTCTTGAAACCTTCCAATGGGTCGTAACAAGAAGAAGCCAAACCCCCCTCCGCCGCCGCCCAACACCGCCACCGGAGCACCACCACCACCACCACTACCACCACCACCGACCACTAACCCCAATCAAGAACAGACCGAGATCGATCAAGAACACTATTGAACATTAATGTTTATATTACAGTTTAAACTGTTGGAACAAAAGAAACACGCAGATGCCTTGTTTCGGGGTTGTCTGTGTTAAATTTAACAAAGCACACAAGAAACTAAACCATGCATACTAAAATTTGCTTACTTGGTTCCCAGAAAAATAACCTGCTCTCGTTCATCTAAAATTAGAAGATATTTAATCTTCTGATCCTAACTCAACTTGAGATGTTGAAAGTTCTTTTCTGTATTCAAAGAAACAAGCAACACATGACAAAGAAACAGAGCTTACTCCTCCATTAGCGAGTGCAATGTCCATAATTGTTGTAGCTTCAATGACCCATGAAAGAGGATTCCACATAAAACTTAAGAACTTCAAAATCTTGCTCTCCTTCAAAGTTCAAATTAAAATACATAAGCTATAGAAAGAAAGTAGTTGGGTTAAATTTCATCTATTTTGTTCTGGGTTGCAAGAGTTAGACAATGGGAAAGCAAGTGCAAATTTGCATAATTACTAAATAACCAGACAAGGTGTGAAATTTGGTCTTTTCTTCAAGATTGCTAGTAGATTTAGGTCCCTAATAGGACCACCATGAATTTAATACAACTCTGAAGGTGTGTTTGTGAATAAGATTTGGTAGGTTGAGCTACTACATAAATATTCATTAAACTTGTATTTTCCAAACGTTTTTGTGTTTATGGCAGTGTGTTATTGAATGTAATTTTACGTGCTTACTTGTACTTATGTTTGATTGCCCCTAACGGTTTTTCTCTGTCCTGAGTTCAATGTCAAAACCTCCTAGGTAATATCAATTCATGTGTGGCTGGTCCATTCATAAGGGAGTTGAGATCCGCATAAACAGACCCAAACAGTTTATTAATAAAAAAATAAAAAACTTAAAAAGTGCATACTCAATAATACTGCTTTAGAAAATGTGACATTATATTAACATCAGACCTGGAGTATTTACTTAATTAACCCCCAAACATAAGGAAAAACATATATGTGGGCAGTACCTCCTTTTCCTCAAGTTTGTTGTACCCAAAAATGGTTAGTCTCTGTTCAGCATCCTCAGCTGTGAGTCCTTCTCTTCCACACCTCAGATTCACAAAAACCTCCTCAATCTCTATGTTGTCCTGCAAATTCAATTTCACCACCGACACCAAACCAAAACCCTAGCTGAATAAAACAACATAAATAGGAGAGTGGAGTGCAAACGAACTGAGCTGTTCGCAAACACTCACGGCTGGGAACAAGCTCGAGCTTAACACTTAAGCACCTTTAGTAAAGGAGAGCGCGAATAACTCGGCTCATTTATAGAACCTCAGCTCGTTTATAGACTTGTTTAGTAAACAAAATGAGTTTGAACACCATAATAATAAACTAGCTGAGTTCGATCTCGGATGGCTCGACTCGTTTGTAGCTCTCTAGAGGAGGGAGAGAGAGTGTAGAGAGAATAGTTTCGTACCAAATCCACAGCTTCCTTCTTCAGAGCCTCCGGTGTTCCATCATTGGGTTCCATCTCGGCCTCTTTCATTTTGTGCTATATTACAGAAATTAATTCAAAACAGAGATTATACATATTTGAATATGAACAGGCATAAACACATGCATACTAGGCTCCTCTAAAAGGCAACCTGTACTTACACAAACTTTAGCCGGAGAAGATGGCGGGAATTGAGGACTAACCGACTAGTACTAATATTGTTGTCGAGTTTTATATTGGAGGGGTTTGGGTAGAAGATAACGAAGAAGACAATCCAGAAAGGATCCGGATCATCTCCCCTTCAACATTTCAACTGGACGAGACAGACAACATCTACATACTACATTTTTTTATTACTAGGTGTTTGAACCAGCACCAATTCCACCGTTCACTAACCGGGAGCAAACCTATCTATATGGACCGGCTTCAAAAGAGTGGCTAGCACCTACAAGGTTTCGAACGAAAGAATTTAGAACGGAGCAAATCCCTAGATTTCAAACCTTTTTTTTTTTTGCACAGCAAAAAAATTTTTATTAATCAAATATTGAAGATACAAGATTAAACGAAGTAAGAGAAAAGCAACAAAGCCTCTCGAGACCCAAAAGATTGAAAGGCTGACAAGAAGACAACCAAACAATCAAATGGTAAAACACCAAACTAAAACAAACCTCAACTCCTAAACATCAAAACTGAAACAAACCTCCTAAACACCAAAATGAAACACTCCCAGGCAAAGCTGTTAATTAGCTCTCCTTATGCCTTTGCTCTTCCATTTCGACTATTTTACTGATAACTTCCTCCTCATCCCCTTCATAACCAATACCATGAGCCTTGTTCATTGCCCAAATGGCCTGAGCTTCATCATAAAGAATTTTTTTTCTATTTGAGATACCATCCTCTAAGACAGAAGCAGACAGAGCGGCAGCAGCTACAGCTGATCTAAAAATCACACATTTTTGTTTGTTTCTCTCACCTTTGTAATTACCTGGAAAAGCCTTAGAGAAACCCAGTATCTCATCAATCATTTTCCTCTTCTTCTTCTTCCCTTTGAAACCTTTTGTAGCTACCTTGACTAGAGAGAGACGGTTGGCAACTTGATGATCAAGGGGGATACCATCATCATTAGCCCCTTCTACTGTATCCGCCACCTCTTCAACATCTGGATCCCCTTCATCAAACACCCCTAGAGCCCTATCTAGACAAAGAATCACTTTATCAACATCCGGAACGAAATCACCATCTTCCAAGGCCAAGGTGTAATTCCCGACGTAAGGATTAGAAAACTCTTTGCTCTTACTCAAATCCAGTTGCCTCACAGTAGCATTATCCTCGAAAGAATCAATTTCCTCTTTCAATTCACCCACCAAAGAGTCATCACAATCAGACTCCTCAATCGAATCATTATCCACCAAGTCCCATTTAGCATCATCTTTTGCTTGGCTATTATCCGCTAAATTATCAACTTCACCAACTACTAAAACATTGGGAGTCTCAGCCACCAACTTAGTCCCAAACTTCTTTCCATTACACGCCTCCACATCATCTGAAAACACAATGGGAGGTTTGTGAAATTCAGGTGCCATGCCATGTAATGAAGACTTAAGAACCGAATCAACATGCTCTATGTTAAACACTGTTATAGGAATCCTCTGAAACTCTAATTGGGATAAGCTTCCCATTAATTTCCAGTTGAATGACTTTGTTAATATGATCAAACTTCTCCGTTGCAACAAAAATTCGACCTCTGATGAAAACCGGACCCTTAATGGTGTACTCATCCAAAGCTAAAATATCTCCCCATAATTTGCCTATATTGTGGAAAGTTTGAGCAACCCAGACATTAAGAGGAACACCTAAACAATTAAGCCACAAACATCTTGTTGGAGGTAAAATCTACCCATTCCAACGCTCAAGGGAATAAAAATACTTAGACGCCCAAGCCAAGTCTACATTGAGAATTGTCTCGACAGCAGACAAAGACTTACCGGTGATAAGAATAAAACTAGCTCCCAAATATCTAATTTGCAAATCTTCCATCCCATTAGAACAAAACACCTTTTGAATAGAGTCCACCGATTGATAATGAATAAGTTTGCCCACCACACTCCTTTCAAGCCAACTACAATCCGCCTCAACCGAGCAAGCAACATTAGGTTGATTAGAAACTTCTTTCTCTGCATCAGCATGAGAGAAAAGCTTATGCTCCAAATTCGGGAGGGATGGCTTATAAGACCTGCAATGAGGGCCTTTCGAAACATCGATAGGAGCCAGAGCTTTATCAGACAAGTCATATTCGTTGAAGGTGGCAAATTTCACAAAGATGGTTTTATCCAAAAGACGAATACCATTCGCTTTATCAATAGCAACATCAGCTGAAACTGGACAATCAAATCTAACAAAACCAAATCGCCTCCCAGAATTTTTACCTCTCTTGTTAGGAATAAATGCATCCCTTACCACACCATAATTAGAAAACTTTCTCAAACCTTGACCGCTAGGCCAACCCCTAGGTTCATCTATGTCGTACATAGATAGATAGAATCAATAGTTTGAATTTGATTAGCAAATGCGATCCATTCACAGACACGCTGTAGATAAACACGGTCTCCAGTCCAAAAGTTGGACTAGAGAGGATCCACTTCCATCCTGGAAGGGGCGTAGTACCAGGTAGTGGAGATGACATCCTGCTCTCTCAATTTGCAAGCAGCTTCTCTCTCTCTCTCTCTCTCTCTCTCACTCTCTCTCTCACTGTTGAAGTTTGACAAGTATATCATGAGCTGCATGTTGCCCATGTGGGAAACTACGTCATTTACACTTGAATAGTGGTCTTGCAATGGGCAATTTTTATTTGGTTTATTTTTTTGTCTTTATTAAAAAAATTGCATTTATTAATTTTGTGTCAATGTTTATGTTTTTTTGGTTCGTCTCGAAGAGAAGAATATAAAAAGTATAAAATTATAATCAAAATTTAAAAAAAGTTCACTAAAGATGAAAAAAAATCCAAATTTTGTCTTTTATTGGATTTTCTTGTCTTTATTCACAAAAAAAAATAAGTTTGGTTGATAATTTAATATTATTGTTTAGATTCTTCTTGTCGAGACAAACTGATAAACCACAAAAAATCGACACACAACTAACAAATGCTAAAAAAAATTGAATAAGGTAAATAAAATAAACCACTTAATTTATTTAGCCAAAGTAATACGGAATCATTCTTTACCAAAGTATTACCCACCAACATACATTTATTGAGTTTCCCATTTATTAAAATCAAGATTTGCTAAAAACAATCGTGATTTGAGCAAATGTTGATTCTATCAAAATGAGAAACTCGCCCGCCAATTTCTTGTATCCTCAAATACTCCCTAACCTACCTTCAAAATTTGCAATACTCCTCTCCCCCAATTTCGATTCCCATCTTTTCCTCCACTTCATGATCTAATAAAAAGATTCGGTATTTCCATAATGACTCAAATCATTACACCTCCATAGCAACTTCAATTGTAGGCCCTACAAAATCTTCATTTGGAATCGAAACTGTAAAATTTGTCAAGAATGTTGATTACCTCAACCACGTACAAAATCAAATTAATTGAATATTGGTAGCCATATGGTCGGATATTATTTATCCTACGGAAATGGATGGACAATATCATTTCGAGAATAAGCAGTAAGATAAATTTGTCTCAATTGTGTATATTTTAGAGGGTCCACAATTGAGGTCATTACAGGGGTGTAGTGACTTAGGTCACTATAGTGACCCCAAATCCTTAATTAAAGGGTGAGTTTCCCCAAATCAACATTTACGAGTTGATTTATCAAATGAGAAACTCACCCTGAGTTTTCATATTTTTCGCTAAATTTGTGTTTGGAACTCCGAAAAAGTTTTCCAAGAGAATTGCAATCCAAACTCGCGAAAATGTCTAAAATGTTCTGAGATTGTCCTTGAAGGTGATACAATGGAATTCCAACAAACTATCTGTAACAATTCCATTATTTTGCTATGACACAATCAAACCCAAACAAACAAAATGTTGTATTGAATCATACCAGTCTCTACTGGGGGGTTATTGCTCATTTTTGTACTTGCTGTTTTATTTTCCAATTATTTCTTCAATTAAGCAAACAAAAGGGTGAAATTCCATAGAGACCCCCTCATCTATTCCTCTGAGACACAGACACCCCCTAATGTTTAAAAACACCCAAGCACACCCCCTCATCTATAACCGTTACCCACCTTCACCCATACGTAAGAAAACCTTACATTAAAAAGTCCAATCACTTATTTACATAATTTCCAAACAAACATGCCTTCAAGAGCAATATATAATACATGTCCCAGTCTCCATAGCTCTAGTAACCAATCCTCCATCTCTCTCCTACCACCCATTCATGATCTCTCTCTCTCTCTCTCTCTCTCTCTCTCTCTCTCTCTCTCTCTCTTTCTCTCTCGCTCGATCGATCGACAAAATAAGATTGGTTACTAGAGCTATGGAGGCTGGGGCATGTATTATATATTGCTCTTGGGAGCATTTTTGTTTGGAAATTATGTAAATAAGTGATTGGGCTTTTTTAACGGAAGGTTTTTAACATAAGGAGTGAAGGTGGGTAACGGTTATAGATGAGGGGGTATGCTTGAGTGTTTTTAAACATTAGGGGGTGTCTGTGTCCCGGAGGATAGATGAGGGGGTCTCTATTGAATTTCACCAAACAAAAGAGAATAATAACTCTAGAGATTCTCTTAGCCCATTCGGAAGGATATCATCGCATAATTATCTATGACTGTTTACGTCTCTAGCATGACCATTTGATAAAATGTGGAGGAAAGTGGGTTAAATGGTCGATACTACTGGAAGGATTCCAAAATTAGGTGGAGTTTTTGCACACTAAATAGTCATAGTACTATGCAATTGGAGGTGAGTCTGAAAGGGGCATGTGTCCGCTCATCAAGTTGCTGCCCAAGTGGGAACAATCCATGAAACTCAGACGGAGTTTTCAGACCTTCCTCGTAAACCTTTCCGTAACATGATCCTCCTTTGCCCATTCAAATGCAATCTTAACATAATCCTCCTTTACCCATCCACATGCAGGCAACCCAAAAACTCAACACTTTCAGACACAAGAACACACATCGATAGCTAACACAATCTGAAAGAATATTACATATGCTATACAATGGAATTCCAACAAGCTATCCGTAACAATTCCATTATTTTGGCACCAGTTAACTGGGTAGCTCACCATCTAGATAAGAATACTTGTTTTATTTCTATTTTTGATAATCCAAACTTTATTATGTCCTTCCTTACACCCGACATTTCACAGTCAGTAAAATAGCACTTATTCCTTCAGGCAGTGTTCTAAAAGAAGGTCTAGAAGACCGAGCACTCGCCGCCTAGGCGCTAGAAGGACCTTCGCCGACTAACCCGACTAGACTGACTATCCCGACTAGTTGCCCACCTAGGCAGTGAGTACTCGGCCTTGGAAGTTAGAAGGTGTCCGGCCGCCTTGGGAGCACCTAGCGAGTTTTAGAACCTTGCCTCTGGGGTAAAAGTTATCCTCAATCAACCATGTCCAATACGGCCATGTCATTCCTTTTCTGACGCTGCAAACACAACCTGGTCGAGAGAGGCTTCCCACTTCTATGTGCTCGTTCGGGCTTCTCTGACTTAGCTTCAACCATGCCGAGTAGTTAGAACAGAATAACTTGTAATCACAAAGATCAATTTTCAAGTGACGAAGCCAATCGTAAGCAACTTGCCAGAGAGAAGTGTGTTGCTGGCGCTCGGCTTGTCCATTTAGGATCAAAATTGAAGGCAGGCCAAAGATGGGGAGAGAAACCTTGGAAGATGCATCCCCAGTGCTTGCACCATAAACCCGCGACTGATTATTGCCTGTAAATAATTTAACACTAGATAGTATTAACAACTAAATCAAACAATATCCATCATGAATGCAACAAGGATGCATCTATATGAGATGGGCCTATTGGTTTCCTGCGTCACGTTTTACATTTCTATATATCACTGTGAGGATAACTAAAATGCTATTCTACTTTACTAAAGGAAGAATCTTCAAATTTTGTTCATAAACATACCAAGCCACGGAAATCCAACTAGTGGGCAGTAAATCACAGCTTCTGTACATTTTAAGCGCGGGAAACACGGATACCAAATCTGAAACCTATGGGGATCAGAGAGGAAAACTCCATAAGTTTCTACGCCTGGACAAAGAAATGAGAGTGTAAGTATCATTCTAAGCCCAAAATTTCCAAGAACAGAACTTGCCTTATCAGTGAGATTTTTGCTTTCTAGTGTTACGTCTTGCTCTAAATATTCAAATAAAAGCATCCCTTGCAATCTGAATGTCTCTGCTTCATCACTGCGTTCCTAACTGAGAAGTTAATGTTAAATAATATATATCTGTATTTAATCTATTATGCGGAAAACAGATATAACTGGATCTTGAATTCAATACATCTCAAAACAATAAATTAAGTACAATAAATTAAGCGTACCTTCTTTAACCATCGAGCATAAGAAATAGCAAACCCCTTAATTAGAAATACCTTAATTCTTGGCTCACCTTCTTCTCTCTGTCTCTAACTTTCTAGAATACCCAATAACTTTATTGATGGAAAAACCGTATGTATAAGGGGTGGGTATTCTACCTTTTATAGAGGAGAGGAGAGGGCCTTAGAGATAATCGTAAAAGACTCCTAATCCATCAAGGACTCTTTCATTATCAGAGTTTTCCTTCATTTATAATTCTAATTAGTTATCACAATGAACCGTACAATTAATTGGCTTATCTGTTAGTGGAGGCCCAACTGTAACAAACTTGTACAAAACGTGAAGGCTAGTGGGCCACAATAATAGGAAAAGTCTAACATTCTCCCACTTGGCCCATTAAGCCGATTGTGATGCAAAGTGTATTTATTCCAAAATAAACATTTTGCTAAAATTGACTCGAGTGGGCTCCAAACAAAAACTTTGACACGTGATCACCTAATTTAAAAAGCCAATAGGTTCAAACCAATTAGAAACTTTAATATTTGTGATTAATTCGGACCACCAATGTGAGTCATAGCGGTTGTGTGGCACAATGCCATATTCCCTTCTATGCACTACACCATTGATAACCTTCACTAACCAAGTCCTTAATAGGAAATAAATCACTATTTAGAACATGAATGCCTAAAAGCCCCAATAATTTGTCTTGTCAAGACAATCCATTTGTACAACATCCAACATAATATGTGCCCATAATTGGAAACAGGGAAAATGAGAAACAAACTATAATAATGCGCAAAAATAGTGTCATGCACAATAACCACTCACTCAAGGGTTGTCAAAAGACCCATTCTGATAACATGTTATATGAGTCTTTGATGCCAATCCCTCCATTAAATGATCAACAATCATAAGAGTGGTACTTAATTTAAAATTGACACTTGTTGTTTCTGGACTCGTTCTCTAATAACCAAGTACGTTACTCCCATGTGCTTGGAATCGCTTAAATACTTGAAAATCTTTAGAGAATAAAATGCAACGGAAATATTACCATAAATCTTCATTTGTGCGGCAAGTGAGTCGACAACACCAAGACCAAAGATGAAGTTCATAATCATAAACATAACATGTGGCCTCAAAGCATGCCACAAACTTCGATCTCCATTATAATGCGAAGCAACAAGGGAATACTTCACACTCCAAGAAAAAAAAAAAAGGATAAAATTTACTTTTACGCTATCGAGTCAACCAACAAAATTTGAATTTGAGTATCCAATTTTTTTTTTAAGTGAGAATATAGTCCTCTAACATTTTGTTTTATACCTATCTTCACTGCCTTCCAATGTTCCATTCTAGTGCAAGAACTCCCTAAAATCATTCATATGCTTTCTTAAGGTACTAGTTTTCACTAATTTAACACCCTTCAACATGGTGCATCATTGATTGAGCAATACTGCATAATTCGCTCAAGAACTCGATCGATATACTATTTCTAAGATAGTCGTAGCAATTTTCCTCCCGAGATCGATCCCTAAAGATCTCTATGCCAAAACATAAGACATCTCACACATATCAACCATCTTAAAGTTCTGAACGATATATTTCTTGATTTCATAAAACAAACCACGATTACTTCTAGCTAACAGAATCCATATATAGATTCATAATAATAAACTTACTCCCATTGACCTTCAGATATCCTTAAATCAAAAGGAAGTAATGGTATCATTAAACCTTATGAACCATTCGCTGGAAGCTTGTTTAAAACCATATATGATTTTCTTTAATCTGCAAGCTAAATACTGTTTTTCTTTTATTTGCGAATTCCTCTGGGTCTTCACGTAAACTTTGTCATCCAGACAACCAATTAGAAAAGCGACTTTCACATCCATCTAATGTAACTCCAAGTCATAATGAGTTACAAGAGCCATAATGATACTAAAAGAGTCATTCTATGAAACATGAGAGAACGTCTCTTTTATAATCAATGCCTCCTTTTCGAAAAGTGAAACCTTTGGTCATAAGTGAGGTCATATATGGTCGATATTGCCTTTTACATCGTATTTGGTCTAAAAGATATACACGGGACTTCTTACAAGTAGCAAGCAATTCAACGTTGTCCCAAACACCATTTATGTGCCATTGATTTCAACTCATCTTTCATAGCATCAATCAAATTAGTACAATCATCCCTAGTCATGGCTTGTGAAAAAGATACCAGATTTTTTTTTTTTTTTACTTAATCCTAATACCAAAATCAGATTCTTGTAGATACTCCACATATATATCAGTAATGGCAGGTCTTCCTTCCCTCTGAGATTTACTCAGAACTGCCAATTGTGGAAGTTCTACATCATTTCAATGGTGATATCCTCATGGAGTGGTAAACCAATTACATGAAGAGCAACAACTTCTCGATGAGGAAGAACTATTGAGACATCATCCCTCCCATCATCAAGATTCACCTTACTTGGTTTTTCACTCCCACTAATTTTGCCATTCTATAAGAATCTGGCATTCCCGGTTTCATTATCCTCGCATCTTGTAGTTAGGGACCGTAAAATATGTACCCCTTAGACTTTTCCTGAATAGCCAATAAAATATCCAGAATTTTTTTTTTTCTTGAATCTAACTTGTACTCTTGTGGATTATATATTCTAGCAACCGCTGGACAACTCCAAACATGTAAATGTCTTAAACTGGGCTTCCTACTAATCCACAACTCAAAAGAAATAGTTGGAATTACCTTACTAGGAATCCTGTTTAAGAGATACTTAGCGGCCTTTAGTGATTCATTCCACAAGAATATAGGTACATTTGCAAAACTAATCATACTTCTAACCATATCTGTAAGTGTACAGTTATACCTCTCAGCAACACCGTTCTGCTGTGGCATTCTAACATTATGAATTGGGCACGAATGCCTTCGCTTTCTACTAGTTTAGCAAATAGGATATTGGCTTGACTCATCATATTTGTCATAAAACTCACCACTTTTATTTGACCTCACTATTTTGACCTTTCTATCTAATTGTCTCTCGACCTCCGTAATGCACACCTCAAGGATGTCAATGGCCTGAGACTTTCATAAATTAGATACACATATCCATAATATGAGAAGTCCTTTTATAAATGTGGTAAAATATGTTTGCCCAATAAAATATGGCATAGGAATTCGCAAATATCAGTGTGAATTATCTCAAGAAGCTCACTTCTACTTGTGGCACCTTTCATTGTGTGCTTGATATGCTTTCCTTTAATGCAATCCACACAAATTTCAAAATCAGTGAAGTTTATGTGTTTTGAAATCCCATTCTTCACCAATCTTTCAATTCTATCCTTGGAGATATACCCCAATTTTTTTTCTATGCCACAAGATTGAGAATCTTTAATTTATTTTCCTCTTTTCTTTATAGCTTCTTAAGACACAAATAGTGCAGTGTGAAATCTTTCCTCCCCAAATCTCACTACCTCCCTAACACAAATATTAGCTAGTTCTTTCAAAAGGTAAAATTTTGAATTTGCCAAATTCAGGTGGAAGTGAGATGAGTATAAACTACACGAGGAAAGACTATTCACTCGTATCCTTAAAGCTCCTAGCATTGCATCATATTTCATAGTAGTCAATTCAACCATAAGAGTGCTAGTAAAAGACTTAATAGCAGACATAATTCATCTATCACAACCTTTATTAAAAAAAAAACTTCAATACATTAGAAGTCTGTAATATGAAAAGTTTTGAAGTTGCTCATATGGTCAACTTAATGAACATGAGACTAAGTCAGTCCTATCTTGCCTAAAAACTGGGTGACTAACTTGTCTTGCAATCACGCTACTCAATAATATCCACATGCTTTTCAACCAGTAATCTCATGTCAAAAACCAATATACCAATACGAATTAATCATGTTCATCACATTTAAAGAGTTTGACCTAATGAGAACTAGAACATTAGATGCATAGAGTACAATGAAGTGGGGATAGTCATGAAAACAAAATTGGACAATGCTCACATTAAAACTTTGAGAATTTTAGCATTTATAATGATGAACCATTGATATCACCTAGGTCCTCCTTTGGGCGAAACCTAAGTATACCTATTGTTCACTCATTAATCAGGTGCAACATAATCACCTATATAGGTCTAAGTAATTTATGCAGTTTAACCAATTATTCATGTTACCTTTAGGTATCCAATCATAACCCATTAAATTGCACAAACTACATGCCCTACCCAGTTCATAATTATTTAAATGCGACTCTCCTTTGGGCTAGTCTCATTCTCCTAATTATATTTTGCAATCGAAGAATATCATTGACCTCAATATTAACCCCATTTAACAATTCCTTCACGTAGCTTGAAATTCACAAGTTTTACTGACCTAGGTCACTTTGGCGACTACTAAATCAATAATCCCCCACGAAAATCAAAACTAACCAATGACATTCTCTGTTACTTTACTATTGTCATTTAATTCAATCACTATTAACCAATTATGTGATTGGAGTCCCGATATAATGACAATACTCTATTATTTTATTTGAGTTATGCGGTTGTCATACCTTAATTCAATCACCAAACTAATAAAACAACAATATTAGTGTCCCTTTCATGTGATTGAAATTTTTCAAAGACAATTTAGTAATAACTTCTAACACATATAATAACCACAATGAGCAGTCAATCCAGTACACAATTAGCATAATAATTATTTCCAATAAGACAAACATGGAAATTAGTGTCCTCTAAGTTATGCCATTGTCATTCTTTTAACAAACTTTAACGTAGTTCGATATTCATAAGTTTCACTAACCTAGGTCACTTTGGTGACTACCAAATTAGTAATCCCTATGGGTATCAAACTAACCAATGATATACTCTATACTTTTTATTCGAAGTTAGGCTCTTTGTCATTTTTTTTTTTTAATCATCCAATCACAGTTATAATCGAAATAAAACATATATAAACCGATCAAATATCTTTTATGTGATTGAATAATTCAATGACTATAACTCTAGCACAGATTCTGTGATTAATGAAATTAAATACTCAAATAATTTCTCAACAAATGATTCCGTTAATCAGCTATTCAGAAAACCAGAATACACCATAATCGGAAAAGATAAAATAGATGAATAAAGCCTTTCGGCCTTTCTGGGTTTAGCAATAAATAATTAGAGAATAGCACACATATGGCCAATTCCAGTAGCTAAACCATTAAGTTGCAATTAACAATTCAAGTAGACGAATTGTGCTACACTTGTCCATCGTGTTTTAATAACGGAAAAAATAAATAATAATCGACGACTATTAAAAAAACATGACATTAAAACAGTTCTTTTCCTATCCAAATAAAAGAACATGTAGCAACCTAGAACTTCTATCAATAACCCATGATTGCCTATTGAGTTTTTCGCAAAACGCCAATTGTACTTCAAACTATAATATTAAAAGGCCAATCACGAAACCAAAATTACCTTTATAAAGCTTCTTTAAATGGACCGGCATCAAGAAGTATGTAAACACGTAAATATTCGAGCAACACAAATATTAATTTAACGATCGGAAAAAATTGGTCGATGCGTTTGTTGATTTTATTCCAAGATGTAACGATTCAGCAAACCATGCTCTGATACCAACTGTTAAATAATATATATCTGTATTTAATCTATTATGCGAAAAACAGATATAACTGGATCTTGAATTCAATACATCTCAAAACAATAAATTAAGTACAATAAATTAAGCGTACCTTCTTTAACCATCGAGCATAAGAAATAGCAAACCCCTTAATTAGAAATACCTTAATTCTTGGCTCACCTTCTTCTCTCTGTCTCTAACTTTCTAGAATACCCAATAACTTTATTGATGGAAAAACCGTATGTATAAGGGGTGGGTATTCTACCTTTTATAGAGGAGAGGAGAGGGCCTTAGAGATAATCGTAAAAGACTCCTAATCCATCAAGGACTCTTTCATTATCAGAGTTTTCCTTCATTTATAATTCTAATTAGTTATCACAATGAACCGTACAATTAATTGGCTTATCTGTTAGTGGAGGCCCAACTGTAACAAACTTGTACAAAACGTGAAGGCTAGTGGGCCACAATAATAGGAAAAGTCTAACAGTTAATTCACTGTAGGAGGAAAGATTAATCAGGTTCAAATACTTCTGAATGCAAATATCAATGTTTGTTATCCAGAAAATAGAAATCGATGAAGGAAAAAAATTAGCAGTAAATGGGACTCCAAGGCACCTCTACTATACCTTTCTAGCTTTGCTAATAGACCGATAGCTTCTTTATGAATAAATTGCAGTACCATAGGACTTTATTTCTCTTCTGGAGTTAGTATCGCCAAGGAAATTCAAATTGGTTTAAGCAAAACAACTTGATAAAATCAGTTTTATGTTAAGAGTACACAATATTACTTATTCACAGACAAATGCAAATTCTATTATAAAAGGGTCTTCCTTCGACAAGGCCATGGTATAGGAGTCAATCATGGAAATAGGACACAAATTAATTCTTCAATGCCAAGAGGACAAATCACCTGCACATTCCAAAAATGTCATCGCGAGCCCCTGAAAGTGCCTAAACCCCTCAAACCCTATGAAAGTGCCTAAACCCCCAAACCTGATGAAAGCTCATAAACCTAAACCCTAGGTTATCCTATGAAAGTGTCTAAAACCCTAGAGTACCCTATGAAAATACCTAAACCACTAAAATCCTATAATTGGAAAGTGCAACCTAAATCTAAACCCTAGGGTACCCTATGAAAGTGTCTGAACCACTAAAACTCTATAACTGGCAAGTGCACCCTTAGTGCCTAAATCCACTATACCATACCCCAAAGAGCCCCCCTGAAATTGTACTCCAAAATTGAAGAGAAAGAAATTAATTTTGTCTCACGCCAACAATTAATGACTCATGACACACACACACACACACACACACAGAGAGAGAGAGAGAGAGAGAGAGAGAGAGAGACGAGATGGGAACACCCACCACTTTCAATAAACAGTAAACAGTAAATTGTCCACATGGGAACAACACCCAACTTTTGCCTTTGTCCGCAGAAGATTCCTCCACATGGTGTGCATGAGTAGTGGGGGTTCATTGAGGGTATTTTTGTCTAGTATTGTCCTTGAGCCCTCAAAAATTTCCTATTAATGTATTGGAGGCCTTAAAATAAGTAAAGACGGAGTAAACACCCTTTAAAGCTCCAAATTTGTCCTTTTAGACAATTGTCAACATCATAGCCACTTTGGGCACATGAAACTTGTTTCGAGCAAGAACTGGGGACAATAAACTTGTTTTGATTGAGAAGGTTTTTCAACTCATTACTAACAAGAGAATAAAACCTTGAATTTTGTCAAAGGTAGAAAGGTATAGTAGAAGTCCCATATACATGTCACTTGGTGTTAGCATGAGAATAAAACCCTGAATTGTTTAAAGAATCAAAACTCATTTTATTTGGGCAAGAGAATAAAATTCATGATTGAAAGTATCATGATTGAGTTTTATTCTCTTACCCAATCATGATACTTTCAATCATGGATAAAATAAACTCGTTTTGAGCAAGAGAATAAAACCTTGAATTTTGAGCAATCAGAACAATAGCTTAGGCTTGTAGTTAACTTTTTCATTAAACACAAGCTCAATAAGGTAAAAAGAGTAGTGTTACGAAGTGGCAGAAAAAATTCCCTAATCACTCTTGTAGGTCCTACTTGAATTCCATTATTCCAGCAGAGCTTAATCTCACAACTAAATCCCCAATCCAATTATTCTTGCAAAGGACAATAATATTTTTCCATAGGCCCTTGTTTTGTAGACATGTACCCTAGCTAATTTGATAAACTTCCAAAACATACCAAACCAAACTGAGCCTAAAGTCCCAATCATGCAGGGTCAGCTACAAGAAGTCCATTTTATCCATTGAATTTTGTCAAAGGCATCGTGTTAGCATGTTAGGTGATATCTAACAAAACCTTGATACTTTCAACTTCTGCCCCTAAAGTTTATGTGGGTCTACCTTTCCCCTTAAAGCTACCCTCTGTCGTAACCATATCACTCCTCTTAACTACCACAGCTACTCATGTACAATATACATGTTAAAACTACCTTAATCTATTCTCTCACATGTTCTCTTCCACAGGTATCATCCCTAACATCCCGTCAGGGCCGGCCCTAGGGGTTTGAGTGTCCTAGGCCTAATCTTAAAAATTGTGCCCTAAAGTTTTTTTTCAGGAACAATCACAATACGAGGAAATCAAAACAATATAAAGTTCTTCATTTAGAGTAAACATTATTACAAAGATGCACCTAAGTAAGAACTAAAAAAAGATACATTATAACATTGTTATTTATGATGCACTAAGAGCTTGTTCGAACTCGGTTCGTTGAGTAAACGAACGAGCTCGAGCCCGCAATTCAACTTGTTTGTTTAACGAGCCGAGCCCGAGCTTGAGGTTTTTTTTTTAACTAATACTTGCAATGTGTGCGAGCTACATGAGTATGCAATAGTATGTATGAAAAATATAAATGAAATTCCATAGAGACCCCCTCATCTATTCCTCAGGGACAGACACCTAACGTTTAAAAGCACCCAAGCACACCCCCCCATCTATCTATAACCGTTACCCACTTTCACCATACATTTAAAAACCTTCCATTAAAAAAGCTCAATCACTTATTTACATAATTTCCAGAAAAAAGGCCCTCAAGAGCAATATCTAATACACGTCCTAGCCTCCATAGCTCTAGTAACCAATCCTCCATCTCTCTCCTACCACCCATTCATGATCTCTCTCTTTCTCTCTCTCTCTCTCTCTCTCTCTGCAAAATAAGATTGGTTACTAGAGCTATGGAGGTTGGGGCATGTATTATATATTGCTCTTGAGGGCATTTTTGTTTGGAAATTATGTAAATAAGTGATTTGGGCTTTTTTAATGGAAGGTTTTTTAACAGAAGGGGTGAAGGTGGGTAACGGTTATAGATGAGGGGGTGTGCTTGGGTGCTTTTAAACGTTAGCGGGTGTCTGTGTCCCGGAGGAATAGATGAGGGGGTCTCTATGGAATTTCACCAAAAATATATACATACATGTCTATGTATTCATATCAGTTACATTGCGAGCTTGAGGTTTTTTTTAACTGACTCAAGTGAGCTCGCAATCTAACTGATATGAATACATATACATGTATGTATATATTTTTCATACATACTATTGCATACTCGTGTAGCTTGCACACATTGCAAGTACCACGTGCAAGGTTCAAGGGCCTAATGACATCAAACAAGATCTGGTCCAATGCATTTTATAGGAAGAAATGAATGCTTCCTTACCTGCTTTTTTCGAAGTGAAGGTGTGAACAATGATTATCTTTGTATTTTGGTACTCTCCAGGTGAGAAGGGCATTGGAGTTTCTATTGTATAGTCTTTGCACTTTAAAGGATCTAAATTTGAAGTGAAGGAATTAACTTGAAGTGAAGGAATGAAGTAAAGGCTCGAACTTGAAGTGAAGGAATAAAGTAAATGCATCTTTTCTTCAATCCCACATCACCCAAACTTTGAAATCTCAAAGGCAATGGATGCCTATAAATAAAGAACCCATCTTAATTTACAGAATGGTTAAACAGTTTTTGGGCCTTTTTAATATTGGGCCAGAATGGTTTTTAAGTCTTTTTTTTAATATTGAATCACAATGGTTGGGCTCTTTTGTAACTTATAATAGATTTTTTTTTCTTTATTTGGGTAAAACGAGAGTTCTAGTCAAGCCCAATTGTATAAATTGTTGGAGTGCCCCAAAAAGTAGCCATTTTTGGAGTGCCTGGGCCGGCCCTGCATCCCGTGAAGGTTTTCATTTTTAGCTCTCTCTCATAAAGTCTTACCATACATCCATCTCAACATTCTCATTTCAACTACTCTCATCTTACTCGCACGTTATTCCTAAGTAGCCAAACCTTGCCGTACATCCATCTCAACATTCGCATTTCATCATCTTACTCACACGTTATTCCTAAGTAGCCAAACAGTTCGTACCATATAAACTGGCTGGCAATTGGATCAACTGGCCAATTCACAATAACAAGTGAAAGCAAAGTGTTCTAGCTAACATTTTAACAAACCAAGTCAAACAAAACAAAACCGAGCCTTATATTCCAATCAATTGAGATCTACTACTTGAATTCTTTTTTCCCACTAATCTCTGTCAAGAGATACATCAACTCTTAGACTTAATAGACCTATATCTTTGTGCACTACATCATCCAAAGTCAATTTGGGTGTTCCACCTACCGTAGAGTTATTACTCAAAACTATCATGTCAACTCTCTTAACTACTGCATCTACTGGTCTATGATAGATATGTCCAAATCACTTTGTCTAATTTTCTCTCTACCTCTCCTTTGTAGGTGTCACATCTGCCATCTCACTTGGTTTCATTTCCATTCTTGTCTCTTCTAGTCTTACCACATACCCATCTTAACATTCTCATTCCAGCTATACCCATCTTACTCTTGATAGGCCAGCAATCCATCCAGTAAAGCATCGTTGGTCTTATGACACTTCTATAGAATTTCCCTTTCAATTTTGTGGGTATGCTTTTGTCACAAAGTACACCGGTAGCGTTTCTCCACTTGAGCCACCTAACTTGGATCCTCGAATCACCTAATTTGCAATCTCGCCACATGCAAGGCTCAAACTATGTTTAAAAGTAAATTCCTGAAGATAACTTCAAAAAGAATAAGGCTTCTGAAGTATTTAACCAAAGAGTTCCTCGCTTTATCCTGCAATAGCATACTTAAAAGGCATTCTAACAAGGAGTATGTGATAGACACCCAAAATAATTGTGAAAATATATTTTCCTCACCCCAAATATGGATAACTAATACAAAAAATATGTGTAACGTGTAACCAACCAAAAACTACTTTGCCATTTTGCATTTTACCATTCAATGTTATTCGTACCTTCACCAAACAAAATGAGTACTTGAGTCCATAAAGTTATGTAGCTAATGAGTCAAAAACTATGTATTACCATTCTCCAAAATAATTCACGATATACTTTCAAGGCAAGGTACACACTTGCACAACTAACCAGAAAAATGCCTAACATAGATCAAAAAAATTGTGTAACATACACTACAAAATCTTGTAACATTTCTACAGTACACGTGGTAGTACCATAGCTTTCTCCTTCTAACAATAGCTTAGGGAAAGTACGTGTGAAAGTGCGGTAAAACATGTAACAAGTCTATCATGAATCTAAATTTTTGTTATTACACAGTGGGTGAGTGCTTGTGAAACACGAACGTCCATTAAATTAATACAATTATACAACTGAGACTAATTACCACAAAAGTAATGATATGTAATGCAGCTCACCTGAATGTTGAAGAGAACTTCCGTGAGTCCACATACAACTGTATGCCTGACAAATATGGAATGACCTCCTGTGTAATGGATCCTTTCCCTTTAAATATTCTAGTTAACGGAATACACTGCCTTCTTGGATTCCAGACAACAATATAATTTTGGTCCATTTTTTCTTTTATGGATGTCCTATACCATTGTTCCATTTGATTAGTCGAGGACAATATGGTGACATTTCATTTTTGCCTTTCCTCCTCATAATCAAATTTCAAAAGTGAAACAAAAAATTGCATCTGACTTCACTTTACCACCATATAGCTAAATGGTAACTTTGGAAATCCAAATGTTTTGAAAAGGAATGGGACCAAAGTTTTGGGACGAGGGAGTAAAATTTGCAGAAATTAACTTCCTTTTCTTGTCTACCACAAACACAAGAAGTGCAAGGTCAGAACATATACACTAGTATCTATGTTGTTGGAATATTACCTCCTATATTGCATAGAACTCACATGTCAGTTCATGTTTCTAAGCAACGCAGGAATGACAACTAGTTGGAAGATCCCGTAAACGTTCCTCTTCAAACGACAACCGACTGTGATCACGAATTGGGGGAGGATTATGGGAATAAAAGCTTTCCAATCCAGCCATTCTAGTTGAAATGTACTTTTTTACATTTTCAATTGCTCTTGTCAAGATAATGATATAATGTGAAAAAATTGACATGAAGTAAAATTAAAAGAAAATAACCAAAAAGACAGTATCAAATGACACTAAAAAGGTTTGCCCAAAAGGGCCCTAGTTTTGTACCACTCGTCTACTCCTTGTCTAAAAAAGTTATTCCACTATAACAAAGTGTGCAATTTTAGGATAACAGCATAAATTTTTTGCAGACACAATTTTTCGATTTTTTTCACACCACATAAAAAGATCTCAATTAGTTCTTCAAATAGGTCCAAATTTTTTTGAAAAATTATTCGTGAATGTATTTTAGTTTTATCCAAAAATTGTACTCCCTTCGTCCCTTTTGAAGTGTACCGTTTCATAAATCCAACTTATTAAAAGAGGCATCATCATTATTACACGTTTTTTTATATTGGGAAAAGATTTTATTAAGAAACTTGACAAGGGTACATCAAGTAAGGGGGGAGGGAAGGAGACTCCAACCGAAGTTGAAGAAATTAAAATGCCTAGTGGAAACAAGCCCCAAAAGACCACCTGATGGGCAAAGCCCAAATCACCAATGGCCTAGCCTAGAACATACAAATCAAATGAAGCCCACCAAAACATTGGCATACCAAATAGGAAAAATAAAGCCCAAACCAAAAAAACCCAAGCTCCACGACCACAGTCCACCAAACCAAACACCAATCGACAAAAACAACACCACCACGCCGCCGCCGCCACCTCCACCACGCCACCACCACCAGAAATGATGGAAGAGACCAAAAAAAATGGCCAAAACACCATCGACACTGTCAAGCAAAGACGGGAACATCAAACAATGATACCCAATGGAGGAAAAAACGACGATGGGGGATCCACCGGCCAAACAAGAGGCATGAGAGAAAGGGAAACCACTGGAAGCCGCCACGGGAAATCACCACAACTTGCCACATCTAAAGCCTGCAAAACAAAGGGAAAAGAAGGAGAAAGGCAAGAAGAAAAGAGAGGAAAGAGGGAGAAGGGAGGAAGAAAAAAACGAAAGAAAGGGAGGGGTCGCCCACCCCTCCCATTGCCACAAGGAGGCCGAAGCCCGGGGGGAGAAGAATAATATGAGGCAGCAAGGGTTTGGGTGAGAAGGGAGGAAGAAAAGAATGGAAGAAAGGGACGGGTCACCCACCGCTACCACCGCCACAAAGAGTCTGAAGCCCATCATCATCATTACACGTTTCACATCAACTTTACCTCCACTAGTGAAAATTACCCTCCATTTTTACCCATTAATACTTCAAAATGACAACAATAACTGTACAAACTTTTACCCATTAACTTTTCAAAACACACATTTATTAAGAAAATAACCCAAAATAGAAATGTCGGCAATAAAAAGGACAAGAGGGAGTACGTCTTTATGTACTCCTATTACGGAGTGGACTAAGGTTGCTGTGTATCATTTTGAAAATAAATGTGGTGTCAGTTTGATTTTATTGAAATCAAGGGGTGGTTAGTGAATTCATCAACTTTACAATTACTACTAAAGAATATGAATTTTAGTGTTTGGGTGCACGGTTTGTGAGCGAGAAGAGAAGCGGCGAAGACAAGGGAGGGGAGCAGTGGTTTTCTATCCTGTGGTCTCTTGATTTTCTAGCACTGGTAACAATGGCTTTTTCCTTTTCTTCTTCGTTTGATCTTTATCAGATCCTGCGTTTCTGTATCTATATACGTTCTGTGTGCGCTTTTGGTCGTGGGTTTGTAAAGCTAATACCAATCAGTGCATGGGTCACTGAAGATACGATTGATGAGGCAGCCGACTGCCCTATATACCCAAGTTTCAAAATATTTGGACGTCGAAATTGTATAAGTTCGTCCACCCAATATTTTTCTACGAAAGCTAACACCCGTCAATCCAAGTCTTCTCTGGTTTTGTTTTAAAGATGTAATTATTGTCCTCCTAAGATTTGCTTGTATAGATAAGAAATTTAATTAAAGGCTTTATATTTTGCTGTTCAGAATGGATATGAATGAACAAGATTATATGCATCTACATTGTGATTGTGTTGGTTGATTGAAAATATTGACGATATTTTTTGGTGCTATTTTTGTGCGAGTATTGGCAGAAATTAGTATCACCTTACACAAGTGACAAAAAAGATCCAATGTTCACCCACCCAACGTTGAAATTCCGAGTCCGTCTGTGCAATTAGCATCAATGTATAAACTCGGGATCTATTTGGTCAGACCAACATTGAGCAATTAATAATACCACACTTTAGACTGGTTATTGAATCCGAATCATAACATTTGTACAGTCTAGTCGGATTCTCAAAAAACTTACATTTATAGCAACAATACTGTATAAATCGTGCTACTTCTTATATATTCCCTTAAATTATTATCTTTCACTGAACTCTTTTTCTTTGTGAATTGTGAGACACCAAAAGGGAACAGATATATTACTTGTGTTCGTTTCCCCGATATATTACTTGTTCTATATTGGTGATAAGTATCTGTAGTTTGAACTTCATCTAGTAGATATATCCTGGCTCAGCAAGTAAAGTGTAGATTTATGAACTTCAATCTCTTTTTTTGTTTATGATGGTAATGGTACCAAGCTAAGACGAAGTGATCGAATTTTGTGATACCACAAAGTACAGTATGATTTTAGGTACAATAATACTTTTCAGTCCTAGGCACTTAATGTTCAGTCCTGCGGCTTTGCAGAACTGATGCACTTATCACGAAGAGAAGTTGTATTGTGCGGCAACTGTCAGTGACGTATAAGCAAGCCAGTCTTGACTCTTGGGTATCATGTTTCCTCTTCGCAACAAGTCCATCCGGACGTAAGTATTTTCTTGTTCTCTCAGCAGCAAAAGACACTGTTAAAGTATCCAACTCAAAACCAATTAGCAAAGTGGAGAGGCTGCCCAGGCTCATATACCAGACTCGGAGGTTATAATTAACCCGTAAGTGCACCTTGTTTCGTTGTGATCCCAATGTTGTGGATCCATTGTTTAACTCTCCACGTGCGGGTCAGGGGTTTTTCGGTTCGGTTCATCCAAAAAACCCTCAAACCGGGAACCGAACCGGTTTCAAAAAATTTTCAATTCTTAGAACCGAACCGAACCTAAATATTTTACAAACCGAAAAAATCAACCGGTTCGGTTCGGTTCTCGTACTCGGTTCGGTTCGGTCGGTTTTTTGTTCACCCCTAATTCTGGCCTTAATTTTCTTCTATTTAATTTTTACCTTTGATCTTTGCATGATTCAGTGGGTGGTAAGCATCGCCGGAACTCACCGGTATCAACGATAAGTGCTAGATCTACAACCATACTACGTATATCATTGCAAATTTTATCCCTTGTTCCTTACAAGAGCTTACGAGGTCTCCTTTGTGCAAGCGGATGAGAAGGTTTAAAAAAATTCGATTTCAAAAATTCCATACCGTAGTTTGAGAAATTAGCAGCCTGCAAATTCTTTAAATCTTCTAAAATTCATATTCTCCATTTGTCTTTTATTTAATTTGGGTGTGGTTGTTGACAATGTTGTGGTGTAATCTTTCTATTTTTTTTAAACATCATCATTGTTGTTGTTGTAATCTTTCTCTTCCACTGTGAATTTTTCCTAGTTCACCGGTTGCTGGAAACTAAGCTCCGGTGGTTGATGACAATGTTGCGGTGTAATCTTTCTTTGTTTTGGAACATTGTTGTTATAATCTTTCTTGTCCACTGCCAAATTTTTTTGAGGTCTTCGGTCACTGGAAACTAAGCTCCGGTGGTCGGCGAGCATAGTGTGATTGTCGCCGGAGGTTGGCTCGTCAGAAGGAAGCATTAAGCATGAGTGTGGGAGTTTTGTTTTTGTTTTAAATAAGAAGGACCAAAAAGGTCATCTTCTCTTTGAGCTAGACATCAAGGTAATTAAAAAAAAAAAAACGTTATATCCTTTTTGGAAATTAAGCACTCATTTTGGTCATCTTCTCTTTGAGCTAGACCTCAAGGTAATTAAAAAAATTCTACTCCATCCATCCCCTTTTAAGTGATTTACTTGGAAAACGTGTATTTTTGCGGACGTTTAAAATTTTACTTACGTATAACGTTTTTAATTTTTTTTTTCCCACCAAATTAAAGTGCTCATAATGAGCACTTTAATTTTGTATAAAACAAATGAAAATTTTTTTATACAGAAATATGTCTTTTAGAGGTTCAAAATTGCACGTATTCTCATATGAATCATTTAAAAAGGGACGGAGGGAGTGTATCCTTTTTGGAAATTAAGCACTCATTTTCTGTACTTAGTGGTAAAAATCTAAATATTTATCCCAAATTCTTAAAAAAACACGTTGGGATGGGTAGACTGAGCGGCCTTCCGGACCGGTGTGTACCCCTTAACATACATACCTAAAAACAAGCAAGAAATTGTATCCAAAAAAAAAAAGAAAGAAAACAAGCAAGAAATAGACGGTCCATCTCAAAGCTATTTGACGAGCCCAACCCAGACCTCCAGAACTTCAACACTAAACGGGCCCAATCCATTGTTTCTGTAACACTCTCCACTGGCCAGTGAGTAACACCTATCTCCCGGGATAAAAAATAAAAATAAAAATATATCAAATAAGTTTTTTGCGTTTTTTTAACAGCCTTTCGCTTCTGGTTCTGGGGAAATTCACGAGCAAATTTTTTTTATTATTTAAATCAATGCATGAAATAATTAGTATCGGATCAAAATCCTCGAGGTGTTATGTATGTAACCATTTTTTCAAAATAAGAAAATTTAGAGGTTGTTTGGCAGCTTCTTTTTTGCCTTCTCATTTTTTCATTTTCAACTTTTAAGTGTTTGGATGACTCATTGCAAAATGACTTATGTGAGAATGATTTCTCTGTTTTTACATTTCGAGAGCAAAAGCCAAAAAGAGGGTGCGAGCTCTTTTTTTTTTCATTCTCCTTTTTCGGTTCATTTTGAGGAGATATGATGAAAGACAATAATGCCCTTCACAATTTTGGGTAATAGCCAAAATACCTTTCATATTGGAGACTTTTCAGTCACTTGTCCATGTAAAAACATGGATAATATTCCGTAATTGATAAAGAATGTTATGTGCAGTACGAATTAAAAATATTTATTTATTTTGTTGGGATGAAAGTGCTAATTTTGCCTTAAATTCGTTATTTTTATTACTGATGGTTGGAAGTGTTCTTATTTTTTTGCAATTACGAGTAATTGGATTTAAGTTTTAACTTAACTGTTATTTTAATAGAAACTAACACCATAACGTTGTTGGAGACATTTAATTACCAAAAACCACTGTTCATATAGTTATATGCCGTGTAATACATAAAAAAGGGGAAAATGGTATATGAAATAAACAAGGGCAAAATGGTAAAAAGGAAATTCATAACTCATTTTCATCATTTTCTCCCAAACACTACTACTTTTGCAAAATGCATTTTGCATATTTCTCACAAACACTTCTCCCAAATTCAAAACTCATTCTGATCATAATCCAAAAAGCCAAAAAATCAAAAAGTTAAAAATAAAAAGCTGAAAAGTGGACTCTCAAACACCTTCGTATTCTTTGAAAAGATCTTTTGTAATGCCCCGATTTTCGGAAGCATTTATTAAGACAAATAATCAGGATTAATTTAATAAAAAGAGTTTCCATCAGAGTACACATTGGAAAACGTGAAGTGCAACCCATTATAAAATACTTAGTATGGTTTGAAAAATTAATATTACAGATCCAACATTAAAATAAAGGGGTGGGTTCTCTGATTTAGGTTATTTCACGGATTCCGCGGCTCCTCCCCGGCACGGTCTCTTTGGATAACCCTCGGTTCGAAATAAACGTCTCGCCGACACCAGCGATTCACTGTTTGATCGCGGTCGACATAATACGTCCAGAAGCCGAAAAGAACATCATGGTATTATACCAGGGTCACACGAAGTGTAACACCGTGAGCGATAAATCACTCAATAGCTACTCTAACCCTCCCAACCCTTGTTAGGCATACAAGTACAACATATATGATTGAAAAGCAGTAATTAAAGGAATACGCAGGAAATAAATCGTAAAGCAAAAATTAAACACATAGTTGATTTCATTACTAGCCATTAGCTTACATGTTCATCTAAGTTCTCACCTAGAGAACTTTCCTCCCAAATAACCACTAAGGAATATGACCAATCCGTGATATACTCCCCCCTTGCTTGCCCTGACTGGGAGCCCCGACGGAAGGTATAAGTTACATACTTAATCCAACCATCAGCCGCCTCCCAAGGATGAATTTCCAGGGACCGACCGTACCCACACCGCTACGAAAGTGACAACATGCCGCCCTCAGAGGTAGGTATATAGCCGTGACTCGGTCTATAATACATCCACCCTTTTAACGCCTCAGAATTCAAATGAAGTAATCACAGATTGTCATATCCTAGGGTTTCGAAATCATAGCAGACTGCCAAACAATTCTCTAAAATAAATCACTTGGCTGACTGCCATTCATCAAATCTCGGGGTGACTCCCCATAATCAATTCATCAATTGGCTGACTGCCATTCAACAAATCTTGGGGTGACTCCCCAATAATCGATTCCAATTCACTTTTCCATTAACCTTATCGCCTATGTGATATCCACAAGACGATCACCCAACCGGGAACCTAGTTGTCCATTCTAACATTCAACACATTTATGGAAAGTGCACTTAACAAAGTAGAAGCGGCGATAACAATATTCTAAGGGTCACAAAATCAAATAATACGATTCACAGGTTCATAAAATTCTAGTAATCGAAAACCAGGGGTTTAAACCCGTAATAAATTCAACTATAGGGGTCAAAACGTAATTTACTAAACTATTGGGGTCAAAATGTAATTTAAAGAAAGTATGGGTCGCCAACGTCATTTTAAGTAAGTATAAGGGTAACAAAAGTAATTTCACGGTCTAGGGTCCTTAGTGTAATTTACAAACTCTGGGGGCCTTTTTGTAAATAACATAATACAAGGGCAAAAAGGTAATTTTCCCACCACAAAGGGTAAACACGTAAAATACTTTATTTTAGCTAGTTACGTCATAACTTGACTCAAAAAGATATTCCTTGAATTCTAGCAAGTCCAAAACTTTTATAAGGGTAATAAATGTAATAAAGGGCAAAACGGTCATTTTTCCACCACCAAGGGTAAATACGTAAAATTATCTTATTTTGGTTATTTATGACATAATTTGACTCCAAAAGTAGTTCCTTGGATTTTAGTAAGTCCAAAACTATTATAACGGTGATAAAAATAACAAAGGGCAAAACGGTCATTTTACACTACGAAGGGTATTTTAGAAATTTTAATACACTCATAAAATTCCACTAATGACATTTAATTGATAAAAAGTAGGAACATAAATATCTTTGAAGATTAAGCCACATACTTTACAAAACTATATTTTTAACCATTAAGTTTAATACCAAGAACGAGAACAAGATTAAACGTAACATGAACACATTAAATCTCACATAAACACTTGAATAAGTCCTAATCATGCTTGAGAAGTTAAACACATAAACCAAAATGAATCTAGGGCTTAATATGCATGAAAAACATGGTTTAGGGTCAAAATCGTCGAAACTAGGAACACAAGGGGCCTAACTGTAATTACAGAATTCAAGCCAAAGTTAGAGAGAACATTCTGTACCTGTAGTCCGGACGGGGATATGGTGGTCCGGACTATCGTCACAGCAAAAACAGAGCAACTTGCGTTTTTGTTCGGGTTTCGTGAAGCCCTTCACCTTGGGCCTTAACCCTTTGACTAAAAACTACCTCTAGGCTATTTTAACACATATAAATGCTTATGAATGATTGGGTAAGAGCCTCTACCTTGTTTTGCGAAGATTTGGCGAAAAAATGGGTTTTGGTGAAAAATCGGCGGAGGGAGCTTCTTGGGCCGACTTGGCTTGCTTGGATGGTGAAATGTGGATGTCTAGGAGTGCAATGGATGAACTTGTGGAAGAAGATTGAATGTCGTTGAGTTTGGAGGTGGAAACCCAAGTTTTGACCTTATTTTCTCTCTCTAGAACTCCATAGCCAAACTTAAAGCTTTCTCTCTCTTTCCTTGCTATTTTTCTGTGTAATGGTGATGTGTGGGAGTGTGAAAGAGTGAAGGACGAAATGGAGGGGTTTATGAAGGGTGAGGGTGGAGTGTTTGAGTTGGGGTGGAGTGTGGAAGTGGTCAAACCCATGTGGGGATGTGAGGGGATGACAAGAGGGTTGATTGGAGACGTTGGAGGCAGAGAGGGGGTGGAGGGAGGTCTGATTTTGCAGGGGAGGGGGGTGGAGTGTGGTGTTGGGTTGATTTGGAAGAAGTAGTGGGGTGGTTGGTGATGTGTGGAGTGAGTATGTATGTATAAAATGCATATATGCACACATGTGTGTGTATGTGTACTAGTATTACTTGTGTACGTGTATGAATGTGTATAATTACGTATGAAATGAATTTATAAAAATGGAATGTTCGTGATTAAAATGTAAATGTGCCTTATGGTCGAATTTGTAGCAATTTAGAAGTATTAGTGTATAAAACGTCGTAATTGCAAATTAAGGGCTCTAGATGCAATTAGGAATTAAATAACGAAATTAAAGTAATTAAAATGAAATTAAATAATCCTAAATTTTATTAAAAATTTCGGATTATTACAACTTTCATGAAGCAGAATATGATTTTAAAAATAATGCATTTTTTACAGATAAATTCAATCTTTTTCACAAGCTAATAAATGTGGATGAATTCTTTTCATTCGAAACAAAACAAAATTACTTTACCAGAAATATATTTTCCCAAATTTTAATTTTGGAAAATACACAACTTTTTTTTTGGAGGAAATAAAAACACATTAATCACTCCTCAAGAGTAGAGTTTCCGATATGGAGTCTCAAGGAAAAAAGAAAGAGAATAAGTTATTTTCAAATGCAGTGGAAATAAATGTTTTCTCCAAATCAATCATAGTAGTTGGCGTGATTGTGTACTATTACATTAGACTGCTACGATTGATTTGGAGGAAATGTTTATTTCTGGCAGCGGTGGAAATAATGTTTTCTCAAAAAGAAAGAAAAGAAAGTATTCTAAGAGTGAGTTTAGATATATATATATACAATCCGGTTCCTATCCGGACGGCCTGATATATGCTATGTCCGCACTTTTCATCTCAGCCGTTGGATCTAATCCAACGGCTATAATAAAAGAGAGGATCTCGCGGGTCAAATGGTACCCGGGTATAGGTAATACTATCTCGCGGGTCATACACTTCAACATACGGGTCATTTCCCCTTTCAAACACCAGCAACGAAGAAAGAGAAAGAGGTCTAGGCGATTCACAGCGGAAGAGAGAAAGAGATCGCGATCGCGAAAAAGAAGAAGAAATCGAGGTTGAACAAGAAGAAATCGACATTCCCAGGTTCGAATTTGTCTCTCTGTCTCATTTTTTTGGTTCAAACTGTCCTTGGGTTTCGATGCAATTTCGTTCGAAAGTTCTGTGTGTGTGTGTGTGTGTGTGTGTGTGTGTGTGTGTGTGTGTGTGTGTGTGTGTGTGTGTTGATTTTGTTGAAGATGGTCCCTCTCTCTATTTGAATGACTCGGCTTCCCTTCGAAATCAAGGGTTTTTGTTAAAAAAATCTGATGGATGTGTGTAGTTCTTTGCCTAGGGTTCGATTTTGAAGAACTAGGGTTAGGGTTTTTGTCAAATTTCAGATTTTCAAGAAGTAGGGTTCAGATTTTGAACTAGGGTTATGGCATTTTCAACCATGGTTCAGATTTTCAAGTCTTTCTCCCTCTCTTCTTTTGTGCAGTAGTTATTTGCCTTAAAATGGCAGATTTGATGGATGTGCGTGAATAGCTATGCTATTCTTTGTTGCAGTGAGTCTGTCTATTTGTTTTTTGCACTGAGTCTTCCCACAAACAATCTCTATTTCATTGATGACTGAGTTGGCTTGGCATTTATTTCATTGATAACTGAGTCACGTCAACCTAGAGGAAGAACCAAAACAGAGTTTCTTTGATTGAGTTACAACCAATGAATTTTCCCATGGCAACCCACTGAAGAACAGAAAATGCATAGCATTGAACAATTTTCAAATTTGGCATTGCTATGGTAAAAGAAGGAAGTGCAAAATTCAATTCATGACATAAACAAGTAACAGGACAGAGAATGTGTTTGTAAAAAAAGGTGTTGCATTTTTGGTTATTCTTTTCCCTTAATTTTATTTCCTATTTGTGTGTCAGGATAGAAAAACGACTCGTGAGAATAAGCTACGAAGTTCGGGGATGGAGATGAAGAAAATGGACTTCCCTTGGTCATTGGGCATTGGAACTGGAAATGTGCTTCCATGTGTTGTGCTATTTTGGAAATGAGCTTCCATGGCCCAATGTTGTGGACGATGATTATGGCTAGAACATGCGGAAGCCGAGTTGTGGTGTATTGTTTATTATTTTATAGTAGAATTTATTGTTTTGAATGTGATGTAATAGGATTTAACTCTTGAAGACTATATGGAAGTTTTTGTTGGTTTGGAGCTATGGAATTATTTTAAAGAATGGTACTTGGAATGGCACATGCCTTATGGTTAATGTTTAGTTACTGATGTTATGTCTCATCTGATGTTATGGAATGGCCCGTATGAGTTCCTTCTGAAAGGGAGTAGTTTTTTTTTTCCCCTTCTGAAAGGGCAATAATGAGTGCTTCTTGTTGGAACCTGTCATGACTTGTTGGATTTGTATTGTTCAATAAACAGTTGATTCAGTTGTATTGTCTTGATATCTCATTTTACATCACACGAGAGTCCCATAAAGAAATCATCAGTTGATTCTTTCCACACTTCAATTTGACATGCCATTTGGTAAAATAACTCCTAACTAAAAAAAACAAAGACAAATTTGGTATTGGAGTGAGGAAATTGCACCTTGTCCATGAAATTCTATATTTCAACCAAAACTCTCTTAAAAGAAAAGAAAATCTATCATGTCTGAACATCATTTACATATTTACAGACATAACATGTGATCCAAATCAAAACTTCTTGTTCCCCATTGCAATGAAATGGCTCTCTTCCATCTCCAAAACTAAGGCCATTTGCATGGGTACCTTCACAGTGTGGGTGATCTTGCATGGACGGTTTGGAGGCATCTAGTGATTCTTGAGCACTCTTTACAACAAAATGATCATAGTTGATTGAAGCCAGCTAAGACAAGTTCTGAGAATAAAGGAAAATAATACACCATTAATCATTTGAAGGGGAAAACCATTTCTTAAGGATACCTCAATCATTCAAATAACCATCACATTCAATAAAATAAGAAGTGATGACATAACTCATTTTTGTGTCGTCATTAGCTATTTTCTCATATCTAACAGCAAGTAAATAAGGTTAACAACTAACAAGTCTCACCTTAAATAAGGGTTAGAACAACAATTTGCTAGACCAAGAAAAGCAAGTGACCTTGATTTACTTTTATTCTAAACAGGATAATATGCAGTAGAAAATCAAATTCGAACATAATTTCAAATTAATTCAAGGCAATCAACTTTTTCAATGCACCACCATCGTTTTGGGTTTAAGGGTGGCTTAAGAATGTAACATTGATAATTGACGTATTGAAGGGCAAAGTGATACTCAAACTAAAAGATACCCCTCTATCTCAGAATGTAGAAATTGTGTCAAGTGGCTAATTTATTCAGCTCACAGATTAATGTTGTCCTGTGCTGAGCCTACACAAGCACAGCCTAGAACATAACTACCACATTGTATTATCAAAATCCCAGAATAAGTACTCTTGGTAGACCTTGAATGTTGTTTTTAGAGGTTCATCAACTGCGACAAACAAAATCAAAATCCCAGAATTGGTTTAAACAACATATGCATTAGCCACAAACAAAATCCCAGAAAATGCTGACCATTCTTACACATAACTTGGAAAGAGGATCATAGCCCAGTTAGAACTTATTCATGGTCTAACCTAATTTGTAAGCACAAAGAAACCTAATACTCAACAAAGTCACCATATTTCTTCCACACAATCAACGCACACAGATCTAGTTTAAATCAAATAGCAAATCGAATTAAAAAAACCCTAAATTGTCATATGGGCCGAAGGCATCGAACCAAAAAAATTCCATCAGATTTTTAACAAAAACCCTTCATTTCTCATTCGAATAGAGAGAGGGACCATCTTAAACAAAATCAACATACACACACACACAGAACTTTTGAACGAAATTGCAAATTGAAACCCTAGAACTATTCGAACCACAAAAACGAGACAGAGAGACAATACGAACTTGGGAATGTCAATTTCTTCTTGTTCGACCTCGATTTCTTCTTCTTCTTGTCGATCGCTCTCTCTCTCTCTCTCTCTCTCTCTCTCTTCCACCGTGAATCGCCTAGACCACTTTCTCTCTCTTCGTTTGTGGTGTTTGAAAGGGGAAATGACCCGTATGTTGGAGTGTATGACCCGCGAGATGGTTTTACCCGTACCCGGGTACCACTTGACCCGCGAGATTCCTCTCTTTTATTAGAGCCGTTGGATTAGATCCAACGGCTAAGATGAAAAGTGCGGACATAACATATATCAGGCCGTCCGGATAGGATCCGGATTATATATATATATATATATATATATATATATATATATATATATATATATATATATATATATATATCTTTGCGATTTTCAATACTATTATAGAGGAAAAAATGGACGTAGTTTATTTTTGTAACTTATATGAGAAAAATGACATGCGTTGAAATGCTTAAAAATATTGAAAAATACATGTAAAATACCGAGAATATGAAACTCAGCCTGGGGCGGGGGGAAAAAAAAAAAACTTGCGCAAGTATTCCAGAAGCATCTTATTTTTTGCATAAAACCCCTCGTCACCTCACTGAACCTTCTAGGGTTTTATCTTCATCTCCATCTCCGTCTCCGCCATTTCCAACCTTGGATATAGGCTCATCGGCACACTCTAATCTAACCTCCTCGTTCTGAAGCAATTCAATCTTCTCAAATCTCAGTCCCAAAAAAGGTATTGACTTTCTCAATTATCTCATACCAATTCTCCATTTTCTGCATTTGGTCGTCGGTTTTTCTATCTACTCGTGGGTAATGTGTATTACCTTATAACCTAATTGCAGTCTTTGTATTTCTTGGTTTGGAATTGGGTTTTGTGATATGGGTTTTTTGTCCAGGAATGGCGACAGCTCAGTTGACTGCATCATCAGTTTCGGTTAGGAGCTTGGGTTCATTCGAGGGGCCGAGGCCTATTTCAACTGTTAGGGTATCTTCATTTTCTCATTTGAGGAAAGGAGGGCTCAGCCTCAGGTCTACCCGCGGCCTTGTCGTCAAAGCTGCCACCACTGTTGCCCCTAAGGTATTTCTTCTTCATCGTATCTACCCCGAATGTTTATGTTTTTCTTCACTTTAATTGACTTGTGCTGGACAATCTCAATTGCCCGAGTTAGTAATTGAGATGTTAATTTAGGCTCAGGTATCACTTGTTTTCGATTGTATGCTTTACCACCATCTTGTTTGGCTTGGCCACTTGGAACATTAATTTAGTGAGTCTTGTTGTATATCTTGAGTTATTTGCATATGTAAGCTTAACAATTACCTCACCTGCGAAAAAACTCTTCAGGACTAGATTGTTGCAATATTTCTTGGATGGGATACTTGGCAATTGACGATAACTCTTTGATCAGGTTGTTTTTAATAATATATTTAATATTTAGGTTTTTCTAGAAATGGTTGTCTTTCTCAATTGGGAAATGGAGCTTTTTGGGTATTGACTTTGTTTTCATATTGTCCATGAATTGGTGCCTTTGTTACACTGGAAGTGAAGATACTTGAGCTAATTCAGCTACAATTTTACTATACCTTAATATCTGGAAATTAGTGATTGGAGCTTTTATTCTTTTCCACTTTTTGTTGTTTATTTTTTCTGGAAAACTTTATTAGTTTGCTGTTCATCCGTGACTTGGCATTTTCATTGCTTCTTCTATTGGCGTCTATGTTCTTCTACATTGTGGCCCATGAACTCAACGGAATTGAGTTTTTAGGGGTTGCATTTATGACAATCTGTTACAGACCTCTTGCGAACTTGCCTACCTCTCTTATTGGTTACGTGTCCTGCCTGGTTGAATGAAGGCGAATCCGAGGTTAGAGCTTGCTTGCTAACCTAGAAAGAAGGCGAGGTTGCCTTCTTATTATGTGAAGGCCCCCCGTTTATTATACATGGAGATCCCTCTGTGGCTTTGTTCCCATGGTGGTAGAACAACTACAAATGCAGAATCCAGGACATCAACCATCTGGGTGAACGAGTGAGCTCCTGCTCTAGTTAGAGCTCCCCACCTTCAAAAAAAATTCATCATCTTGATTGTGTTGTAATTCGTCCAATTAATTTTCTTCATACTTAGTTCAACTGTTGCCTATGCATTGATTTTAAAGAAGTTGAGGTGTGCTTCAATTGTTAATTATTCGCTGTTCTTCCTGTTTAGTACACTACCCTCAAGCCATTGGGTGATAGAGTGTTGGTGAAGATCAAGACTGCTGAGGAGAAGACTGCAGGTGGTATCTTACTTCCAACAACAGCGCAGACTAGACCTCAAGGAGGTGAGGTTGTTGCTGTTGGAGAGGGTAAAACAATTGGAAAGACTAAGGTTGACATTAGTGTGAAGGTAATTGCTTCTTTTATTTTCCCTTGGGCTGGTCGGGGTGGAATTAGTTGATTGTTCTTAAGGTTTCATAGACTGTGATGACATTTGGGGGCGCTGAGTATTTTCATCTGTGCAGACTGGTAACCAAGTTGTTTACTCCAAGTATGCTGGGACTGAAGTGGAGTTCAATGGGTCAAACCATCTCATACTAAAGGAGGATGACATTGTTGGTATCTTGGAGACTGATGATGTCAGGGACTTGAAGCCCTTGAATGATAGAGTTCTAATTAAGGTTTATTACTTCTTGGGCTGATGGTTTTTCTTTAGACTAAAATAGTGAAAACATTTCTCCTGCAAGTGGAACATGGATGCAGATGGAGAAACTTTTTTTGCGTCAATATGTAGTTATGGAGTTGATAATAGTGATCCTCTATGGTGCCCATTTTCCTTGTGATAGGTGTTTACACTTCAGAAAACCGATTAGGCGATCCTGCCTTGGTTTGTTATTTGGAATTGGGGATTTCTAGATAATTGTTGTCTGTTTGAAATTGTGTATTATATTTATATTCCTTCGTAGAGCCAGATTATGGAGTTAGGACTGACTGGTACTGAAACTGAAAATAGGTTGCTGAGGCTGAGCAAATGACTGCTGGAGGCTTGTTACTACCAGAGGCAACCAAGGAGAAACCTTCCATTGGCACAGTAAGAAATATTTGCACTTGTGAATCAAAGCTCGATAACTTGAACTTTTTATCTGTTCAAAATAACTGACTAGAACTGAATTCTCTTCCCTTTCCCCATCTAACCAACAAAATGGAATTTTTCTAATAGTCTATCGCATGTATTTCTCTGTGGTTCAAAGTTTTATGAAATTTTTGTTAGTTTTCAAATGTTATGGTGTTGTTTGATGCCAGGTGGTTGCTGTGGGGCCTGGTCCCCTGGATGATAAGGAAGGTAAAAGGAAACCGCTATCAATTTCTCCTGGAAATTCTGTATTGTTTTCCAAGTATGCGGGGAATGACTTCAAGGGAGCTGATGGTTCAGAATACATTGTCCTGAAGGCGTCTGATGTGATGGCTGTTATTTCTTAGTTGTCTTGTTGGGTAGTTCTCGGGGAATGTGTGCTACAATTTTTGTTGTGTTACCGTGAGATATGTGTTCAATGGTCATTGCTGTAATCACGCTACAAAGGGCGTTGGTCCATTTCTGACTCTCTGGATCCTTGGCTAAGGTTACTTTTGTGGAATTTTGCTAGTTATCTATATGTAGTTCTGCCGCCACTGGGTTTGCATGTTATCTATATATAGTTCTGCCGCCACTGGGTATGCATGCTCTCTGTATCGTTCTAATTTTATCGGATGTCTCCGAAGGGACGGGTTTGCATTCTCAGATTTTGACTACTATGGTATTTGCAATAGTAGGTGAAGAAGGGGGGAAAAAGAGACTTTATTTCTCTCATACACAGGATAAAAAATGAAATGATCATGGTAATAAAACAAATCATGTCAAACAGGAACATCATCGTGTGGGTGCTATGTGTGCTAAAATCTGCCTTTGGATGGGCAATCTTGTTATTTTTCACAATTTTTATATGAGAAAAAAGATGTGGCTTTATGAAAAGCCTGAGGAAAGTAAAACACTTTTATGAAATGCTCACGATTTTTTTATGTCAAGCTTTATTGGGTGTGATTTGGTGTCCTAAAATCCTACAAGACTACAGTTATCTCCGCCGGAGTACAGAAGTAGTGTATGAAAAAAACTAGGAACTGCTTAACATGAATGTGAAGCAATTGCCCATTCAAAAAAAAATGAGCATATGGCCTTATCTTGGAAAACCATCCACTTGTGTATATTGACAAATCAATAACGAAGAACACAAATGATGATGGTTCTCCAAATCACTGTTAATTTGTTAGATTGGGAGATACATTGATACGCGAATCCATAAGATGCTGTTAAATCTCGGGATTACACCTTTGTGCTAGGTTACACGACATAATGGCATTCTGCACTTGGTTCAGAGCTCCTCCCATGCATCTGTAATTTGGAAGCCATTCGACATATCAGCTTAGCTGGTTTCTGCATATTTGGCAACCCTTTTGAGCTCCATAAGAACATTTGACTGTTTTGCAGGCCATCCTGATATTTGTTCTCTTTTGCTTTGACAACTCATCCTATAGTAAGGTGATTCATTACACAGCAATATGAAATTTGACTTCTTGGCATTAGTAGAAGCTTCTAACCATGAAAGTTTTGGGGTTAACCTACACGGATATTATCAATAGAATTCCTCTGTACAGCGTATCACCTCGTATGGAGGTCTCTTCTACTCATCCTTAGTGGTAAGAGGCACCTCACTTCAATTTTCTGATTTCAGAATTCTCTATCTATTAAACAAGGGGATTCCTGAAACTACAACTCTTATCTATTGAAAGAGGCAGCTGTGTTATCGTCATAGTGCCCCCTCCATGCATTTCCACTGTCAGTTCCACTGCAAGCTTGTTTGGGAACTGGCACGTGACCCAAATCGCCATCCAAACTCATTTGCTGTACCTCAGCAGATGACAGTATCTTTATGCTCTGAACACAACTCACAAACTCCCTGAAATCAAAATGGAAATCATATTTCGATAAACTAGACTACAACAACAATAACAAAACCCATTAAGTCCCTAATAATTGGGGGTATGGGCGGGGGATGGATAGGAGACAAACCTAACCTTTGGCAATAAATGCACAAAGTGGCTGCTCCCAGAATACCACTGAAACAGATGGATTGGAGATAGACCTAACCTTTGGCAATGAATGCACAAAGTGGCTGCTCACAGAATACCACTGAAACAGTGGTCCCCCTATACCGTCGCGTTTGCTGAAGAATCATGCCCTCAAATCAAAGCCAAAAGGCATCAAAGAGGGCAAACCCAAGAATCATTTTGATTTATGTGCACATTACCATGCTTCTTTCATTCAGCATCCAGATCATTGGCATTGCACAAAATTTCGATAAACTAGACTATGGAAAAAAAAAAAAAAAAAACATCACTTACTCCCAAGGATCATCTCCAACAAGTAATATGTCTTTTTCATGATCAACGTAGACAAGTTTCCACTCTGTTCTTTGTGAGTCTTCTAGTTGTCCTTCAATCCCAAACATACGGGCCAGATCATGCTTGAGCTCACCATAGCCCTTGTAACGGCTAACATCAATAGTTCTCCCCACCGACCCACGTTTTTGAACCTGAATTAAATTTGAACAGGAATTAGTGAATTGTCCATCTTGTACACCAATAGAAAGCAAAAATAATGCGATTAACACAAAAAACCATTATTTCCTGTACTTTTCCCCTTCTATACTGTTTATTCTATGAAGACAAAATGGACAAACAGACCTTTGTGTACGTTCGCATTCTTTGAGTCTGGCTAGGCCACAACCCACCACCCAAAACACCAGCATCGTTAACTGGAACGTCAGTTGAACACATGTTTGGCAACCCAAATGACTGAGAACTGATTGCGGCAGCAGACAACTCTGTCTCAAAATCCCTTGGTGTCCCACCATAATTGGAAAGCAAGTTCTGAATGTCTTTTCCAGTATCGAAACCCCTTGACAACAAAGCATCAGGTGTCATACCATCAACATTAGCTGCAAAGTGAAGATTGTTCCTAGACTGTGACTGAACATCCCCCTCCATAGAAAAACTGGGAAGTGAGAAATTCTGTTGGAAGCCACTTGTCTCCAAACAATATGATGTCGCAGAAGAAGATGCATCTAATTGTTCAGTGCCAGTAACTTTGTATTTTTGTTGCTCGGGTGCTTTTGATCCAGGCAACTCATGTTTGACCCTAATTTCAGGCTTGCTTTGAAGTTCCTGGACCACATTAGCAGAAGCATGATGCCCCACCAAATCCTCCATCAACGAGGATGGTTTTTGTTGGCTCCTATTCAGAAAATTTGATGGAGATGCTTGGCAATTATTTGTAGATGGTGAAGTTGAGCATGATGGGGCATCCCCATCAGTAAGCCCAGAATGGGCTTTAACAGGCTTCAGTGGGCCCTGAATTTGGTTCACAGCAAATTGAGTAGATTGCATGAATGATGATGTTGAGATACCATTGCCACTGATTTGTTGCTGCGGCTGAGACAATGGAACATGTTGTGATTGCCAGCTTCGTTGGTGAGCATGTTGTTGTGGCTCCAAACAAGGCCTTACAGGGGATAACAGTTGTTGCTGTTGCTGCTGCTGCAATTTCTGCAGTAGCTGCAGTTGAAGATGCTGCTCTGAAAGGTTTTGCTGCAATGCGTTTTGCCCCTGTGGAGTATGTGAAAGACTGGACTGCAATGATTGTAGAGGCATTTGTTGCAGTTGTCCCTGCTGTTGCTGGGGCCTCTGTAGGAGGCTTGCTTGTTCTAATTGTTGATACTGCAAGTCGTGTGATAAGGGCTGAAAAGAATTCCTCTCACTGGAAGAGATGCTTTGCTGGGAATGGCTATTTCCTGGCAACTGTTGCTGCTGAAGTTGAGAATATATGAGAGGTTGCTGCAAATTCGAATTTGGGTTTGGGATCTGATTAGGTGTAATAATGGTATTATTTCCAAGAGCTGCTTGTAATATCTGCTGCTGTTGTGGTGGTTGCTGCTGTTGTGTCTGTTGTTGCGGCTGTTGCTGTTGCTGTTGCTGTTGTTGCTGTTGCTGTTGTTGTTGTTGTTGCTGCTGCTGCTGTTGTTGATGTTGTAGTTTTTGGTGCTGCTGTGTATTGAGAGAAGACTGCAACAATTGTTGCAGCTGTGGCTGCTGCTGTGTCCATGCCAGAGAAGGCTGTGGAGGTTGAACAACTTGTTGATTCTGTTGATTGGCTTTGTTGAACTGGAGATGTGGAGTAGAAAGAGAAGGGGTTTGAAAGTTCAACAACTTGGAAGGATCATCAAAGCTAAGGTTGTTTTGGAATGTTGTTGAAGATCCAACAGGTGGAAAGAATCCTGTTTGAGTGGCTGGAAAGCGGTGATTCTGTTGCATGTTCATCCACTGGACTAAACTCAAGCCAGGGAAGAGTGAGTTTGAGGCATCTTTTATCCCAAATTCATCAAGCCAGGGCATGCCTCGGTTGAAACCATTTGCCATGTCTGACTGGTCATCTGCAAAACAACTTATTGATTAAGAAAACGAAGCACTAAGTAAAGAAAACTGTATTGAAAAGTGCAAGGTCAATTACATGCATGGTTAATAATATCGCGACAGTAATTGTCCAACCATGAACTTTGTCCCCAAAAGTTGCTTTATTTTGAAACACATTGCAGGAAGATAAGTAAGTGGTATGTATGGCTAACCTATGAACCCTGGCTGTTTTGGAAACTTGGGTCTGAAAAATGGAGGTGGACATATGAAGAAAGGAGTTACAACAGGTTCAATGTCCCATATGGAAACTCGACTGGGACGTTCCCCTGCAGTTGATTCATCCCACCCAACCTGCCAACAATAGAAATGTTCAATGATTGGCTAGTAACAAATGTTCAAGCTATTTACTAGTCCAACAGCAAAAAAACATTAATTTAGTGTTTGAAAAACACTAAGCTCAGGCAGTTTAACTCAAAAAAAGCAAACAAACAACACCTGAAGATTGCGCCATTGTGAACCTTTCCATCGCAGTGGATCCAGATCACTGACACCAGTGACTGTGCCCATGTACCTACGCACTCCTGACTCATCGGTCTCAAACATCATTCTAAACCGCATCCCCAATGAAACTTGATTATACATTGCTTTATTATACTTGGCTAGCGGAATCACAAACTCAGAAGGGCTGGCCCTATTTAAATCGAATAATTTATTCAGAACACAACATATGAAAAATTCTGTGAAACTGATCACAATATAAGAACACGAAGTCACATAAGTTTTCAGTTGTACCTTGGATTGTAAAATATAGTAAAAGGACTGTTATTTGCTGCGGCGTGAGCGGCAGCAGCTAAAATTCCAATGTGCATGCTGTCACTGGATATGACTGATGATGAAAGGGCTGGCTGCTGTCTATTAGCACGCCTTGTACCCAGGAGAAGCTGTGATTTTTCATCTCTGCATCCAACAAAATTTTCACAGCTTAGAAACGAGAAGAATAATATAATTTTTTAATCTCATTTACTCAATCATCTTTAAGTACCTTATAAAAAGGATAGAATCGCGGCAAAGGAGTCGTTTAGAGCTAACAAAAACACTCCAACCGGTGGTCAGCAGGTGCCTTTTTGGTTGGCCTGAAATTAAGAATGTGGAGTTGTAATGTTTTTGTTCTACTTCTCCCCAACCAAATGAACACCTCAATTTGTAATGTTTTGGTTCTACTTCTCTCAAACTTTGTGATAACAATAACTACTCAATTTGTTCCCAACCAACCTCCACGAGGCAAGTCTTCAATAAAATGAAGTACATGTGACTATCTTTTAGCAAGTTAGACATCTCATGATAATAGAGATCCAAAAGGCAGTAAGTTCTCTCGCAAGAATTCTTTTAAACTTACTTGGAAGGTCATAGGTTTCCCGCGTAGGTTAACAAACAGATAATCCAATATTTTCATAATTATATGCAAAGGGAGATGGAAATCTAATAGCCGAAGAACTATATCATCATTTTCTTCTCAAGAGGACCATGACGTGAAGCCATTGTCTTCCAACCTCTCCTATTTAATTCTACAGTGACTCTGTTTGAAAACTATAAAAAGACACAAAAAGGGCATTGATATCTCAACTCATAAGACTTGGTCCTTATCAGTAATCACTCTCTCATTATGTGTCTTGTTCTATCTCCCGCAGATTGGCAAAATAGGAAAACAGAAAGATCTAATAACTCAGAAGAATACATCCTCTTCTCCAATGATGGTGAATATGACGAACTGATTCACAAACCAACGGTATTCATGGTAAGAGATTCATGTTTATTAGTTAAACATTTCAGCTCTTATAAGGTGCCAAATTTTAACAAGAGAAAAAACTAAGATGGTCACCAAAAGAAAACATATGCATTGTCTTACAGAATGGAAGATTAGCATATCCGTCAATTGAACAGGAGAACAGGAACACGGACAAGAAATTGAGACGAAATATTTAAGAGTGAACTACCTCGATAGATATGTCTAAATGCCCATGACTGGTCATGCAAATCCTTAGCTACAAGCTCCTGAGCCGGGGGTTGCATTGAGAAATCCTACCACACAACTTTCTCGTAAGCAATCTAAAGGATAACATCCGGTGCACCATATGGTGCTCACTTTTTATGCCTACAGAACTTAATACTTGAAACTGTTGCACATACTAGTGGTGGGAAGATTTTCTCAGCTGCTCGACGAGGAACGGAAAACCCACCATGAGTGCTTGTGTCACTAGCTGTAAGAGTTTTGCAGAAAAATTCGGCAGGTTGCCTGCTTTGCTTGAGGCCCATATCAGATAAAAGTAATGCTTCCTGATCATACTGTAAAGTACATTCAAAATGCTAATTCAGATAGGTTGATGATTCAATCATTCTCCATAACCGTAAAGGGGGTAAAAAAGGAAAAAGCATAAAGAAAGCTGTGTTGGAATCAGAGACTGCTGAAAGTTGAAAATAAATGGACAACCTACTTTGCTAACAGGTTGAAGAGTCATCTGCGCATAGACCTCATCGGTTTCTGGGTCAGCCTGAGCCAAAATATGAATGCAGAAGTTACTAATTCAGAAGATCATAAGAGGGTTCAACCTTCTAATCGTCAATAGATTATGCTGCATGTTACATGAAACAACCACTCAGATTACATACATGTCTAAACGCCTAAGTCGATCAGAAATATGCTCTTTCTGTCCATCCAAATTAACTAAGCAGACAATTTAGTGAAATTTGGATGGATTCAGACAAAATAAAAGGACCATGAGAATAAAATGAAACTTTTTCCAGACTTTGGTTTCAATGTTTCGGGCGAACTTTGCATATGCCATGCTTATCATCTTATGTTTACACAACTGGCCGGAAGCCAAGAAAAAGGAGTGTTCTTAAGGTTGACAGCCAATGCAAAACTTTAGTCACACCCATACTAATATATAACCTGAGAATTTTTCAGTGGGTGTTGTCAGTCGGCTACACCCTGATGTGATGAGAAATAGAAGAATACCAAGGGGAATATGGGCTGAGGTGACAAGGAAGCACATGATTACTTCACATTTAATTGAAAACGGCTTCAAATCACCCCAACTTGAAGAAATGGATCACCATAACTGATCCAATTAGTTTAGACAAAACCTTGCACAGTTGCAGATTTAACTGTTTCGCGACATTGGTAATCCAAATAAGCGGCAAACTGTGAAATGTCACAGACGCAATACTTTTTCCGAGAGCAGCTAGCAATTTTTTTAAAGATGAAAAACACATATGGAATACCACGATTTAAAAGTTGGGAGGTTCTCATACATGTAAAGTGACATTGTGAAGCATGCAAATCAACTTGGAAGGAAGATTAGGATAGTTCGGGATGCCATCAGTATCCTTTTGCATTGATGCCGCAACCTGAGAGTGTAATTGTAAGAAAATCTTCCACCAGATACTAGAATCAGCTTTACTATATCTAATGAAGGAAAGAGAAAAACATACTTGCTCACTGTGACCTTGAGGGAAGTATACCACAAGACTTCCCACGGGAGGCAAAGAAACAAGTGGCCCCGCACAAGCATGCCATAACTCTGAATTAATAACCTTCCTTTCGCCTGTGTCAATCCAATTAAGGATATTGTAACAATGACATGAATTCTCAAATAGCAACTGTTAAAAGAGGAAATGGTAGGATTCCTAAATCATGTTTAATGTTACATGGATAAAACTGAAGGGACAACAAGCGCAACTCCTATTTAAGTTAAAAACATCAAAAACGAGTTTCTTCATCCTCATTCCTCGGTTCAAGATTAATATTTGAGATCGAGGCAATGAACATTTTCCCAGGTGATGAGTGAGAAAAATCAATTTGTATTCACTTTGTACAGCTAGTATCCTGGTAGCCTAAAAAGGTCAGCTATCTGAATTTGGTGGCAAAATTAGCACTTGTGCAGACTTAGAAATTCTTGATACTGGCATAGTTTCATTATGCAACCAAGAGAGAATTTTTCGCCCACAGAGACAGAATGCTTAGAAGAGAATAAGGCCGATCAAAAATGAATTAAGACAATAATATGTAGTCCCATTTTCCGTGAGACCATCTTCAAAAATCTTCAGCTCACTACCCACAGAGGTTGAATAGAGAATGGATGTATGCATCATCACATAGGCCAAAGTTTCAGCTTTGCAGGAGAAAAGTTTGCTCCAAGACTGAGAATATCATGTTCTGAGAGATGGACCGTTCTGATCATCGAAATAGGACCGGGAACATGGCGGGTAATGTTCACCCACAACTCTACACAACTCTACAACTATGTAAGGGACATAGCCAAACTAAAATTATAGGAAGTGGATTACTGGAATTCTTATTAGTACAAATTACAATATTCACCTTCTCCCGAAGTTGGCAGATAGCCATTTGACGGAGCTTTCATGTCGACAAATTCAGGCTCCAGTTTCTTCAATTTTGATTCACGTTCCCCAAACCTACCGACCTGAGCCTTCACCAATTTGATAAGTCCAGCCACATACCATTATTTCTTCATTTGCTGCAAATTAATTCTACCTCTTATCTTTAAGTTGCTCACTCGAGACATCTTCAAATTGAATCGGAGCAACAAACGGAAAACCTTGATCAATTTGGCGTGAAAGTTGCGAAACTTACCTGAGATGGAGGGATCAGACGGTGGAGAATCGCCGGAAAATTCGACGGCGGAGAGATTTGAGTGTCTGGGGCTGAGTAATGAATTGGGTTACTTGGAGGTGTAATAGATTAGGCAAGCCGACATGACAAAATAGAGTAGAGAGGAGTAGAAATATATACAAGAAATACGGCGTGCTTAGCTCTAAGCAGACATTAATCTTAATTTCCTCACAATTTTACATTATTGAATTCATTATTACTGTCTTTCTCTCTCTCTCTCTCTCTCTCTCAATATTAATGTTTGTCTCTGCCTCAGTAGCATCAAGCATATTTAATTTACTGCTGTAATTTTATCTTGTTTGTTTCATCCTTTACAACATCTCTTATGCTTGCGTTTGTTGCGTAACTCAAGTATTCGGACAAGCTCACGTGTTGTGTAACTCAAGTATTCGGATAAACTCACGGTTCTAAAGCCACAACAATATTTCATATAAATTAACTTTAAATGAGTTGATAGCTCCGTATCACTTATACTTTCTTGAATTATTTATTGTCAAACTCGGGTTTATGTGTAGTGTCTCAACATCATAATTTGATAATGCTTCACTTATTAAAATCTCAATGGATTGATCAAGTATAAGCATGATGATAAGTAAAATGCTTTAACTACTTTGAGCTCGCATTGTCAACTCTTTCATCAATAGTAAAGAAAACTCAAGTGAACATCAAAATTTTGTTCGATTTCTTAATTTATTCTTTTGCGTTATTCTTCACGTTATATGTACAAACTCGAATTAGAGATTTATCCACTGGTTTACATGGAAAAGGAGACGGATCAAAAAAACTATAAGAATTGATTAATTTGTCATGCATAATTAGTATAAATCTCTTCCTGACTTCATAATCAAATACGTATATGATGATTGCCTTACACAGTGTCAACTCTCTCATCAATAGTGTAAAAAAAAACTCTCTGTGGGGGATTGTGTTCGATGTTGTGTTCAAATAACTGTGTTCCTATCATTTTTGAAATATTTGTCTGATTTCTCAATTTATTCTTTGTGTTAATCTTCTTCATACATTCAATGGTTTACGAGAAAAAGGAAACGGATAAAAAAAAGTATGAGAATGAATGATTAATTTCTCCTCTCTTATTTATTAGTCTTCACAAATCAACCCCTTGGTGACAACTGGGATTTTTGGACATAATATTGGTGTTGCAGCATTCATTGTTTCTAACCTATTCCTGTTCCCCTAAATTAATTATTTCCTGTAAGAAAGTGTTGGGCAAAATTTTTATTTATCCTGACAGCTGTTAGTAATAATTAACTAACATTAACTTCAAAAAAAAGAAGAAAACAACATAGGAGAATAGAATAGATTAGCGTGCTGATTGGTCTACTTGACCGCAAAACCCGGAGATTTCTCAGATAGGGCATAAAAACCGTGGGGATCTGACATTATTAAAGTTAATTACTCTCTCTGTTCCTATTTGTTTGTCCCATATTCTCTCTTGCCTTTTTTCAAATAAAAAAAGTAAGTGTTTCCGTGTATCATTTTTTAAAAAATTCGCACCAAATTAAAGTACACGATGAGTACTTTAATTTGGTATAAAAAAATTTGAAAAATGACACATGAAAACACTTTATTTTTTCATTTGAAAGTGACGACTTTTTGTAATTGACAAACAAATAGGAACGGAGAGGGTAACACTTTGATTAATGCTAGCTTCTTTAATTTGCCCAACAAATCATCAAAATTAATGACATAAGCCCATATTGTGTTTTCTTGCCGTGGTAGTACCAAAACTAAACCGAAACCTCAATACCCAACGGGTTTTTTTAAACCTTGATCATAATTGTCTCCGACTTTAATGGGCTCCGATTCAGTTCGAACTCTGATTTTGGCATATATACTGTATAAAAACAAACCCAAACCCAAATTCAAATCGAAACCCGAATCGAATCTGCGATTAAATTAAAAACTAAACAAAGGCTGCCATGATCCATGTAGATAGATTCAAGTATTTATTGGTTTAGCTGAGATTATCAGCCCTTCCAATTAATCTGCATCACAGTTTTGGGCAAGTTGAGTAAAGGTTACAAATTATTGTGTTTCCCTCAGGTAAATATAAATAAATAAAAGAAAGCAGCCAATTTGTTGAATCAAGGGCGGCTAATGGCTTACTGGCAGAGTGTTTTAATTAAGTAAATCTATTGGGTTAAAAAAAATGCCTTACATTATAAGGTTAAGTGATCAACAGTATAGTTGAAAATGGAAGTTGACGAAAATTTGATAGTGAGTTCATAGTATCGTACAAAAAAATAAAATCCCAATTCTACCAAATAAATATCATTTTTATCCTACTGAGGAATGTGGTTAAAATCAAAAGCTGAACTCGAATATATGATGATCTTGTGGTCACGCATTGTCATTGAGTCACTGAGAAAATATGTTGATGGTGTTGAACTGTTGATAATGAAGGAAATTATCCTTTTAAAATTTTGAAGTTAACTTTTATCTAGAAATTTTTATATATTTTTGTCACTGCTAGTGTAAGTGTTGGGCAAATTTTTTTTTTTTTATATAGATTTTTTATTTTTTGTATTTGCATTATTGATATTCTTAACAGAGCTATGAAACTTCAGAAAAGTAGCAGTTTTTAAACCCATTCTTTCAAAGCAAAAGTCTCTCTCTCTCTCTCTCTCTCTCTCTCAATTATTTAAAAGTGTTTAACTCAAAGTTAAAGACCTTTAAAATTAAAAGGTAATTAACTTTAAAATAAATACACTTTAAGAGCAATATAGCCCACGATGAGTATGATAATTACCTTATGTACGCTCCAATAGCGGAGCAAAATAAGTACGCTAGGCTCCAATTGACATCATTTTTGGCTATAGCTTAGCTCTTACGTAAGTAATCTTTAGAAAGAAGTGAATTCAAACTTTAGTTAGGAAAGTTTAGTCGGTAACCTAACCATTAATCACAACAGTACGTACTCTTAAGTGGAGAGTTAACGTTAGTCATCATCCAAAATGTGTAGATGCTCCCGTATATCTTTTTTGAAAAACGTCAAGTATTATAAATCAGAAACGTAGGACGAGTCTTTAGATAAGATGAATCTCTAGCATGGGCGGAATACAATCCGACAGAAACAAAACTTTCCTTTCATGACAATTAGAAACAATCCAATGTGCCGCTCTATTACATTCCCTTCTACACCAACTAAATGACCAATGTTTTGTCGAAGCCCAAGCACGAATATCGTCCATGGCTGCAATCTCCCAGGGACTACATTCCATTCAAGTATTATAAATCAGGCATATGTGAACGAAAGTTTTTTTTTTTGGGTGTGGTGGTAATGAAAAATAACCTGATCAACAGAACTAATCTCTCCCGATCCTCCTATATATTCGAATCACATAATCAGGCATATATTCGAATCACGGAATCAGGCATATGTGAACACAAACGAGTTTTTCTTTCTTTTTTTTTGGTGGTAAATGAAGAATAACTTAATGAACTAGACTAATCTCTCCAGCTTTTCTTGTAGTTCTTTCTATGCATTTGCATGAGATGAGGGCCTGATTTGGATATTTGAAAAAAGTAGTTTTTTGGTTTTTTTCGTTTCGTCCTTATTCAAAAAAAAATTTGCATTTGTCAGTTTTGGTCGATTTTTTGGTGGTTTCTTGACTTGTCTCGACGAGATGAATCTAAAAAGTATAAAACTGTTAGCCAAACTTAAAATTTTGTAAATAAAGACGAAAAATAATCCAAAAAACTGATTTATTTTCTGTTTTATTAAAAAAACTATTAATTTTTATCATAATTTTATACTCTTTGAATTCGTCTCAACGAGATAAATTCATAAACCACAAAATTCTTATGGTAAATGAAGAATAACTTGATGAACCGAACTAATCTCTCCAGCTCTTCTTATAGTTCTTTCTACGCGTTTGTGTGATGGGAGATGTCCCCGAGTACAAATCGCTGGAGGGGGGAATATTCAACCATATTCTACTTGGTTTTCGTTTCATATAAGAGTCAGCCAGCCAGCCAATAAATGAAAGAGAGGGCCATGAGAGAGCCTGTAACCATGTGAGTGAGTTGCAGCTTTTGTCGGGCCAACTACCTTCCCAACTCCGACCAGAAAATTTTGGGTTCAAATCCCTCCCTCCCTGATCTCGGCCTCTTAACCAATTCTTGTGGTTATCAGTTAGCATCATCCTCCGATCCTCTCACCTTCTTCATTACTACTACTTGATTGATTTTCTTGGGTGGCCCCGGCCAGAACTGCCATGCATTGCCAGCCTCTCATCAATTTTTTACTCGTACGTATTTATCAGTACTACTTCTTGTACGGATCTGTGGACCATGATCGTATTATTGCGTCCAGTCATATAATTTGTGGGCACGCAGGAGTATGAGCTAGCGTGAAAGTGTCTTTGAGAGCGCAAGCAATGTGCGAGAATTGATCAGAGTGGGAGGGCAAGGCATTTTCGAGTACTGGGGGGACTATGCCGTCCCCTTGAGGAACGGTGCCGTATCTTGGGATTTGAGGAGACTCAGAAGTTTGTTTGCTAAAGCCCCGTTTGGCATTGAAAACATACGATTGATTTGTTGTTTTTTTTTTTTTTGGGGGGGGAGTCATTTCAGGTCTCACAGAGATGATTAAAACCATTCACTACTCTTAAAATATGTTTTATTGATTCCTACAAAAAAAAAACCAAGTTCAATTCGATATCGTTAAGCGCTTTTCCATCCATAAAAAAATTCTTAACATGCCCCAAAAAAACCAATAAACCAATTGAGTGTCACACGGGGCTTTAGCAAACAAACAAACGTAGAAGCCTCCTCAAACCCCAAGAAACGGCGTCGTTCAATGGGTAGCAGCCTGGCAGCCATTGCTGTCGGCAGGGTCCCAATCCGCTTTTTGAACAATTCTATATATATGACTAAGGTTTAGGGCTGCACAAAAAACCTGTGAACCGTGAATTCAGTCAGAACCGAACCGATTCGTACGTTTTAGATTTTAAAAGTGGATTAATGGTCCGGACACGGATTGAAAAAATAGTAAACCGTGACTCGCGGTCCGGACACGAATTTTGATTTCGAAACCGTGGATTAACCGATCCGGACTGTGAGATTTTTATTATATATAATTTTTTAAAATATATATATACACACACACACACATAATTTTACACAAACTTCTACTACATAGACTAGGGGATAAACTGTGATCTCTTTCAAAACTTGGATGTGTATTTTTATTGATGATACATTAGTGGGAGATTCCAACGAAGACATCTTCTCTAATTAGCTATGGGAGCTCTTTACTTTGATTACCTATGTTTCAAGTTGATGTGTTAGTTTCAAAATAGGAATTAGCTGTTACGAACTTCTGTGTTTGTGAACTTGTGGTGTCCTTAGTATTTTATAGAATTTGAATAATGTACTTTGGGATGCTTCTTGATTTATTTTTATGCCAGATTACAACTACCGTAAATAATAATGTCTTATATAACATGTAATCCGTGGATAAAACCGGAACCAATCCGTGACTCGCAGATCGGATTGAAACCGAACTGTGAGACTTTTGGTCCAGACACGTATTGTATTTTCTAAAAACCGTGACTCGCGGATTAGGATTGGATTCATGCCAATCCGATCCGATCTGGACCGTGTACACCCCTACTAATTAAGGTTTGTGAGTCTAATTGCCAAAATAATAATAATAATAATGCTTGTCAATCTGAGTAATTATCTGTGAGTAATCATGGAACATAGTCTCGTGGTGTTCTGAATCATTCAGAACACAACACTTATATGTATAAGGTTGATACACTGAATCGCGAATGTTATGTGAATCTCATATAAATATGTGGTGTTGAAGTGTCCCAGGCTCGAAAACATTGAATAATGGCAGTCAGTCCACATTGCACGTGCATGGGTTAGATATTCCATAGCCCTAAATGGAACCCTATTTTAACTTGTGGGGGATCACCGGCCAGCTAGTGGTATTGATTCCGCCTTTCAAAATTTTCCTTTGATTAATTGTTTTGTTTTTGTTTTCAAGGACGACATGCACCCAAATTGCCAAAATTATTGTACTTGTAATATTGACTATGAAAACGACTTCATTTCTTAGGATGCGTAACCACCTTGCTGGTAATTATTACAGTATTAAAATAACTTCTAGAGCTAGGTTTGCCACAGGACGTGGAATACACTACTTTTTTTTAACTAAAAACATCTACGCACACATTAACTAGTCACTAAGAAATATATTAGGGTTGGAATAGAATAGGGTTATATATCCTCTTTATTGTAAAAACTCCAGCCGATTTTTTATCATAATAAATATACTCACTCTAGCTCCCGTAGGGGTACCCGGTTTTAGGGGAACCCCATAAATTTCTGCGTTCATTGCTTTATTGTTTTTGTATTCCTTTATTGTGCGTGTGGTAATTTCTCTAACAAATGTAAAAGAAGTGGTTACAAAAAATGGTGTTCTCCATGTAAGAGTATATGTTTCTTTTGGTACTGCGTCTCCATGTATATGTTAGAATAGATGATCAAGAAAGTGATTTAATTAGAACAAATATACATAAAGGCAGTAAATTGAAATGTGATAAATATGCAAAATTTGGAGGATTAATTAACCAATTGTTACGGATTGAAGAGGACGGTCACACACACACACACAATTAACCCTGTGTCCATCAACCTGGTGCGACCACTGGCCATAACAACATAGAAAAGGAAAAAATAAAATAAAATCAGTTTTATGCTATTTTCAGCCCCTAAATTTAAGAGAACAAAAAAATCAAAAAAACAAAAACAAAATGAATAAATAATAGAGAACTCTTTGTTACTACTACGAAGTGTTGGAAATGTGAAAGTTGAGGTGAAAAAAAAAACGCGGGCGACCACACTTTTACAATCAATGACATGTACCAGAAGATGCCTGTAGATTCCCTTGCTGGGAAAGTAGTAAATAGATAGTTATTTTATGTGAGGGGTTCAGGGTTGGTGCTGAGAAGGGGTGTGCGTGCGTGTTGTGTAATCTAAGCCGTTCGTTCAGTAATCCAATGGTTCATATATATTTCATCTTGTAACGAACAATTAGATGTTGCACAATCGAGATGAGATTTGGACCATTGAATTGTCGAGCAGACAGCTCAGATTGCATAGCACACGTGTTGCGTACTCCTTGTGCAGCACCAACACCAAACCTGACGGGGTATTATACCAGAGAGAGAGAGAGTTGTAGGGATTTAACACCAATAAGAGGAGTGGAAGAAAATGGGACGTCCCAAAACAAAATAAGATACTGTCAAAATGGAGCGGAGGAAATAGTATACACGAGAGAGAGAGAGAGAGAGAGAGGGAGAGAGAATATATAACTATATTATATGTATATTATATATGTATGTATGTATAGTGTGGGGATTTAACAGCATTATGGGGAGTGGAAAGAAAATGGGTATGATTCCGTGAAGCAAATAAACTATAATTGGCGTGGCCACTCGAATTGCATGCCCAAATTCATGAATGATATTCTCGGGTCACATGGGTGTCATCAAAATTTGTCTAGGCAGCCACCACCAAAAAAAAAGGAAAAAGAAAAAGAAAACCAGCAGAGAATAAACCCATGTAGGAACGAAGAATGTACGTAAGTTGCTTTTCTTTTGTATATAAGCTAATCATGAGAGATTATTCTCTTCTTAATTAAATATACCTTATATTAATTTTTCGTATAATAAATTATTACTCCACTGTATCTAAAGACAGCGACGGGACATGCATCGCTTTCGATGGATCCACCTACTATTTATTTTATTTATTTTTCCACAAAAGATATTTGTCCCTGCACTTTCTTACTACACTTAGGCATCTTATTAAAAGAACCAAATTTTTCACTAAATTTAACTTCAAAAATATTTTTTATAAATCAGCAAGTTATTTTATCAAAAATTCATAAAAATTAGACTCTTTATTTTAACTTTACTATATTAAATTATTCTCCTCAAATCTAAAAAAAAACCTCCCTAAACTCCCCGCCTGAAAGATGGTACAAAAGTCAAACATTGTGTACACTGTCAGACCCCACCCCCCCTTCAGCCATTTCCATTTCTCTGCCCCAATGATCCTCCGCCACGTGTCCCCCCTCCCTCTCACCTCCTGACACGTACAGTAACCGGAAGTAATAAAAAATTAGTTAGTGCGTAAATAGTACCGCACCAAAATTGGTGCGATACTGTAGCACAAATAATTTGATGAGGGAGAATAGAGAGGCTGATTTTTGGGATTTTGGGGGAATTGGCTCTTTATTTTAACCAAAAAGTTAATTTGGCAAGCTTGATGAGGATGCCCTTACAGTAGTTTAGAACAGAGAGAACCTTCCCTGGATGGTTAATGTTTTGTTTTTTTTTTTGGGTTCTATAGGTAAGAGTGTTTGAGTCAACTTATCCTCACCTGAGTTTTGGTACAGTATATGAAAAGTTTCCCATAAATTCACCAAGAAAATGCATTCAACGGGTGAAATTCACCCGGTATACTTTTCATATACCAAACACTTTCTCTTCTCACCTCGACTAAATCTCTGTCAATTCAAAGGTACGTCACACCGAGACTAGGGAATTTATAAGAAATTAATTAGTTTATTGCGGTTTGACCTCAAGAATTGAATCCTAGTCAATTGTGTATGGAGCAAATTCATCAACTAATGTTAAGAAATTAAACAACCCTTGTATAAAAGTATGCATATATTAGATGGATGCATGCTCTATACAAAACATGTACAACTGGATAAAGCTGCTGCAATTTATATAAGGAAGTTGAGCTTGTAATTCTCCAATGGATTTTTATCAACATTTGATAAAATCAACACCTTGATTTTATCAAAATCTTAATAAAATCCATTGGAGAACTCACCGCCGGAAAGAAGCAACAAGTTTAATCTCAATTAACATGATCAAGTAAACATCTTATTAATCGTTTATTGGCGATTACAACCGTTGCACATAGCTCTAGTCTTGCCTCTCATATATAAATAGATTACGTTGTCAAAAAAATTAGCCTTGAATTTTTAGTTATTATGTAATTGATATTCACACTCTCCAAATTTAATTAATATTCACACTTCCCAAACGTGTGTGGACAACCATTTGGGGGCTTGGAAATAACTCTTCATTTACTTTGGTACCAATTTAGCTAAATAGATTGTCATCAACTTGTATTCATGGAAAGAGATCATTTTAGAGTGCCTTTACAGATTGGAATTCAGTAGTACTGAAGTGTTGCTGTCAATTTTCTTTTACTCTTCTAATTTAGAGGTGGCAGGCCAAAGTAAAAAAAGAAAAAGAAAATTTAAATGGTTAAAGTGACAGATCGCTACCACATGTGCCATTGTTTGCTCTATCCTTCTCTTTAAATTCATTTAATGGGAAACCAGCTTACTCTAATAAATTGTGTTATAGTCAAGGTAATGTAATACTATTTGATCGGAATAGGACCTCTCTGGACCTTAATTTGGACTGAACGTGCTAGTATAAATCTTAATCATTCATTGTTGCAGTTAATAGTTTGGATATATGCATCTAATCAAAACCTAACTATGGATTATACCAACGTATAATCTAGATTTAGACCGTCCTGTCTAAGTCCAAAACTTCGACTTCAAAGCCAGAGGAAGACCAATATGAGTGGTTGCCCCTGCAAGGAGAAAAAAAACCTCTAGTAGTATTATATAGCTAGAATATTTTCCTATGAATAATATAAGCTTGCTCCTGCAAATATTTTTTAAAAAAAATCGCCAATATTTTAAAGAAAAAATTCGCCTTGGCGAAGTGAAATTTCTGACTCATCTTACTTGAGAGAATTGAAACCCTATTTGAAATTTTGAATCCATTGCATGTAATGTGAGAGAGAGAGAGAGAGAGAGAGAGAGAGAGAGAGAGAGAGAGAGAGAGATGTGAGGTCGGCATCCAGGTGATTCCACAATATCTGCTAGCTTGCAAAGGGCAGTTGAAAGCATTTTGTAATATCCAATCCAAATCCAATCCACTGAGGAAAGATTAGACACAATATTTGGCCTTCCCCCGTGGGGCACCACCCCCCCTAACTTTTATTGCGCCATTATAACTAAAGGTGGGGTGATATGGTTTGGGGTGGGGTGGGGTTCAATCAATCATCTTCCACTCCCAATTTTCCAACTTTATTAGGATAAAGCTTAAGAAATTTTTGTGATGTTTGTATCAATTGCAGCTATACCCCTTTCAACCTAATTGGTACAATTTTTTTCTCTCCTATGGTATACATATAAGTATGATGTTTCCGAGCTAATTCTTACACTTGCCTCTATAAGGGGTCTGAAAATTCGAGTTTATAGAAAGATATCAAACTTTTCTTGTTGTTTAACGTACTAATTTTCCTCTACCCCCATTGATGTATACGAAGCTTATTTGTTCCCTAATTTGACTTTTATATGATGTACTGCCATACGTATTTATTCTTTGTATAATACTAAGCAAGAAGGAGCATTTGATGTCCTTCCCATTTTTCTGTTTATATGATTTTCTATAAATTAATTTGTGACATGGTCTACAGCCACACAAAAGAGTAATAAGTTTTTAGTCTTTCCAGTAAAAAAGAAAAAGAAAAAAGATTTTATTCTTCTTATGACAACTCCTTGTTGAAACCCTCACATGATCAAGATCGAAGAAATTTCCATAGATAATCTGGGTCACCGAATAACCATCGTCATATATGCTCCCCTTAAATATATATATATATATATATGTGTGTGTGTGTGTGTGTGTGTGTGTGTTAGTATATGTGTAAAGAATAACAACATTAAGTATTTAATGAGCCGACTTAATTTGTGGCAACTCAACAATATGTAAGTACTAATAAAACCGGGACATACCAAATTAAATAATTCCTAAAGAATAACAAATTTAATAGCTTGCAACAAGATACAGATCGCTGCGATATTAGCGTTGAGCGACACTCATGGAGGAGTTTTTGAAGCAACGAAAATATTTGACAAGTTTTCAAACAGAAAAATACGAAGAGAGAGAGAGAGAAAAAAAAAAAAAAAAGCAATGATGCTTTACAGAGGAAAGTGACAGTGCTATATATCAAAAGCGATAACGCACCTAACATATTTTCCACTAAAAAGAAGAGCGGATATTTTGACACATGAAGATGGTACACATACCAAGGGCAACCAAGGACGGACCTCGAGGGTGCAAGCGGGCCCGAGCATCTGCGCACCTTTCAACTATATCATTATTTTCACTAATTGTGTTACTAGACTAGAGATGATATTTTGGTGTTAATTTATGAATACGTGCAATTTGGTTCCCCGCAGAATCTTGCGTGCGTCACTCATGCCTCTGAGTTTTCGAGGAGGTTTGTGGTGATTGAAAGTGATGCCGGAAGATATGTAAAAACTGAGGCCCATAAATTTATTTTGTGCTGACATAATCTTTTGTGTAGAGTATATGCCGTAAAACTTTGACAACTAATAAAATCCAATAGACTATAAAGATAAGCATTGAGCATATATTACAAAATGAATGAATGAACTATTCTCCATATATGTACAACAACAGTAGATAGGGATATATAGATATAATAAGGCAGAAAAAACCATGGAAGGTAGGCAGGAAACGGGATTTACGCCATAGATAAGGGTAAGGGGACCTTCTCTGGAGTAGTTTTCTAGATCAGGGGAAAATTATCCAGTGTCGTCGGGCGTATTTCAACAGCCTTGTGATCGATCAGTTTTGGTCCGACACACGTGGAATCAACTCGGGGTTTGGTTCAATGATTAATGCAGTGCTCCTTTAGAGCGTGAGATTTAAGGTTCAACTCCTGTAGAATTGAAGTTGGCGCACGTGGTAATAAAGACTTACACGCTAACATTATATTGTCTAGCAAGCGTATGTACGTGGAATCCATATTAAGTAGAGGGATGCTGAGAAATCTCTGGCTTATCCCAAGAAAAGTTTATTCGAGTAATCTGGTTTCCCATATCTAAGAGTATTGGAAAAACACTTTACATATAGAATCTAACTCATCCGAATTGTTATCCCTCACCACTTTTTAGAACTGGGAATCGTAAATGGACAACATAGTTTTGATCGATCGTGGGCGAGGAAAAACTTTCCAGGTGATAAACTATACTAATAGGGTTTTTGATACATGACTTTCAAGTTGAAGGTCAAGTTTGGCTACTAGTCACCTGACTCATTTTTTTCGTTTTAATTTTTTTTTTTTTTTTGTGTTAATTAGTTTTTCAACCATTAGTTTTAGTGTATTATTGGTTCGCTTCAATGAGAAAACTCAAAAAAGTAAAAAAAACTTGTGATCCAAATTCAAAATTTTTTTTGAATGAAAACAAAAATAAGTCTAAAAGAGAGTTCCGATCATTTTTTTTGCTTTACTCATTCCTCTCGTCAAGACAAACCAACAATGTACAAAAACTTGATGCAAAACTAACTACAGGAGAAAAAAATCAAGTAAGGACAAAAAAATAAATTAAAGTGACATTATGCCAAACCTGATCGATTAAAAATTGTTTTATTGTCCAAGTGCTATAAGTGAGCCAAGCCCCTTAATGAGTCAAGCCTTGTTGAAATATTAAACGAGCCCATATAAATGAGCAGAGCATGTACAAATGAGCAGAGCTTTTTAAAGGCAAGAACAACTTTAGAGTTTTAAGCTTTACTCGTTTACTACGGGAGCTGAGCTCATACTCGAATTTTAAGCCCTTTCAATTAATGAGCCGAGCTCGAGCACTTCAAAACTCAGCTCAGCTCAGCTCATTTTCACCTAGCAATCTAGGTGAACACTACCTTTCTATTCAAAGAAGGAAGTTCAATTAGTCCCATGGGGTTATGGGTCTCGTATAAAGAAGTGAAACCCAATTCCCAGTGTGTAGCAAAAAAATGACATAGGAGTACAAACTATACTTTTCTCCCATGTCTTTTTGACAGATAATTACTCCTATTTACCGGTCTCCCGTGTCTTTCAAGCCACCTCACAGTTAAACCCTATTTTCATGCAACAAAAATGGGCTATGTATGTATTGATGATTGCTGTTATTTATTTTTTTTAGGTTGTTTTTTGCTTTCCTTCCATATGTAAAGCTGCAAGCAAGAGGTACTTGGCTACTCAATGCATTTAAACACCGACAAGGGATACCTTAAATAATTCCACTTTGTTTCTTTCCTACGCACCTTCCTTCCGCCCTTCACAGTCACAGCTAGCTGTTTACTTACTTATTCCTACTAGTTTATTTGTCTTCTGTTATTGCTCTTCAAGTGGGTTTTGTTATTAATTCCCACTGCATACTGTGTCAAAAGGTTTTGCTCTTCCATTATTGAGAGTGTTTTATTTCGGACACAAAAGAGATCATTAAATACTACTACTCTCTCCGTTCCTTAAAAAGAGTAGCGTATTCCATTATGAACTATTCCTAAATAAATGTCATGTTGAAAAGTTAGCGGATAAAAGTTGGTACATTACCTATTTTGCCCTTAAAAGTAAATTCCTTTTTAAAAAGTTAGTAGATAAAGTTTAATGATAATGTCTCCATCAAGATCAATAGTGGAAATTAAATGTAAAAACTGATGGGAAAGTGTAACGATTATGCCTTTTTATTAAGTTGGAATTATGAAACTACACACTTAAAAAGGAACAAAGAGAGTACCTAATTAAGAATTACTCTGTTCCTACTTCCCAGGCAGGCCATGTATTTCCTCACCCTTGTGTCACACTTCAAAAAGGGCATCTCTGAGGGAGAGCCATTTTCAGAGCCAAACCTGAAAGCCATATTTTGTCTTCAAGGCCAAAATTCTCTCCTCCAACGCAGAACCATTCTTGGGGGCCAAAAAATGGCTTGGTCATTTCTTCAGCCAAATTTGGCCATGAAAATGACCTGGGCCATTTCTTCCGAGGATTGTGATTTAATGGTTCTAATGGCCGTGATATGTAGGTGTGACCCAACGTATGCAAGTTGTAGTAGCCAAATAAATGGTTTTAACACCATTGAACCACTTTGGGCAAAATTCAACCAAATAACGTTATAGCAAGGGGAAAAAAATGACTTTGGCTCTTAAATAATAGCCAGACCACAGGAGATGCTACTAGAACAGAAAATTCCTAATTTGGCCGGGGGGGAGAGGACTATAGGGGATAATATAATAGTCAATCCGAGTGTACAATCTTTATATTTCAATTGTGTGCTAGGGATTAAAACTCCACATGATCAGGTACATTTTTTGGGTACAAGGAGGTCCTATTTGTTCAATTCTCCACGAAGCCACAGTTTCAATTCAAAAACTCAACAGTAATGCTATTCATAAACTGGTTAGGAATTTACTTTTAGGATAGGACTTATTATCAGTAACCTAGAATTGCAAAAGCTACATGTCTAATGAGAATATTCATTTCGAGCATTATTTTGTCTTCTAAAACGAAGACTGACCTGACAATATAGTCATCCACCATAATCATGAAATATAAATCTCGTACTTCTTATCAAGTGCAACAACTAAAAGTGTTGGTTTCACTTTTCCATTTCCAGCGGATCAAAAAAAAAAAAAACCTTTAGCATTTCCCCTCAGAAAAAAAAAAAATTTGAAGAACCCTATTACAATTTACAAACAATTCATGAAGGAGATAGGAATTTGACAGCATATTGAAGGCCTGTTATTTTTTGCATTTTGAATTGTGAATTACAGATTTTTTATTTATGGTCAGAATCGATTATTAGTCGGCAGAGTTTTTGATCAATGTATGCAAAATAGATTTTGCAGCAGAGTAGTATTTGGAAGTAATCTTCAAAATAGATTACGATGAGGTTTTGTTACCGGAATGCAACATGAGAATACAAAAGTACCTCTAAGGCCGTGTGATTTGAAGAATGCATTTTTGCAAAAACGAAGTCTCGAATGAGGCTATCAAACACCCAGCATGGGAACATGAACAATGCATAAGCCAGAATTAGGCTCCCAAATAAGCCCTGAGAGGGTGTTTTCATAAATCAGGACACAAAGCAGGCCAAGAGTTCCGGGCCTAAGCTTAATTGGACGATGGCCCATTGTGACGATTATAATGTCTATTGTGGACCCAAAAGTGAAGTAGACCAGAAGCAGGCAATTCAAAAAACTCACCTGACGTGGGAGGATGAACACCTCATCAATCACCATTGTGTTTATGGACATCCAGCCGCCTACGCTTGCAATTCCCAAAGGTGCGCCCTGTCAAATATCTTGGCCCCATTCCCATTAGCTTGTGGGGTGTGACATTGTGAGTAGCGAAATGTTGACAGCTGAAAAAGACCACTGACAGATAAGACCAATGTCAAATGTAGAGAGGAATCTGAGAAAATAATTCCAGTAACTTCAGTAAGCAATAATCAAACTCTGAACTACAAAATTTGAAATACAAGATTTAAGTCAAAACTGTGAATTAACTATGTTTATGGAATGAACAATAATATAAGGTACACAAACAACCAGACCAAAGTAATTCAGTCACAATGTTAAAATACAATACAGGATTGCTTTAATTTAGCTTCCAATTGCTCAGCTTGAGGCCTTACGATACGGAGAATTAGCCAAACAACCCAAACCGTCTACTGACTCAACCAAAACTGGTGAATTTAGTGCAATATATGCATCACTCTGCAACCTGCCAACTGGGCATATGATGAGCAATCATCTCCCTTGTGGCATGAATTCATGATTTTCTGGCACCCTTCCTCTTTTTTGATAGTCCCTTTTGATTTTGATCCCTCTTCCTCTTCTTTGACTGCATTTGAAACGATTGGCCGACCAATGAGGGTTGTTCTTTCAATGCAAAACTTCTTGCGACATGCCCCAAGTGAAGTTTTTTCACCATGAAAATACTTTTGAGTTCACCACGATGGGCTGTGTATGCACGGACCCAAGAACAAAATGCATCCTTAGCCAACTTCTTCATCTGGGGCTGAGATAAGATGAAAGCAAAACATCAACTTAGAGCGTATAAAATAAATGTGATCATGCAATCTTGGATTCAAAATCTGAAACTAATGAACCAACTGAAAAATGTCTAAGGAAGCAAATGGAGTCATCGGAAACTGGATGCGATTTGGAGCAGACATATGACAGATTTCCACTTCATTACCTCAAAGTTCCTGGCCCAGTAGCCAAACCTCATGTTCGAACATCCAAGGAGGAACTAGTGGAAAATATTTTCTATACAACTACAGAGACAATTTAATTATTTGATTGGTGACTATCATAATGAAGTCAGATTTGAAAAGTTCAAGTCCATTTCCGTACAAAGCATATACCTGTCCGAAGACTGAGATCAGATAATATATTACTATGACCATTTTTAATTCGCTTTCCTTGCTTGGGACTCCTTAAAAATTACAAACTGTAAGAAACCATATTGACCACAAATATCATGAAAGAAAAGGGGTTGAAGAAGAAGATGGGTATATGTGTACTCTGGAGAGAGAGCTGTTAATCAAGAGAACTAAGAACATATGCCATGCCAAAACCAATAAAAGAGATCGACAAAATTTTTCGAGGTAGGTCTACAAAAGAAAGAATTATGATCTCTAAATTTGAACAAGATCGATTCAGGAGGTTCATACCTCTGCAATGACAAAGGATTCAAGTGTCTTCTGCAAATTAAGCACCCAGGGATGCATCTCTATGGAAACAAACTTTTTGACATTGTGCTTCTGATTGTATACAGGGAAACTATCCAACACTTTGAGAAGGGGATATTCTGATAGTGACACCCCATGTTTCTCCAGTTCTTGCAAATAATCCATCTCAACGGGTTGTAAAAATAACAAAGAATCTCCCCTTTCCCCCAAGCGAGCAGTTCTTCCAACTCTGAAACGCAGATCAAAGATAAGCATTAAACCCCCACACTCACTCTTCGTCCATTTTGAGAGGTAATCTTGACAAGCACGCACATGAGACATGAACTGGATTTTAGTCTTAATAGACCAGGCTTATAAGTTATAACTTCCAGGGTAGGAAAATGAGCTAATACATCAACAAATTACCAATAAACATGTGGCATCTACGAGATAGTTAACAATAAAAACAATAATAAATTAATAATGATTCTTGTCTACAAGACACTCAAATGGGATTGACAGGTCAAAGACTGTTGTGGTGTATAAAGCTCCTGAAACACAAAGCCAATGGCAGATACCAGCACACTCATTTAGTACCAAATCACCAAATATTGGAAAACAATATTCACCTCCAACACGAGCACACAAGTACAAACATGCAGAGAATAGAACCTACCCAGGAGGGCAAACTAACTTAAATTTGGCAGCCAACAGAAAAAAGGAGAATCTTAATACCAAAGGTACCTGTGCACATATTCAGTAGCTTCCCCAGGAGAATCATACTGTATAATGCATCTAACTTTTGGAAAATCCAAGCCTCTAGCAGCAACATCTGTGGACAAGAGAAGGGCTACTTTCTCTGTTTTGAAGGACTGGAATGTAGTTCTCCGGTCCTCATGCTTCATGTTTCCATGTAACCTAAACAATTTGCATTTCAGAAATAGCTGCATAGCTTCTGCTTCCGATTGCATTTTAGACAGCGCTGGGAATTCGTTGAGCAGTGAATAATGAAAATCGACTGCATTGCATGTTGAAAAGAACACCACAATCTGTAAAATGAATGCATGAGATGACATGACACGCTAGAATAATAAACACATGCACTTAAGTAATACAACTTTCTCTAACAGATTAGTTAAATGATAAATATGATATTCTCTTCCGAGAGAGAGAGAGAGAGAGAGAGAGAGAGAGAGAGAGACTCTCCAAAATGGAAAGTATCGGATCGTTTTCCACCATCTCACCAAAAACCGATTGGTGTTAGGGAGGGTTTCAATTAAGTCTCTACGGCATTTGACATCGCACCTACAAATCTATTTTTAGAGCAGTTGCAAGGAGTGCCACTGTGTAACCAAATCCATAGAGGCACTCCGGGCCCAACAATCCCTCCCTCACGATAATGCTTCTGCGATCCGAACCCATAACCTCCTAGCTCTGATACCACTTGTCAGACTATTTTTAACTCTCTCTCCTGAAACCAATTGGTGTTAGGGAAGGTTTCAATGAAGTCTTTTATGGCATTCAACATCGCACCCACAAGTCTGTTTTAGAGTGGTCGCAGGGAGTGGCATTGTGTAACCAAATTCATGGAAGCACTCCAAGCTCAACAGAAAGATACGGTGATCATGATGTGGGACTCCAACCGAGTTCATAGTGACCTCCCTACTATTAGTCAATTGCATTTTGTTGCCAGAGCAGCTTCTTGATAGATATTGTAGGGAACAAAATGTTGCTTTCTGTGACCATTCTAAAAGAGACCCGCGAGTGTGATGCCAAATGCCGTAAAAGACTTGAGTGAAGCCCTCTCTAACACCAATTGTTTTTAGAAGAGGGGGCAGAAATTGGTCCGACGACTGATATTATGCAAATGGTGACTAGGAATTAAAGGAAATATCCTCGACAACTCCCTGATAACTTGCAAATGTGAGTAAGGTTCAAAGAACGGGAAGGAAAAAGTAGGCATGTTGCTTAATCACTTACCGAACAATGAATACAAAAATTTAAAGGCACATGTGGATCTTGTGCTGATTAGCAAGCACAATTCTTATGCTACCTAAATTTGCAGAATTTATACAAAGTAACATCTTTATAGAAAGTGTAGAACAACGAGCAGTTTGGAAATAGAAGGATAGCCTTACCTTATAGGATGTTTCTCGCTCAAAAAGAGACTTCAGAATGGATAGAAGGACAACAAGCCGCGAACCACAGGGCACTGCAGAGAAAATTTTGTCAGAACTCCTAAATCATATTATAGAATCAATCAAAGGCACCATATCAGACTGTGTCACATTTACCTTTAACGTATCTCTGAAATAACTGAACTGGAAGCTTATATTCATCATTTGAGGATCTAACTATCTTTTCTGACTGCTCTAACTCGTTCTCCACATTAGATCCTAAAGATTTCAAACCTTCAAGAGACGGACCCATTTGCAACGTCATGTCATCAAGACCAATCATTATAGGATTTTCTAAACTTATTTTAGCAAGATTATTTACTTTGTCATTTAGGGTGGCTGACAAAAGCAAATTTTGTCTCTGAAAGTCAGAAATCCTTGAAATTTGCTTCTCCTTGCTAGGAGACCTGCTTTTCCTGGAACCCAATAGTTCAAGTATCTCCTCAATGTCTTTACCGAAACCTAATTCTAGAATCCTGTTAAGGCGCACAACCAAAGTCAATGATAAATGAAAGACCTCAGGGAGAATAATGAGGGGAAAAAATACAAAAGTTGCATCTATAGAATTTAAATATTACATATCTGCTTCATCAAATATTATCCATCGCAAATTTGAGTACACAAATGATGCCGTATTTTTTAGATGGTCCAAAAGGCGCCCAGGGGTTGCAACAAGAATAGATATGCCTGGAAATGACCATAAGTCAGAGATGTTAGCTGTTGGTCACATAATGAATGAGAGATCTAGAACATTTTATGAGATATTTGAAAAGACAAACAACATCCTGATGTCACAAGATGCAGACAATTCAAGAACCAGTACCAGTTCGCAAAATAAGCATGTAGGAAATGGGGATGTTGAAATAACTAACAGGACAACAGTCAACCAGAAATTGGGACAGATAAAAAGAAGGAAAATAACCGACTCAATAAATTAAATGATTAACTGCTTCCTCTTTCAAACAAGAAATGATAAATGAACAAGGTTACAAATTTCAAAACTAAAAGGTCAGTTCTAAGAGTTTAACAAGTACAAGAAAATCAACGACTACAAGTTTACACCTTTCTTTTAATCAGACTAGTTTACACCTGAAGTTCGGTTGCATAGAGGGAGTTATGTCATTATAGGCCTTTGAAATTAACTGGAAAGACTGATCCAGGAAATTTCCAGCTTGACAACCAGACAGGGCTTTAAACATTGGAACTTAACAGCTCGACAAGTCAAGGCTACTGGAGGATTCAACACTGTACAGTGCTTAAACCAATTTAACTCGCAAGATTAAATCCCCAAATCTGAAGTAATGACATAGTAATTAAGCGTGACGGCATACCTTTACGCAACCTGGCCTTTTCTTTTGACCTATTTTCACCACCCATTATATAGCCTGGGACAATCCAGTGAAAGCGATGCAGTAACTTTTGCAAGATTTCATAAACCTGCAAGCATAACTCATGCGTTGGTACAAGAACCAACGCTACCACAACAATATCAGTAATTGTGATTGGTCTAAGCACACAAGGTAATGCACTAATGACAAAATAGAACAACTGTAAATTTCTCGTGAAAAAAAAAAAGAAAAGAAAGAGGAGCAAGGATCTCAAAGCCTTATATCAGTTAAAGCATCTGGCTAAAACCCAATTGGCAACGAGTGGAGAGGCCGCCCATGCTCATATACTAGTTTTGGAGTCATAATTAACCAATGTGGGATAAGCTCTACCAATATCCATCAAAGAAAAACAAAGAAAGAGAAAAGAAAAATGGAGAAAGAAAGAACCTGTAATGTCTAACAAAATTGAGAACTTTTTACTCATATTAAACTTTTTGAAGGTCCAACAGGCATAACCCACAACATTAGTGGTATTGTTTTCCTTCAAACTCACAATGAGATGCTAGCCTCAACACTAGGACAACCAATTTGTGCAAAGCAATCTAAAGAAGCAGATCATTACATTTAGACAATAAATAAAGAGATATATACACATAAAGCAAAACAGGAAGAGCAAGAGCAGTTCCTTCTATAGCACAACATCAAGAACATAACCCATCGAATAAGGAAACCAATTTAACTCATTCTTCCCATTCAGTAATAAGGATTCAGAACTTAGCTACTGGTCGTTGTTGGTTGTGTGACTTGTGTCTCTGAATTTCCAATGAGACACAAAAACTTAAAGTTCTATACATTGCATTGGAAAATATACAAGTTGTTGCAAAAAGACATGAAAAGCAGGAAAAGAAATACTTTTATGTAAAAAAGTTCAAAATAATTTAGTCACTTATTTATTCAATGCATGAACATGCAACATATCCAAAATTGCTTATGAAGTATCGAAAAGTAAAATTTCCCCTCTCAAGAACAGAAAAAGGAGAATGGCATCTGAGGTCTTTGTTATTTTCTTGATCCCGTTGCAGCCAATAGAAAAATACATCTCCTTGAAAATCACTGGTTTAACTCAAACTTGAAATCACGATAGGATTCACATCTTTCATAATGGAGAAACTGCTGTCCTGACTGAAAAGCACATACCAAAAGTTCCATCAGACCGCTGAATTTGAGGATCATACTTCTGCAAGCGATGGATAATTGGAGCCAAATATGCAACAGTCTTGCCCGTTCCTGTAGCCGCATTAACAAGACTAAATTTTCCATTGAGGAACAGAAAAAAAAACACAAAAAAAATTAGACACAATTGTGAAAAAACTTGAGAAAAAGAAAAGAAATGAAAACTAGAATGAGAGGGAGAGTACACGTGTTTCCCGGAGAGAATAACAGGTATTGCCTGAGCCTGGATGAGTGTAGGAGCTTCGAAGCCCATTCTATCTGCGGTGGAGTACAGAATAAACACACGACATTTTTGTAAAATAACCAAATTCATGGATTACTTCAGCACTAGAAAATGCACTTCTTGACAAATGCTTTTGAAAGCAAATATACATAGACTTTCAGCTCATTGTGAGTAGCAAAACTAAGTTCACATATGCATAATAACCATCAAAATGTCATCATTTATCCCAATCCAATAGCAGGTTCTGAGGTTTATCATCATTTATCAAAAGATTCATTCTTTCACTCGAATTTTAGCGTTTTTGTTATCATGTAATCTGTTTTCGATAAACAACATGATTGGACATAAAGATAATCATTTGCACATAGGCATGTTGATGGAGAGAGAGAGAGAGAGACCTCGGAGAAGGTCACACAAGTTAGGGTGAAGGCCGAGACTGGAGAAGGAGCAAGAGGCGAACACTTGCGACTCTTCTCCATTCGTCTTCGTTTTCGTATTCTTCTTCTTTTCCTCCATATTTTCTACTTCTACAGCTCTTCTCCTTTTCTCCATCTTCGATTAGCTGCCGCCGCCGCCGCCGTTTTTTCTTCCCTTAGGTGAATTGACCCTGCAATTTTTGCTTTGTTCGTTCAACGGAGAAGACCTGTGCCGGTGTGCCCGCTTGGCGCTTGCCAATAAAATAAAATAAAACCGGTTTCCATTTAGTACTTATTTTTGAAAATAAGATATTTTGTCTAGGGTTAACTTATCCTACGTCGTTTGGGTCCCAAATGAATTTTCGGGATGGCAATTACCTCCGCCCACCCGATCCCAATCTGAGCAGGTATTCTCCGATCCAATAATAGGGTGTGTTTGACACTTCCTTCCCCGTCCCATTTTAATCTGATCCGATTTCAATTATAATTATTAGAGGTGGCAATTTTTAACTCAACTCACGAATCTATTCAAATTCACCCACTTAAAACCCAACCTAAGGGCATTTACAGTGGGCTCTCAAGATACCTCCTAAGCTTGGCTCCTAATATTAACCTACCCATGTCCTCAGGTATTGCCTTCAATGGGCTCCCCAAACAAGCTCCTAAGAGTGGCTCCTAAAATTGGTTTATTGCGCAATAGCTAAATTTAGGTAGCATTCTTGCTAACTCTAAAGTCTTTAATTCTTTTTTTAATGTAAAAGCTTTGAAAAAGTTGTCGTTGGAAATCTCTCAAAAATCATGCAATTGAAGGCAACTGCCTTTGGAAAAAAAATTCAGAAGATATATAATTGATTTTGTTTTAAAAAAAGTGTCGTTGAATTCCATAGCCCTTTTCCATAAATATAGTTGTCTTTCGTACAATTTTGAATCAAAGGTTTCAACTTAACCCTTCTTTGCAAATGGAACCTACACCTTCGATTTCAAATAATCAATCTAACTCCCAGTTCAACTCTTTTGATGTAGAATTTTTTGCGCAATATGTCATGAACCCATAATTCCCTTTCACTCCGCTCAACCAATTCGGTTCAGAGTCGTGTCAAATTTCAACTCATCAATCTTCTCAAAAGACTGATTCACGAGCTCGCAAAAAGCCAAAAAAAAAAAAAATTAGTGAAGTCCAACCGAAGGTAAGAAATACTAATTGGACGAAAGATGAAGACAAAGCACTATGCAAGGCGTTGCTAAGGGTCTCTGAAGATGCTGCAACCGGTATCGACCAACCGAGAGCAAGGTTGTGGGATCGAATTTGGGAAGAGTTTAACCAAATAATTGGTTATGAGAGTGAGAGGATTAGCTCGGCTTTGATGCATCGTTGGTCGAACATCCAATCTCAAGTTAACAAATATTCTGGATTTGTTCGAACCATACAAAGAGCTCCAACCAGTGGCTACAACGTTGAGGATTCAGTAAGTTTAGTCCATACTCAAATTTATTTACCTTCTTTAATCTAAAGTGGGATTCAAATGAATACATAAATGTTATTTTTACAGATAGGGGCTGCAAAAAGTTTGTTTTACAAGGAACAAGGTCACCCTTTCAAGTTGGATGGTTGTTGGCTAATACTTAAAGATAGCGCAAAATGGTTTGAACATATTGAAGAATTGCAAGGGAGAGAGCAAAAAACTACTGAGAAGAAGAAACAAGTTAATCTAAATATTGATGGAACTGAAGATTGCTACATTCCATCTACCCCCGTGACAGCATCGGGTTCAGTTACAGAACCGGTTAGCCTTAGCGATTACACACCACACTTGAGTGATGGACCGTAGACATTGATGCGTCCCCGTGGACAAAAAGCAAAGAAGAACGAACGCAAGAAGAGGAATGCTGATCAATTAGAGGGGCTACAAGTAATTGTTTCGAAATTAAGCAACATGAGAAAGGAACAAAAGGAAATTGCTGAACAAGAGATCATTTTTGCAAAAGAACGAGAACAAATGAAGATTCAAGCTAAGCTCGAACGAGAACGAGAGAGGTCTGACAAGGAGATAATGATGACGAATCCAAATTCGCTTCCAACAGAAGCAGGGAAAGCTTGGCTCATTATGAAACAAAATGCAATTTCTGGCATTTCTATGGAAGGTGGTGTGGGAGAGGGGTCAAGTGACGATGTGATTTAATCTATGACATTAGGGTAGTAGTGTTATTGTTTTGTGTTTGAACTCGATGGTTAAAAATTTCCATTCTATCATCTAGGCATTCTAACATGTGACACTAAATAAACATATTTTCTTTTACTGATATAATATCCATTCTATCATCTAGGCACTCAAGAATGCAACACCATTTTTTTTTTGTGAAGTGAAATGGAACAAAAGAATAGAGGAGAAGTATTTTTACTTCACAAGAGACATTACAATGACAGCTTCAAATTGCACTATTTAGTTAGCAAAAATACTATGTTTTGCATTAGAATATCATGTTTCACCTTAGAGAAATAGTAACAAATGAATATTAATCAAAGTAATGATAAATTCAAAACAATAACAAGTCCATCCAACCTAAATCAAACATCTTCATCACCGAATCGGTTCCACAAATGGTCCATGAGATCAATCCTAAGTGTTGCATTTGTCCCTCTATTGCAGATTCTATTAAGATGAGAAGATATGTGGGCCACCAAAAGTTCTTGATCTCGAGCATATTCTGGAGGGGATATAATCTCATCCAATGGAGGTTTCCATTGTTCAACATCGGAGCCGCGCTCATCTTCAATGATCATGTTGTGTAATATAATGCATTTTTTCATTATGTTGCAAAGGTCACCTTTGTTCCAATAACGTGATGGTCCTTGTGTTATACCCCCACCTAGTTTGCAACACGCCAAATGCTTGTTCGACATCTTTCCTAGCAACCTCTTGCCTTCTCGCAAACAACCTCTATTTTCCTATTGTTGGGTGAGCAATAGTTTGGATCAATGTTGCCCACTTAGGATATATTCCATCAGATAAATAATACCCCAATGTATAACGATGGCCATTCACCTTATAATCAACCAGAGGCATTTTACCATGAACGAGAGAGTCAAATAAGGGGGAATGATCTAGAGCATTTATATCATTATGTGAACCTGGCATGCAGAAGAATGCATGCCAAATCCACAGATCTTTTGAAGCAACCGCATCCAAGATAAGGGTAGGTTTATTTTAATGTCCTCTATGCGTGCCATGCCATGCCGTTGGACAATTTTTCCACTCCCAGTGCATACAATCTAAAGACCCAAGCATGCTTGGGAAACCTTTTTCCGCCCCTTCTTGAAGTAGATGTGCAATATCTTGTTCGTTAGGTGAGCGGAGAAATTGCCCCTCATATAACGCAATAATAGCAATGCAAAAGCGATTCAAGCTCTCGATGGTGGTACTCTCTCCAATTTTTAGATACTCGTCACAATGATCCGATGAAAATCCATAAGCAAGAATACGTATCGCCGCTGTCAATTTTTGTATGGAAAAGCACCCCAAACGTCCAACACAATCCTTCTTCCTAACAAAGTAGTCATCATAGGCTTCAATATCTATCAAGATTCGAAGAAATAACTCTCGGCGCATCTGGTATCTTCTATGAAAGTAGTCAGCTGGATACGTACAATTTGTGGCAAAGTAGTCTTTCCATATCTGTCGATGAGTTCCACTCTCGATTATTGCTTGCGACCTAGCGTTGTTGTAGTTGGCGTCGCCCCAAGCGTAAGGCTAGGTCATCGAAAGCATAGTAACCCTGCAAGACCGAGGTTGATTTCCACAGGGACCAAATGCAACCGACATGTGAGTGAATTGTGTTGAGATTTTTGGTGTTAAGACGACCAACTTTTTGGTTTGGTTTGTTTGTGGGATTCTCTCTCTACCTCTAAACGACTAGGAAATGAAGGTTTTGCTAATTTAAACTAAAAGCAAAGTCAAAGGGTTCAAAACACCCATGACTTGAATTACATTGTTCCTCTCAAGATTACACGGTTAAATCACGTAGTTAAACATGCTTAACCGGAAGATTTAACATTTTAGCACATTTGGATTCTAGAAAATGGGTTTGATCAAGAGTAGAGTTCATTGAGGAATTTTTACAAACAATTAGAATGCCATGGCTCTAAGCATCATGTGTGGCAAGTAGTCAAGCCCTTGCCTACACAAGATCAAAAAGATTAACAAGACTAAACTTTGATACATAAAATTGAACCCTAACTCTTAAACAAACAACTTTTAATGCTCATTTTGAGAGAAGAACAAAAATAACCCAAGTCACGGGATGCTAATCACCCCATGACATAGGCTTGCTACACTACTAACACATAATCATGGAAGAAATGAACATACCAAATAGAAATGACAAGGAAACGCGAAACATAATGAAAGTGAAAATAAACTACGGATTTATAAAGATTAGAGTAGTGCTTACAACCTTAATGAAGGCCGTAGCCTTAGTTCCTGAAGATTGAAGACTAATTTCTAGAGAGAAGGTAGAGAAAATGGGTGGGGAAGAAGAAGGGAGGTAGAGAGAGAAGGTGACAAATGTAAGATACCCTAATTTTTTGAAGTTTGGGGTCTTTTATAATCCCAAAGTTACAATTAAAATGTCCAAAAAGCTCCCAAGTCTTAACTTGGTCGGGTACAAATTTTGGCTGAAAAAACCAGGTCCTATCGATAGGAGAACTCTTTTGCGCATGGATGGCCAATTTGATCCCTTTCCTATCGATATGACTAATTCTCCCATCGATAAGAGAACTCTTTTGCGCACAGATGATTTGATCCTTTCCTATCGATAGGACTAATTCTCCTATCGATAGGACTTCACTGCTTCACAAAAATGGCCAGACTAATCCATGTCCTATCGATAGGGCCAATTCTCCTATCGATAGGAGTTGCTCAAAATATGATATTCGCCCGTTCGTTCTCAACTTGACTTAGGCCTTTGCTCGGGCATACTTGGCTTTCTTCCATGACTTTTCTCGTGAATTTCTCAGCACCATAGCGGTGTGCCACGTGTCCTTGGACCTTGGGTTACGGATTGACTTGTGTTCGAGCCATGACACCAAAGAGATACTTTATTCTCCCGAAAAAACCTGTGAACAACAAAAACACAACCTACACGCAATATCAATCAAATAAAACATGTTATGTGCGTGTGTGTGACAAAAATGAGGTAGATAAGCCTCTTTATTTACATTATCAGGGGCTTATCAATTACGCCTTATATATATCTTCTCCTGGGCTAAATGAATTGTGGAACCATTTGTGATAGGAAAAGTAAATTCATTAACTTTTGGAGTCTTTTCCGATGTCGTTGGGAAACCGTCTCCCTCTCTTCTTCAGATGAGCTCTCGTTTAACGAAGAACTCAGACATACAAATGAACTAACCTGGGTAGAAGGAAAAAAATGTGCAGGTTGTACATACAGATGAACTAACTCAGACATTAGTATTTGGAGGATGGTTTATAGGTTCAACGGTTGTATTGGAAAATAAATTTTTTTATGGACTGTTTGGAGAAGAACAATGTGAATTCAATATGAAGAAACAAATTCTATATAGTACTCATAGTAAAAAAGAGACGTTGGATTCTCCTTTTGGGAGGATGCAAAAAATAAGGGATTTTTCAACATTGTAGCCGTTAGGCTTATCAATGTATGGGTTCCATATTTTTAATTTTTTTATTACAAAATAGAAAAGGATATTGCTAGCCCATTGAGTGCAAACATCCTCTCCAAATTTAACAAGTTCTAGGAGTGAAAAGTGGACCCCAATTTTGCTTATGTGTACACCTTAGGATACAAGTTACGAGCAATTTTTTGCTAGCCCACTATGGATGCCCTAACCCACCCATATTATAATGTAGACTTTAAATGGGTGAACCCATCTTTGCCCATATTTAGTTAGGTTTACCTGGATTTAAAATGAGTTAAAATTGAACCCATATATAGTATGGAGTTGGGCTAAACCTTCCCACACTCTCTCTAAGGGGGAGTTTTTGAATGGATTTTATGAGATAAAATGAGAAATTTGATTTTAGTTGGTGTGTTATGGAGGGGTGATAAAATCACTTTCCTTTTATCCATTGATGATGATAAAATCTAAAATGATAAAATCAAATAATCCATTGCAAAACTCCACCTAAGAAGCAGAGACTACTTCGCATCATAGCCTGACTATTGGAATTTGGAAGCATTTGTCATCTCTACATGCTTCTTACCAAACTGAACATGTTGATCAATTTCATGGATGAGCCCTAAATGAAAACAAAATGAAAACAATTCCAGGCTCCTCTCTCTCCTCCGAATTTTCTCTCTCTGTAAATTCCAAAACTATTAACAATGAATGCTACCAAATAATTGATTTTCTGAATTAAGGTTTAATTAAAGTTACTCTGGTAAACCACGTATATAGTTAGGTGGATTTATTTTTGCAACATAGTTGTTTGCAAAAATATGCTCGATCCGTCCCATTTTAATAGTTCCACGCTAAAAGACGTGTAATTTTTAGATAAAAAATAACGTACTTTGGTTCATAATTTTTTTGAATTTTTTCGCACCAAATTAAAAAAAAAGTAATCAAGATCTTTTATTTTGTGCAAAGAAACTCGAAAAAATGTGCGGAAGTACTTAATTTTTTTTTATATAAAAATTACACATCTTTTAGTAAGGGATTGGTAAAATGGGACCAAGGGAATAATATTTATGTCTATAGTTTTTCTGTGTTAAGATGGTGGGCCATGTGTACACGTGGCGGTGCCATTTTGATCGGGGAGGAAGATTGTACAATAAAAAACATTCGCATTTTCTTTTTTTTACCCTGTTGCTGTAAACAAACTAGAGTAGTACTAATTTATTTGGACTAATACTTTCCTGATATGATCCACAAGATATGAGTGTGTTGATCTTAAAAAATGCATAATCTTCATAAAAAATAAATAAAAAGGTTGGGTCGGGTTTAGCTTGACTCATAGTCAACCTACCCATATTCAACCCATTCACTTTCAATTCATATTCAACCCATAATCGACATCAACCCACTCAAACCCAACTCAACCCAGCCATACCATTTGCCACCTCTAATAATTATTAACGTTTGTGTATATAGTTATTTATATTGATTTTATTGTCTTAATATCATAAGAGCAAATTATTCAATAATAAATCACTACTCTTATTTCATGTCCTTTATCTCTCTCTCTCTCTCTCACACACACACATATTAGGGGGAGTTTCACTAAGCCAGTTTTTATAATAAGTTTATTTTTTTCATAATTTTTTATTTAATATATTGTGAGAGAATAACTTGTCTTGATTTAAAAAAAAAAATTTTTTTGTTAGTGGAACACCCTCCGACTCTCTTTCACTTGTCAATAGTACTAGTATTTTCCAATTAAACCACACTGAAGAGAACAAATCATTAGTGAAAATTGTTACGGTGAATGGAGATGCTACTAAAATAACTAAGCGATGAAATAAATCATTAAACTAAGTTGATGTGATTGTCCGATTTGTTAAATGACGATCTAAGAATGAAATGATATAAAATTCTAGCAAAAGCTAGAGTAACTTATTGGTATCTACTAGTAAGTAACTTGCGAAAAGAAAGTCTTAGGTGAATTTCTATGATATTTTTGTCAGTTAAAATGAACGGGAATGCGAAAATATCGAAAACATTAAAAGTATTTGTGGTGAAAAACTCACTCTTCAAAGCTAGAGTAACTTATTGGTATCTACTGGTAAGTAACTTGTGAAAAGAAAGTCTTAGGTGAGTTTCTATGATATTTTTGTCAGTTAAAATGAACGGGAATGCGAAAATATCGAAAACATTAAAAGTATTTTTGGTGAAAAACTCACTCTTAATGCTTAGGGGTGTTCCACTAACTTGTTTTTTGAATTTTTTTTTATAAAATTTTTAGTTGTAGTTTAAATCTACAACTTGTTCTATTGAAGTGTTTTTTTGATTTTTTAGTTGTAGTTTATTGTAAAGAGTAGCTGGGTTTTTTTTGGAGCTTTTTTGTTAGTCGAATAAGATAATTTTTAAGTTAAAAAAAATTAATTTTTTTGGGGAGTTTTCTATTAGTTGAATAAAATGATTTTTGAGTTAAAACAAAATTAATTTTTTGCTAGTAGAACATGACATTAATGATTTTTTCGAACGGATGTGATGACAATTAAGAAAAGCCAAAAAGTTACTCGTATTTTTGTAAGGGACGTGAGAAGAATTTTCCTAGATATATTACTGGACTTTTTGGAAATGGACGGTTCTGATGTTCTCTGGATAAACGTAGCACTGTGCGTTGTGAGTACCCAACAACTAGTCCTAACCGTCGCCATTTCTCCATAGGAACACTGAGATCAGCGATCCACAGACATCTTGAATCTGGACCTCCTCTCCATTCCTGTTAGAGATTAACTGACACTCAGGCTAGGATTGCAGCGATTTGGTTGTTCAACTTCATTTTCAGATGGAATCTAAAGACGGATATGTAGATGTTGAGAATTTGGAGAGAGGTTTGTTGTCACCACAAAATGGATCGCAAAACGAAGGCGAAGCGGAAGAGGAGACGGTTCTTTACACGGCTTCGTTCGAAGAGACGGAGGAGAATTTCATCAAGTATCAAACTTCTCGATGGGTGCTTTACTCGCTGCTCTTGATTTTGGCTTGGGGGATTGGTTTGTTCATGTTGCTTTACGTACCTGTTCGGAGATATATTCTGCGCAAAGATATTAGGTCAAGGAAGCTCTATGTCACCCCCAATGCTATTGTCTACAAAGTAAATTGCCCATTCCTTTTTAAAGTTGTTGCCTTTTGTTTCTTTTGCAAAAGAAAATAATACTCCCTAGTGTTCTTTTTCAGTGAATTTGACTGCCACTTTTATGTTTTATGAATGCTTTTGGAGTTTATTACTAGTAGTAGTTAAAGAAGCATGATACGAGAACTAGACTGGATTTGTGATCTTGCGGTTGAGTTTATTGAGGTGCACATTATACTAGCAATGGTGTTTATGGTTTGATAAATGAAAATTTATGTCAATTGGGGTGCGTATTGCAAATATTTTCAGTGTATTTTCGGGACTTCAATCTTTAGTTTACCAAGCAAGAAGATTGCTAAAATTCGATGTCATGTTATACGAGTTACTGTTTAATATTGCTGAAGTTCTACGAGTCCTGTGTTTTCCTTTTAGCTAACACCTTTTTCCTTTTTTCTTGTTTAGTTGGTAAGGCCGGTTCCATTTCCATGTTTTGGTGTATTGAAGAAAGAGAAACACATTCCGTTACCTTCAGTTGCTGATGTTGTGATAGAACAAGGTAAAAACTGAAACTGTTGTCTTATGCTCTGTATGCGGGGTCGCCTGGATATTAAAAGTTACGGTAATATTTTTTTTGCATAGCACATTTGGTTCGACTAATGTTAATTCCTTTCAAACATGTAAGCACACCAAAGCAGGGTAACTTGTACACCCCCTTTGTATCATGACATAATTGTGTACATTAACTATAGATGTTGACATGTTGTGCATTCTTTTCTCTTGAGTATGGCTTATCACTGTTACACGGTCTAGGGTAGAACTCAGGCCCAAAAGCTAGCTCATGTAGGGAGGGTGCCCTCACGCTTATATACGTTGCTTCACACCCTCCCTCACGCGCAAGGTGCTTACTTAGCAGCACTTGCCGTGTGCAGGCCAGAGAAACGTAACCTACCCGTCTCTGGTTTCTAGCTCTGATACCATATTTGATGGTCTTGAGTACAACTCAACCCCAAAGCTAGCTCATGAAGTGAGCGTACCCTCACGCTTATATACTTCATATTAATTTGGTACCCAGATGACGTGGGACTTCGCGTCACAGTCACTGCATGTCTCATTATGTAGCCATTGCTATTCTCAGGATATCTGCAGTCCCTTTTCGGTGTATACTCAATCAGGTTTGAGAATGTTGGTGTAAGAAGGTCTCCAAGTGATGACGTTCGAATTGAAGGTGTTGCAAATCCTCGTGCTTTTAGGAAGGTATATACCTTACTTGCAAACTGTAATTAATATGAGTATTTTCGTTTGGAAGTATAATAGGAATTTATAACCTTGATACCTTTCAGGCTGTCACAGTGCACCTTTCAAATATGAGAAGTGAGGCTTTCTCTAGGCATGTTTCCACTATTGAAGATGTTCCAAATTTGAGGATTGGCCCCTCAGCTGCAGCGTGGGTATGCCTAAATACTTGAGCATGGCTCGCTCATTAAGTAGTTTTTTCTTCTTCTTGGATTTTGCTTCTGATATTTTGCCCCTCTACAACGTCATGTTGGCTCAAAAGAAGCTGTTCTTGATTAGTCGATCGAATACCTTATTTCTTGAAAATATCTTTCTTACGCAGCCTCACTAGTTATTTGTTACTCCGTTGATCATATGCAGATGTCTCCATCAATATCATTGAGGCAAGATTCTTTTTCTCAATCAGGGGAGCTAATACTTTTGCAAAAACTAGAGGAGGTTGGATCTTCTGTGAAGGTAATGACCCCTTCAGTTTGTTGGTAATATCTGATGAACTAACTAACTAACGAACTCAGTATGTGAGATTGCTCACTCTTTCTTTTGAACATGAAATGCCTATCTGCTATTTTGTTGCAGAGAGTACAGAGCTTAATCGAAGACCAACACGCTCAAACATCACAACCAACAGATTAGTTAAGTTGACCTCAAAAGCACAAGTCCCCTGTAATTACCTATTTTCCTGGTTTGTCACATCCTTTCTGCTTGAAATTACTCTTATTCAGACTTTAATTTTGCCCAGCAGTACTATCCATGATCATTGAAATGATAGAAGTGGCAACTTTTCCTCTCTAACTTTGATATCATTTATCAAGAAACATTTTTCTTTAGATATTTTAATGCCCAGACATCCATAACTCAAGAACCTGGTCCTCTAATAAACTACCAGGAATGAAATCTTTGCTCTCCTGGTCCATCTAAGCTTAGCTATCAAGACTCTGACTCTTTCATAGACTCAACCCCTTGGGAGGGTGACATCAGGAGTTATGTTGTTCTGATGCCCATCATCTCAAACCTCCTCAAGTTTCAAATTCTACCCTTAAGTTTTCCAGTTTTCAAGGCTCTGGAACTGCAAAAGCATTCTCGCCCTCTTTGAGGTTTGATAACTTCCCAGTTCAATCTAGTTACCAACCAAGAGTTTGGCCCTATCCTAAACTGTCTGGGGTCAGCTCATGGTTGGTGACAACTAAAATTCATCTCATTGCTCATGCGGACTGCTTCCTATCAGATATTGCGGACTGCTTCAGAAATTATTTGTGGGCCTGGTCAATGACCAAGTTACTTGTATTTTGCTTTAACAGCTTGTAATTTTATTGTTTCCATAAGCCATGTGTAGAGCTTGTCCACATCGGTGAATTATCTCTTCCATAGCCACAGCATGGGCGGTCTCTCTGCTTGTTATTAATTAGTTGTGAGTTGGATGTTTTAGCATGGTATTAGAGCTAAGCTTTCAAGAGCTTTTGGCAAAACTTTTTTGATTGATTTTTCATTATTTGTGCCATTAGTGCATTCCTTTATGTTGTGATCTTATTTTTTAGATACTTTATTTATGTGTCCACGTGTTAGTTGTGGTTCACGTGCTAAGGAGTGTTCGAGCTTTTTGCATTGGCCAATTGCCTCTGCTCTCATTGTCGACGAGTTTTGATTTGAATGCTTTAATTCCATGTTCGTACTATTTTCTTAACAAGCAAAACAAAGTAGACCAAAACGCAGATCTCTCTGAACTGTCAAGATAGTTTCTACATTTTAAAATCTGCAGGGTACTTGCACACCAAATTCGTTTAACCTCTTAGGGTAGCTTGAGACATGCTCATCATTTTCAATGAAGCTTAATGTTCAGCACACTGAACGAGGTTTAAGCTTCAAAGGACCATTGTCAGCTTGGGTCACTATGGTAAATTATTTTTGTCATCACTTATAAAAAGAATGTGTCTATACAGATGTTATGAGAGAACTCACCCACAGAAATGATGAATTATAATTGATTATTTATGTCCTATGTTGATTAGACTGTGTCTGTATGTGTTGCAGGATCGAAGTAAGGTATAATGCGAGAAAAGCTTTAGTTCAGGATCATTGCTGAGCCATCAAATTTGGATTTTCTGTATGAGCTGTCCCTGAAGCGAGAATTTTGATCATGCAGAGGTCCTATATGTGTTCAAGTGCGTTGGCAATTGTTCTGGTTCCTGTGTATTGAGTTCTGTTTGTGTTTTACACAAACCAAAATTTCACGTATTCGCCTACATGATTTCTAATTTTGTGGCCTCTCTGTTGGTTTTGTCCCCTTATTCTTTACTTTTCCTTTCTTTCATAAAGTTCTCCACTATTCTGTCTTTGATTTGCTCTTCTTTTTTTTTTTTGTTTCTTCTCTCTTATGTGTATTGGTAATGATTTCTGTAGAATTGATTGCAATATGGTATAGTTGAATTTGCAAATTCACCAGCATCACATAGTGTTCTCCCCCAGTAGCATCCGCATGTAGCAAGGTTTTTATTGGCTCTGTATGTAGCAAGTTAACAATACATAATGGAATATAAAGATAAATATGCAAATCTCCTACCGAAATTGGAGTAGCATTCGCTAGAGCATTGGCGCATTTGTTTGGCAGTATCATACCTGCTGAAAGGTGTTTAACTATTCATTTAATTTTGAAGGTGATTTTTCCTTCAGCAATGTAGTTACTTGTTGAGATTGTTATGTTGGCATCCTGTTACACTGGTACTGACTCACAATTCCGCCGAGCTTATCTCTATATACGCAGGAATTTGTCACATGGATCTGAACTTCTGCTCTCACATTGCTTCCACTCTTCTTTTTCCATCCAAGAAAATTTTCTTTTCCTTTTACCTTCTCTTTATCCAAATTTCCATATTCAAACGCAATTTCAAGGTCGACCACTTATAGGAACAATTCTCTACAGCCAAGTTTCTTGCCTTTCTCTATGAAAAGTTTCTCCTTGTTAGACCTCTGAGAGTTTATGAGCTGAGGTAGTGTTTTTTGTGTGAAATAGGAAATTAAGGGATAGCTTGCTTGGAGGATCATCGAGGATGATGAGGGGCTAGGCTGATCAATTTTGACTTGGAAATGAACTTTAATTGTTCTTCGTACTTCCAATTCCATATTATGTCATGGACTTGAGCATTCAAATGGACTCGTAATTGGCATCATTTCAAAGTACATATGACAATTGCATCATAGGATCTGGATTCTCGACTAGTGATGGTCATTGGTCAATAGTGGGAGAAAGCTTGAAAACGGAATTTAAGTTCTGTATTTTGAACAAACCAAAAAAAGAAATCAGACGTAATGAAGTAAGCGCGACTTAGTATATTCCGTAAGTGCTAAGGTGAAAAAATATATGACTTCATGGGGCCATAATTTGAAAACCTAATAGGGATTCAACAACAAAGAAAAGGTCAAGTAGTAAAACGCTCACTTGACCAAGGTGACATCTTGGGTACTATTGGGGATTGTTATATAATCACCATATTTGGTATCTGTGACTAAAAGACTTTCTTTTTGATTGGCAAAAGAAAATTGTGAAGTAATTGATAATCCGCAAATGGTACATCGAGAGGATTTGAAAACTAGCAAAGAGCTGAAACCATTAAAATAACGCCCCTTGCAGCCTCAGAAATTACCCCATGTGGCCATCAGGCCATGTAACGGTCAATCTTTGGCATCGAAAGCAAACGCCTAAATGGAAAAGCCAACGGAATTAGTGGCCCAAATAAAGTCAGCAAATGACTTCAGTCAAGAGTTTTGAACCCGTCATGGTAAATAGAATGGGATACGTTCCAAAATCTCAGTAGCTTAATTAAGCCTAGAAAATAAATCAACCTGTCAAATGATGGTTTAGTTCTTGAAGTTGCATATCTGAGATTGCTTAGATTTTGAGATATGTTATGGGCTTCAATTAGGGTGGGTTTCAAATATTTTGTGAGCTTATTTTTTCGATTGCGTGTTCAAACATTTTTTTTAACCATAAACTTACCCATACATTAAAAACGAATGAAATTACAAAGGCGGCGCCAAGCAAGATTTTTCGCATCTTGACGGGTGGCTTTAACAATATCAACATAACAAAAGGATGATGAAATAACTTGTAAAATATTATGGACAGTATTCCTAATTAATACATTAGCGGTCAAAACGTCCCTAAGCATAATTACAACTTCTTTAATGTCTGTCAAGATCCGCACACATGAAAATCCAGTCGACTTTACCCATTTGACCGCCTCCAAAACCGCTAGCACTTCCACACTAGTAGCCGATAGCACCAAGCAGCCCACACCTTTGCAAGAATCTTTCTTGCAAGCACCATCGACAACGATTTCCTCCACACATCCACCCTCCTCTTGACTTCCCCAGCAAAAGGAATATCCCCTCCACAAGTGCCCACTTCCACCTGCTCCTCCTTTATCCACAGCTCTTCTAGACTTTAATAACGAACAATGCTATGGGTACCCCAAAAATGCACCTCAAATGCACACCGGGTGATGTGGCGAATGGAAAGCCACATATATTTTTGGGTGAGCTCCACGCTGGGCTTCTTTCCACCACACAATTCACTTGGTGTACATTTAGGGTGCATTTTTGGGGTATCCACAGCATTTTTGCTTTAATAACATAGAAAGATTATGGTTAATATTAACAACACATGAATCAAATATAGGAATAGCAAAGTCAAAGAAAGCACAATTACGAGATCGCCAAATTTCCCAAATGCCAGAGTGTTCATAAATTATTGTGTTGGTGTTCAAGATGGTAAAAATAACCTAAAAATAAAATGTTACATATATTTCTTCTAAAAACAATTTTTTTCATGGGTATTCATGTGACCGCCCATTGGTCCATGTAGCGCAACCCTTGCATCCTAAACAAATCGGGCACGAATACTGAATGAGATTGTTATATGACTTGCATATTAATTTGGAACCCGCGACCAAAGCACTTGTTTTTGTATTTTGTTTTTTTGTTATTGGCTAAAGAAGAATTTAATTAATACCCGACAAAAGATACATAAAGAGAGGATTTAAAAACTAGCAAAGAGGTAACTAGAACCAAAATCAGTAGAAGAGTAGAAAGAAAAGAAAAGAACAAAAAAAGAAAAAGAAAAGACACATCCAGTGATGGTTTGGGTCTCATATTCTGGTAAATATGTCACCGGATCCGTGATAGCGCTTCCGATGACAGTGTTTGGTGACCGGAGTTTTTTTAGTTCTTTTGTTTTGTTGTTTATTTTTTATAGCCTCCCTTCTTGGAGTGTTTATCCCTCTCCTATGTGGGACTTTTTGTCCTTGATTTCATCATTACATTTTCATTACTTGGCTGTGTATCCTTTGTGGAATCCTCTACTACCACGTCTTTTAACTGACTCTATTGGGGACTTAATGAGTTTTGTTATTGTTGTTGTTGTTGTATTACCCAACCTTGTTGTTGGCCTGCTTTCACAACATGTGCCATTAAGCCTACTAGGGATGGCAATGGGGCGGGGCGGGTTTTTGGCATACCCGACCCCGACCCGAAAATTACTCCACGGACCCGACCGGGTATTTTTTGGGTACCCCCATTCCTGCCCCGATTGGGGAACGGGTTTACCCGCCCCGCTCCGCTTTGTAAGAAATTTTAAAAATTCGTTAATCTAAAAAGCAAAATAAAAATAAAACCTATAAATAAAGTGATATTTTAGGCTAATGGTTAACATATTAAGGTAAAAATGAAAGTTTTTTTAGTAGAATGATAATAAAATTAGGATAAAATTATAATATCTTTAGTATAATGATAATTAGATTAAAATAAAAGTATAATTTTATATATAAATATATTTCGGGGCGGGGTAACAGAAACCCGACCCCGACCCGAACCCGGCCGGGTTTTTCTATTTTTCCCCCTTACCCGCCCCTGTACCTGAAAAATTGATAAAAAAACCCGCCCTAATTGGGATGGGACGGGGCGGGGCATTTTGCCAACCCTAAAGCCTACTGGTGTTGTGCTCGAGCCTAGATTGTTTGGTAGTTTTGGTTCATTTCATTTTATTGTGATGAATTTTGTTTTGCCTTTCGGCTGTCATAATTTCATTTGCCTCTCAAAAAGCCAAAAAAAAAAAGAAAGAAAAGAAAAGGTGGTTGAATGAGGCAAGAGGGCAAACCGAGAAGATCAGTGAATGATTCAGCCAACACCCTTTCATATCCTTCGACTTCTTGTTCAGAACCGAGAAAAAAAAATGGCTATTACGTATTTAGACGAGACGTAAAATTAAAATTGAATTACGTTCAAGTTTTTCCCATTATTATTAAGATTTAAGAGCATCTCATTCTCTTCCAGCTGAATTAAAATGGAACCGGGGTAGGTGTTGTGTGGCCTATTTCGGCGTCGTGCCGACACTGTTTTGACATCCACCGTGTAGAGCTTATCAAGTACCAAAAGTCAAATTGATTAATTATCGTTAAGTGCCTCATCGGAACACAAATAAGTTAAAAAAATTGGAACACACATGTCGTGAAACATTTGATGAAAACCATTGAAACCATTTTTTTCAACATATTTATGATCCGATGAGGTACTTAATGATATCCGATTGAGTTTATTTTTGATGCACTTACAGTACTCGATGAGCTCTACGCGGTAAACATTTTTGATCGTTAAAACAGTACTGGCACAGCATCGGAATAGACCCACATAACACGGTGCACAGCATGAAACTGCGGAACACTAAGCTGCGCAGCACTAGCACTCTCCCTGTTTCCCAACTGGGGTATTGGTAATAAATAGTATCTGTTCGATATCAATTGTTGCACAATTTGACAGCGTTAGCCTTATGGGACGGAACAAACAATATCTGTGTCGGCTTTGTGTTGGTTGATTATTACCTATTGTAAAATTTTATCCATGTTGTTCTGAAAAATATTAGAAAAGCTTAATAGTACTAATCAAAGACGATTTGTGGGACCACAACATTAAATAATGAAATGTCACATTAGTCGTCATTCTCAAGGCTTTAAAAAAGTTAAAATTTTGTTATTGTTAATTGAATTCAGATTGCGTAAATAAAAAGATCAGGGTTGGGTGCTATGTGTCATGTTGTGCAGGAAATCTACGCTGTTTTACTTGATTTTTATTCTTAACTCCAAAGCTTTCACGGGCTTTGTTTGGAGGAAGAAAAAACCACTACAAAGTGCCTAAATTCTAAACACGAAATACTTAAACTTGAAGTGTCTAAACCTACGAGTATATCATATTCCAAAGAGTCTAAATTTTCTAAAATTGAACTAAAAAATTAACTTTCCAAACAGAACCCCTGAATGTACCAAAAAAATGAGCAAAATAACATAATTTTGCCGCACAACATGGCGTATAACACTTACCGCATAACACCTCCCCAGATTCAAATAAAACATACCACTACTCCCTACCTCTCCATTTGTTCTTGAATTTTTTATATCTCAAAAAGATTGCTCGGTTTAAAAATACTGTAATAGGCAAAAGTTGATGAGTTTGGTCTCTTAACCTTTTTTATTACCCAAAAAAAAAAGGGTATTTGTTTAATAAGTTGAAACCTCACCACAATTGAGAGATTATCAGTACCTCTTAGGTACCACGAGATTATTATTTATGAGATTCAAACACTTGTACGCTATTTTGTTTTTTTGGTATCAACTCGTTTCTACTAAAATGATTATTTAATTCATTTAATTAGAGGAAGGAAATGACTTGTTTTTATTAATAGTATAAATATTTGGAGTAGATACCTGAAAATACGGTTTAATTAGCCTTGAACCTCTCGTATAATTGACTAATTGTGCAGTATGGCAGTAGGTGGCGATGCACAAAAAATAATGTTCCGTATTAAAAAAGATTAACCCAGATTAAATTTATACTTCTTCCGTTGATATGGGCTGTTTTGGGTAATAATTTAGATTATTGAATTATTTGTTTTGTCTTTATTTAATTTTTTTTTTTTGCATTTGTTAGTTTTGCGTCAAGATTTTGTGGTTTCTGGATTCCTCTCGACGAGACAAATCTAACAAGTATAAAATTATGATCAAACCAAATATTTTTTTGAATAAAGCCGATATACTTGGATTATTGGCCAATAATCCAAGTATTTTGGCTTTATTCAAAAAAAAATTGAGTTTTGATTATAATTTTGTATTTGTTAGATTCGTCTCATCGAGAAGAATTCAAAAACCACAAAATCTTTACGCATGATATAATAATTCAGATTATGGATTATTACATTACTGCACGTTGCATTTAACTGGGTTTGATTTTGTGTCACTGTAATTGCAATGGCTGCTTCTTCACTGGCGTACACATGGCTCGTGGCCGCTTGCATGTCAAATGCCTGTGGAAAAGACCAACCCAGCCCTACAATCAATCCCTCGTCGTCGTCGAGGCTTCTTCACTCTTCTTCTTCCAAACGATTGAGCAGATTGGGGGCTAGTAAGCGGAGAATCTCACCTAAATGCAGAGCCGTTTTGGGTAATCATTTTCTTCATCATATGCTGCTTGCCTGCTTCTGTAGTAAAGTGGTAGTGTTTCTGTTTGTGTTGACTAGTCTGGGGATTGTAATTGAGTCCTTCTAAAAGTTTCCACTTTTGCCAATGTTTGTTTGTTTGTTTGTTTCTTCTCCCTAATCAGGATTCATTATTGATTTTGGGTTTGATTGTAGTTTGGTATTTCTTCTCTTCTTTGTAGTTTGGTATTTCTTCTCTTCTTTCTTTAGTTTTTAAATAGTTCCGGTGCTGTTCGATTTTTTCTTATAGTTTCAGTGAAGTTCTCAAGTATTTTGTTACGGGAAATGTAATTAGGAATTAGTAATACTTGTTCTAGGCATTTGATGAGTGAGAGTGCCGGGCCTATCGAAGCTTAGGGTCCGTTTGGAACTTGTGGGAAGGAAAGGAAGATTATGGTTAAGGAGTAGAGTGTGAGGAAAATCCGAAAATCTATTGTGCTCAAAACTTGGTTTTCTTAATTTCCTCTCGCTTTCTTTCTAAACCAAACAATTTTTTTTAATTTTTCTTTCCTTTCCTTTATTTTCCATATGGTCCAACAAACCTAGTTCACACAAAACACCCTGCTTTTTCACCCCACTAAGCTCTATGTAAATAGGATTATTTTTTGTTTGTGCCATATTATTTTTGTATATAATTTTCCGGATATTTATTTACCAACTTAAACTGTAATAGTGGTATACCTTCTTGCTTTATCCCCACTATTTAGGTTTTGCGCCCTGTTCAATATGTCGGTTCCTTACAATTTACAAGCCTAATGCTAGAATTCTTGTTTGAGGAATTCAACATGCTTGTGTTGCTATAGATCTTTTGAACAACCTCATGCCTGACCAACTTACGTACACCTCTCAACCAACCCTGGGATCCTAAAGTTAACGACCGGGCAAATGACCCAAGGATTTTTGCCAGAAATGGAAATTGAACCTGTGAACTTGGAGTTAGCCGTTACTTGCTGTCACACTCAACCAACCGCTTGGGACTGGGGTTATTGACGATCAATCTTGCGGTATTGATTGTGGTATCCCCTAACTTTAGCACGCAATCCCCACAGAAAATAGTATTCTCACCGACTTGGTTTGATTCTATGTTTTCAGTTTGTACTTGTATATGAAATTGTTTCATTTTGCTAAGTTAGCGTGATGCTGTATAGCCATTGGCCACATCCCTAATTGGCAATTGCCTAGCTGTCAAGTATCAACCTATCTAATCTGCTTTGAGACATACACAAGCATCTGGCTTATTATTTAAATTTTTTAGGGCAAGCAATGGATATTGCTGCGAAACCTGCAAAGGAAATCACAACAAAAAGGCGAGTGGTTGTGACAGGGATGGGTGTGGAGACTTCTGTTGGTAATGACCCAGATGTATTTTACAATAATCTGCTTGAAGGTGTTAGCGGCATCAGTGAAATAGAGGGCTTTGCCTGTGCCCAGTATCCAACTGTACTTCGCCTTGACTTTTTCTTTTTTATATAACCAGGTTGCTGGTTTAGATTTTGATAGCTGTTTCCCAATGCAGAGAATTGCGGGAGAGATCAAGACTTTCTCAACAGATGGTTGGGTTTCACCTAAACTGTCGAAAAGGATGGATAAATTCATGCTTTACGTGATCACATCTGGTAAGAAAGCATTGGCAAATGGTGGAATTACGGATGAGGTAATGAAGGAATTAGACAAAGCTCGATGTGGGGTTTTGATTGGCTCAGGCATGGGTGGCATGCAGGTAATGGTTGGTTTATCTTTCATTAAAAATGCAAATCTAGGAAAATCGAGAGCGGAGGGGAAACTGGTTTTACTAGAGCTAATACTGACTGTTCTTTAATGAGGGCAGCATGAAGCGTGTTATTCCCTGTCACAGTCCTGTCATTGTGATTTGTATGTGTGGTGGAAGGACCGCTGTTGAGGAAGGCCCAATATCTGAGGCCCAATCTAGGATATCTTTTGGAAGCTTTTTGAGAGCTAAAATATCTGCGTATCGGACGAGGATTCATTCTGCATGTTTGAGTCAGTTTAGTAGCTGATTTCTGAGCCAGTTGTTTCTGCATCATTGAGCAGGTTTTCTCCGATGCTGTTGAAGCTTTAAAAATCTCATACAAGAAGATGAATCCCTTCTGTGTCCCTTTTGCAACTACAAACATGGGGTCTGCCATGCTTGGAATGGATTTGGTGAGCTTAGACTTTGCTGCTTCCATGTTAAATCCACTCGATCGACTATTTCACTATCAAGTTTTCTGATATACCTTTTGCAAGCCAATTTGCAGGGTTGGATGGGCCCCAACTATTCGATCTCTACTGCTTGTGCCACAAGTAACTACTGTATATTAAGTGCCGCAAACCATATCATACAAGGCGAAGCTGTGAGCATCTTGCATTCTCTCTGTGGTGCAGTAGAAGTGTGGGATTTTTCTTATAACATGTTCTATAACAATTCAGTGGTACTGCTCGTTTCTAACATTTGATGAGAGATTGTAGGACGTGATGCTCTGTGGTGGCTCAGATGCTTGTATCGTTCCTATCGGTATCCTATTTTCTTAATCTGCAGTTTTGTTTGTATTAGCTTGACACTATTAGCTTTTTTATGAGAAATATTGTTTCAGGATTGGGAGGTTTTGTGGCATGCCGAGCACTTTCTCAGAGAAACAGTGATCCTGCAAAAGCTTCCCGTCCATGGGACAGTGTACTATTCTATTTACCTTGTGGCTTCATCTCCATCTCTTTCATTTGGTCATTGTCTTGGTTTTTTTTTTTTTTGGTGTGTGTGTGTGTGTGTGAGTGCGCACACGGTTAAAACTTCTGAAGCTCCTATGCGAGGGAAATTGTGGAATGTGTGCCATAATTTTCTCTCCTTTTGTTTATTTATTTTTTATTTTTTTAAATTCTGGACGTGTATGTATCCAGCAAGCTTCTGAAAGAATGATGTGTTGGTGCAAAAATCTGGGAGTCGTCGGGAAACTGAACCTGTTGATGACGGAACTTGCTTCGAGACACGTTACTATGTCGCTTTCCGAAAACAGTATTCGCCCCCACCGTTTGGTGTGCACCGGGTTGATAGCGAATCTGTTCGAGGATACAACGAAGCCAATCAATTTAATGATCTTCTGCCTGCGTCCGCACAAACGAAGGACAGATAGAATACCGAGTCGAAAAGAATCGAAAGAACCAAGGAATTGCTAGCACCGTTTCTGCAGAGTAACGGTACAACAACACAAGAAAGCGATTTGTAGAAATTTTGGCACAGTAACAATGCTAGAATTCTGTTGTATATTATGAATATAATCCTGGGTGTTATTTATAGGCCCAGAAGTACCCTTTCACTTTAGGACACGCCCTTTAGTGGAAAGACTTGAGTTTGAGTCATGACCCTCCGTTCAGAGTTGCATCCGTACGCGAACTAGTGTCAGCGAGTATGCGTCTGGTATGCGTATCGATACCCATCGATAGGTAAATTTCTTATGCCAACCAATTATCGTCTGATGAATCAGCGATCGATACCCGTAAACCACCGGTATCTATCTGGACGTTCCCTAGTATCGATATAGGGCCATCCTGAACGCCACGTCAGCAACACCTTACCACCAAGTGGCAATAAGAAAGGGCGCCTACAAGCTATGTTGCACGGACACAGGTGCGTGTATCGGATTCGGGTGTGCATCCGAGAGTCGGACACCTCAAATCTAAAAAACGAGGATTCGCGGATATGGATCCTAATTGGGATACGGGTGCGGGGATACGTCAAATAGTTAGAATTTTATATTAAATAATTGAACTTATATGTAAAATATTTAATTTTTTATTTAAATAATTAATCTCATATGTAAACTAATTAATTATTTATGGAATTGAATTTGTGAGAATAATCTTATATTGTATTAGTTTAATGGCAAAATACACTGATACATTTACCCAAAAATAAATACACTGATACCAATTTTCCTATTTTAAAAATGCAAAGTTCTTATAGCTGTATGTTGTAATGAAGAGCATGCATCAGTCAACAGAGGGGGCTGCCCAATGTTGTCCCACGTGGGAACTCTCAGCCTTTCTGCCACTTTACATTTTACAGCACATTTGCCAGCAGAAAAAAAGAAAAAGAAAAAAGGTCACCAATCAGTCACTTCCATGGCTCTTTACCGTTGGATCTACTCTCCATCCAACGGCTCAGCCAAAAGAAACGAAAAGGAGACAGACAAAAGAAATCAAAAGTCATCATCGTCTCTCCTCCTCTCTCTCTCTCTTTGGAAATGGAAAGAAATCAAAGTCATCGTCTTCTCTCCTCTTCTCTCTCTCTCTGGAAATGGAAACAAGAACATCAGTCCAATCGGAGACAAACTGGCAACGATTGCGACTGCAAGGAGCTATGACGATGATTGCAACTAAGCTGCGACCTTCTCCGATCTTCTTCTTCACACACTTCTTTCTTTCTTTCTCCCACCTTCTCCGACGACGCATGACCGCTGCTGCTTGCCGGAGGAGACAGTTGCGAGATTCTCGTTTCTCTCTCCAAACTCGTTCTTCTCTCCTTCTCTTCTCCGTGCGTGTCGATTATTTTCTCGCCGCCGACCGGGTGCATATCCACTTCCGGTTTCCCGTATCGTGTCGTATCGACACGGGTGCTTCTCCTGAAATCAAGGATCCGTGTATCATAGCCTACAAGGCGCCTCGCGCCGACGTGCTAAGTGCAAAGTGCGCCATCAAAGCGCCACACAGCCCACTGCCACGCTCACGCACGCGCGGGTGCGTATGGGTGTGATTCATCACCGGCTACGCCGGTAATGCGCGCAACACATAGGTGCCTTGCTACTTAATATTATGTGAACATTATAGCAATGCTTCCACATATATACAACTCAAACATTTCCTCACTAGCCAATGCGGGACAAAACCAAAAAACAACAATAAAAGCTTTCTAAAAGGCACAAGGAACATTTTGATAAAACCCCAAATAAAAACCCATTTATTTTGATAATTTCCAACAATCCCCCACCATTTTCAAAATAAAGATGAAGCCTTGGTTCCTTTGAAAAGACTTGTGCATCAATGAAGGTATCTCACGATTTTAACCATCACCTAGTGAAACACATCAAAGTTAGTCGGAACGCATGGTAGACTTGTCTTTTTAACCGGCCCGATCCTATAAGGACCAACAGGACACGTTTCACGCACGCATCTTACCTGACTCATGTATTCAAAATTGCCGACCGCGGGTGGGTTGGCTGTGTCTATATCCTATTTCGTGAGTGCTCTAAAGTTCTAGCCCGTGAACCTATACGGCACCACCCTCACACTCATATAGGTAGACTTTTAACAATGCCCCTGTAACGACAGCATCAACCTAACTAAACCGTTAGAAGTCTATTAAGAGCTAAGTAGCTCACCTCGTCCTTTAAATTACAGGTACCAAACACTTTACCAAAGGATGGGTATAACCGGAAAGTGCTTGCCATCACGACTTATGGTGTAGTTTGCTCATTGAACCCAAGGACTTGAAGTTAAACAAGCGTTGGGTCGAGTTTCCACCAAGAGTGATTATATCGTAGTGGGCTTAAGTCCCATCCCCTGTGATGTTTTCCACACCAAATCTCTTGCAAGACCTTTTGTTAAAGGATCCGCCAGGTTTTGACTGACTTGACATAATCAATGGTTATCACCCCATCGGTTATCAGATTCCTCACATAGCTATGTCGAAGTCCTATATGCCCTGGACTTCCCATTATATACACGGTCAGAAGCCCGTAGCGATCTTGACCGACTATCACAATGCAAAAGATATTGATGGCATAGGTTTTGGCCACATGGGAATCTCCCATAACATACTCCTTAGCCCTTTCGGCCTCTTTGCTACCCGATGCTTGGTGCCACAAACAAACTCGCCGCCATAGTCGAAGTTCGTAATTATGCTTTGTTTCTTGATCCCCAAGAAAACCGCAAGACCTCCACCTCCAGCCAGTGAAGACCCATCCACTTGTTGACAAGTGATCTTCATTCTCGGCTATCCAGCTAGCATCCATGTATCCTTCTAGAACTGATGGATACCCACTATAGACTATCCCATAGTCTATAGTTTTCTTTAAATACCTCAAAACCCGATTAACCGCATTCCAATGAATATCACTCGGGTTATGTGTATACCTACTCAGATTTCACCAATCGCATAAGCAATGTCTGGCTGAGTAGATGTCATGGCATACATCAAGCTTCCTATCACTCTAGAATAATCTAGTTGTGACACTGCTCTACCTGTATTAGGATACAACTTTAAATGTGGATCATATGGTGTAGAAATTGGAGTACAATCAAGGTGATTAAACTTCTTTAGTATTTTCTCAATATAATGAGATTGAGAAAGAACTATATTTCCTCCTTCCCTTGTAATCCTAATTCCTAGAATTACATCAGCTACACCCATATCTTTCATGCTAAAACAAGATGAAAGCATATCCTTTGTGCTTTGTATGCTATCTAAATCAGTCCCAAAGATAAGCATATCATCCACATATAAACACACGATTACACCTCGATTTTCAGTAAATTTGCTATAAACACATTTGCTCGATTGGTGTATCCTAAACCCGTTTGATACAATTACCTTATCAAACTTTTCATACCCTTTGTTTAGGTGCTTGTTTCAAATCCGTCTGAGAGACTTAACAAGTTTACATACCTTGTGTTCTTGTCCTTGCACAACAAACCCTTCCGGTTGCTTCATATAAATTTCTTCATCCAATTCACCATTCAAGAATGCAGTCTTAACATCCATTTGGTGAATATGAAGTTTATGTATCGAAGCAATGGCAAGAAGAACTCTAATAGTAGAGATTCTCGCTACCGGTGCATAGGTATCGAAGTAATCAATACCTTCCTTTTGTGTAAAACCCTTGGCAACCAACCGTGCCTTAAATTTGTCTATCGTGCCATCAACTTTCATTTTCTTCTTGAAAATCCATTTACAACCAATGGCTTTAGAACCTGGTGGCAAATCAGCAAGAATCCATGTATCATTACCCATGATAGAATCCATTTCATCTTGGATTGCTTCTTTCCAGTAAGCACAATCTTGCGATTTCATAGCCTCTCCAAAGGTCAAGGGATCCGATTCCACATGATATGAAACCATGATATGATTACAGGTAGTGTCTCTAGTTCTTTCAACTAGATATACTATAAAGTCAGGACCAAAGGACTTAGCAACCCGAGCCCTTTTACTTCTCCTAAGTTCGACCTGTTCCGTAGGTTCTGCCTCTGTTTCAGGCCCATAAGAGATAGGTTCATTCTCTTCATTAACCTCTTTCGGAATAGGAACAAACCTATTTTCATAAAACACACAGTATCTCTTGATTCAATTATGGTATTGACCCCATACGAATCATTTGGTTCGGAAACAAGAAACCTATATGCCTTACTATGTAAAGCATAACCATGGAATATGCATTCAATTCCTTTTTCACCCAATTTCTTCCTTTTGGGTTTTGGCAATCTCACAATTGCTCTACAACCCCAAGTTTTAAAATAACTTAGGTTAGGTTTCTTCTTTTTCCATAACTCATATGGAGTTATTTGTGACTTCTTGAGAGGTACCCTATTGAGGAATGTAGCGGTGGTGGTAAGTATGGCTTCGCCCCACAAACCAGTGTCTAATCCTGAATTGCTCAACATAGCATTAACCATCTCTGTTAAAGTCCGATTTTTCCGTTCAGCCACTCCATTTTGTTGTGGAGTATATGGTGCTGTTTTTCCATGAATTAATCCCTCTTACGACTCACGATGTCGGGGAAAATAATATTCACCACCCCTATCCGACCTTAAACGTTTTATAGTTTTTCCACATTGATTTCCAACTTTAGTTTTGAAAGTGATAAACTTTTCTAGTATCTCATCTTTTGAGTGCAACAAATAAACATGACAATACTTAGAAAAATCATCTATAAAAGTAACAAAGTATTGTTTGCCTCCTCTAGTAAGGGTGCTATGCATATCACATACATCACTATGAACAAGTTCTAATAAAGTTGTAGTTTTAACAATTTTAGGAAATGGAACTCTAGTGATTTTTGTAAGTGAACATACATTGCATCTATCAACCATGTCAACATCATACTTAGGAATTAAATCTAATTTAACCATCATATCCATCTTCCTAGTATTAACATGTCCCAAACGATTATGCCATAAAGAAAGAGAATCAAGCAAGTAAGCAGAAAATGTGAATGTGTTATTAACATTGAGTTTGTACATGCCCTCACAAACATAACCTTTTCCAACAAATGTGCCATTCTTAGACAAAACAAACTTGTTTGCCTCAAACACTAGCCTAAAGCCATGCTTATCAAGCAGGCTACCAGATACAAGATTTTTCCTAACTTCTGGTACATGGTAAACATCAGTCAAAGTCAAAACATTTCCAGAAGTGAACTCCAAATCCACTTTGCCCTTGCCTTTGATAGGAGCGGTAGATGAATTCCCCATGTAGAGAAACGAACCATCATCAACCACTTCATAGTCAGTGAAGAACCTCTTATCAATGCAAACATGCTTTGTAGCCCCAGAGTCCATCCACCAGTTTCCGGCATCCCCAACCATGTTAATTTCGGACACAACAGCCAGAAATTTACCCTTTGGACCCGATGCCTGTGGATCCTTCTTCTTCTTAGACTTGCAATCCTTTTTGAAGTGCCCCGGTTGACCACAACGCCAACACTCAACCTTTGGCTTTTTCCCTTTCGGGTCATCGCCCCGGTCGTAGTCGCGCCAGACCTTCTGTTTCTTATGTTTACCCTTGTTGGAACCTTTTCCTTCTTCCACCACATGAACTTTAGAGGCACCAGCCCCAAGTTCTTCCTTCTCTTGACGCCTTGTCTATTCCTCCACAGTGAGATGAACAGCCAATTGCTCCAGCGTAAGTTCCTCAGTTTGGTGCTTAAGACTTTTCTTATAGTCTTTCCAGGAAGGAGGAAGTTTATCGATCACAGAAGAGACCACAATCGATTCATCCATGTTCATGTTCTTAATTTTAAACTGGTTCAGAATATGCTGAATATCATGCAACTGATCAATTACCGACTTGTTGTCTACCATTTTATAACTCATAAATTGACTGACCAGAAACTTCTTGCTTGTTGCATCCTCAGTCAAGTAGCGACCCTCCAATGAATCCCACATTTCCTTTCTTTGTCTCCAGATTGAATACACACATGAACATTGCGTCCGAGAGTACATTCAGAATATGCCCCTTGCATATGTAGTCATCATTCTCGAATTTCATCCTCACCCGTGTCTCCTCCAAAGTCTCATCTTCTTTCTCCTCCGGATACGGCTTAGTGAGAACATACACGACATTCAATGTCGTGAGCATGAAGTGCATCTTCTTTTTTAAGCGCTTTGAAGTTCCCTCCATCAAACTTGTCCAACTTCACGATATCCGTGTCATTTTGTCGTAGAGACCTTGATGTTGACGACATTCGGAATCTTGTTTTTCGATTGTTGGTGCAAAAATGCGGGAGTCGTCGGAAGCGGGAAATCAACATTGATGACGGAACTTGCTTCGAGGCACGTTAGTATGTCGCTTTCCGAAAACAGTATTCGCCCCCACCATTTGGTCTGCACCGGGTTGATAGCGAATCTGTTCGAGGATACAACGAAGCCAATCAATTCAATGATCTTCTGCCTGCGTCCGCACAAACGAAGGACAGACAGAATACCGAGTCGAAAAGAATCGAAAGAACCAAGGAATTGCTAGCATCGTTTCTGCAGAGTAACGGTACAGCAACACAAGAAAGCGATTTGTAGAAATTTTGGCAGAGTAACAAGGCTAGAATTCTGTTGTATATTATGAATATAATCCTGGGTGTTATTTATAGGCCCAGAAGTACCCTTTCACTTTAGGACACGCCCTTTAGTGGAAAGACTTGAGTTTGAGTCATGACCCTCCGTTCAGAGTTGCATCCGTACGCGAACTAGTGTCACTGGTATCGATACAGGCGTATGCCGTATCGATACCCATCATTCTGTTCCGCCGACGTGCTAAGTGCAAAGTGCGCCATCAAAGCGCCACACAGCCCACTGCCACGCTCACGCACGCGCGGGTGCGTATGGGTGTGATTCATCACCGGCTACGCCGGTAATGCGCGCAACACATAGGTGCCTTGCTACTTAATATTATGTGAACATTATAGCAATGCTTCCACATATATACAACTCAAACATTTCCTCACTAGCCAATGTGGGACAAAACCAAAAAACAACAATAAAAGCTTTCTAAAATGCACAAGGAACATTTTGATAAAACCCCAAATAAAAACCCATTTATTTTGATAATTTCCAACATGATGCCTTAGGCTTGTTCATGAATCAGTTAATGTGTATGAATCATGTGAATTTGGTGCAATATTTGATAAGGTCCCATGTGAACTAAAATAATATCAGAATCAAGTTTCTGTACTGCGGAAAACTTTTGTATCGCCAACATAAACTTATCCTTTCATTTTCTGAATGAATCATTGCCGCACTTGAAGGACCACAGTGTGCATCATGAGTACTATGTAGACTAAACCTTGTTTTTCTCATTGAACAGAACCGTGATGGATTTGTGATGGGAGAAGGAGCTGGAGTTCTGATTTTGGAAGAACTAGAGCATGCTAAGGTAAACTAGCATGAATTGCTCTGCCCAAATCTGATGTTTAAAAAACTACTCCCTTATTTGCTCATTGAAGATTTATTTTAATAGTTAATCCCATATGAAAATTTCTTTTCCGTGGCAGAAAAGAGGTGCAAATATCTATGCAGAATTTCTGGGTGGAAGCTTCACTTGTGATGCTTACCACATGACGGAGCCCCATCCTAAAGGTAATGCTTTGAAGCTAAGGAAAAAAAAAACTACTTTTGTTGATTGTTCTCGTAGCTACCAGGGATAAGCTAGTGAAGTACACTTTATAAGATGGTAGAAATAGCACTAGTGAAGATATAGTGAGAGTGAGTTAATGTGCAATCCGGATTCATTTAGAGTGCCTTAATATACATTGGGGTAGTAGCAATAAAAGAGGAAGGGTAACATTACTGTGGCTTGAGAGATTATAGAGAGGCGTTATAAGAGTCTAGTTTAGCTGAAGTGATGGTCCTTGTTTGAGAGGAATGGTGTAAAATGCTAGGAGAAGGAGCCCTTCATATTGGCAGCCCCCGAAGTTTCAAGCCAAACTTTTTTTTTTTCTACTCAAGGTAATTTGGTTTGGCACCTACCAACATTATAAAAAGAATCATATTTTAGAAATAATGTAAAGATTTCTTTCTAAAAAATGAAAGGTTTGAAATTGTATCATTGTGGAGAGAGAGAGAGAGAGAGAGAGAGAGAGAGAGAGAACATTGTGAAAGAAATGAATGAGTTAGGGATTCTCCTTCTCACAATTAGATTTATATGAACAATGTTACACGTACCAAACTACCCATAGGTAACTATACAAACAACAATATAACCCATAACTTAACACGCCCCCTCAAGTTGGTGCAAAGATATCAATCAAGCTCAACTTGAACACAATGGGGTGAAAACTTTTGCTACCAAGTCTTTTCGTAAATACATCAGCTAACTGGTCCTCAAATCTCACGAAAGGCATACATATCAACCCGTTGCTCAACTTCACCTTGATGAAGTGCCTATCAATTTCTATATCCTTTGTTCGATCATGTTGATAATGGTTATGAGCAATGTTTATGGCAGCTTTATTGTCATAGTAAAGCTCCATAGGACCGCTATCAAGAATCCCAAATCATGCAAAAAAGTTTGGAGTCATAAAAGCTCACAAACACAATGAGCCATAGCTCTGTATTTAGCTTTTGCACTAGATCGAGCTACCACTGATTGCTTCTTACTTCGCCAAGTAACCAGATTTCCTCCAAAGATGGTATAATAGCTAAAAATAGATCACCTATCATCTATAGAACCTGCCTAGTCTGCATCGGCGAAAGCTTCCAATTGTGATTTACCATGATTGGAGAACAAAATTCCTTTATTTATAGCAGATTTGGATACCTCAAGATACGATAAACTGTATCAAGATGCACCATACATGGTTCATGCATAAATTGGCTAACTCTCGAGCATAGAAAATATCTGGTCTAGTGTGAGATAAGTATATCAGGCGACTCACAAGTCTCTAATATCTCTCTTTAACTGCATGCTCCCCAACATTGCTACCAAGATGATGATTAGCCTCAATGAGTGAATCAGCGGGCTTACATCCCAACATGCCCGTTTCTTCCAAGAGATCAAGAATGTACTTCCTTTGGGAGATAAAAATACAATTATCAAATCTAGCCACCTCCATTCCAAGAAAGTACTTCATTAACCCCAAATCATTAATTTCAAACTCTGGAGCAAGGGGTGCCTTTGGGCTTCATATCTCATCCACACAATAACTTGTCATTATTATGACATCCACATAGGCATAAGAACATCAATTTTACCATCACCTCTTTTGATGAACAATTGGTTTTGTTTGGTTGGTAGTTCTGAGATAAGTTTTGGGAATAATAGTTTTGTATAGGGTTGCGTAATTTTTCGTCTTTAGCCAATTTTTTAAATGTTTTTACGAACTTTTTTTACTTTTTGAATAGAGCTACGCAATATACATCCAAAAAGTAAAAAATAAATAAACAATTTGATAAAAAAAAATCATTAAAGACAAAGAAACCTAAATGACAAAATAATGAAAACTTTTGAGGGATAACTAAACTAAACTACAAACCCAACAAAGTTGTGATCAGCATGACTTTGGTTGTATCCAAAACCTCAACATAGCTTCAAATTACATGTGCCAAACTACATTTATATGAACAATGTTACATGTATTAAACTACCCCTAGGTAACTATACAAGTAACAGTAAAACCCATAATTGAACAATCATATTAAACAATACTTCAATGCCTTTCATTTCAAGACCACAAGAGAGTTCGACCAAACTTTTATTCTTTTTAACTAAAAAAAAGCCCATGAAAAAAATTAGTTACATATGTATATACGATCTTATTCTTCGCATCTTTAAGTGACAACACAAACAACAAAAGTAGACTCCAATTGAGCTACTCCTTTAAATCCCGGCTCTGGCATTGTCATTAGGTAAGTATATAGTGGGAAACCATCCATTGACTGCCTTTTTGCCTTAGAACAAGCATCTTTTAGGTAAAGGCGTATGACCTCCTACACAACTAAGGAGAGTAAGGTGGATTCGAGGCCCTCCTCTCAAAGGAAGAGAGGTAAGTATACTATTTATATGACTTGATAGGGTCGAATGGTGCAAATGATGCGATAGGATTTATCTTGCAAAACCCCAAATTGTTGAGAAAAAGCTTTCTTGATTGAGCCTGGTTAAACTTAGTGTAGTCCTAACTAGGAGCAGAAGGATATTATTTGGTCTGTTTCTTGTGAGATATCTTCAGTTGGCTATTGGTTGACATTTTTTTTTCTTATTACTATGCCATTGCAAGTCAATACCGTAACATAATCGGTATTAAAAGATTAAAGAAAACAAAATTAAGCTGATTAAATATTGTTTATGAGATTTTCAACTCCTTTTGCTTGGAATAATTTACAACAACAATAACAAAACCCATCTAGTCCCCAATCGTTGGGGGTATGGGCGGGGGATGATTGGAGATGGACCTAACATTTGGCAATATGCACAAAGTGGTTGCTCTCAGATTACCACTGAAATAGTAGGCCCCCTTCAAGAACTGAGGTAGTTATGCAAGCTCCTAAAAAAGTAGTAACCCATTTGGTTCGGGCGCAAGGAAATTTTTCTAGTTTAGGTTTTGAGTGAGGTTTTTTGGGTAATGAATGGAGAGAGAGATAGAGTAATAATTGAAGAGAAAACTTATTGGAGACCGTGCTGAGAGAGAGGTGGTTCTGGAAAACCAAAACAAACGAAGTTCTAAGCTGTATAATCTTAAATTCCATGTACAAAGGGAATCTAGTAAATCGAATTCCGTCAAATAGGAGGGGAAAAAATACCAAGAGTAGCAATATGAAAAAATCAATGCTCAAGGGATGATACTTGGGTATTTGCATTATTTCCTCTTACTTGGCTGGAGACACTTCAACTCCCATTCTTAACATAATGGTAATGACAAAACATAGACATCTTCCATGCACGTAAACTTGGCAAGTACAAGTGACGTGACATGACACGGACAAGACATCGACACTTCAAGTCTTCAACACACAAATTTCAAAAAATAGGAGGACAAGACATGTTGGGGTCATGTCTAAAGAAACATAATCAGGTATAATATGTATTACAAAAGAAGAAGGCTCTACAATGTTTGTGCATGCGTATCATTACAGTATTCGATGAAGTCTTCCGACAAAAACTATTTATAATACTCATTTATCTTTTTCATCATCCACCATCCATGAAAGAAGATTCCGTAAGCTTTAATTGGCCCTACCACTTAATTTGAGACCTCTAAAGTGCCCCACGAGTGCCCATAGAACCTTAGAGCATATCAAGCACATTCTAAAATCTTTACACAATCAAAAAGTACGGCAAAAACTAGAACACATTCGATTTTAGGGTCTGACACAAGTCCAAAAACCAACACATGATCTCCAAGAAGTGTGTGATTCATAAAATGACATGGATATGCGATACATATACAATCGGATACAACTATGGCGTTAGACAAGAAGTAAATTGATAAGATGTAGCTATGGCAAAGATATGCTTGTAAACAAGTGCTTTATTAGTACTATCAGTATCCTATAAAGTGAACCAGCATTGAACTATAAGATCTGTATGGTTGCCGATGTAACATTGTAATAATTAACGTCATTGCTTTTCCAGAAATTGATGCAAGTAGTTGCTTATAGAATTAGAGCACTTATCTCAACATGAAGGGAGTTATTTTATGTAACATTCCGTTTAAGCAAGTATCTCTTGTGGATGTTTATAAGCAGGGGCCGGTGTTATTCTATGTATAGAAAAGGCCTTGGCTCAGTCTGGGGTATCCAGGGAACAAGTGAACTACATAAATGCACATGGTACATCGACACCAGCTGGAGACCTAAAGGAATACCAAGCCCTCATTCATTGTTTTGGCCAGAACCCTAAGGTAGCATGAATTCATATCCTTTTAGAATAGCATTTTGTATCGATGTCATTGTAGCTTGGGTTGATGTACTTTTTCTTTTGTTTTTTTTAGTTAAAAGTGAACTCTACCAAATCTATGATTGGTCACCTACTAGGTGGTGCTGGAGCCGTTGAAGCTGTTGCTACTGTGCAGGTAACCCATTAATGGCTTCAATAAGTTCTCCTAATGGTTCTATTATTCTATGAGATCCTACAAAAGACCTATTTAGATTGCATTTTTATGGCTAGGCTAATTACCACTAGGAAGCCTGGATATAGTAGTGTTTTCAAATCAGGATATGTATCGTGTGTCGTTTTTTTCATTGTGTAGATCGTATTGGGATACGTATCGCATATCTTAAGATACATTTGTCAGAAGATTAGGAGTTTCTAATGTTTAGTTGGACAAGATTTTTGGAAGAGGGAGAATACTTAAGACAAATGTGGGAAATAAGAGCATTTGTATTTTACTTGAACTCAAACTTTTATTTGGCTTGGTACAAAATGGCTAGAAACCATCCCTATTTATACTACTCCATGGAGAGCTCTAGTCCAAAGATATTTTCAAACAAGATAAATGTTGAGGTAAATTCTAGAATCAAATGTGACTAATTCTCACAAAAATCTCTAGATATTTCACAAGGATATTCTAGAGTTCCTAGAGCTTCATATTCTAGAGTTTCAAAATACTAGATATTCATATCTCCTTCAATAATATCTTTCGTCTTTGGGCTTTGTCAATTGGGCTTGTTTGGACTTTACTTTCTTGTGCTAAAATACTAATTCTAGTTTATGCTTTGAAAATGTTAATCGAAATTAATATACAATTAAAAGTAAATTCACTTAATAACACCAACAAACTATGCTTACTTTTAAAAAATGTTTTTAAGATGCAAAATTTTCAATCTCTCAATTGGAGCCTGTCACATTAAGGTTTTCTGTTGCCTTTGTCAAGGAAAGAAAACAAGAGCAACTATATGATTTAGGCCAAAAACACAATCGAATTATGGATCTTTCTTCTATACAAGCCCTACAATGGAGTTGAATTTCCATTTGATGGTTTGAAATATGCCATAATTGGATCAAACAGCTTAGATTAATGAATTTAGAGTTCCGCTTCTTGAAATAAGGTCAGAATTTTTCCCAATAAATAATCGTAGGATACGTACCGAATTAGGATACGAGTATAAATTGTAGGATACGTGGTCGTATCGTAGGATTTCTATACAAAAAGGATATGGGTTGGATACATATCGTTTTCCGAAGGAGACAATCCAAATTGTAGGATACGTGTCCTGTATCATAGGTTTTTAACAACTATGGGATATGGTGGTTTTGTGCATATATTCAGTAGTGCTCCTTTGAAAATGAGCCAACATAAATTGGGTACTCATCACTGCTGTTCTTTAATTTAATAATTTCAGCCACGGGCTGTTTGTTCTTGATTGTGGATACATTGGTCGAATTAGAGGTGTACATCATTTTGAAATTTCATGTAGTTTACCTTTAATGCTCTCAAAATATTTCCTTAATAAACTTTAAAGATTCCTGACCTTCTACCGCGTCTTACGTTATCCAACACAATAGTCTCTTATGATATCTCAAACAACATATTCCGGCATTATTCAGACACTGTTTGAAGCATTGATGTCTATTGAAAGAAATGGTAACACAGAAATGACATATAACTGATTTAATTGTCAGTTCCTCATAGCAGATGCATTTGCTATGTGTTTTCTACTTTCTAGAAACACCATGCAGGAAAGTGGATCCTATAAAAACTGAAATATAAGCAAGGGAAAAAAGAAGAAGAAGAGGAGAATCATCTTTCTCAATTGCTAACAGGCAAGTTTATAAAAACCAAAGCCAAAACAAAACTTCCCCGCCATTCAACATGTACGCAATGCAAGACAGGATTTCCAAGAAATCATTTCCTACAAGAACTGAAGAAAGTAGTTTTGTAGGACCCAAACTTTTCTGTGATGACCAATTGCACATACCACGAAGGATTATGACTATTATTCTACCATTTACATATTCTCCCATTTACATTTCCAAGAGTAGATGAAATATTAATTTCCAAATGTCATTTTAGTTGAAGAAAATGCTATTTGACGTATATATGACTTTCCATATTCGATTTGGTCAGTAAAGAGTAAACTAGGCATGTCTTTCCATGTTTTTCTGGCATGATGACCAAAATGGTCAGACTGTTAGCTAGCGACAGGGTGTAACTGTCACGTAATATTGTGCTCAGAGGAGCATGGAGTAGTTTTCCATGCTAAGCTCCGCTTAAACAAATGAGAGTTTTCATTGCTCGAGGAGTTCAGCCCATTTTTAAAATGCATTGCTCGGGGAGTTCATTGTACTTTACTCTTGTTTTTTGGGGAGTAAAGTTAGTATTCCATATGCTGGTTAATGACTATATGATACATATAGTTCCATTATAGTTGGTTTATATCAAGGCAGGGAATTGGTGAAGGGTCCTCGAAATGCCAGTTCATATAGTCCACTTGTTCTATTTCACATCAAATCAGCCTTATTGTCCTTGCTAGTTTCATTTTTGTTCTCGAATTCGTTCATGCCCAAAGTTAATGTTCTTATTCCAGTTAAATTTTGTATTGACCCTATCTTATCTCTTCATATAGGCGATACGGACAGGATGGGTTCATCCGAATCTGAATCTAGAGAATCCAGATGAAGGCGTGGTATGCTTAGTTTCATGTTTCATGTGCTTTCTTTCAATAGAAATAATGCTTTAAGTGTTTCATTCTACGTTAAAATGGCTCCTTTTGCCATGTGTGATTACTTAAACTGTGTTCTGTTTTTTTTTTTTTATCGGCATATGTTCCATTAGCATAGCCTCATTCTTGTTATTATAAGTCACTATTCCAGGATGTTTCATCTCTGGCAGTCCGCTACAATATAAGGACTTGTAACTGTGCAAGTGGCTTGGCAAAGTCAATTATCTTAACTATTTATACCATCCTCTTATTTACAATTGTTTTATACAACACTGTTTGGACTTGCGAGTGTGACGGTTAGAGAAATGTGATCAATGTTGTAATCCATCTGCAATTGAGAAGTTGGGTGATGTCATGTAGACCAATTAAACTGTCAAGAGACAATTTCACGTTGATAAATTATTATCTATAAAAATAGTATACTTGCCTAGGCAGCCTTTCACTTAATGCCAATTGAGCTTGGATGCTTTAACATATGGTATGTAAGCTAGGCTTTTGAAGGTTTTTCGGCATGACTTTGAATCAATTCCCCCTTTGCATGTGTCATAAGTGCGCTCTGTTTCCTAGTAGATTCTATATGACTTTTAGTTACCTTTCCATGTGTGTGTGAGTGTTAGCTGATTTTAAATTGGCCAATTATGACCTCCAAAAATAGCACATGCGGTTTCCTGCCTCATTGTCATTTGTTTTGAGTTGGATGGTTGAACCTTACATCAGCATGCATCTATGATACTTGAAAACCTAATGCTCGTGCTCATTAAATTAGGACATGAATGTGCTGGTTGGTCAAGAGAAAGAGAGATTGGATATTAAGGTGGCGATGTCTAATTCCTTTGGTTTTGGCGGCCACAACTCAGCAATCTTATTTTCTCCTTACAAGTAAACTGTCAAGCTTCTTCAACTTGGCTTGAAATGGGCCCAAAGGCAATTGGGTATGTAAATGTCCATTTTGAGTTACCCACGGGACTTGGAATATGAGAAAACTAGCAATGATGTCATCATTGTAACAAAAGTTCATCCCTTTATTTATCCTTGTTTTTTCTCGTCTTATATAGATACTTTGTGGTATTGAATTTCAACCCCTTGAAATAATCAGTGGAAACTAATAATCATATGTATTGAGTTTAGCATGTGCGGAAGTAGTGAAGAAATTTTGAGTTTAGTCTTTGATTTTAGGTACTTCAAATATATTCATTATTCAGGCAATGCATGTTGTTGAAACGTGTTTTACCTTCATCATTTCTACATGTAGTAACTTTTGGGTTGGCTTTTTCTTGCACTTTCTTGGGTATTTGGTTTCACAATTTCAGACGCTCTATATAATCATGTTATGATTGGAAGTTGATCTTGCAGAATTTCTGCATTTGTTGGCCTTTTTAATTTGTAAACGAGACAGAAGGCAATTGGCCTTCTAGATGGGAAGGAAACTAGTTAGTTCCCTCCGTAGTTATTCCATTTTTGGCCCTTCTAAGTGGCGCTTCAGCTGGTTCTTTTAGAATTGTTTTGACAATTCATACGCATAGTTGGTTGAAGTTTAGACGTATAAAATGGTGGTCATGCTTGGAAATCCAGTTCACTTTTGATTGCATATTCTCTTTCCTAGTCCTCCAATCCCAACATCGGCCTCAAACCCATCAAAGTTACAGGCCAATAGGCTGACGGAGGGCTTCTGACTGCCTGCTTGAGGACCTTGAGGTAAAAGCATGTTTGCGAGATGACTGCATGTGAAAAATATGGAGATCAGGTGATGGTAAGACCCATATAATTATAGTGGCTATGCAGCAGTCCCCCGTCATATAGGCCTTGTCACAGGCCTTTTCGAGTAAGCAACCGCAATATCTGCTAATCCGGGCCCTCCATGGATATATGTTTAAGCAGCGATGATGCATTAAGATATCATCGAGATCCCAGGATTTTCAGTTTCATCACTAAGGCAAAAAGAAGCCAACAATGCAGACCATGATTAATCACTGCTTGGCGAATGCTACATATTGGGATCTTGTAGTACCATTCAAGTGTTAGTGTTAAATGCAGTGTATATATCTTGTTTACATTGGTCTTTCAAGTTCCATGCAAAACCATCTAACTCCAGCGATTTCAAGATCATCAAGCCAATTCAGCAGATGTGTACCTTAAGATATTAACATTGGATTCCCGCTGGGCAAATATTTTAAGGACATCAACGAAAAATCCTATGCATTTTACAGAATAAAGAATCAGTAGTTTAACATGTAAGAAACGAGCAAATAGAGCATGAAAAGCAAAATGTAGAACTCAGAAAATTTGCTTTCCCTGCATTGTACGACATACAGGAGAACAAAACAAATTTAATTTAGCATACTATTAACAGTAAAAAATGCCAAAGTGACCACCCAACTGCAGCGGGAGACTCTTGGAAATATTCAGAGGTTAAATCCACATTCATTACCTATTTTTCTTGTGGCTTCCTTTCTTTTTCCCTTTCTTAAACTTCACGCCCTTGAGGGAAAGTGCACTCGACCCACTCTTTCCTTCAAACTTTTTCGTCAACTTTACCACATTTACCATAGCTTTCCTTGCAGCTGCCCGTTGCTCTGGTCTATGGCTCATCATTTTTCGATCAAGTGGCCAATATGCATATGGCTCAAGTTTACCCTTCCTCTTCACATCTCCACTTGCCTTCTTGCTACCGTACTCACTCCCCAGATAAGCCCACCCACCGCCCGATGTTTTCCTTCGCTTTTGAGCCATCCGCGAGGGGTTTGCGGACAACTGAGTACTTGCTTCGGTCCTAGCATCAGAATCAGGGTCCGGCGACATCTTCCTCTTCAGTTTCTTCTTTCCTTCCTCGTGAATTATAAGCCGCCCTTCAGGATCTATCTGTGGTTCATCATCGGAACCTGGCTTCCGCTTGAGATGTTCAGATGATCGAAGAGCTGACCTTGTTTTCCGCTGATCAAGCAAGTCGAGTGGCTTGTCTTCTAATTGGTCAAACAAGTCTTCTGGCAAGCTCTTGGCTGCTTTACGGAATCTCTTTGACCTCAAGTACAACGGAAGTACATTTTTATCAGTGGCATCTATCTTATTAGTGGATAGCTCAACATAGCCCAAGATAGTCAACTTCGTCAGGCTGAAGATGTCCTGGCGAAAACAATGACAATTGCAGCACAGAGGTTTGACAACCCAACAAAGTTAATATTCCGTGAATTAGGAAGAGGAAATTAGAAAATATCTTTGTATGATTCCACCTGCTCTGCCTGGTAGAGGAAATTAGGAGTTACAAGACGCAACCAATAAAACCGGCTGAACATTTTGTATTTGAAAACCAATGCACAACAATTCAGTTACATCAAATACGAGCAGTTTCGAAAACGAAAAACCAAGGGAAGCCCCATAAAACTAGCGCTGTTGTTTAAAACATGAAGCATCATTTCACAAGGATATTAAGTAACTTAAAAAGGGCTATTTGCGTGTGAGCTATAGAAAGAGGAGGGGCAAACTTCTGATTAAAACAATCTTTGTACTACCTATGAAATTTCGATCACTTGTGACTTGCACCCAAAAGTACAGACACCATTAGGTTTCAGTTAAAGCCTGGGTTGCACACTTGCACCACATCCAACACAATCAGAAACTGTGACAAAGCTTCTCAACCAGCAACCATCATGTTATATGTGGACACGCCATCAATAGAGCCTGGGCCTCCTTACGATTCCAACAGAAAACAAGGTACATGGAATTTACTTGTTCACTGCTTTGTGTGTCTGTTTAGTAGACGAACCTGGATGTGGTGGCTTTTGACTGTTGACTCTTGCTTTCCTCAGATTTCGCAGCAACTTTCCTTTCTTTCCGCTCCTTAATCTGCATTTTGATGGACCAAATACAGGAAGTTTGAATTGAATCCAATATAAATGGTCATTAAATGAGGTTTAAGCGTGACCTTCCGTATGTTAGTGAGAAGTTTCAAGTGTTCTTCGGGCATTACAGCCTTGACGGCATCTAGACCACATTTCTTGACAAGCACTTCAAGGAGTAACTTAATCTGCAGAGTAAACAAGGCAATGATTTCAAATTCAACTGGTAAGTAAAAGGGATTAGAAAAACATTTCACAACAAAATCTCATATACATTTTTGCAATTGAATCATTTTAAATAATTTGAGTTGCATCAGTTCTAAGTTGCACAAAAGAGACAAGAAAAAAGAGCAGACCTAGGGGTACCACTATGTCATGATTGGCTGGGTTTGTAGATCGTGAAAATAATGGTAACGGCGAAATATTCCTAAGACCATGTATGAACACCACCAAGGTGTAGCGACGACACCAAAAGGAACCGGATTTAGAGACAACAAATCAAACTCCAATATCTTACCAATCTACTAAAATATACTCACTTCTAATTCCTCAGATTTACTCGAAAATTATAGGAATCCTGAAGCATGAGGGTCGTGAATTATATTAGTGATAAGGGACACTCTGAACAACAACAAAAATAATATAACCCATCTAGTCCCTAATCATTGGGGGAATGGGCGGGGATGAGTGAAGATAGACCTAACCTTTGGCAATATGCACAAAGTGGTTGCTCTCAAAGTACCATTGAGACAGTGGCTCTCTAAACCTCCATAGAACCGAGGACTACAGAGACATTTTGTTGCAAAACCAAGCCCCCAAATCAAAGCTGAAAGGCATCAGGGAGCTTAGGCCTAGAGACCCAAATCAATTTTTTGTGCTCATTATTATGATTTCTTCATTCATGGTCCGGAGCATCTGACATGAAGAGAGGGTAATAAATTATTGAAGGTAACAAGGAAAACTAAGTATTATTATCCATTTGATAACAGAATACAAGCTTCCGGGCAGAGAAAGCTGTCTAACTAGTTACTACTCTCACAATTGAAATGCCAAGATAAGCGAAACAATACCTTAGCTTTAAAGCGGTTCTTGGTACCATCTTGCCACTTCAGCAGACCTCCCACCATGCTATTTAAGTGGAGTTGCAACCCCTCAGCTTGTGAATTGGCTACCAAAACCTTCATAAGACCAAGAATAGCCTACACCAAAGGCAAAAACAAGGAAATCTAATCTCCAAAAAATAAAATAAAATGATGATATTTATTTATTCAGACAAACAGGAGCGAGAAGGCCAAAATGCATATGGTAAAGAGGGGACACACTTTATCAATTTCCCGGTTCTTTATCTGGAGGAGGAGAAAAGTAGATGGGAGAACGTTGTAAGCAGCAGAAACAAGATCAGAACATTCATTAGCCAAGCGAGCTAAGCCTTTCACTGCTGCACTGATCATATGAGGAGTCTTGCCTGTCACACCCCAAAACGGGAAATGACCGGCCGTGAACCACAAGGCCAACTTATGGAACACGTAGCCTAAAATAAAATAAACTAATGAATACTAAGAGACCATTCTTTATTTCATAAATAAAATGAACTAAATTGTCACAACAAAGCATGGGGCACACCATCCCATGAACCAAACGATAACAAAATTATCCACCGTCGGCAAAAAGAATCCCATAATTATTTTCACCAAAAAGGTTTAACCATGTGCGGAAGCGAAATAAATTAAACAATAAAACTACGATGCATGCGATCCTACGGAGGTTAAACCAAGAGATCCCCAAGACACGCCAGAGTCCTCATCTAAGCGACTTGATTTTTCACGAAAATGGTGTTGGATTAAACAAACCACAAATTTCGAATGAATGGCAAAACATGTGTAATAAATAAGGTTCTAAAGCAGGGATAAAATATTTTAACATATAAATATAATTTGGCGTGCAAGGTGTACAACAAATCTTTAAATTATATCAATAAATCATTTTTACCAATAACAAGACTTTTTGGTGATCACAGTACAATATCCAGCAACAATGGGGAACCACAACCAATACCAAATGATACCAAGTGCCAGTGAACAAATATCTCAAAAATTGGATCCAATATCGAAACTTAGAGTCACCACGAGTAGGCAGCCCGTGGAACTTTTCCCTAAGAATGATCCGTAAAAGTCACCGTTGAGCATTAGGGTCAATGAAGCGGACACGGTCTCTTCCCTAATGGCCAGAGTCACCCGCACACAGAGGATTAATTTCCCTGGACTTCCAATAATAAATGTTCCCATCAATATCCACCAAGTTCTCACCAAAGTATTATTTCCCTCGCATGCCAATAAAAGATCAAATATAAATTATTCACGTTTTCAATAACCAAATGATAATTTCCCAAAGGAATAAATCAAAGGACACGGCGAGTTCGAAAATACGTAACACGCTTGACCACTCACCTGAACTCAAAAGGAATGAAAATCAGTCACGCGAAATGAGACTAACCCTGTAGCAAAAATGAACCACATATAATCACCACCTAGATCAACGTATACCAATATTGTAATTCCTAAATCTAGGTGTCCATTGACATAAACCCCAAGTGAAATCGAACCCACCAATTGCATAAGAGAATTAATTATTTTCGGGGCACTAGTGTATAACCAAGAAGCAAAACCCATATCAACTCTCAAATTCTACTACCGCATACCATCCAATCTGATCCAAGATTGTACCCCGTACCCATGTGCAACAACAGTCCTATGTGAGAAAACTAAAGAGAAGGAAAAGAGAAATAAGATTGAAGAAGAACAAAAACAACTTACCCCATCTCAACTAGTCGGTCGAAAACCTCACACGGTGGCTTCTCTCCTCCTTGACTCTCAAAGTTCTTCCAAAAAACTAAACCTAGGCAACTAGTCATTAGCTGATATAACTCAACTAACCAACCACTAAGCCTTAATCCCCTAAATTATAGCTAATTAGTTAATTAGAGTTTATGTCGATAAGTTGGAAAGTAGATTCCTTATTATTCAAATTCTAACATAATACAAATACATTATCTAATTAATCTAGTTCCACTAATTTACCAAAATCAGTCCTACATGTCAAAATTTACAATCATGCCATCAAAGCCTATAAAATGCATAGATAACTAACTAGGAAAGCCCAACTTCAAAATGAAAATTAAAAAAAAAAAAAAAAAAAATAATAATAATAATAATATAGTTAGGGTTGTAACATTGCCAGCAAGGCCACCTGCTACCTGTGACCATAAAAGTAATCAAGAAGACTAAATTCCAATATCAAGGATTCAAAATCAAACCAAATCAAAGATAACAGAAATGTACCATTTTGAAAAATTGGTGCAAGTTATCTTTTTTCCCTCCTTTTTTTTCATCCCCACAGACATGGCCAATTTGGACAAGCATATCATAAGCTCTATTTCTTGCTTTTTTGTTAGCCAGCGAGGAATATTGTCAAAAGAGATTTACCAGCATATCAATCTGTACTGTAATCACAGCTAGAAGCCCTTAATGTTATTTTCACGGAACCCACTTTTTCTCATAAGACAAGTAGATAACAAATGAACTAATCCATCTCCTCAAAAGATGATTACCATGGCCAACAGAAAAGAGAAGCATAAAAAATACTGCCACTTCATAAAGGAGAATTGCAGTATAACAGGCCTGTTAAGCTATGTCTAAGGAACACTAGAGCATCTAGATTATGAGGAAAACAATGACTAAAACCACGACATGTCCCTGAATTCTGCTATACCAGAAAAGAACTCACTAGATAATCAACAGAATGTAAAGTACAAACAAAGTATTTTGAACCATGCTTTGTCAACCTAAACTTCCAAGCAGATAATGCGTGATACCTCTTTTAGTGCAAGTACAATTTCAATTAAGAAAGAACTAATGATTTTGCGTGGCCCCTGCTCGGAATCATCCTGTAGCAAAAGAAAAAAGATAGTCGAAAATCATACAGCTTTCTAACCACATATGGTCAAATTTGTTCCCCTTGTAGAATTTTCCAAGGGGTAGAGAGGTGTATAGATCAATACCTTTGTGACATGGACAATTATGAAGGACAAACAATCAAGCCGATAGCGTTTGGCCGAGCAATGGCACGAAGTAAGCACTTCAATCATCACAGTAAGCAACTCTTTGAGTTTTGTAGCAAGAAATTCGCCAGAGTTCTGTTGAAGAAAAATAATCATGCTAATGAATAATCAGAAATTCAACAAGATGCAACCTCTTGAGAATGGCGTGATGCACGTGAGAATGAATCGGCCTAAGGCATGGGTGTTGTGAACCCCTTGACTTAGCCTTGTTTTAATTAGTCTTTTTAATCTTCCGAGTCATTCACGAAGTTAAGTGAATTCCACCCTCAAATTACAAGCCAAGTTTGCCGCTTCAAGGCTAAAACCCTCACTCGCGAATCAATCAACATGCTCAGCGCATTCGGTCTCTGTGGACTCGACCCGGAATTCCAGTTGTCATGCTATGCGTCACGTGAACCCTACGCTTGGGGAAATCATATTGGAATACAATTCTAGGGCGCAAACACCTCTCTCTATCTCTTACCTCTCCACTATTGTTGTTCACTCCAAGCTCAAATCTTGCCCTCCTCACTCAACCACTTCAAAAATCAAGGCCATTTTCACGTTCTACGCACCATGGGGAGCTTGGGTCACCTTGGATTCACACCGGAAGCATATATTTCGGGATTTGGGGTTTTTTACACCTAGGGTTTTCTACACCTAGGGTTTCACTCACCTTCAATTTTCAATCACATCCTTGAGGTAGGGAAACAATTACTACCTCCTCTAGTTATACACTTGTGATTTGTTGTGCATATCTCGTTCTTGGCTTCAATTTCATTGAAAATTAGGGCTGCTCAAAAAAACCGGGTGAACCGTGAATCCGGTTGGACCGAACCGATCCATACCTTTTGGATTTTAACTGTGGATTAATGGTCCGGACACGGATTCAAAAAATAAAAAACCGTGACTTTTGGATCGGACACGGATTTTGATTTTGAAACCGTGGATTAACCGATCCGGACCGTGAGATTTTTATTATATATAATTTTTTTTAAATATATATATATATATATATATATATATATATATATATATATATATATATATATATATATATATATATATATATTATCACTTTTATAGTTATATACTATATAGATATTGTTAATGACTTAATGGGTTATATTGTTCTCTCTATAAACTCCAGGGGACAAAGTGTTATAACTGGTAGTATATATAATCTTAATCTCCAACTTGTAACCTAATGGGTTATATTGTTCTCACGCCTCCCTCCAGATCTGGAGACTGGAGAGTCCACTCCTCCTCTCTCTGCCTCTTGTTTTTTCTCTCTCGGTCTCTCTCTCTGACTCCACAGTGCGCAGTCCACTCCTCCTCCTCTCTGTCTCTCTCTCGGTCTGACACTCTCTCAAACACTTGGAGACGATTTGAAGAAGGAGACGATCTCAAACACTTCAAGAGGTTAGTTTCTTATTTTAGCTGCTAATCTGTTGTTGAAAACTTGAAATCATTAGTATGAGGTACAAGGTTTGTTTTCAGATATCTAAAATCAAATATGACGCAGCTTACTTTGAATTCTTTCCTTTCTATTGTCTTAGCATTAGTCAATGGATGTTGGGTGTTGGCACCGAATCAGTACACAGTTTATTAGTTTATGCCTATTTTGCTAGTGCTGCATTTTCTGAATCCTTCTTTGCTAAATATATTTTTCGAATTACATTTTTTGATAGATGTCAAGCATTGGAGAGACACAAACTGCTATTGCTAGCACCTTAAGAACTGACGATGATGAGCTCATGGAGAGTGATGCTATGACTGACCCAACAATCAATCTATCTGATGATGACCAAGATGAGGTAACTGGTTCTACTTCTAAATCCAAAGGAAGGCCTATTTCTATTGTGTGGCGTCACTTTGATCAAGTCACTAGGAAAGGGCAAACAAAAGCTGATCGTGCTAAATGCAAGTACTGTAGAAGTGACTATAAATGGTTAAGTGGGAATGGAACCAGTACCTTAAAAAAACACATGCAAAGGTGCTCAAAAAATCCTGAGAATGCTAAACTTAAGAGACAGAAAACAATAGCGTCATATGCACAAGTAAAGGATGAGAGTGGAATTGGGAATTGGAAATTTGACCAAAAGGCTTGTAGAGATGCTTTGGCCAGGATGATTCTCATGGATGAGTTGCCATTTAGGTTTGTTGAGCGCGCGGGCTTTCGTGCATTTTGTCGTGTGTTGCAACCTCTTTTCAAAGAGATCTCGCGTCATACAGTAGCAAGGGATTGTGTGGATCTCTATGCTAGCGAGAAAACTAAAATAAATAATTTGTTCAGGAAATCAAGTCAAAGAATTTGCCTTACTACTGATTCATGGACCTCCCTTCAAAATGTTTCTTACATGTGCCTTACTGCCCATTTTATTGATAAGGATTGGATACTACATAAAAGGATTATTAACTTTTGTGTGATTTCGAGTCATAAAGGTGAGGCAATTGGTAAGGCTTTAGAAGCATGTATGATTGAATGGGGTGTGGGGAGAGTGTGTACTATTACAGTGGATAATGCATCAGCCAACGATGTTGCAATTGCATATGTAAAGAAGAAATTGTCAAAGAAGAGTGGTGCATTGATCTTAGGGGGTGAGTTTCTTCACATGAGATGTTGTGCTCATATCATTAACTTAATTGTGAGGGATGGATTGAGTGAGATTAAAGAGTCTATTTCCCAAATTCGTGATGTGGTGAAGTATGTCCGGAGTTCTCCACAAAGAGAAGAGTGTTTGTCTTGATGTTCCAACGAGGTGGAACTCAACGTATCTTATGTTAAGTGTTGCTTTACAATATCAAAGAGCATTCGAAAGGCTTGAAGAGGAGGATCCTCTTTTCCTCCTTGAACTTCATATGGGGCCACCTACTCTTAGAGATTGGGATGATGCTAGGTGTTTTGCTGAATTTTTAGAGAAGTTCTATGATGCCACGCTTCACTTGTCCGGGTCTTCATATTCCACATCTAATATGTACTTCAATGAAGTTATTGCAATTGATGGGTTTTTATCGGACTTTCTAAAAGATGTTGATGTCATGTATGAATGTGATGAGAGGGAGAGGATTCGTGAGACACTAATTGGTATGGCTAGAAAAATGAAGAAAAAGTTTGATAAATATTGGGGTAAAGTGGAAAAAATGAACATGATGATGTTTATTGCTATCGTGTTAGATCCCCGTTATAAGTTGAAGTATGTGAAATTCTGTTTTAGTGAACTTTTTGATTCTAATGTGGAGGAAGAGTTGACACAAATGATAAGGGAAGTGTTGGATCGTGTCTTTGTTGAGTACGAAAAGTTTAACTTAGGAGCTCCATTTTTTACCCAAAATAGTAGTGGGATGGAGGTTGACCGATCGTGTAGCAGAGGAAGTGAGAAGGGGGGAGCATCATTGGAATCCAAGTTTCTAAAACAATTGGAAGAAGAAGATGATGGGGGGAAATCAGAGGTGGATAGGTATTTAGAAGAACGTTGTGAGAAAAAAATTCCAAACTTCAACATCTTCGAATGGTGGAAGGTGAACGCTGTTAAGTACCCGGTTCTTTTTGAAATTGCTCGAGATGCTTTAGCCATACCTGTCTCAACAGTTGCTTCTGAAGCTGCCTTTAGTACTGGAGGTCGTATTATTGACCAATTTCGTAGTTCTCTTTCTCCAAAGCTTGTTGAGTGTTTGATTTGTATGCAAGATTGGTTGCGTGCTACTCCATTGCCATTTGAAGTGGAAGAGAATATGGAAGAAATGCAAGAGCTTGAATTAGGTAAAAGTTAACTTTGTTGGGGTTTTTGTATTTCAGTTATATAACTTAGTGAATTTATATGCTTGGAGTTTCATTTCACTATAATCTAACTTAATTTTCATTTATTTGCAGCTCTACAAAAGGTTTCACTTGATCCAATTCCAAAGTGATTGCTGCCTTGCATTTGAAGTGATTGTTGGCTTGCTGCCTTGTGTTTTGAAGTTGTTCACTCAGTAGTTATTTTTCAGTATTTGAGGTATTTTTTTTGTCTTTGTGAACTGAAACTATTTGCTACTGCCTCTGCCCTCTGTTTGTTACTGCACTGGAAGTAACCTTTGTGAGTGATCTGGAAGTGTGGAAGTTTGGAAGTAACAATCTGCTTGCTGCCTTTGTTGTTTTATTTGTGTTTATAAGTTATAACTATCTGCCTTTGTTGTAATATAAGTTTTCTAGTTAGTGCATTTGGTATGTGCGTGCCTTACTGGCTACTACCTTTGTTTGTTTCCAAATAAGTTGAAAATCCGCGGATTAATCCGGAACCGATCCGTGACTCGCGGTTCGGATTGGAACCGAACCGTGAGACTTTTGGACCGGACACGGATTGCATTTTCAAAAAACCGTGACTCGCGGATTAGGATTGGATTCATGCCAATCCGGACCGATCCGGACCGTGAGCACCCCTATTGAAAATCATGTTTTCCCCAAATTGTGTGAGTTTTACCAACCTAGATTTTTTGATCTATGAATTTACTTGTTGATTGATGAAATTGGGAGTGAACTTGACCTCCCTCCATATTTAATTGTTGCCTAACATCTCTAATTTGTGCCTAAACTATCTCATAAGTTGCTGCCCCTTTAATTTCTAGCAGCTACCCCTGTCTTTAGGTGGCATTCGGCCACCCTTTGATGCCCGTTTGGTTCTAGATTGCTCATTGCTTCATATAATCGACATTTGGCATCATTTTCACCCATGTTTTGGTTCGAGGTCTATGATTTTACAAATAAATAAGTCATCTTGTGTCACATGAACGTTTGTTGGACTTTCGAATGCGTGTGTGAGTATGTGTGTAACTCATTTTATCAAAAAGGGTGTTTTAGTGAAGTGAAAATGGAGAAATGGACTAGTTATGAAAATTTAAATGAAATGTTTGTAGTAATGAGGTGTTTAAGCTAATGCCATCATTTGGTGAGATTTTTGGTAAAGGCACGTGGAACCTATGGAATCTGGCAGGGGCATGCAGAACCCACAAAATCCAGCAGGGGCACGCGGAGCCCATAGAATCTGGCAGAGGCACGCAAAGCCTACAAAATCCGGTAGAGGCACGCGGAGCCTATGAAATCTGGCACAGGGATTAAATCCCTAGTACTAATGAAAATGATGGTTTTTCTTCAATGAAAGAAATGAGAAATGAGATTTTAGACTATCTACTGTATTTTGTAGAAACTCGAAGTGTGGACTTGGTTTTAGATTTGTGTGAGAAACTTGGGTAGTTTTGGTGAAACAAAATAGAAACTTGGGTGTTGTTCAAGTACTTGGAAATGAAAGTGTTTTGAGGTGCAAAAGTATTTTTTTGGCAAACATTGGATATTTGGACACGATTTTGGACATGTATTATACTTGTTGGTGATTTTGACAACTCAATGAATTTTTGGGTATCTTGGGACACCTTGAAATCACTTTGGACACTTTGATATTGCTTTGGACACATGGGTACTCCTTGGACACGTATTGTTTGTCTTAGCTTCCGTTATGTTCCTTTGATCATTTTTTCTCATGTCAACCCACGGTGCACTTATCATATTTATATACCTAGCGGTTGTAGTATGGTTTTCCTACTGGGCTAGTGAGCTCAACCTATCATTTTCTAGTACACGGCATGGAGCATGAGATTGGATGTTTGTGGAGTGTTGCATTATGTGGAGCTTATGCATGCATGAAATTGCTTTTCCATCTTACGTTTTGTATTTTTTACAAGTGGCAATGTAACTTCCGATTATTCAGTCTTTTGAAAATTTGGACCTATGTAATAACTCTAAACTTGTATTTTGGGTGTTCATGCATCCAAGTACGATGTAGTGCCACCTAGAGATTTGTTGACTTGGATCTGCATGTAATGGAACATTGACCTAGACTTTTCTATGGAGTGTTGTTGGCTTTTGACTTGTGCCACATGGATATTTGTGATATTTAATTTGTTAAAAACCAGGGTGATACACTATAAACTACTATACTTGCCTAGGTGGCCCTTCACTTAATGCCAACAGAGCTTGGCTGCTTTAACATGGTACGTGAGCTAGGTTTTTGGAGGTCTTTCGGCAAGACTCTGAATCAATTCCCTCTTTTTATCCATCATAAGTGTGCTCCGTTTTTGAGTATTTTCTATATGGCTTTTAGTTACCTCTCCATGTGCAAGTGAGTGTTGGCTAGTTTTAAATTGTCCAATTATGACCTCCAAAAATAGCACATGTGGTCTCTTACCTCATTGTCATTTGATTTGAGTTGGATGGTTTAACCTTACATCAGCATACATCTATGAAACTTGAAAACCTAATGCTCCTGCTAATTAAATTAAGACATGAACATGCTGGTTGGTCAAAAGAAAGAGGGACTGGATATTAAGGTGGCAATGTCTTAATTCCTTTGTTTTGGTGGCCACAACTTAGCAATCTTATTTTCTCCTTACAACTACACTGTCAAGCTTCTCCAACCTAGCTAGAAAAGAGCCCTAAGGCAATTGAATATGTAAATGTCCATTTTGTGTTACCCATGGAATTTGGAATGAGAAAACCAGCAATGATGTCATCATTGTAACAAGAGTTCATCCCTTTATCCTTGTTTTTTCTCCTCTTATATAGATACTTTGTGGTATTGAATTTCAACCCCTTGAAATAATCAGAGGAGGAAACTGATAATCATATGTATTGAGTTTAGCATGTGCAAAAGTAGTGAAGAAACTTTTGAGTCTAGTCTTTGATTTTAGGTACTTCAAATAAATTCAAACAATGCATGTTGTTGAAACTTGTTCGTCATTTCTACATTTAGTAACTTTTGGGTAAGCTTTTTCTTGCACTTTCTTGGGTATTTGATTTCACAATTTCAGATGATCTATAATCATGTTTTGATTGGATGTTGATCTTGCGTAAAATGATGGTCATGCTTGGAAATCCAGTTCTCTTGTGATTGCACATTCTCTCTCTTAGTCCTCCAATTCCCATCATCGGCCTCAAACCCATCAAAGTCAAGGTTAACTAACAGGCTGACGGAGGGCTTCTGACTACCTGCTTGAGCTAAAAGCATGTTTTGCGTGATGACTGCACGTGAAATTATGGAGATCAAGAAATGGTATGACCCATAACTAAAGTGGTTATGCACCTGTCATGGAGGCCTTTTCGAGTAAGCAACCACAATACCTGCTAATCTGGGCTAGCCATGGAGATGTTTAAGTAGCGATGACGAATTAAGATTTCTTCAAGGTCCCTGGATTTTCAGTTTGATCACCAAGGCAAAAAGGAGCCAACAATGCAGAATATGATTAACCACTGCTTTGCAAAAACTCCAGCAATTTCAAGATCATTGAGCCGATTCAGCGGATATGTAACTTAAGTTTTGTAGGCAAGGTTAGCGCGTTTATAAAATAGACTATTGACCGGCCTATGATAGCTTGCCACGTGGGAAGAAATGCTACAAAGGACATGTCGGATAATAGTTTATTTAAAATGATTAAAACAGACCCCGTCGCAAAGGGAATATCATCACGATGAGACACATGACGAAGTCACAATCATGCTAAATGAGACTCTAAGAAAGGGGACCCCATTCCAAAGGGAATAACTCATTGTGAAGCCCATTTCACAGGGAATTGACGCAACGGGAAGAAGATAACACTCACACTTGAGCTCGCGACTGAACTAGATCACAAGGCAAGGGTAGGTCATTACAAGTCTCGAGTGAAGCATTGGCACGAGCAAAAGGGCTCGCAGCTATGACCAACATCGTGGGAATATGGGAGATACAAGTGGCTTGGTGGCTTTTAAAGGATTAAAAATCGCAGCAAGGGAAGAAGGATACACTGGCATAGCCTAAAGGAATATTCCTATCATCTAGTGATGTCACCCACGTCGCCTAGGTATGCGGAGAGAGCACGTGTCATCATATTATTAGAGAAATGTTTGCAGCCCAATGATTTGGTGCAGATCTCTATAAATATTGGGCATTCCTTAATAAATTTCTCAGATAGATTGATTCACCCTAGGGAGAGGAATTTGGAGCTCTGAAATTGAAAACATTGTTCTTACCAGTCCTCGCGAGCCTGCTTTTCTTCTAGGATTGTATTGCAAGGATGATGACGATCCAGAGAGGGATGGATTGAACATTATAGCCTTCTCTTTCGATATATTTGGCTTAATCCTTCACCCCATCACTCACTCTATTGTTCTTTGATTAACCATTAGTTATTGTTTGCCTCTCCAAGTTGATTTTATTTGACTCAAACCAAGAACCCAACCTACAGGTTTATAAAAACTAGCTTTCCCGCTGGGCAAATTTAACATCATCAATGAAAACCCTATGCAATCTATAGAACAATGAATCGGTAGTTCAGCAACCAGGTCCTTGAAAACCATAATATGTAAGGAACGCGCAAATAGCACGAAAAGCAAAATGTTGAACTCAGAAAATTGGCTTGTTTCTTCCATTACACAACATACAGGAGAACAAATATAAAATTAATTTAGCATATTAACAGTCAAAAATGCCCCAAGTGACCACGCAACAGCAGCAGGAGTCTCTTGGCAATATTCAGAAGCTAAACTCACATTCATCGCCTACTTTTCTTTTGGCTTACTTTCTTTTTACCTTTCTTAAACTTCATGTCCTTGATGGAAAGTGCGTTTGACACACTCTTCCCTTCAAACTTTTTCGACAACTTCACCACATTTGCCATACCTTTCCTTGCAGAGGCCCGTTGCTCTGGTCTACGGCTCATCATTTTTCGATCAAGTGGCCAATATGCATATGGCTCAAGCTTACCCTTCCTCTTCACATCTCCACTTGCCTTCTTGCTGCCGTACTCACTCCCCACATAAGCCCACCCACCGTCCGATGTTTTCCTTCGCTTTTGAGCCATCCGCAAGGAGTTTGCAGACAAGTGAGTACTTGCTTTGGTTCTAGCATCAGAATCAGGGTCATGTGACATCTCCCTCTTCAGTTTCTTCTTTCCTTCCTCGTGAATTATAAGCCGCCCTTCTGGATCAATCTCTGGTTCATCATCCAAATCTGGCTTCCGCTTGAGATGTTCAGATGATCGAAGAGCTGACCTTGTTTTCCGCTGATCAAGCAAGTTGAGTGGCTCGTCTTCTAATTGGTCAAACAAGTCTTCCGGCAAGCTCTTGGCTGCTTTACGGGATCTCTTTGACCTGAAGCATAATGGAAGTACATTTTTATCAGTGATATCTATCTTAGTGGATAGCTCAAAAAGCACAGCCCAAGATAGTCAACTTTGTCAGGCTGAAGATTTCCGGGCGAAAACAATGACAATTGCAGTACAGGTTTGACAACCCAACAAAGTTAATATTCCGTGAATTAGGAAGATTAGTCGTTTTCCCTGAACACCTCGAAATAAATATTTATTACTCGTAGGCAAATGCCTGTTACACTCACCGGAGTGACAATGCTTCGGAGGTTAACATTGTTGAACCCTTGCTCAATCGACCAGAAATCGTCTTTGTATCCTTGTAAGCTGCATCACTGTCCGTTTCATCATCACCAAAATCAGAAAATATCTTTGTATGATTCCACCTGCTCTGCCTGTAGAGGAAATTTGGAGTTACAAGACACAGCCGATACAACTGACTGAAAATTTCGTATTTGAAAACCAATGCACAACAATTCAGTTGCATCAAATACGAGCAATTTCGAAAACAAAAAACCAAGGGAAGCCCCATAAAACTAGCGCAGTTGATTAAAACATGAAGCATCATTTCACAAGGATCATACAAAAAAGGGCTATTTGTGTTTGAGCTATAGAAAGCTGAGGGGCAAACTTCTGATAAAAAAGGATCTTCGCAGTCGGTTGTGTTTTGTTTAGTTGAAGATGTCCCTGGGATTTAATCAGGTGCTTTCCTTCGTAATTCATCCATGCAGTTTCCTTGTGTAATAGCCATGGAGGGCCTTGTGCCCGAAGTTTTTGGGGCTAACATGCCGTTTCATTGTTTGAGCACCCATCCAGTTGGGGATGTCACTGGAACCAAATCACGTGCTTGTTTTTTCTCATATAGCATTCAGTTATGGTCTTGGCAAGGAGTTGTCTGTAATCAACCCAGTGTCTTGGGATGGCCTATTTAGAGGGGGCTGTCCTCTAAGCCGGTCTACTCTCATGGGCCTTGTCCATTGAGCTCATCTTCTAGGCACCACTCAGGAGGGTCATTTCAGTATTTCCATTGAAATTTAACTCATCTAGCTCATCGTTCAGTTGAAGATATCTCAACATTGAAGTTTTGAGTGTTTCTTGTCCCTCTACCTAGATGGATTAGAAACACTTTCTTAATTACTGTTTAATTTTCTATTTGCTATTTGGCCAAGTTATTTTGTTAGGCAGTCCCCAGTGTGTTATCACTTTTATCCCATTGCAGCCATCTTGACCTTCCCACTTTCCTTTTCTTTTCCTCCCTGGGATATTCGGTATTCCCTTGTTGGCAGTATATTTGGGTATCCTTTTTTCTATTTCAAGCTGATTTACCCAAAAAAAAACTGTGAAATTTCAATTAATTGTGACTTGCACCCAGAAGTACGGAAGCACCATTAGGCATTAGGTTTCGGTTAAAGCCTGGGTTGCACACTTGCACTACCTCCAACACAATCAGAAACTGTCTTTTTGGCTTGACCAAGAAGTCCTATGTCTTCCAATTCGCATGCTGTTTTAACCGAAATAACTTCTTGGCGCAATTCATGCGTTTCTGTTTCTATGACCAGAATTCTTTTCTTGATTTCCATTTCAAATTGTTCCGTGGACTTTTTATCAACTAGTTTTAATGCATCGTGCGTTGCACGAATGTGATGCCCGTGTATTTTTGCTTGTGTTGTAGGCTTTTGTGAATTAAAAGAAATTGAAAACCAACTGCATGAAATACTCATGTAAATAATATTAATTCTACGGGATATCTATAAATATTACTCCATATTAGTTATCTTCGCACTCTCGGCCCAGGCAGTGACACAAAGTGAGAGTGGTGGGGGACTTCCCACGCCTGAAGAGCATCTCCTAAATTCCCATGAAGCACGTGGGGACAACCTTTTATCCACTTTTGTGTTTGTCAACCTTCCCTTTAAACAAATCAGTGCCTTTTCCCTTCTCTCCTCTCTGTTTCCTCCTTTCATTTTCCTCACTGGCGCAGAGAAAGGGATATACCGCGTCCCAAAAACAGTACCGCTCGGTACCCTCCGAATTGTTCTATTCACCACACTCACGCAATAAGGGATACAACGGGAGTTTTCAGAAGATTCCCCAAGGCCTTTTTGGTAATCCTAGCAAACATGACGTAAAGACTAATTTTCCAACTCTCAAAACTCATAATTCCACGAAATTCAATACCATAAATTTCCAATTGAAGGATAAAATCGTCCAAATTGGCCAAAAATGGCCCAACATGCAATTGAAACATCCTCTCTTTCTTGGCCTTCGGTTTTTGGATATAAGGTGATCATAACACAGTATATAAGACTCATGATTCAGGCAATCCAATCTTCCGTGTGTAAGGCGGAAGCACATAGCTTCTCAACCAGCAACTGTCATGTTATACATGGACACGCCATCAATAGAAACTGGGCCTCCATATGATTCCAACAGAAAACAAGGTACATGGTATTTACTTGTTCACTGCTTTGCGTGTCTGTTTAGTAGACAAACCTGGATGTGGTGGCTTTTGACTGTTGACTCTTGCTTTCCTCAGATTTCGCAGCAACTTTCCTTTCTTTCCGCTCCTTAATCTGCATTTTGACAGACCAAAAACAACAAATTTGAATTGAATCCAATATAAATGGTCATTAAATGAGGTTTAAGCTTGACCTTTCGTATGTTAGTGAGAAGTTTCATGTGTTCTTCAGGCATTACAGCCTTGACGGCATCTAGACCACATTTCTTTACAAGCATTTCAAGGAGTAACTTAATCTGCAGAGTACAAACAAACCAGTGAATTCAAATTCAACTGGCAAGTAACAGGGATTCGAAAAACATTTCACAACAAAATCTCATATCCATTTTTGCAATTGAATCATTTTAAATGATTTGAGTTGCGTCTGTTCTAAGTTGCACAAAAGAGATGAGAAAAAAGAGAGGACCCAGGGGTAACACTAGGTCATGATTGGCTGAGTTTGTAGATCATGAATAATGGTCACAGACAAATTTTCCTACGACTTCATAGGAACGCCACCAAGTTTTTACAAGAACACCGAAAGGAACTGGATTTGGAGACAACAAATCAAACTCACATCTACTAAAATACACTCACTTCTAATTCCTCAGATTTACTTAAAAAATATCGCAATCCTGAAGCACGAGGGTTGTGAATCATAAAAGTAATGAGGGACACCCTGAACAGAGGGTAATAAATTATCGAGGTAACCAGGAAAACCAAGCAAGGATTATTATTATTTATTTGATAACAGAATACAAGCTTCCAGGTAGAGAAAGCTGTCTAACAACTAGGTACTACTCTCACCAACTGAAATACCAAGTTAAGCGAAACAATACCTTAGCTTTAAAATGGCTCTTGGTACCATCTTGCCACTTCAGAAGACCTTCCACCATGCTACTTAAGTGTAGTTGCAACCCCTCAGCTTGTGAATTGGCTACCAAAACCTTCATAAGACCAAGACTAGCCTACACCGAAAGCAGAAACAAGGAAATCTAATCTCCGAACAAAAACACAAAAGAATGATGATCTATTAAATATCTATTGGTTCTATGGGTTAATTATTCAAACAGAAGCGAGGATGCCAGAATGCATATGGTAAAGAGGGGACACACTTTAACAATTTCCCGGTTCTTTCTCTGGAGGAGGAGAAAAGTAGATGGGAGAATGTTGTAAGCAGCAGAAACAAGATCAGAAAATTCATAAGCCAAGCGAGCTAAGCCTTTCACTGCCGCACTGATCATATGAGGGGTCTCGCCAGCCAGGCCTCCAGCTACCTGTGACCATAAAAGTAATCAAGAAAACTCAATTCCAATATCAAGGATTCAAAATCAATCCAAATCAAAGGTAACAGATATGTACCATGTTGAAAAATTGGTGCAAGTTCTCCTTTTTTCCTCCTTTTTCTTCATCCCCACAGGCATGGCCAATTTGGACAAGCATATCATAAGCTCTATTTCTTGTTTTTTTGTTAGCCTGCGAGGAATATTGTCAAAACAGATTTGCCAGCATATCAATCTGTACTGTAATCCACATCTAGATGCATGCCCTTAATGTTATTTTCATGGTACCCACTTTTTCTCATAAAATAACAAATGAACTAATCTATCTTCTCAAAAGATGAATACCACGGCCAACATAAAAGAGAAGCATAAAAAATACTGCCCACTTTATAGAGGAGAGAATTACAGTATAACAGGCCTTTTCAGCTAGATCTAGGAACACTAGAGAAACTAAATTATGAGGGAAACAATGACTAAAAGCGCATCATGACACTGAATTCTGCTGTACCACTAAAGAACTCACTAGAAAATTAGCAGACTGTAAAGTACAAACAAAGTATTTTGAACCATGCTCTGTCAACCTAAACTTCCAAGCAGATAATGCGTGATACCTCTTTTAGTGCAAGTACAATTTCAATTAAGAAAGAACTAATGATGTCGCGTGGCCCCTGCTCGGAATCATCCTGTAGCAAAAGAAAAAAGATAGTCGAAAATCATACAGCTTTCTAACCACATATGGTCAAATTTGTTCCCCTTGTAGAATTTTCCAAGGGGTAGAGAGGTGTATAGATCAATACCTTTGTGACATGGACAATTATGAAGTACAAACAATCAAGCCTGTAGCGTTTGGCTGAACAATGGCACGAAGGAAGCACTTCAATCATCACAGAAAGCAACTCTTTGAGTTTTGTAGCAAGAAATTCTTCAGAGTTCTGTGGAAGAAAAATAATCATGCTAATGAATAATCAGAAATTCAGCAAGATGCAGCCTCACTGTAAGTGTCTGACGCATTCTTTCCAATGGATCGAAACACAGTATATCTGAAAAAGGAATTCTGAACAGTTGGCATCTGCTCCTCTCACTATGAGATGGAACTTCATAATTTAGTATGAAGGGATATACTTTGGGGTTAAAGCATTTTGGTAATTTCCATTTAACCCCATCTATCACGTAGAAACTACAATGAATATTGAGAAGAAAATTCAAATTTTTAGGACTTCTTCAAAAAACTAACACATAATACCTTGAGAATAACTGAGAGAACTCTGTATGCCTTCTTTTGAACCAATCCTTCAACATCCTGCCATTCAGTGGTTCTATAGAATTAATTACTCTAAGAAGTACTAAAAGACCCAGAAGATCTTCCCCCCCCACACAGCAGAAAGTGCCATTGCCAAACAGAGACATCGACAAACCTTTAATGCAGGCTTTATGGCAACAAACAAGAGATTGATCTGCTCGGCATCTAAACCAGGCAAGAGTGACACTGCCAAGTCAAACAACTGTGCCCTACACATGCAGGAAATAGAAACTGTCACACATCAAACATACTGCCCAAATATTTTCAAATTCCAGATGTCACAATGCCAAATATCCTATCAAAGGAACTGCCATATATGGGCAAGCGGGTGGAATGAGAACTTTTTTGGGGCACGGGAACCACCTTACTAGTGATAGTGAACTTTCATTTGATGAGTTGTCAATCTGCATCAGATTGGAACTTCGAGAGTTTTCTGCTTTGCCGGCTTCTACAGTAACTTTCAACAGCCGCGCCATTCTATTTTCAAATATCCTTGCCACAAATTTTTTCTCGGCTATTGAAGCAAGCTCGCCTATTGTGATCTGCAGGCAGTTTTAAAGATGTCGTCACAATTAGGCATATATCAGGAGCACTAAATCTGGCAAAAATCTGAATCACAGTAATAAGCTCTGCAAACACTTAATGAATATATTCCAACTATCGGTGGGTGTTCTAATCAGTAGCAAGCACCATTGCTTCAGACCATATTTCCTGCTGGAATATAACATGGATAAGGCATGAAGGCCCAAGAAGATATAAAGCCAACGAGAGCAAACAGACAAACAGACCACAAATCAACACCATGTAATTAGGACTTAGGGCTTTAGGTAGAATTGTAGCAATTCATTTGAACCAGGTACATGCCCTCTCAATTTGAACCAGGTACTAGCAGATATAATAGTTGAAACACCATAAAAACCATTCAAGACAACATTTCTAGACGGGAAAACCGAAATACTATGATTGGAATGTAAACTTCTAGCTAATGAAAAACGAATCACTCTTGAGGTGAACAGTTTCCCACAGTATATTCACTTGTATGTGCATCTTATGATGGCTCAACATAAAATGTTAACATAGTCTACATGTAAGCGCAATCAGATTGTTTTAGGCTTTAGGTTATCTGCATATATTAAGAATGAATTAATCGGGACAGAGTTATACTTTTAAAAATAACTTAGTAGAAGGGAAAGCAGAGTGTGAGTCACTTAGCTTTTAGCTACTCACACTCCTCATTGTGCCTCACATTAGGGAGATTGAAAGGCCAAAGGCGAGTGTGAATCATTTCCCAATAAAAAAAACCCAAAATTACCCACGTCATTCCATACAGCTGTTGCATGGACTTGGGTGCAAGTATCAGGTGTGGGTGCAAGTCCAAGTGTCGGACCTCTATTCTTTTTCTGTAAATATAATGACAATTCGAGGATCCAAGTGTCCAAAATGATTACACGTGTCGTACACATCAAACACAGGTACTTCAGCCAAAATGAAGGATCCATGTAACATAACATACAGGTTATTGGATGACAATTATGAAATCCTAAGATGTTGGCAAGGAGCACGGGGCGGGCGCCGGGGGGGTGGGGGGGGGGGGTGTATGATTCATATGCATGAGATTGCCACAAAAGACAATCTATTTGCAAGGGCAACTCTGCATGCACTCAAGGTTTTCTGATTGAAATGACAATGTAGAAGTACCTGCAAGCATCCTCCCACATCCTTCGAACTTTCCATGAAGATTTTGGATAGGAGAGATAATAACTCACAAGAAAACTTCTTCAGTACTTCCAAATTATCAGCTGCAACCTGTTGTGTATAATGGGCCATAGCTTGCTGTCTGGGAATGCTTGCTTCACTACTAGAAGGATCACCTTTTCCTTCTACAATTCTCTTGTTCTGGTGGATGAGGATCTGCAAACTGGAGCATATAATTGGACGTATGTCAGGTTGCTCATGAAGACCCCTGCATAGTGCCTCCTTTAAGTCCTCGAAGCTTTCAACAGTATCCAGAGGGTAGTTACAAAAAGAAGGCAGCAAGGACCAGAGAGAGTATACAAGTCCATCCACACTCCTTGATGAATAAGTCCTCCCTTCTTGCTTAAGCTGCCAAACATAAGTCAAACACACATAAAACAAGCAACAAACAATAACACAATTACAATAAAAATAAAAATAAAAACCCGTACCACTTGAGATTTCTTCCTTAAAATTTCTACCATGGCCAAAATTGACTTTGTAAAGAAGTCTAAACGGGCACCAACAATATAATGCTTTAATATTGGAAAGAGCCAGACATTCGCCTCAGATAGATCTTCATCCTCCAACTTTAGAGGTACGATATTTAAAAATGATTCAGGGCCCATGGCACCAAGAGCTGATCCAATGCATTCATTCAGCTGCATATTGACAAGTAAACCAGTACTTCAATGACTAGAAATAATAAGCAGTTAAACACAAACCAGAGTACAGTAACCAAACCAAACTGAGCGTTAAGTCCCAATCACTTGGGGTCAGCTACATGAATCTTTTTCCTCCATTGAGCTCTGTCAAGTGCTGTTTGTTCGCTTAGACCTAGTAGACTCAAATCTTTACGCACTACCGCATCTAATGTCAATTTGGGTCTTCCCCTCCTTGGAGTGTTGCTACCCAAAGCTATCTTATCCGCTCTATTAACTTCTTCAACTTCTTCCCAAACCACCTATCATCTTGCAGACTATTTCATTTTATCAACCGGTCTACAATATACATGCCCAAACCACCTTAGCCTATTTTTCCTCAACTTCTTCCCTATAGGTATTACACCTACCATCTTGCGGACTATTTCATTTCTAATCCTTTCTCATCTAGCCTTGCCACACATTCACCTCAACATTCTCATTTCCACAACACTTATCTTGTTCACCAGTTGTTTCTTAATGGGCCATCATTCGGTCTCGTAAAGCATCGCTCGTCTTATGGAAGACAAACCAGAGTACAGTGTATTATTAATTTTTTCTTCAACAAGCTCAACTTGTAACCAACAAAGCAATAACTTTCATGGCTACCTCTGTTGCACATAGCGGGCATCATCACCTTAAGGCAGTCATTCCAATTACCCAAGTGCTAGCATCCATAAAATATAACAGAATCTATATCCTGGATGGTGCACATGGCATCTTTAAGCTCTGGAATATTTATGGAACTCCTTAATTTATTAAACTGAAAATACCAATTTCCCCTTTGCTAGATTCAGAAAAACTTCATTGCTCAAGATACATAAAGAAAAACCCATATGGGACTCCTGATTCGGAGTGAATAATATAATATCTAATCTAATGAATAGAAAATCACTGATCAACTGTAAAGCAAAAGAACAACTGATTCAAGAAGAATACCAATACAAAACTATCTAAAGCATGCAAAAAAATGAAAAAAAGATTATGCAATCAAAGTAAACCCAGGAAAAGGGGTGTCTGGAAACCAAAGAAACTACCTGCTTTCTGTAAGGGAAGTCTTCATCTGGCAATTTCTGCATCTCTGCCAGATTCTTAAGCGTGCCCTTCAATAGGTACGACGAAGATACACCTGAGAGCAGTTTTTTACTCTTATTGAGAGATTAATAATCTGTACAGACAATATACAAGTACATCTGGACAGAACATTGGGAAATTATAATCAAACATTGCAGCAAAGGTTGTTTTGCCAGTGCAAGTATCTGTGCTCCCTTATGTTTCCTTTTCCAGAGTAGCATGGTAACATAGACACAAAGCTAAAGTCATTGACAGAAAAGACCATGCCCATAAGTAAGATACCTAATTTATCAAACATCGTTGAAGCAACCTGAAACGACATGTCCCAGACTGCAGCATAGCGATAATCAAATAAACTTTCAATATTTGCACAAACTTTTTCGATGATGGTTGGCCCAGATTTTCTTGCGCCTACATTTGCCCCGATCATAATCTGATCTACTCCCTGTTTGATCAAGCTTTCATCGATACATGCATTTATTAGATTTTTGAAAGCTTCTTTGGCTGCAAATAATGCCTCCTCGTATTCATACGCCAAAACATCTGAGGGGAACAAGAACAAGGAAAACAATGTGAGAAACATAGTAGTAGTTTATTCACCTATATCACACTGTACTGAAATTTGATTACACACAAACTTCAATGCATGTCACCAATTCCAAGAAACATTTTGTTAACGAATTAAACAATCTTTAAGGACGGGGAAACAACTGCAAGAGAAAACAAACCTCCAAGTACACTGAAGATGAGAGGGAGTTTGACGACACAAATTTTTCTGTTAACAGCATAAATCTTTGACATTCCAACATCGACCAGCCTCGCAGTGAATGTCATGTCATCTGCAGACATCTCATTTGCAGATATAGAAAGACCCAATGCACATAACAGATCGAGCAGCGCTTCAGGAGAAACTTCTGAATTTGGGTGGAGACAAAGTGCATTCAAACTATTTGTAATGCGCCTGCTAACAACAGGTTGTCGCAGTTCCAACAGAGATTTGAAGTACGTCAGGATGCTAGTCGAGAACTTCAAGGACAAAAGAGGAAGACAATCTTTAAGAGCATCCAGAACATAGAGTATCTCCAGAGCTCCTTTGGGCCCTTCTGAAGCACTTGCACTCGATCCACCCGCAAGCAGCACTAACCTTTTTAAGATGTTTGTGATAGCTTCACTAGCAGGTGCTAGCACCCCTGTTCCATGAAAACTAAAAAGGACATCACGAAGACAAATGTGAGCCCGTCTCCTAACCTGTCCACAACAATTTGGATTGTTAGCATCATCCGAAGTGTTATGTAAATTATTTGCTTGCAAAAATTGCAGTCCACATATTTCATATGAACAAACTTCGGAAAAACTCCTTACTATACAGTACTCTTAGGTGCTTATTTGACAACTCTATGGACATGCAGAAGAAAATTGCTATCGCCACTTGGATCAAGACATTATTCTGGGGGCTCATTACTTCAATTGAGATAATGAAAAATTAGATGTTTGCCCCCTAAAATATTTCTGAAAATTTCACAATTGCCCCCAAACAACGTTTATTGTTTGGATTACTATAATGCTTGTATTATCTTTTGCCATAGAGTTCTTGTGTCCGTCCATGTTTACATACATTTTCATTAAAGATTCGGGAACTATCGCGTGACTGGAGAAAAGAAGAAGAAACCTACAGCAAGCTATGCACTAACTGTCGCATCCAACTAAAAGACTATAAGCAAAACAAACAACGGGAAAGTAAAGAAGAGGGAATCACAAAAAAAATCACCTTTGGATGGACGTCAGTTACGTAATCAACGAGAATTTTATAACGCGGTGATACATCGGACCAGGAGTACTTCTCTCCGATGATAAGCAAATGCGAAATGCATTTCATCGCCGAGGAGGTTGCACCAGGAGTTACCGATTTCGAATTCAGGACGCGAACGACGACGTCCGACACGTACTGAGTCTTCTTCTTCAAAATAGCGGAAGAGACACGTGGGAGGAGCATGGAAAGGACGGCGAGGAGTGAATCGAGCACGTGGGGGGGCGGGTCTGGCTCGGACGAGAGGCGGTCGAGGGAGGAAGACGTGGCGCCGAAGTAGGCGATGGGGGTGAGAGGGAGGTTTTGGTCCTTGAGCTCCTGAGACATTGCGCCGATTACTATGCAGAGGTGTTGGTGGTGCTCCTCCGTCGAGTTGCTGAATCTAGAAAGGATGGAATTGCATATGTCGTCGGAATCGTGCGGGGAGTACGGTGGTGGTCCTTGCATATCGAGGCCTTCCATGGCGGAAGAGAGAGTGGTGCAGAAACCCTAGGTCTTGAACCACACAGTTGGCTTGGCTAGGCTAGGGTTTTAGGTGGGCGACGGTTTGGCCTGCCGCGATTATAAGGGATAATAAGGCCCAGTTTTTTAAAAATATTTAGTAGTATTTAGGTATTAAAATTATGATATTTTAAATTAAAAAATAAAATAATTTTGGATATCGTTTTTTCATTTTTTTTTACACCAAATTAAAATTAAAGTACTTGAGAATTGGGCCTAAATTACAGTGGCATATTCTTTGGTTTGAAGGCATTTATAGAGAGACACCCCCAAGGACTTGAAATAAAACTAACCTCACGCTTCAGTTTTCTGTTTCCCTTCTGCTAAGTCGACGGTAAATGAAAATGAAGCAACAATTGTAGTAGTTGTTTTCGTGGACTCCTTTGAATTCTTCTGGCTGACCATACTGTCAGTTGAGTTACAAACATCTTCTCAACGTAATCCTGATATATACATTTAAGGGTGGTTTGGGTGAATTGAAAAAATTAGTTTTTTAGTTTTTTTGGTTGTTCTTATTCAAATCTTTTTTGCATTTATTGATTTTGGGTCGATTTTTTTTGTGGTTTCTTGGCTTGTCTCGACGAGAGGAATCTAAAAAGTATAAAAAAAATTTGGATTATTTTTCGTCTTTATTCACAAAATTTTAAGTTTGGCTTTTTTGATTATTTTTCGTCTTTATTCATAAAATTTTAAATTTGACTAATAATTTTATACTTTTTAGATTCCTCTCGTCGAGACAAGCCAAGAAACCATAAAAAATCGACCGAAAACCAACAAATGCAAATTTTTTTTGAATAAGAACAAAACCAAAAAAACCAAAAAACTAGTTTTTTTCAATTTACCCAAACCAACTTAATTCAGCATAACTATTGTAGTTTCTTTTTATAATTGGCGATCTCGGTGTATCACTACTCTGTGTTTGGATGAGTTTTGAAAAAAAAAAAATTGAGATAGTGTTTGGTTGAGTTTTTAAAAATAAGAATAATGAAATAATGATTAGAAAGAGATAGAGAGATAAATGAAATGATAAAGTAATGAGTAGAGAAAGAAATTTTTGAAAAGAAAGAATCTTTTGAATTTTTTTTTTTTTTGAAAATGGCTAGAGAAGGGAAGTGAACTAGGCCAAATTTTTTTTTAGTATTTTTTTTAACACTATTTTTCTTTTGTATTGATCTCAATTTTTACGTGGAGAATGTGTTTTCTACCGAAAACATCTTTGAGCCTCCATTGTTAGCCTCGGGTATTCAAACATGTGTCGTTGTGCTTTCCCGCAAATCCAATATCTATTTTTCACATTTTGGTTGGCAGTGCATGGTTCGATCTTTGGAGTTCTTGATGCTAAACCGCGGACGTGGGGACTTTGCTGTCCCTTGCAAGGGGGCAATTTTGGGCCGCTCCGGTCATGTTCCAATAATCGGAAACGTTCACTTTGTAGAGCTCATTGAGTAGAACAAGTGTACCAAAAATCAGCTCAATTGAATATCATTAAGTGTCTGATCGGAACATTTTTATCATAAAACGAATGCATCCGAAACACTAGATTAAATCTACTCAAACCCATAATTGCCTGGTTATATGTGTACTGATTAGACACTTAATGATATTCGATTGAACTAATTTTTGGTGCACTAGTCTCCTACTCGACGAGCTCTACGAAGTGAACATTTCCGATTATCAAAAAGTGACTAGAGCAGCCCGGAATTGCCGAGGACAGCACAGTCCCTACTTCCCTAAACCGCACCTTTTACTTGTTGGAATTGAGGTCCTCTAAGAAGGATGGGAAAAAGGCTATAATGCACACTCCTTATTTTGGTGTGTATTTATAAAAGTTACGAATCGATAAATGGAAATTACAATTTTTTTAAATAAAAGTTATACATACATGCATAAACATAACCCATTTAGTCTCCAATAATTGGGGTTATGGGTCGGGGATGGATAGGACACAGACCTAATCCGTGACAATAAGTGCACAAAGTGGCTGCTCTCAAATTTTTTAATAAAATTTATTACACACCAAAATAAATTTGAATAATGGAAATTTGAAGATTGATTGGAGATGCTCTAATCAAAAGTGTCAATGCATAAGGTACTACAGGGTTGAAGCCCACATCTACCATTTCTGGGTATTTGATTTCATTAAAGCAACTCCAACGGGAATGAAAAATGGGATTGTATTGTTATAATTTGGCACTAATAATACAACTCTACTCTCCAATGGTGATAGAAACAAATAGATTTTAAAATTGCAAAAGTTCTGGAAACAAGGATGGTTATACTTGCCACCTCACCAATCCCAACTAAAATGCACTAGAAAACGGAGATTGGAAGCTACTTGAGTTCGCCAAAAACTGACCGGAACGTGCAAACCTTGGCGGAGGTAGTAGTTGAAATTTTCATTCAAAAAAAGGATTATTTTCTTGGGAAAATGGATTATTTTCCTCGTTTTGTGGACCAAACAGACATTGTGGAATGAAAGATCATAACTTAATTGAGGTTGAGAAAGTATGAAAAAATGAGTTGGAGGGAAAGTTAATTAATATTTGGTGCTGTTTGGTTCTAAAATTGAACTAACTATTGGAGAGGGAGTGTTAAAATTTGACACATAACCACTTTTTGATGCCAAATTATGCAAATGACTATAGCCCATTTTTCAACTACTTCTGGACTTGGTTAGTGCTTTAGTAGGCACCTGCATCCATCATTATAGCAGCAACACCTCTCTCAGGTGCCATTAGCACAAGCAATTAAGGAAAAATTATGCACAACTATGATATATTTTGTCTTTTTTGAAGGAGAGGACAAAGAACTTTGGAATATAAAATAAGGATACTGCCTTTACTATTGATTTAGCAAAAGGACAAAATGCACTCTCTCTCTCTCTCTCTCTCTCTCTCTCTTTATTTTGGTAAAAAAATACCCTATTTTCATCAATTCTCTCACTCTCTTTATTTTGTATTATAGCCCTGTTTTTTTTTTTTTTTTGAGATTAATGAGATTTTACTATTGATATTTACGTTTTTATACTTTTATGATGATTAGTGAGATTTCACTAACCATGAAATTTGATATATAATCATACATTTTAGTATGGTTAGTAAGCTTTCACTAGTTTCAAGAGTTGGTAATGGACTAATTGGTCAATTTTTTTTGAATTTTCTGTACGAATTAGGACTTCTAAAAATGAGTAAAATGTCACTTATGTTTTGGGTCATCGGAAGTGGTTGGCTAGGAGGCAAGAGTTGATTTTTTTTTAATATTTATGTATTATATCGTCCTTAACAGCCGATCACGCAATTAGAGCTATGAACAGTTTGATTGTTCTTGCAGAATCAGTAACACAATCAGGGGTACCAGGCTTGCCTCAATATCGGGATAGAAGGAAGTCTAGGAAAGTAGGGATTAGGCTAAGGTAATAAGCTAAGCCTAAACGTCCTTATGCCACTAGAAGAGATGCATGAAGAAATAATTTGAACTTTTAAAAATTAGTTAAATGTCACTAATTTTTTGGGTCAGCTAAAGTGGTTGGTGGGAGGTAGAGTAGTTGTTGGCTAAAGGTAGAAGTTGATTTTTTTGAATTTTCTATACGAAATTAGAACTATTAAAAAATTAGTGAAATCTCACTATTTTTTTTTTGGGGCGCACGGTTGGCCGGAGGTGGGGTAGTGGTTTAGTGGGAAGTGGGAGTTGATTTTTTTGAATTTTCTATACAAAATTAGAACTTTTAAAAATTAGTTACATTTACTAAATTTTTTTTATCGCCGGAAGTGGTTGGCCGTAGGTGGAGTAGTGGTTGGCCAGAAGCCAGAGTTGATTTTTTTGAATTTTCTATAGAAAATTAGAACTTTGAAAAACTAGTGATATTTTACTAATTTTTTTGTCTTTATGTTTAATTGTAAAAGTTTCTTATACTTTTTTCTTTAAAAATATCAAATGTTTTAAATGGCTAAATGACCCAAGCCAGCGAAAATAACTGAAAGGTCATTGTCATCATAAAATCACCAAAAAAATTAGCCCAAAATTGCCGAAAGGCTGATTCAACAACGAAAGTCCTAGTTGGTTGGTACACGACTATGGTACCGACATAAAGGGTACCGAAGATATATACGTCACACAAATAATTCAAACTATTTAATAATTAAAAAATATTTTTTTGAATGACTTTCCAAAAAATCAACTCAATTTAATACGTGCAACTGTGTAAGTAGCTGACGAAACTTCAAGTTGTTATTCAAAATTTAGGATTTTAAATTCTAAATGAGAAATTTGAATATTCGATCACTCGGAAATTAAATTGAGCTTAATTGTTACAAGGACACTCGAAAAATTATTTTAAAATCAATAAAATAATCATTTGTATGCAACCAAAAGTGGGCCCCGCGAGTCACTTGTATCGCTTTGCTTCGGCACCCTTTATCTTTATGGAGTTGGTTGTCTGGTACAAATTCAAAGAAAGCATTGTGGAAGATAGAGGTCGAATTGTGGTAAAAATTGAAAGAATTGGTAGTTGGTTGGTTGTAACTTGTAAGAGTAATGATGTGGAGGCCCAGCAGAGTGTTTTTCCCCCCTTTCTGCCATACATTTCACTAAAAGAAACTTTATCAAAATCTTCATTCGTAAAACAAAAAACCAAAAAAAGGAGAGGCCGAATTATATTTTATTTGAGTTGTCTTCTCCACCAAGAGAAACTCTCATTTCCGCTTTCACTTAAGATGGGGTTCGATTGCCGACGTTGTTACGTAAAATAGAGAGCTGAGAGTAATAAGTAGAGATACAATTTAGGGATTTTTACCTCTAAGTTTAGAAAAAAAATATCTAATTAGTAATAAGGTAAGTCATTTTTTTAATTACCACTAGGGTAAGTCACTTCTTTTTGAACTTTAGGTTTAGGATGCACTTCCTATTATAAGGTTTTAATGGTTTACCCATAGAATTTTAGACATTTTCATAGGATACCCTAGTTGTAGGGTACCCTAGAATTTAGGTTTAGAATGCACTTTCCTATTATAGGGTTTTAGTGGTTTAAACACTTTTATAGAGCACCCAAAGATTTTAGGCACTTTCATGGGAAACCCTAGTCGTAGGGTACTCTAGTCGTAAGGCAGGGGCGGATGTACATAGGGGCTGGGGTGGGACCTGGCCCCTCCGCACTTCCTTAAAATAAAATATAAAATATAAAAAATAAAAATACTAAAGTCGGCAAAGTTTAAACCAATAGTGGTCTATGACTCAGTGGTTAAGAGCCCCCCACTCTATGCATCCTATCTTGAGATCAAATCTCCCAGGATGTAGTGTTTGTCTTTTAATCAAAGTTTAGCATTTTTACTCCATGTTTCTTTATGAACCTCTCTCTCTCTCTTTCTCTCTCACTCTAGGTTTGCAATCTTTTTTTTTAATACCAAATGGAGAGAAACTTGACACCTTTGAACATTAAATTTTTTCTCAAAGTTTAGCATTTTTACTGCATGTTTCTTTACGGACTATGGTGGGAATTAATATACAATGAAAGTGAAGTCACAAACATGTCAATTTAAATATTTGTATGAATAAATTACGGATTACTCAGTATTTTATATGTAGAGTGAAATAGAGATTTCTCTATGGTTCCGGCACCCATGAAACTTGTCAATTTCTTTATTTTTTGTGGGTGTTTGCCCAACGAAAAAGTAGAAAGCAGCAACTGATGGAGCTAATGGTCAATTTTATTTTGTGACGATGCCAACATAGAGAGGGGTGAATAGTTGTCACCCAGACTTTTGAATTTACGGGTATACAAAAAAAAAATCTAATACATGTACAAAAAATGAAAAAATTGCAATTTAGAACATTGTCCGTTGGGATCAAGAAAACATTATTATCGTAATGTCTTGTATTTGAATACCATAAGAAAGTTGGAAGAAGTCTTGATTTATTTTTCGTAATAAAACCCATAACAAAACCTAATTATATGTAATTATATGACTTCCTAGTAATTTCTTTTCCATATTTTCTTGTACAAAATTGCTCAGCTAATTTGACAATTCTGGACTCATCGGAAGCATCTATAGAGCTATTAAATGCCTATGGCTAATGGCCCCCCCGGCATGGAAATCCTGGCTCCGCCACTATCGTAAGGGTACCTTAACCGTAGGGTATCCTAGAGTCTAAGTTTAGAGTGCACTTTCCTATTATTGGGTTTAGTGATTTAGACACTTTCATAGGTGATAGGCGCGTGAAATCCATATATTTAAGCGCCTAAGTGGGGTAGATTTAGCATGTTAGACGTGCAGTTTAAGCTTCATTTTCCATTTGATATGTGCACATGGTGTTTTGTGTGTTGAGCATAATTTGCAAGTAATTTAGGGATGTGGGTACAAATTTCGAGACATTGGGAATGCATGCACGTAGACCGAGAGTGAGAATGAAGTGGATTTCGCGTGGAAGAGATCATAATCCGTCGGAAGCACTACCCTATTTCTTTGGAGGGCTCAAGAATGGCACAAAAGGGCACAGAAACTAATAGAAGGTTTTGGAGTGCTACACCAAAAGTGGTGTAGCGCTACCGAGAGGGGACTGGTCAACGGTCAAATGTCAAAGTCGTATGGGGCAGTAGAACTTAAGGAAGCGGTAGCGCTACCTATGTTTTGGGGTAGCGCTACTGAGGTCCTTATCACGGCTTCTAAACGACAGCATTTTGGGTTTCGTGTCGAGATTTTCCAGACCTTTGTCATTTTTAATTAACATTATGGGGATTGTGATATATTCTCTCTTAACACTCGAATTACGGTTCCAGAAATTTTACTTAGGTTTATTGTTCTAAGTTTTTCGGCTATGGCTTTCAGCGTTCAACATTCAGCACTCAAGATTATTTTAGATTTACAGATTTCCAGCTTCCGGATTGGTGTTTAGTATTGATAATCAAGTTTGCTTTCTCCTTGAAATCCGCGGTATTGTTTTCTATTTCTATTTTAATTCTTAAAAGTATGTTTAGATCTAAGTTTCATATACTGTTCACAATTATTATAATCATAAGTGAATAGTCGTATAGAGTGCGGCTGCAGGTGAAAGCATTTTGCCACTAGGTTGATTGATGTTCTACCTCGGGACCGAATTAACTTGATTGTTGAGCAATTTTAGGAAACTAAACTTTTGTAACAAACAAAACCCAGGCATCGCCGGAATTCGAATGCGCACGAGATCTGGTGACAGGTGGTGCGCATTTGTTATTGAACCTTTTTCTTATTCTAAAATCAGTAAAAAGAGAAATTGTGGCCCGAGTAAACATCGGTTAGGCTAGTCGCGGACACTAGGTTGCCTCAACTGTACTCTCATTTTTAATCTGCATTTAGTGAATCAGTTAGTAAATTAGTTAATTAATCCCATCAAACAAGGGGTGGCTACCTAAAAGCCAAGTTAAATTGCAATTCAACGCTTTTGAGTCAAACACCGTTAGTCGTCTCTGTGGTTCGACTCTGGTACTTTCGGATATTGTGCTGCACTGGTCGAGAGTCCTACGCTTGGGACGCGTCTTTATTTTTAGTCACCTGGTCGGTCAAGCATTTTTGGCGCCATTGCCGGGGACGTCGACGAGTGTTCAAAGTTGTAGAGTCATAGTTTTTTTTTTTTTTTTTTTAAAGTTAAGTCACCATAGGTAGAGGGAAGAAGGGTTCTCCTAAGCAGGACACTCTTTATTATCGTGATCCGACTCACCGGTTAGTTCGAAGAGAACTGGAGTCGAGTCAGCCTGTGCTTTCTAGTTTTTCATCTTCTAGTTTAAAGTCAGATTCAGCTGAGCATCAGTCAGAGTCTATTCCCATTAGCGGTCTTCATATAGAATTACCTTTTGAGTCGGTTAGTGTGAGTAATCTTCTTTACCAGTCAGAGTCAGTCTCAGAAACAGAGTTAGTTGAGATGAGAGATCAGCAAGCAATGCTTCCATAGTCATTGAGGCAACACTTACATCCTGAGAGGACCACTCCTCCTGGACCCATTGTGTTCCCTCGAGAGACACAAGAGGCACACAATGCTTTCATAGTAAAACCTGATTCCTAAACAGCCTCCCTAATTTCCATGGGAGAGAGTGCCATGATCCGTACGAGCATGTGCGGACTTTTGAGGGGTTAGTGCACAACCTTGCGTCTACTACCCAATATGAGAATGCTTGCCTCAAGCTGTTTGAGGCAACTCTAAAAAGATGGCGACTTAGGTGGTTCCGTATGCAAAAGCCTCAATCCTTCACCGCTTGGGCACAAGTGCGCGACACGTTCTATAGGAAGTATTTCTCTGAGGCTACCACACCATGGCTTTGAGAGAATTCAGTTGGTCGAATTTTTTTTTATCTAGTTCTCAATGCTGAGACACTCCAGCACATAGAGTATTCTTGTTATTCCTATCACATCCATGACCAACGACTTCAGGCTCAAGTAGATAGGATAACCCCGGAATTCGAAGAGTTTAAAGCAAAATAGGTCCATCAGGTTAGTGAAGTAGTTCATGAGGAGATTTGTGCGTGGTGTGATTGTCGAGGGCACACCGTGACTGCTTGTCCTGCGTTCATTGCCACCAAGGGGGCAAACCAATCTAATTAGGATGAGGTTAATGCAGTCCGAAGTTGGGATAATTCATATAATTCGGGATGGAGGGACAACCCCAATTTTGGGTGGCCTGACCCTAGACCTATAGGTGGAGGCCAAACGCAATTCCCTGCGCTACCTCCGCCGCACCAATTTTAGTAGTCTCAGTTTTCTAGGCCCCTGCAGGGCCAGGTCATTCCATTCCACAACCAGAAACAGCCTGGTAGGGGGGCAAGCCCATCCACTCGTGGTCTGCCCCCAGGTTATTCACAAATGACTGCGCGTGACCATAAGTTAGACGGGACACTCAATTCCCTAATACAAGCTCAAATCACATTTTAGACTAAAACTAGGTAGCGAATTGGGGCCCTTACGGCCCAAATGTCTCAACTCACCACAGTAGTCGGTCAACTACAGCAGGAGAGGGGTAGATTTCCAGCTCAGGGTAGTTCGACAGGTGACCATTATTTGGGAAATCCTACAGGTCCTAATGTTCAGGGTAGTTCGACAGTAAATGGTAGTATAATGGATGGTCCGTTAACAGAGTATTAAATGGACAAATAGTCTCCTGCTCGCTGCAGCACTCCAACAATGCATATGTAGCGCGTTGATTTTCAGTTTACAACCGAGGGGTGTTTATTTTGATAATTTATTTGTCCATGTAAACCGTATTTGAAGGAGAAGAAACGTAAATAAGGGGATATTCCATTCCTTCGAGATAGTAATGAAATCAGCCACTTTAAGATCGTTTAGAGTAGTATTGGAATTATTAACAGCCAAATTAGCCTTCTCACACCACCAATCTTGCCAAAACAAGATATCCTTACCATTCTTAGGAGTGGGAAAGCGATAGATAAGACTATTCAGTCGAAGCAAAAACAGGTTTCACCTTCAAAGCTGGTTGATGCACCTACAGTCACTCCTGCAACTGTTAATGTCTATAGGGAGGAAGTAGAGGATAATGAGGATTTGCCCGAGGTGGTGGTGCCTACAGCTGCCGCCCCCACGACTCCAACGCCGTTGGCTATGCCACTAGCTCCATTTCCTTAAAGGCTGGTGGTGAAAACAAAGCAGAATATGAATTTGAAGATGTTAGATTTTTTAAGAGAGTACAATTCCCTATCACATTAATAGAAGCAATTGAGTTTTTTCCCCAGTGTGCGAAGGTGCTAAAAGACCTTTGCACACCAAAGCACAAGAGTCAGAATAACATAGTTCTGACAGAGCAGGTGAGCTCCATTTTTCAGACTGAGATTCCTGCCAAGTGCAAGGATATCCAGGATGTCCCACCATTCCCATAGCTATCGCAGGGCAGATTTTTGATAAAACATTATTAGACTTGGGAGCGAGTGTTAATTTGCTCCCTTATTGAGCATATTTGAGGCTAGGCCTTGACGATCTTAGTGAGGCTCCAATCACGCTACAGTTGGCTGACCGGAGTGTTAGAGTTCCGAAGGGAATGGTGGAGGATGTGTTGATTCGAGTGGGCGAGTTCCAATTTCTTGCTGATTTTATTGTCTTAGATATTTGTCCAGGCCCCGAGGCTCTAGAGAAGACTCCTATCATCCTGGGTTGCCCTTTCTTAGCTACCTCCAATGCTGTCATAAATTGCAAAACTGGCAAGGTCCAGTTGTCTATCGGCGAGGAGAAAATGGAGGTGGATGTCTATAGTGTCAGTACCTTGGTTGAGGATGAGGAGGAGTTCGATGAGTTATGTTTGATTGACACGCTCGTTCAGGAGCACATTGATATAGTTTTATATAAGGATCCTCTGGAGATTGCTCTTACCGCTGAGGATGCGTCATTTTTAGATTCTCCAGAGATGGTCAATCTGTTAGATATGTTAGCGGTTGAGGATTCATTTGAGAATTTATGTGGGGTCACCCATGACCCAATGTTCGAGCCTCTGGGCGACCCTCCGCCCAAGGTTCTTCCGTCGTCAGTCGAGCCGCTTAAACCAGAGTTAAAGCCTCTCTTGGACACGCTTAAGTACGCCTTTTTAAGGGGCAATGATACTTATCCGGCCGTGATCTCCTCATCCCTTGAGGAAGATTAAGAGAGGAAGTTGCTTGACTTGTTGAGAGAGCATATAGGTGCACTTGGTTGGACCATAGCTGATTTGCATGGTATAAGCCCCACGGTGTGTACACACCGAATCATTTTACAGGATAGTGTGAGACCTTCTAGGTAGTCTCAGAGGCGTTTGAATCCCAACATGAAGGAGGTGGTTCGAGCTGAGGTCCTTAAGCTTTTAGATGCGGGTATCATATACCCAATTGCCCATAGTGAGTGGGTAAGTCCAGTTTAGGTAGTGCCTAAGAAGGCTAGGGTCACAGTGGTTACCAATGAGCAAGGTGAGTTAGTGCCGACCCGGATCCCTATAGATTGGAGAGTGTGCATCGATTACCGGAAGCTCAATGCAAGCACCCGGAAAAGACCATTTCCCTCTCCCTTTCATTGATCAAATTCTAGAGAGGGTGGCTGATCGAGCTTTTTATTGTTTCTTGGACGGGTATTCGGGGTACAACCAAATAGAGGTCACATTAGAGGACCAGGAAAAGACCACTTTCACATGTCCGTGTGGTACATATGCCTACCGTTGCATGCCCTTTGGGTTGTGCAATGCACCTGGTACCTTTTCTAGGTGTATGATGGGAATTTTCAGCGACATAGTTGAGAGGATTGTTGAGGTCTTTATGGATGATTTTTCAGTCTTGTGGGACTCATTTGATGGGTGCCTCAAGAATTTAGGGAAGGTTTTACAGAGATGTGAGGAGAAGCACTTTGTGCTGAATTGGGAAAAGTGCCACTTCATGGTGACCCAAAGAATTGTGTTAGGGCACATTGTGTCCTCTAAGGGTATTGAGGTGGACAAGGCTAAGATAGACTTGATTCGTAATCTTCCTACTCCTAAGTCTGTCAAAGATGTGCATTCATTTCTTGGACACGCTGGTTTCTACCGACAGTTTATCAAAGACTTTAGTACTATCTCCCGTCCATTGTGTCAGTTGCTGGCAAAGGACGCACCCTTTGTGAGTTCCAATGCATGTGAGGAGGCATTCCAAAAGTTGAAGCGGAGTCTTATTACTCCGCCTATTGTCCAGTCTCCTGATTGGAGTCTTCCCTTTGAGTTGATGTGTGATGCTTATGACTATACAGTCAGAGTTGTTTTAGGTCAGAGGAGAGGGAAAGGCCCATCTGTGATTTATTATGTGAGCAAGATGCTCAATGAGGCACAAATGAATTACACCACTACTGAGAAAGAGTTGTTGGCGGTGGTGTTTGCCTTAGATAAGTTTTGATCCTATTTGGTCGGTTCGCAGATCACGGTGTTTACCGATCATGCGGCCTTGAAGTACTTGATGACCAAACAGGATGCGAAAGCTCTCCTTAGTCGGTGGATTCTGTTTCTGCAAGAATTCCATCTCATCATTAAGGATAAGAAAGGGGTAGAGAATGTAGTAGCTGATCACCTATCTCGTCTAGAGTTTGAGGACCCCACCTCAGATCTTCCCATTAGAGATTCCTTCCCAGACGAGCAGTTGTTCGCTACTAATGAGTGCCCATGGTATGCTGATATTGCCAATTATTTGGTAACTGGGTAAATTCTTTCCCATTGGTTTACCCAGGAGAAACAGTAGTTTTTGAGGAGTGTCCGGCAATACATATTTGATGATCCTTATTTGTTTAAATACTGTGCGAACCAAATTGTGTGTAGATGTGTCCCCGAGTCTAACCAGCAAGGGGTCATAGAGTTTTGTCATAGTGAGGCGTGTGGGGGTCACTTCTCTGCGAAGAAGACCACCGCCACGATTCTGCAGTGCGGGTTCTGGTGGCCCGATATGTTTAAGGGTGTGTATATATTCTGTAGGTCATGTGATAGTTGCCAAAAGCTTGTCAAATTGTTTGCACGTCATGAGATGCCCCTTAGGCCTATTCTTGCGCTAGAGGTGTTTGATTGCTGGGGCATCGATTTTATGGGTCCATTTCCTATGTCTCATGGGTTTGAGTACATCCTATTGGCGGTGGATTATGTGTCAAAGTGAGTGGAAGCGATTCCCACTAAGTCAATGGAGTCTAGAATCGTGCTAGAGTTTCTTAAGGCTAATATTCTATCGAGGTTTGGCGTGCCACATGCCATTATCTTGGACCAAGGCACGCATTTCACGAGTCGGTCGTTTGAGAGATTAATGGGGGAGTTTAGGGTTACTCATAAGGTGTCCACTTCATACTGCCCCCAGACTAATGGGCATGCCAAGTTAGCGAATAGGGAAATCAAGAGGATCTTAGAAAAAACTGTAGGTGTGACTAGGAAGGATTGGTCCACTAGGTTGAACAATGCGTTGTGGGCCTACCGCACTGCTTATAAGACCGTGTTGGGTGCTTCACCCTATCGGCTTATTTACGGTAAGGCCTGCCACCTGTCTGTTGAGTTAAAGAAGAAGGCCTATTGGGGCCATTCAGAAAGTCAACTCTAGTTTGAGTGAGGCGGGTGAGCATAGGAAATTGTAGTTGTGTGAACTTGAAGAGCTTAGGAATGACGCGTATGGGAACGCTAGTTTCTATAAGGCTAAGGTTAAAGCGTATCATGATAGAAACATTCAGCGCAAAACCTTTAGGGTTGGTCAAAAATGGTTACTTTATAATTCGTGTCTCCATCTGTTTCCAGATAAGTTGAGGTCCCATTGGGATGGTCCCTACGTAGTGGTTAATGTGTATTCAAATGGTTCAGTCGATGTCCGTGACCCTAAAGATGATCATGTGTTTAAAGTTAATGGGCAGCGTCTCAAACCCTATTTGAAATTTTTAGAGGTAGGTGAACCAGATGAGGAGTTGGTCGATCCTATTTATTTGGACGACCCAGTTGAGCAGGTTTTTTTTTTTTTTTTTTTTTTTTTCAGCCATGTTTGACGGGTAGCTCACGCGTACCATGTTTTTCATTGAGTGTGGATCCGACCCCTAGCATTAGGGGTACCCATAATTGACTTGGGATTTTATAGCTTCGCATGCCACTATTAAAAGAAGGATCGTGTGCCCAACTCCGGTTAGCAAGGGCAATTTATGTATATTCGTGTTTGTTTTTCTTTTCAGTTTTTCAAAAAAATAAATAAATTATCATGATGGTCTTGTATAGCCACCCACGATCCAACTCAAGTTGGGGGATGAGGAGAAAAGTATGATACATGAGACTGCGTGAATGTTTGGTGGTGTTCTCTTATCTTATATTATTTCTTTTGCCGCATGAAGCCTACGAAAGAAAGCAGATACTTGGACGTCATTTGTTACTTAGTAGGTAGTTGATTCTTAAGTCTTTTGCAGGACGAACATGCTACCACACCAGCCTTGGTAGTTTGGGCCTCTCCGCCGGAGTGAGTAAGGCATTTAGGAGCCTCGAGCAAGGGTGCCATGAAATGTGGCGGTTGTTAGTCCAATAAAGCTTTGACGCGGCTCTGTGTGACTAGTTGTGGACCTCTTTAGGTCCGAAGGAGCGGATCCTTGAAGCAGTTTTGATGACGAAACGCAACGTTGACAACAAATTTCCCATACATTAGCTGGGGTCTTGATGGTTGGTTGTCATCCGACGATCCATTTCTTTCCCTTGTTTTTCCATTTCTATGTTTGTCTTAATGCTCTGAGGACAGAGCAATTTTCAAGTTGGGGGAAGGGGTGTACTTTGTACACGTTTATTTGTGTCTTGAGCATTGTTAGTGGGTTTAGGGTTCATTTTTAAAGTTTTGGTTAATTTTTGAGTGGGGGGATACGATTGTTATGCTTGTTTGTATGAGTTAGGTGAGCATGCTAGATTTTTGTCTCATTATTTGCATGTTTAACTTGTTTACATGCATATATCTAGCATCCCCTGTTTGAGTATTTTTGCACCATAAGCAAGTTTGGGTAGGTGTTCTCACCATGTGCACAGTATGTCCTTAAAGCATTCCATGTTTTGTTTGTCCTTCACTTTTCGCATTTGCACAAAATAGTAGGCGTTTATACCACATATCATAGTTGAATATTTTGCATGCATGTGTGAGAGTTGGTGACGTGCTTAGGGGATGAAACAAGGCCATTTTTGCATGATTAAACCATTAAATGTGTCCCATTGATCCTATGATAAACCAGTCTGTGTCAGTTCCAGCGTCGAACTTAGGAAACCGGTGTTTGGGTGGTGTGTCAGTTTAGTGGTCCAACTCTGTGCACATTTTTAAAGGCCTGAATCAATGGAGCATCGTTGTTGTGTAAGGGTTTAAATTTTGCTTGCGGATGCCATGTTCTTGGAAAAACCTAGACTTTAATCATAGCTGAACCCCAAACCCTCACTCAAGCCATTCCTCCCCACCAATAAATCCATTTTTAAAATACGAGAGAGGAGTTTGATTTTCCGGCCATCAGTTTAAAAAAAAAAAAAAAATTTCTCGGTAACGCTACACCAAAAGTGGTGTAGCGCTCCAATAGGTTCTATCTTGAAAAAAAATCAGCAATATCTCTCAACTCTCTCTCTTTCTCTCTCTTCCCCACTTTTTCATCTTCTTCTTCATCTTCCTTCTTCTTCTCTCCTTCCAAACTCCATAACCACCCAAACCTTAAACCTAAAACTCTCATTACTCCTTCAAAACTTCACCATTCCTCACCAAAATTTACAGAAATACTCCTCTCACTCCCCTCTACCATAATACCCAAACCAAAATTCCTCTAACCAACCAGAAATTCCCGATCAAAAAACCCAAAACTCAAACTTTTTACCCCAAAACCCACCAAGTCATGGCATCTAAGAAGCAAAACATTGGCGGGGAAAGGGCAGTGGCTAGGTTTTCTAATGGAGTTGAAGAAGTTCAACTGGTTCGGGCTAAACGTAGGGATATGGATCAAATAGAAAGGGATAACCAGGCAAAATGGGAGGCATCTATTAAACAAAGGGGTGTGAAGAACGAGAGGCACATCATAGATGAGGGTTTATGGCCTGAGAACTTTTAGCCATTTCAAGCCATCCAGGACCAAGGTATGAGTTTCTAGTTTAAGCCTTATCCTGGTTATAATGTTGCTTTGGTTGATGAATTTTATAAAAATATGATTGTACTAGAGTCAGGTGTGTTTTTGGCTTTGGAGGCGCGAATTCTCTTTAAAATAGGTAATACTCCCATGTTCATTAATGCTGTCGAGATAGCCCTTGCATGGGAGTAAGTTAGGCCTTTGAGGCCCATGAACTACCTTAGGTCGTAGTCGGCTTTTAATGATGATGAGGTGAATGGGTACTTGTACGATGATCGTAGGAATGCTAGGACTCCCCACTGGCCTGGTCGTTTCACGGAGGATTATCGATTCATGAATCAGGTGGTGTGTTACAATCTATATCCTAGGGGTAAGAAGGGTGCACCCCAGAAATATGTGGGAAATTTGATGTTTGCATTCATAGGGGAGGATACTGTTTATGATTGGGCCTTGTTTGTGTTCGGACAAATGTGCGACTTTAGAGATGCCCCTACCACGTTGAGAATGCCTTTCCCGTGTTTGGTGAGTAAGATTTTGAGAAGTAAGAATGTCCTGGCTAGGAAATACCATAGTAATGATCCATTGAGCCCCAAGGATATGGAATCCGCCATCCTCACTTGGAGTAGGGCACAAGTGAGAGTAGCCGAAGGGTCATTGCTTGCTCCGCCGCCACCAAACGCTAGCACCAAGACTAGGTTGGAGAAGATCTTTGGGTGTTTAACGGGTCTTGCTAAGAGCCAGCGAAAGCTAAAGAGAGAGAGCAAATGCAATTGGTTAGGAATCAGATGGATTTACTAGATAGGGAGCGCCATCTGGAGGCACAGATTTCTGGTCAGAATCCAGGACCTTTCCGCCCTAGGCAGTGGCCAGAGTTGGAGGTGAGCGATGACTTTGGAGATGCACCAGTTGAGGAGGCGAGCATTCGGATGCCGGGATTGGAGAGGAGGATTGAGCACAGAGTTGGACATGGTTGGGTTGGTGGTGTTATTTTGGGTTGTGATTTCATGTGTTATTTAGGTCACAGACTTTGTTATTTTATGTGTCATTTTATGTTGGTGGTGTAATAGGTATATTTGGGTCGGTGGTTTGTGTTTGAGACTTTATCTATTATGTTTTAATTAGTAGAATGATATGGTTCTGGTTAGTATTGTGTGTTGATCGCCATTATGATGTGTATGTCGAGGTGGTGGCCCGTCAGGGTAGATTATCCGCACGCTTCTGTAGGCCACCACCCTTTGCATGTTCTTCTTTTCCCTTGATAACCATGGTCATTATAAGCCAATGAAGCCTTTAGTTGACCCGATGCACGTCGTTTGACTCTCCTGCATGCATGTGTTATATTTGATTATGAATGTGATGCTTGCGTCCTTGGATTGCTTATCAATGTGATCACCCCAAGCGTAGGGTTCAGTTGACGCGTGACATAGTAACCGGAAGTCCGGGTCGAGTCCTCAGGGACCGAATGTGCTGAGCGTGAATTTTTTGGCTCGCGAATGGGGGTTTAGCCTTAAAGCGGCAAACTTGGCGTTTGGAGTTTGTGGGTGGATTTAACTTAACTACGTGAATGACTCAAGGATTAAAAAGACTAATTAAAGGAAGGCAAGGTTTAGGGGTTCTCAACACCCATGCCTTAGGCCGATTCACTCTCCCCTAAGTTAACCGGCTCGGGGCGTCGTTAAACGACCCCGAACGGAAGATTTGGTACTTAAACTCGATTTACTAGAAAAGTGGTGTTTCTCAAAGAGTAGGATTCTTGTGCCATTTATACAAACATTTTGATTGCCATAGCCCGAAGCATCACACGTGCCAAGTGGCCACGCCCTTGGCTACGCGTGATCAACGGGATTAACTAATCGCAATTTTGATACATAAAATTAATTCTAACTCTTTGATTAACATGCAAAGTTTACAACATTTGCGAGGAGAGTGAACCAACCCAAGTCACGGGGTGTTAATCACCCCTTAACCGAGCCTAAACCGACTACTCGTGCATAACTAAGGAAAACATGGCTGTTTTTCTAAGGGAAATAAAAAACATAACAAATGACCAAATAAAATTGATTTTAATGGAGAGGCTAACTAGGTCTATCACTTTATACTTGAAGAAACTCACATACAACCAATCAAACCAAGTATTAACTAGGAAGATAGCTAGAAAAGCAAGTAGACCAAATACTAAATGAAAATGAAAATAAACTTGATTTCTATGTAGAACTAAGCAAGAGCAATAACATTAATTAACATGAAATCCACTTAAAACCAACACTTACATGTGATAATCTAGAGAGAGAGAGCTTGGTAAAACTCCCATGGAAGAGAGAAGGAAGAGCAAGGAAAAATAATAATATCTAAGTGTGTGAGTATGAGTGAGAGGATGAGAGGAAGGTATATTTATCATCCACTCACTCTCTCTATACAAAATATCTCATAAAGACCTCACAACTACCAAAAATTTCCATAAATAGAATGTGCAAAAAGTAGCTTTAAAATGGCTGAACGGAGGACTTTGGATCGATCCACAGTGAACCCGGATCGATCCAGATGCTGCTGATGAAGAGAGAACCAAGCCTGGATCGATCCACATTGGGCCCGGATCGATCCAGTTGTTGTTGCTGATTTTGCCAGAGGCTGGATCGATCCACACTTCCCCTGGATCGATCCAGAATTCACTTCTATCATTTTCTTGCAGTGGATTGATCCACCCTTGGTCTTGGATCGGTCCAGAATCTGTCGGTAGGAGATATCTAAGGATGGATCGATCCAACCATTAATCCAGATCAATCCAGATGCTTCTGTTGCTGCTTGGTGTGATGTGGATCGATCCAGTACACCCCTGGATCGATCCCAGGGTGTTGGCATGACCTTCTTGACTTCACTTCTATTCACTTTACTATGATCATGTGACTCCGGATTCCTTCAAAGGCATTTGAATGCGTTGTTTCCTGGCCCCCGGGGCCCGGTGTTGGCGTGCCACAGGGCACGTGAACCACATAGACATGGCACGGTTCTCCATGCCCTCAAAATGCACGTATTCCACGCGCTCAACCTGTAACTTCACAAAAACACACTACGCGCATATTAACCGTTCCAAGTGCAAAACCGCGTGCGTGTGTGGAATAATTACCCGAGATAAACCCCGATATATACAATATTGGGGGCTTATCATATCTTGAGTATTGAGCTTTCATTTTTATATTTGGTGTTCTTTTTACTGGCTCGTGGTGATTCTTGTTTCATCCCACACTGTTCGCCAGGCACCTCGCATGGAATGTAGAGTGTTCCGGTTAGTATAAGTGATATTGTGACTTGTGGGAGCACTCTATGTCAAAATTTGTAAATGAGTGAAATTACTCAAATTTTTGCTAGGGCATGCTTGTGACTAAGTTGTGGGTAGCAAGGAGATGATATTTAAATTGCTCATTTGATTTTATATAAGTTGCATAACCCTTGTATCCCTTATTGAGTCGTTGTATTTCTTTTGTTATTTCTATTTCGTTCGTTACTAGGGACTAGCAACGCTCAAGTTGGGGGATGTGTTAGGCGCGTGAAATCCATGTATTTAAGCGCCTAAGTAGGGTAAATTTAGCATGTTAGACGAGCGGTTTAAGCTTTATTTTCCATTTGATATGTGCACGTGGTGTTTTTATGTGTTGAGCATAATTTGCAGGTAATCTAGGGATGTGGGTACAAATTTCGAGACATTGGGAATGCATGCACGTAGACCAAGAGTCAGAATGAAGTGGATTTCGAGTGGAAGAGATCGTAATCCGTCGGGAGCGCTACCCTATTTCTTTGGAGTGCTCAAGAATGGCACAAAAGGGCACAAAAACGAATAGAAGGTTTTGAGAGGGGACTGATCAATGGTCAAACGTCAAAGTTGTACGGGGCAGCAGAACTTAAGCAAGCGGTAGCGCTATCTATGTTTTGGGGTAGCGCTACTGAGGTCCTTATCACGGCTTCTAAACGACAACGTTTTGGGTTTCACGTCGAGATTTTCCAGACCTTTGTCGTTTTTAATTAAGATTACGGGGATTGTGATATATTCTCTCTTAACACTCGAATTACGGTTCCAGAAATTTTACTTAGGTTTATTGTTGTAAGTTTTTCGGCTATGGCTTTCAGCGTTCAACATTCAGCACTCAAGATTATTTCAGATTTACAGATTTCCAGCTTCCGGATTGGTGTTTAGTATTGATAATCAAGTTTGCTTTCTCCTTACAATCCGCGGTATTGTTTTCTATTTCTATTTTAATTCTCAAAAGTATGTTTAGATCTACGTTTCATATACTGTCCACAATTATTATAATCATGAGTGAGTAGTCGTATAGAGTGCGGCTGCAGGCGAAAGCATTTTGCCACTAGGTTGATTGATGTTCTACCTCGGGACCGAATTAACTTGATTTTTGAGCAATTTTAGGAAACAAAAACTTTTCTAACAAACAAAACCCAGGCATCGCCGGAATTTGAATGCGCACAGGATCTGGTGATAGGTGGTGCACATTTGTTAGGGAACCTTTTTTTTTATTCTAAAATTAGTAAAAAGAGAAATTGTGACCCGAGTAAACGTCGGTTAGGCTAGTCGCGGACGCTGAGTTTCCTCAAACGTACTCTCATTTTTAATCTGCATTTAGTGAATCAGTCGGTAAATTAGTTAATTAATCCCATCAAACAAGGGGTGGCTACCTAAGAGCCAAGTTAAATTGCAATTCAACGCTTTTGAGTCAAACACCGTTAGTCGTTTCTGTGGTTCGACTCCGGTACTTCCGGATATTGTGTTGCATTGGTCGAGCGTCCTACGCTTGGGACGCGTCTTTATTTTAAGTCACCTGGTTGGTTAAGCAATAGGGTACCCTAGGATTTTATACGCTTTCACTGGGTATCCTAATCGTAGGGTACCATAGAGTTTAAGTTTAGAGTGTACTTTCCTATTATAGGGTTTAGTACATGTATGCAACAGAGGTGGTACTGCCTGCGAACTATTCCAATAACTATTGGTTACTTGCTAATCAATAGGTTAGGAGGGATGAACAAAGCAAACGGTATATATTATGGTATTTTTATACTACTAGTTGTTGTCAAATCAAAATTAATTTGATACTGTAACTTATTGTCCAAAAGTACTGAAAACACCACATTAAAAACTCAATTTTATATAAACAATGTCTTGATAACTTATAGTCGAAGAAGTACCAAAAACACCACATTGAAAACTCAGTTTTAATATAAGCAATGTCGGACCTGTCTTTTTAATGTAACCACTTTCTTCGATGCAACCACATTCTTCTATATTTTCATGTGAAGATGCTACAAGGTTCCTACCTCCAGATGACGATAAAAACATACTCCAGTACATGATTTTGGTACGTAAGTAAGTGATAAGGATCGATGGCATATACCAAGACGATTCCGTAATTTCAATTTTGCATTGTAACCTACATATATATGGTCTTTAATTATGAAAGAAAAGTAAAAGTCATAAAAAATTATAGAGTAAAATCTTTTTTCATTTCCGATTTGAAAGGAGTATTGCTTTACGAAAATAATTTCAATTTAAAGAAATTTAGACTAATTAGTTTTCACTTAGACATGAGGAGGATGAAGTCACTCTTGGAAGATTGTGAGCATCACATGGGAGAATGCCTGTGATATGGTCCACGAATTCCCAATTATTGTTCGTCAAAAGTTTTACCAACGTACCAAAGAAAAATGAAACTTCACCTTGCCAGTCTAATCTCATCCAAATCATATAAGTAGTACCACCATCCATTTGACAAATACCTAAACAAATGACAAGCACGCACCCATTCTCCGGAACAAAATCATTAACATTCTTTTCATATACTATATGCACAGCTGCAACAAAAGAAAAATGCAAAATAAAAACTCACTCACTGATTACAGTAATTTACACACAAATCCTAGATCGCAGACTCCAGTTAACTATATAGGAGTTATTATACAGATATAGATATAGATATAGATATAGGCTCATGAACACGGAGTCGAAATGGGGGAAAGAGCGAGAATCTCAGCCGTCCGTTTAATACTAATCGAGTCGGTTGATCAGGTAGAGCGCGTTGCTGGTAACTCTAGCCACATTGGTGATCTTCCTCTTCACATCCGACCTAACTTTCCCATCCACATCACGAAACCCGTCGAGGCACGTGTCCTCGTTCGTCAAGGCCGCGCTCAACCACGTCTCCGCGTTGCTCATCTGCCACCGGTACGAGGCGCCGGTGCGGAGGTGTTGGAGCTCCGACAGCGTCTTGCTCAGCTCGTCCACCGAGTCACCCACCTGTTCCACACAGTCCTTGAGCGCCGATTGCTCTCTCTTGTTTGCGCTCCGCACGGTGGTTAAGTAGTCGGAGACTTTGCGGGCTCGGGTGAGGCTGACTTTGACGGCGGCCTGAGCTAGGTCTCTAGGGGTGTTGGCTGGGCCGTCGTAGGAGGAGAGGGTTCGGAGGCATATGTCGGGGTAGCTGGCGTGGACGCACGATGACCGGACGAGATCATCTCTTGGTTTGGCGGAAAGTGTTTGGAAGGAGGAGAGAGAGAAGAGGAGAACGAAGAGGAGGAGAGAGAGAGGGAGGTTTACGGCCATTCTCTCGTTGTGCAGCTAGTGGTGTTTAATGCTATTGCAGCGTCGTAAGAAACAGAGTGGGTGTGCGAGTGTTTTATAGAGGTTGGCGTGTTGGATAAAACAAATATACTTAAAAAAGAGGCGTGAAATACGGTCTTGAAGTTGGAGATAATCACACAATTGCCCTTTGATTATGATACTACATCATGGGAAAATGATACTGGCCGAGAAAATGTCTGACATCTTTGAATCACATGCCTCCTTTATATATTGTACATCATGGGCTGATCGGTCCTTTTTGGGTTTGGTTGTCAAGAAAGGTTTTTTGTTTTGTTTTTAACTTTCGCATATCTCAATTAATTTTATGAGACCAATGTCATCATCAACTAGCGGATACCTCATTTAATAACACCTACGACTACAAGGCTATCAAGATTGTTAGGGCCAATTTGTGTACATTCTCACTAATTTTCTTTCTAGTCCAATCAAAAGTAGGCTAATCTATGCATGGATTAGAAAATTCACAAGAAAAGCTCACAGTATGGCAATGGCAGTCGATCCCTTAAAAAGTTTGTAATGATGACTTATTTGATCTTATTGATTGTGATTGCATCAAAATAATTGTTTCCCAATTTTATCAGACTACTACATACAAAAAAAAACCTAGAATTTATAGAGAATTTGAAAATCAATGACTTAGATTCACTTGGAGCGAATTTGGGTCACTGATTTTCACTTTTTGTATACATTCTGGGTAATTTTCTTGGTACTTAGACTAACTATTTAACGGATGTCTCTGAGTATTAGTTTAATGCATAGTTTTCTTTGGTACTAAGATCATCCTATGATCTTGTATCCTCACTCTAGTTTTAATCAGATTAATTAAGAGAGAGCCAGTCTCCTCCTTTATTTTTGGTTGTGATGTTTAAGTGAGTGATCTTATTAAAGAAGGTTGACCTCATCAGTATGGGTTTAATGCATGACCATGAAAAGAAATTTGGTGGGTGGAAGGACTTGTGTTCTTTGCTGGGCGTAAGGGCAATTTGCATAGGGAGTGGAGGTTAGTTATGGAAAACAGGGGATGGAGAAGGGGAGCGGAGTAAATGCACCGCTGCGATTTGTGGGGATTTGCCTGCAATTGCAGGTCGGCATTTAACTCCTCCGGCACCGGCTGGCGTCAGTGGCGTACCGTTGTAACCTAGTCCTACATTTCACATCGCCAATGTAAAAGTTAAAAGATGGGTGGAAACTATATGTTGGCGTTTATAGCTAGTATTCATGGGTGTGAGTGTGACACATTTCCGTAAATTGTTTTTGATCAGACATTTCCGTAAATTAGCATGGAGCTAGCAAAGAGGAATGGACACTCTTTTTAAGTATGGAGTATTGGCCATTGGGGTGTCTATTTCACATGGACTATTGTTGTCGTGAAATAGTATGTAGTTATTTTGCATTTGTACATGCTATGCATGGTGGGGCGTGAAAATCACTCTTCATGACTATTAGGACTGCAACGCATTTTTTATCTTGTTAGTTTTACACTGAATATATATATAGCTCAAACTTCTTATCCACACTCCCGGATTTAAGGAAAAAATGGGGTTTTTTTGTGGTGCAAATTTTTTTTGGAAAATCCGATCCGTCTAATGTGTTCAGAAGATGTTTTCTCAAGTCCATGTTTGAAATCTTCAAAAAAAATACCGGGAAGGGCTTGATCCAAGTAGTTTTCGCAAAAACTGTAAATATATATTTTTTTAAAACCGCTGGATCAAGCCCTTCCCGGTATTGTTTTTTGAAGATTTTCCCGCCAAACCCTTGAAAACACCTTCTGAACACATTGGACGGATCGGATCGTCAAAAAAATATTTGAATCATGAGGTCCGGAAATTAAAAGTCCGGATTAGAAGTAAACCCATATATATATATATACACAATAAACTTCCTATCAAGGATCCCGGACGGTGTTATTTGCCTGACTTTACTTTTGAGGACGATTTTTCGACGATTGATCAAACCGTTAGATGTGTTTTAGAAGGTGTTTTTAGGGGTCCGCGAGGATTTTTTAAAAAAAAATGAAGGAAGATTTGATCCAAACAGTTTTTCATAAAAATGCATTTATAGCGTTTTTATGAAAAACTGCTTGGATCAAGCCCTTCCGGGTATTTTTTTTTGCCAATCCTGATTGGGACCCCTAAAAAACACCTTCTAAACACATCTAACGGTTCGGATCGTCGAAATTTGGCCCAGAAAGTGGAGGTCCGAACCAAGTCCGGACCGTAGAGGTTTGGATAGGAAGGAGACTCTATATATGTATATATGTATATATATATATATATTTTGTATATTTGAAAAATTAGTACGTAGAAGTCCCTTTTTCCCTATGTTAGTGGTTAGTGGGGGTTAGGGGAGTTGAATTTGAAATTAGATGTATGAAACTTGGAATGGCAGCGCTCTTGCAAGTTTCTTAGTAACAATTTTGAAAATCACATGTTCTAAATTTACACCCTTGCTAATTTTTGTCCAGTCTTCATGTTTGAGAGCTGTGTAATTTCTCAAGATGGGCATAATTTGACCCCGGCATCTAAAAAAATACCCTAATCAGTGAGCCTAGTACAATAGAAAATCTCCATCCAATGTAACGATTGGGCCATAAGTACGGTTATGTAAACAGTTTTTGATTCCTAAACTCTGGTCAGATGTGTGTCGTTTAGGTGGACCTAAACCTTAAACAATACTTGTATGAATGAGGGTCGTCTCCATTGATTTTTGGTAGGCGTAGAACAATAATTGCTGTCCTTTTGGGTCGAAAATTTAAATACTTTCACGATATGATTTTGAAATTTAGATTTGCTGTGGTACACATGTGAAAGAAGAAAATACAAAATGGGCCCTGAGCTAGCTCCACCCTCAGAATTATTGAAGGAGATGTCGATGCAGCTTCACGTGAATCTAAGCCTTCCCCCACAGCCAGCATGTGCCTATAAAAAGGACGACAGGGCTGCTGGAGCCACAATGCCCCTCCCACTGTGGCCTGCAATAATCCCAAAAAAAAAAAAAAAAAACTAGGGTCTTGCTAACATCCACCTTCCGAGATCTTCATGAGGTGTGTAATGCATAGCTAAAAATATGCCAGTCACTATTTGAATGACTAAACAAATACCTACAAGCATCCATTTAGGTAAAGACAAATACATATTGGTTTAAACAAACATTTCACAGATAATAATATATTTTTATGGATATTAATACACTTTATTTAAATGTTGATACACATTTTCCACATTGCATCCACCTATTAGGTGGGGGTTAACATTTTCCTAAAAACAATAGTTATTTTTCTGTAACAATGTTTTGCATTTACAGTTTGAGGAAGTGAGGAGAACCTTGTGTAAGTTTTTAAATTACCAAAAAAGAACATTAATCAACTATGATTTTATAACTACAATGGGTTGGCCGAGTGGTTATGATTTAGGGGGAGTTTTTGAATGAATTTTATAAGATAAAATGAGAAATTTAATTTTTGTTGGTGTTTTCTGGAGGGGTGATAAAATTACCTTGTTTTCCCAATAGATAAAATCTAGTGTGATAATAGCTGTGGATAATATAGTATGATAAAATCTAGCTTAATAAAATCACGTTTCTTTTATCTATTCGTAAAAGATGATGATAAAATCTAAAATAATAAAATCAAGTAATCCATTGGAAAACTCTCCCTTAGGAATTAAGAATTTGCTTTCTCCTAAGATCTCAAATTTAATTCCATTTGTCAACAGTTATTTGGGCCACCTCATGTGTAAGCATGTGGAAGGATTGTGAGAGGAGCGGCAGAGATTAACCTGAGCCGCACAAGTTGACCCGGGACACCCTGCATTACTAGAGTGAAAAAAAAAACCCTCAATTATGGAAATCTAACTTGCCCTTTCGGAGAGTTGATGTGGACAATGTCCAAAATGAACCACTATCGTTCACACACTCCAAGTACCCTTTTTGTGAACTTCATTTGGCAGCCTTGATCACATGTGGTACTGGTGTGGGCAATAATACACATCGATGAGGATATGGCCCCCTTTTGCCATAAGCTTATGACCATGATGTACGTGGCTCATCTCGTAAGCTCCACAAAGGAAAACAGTTGTAAGAGTACAGTGTACAGATGTACCGTATTCGCTATATCAAACACGAAGTATATACTGGGCATTTCCATTCAAAGTGCACTCTATAATTACCTTTCTCAACTTCATGTATGGCCAGACAGCATGGTCAATGTCTAGGAAAACAAAAAAAGCAGGCTAAACCATTTAACTGATATTCAATGATGGTACTGTGAGTGGAGCAAAAGATGTGAACTATGAATATTGAAGGTTACTCAGGGAGAAATTTGAGGCAATCACGATCAAGCATATGTCATCCACCGTAAAGTTCATCATCGTGTGGATGCGTTAGCGAAGGATACTTTATTTCTATTGAAGACTTTTATATTTATCTTGCTATCCCTAGTTATATTTCTAATTTCATTCGCAAAGACTTGATTGGTTGTAATTTCCCTCAAATTTTTTCCGTACGGATTAATTTCTAATGCACCTTTCATTACCCAAAAAAAGAAGAAGAAAAAAAGACAGTGATCTTAGAAACCTTGCAATGACTTTCATGAAATTCAGAGAAGTGTTTTCTTCCTACTATGTGAATTTACTCTACATTATCCAGCTACCTGACACCACTTGGAATTTGTGGCTCACCGAAAAACCATACATGAGAAATTTATTCAATACTGAGTCTGAGGAGTCTCTTTCTTTTTTGTTGCAAAATGAACATCGATAATGGAGTATTGTTCTCAGTATCACATATACTAGTTATCTGTTAATTAAGGAATCCCAAAATGTGCTATGTGCACAAAAGAGTTTGTTTAGTTCACTGACTGCGGAGATTTGAACCCAAAACTTGCTCAAGAAACTACAAATACTTGCTTATTGAACTAACCACTATGTGGTTGCTAAGGAATTAACTCGTCTCACACGTACAAACTTGGTACTAGAGGCTTCACATGCCAGAGCCTGAGGAAATCCTGTTGGCGACCGTAGCTAATTTGAACTACATTGTTAATTGGGCCACTCAAATCAATAGCATTGTCAATTTAATGATTTTACTTGTTTTGGGTAGATTCAATTAGTATTTGTTAATAAGCTCTTATTTTTATCAAATCCGATGACAATATATCAGGAATATGTAGCACTATATATAATGAGTTAAACACTAAATACTAGTTTTTCTGACAAATGCGATGGATAATTATAATCTCATCCAGACATGTGGGCCCGGGTGTTTATCCAGTTCTCCTTTGGATCTTTGGTTCGGTTCTGGACAAAACAATACCTGCCTCAACCTAGAGATGCAAGAGAGAACACCATTAGTCACTCTGATGCCTAAGTCAGCCCCAATCGAAGGAGAGGAATGTACAGAGCTCAAGAGTGAACACTAGCGGCGTTACATCTCTTGGGTTTAGAACAACCCTTTATATAGATTGACCTAACTTAGACCCCAACTAAGCTCGTGATACACACGTGCTAACCGCTTCTTGGGGTGACGTCATGGATGATGCATTGAGTGTCACGTGACCGAACTGAACCTCCGGTTTTTATGTAGACTATCCGCCTCCATTCAAGTTAGACCTCATCCGACCCCGCCAAAAATTACGTTCAGTCCCAAGTTCGACCAACAACTATCCGGGTTTGGTCAACAACTACGTTCGTCTTAAAGCTCTGTCAACTTCGGCCAACTACAACGATATTGACAAATTTTTATATGCATCATGAGGATATCAATATTGTACATTGTACAAGTACCCTTCGTCCAGAACTTTAGGATTTTCATCAGAGAAATTCTAACCAAAAGGCTTAGAGCATCTCCATCAGTTTGAACAAAAAAATTGGTCATTTTTGGCTAAAAAAGTGTCATACTGTGATATAACTAGCCAAGAAATACTACATCTACCCAATAAACTAGCCATTTCCCTCTAAAAGAAAAAAAACACGTCGTCGTCTTCTTCCTCATACAAGCGCGTGTTGTGGATCTCACTCTCCAACACGCGCCACATTTGACTGGCACGTGCAAGTATCATGGGACTCCGTTGGCGATTGGTCTTGCAGCAATGGAATCATCTCGATGAAAGCTACAACCCTCATGTCTCAAAAAAATTTGAGGATCGATTTTCCAACGACTCGTTTTTTCTCATGACTCATTTTTCTCTGGCGACGAGAGCTATGGCCCTCCTCCTCGCTGTTCTTCACCGTGGATTTGCGCGCGCGCACACACACACACACACACACACACACAGAGATAGAGTGTCTATAGTACCTTGCCAAAACTTGCCTGCAATGGCGAGGTATTGTTCCCTGGCAATCATGACGAGGCAAGTAGCGTGGTTGTTGGGTGATGGTTTTTCGAACTTTTCGGGGCAAAATCGCCATTTTTTGCTAAGGATGGAGGGAGTACCCGGAGTAGAGAGGCTTCTAGAGATGCTCGGGCACATGCATATTAGTGCTAGATCCCAAAAGAGTTCTTTCTTTTTTTTTTTTTTAAAACGGTGCAAAAGAGTTTGTTGAGTGTGGCTTCAAAATGGTGCTCGCAACATCTCTGGTCCAAACCAAGGTAATGGTGGTCAGGACCAGCACTTGTGGTATGATTCTGGAGGTTCCAGCAGTGTTCATCCGAAGATGGTACAGTCTTGGTTCGGACGAGGGGTCCTATAGCACTCCGATTGATCTCAGCAACCTTGGTCCGAACGAGCCGGTTCTTGGTCCGGATGAAGGTGACGTACAACAGCTTATTAAAGTTCGTAAAAACTTGTTTGGAGAGAGAAACCCGGAGAGACTGAGAGAAATATTGAGAGGAGATTGGAGATTGTAATCCTTATTGATTACAGTGGATTGATTCATCCCTTCCCCCCGTGGATTAGCTACACAGCTTGTGTAGTGAACCACGTAAATCTTTTTGTGTTCTTGTGTGCTTGATTTTCTTGCTTTCTTAGTATTTTTCATCTTTATTGTTCTTGTTTCTAGATTGATTGTGCTTGCTAGAATCATTGTGACTTCCTGCAGTATCGCACAACAAAGTGGTATTAGAGCTCTTGGTTGGGTTTTCTAGTAGAGTACGCAGTTAGGGTTTCAATCTAGGGTTTCATTAAAGATGTCGAATACCAAGTATGAGGTGGAGAAGTTCAATGGTAAGAATAACTTCTCTTTGTGGCAGTGGCACATGAAGGATATCATGATCTAACAGGGTGTCTCAAAGGCTTTAGAGGGAAGAGGAAGAAGCTTACGGAGATGAAAGACGATGATTGGGATGATCTTGACACCAATGTGGCAGGTCTATTTGTCTAAACCTAGGCGATGAAGTTATTCACAACGTGTTAGACTCAGAGACAGCAAAGGCGATCTAGAAAAAGCTCGAGGGTTTGTACATGAGGAAAAATCTAACCAATAAGCTGTATGTCAAAAAACAGCTGTATGGATTGCAGATGAAGGAAGGTACGAATCTACTAGAATATTTAAATTCCTATAATATTGTGAACACCCCGTGAGAAATGCCCAAGAAAACGATTGCTTTGATTTGGAAAATGATTTGATTGGTTGAATAGAGTCGCCACCCGGATTTGAGGACCGTACCCAAGAAACCATTGAAAAATGACTATTTTTCCCTTGGGATAGAAAATGCTTTACCGGTCTTGCAAAATGAGATTTTTCGAGTCCGGGAGCTGGGTTATGCGAGGGGAAGGAATTTAAAGCACCCCTCACGCCCGACATATTTACCGGTCTCTACTAAATGTTTGAAGAATTTTGAAAATATTGTTTAAATGGACTTCATACACGAATTCATGTGAAAGCACAACAAATGCATCAAATAAACCAATGAAATATGAGTGGATGATTGTGCAAAATGTCATGTGTGAATGATTTTTATGCATATATCATTGAAGCTTGATCAAATCATGCTCAAACCGCTCCAAGATGCCCCAGAAACTGATCATGAGCAGCAAACATATCACACCTGGATGGTAATCTGGGCACCTGGATTAGGCAGATCCAGGCACCTGGAATGGGCCAATCCAGGCGCTTGGATGGCCTACCAGACAATAACTTCAAAATCTCATTTTCAGCAGTGAACACCGAATGCAATGCTCATGACTTATTCACACATACTCTAAATGATATTTAAGGGTACGATGAGTGGAATGAACCTCAAGCTCAACTCAAATGCATGATATGAACTTAGGAATTCATGATTCTAACATGCTTTGATGGATGTAATAAAAATGCTAACCTGATCTAAGGCACGTATTAAACACTATTAAGCATAAAATGAATCATGAACTAATTAAACTGCAAGGAAAGAAGAAAATATGACAAAAGGGAAGGGAATCTAGGCGCCTGCATGGGATGAATCCAGGCGCCTGGACCCAATGCAGGCGCCTGGAAGGTGATGGTCCAGGCGCCTGGATTAGGCTCTGCTGCACAAACTGATTTTTTTCACTTGATGATTTTCAATCCTCTCTCAAACCCTCTACTGGTATAGAAGACCAGTGAAAGCTTGATTGAGTCCCCTCAAGGCCTTTTTGAACACTTTGGTAGAAAAATCTACCTTGAAAACTTGATTGTTGAACTTGGATTGCAAGTTTGGGTAATGTTTATTAGTTGAGCAAACTGAGATTGAGTTTTTGGAGCTATTAAGGTCAGATTGTATGTGCTATGGTTGAGGTTTTGGTTGTGATAGGTGAAAATATATGGATTATGGGTGGCAAAAGTGGATTTAATGGTTGAAAGCAAGAGGAACAAAGAGGGATGAATTGGGTTTGAGTATTCTGGAAATAATCCAACAGAGTAATAGTATGTGAGTGAGGGAGAGAGCTGGTTTTTTTAATGGAGGAGGGGAGGGGCTTTATATAGGCATAAAGGGGTCAAAAAGGGCCATTAGGATAGCTTAAGGGTCAATCAAGGGGTTCACTTATGACACTCTATTTTCCCTCCACCATTCTTCTGCGGAAAATCCCTGAAAGATCCTCAAGACGCTCCTCCCCACTAACTTGAACTTGGGCAGCAAGTACCTGGAGTGAGTCCAGGCGCTTGGAATTGAGGAATCCAGGCACCTGGATTGAGTCCGGGCGCGTGGATTGTGGGAATCTAGGCGCCTGGATCAGGAGACTACACAAAATATGAAACTTTGCGGGGCCATTCCAGGTGCTACCGAACTCTGTTTTGCTCATGGTTTGAAGCATTCGAAAGCTTGTCAGGTCTACTTTCTAACCCAAGTAGTTTGAATCCAAGATGATTTGTACATCAAAATATGTGACCATTTTACCCTTCAGAAGGTCGAAAAAATGAATTGTTTTGGTAAACTGTGCACATCTCCCTCATTTCAAAATGGATTGAGACTTATTATATATCAAAAAGGAGGGTTTTGAATGTACTAGAAGGTGGTGAAGGTTTGGGTTTATTTTGGAGGGGTTTAGGAGGGGTTTCCAAGTTCACAATCAAGCTTCGCGTGCTCTTATCGGGCATTTTCATCATCGGGGATTGCCAAGGATTTTCGTGGGTTCAAATTGGGGTGTTTACAAATATGCTGAACTCGCAACTAGTGGCTTTTGGAGTAATGCTTGATGAGGAGGATAAGGCTATCCTGTTGTTAGCATCGCTGCCTCTTTCATATGATCATCTGGTGACTACAGTTATGTATGAGAAGGAAACCTTGTCACTCAATAAGGTTACTAGTACCCTTTTGTCTCATGAGAAGATAAGGAGGGATGATAATATTGATGCAGATCAAGGTCTTTTTGGCCATGTTCATTTCCCATTTTAGTTTTAGTTTAGTTTCAATGAAATCATCATTTCCCTTCTTTCTCTCTCTATCTCTCTCCATTCATTACACCTTATGACATCATCAAAACTAAAGTAAACTATCTAACCAAACACAGCCTTTGTTTCTAAGCCACAATTGAGCCGAGGTAAAAGCAAGTCAAAAGGGAAGGGAGGTTCAAATCGGGAAAGGTCGCAATTGAGAAGGAAGTCAAACACGAAAACGGATGTGGAGTGTGACTTTTGTCACAAGATGGGGCACTTCAAAAATCAATGCGAGGATTTGAAAAATCTTCTTATAGAGGCGAAAAAGGGAAAGAAGAAGGTGGAATCCGTTAGTATCGCGGAGGACAAATCAGACAATGAGATCAACGCAGATTTACTCTCCATTTCTTCAGGTAGCAATTGTCTTTTAGAGTCATGGATTTTGGATTCTGGTTGCTCTTATCATATGTGTCCTAATAAGCAGGGGTTTGACAATTATAATCCTTGCAATGGTGGTACGGTTCTAATGGGTAATGATGTAGTTTGCAAAGCCATTTGAATCAGTACCGTGAAAATTAAAATGTTTGATGGAGTTGTGAGGGTTTTGGGGAATGTCAGACACATGCCTGACCTGAGGAAGAATTTAATCTCTGTGGGAGCATTAGATTCAGCTAGGTGTATGTACAGAGCACATGGTGGAACAATGAAAATTAGCAGAGGAGCTTTGGTGTTAATGAAGGGACAGAAGGTGGGTAATTTGTACAAATTGATTGGGGACATAGTTGTAGGTAGAGTTACTATCTCCACACCTGCAGAATCTAGCACTGATGACATAAGACTTTGGCATATGTGGCTTGGCCATATGGGTGAGCGTGGTATGTTGGAGCTTCATAAGCGTGACTTGTTGAAGGGGGTCAAGGCGCGCAAGGTAGATTTTTGCAAGTATTGCATGTATGGGAAGCAACACAAAGTCAATTTCAAGACAGGTGTTCATACAAGCAAAGAAGTCCTCAATTATGTTCATTTAGATGTCTGGGGTCCAGATACCATATCTTCTAATAGTGGTGCTTATTACTTTGTCAGCTTCATTGATGACTATTCCAAAAAGGTATGGGTTTATTTTTTGAAGCATAAGTCTGATGTGTTTGCTACGTTTAAAACTTGGAAAGCACAGGTTAAAACTCAGGCAGGAAAAAAGATAAAGTATTTCAAAACTGATAATGGGACAAAGTATAGGGAAAATGAGTTTTTGGCCTTCTGCGATTCAGAAGGGATTACTCGACACTACACAATACAAAAGACTCCAGAACAAAATGGAGTAGTAGAAAGGATGAATAAAACCTTGACAGAGAGGACCAGATGTGTGCGGTTGAATCCAGGGTTGCCGAAGGTTTTTGGGCAGAGGCAGTCAACACAACATGTTTTCTCATTAACAAGTCTCCTTCTTCCGCCATTGATTTTAAGATGCCACAAGAGGTTTGGTCAGGTAAACTAGTTAAGATGGCAGATTTGAGAATCTTTGGCTGTCCGGCTTATGTGCATGTGCCGGATAAGGAGAGGTCGAAGCTGATCTCAAGTCTAGAAAGTGTATCTTTCTTAGGTACAAAAAGGGTGTCAAAGGATATAGGCTCTGGGATGCTGAGGCACGAAAAAGGGTGATCAGCAGGGACATTGTGTTTTATGAGGCATTTATGTTGAATTGGAATGATGAGACAGAATCTGAGAGTCCGAGGGAGGAATCTGTAGTCGAAATGGAGCTTGAGGAGCCTGGTTCATTCAGTGATACAGGTGATGTTGATTACGACCCACAGCAGCAACAAGAGAAGCCTTACATAGTTGCGAAAGGAAGGGAAAAAACAGGCTCTCAAACCTCCAGTTCGGTATGGTTTTGAGGTCATGGTTAGTTTCGCTTTGGTGGCTGACAGTGAACATCCATTGTCTTACAAGGATGCTACAAGTAGAACTGACAACTGGCTTGTAGCAATGTCAGAAGAGATGGAGTCGTTCCATAAGAATAAGACTTGAGAATTGGTGAAATTGCCTAAGGGGAAGAAGGTCGTTGGGTACAAATGGGTGTATTGAAAAAAGGAAGCGTTGTCAGAGAAAGAGGGTGAAAAGTACAAGGCTCGGTTAGTTGCTAAAGGTTATTCACAGAAGGAAGGAGTGGATTATAATGAGATTTTTTCACCTGTTGTGAAGCACACTTCTATCCGTGTAATTTTGACAATGGTCGTGATGCATGACATGCAGTTAGAGCATCTTGATGTTAAAACTGCTTTCCTCCATTGAGACTTAGACAAACAGATTTACATGCAACAGCCTAAAGGCTTCAAGGAACCTGGTAAGGAGGAGTATATGTGTTTGTTGAAGAAGTCATTGTATGGCTTGAAGCAGTCTCCTAGGTAGTGGTACAAGCGCTTTGATTTGTTCATGGTGTTGTATGGGTACACGCGTTGTGATTATGATTGTTGTATATACTATTGTGTCCTTTCAGATGGTTCTTATAGTCTACTTGCTTTATATGTTGATGACATGGTGGTAGCAGCAAAAAGCAAGCAAGAAATTGGGAAGTTGAAGTCGATGTTGAATAGTGAATTTGACATGAAAGATCTTGGAGTTGCCAAAAAGATTCTTGGGATTGAAATTCACCATGACAGAAGGGCTGGTCAATTGAGGTTGTCTCAAAGTGGTTATTGGCAGAAAGTGTTGCAAATGTTCAACTTACAAGATGCCAGTCCGTAAGTACCCCATTTGCAGTCCACTTCAAACTTTCTGCCAAGATGAGTCCTAGTTTAGAGGATGAGATAAAACGCATGGAGGAGATGCCCTATGCGAATGCAGTTGGGTGTCTCATGTATCTGATGGTGTATACGAGACTAGACATATCGCATGTAGTCAGTGTGGTCAATAGGTATATGGCGAATCCGGGAAAGGAGTATTGGAATGTAGTAAATGGGTTTTCAGTTATCTCGAGGGCACTTGTGATCTAGGGATAGTGTTTGATAAGAAAGAGGCTTTAGAAGACGTGGGCTATGTGGATTCAGATTATGCTAGAAATCTCGACTCTCATAGGTCGATGACAGGGTATGCATTTATGTTTTTCGGAGGTTTTGTTTGTTGGAAGTCTACTCTTCAAGACACAGTGGCTTTATCGACTACAGAGGCAGAATACATGGTAGTGACTGAGGCAGCGAAAGAAGCAGTTTGGCTTAAGGGGTTGGTTAGCAAACTTGGTTTCATGCAGGATTGTAATTGAGGACTTGAGGGTGGAGCACTCATACCCGTAAAGGGAGTGCAGTTGGGGGTTACATCAAGTTTTTCTTTAGGATGGTTCAGTTTGAAGCCAAAGTGGAGATTTGTTGAGTGTGGCTTCAAAATGGTGCTCGCAGTATCTCTGGTCTGGACTAAGGTAATGGTGGTCTGAACTAGCACTCGGGGTACGATTCTGGAGGTCCCGCAATGTTCGTCCGAAGTTGGTCTAGACTTGGTCCGGACGAGAATTTCCTTGGTTCGGATGAGGGGTCCTACAACACTCCGATTGATCTTAGCAACCTTGGTCCGGACGAGCCGGGTCTTGGTTAAGACGAAGGCGACGTACAATAGCTTATTAAAGTGCGTTTTTATCAGTTTTATGGTTAAGTCAAAACTTGTTTGGAGAGAGAAACGCAAAGAGACTGAGAGAAACATCGAGAGGAGATTGGAGATTGTAATCCTTATTGATTATAGTGGATTGATTTGTCCCTTTCCCTCGTGGATTAGTTACACAGCCTATGTAGTGAACCACTTAAATCTCTTGTGTTCTTGTGTGCTTGGTTTTCTTGCTTTCCTAGCGTTCTTCATCTTTATAGTTATTGTTTCTAGATTTATTGTGCTTGCCAGAATCGTTGTAAGTTCCACAGTATCGCACAACAAAGTTCAACTGTACATGGAAGGTTAACAGTAGAGCAACACCCTAACTAGCTAACTTCCAAACTATGTGTTGTCGTCTATGGTGCTTTGGAGAACATTGCCGGACTAAGGTGGACATAAAGGAATGTACACATAGAATAAGTGAAAGAGCATCTCCAATGCATTATTTTTTCTTCAAAATGAAGAACCAAAGTGATATATCAAGGGGAGATTTTGTAATTTATGTCATTTTTTGCTAAAAAAGTTGTACTTTTTGGAGGGACCCATCCTCCTTTTCGGAGAATTGGTTCTTCAAATCTACTTCGAAGAATGGATGTGAAGAAAAGAGAGATTTGAAGAATGGATGTGACAAAAAGGATGAGGAGTCCATCCAAAAAGTGTAACTTTTTGAAGAAAGAGAGTATATATTACAAAATCTCCCCTTGATATGTCACTTATGTTCTTCATTTTCAAGGAATATGGGTGCAATGAATAAGACATATACAACTAGACAATGATGATGAATCTGTATTATATTTGGGGTTAGTGGTTGAGTGGGCAATTAATCAAATTGTCACTTTTGAAGGATGTGGCACTATCATTGTGCCAAATTGTACTTCCGATAGAAGGGAGGTTTTTTAAGAGGGGTCAAGCAGCTAATTCTTGTGTTCGTTGCCTATTGAAATTTCTTGTGTTCGTTGCCTATTGAAATGTATATTGGGGAAAGAAGCAGACACCTCTACAAACGGAGAACAACGGGAATCCTACTTGACAAAGGTAACTCCTAAATTAATTCATTAGTCTCGCAACTAGTCTCACAATCAGATACACTGCTGATCCTCAGGGGGAACAAATATGTCCAAAATGAGGTAAGAGTTGTGAACTAGTATCTGTTACTAATGACTTGCAAAAAAAATTGTGATTTAGCCCCCAACTTGTTGGGATGAAAGGACAGAGGGGGTGATGCACAGCCTTATGCTGTGCGGCATTCGACGCGGTCGTGCGGTGTTGGTTCAATGATTGGAGACGTCCATCACGTAGAGCTTGTCGAGTTCTACAAGTGTATCAAAAATCAACTCATTCGGATATAATTAAATGCGTGATTGGAACACATAAAACTGAAAAAAATTAGAACACATACGACTTGAAACACTAGATGAAAACTATAAAACCCATTTTTTTTCCCGATGACACACTTAACGATATCCGATAGATTTGATTTTTGGCACACTTGTACTATTCGACGAGTTCTACGCAATGAACGTTTCTGATCATTGAACGGACACTGGCGCGGCCGCGCCGAGAGCCGCACAACACCTTGCACAGCACCCCCCTCCGTCCGAGATGAAATGTGGAAGTACCCAAGTACCAAGATTAAAAAATAACTACACTCACAATTGATGGAAGTACGATGAAGAATACAATAAAGTAAGATACACAAGATTTATGTGGTTGGGCAATAACACATCTGCCTCACAAAGAGGATTACGTTTCGCTTTGAAAAATAATTTATGCAAGTACAATTGAGTGTGTAAACTACACTCACCCCTTGTAAAATCAGTCATACAAGATCACTCTCTCATTTGCTTTCTGTAGCTGTACCAAGTACACACACAACTTAAATAATTGAAACTGTCTAATGTGTTTTCAATGGTCCCTCGCGAGAAATCATAAAAAAATGACCAGAAAGGGCTTGATCCGAACAGTTTTTCACAAAAATTGTACATATATAATTTTATGAAAATCTGCTTAGATCAAGCCCTTCCCGGTATTTTTTTGGATGATTTCTTGCGGGGACTGTTGAAAACACATTGGACGGTTTGGATCATGAAAATTTGGTCCGGAACTATGAGTCCCTGACTTAGGGATATATATAGGTTAAACTTCTAATCCAGACTTTTAATTTTCGGACTTTTTATACAATTTTTTTTGACGATCCGATCCGTCCAATGTGTTCAGAAGGTGTTTTCAAGGGTCCCCGCGGAAAATCTTCAAAAAAAAAAAACACCGGGAAGGACTTGATCCAAGCAGTTTTCGCAAAATATATAAAAATACAGTTTTTGCAAAAATTGCTTGGATCAAGCCCTTCCTGGTTTTTGTTTTTGAAGATATTTCGCGTGGACCTTTGAAAACACCTTCTGAACACATTGGACGGATCGGATTTTCCAAAAAAAAATTGCAACACAAAAAATACCCATTTTTTTCTTATTTCCGGGTGTGTGGATAAGAAAATTTCCCTATATATATATATATGTTCCGCATCTTATCCGGACTTTTGATTTTCAGACTTTTTATCCAATTTTTTTTTGATGATCCGATCCGTCCAATGTGTTCAGAAGGTGTTTTCGAAGGTCTCCACGGAAAATCTTCAAAAAAAAAAAATACCGGGAAGGAATTGATCCAAGTAGTTTTCGCAAAAATTGTATTTATATATTTTTGCGAAAACTGCTTGGATCAAGCCCTTCACGGTATTTTTTTTGAAGATTTTTAGCGAAGACCCTTGAAAACACCTTCTGAACACATTAAACGGATCGGATTTTCCAAAAAAAATTTGCAACACAAAAAAACCATTTTTTTCTTATTTCCGGGAGGTGTGTATAAGAAGATTTCCTTCTAATCCGAACCTCCCGTTTCTGGACCTCCATGATCCAAACATTTTTTTGATGATCCGATCCGTTTAATGTGTTTCAAAAGGTGTTTTCAAGGGTTCACGTGAGAAATCTTCGAAAAATATTAAATCGGGAAGGGCTTGATCCAAGCAAATATATATATATATATATATATATATATATATATATATATATATATATATATATATATTTGCTTGGATCAAGCCCTTCCCGATTTAATATTTTTCGCAAATTTATATATATATATATATATATATATATATATATATTTGTTTGGATCAAGCCCTTCCCGATTTAATATTTTTCGCAAATTTATATATATATATATATATATTTGCTTGGATCAAGCCCTTCCCGATTTAATATTTTTCGAAGATTTCTCACGTGAACCCTTGAAAACACCTTTTGAACATATTAGACGGCTTGGATTTTCCAAAAATAATTTGCAACACAAAAAAAATCAATTTTTTTTCTTATTCTCGGGAGGTTTGGACTAGAAAATTTGCCTATATATATATATATATATATATATATATATATATATATATATATATATATATATATATATATGCACAAGTGAACATTTTATTGTTGTTTTAAGCCTATGTGAGTATGTAAATATATTTTTCGATGGTTTGTTAAGGCTTGTGATCAAGCTTAAGCTCGAGTCAAGTCTAAGTCAACTCGGCTCGAGCTCGGATTGTTAAGTTTTCACTAAGCTCGAGTTCATTAAAAAGTTAATAAACAAGCTTCGAAAAGATAAAAAGTTTAAGTGTGGCTCGACTTCGTTTGAAATTTTAAAATTTAAAGTCTTGCTACCTCCGCGACTAGCTCCGATGATCAATGGAGGAGCTAGAGAGATGAATTTTTGGCGACCTGTGCTGACTTGGGCAATCAATGACGTGACTTTCCAACTTCACCTCTGTGCGTCGGAAAGGAGATGTGAACGTGGATCTCGGCAGCATGGAGAAGCTGAGCGGAAACAATGGCTCTTGGCGAAAGTGGCTCTCAACAAGGGAGCTGAGAACCTGTTTGTAGCTACTATTGTCGACATACCCAAGTGACGGGTGTGGTCGCTGGAGGTGAAAAGGGCTCCGGCGAGGGTTGTGGAAAGGCCCAAGATTTGGTGGTCAGAGTGAGATAATGGTAAAGGCGGTGGAATTTGGGCAGCCCACAGACCCAACTCCAAATTTTCCTTTGCCAGAGTCACAAATTTAAACTCCCACCAAATTAGTCGCAAAAATGAAATATAGAAAAACAAGGCTATGAGTGTCAATAAAGCCCTTAATCCAACACCCAGAAATATGGAGTAATTCCATTGAACAATTGGTGTGCATAACATTAGTAATACCATTGAATAGTAGGTGTGCATAACAACAACAATACAAGCAATGTTAAGGGATACAATCGATGAAGATGGGGGAAGGGAGGATGGAAAAGAATGTACTTACTATGCAAATATTGTAGGTAGCATAGCGGGCTCTTGTTGATGAATGTTGGCAGGGCCAGTTAAGAATGAAAATGATCAAAGAAGCTGTGCATTTCCCAAAACAATGCCGAATAATCATCAGTAACTGATGCTAAAAAAGGGTGCACTATCTCCTCAGCCACTAATGAGAACAACTCGGAAGGAAGTTCCCTCTCCAGCACAGCTTGGCTCCTTGAGAGCCTGAGAATCACCCAAAAACAATATCACATAGAGGTAACTGGTTGTAGCAGTCTTTCTTCTAATGGTATAGGACAGGATTCAAAATGAATCACCAAAAAGACTATCCTAAGAACGGTTGAGTACTAATTTAGCCATAAGGTATGGTAAAGGATAATCAGTAAACCACCCGCACTTTTTGTGCATGACTGAGCAAATCATTCGAGAAAAAAACGATTGGTCAGATGATATGCTAATGTAAAACAAATGCATTACTCAATTTGAAGATAACACAAATGGCCAGGGTACATATCACAGAGCCTTTTTGCAGCAAACTGCTTCCCGAAGGTAATTAAAAGAAACCTGATTAGTTCTACTGTATGACTGGAGATAAATGTAGGATTCCCACAGAGAGATGCAGCTAAATAAACACAGATAAGTGTGTCGTAACAAACCATAATCTGCTACACTGACAGGACTATTATCTGATTTTGATTGTACATCTGACTGCAAGATTGCATTTTGCACCTTCAGGAGAAATCAACGTAACCATACATTAATAAGTGAGCTTCAAGTGAAAAATATTATGACAAAACAAAAAAGTATACATCTTCTGACACCAATAGGTACATATGGGATAGAGTTTGAAACTAGTACGTAATAACCTATTATACACTGAAGAAAATTAGGGGTGCTTATGGTCCGGATTGGCATAAATCCAATCCTAATCCGTGAGTCATGATTTTTTGAAATAAAATCCGTATCCGATCCAAAAGTCTCACGGTTCGGTTCCAATACAACTTGTAAGTCACGGATCGGTTCCGGATCTATCCACAGATTTTCAAATTATTCTAAAAAAAAAAACTCATTCAAAAACTCAAACTCATTGAAACAAACACTTCAGTAATATAGTAGATAAGAATATAAAGCATAAAAAAGAACATAGAAAGAACAATCACTGAAAAGAAATAATAAAAGCTTGTTAAACATTCCAACAAATTAATTGAATAAATCTAAACTTGAACATTATGGAATCAAAATAGATAGACAAAAAAACAAACACAAAATTCATTTTGGAAATCAAAACAAAGTAGGGTATAAATCTGAGCTTGAGCATTGTAAAGTGTAAACACCAAATTTGTTAAAGATACCAACAAACACATATAAATAGACAATCACAAGCACAAAACCCAAATATCATTTTGGAATTCCAAAACACATATATATTTATTTAAAAAAAATTATATTTAATAAAAATCTCATGGTCCGGATCGGTTAATCCATGATTTTAAAAATCCATGTCCGGACTGCGAGTCATGGTTTTTTTATTTTTTGAATATGTGTACGGATCATTAATCCACAGTTAAAATCTAAAACATATGAATCATTTCGGTCCAGACTGAATTCACAGTTTACAGGTTTTTTTGTGTAGCTCTAAAGAAAATGGAATACTATAATCAACATAAAGAGGAAAAGTACGTGAAAGTGAAATTTCTCCCCCTTTTTTTCCTTTGTTTTGGGAATGAGGTTTGATGATACAAAAATGATAGGTATACACCCTCTCAACTACTCCCCACCACACCCTCTCTCACATATGTGATGGGGTCCATTGGGACCCATCGGGTGAGCCCCATAACACATGTGAGAGAGGGTGTGGTGGGGAGTGGTTGAGAGGGTGTGTACCTATCATTGGTGGTTGAGTGGTTGAGAGGGTGTGATTGTTGGGTGTGGGTCCCATCAGCATCAACTATTGAGGCCTTCTTTGGATAAAAAATTAAAAATCGGTTTTTTAAAAAAATATTTTTTCTTTATTCAATTTTTTTTTTGCATTATTTAGTTTTGCATCAAGATTTTGTGATTTCTGGATTCCTTTTAATGAGATGAATCTAAAAAATATAAATTTATAGTTAAAACTCAATTTTTTTTTTAATAAAGCCAAAATAGGTCTAATAATTCAACTATTTTGGCTTTATTAAAAAATTTTTGAGTTTTGATCATAATTTTATATTCGTTAAATTTGTCTCATCGAGAGGAATCTAGAAACCATAAAATCTTGATGCAAAACTAACAAATACAAAAAAAAAAGAATAAAAACAAAATAATTTTTAAAAAAACCTGTTTTTGGTTTTATACCCAAACTAGGGCACTAGGCCCGAGTTATCAACTACCAGAATTGAAGACTTTTTCGCTTACTTGTCTGGCGTTGGAATCTGTTTTTCATCTGATAAACCACACAATGAAAATTGAAGTTAACACCCAGGAAAGGGTAATACTTCATATGTCATGGCCAATTTACGGGTACCTTGACCAAGTTAGCCACAAGATTTGGAATGTCTATCTTCCGTGAAATGGAATGTGTGACCTCATGGAAAAACATTTATTACTTTCTTATAACCACTTGGTCAAATCGTTGGGTTGGGTAATACTTCTATTAATAAGAAACCATGGAATCTATTCAATAAAAAAAATAAAACGTGGTTGAAAAAAAAACCCTTTAAAATATAAAACATAAATGAAGTCATGTGCTAATTTCCAATTTCCATGAGCATGGAGTGAAATTTTCTTAACTATAGTAGAGCCACATATTTGCTAAATTAATGTACATATAATATGATTTGCTGGAGTTTGTCTCTTCCTGGATCCTATGGTGCGTGGATATTCCTGGTTATTAAAAGGGATACAATCACAGAAGGTAGGCGTGAAATATTTCATGATCATCACTCTAGGAAAAATTCAGCAAAAAAACAAACGAAAACAAAATCTAGAGATATCTTAATTATGATCTTATCTCGTCATTTTGTTTTTCTTATATTTTTATTACTAGAAATTAAAATAGAGAAGATGATGTCAGAAGATAAAGGAAACAAAGAGGCCAATAAATTAGAATTACAAAATATAAAGGGAAAATTTCAAAAAAAAAAAAAACCTCTAAATTTTCAGTGAATTCTAAAAAAAACACCTTAACTACTTTCCGTCAATAAATAGACCCTTGCCGTCCCGTTCCATCAAATTTTTGACACATTTTTTTGTTGGCACTGTAACTTTACCGTTTATGCTCCATCCATCAAAAAATGATGGAAGGGAACGACGGGTGCATATTTGTCTACGGAATAGCAAGTTCAAGTGTCGTTTAGCCAAAGACAAGAGTCTAGATTTTTTATTTTTTATTTTTTTTGTTGAGAATTCGCTGTAAGTTTAGGAACTTTTTTGAAAATTTTCCAAATGTAAAATAAAATAGTAAGAACTTCGTATGGTGTATAGGAGAAGTCTACATGTAATTTGTGTTAACTTTAGTACCAAAATAGTATTACCAAAGGCTACAAGTATACCGTTAAAGTATTGCCATGGTCATTTTTTTGTCTTGCTAAGTTGCCATAGTCCAAAGGTATTGTACTGAATTGGTGATATTATTACACAATCTCAAATCTATCCCATTAAATAGAACGCGCGCACTCATCATCCGATGCTAATTAATTATTTCGCTTGAATGATGTTATTAGACAATTATCAAATTTGATATCAAAACTGGCAGGAGATTTGGCACAAAGTGGACTTTCTTCTCAGAACACAAACACCATAGAAGAGATAACGTACGTAGGAGAGATCATTTGTAGGTCATCATAATAATCATTACGAGAGACAATCTGTTTGTAGTTATCTCAAGTGACAAATCATAGTGTCGTATGCCAGTTTGGACTTCACATCCTTTAAAGGTGACTTGTTCACCTATATATTTTGTTCAAAAGAAAAAAAAACCTTTGTATAAATTTTTTTTTTATTTTTTTTATTTTATCGGCTTCATCTATATATAATTACAATTGAGTTTGCCATTTTGGCATCTAGCTACAAAATAGTTGATTTTAAATGTTTGCTGTTTGCCACTTCAATTTGTATCCTTTTGTTTTAGATCTCTAGTTTAAAAAAATAAAAAGTTTCATGGTGTTGATGCATTATTGATTTCGCTGGAGATTTTTCAATGGCTTTTTATTTCTACTTTTAGCATGAACAGTTCATAATTTGGAGCAAAACTATTTCTCTCTATATCTCTTGATGAGGCCCACCAACAACATTAACATTCTTTGTTGAAAAGAATCCATTCAATAACATCACACCATCAAAACAACAATACTAGAATATATATGTTAATGTGGCACTATTTAAAGCTTCTCAATATACTATATGATTTGTGTGCGAATTGGGGAATGATGCTGTCCCTTCGGAGACAGGATGGGGAATGATGTTGTTGTCCCTTTGGAGACAGGATGAGTGTTGGGCCGATAACGACTGTCCGTGATTAGCCTTGGATGACTTAGATCTGATCTGTTTGGCCGTGGTTTAGCACAGTGACGAATAACTATTTTAATTCATATTACGTAAAACTAAGCTAGACCTTGGAAATTTAATCCAATTTTATATTTCACGTGAGATCAGTGAAGTTGGCATATCTTGAGTAATCCTCAAACTTAGGATTAGTATTTTTTTACAATTACTGCTCACGTGTTCATACTTCATACACCAATACAGTTGTTCATACTTCATACACCAATACTGGCATATTGATCCAGTAATTGATAGATTAGCTTATCACTAGAATGAAATAACAAGATGCTATCACACAAAAGTCAACAACTTGGTACCCCTGTACTGCTTCTTCACTGAGTTATTATTCACCAGCCCAAAATTTGTCACATAAAAAACCCACATCCAATCTATTTTGGGTAATTACAACAACACTACAAACGGACCTGGCCGGCTTCTTTCTGATTGGGTTGCAAAGAGTCTCTACCAACGGTTAATCCTACATTTAACAGTCCAAATTTCAAAAAAGACTATTTTTCTCCTTGGAAAGAGTTTTGCTCCAAATTCGAATCATTTAAAATACTTTCGTGCGGCCATGGTCACACGAATTTTATTATTTTTTAAAAATTCAAACCATTAAAAAAAATACTTTTGGATGACCGAGACCACACGAATTTTCTCTCAGGGAAGCCGAATCCCATACACGTACGTCTTGTGTCTCGTATAAATCTTTATTATTAGTTGAATATCTTGGTTTTTCTATGAAAAAAAACAAAAAACGGAGAAAATAATTACGTATAAAGCAAAGAGAAAACACCAGCCAACAAAATTATTCACCATAATTTCGACACAGATGGAGAGCAAAAATGGGAAGCATGCATTCATCAAATAGCCTGGTGATAGATACATAAACCATGGAGTACTATTTACAATTCAATGACTTCAATTTATCACCATAATGACTAGTCTAACATTATTACCCCACTTCTTCATAAAGAGATTGCACTTTTGTCCCTACACCCATCCCATAACCTTACAACGTTACCGTCGAGAACCGTCAAATCCTGATAACGGTACCACCCCATATCACCGCCACCAATTCTCATCCTCATCACTTTCTCCCAATTATCCCACCAGTAATCATCTCCTCCTCCGCCCATACCCACCTCCCCAACGCCGCCCTCATCATCCACCTCTTCCTCCTCACTTTCATCCTCGTAGTAATACACCGTGAATTTCCCTCTCGTCGATCCTCCTGTTGTATCCACGGCAGCAGCCACCGACGTTTCCTTCGTCAACGACGTCGTCGAAGAAGCTGAGGTTGATACTGACGCGGCCTCACTCGCAGCCTCTTCCTCCGTCTGAGGCGGCGGCGGTGGTAACACCGTCAGAGGGGAAGATTTATGATCTGGGTCGTCAGATTTTGAAGCGAGAGGACCAACTGCTCTGATCCTCCAGAAACTTACAGCCACCGTTATAACGGCGACCCAGGTCCATATATTGTTGATTACTATCGGGAAGAAGCCGAAGCTCAGGCAATCCAAGGCCAATGCATCAAGCGGAGTACCCAAGGCGCTCATATTTCTAAACACACACACACACACACACACTCTCTCTCTCTTTCTCTCTCTCTCTCTAAACCTCCTCTGTTAATTAGTGTTTTCTTAAAAATGGAGAGACAGAGAGAGAGAGAGAGAGGGGATGTGAATTTTGTCTTCTGTGTGTAGAAAAGCGTTGTGTTATTGGGGGGTATATATGGGGGAGGGCAGAGAAATGTAGACCATTGGATATGATTGGCGGGAGTGTATCTAATACTCCTAAGAATGATCCCAAGAATCAATGCTTAGATGCTTTTGGTAGGAAAATTAGACCTTTCCTACCATTAAAAAAATGAAACACTACTTCGTACCATTAAATATATATATATATATATATATATACAGTATAATCTAATGAAATCAAATAATTGCTAGATTACTAAGGTTGAATTTAAGTACACCCTCCGATAATGACATTTAAGTTTCCATGATTAATGGATATCAGATCGTCACCTTTGAAACTTTCCGCCTATCAATTGCAATTCGTTCTGATTACCAAATTTTAAATAAAGAGCATTTTTAAAAAAAAAAAATTTAATGTAATAATTTATTAAAGAGCTGAGTCTGATATTTTGTTAAAATATTATTATTTTGCAAGATTTTGATTTTTAAAGTCTAAAATATAAATGTTTTGGCCTCTTTTTTTTTTTTCTCAGTTTGCATATGAAGACAGAGAAAATACGAGGGGTAGATGCGAATAAAAGAGCACGTTGTTGAGATATTGTAGGGAAGCCGCCAAACTGCAGAGGTATATCCAAAATAATATACCCAACGCCAACACGGTGATATGACGTTTTATAATAGCTATTTGGAAAATAACCAAACACATTATTGATTTTTAGTGCTTTTTTATAATCCATTTTTGGTTTTCCCCCCCAAATTAACCTTAAAATAAGATCAAACAACTATTCTACTCCAAGCAAGTGGAGTGGAGTGCAATTAGTGTCTTTCTTATACTCCTATGTACATGAACAGGGTTCGATTCCCGCATGCACCCACTCCCTCCACAAGTCCCCTAGTATAGAGTATATTAAGATTAACGAATGACAAAAAAAAAACACCATTGAACTCTGATCTACATAAAATTAGTCGTGCCACATTTGCAAAATAAAAACTAATCGTGTTGGGAGTCTGATCTACGTAAGGTTCTTTCCATGTGCACATAAGTCCAATTTCTTGGGGAATATTCACAAGTCAGCACATCATATGGACCCAATATACATTGACTGACTTATTTCCACTCAAAGGCTAAACCTTGTAAGTGATGAGTTATCTGATTGTATATTACGGTCCAACTCTTTTGCTATTGTCCAATTTGAGACTCATTTCTCGCACATGTTTCCAACAAATCGTTATGATTGCAACTTGAAGCTAAAGTTCTCTAGCTTGTTATAATTATAAGTAAATTTGTAACGGAGGGGAGAAATTGAGATTGAAATTGAAGAGATCTTATGAATCTAATAGATAAATTTTTGACGCTCGATTTAGCACTGAATTGGATAAAGAAAGTGATAATAAAGGTTGTGTTTGGTTAGATAGTTCAGTTTAATTTTGATGATGTCAGCATGTGTAATGAGTGGAGATAGATAGAGAGAGAAATGAAGGAAATGATGATGTCATCAAAAATAAAACTAAAACTAAATAGGGAAACAAGAACAAGGCCAAAATGTTTTTGTTTTGTAGGGAGTATAAGAAAGATGGAATTATTTCAATGGAATTCATATTTTGCCCTCAGTCCAAGAAAGATGACCACAAACAATCCCAAAAGAGAATGAACAATTTAGCCAATGCACAAGAATAATAATACCGTAATTCCCCAAAAGTTTGCTAATATCATATTCTCATTCTCTCACAATACGTCACATAAAAACTGTGAAAAGCTAAAGTTTTTTTTTCATCACATCATTCATACTTGATGATAGGCATGAAAAAGTTTTAAAATATATACCAAAGTTGAAAAAGAAGAAGAAGATAAACTCAAAAAGACTGGCTTATTGGAAAAGACTATCATCAAAAGACCCCAAATGTTTGGTTAAATAGTTCAGTTTAGTTTTGATGATGTCAGCATGTGTAATGAGTGAAGAGAAATAGAGAGAGAAATGAGAAAATGATGATGTTATCAAAACTAAAACTAAAACTAAAACTAAAACTTAACAGGGAAACAAACAATGCCAAAATGTTTTGTTTTGTAGGGAGTATAAGAAAGATGAGATTATTTCAATGGAATTCATATTTTGCCCTCAGTCCAACATAGATGACCACAAACAATCCCAAAAGAGAATGAACAATTTAGGCAATGCACAAGAATAATAATACCTTAATTCCCCAAAAGTTTGCTAATATCATATTCTCATTCTCTCACAATACGTAACATAAAAACTGTGAAAAACTAAAGTTTGTTTTACATCACATCGTTCATACTTGATGAAAGGCATGAGAAAGTTTTAAAATATATACCAAATTTGGAAAAAAAGAAGAAGAAGAGAAACTCAAAAAGACTGGCTTATTGGAAAAGACTACCATCAAAAGACCCCAAATTTTTATTTTTATTTTCCAAAAACTCCCTAAGTCTGGTTGGAGCTACCTCAAGCAAGGGAGCAGTAAATAAGTGACGCTTGAACCTTGTACTGCTTTGATAATCCAAAATAAGGAGCTTGTCAATGAATCCGATGCGAGTTGTTCAACCTATCATTATTTTCATTTCTAAAAGGGCAAATTTCACTAACCTCCCTTGAGGTTCCTGACACAAACAGGTACCTCCCCTTAGGTTTCTAAAATAACATTGACCTCCCTTGCTTTTCTGAAACATCAAAAAGTACCCTCCTGCCGTTAGTTTTCCAAGGATGGCGTTAACATTTGCGCAAAAACAACCAAAAATACCCTTTTCAACGATTAATAAAATAATTTTAACAAGTGTTTTTATTTTTTTTGTTTGTTGCAAATAAAATGATCAATGAAATAAAATAAAAAAATCGATTCGTTAGAATCAAATTCATATCAAAGACGAATTATGCATCAAAAAATTGCGTTACTTGCTTGTCTTGTTTGGACTTTATAAGATTTTACTTTTCGAGGAGTATAATAAAAAAATTCTTTTTGTTTTCTCAATTTCGTATTTATTAAGCAAATAAATGAAAAGAGAGTTTATGCTTGAGGATTTTTTTTTTATTTTGTCATTTAAACTCCACCACAACTATCCCATTCACTAGGGCACGATTTGACGTAATAATCTTTTTGCAATTATTGTTTGTCTTTGTTAAAAAAATTCTCTTGTTTGTTTTGTATAATTTTTTTAATTTGTCTTTTCAAACATTTCTCAATTTTAGTTCATGTTTTTTTAATATATTTAAATGTGCTTATTTCTCTATATATGTATAGCAACATTTTATTTTACATGGTGATGTTCAAGTTTCCAATTCATTGTCTCTCACGACATCAATTGTAAAATAGTAGCATAATTTGTAGTAAAAAAAGTGCGGATTTTAGTATTAGGTTGGAACAATTGAGTTTGGTTGTAGGAGTATTAGACGAGGGTAATTTTGGCATTAAGTGTATTAATAAGGGTATTTTGGTCCTCTTCGCGAGAAGGTTAACACCATCCATTGAAAACTAACCGGAAGGGGGTACTTTTTGATGTTTTAAAAAAGTAGGGGAGGTCAGTGTCATTTTAGAAACTTCAGGGGAGGTATTTGTTTGTATCAGAAACCTCAGGGGAGGTTAGTGAAAAACATATACCCATGAATCGTGACGTCTGTTGCATACAAATGTGTATCCACATAATTGAAATGGAATATGCCCCCCATGCAATTGTATGGTGAGAATTATGCAAGGGTCACGTGGTGAGTGGAACATATTGGATGATGAAAGGCAATTATTGTGGTTTGACAAAATATATAATGCACCGCATAATAAGATCTGGGCTAGTACTCTTAATTACTCGGCTAGCAGTGTTAGGTACCTGGTGGTGGTCAGGTAACGTGTGGATATCCAGGTTTTCAATGGAAGTTACTGGTATATATATTTGCTCGTGGAGCGCCACGTGACGGTACTACGACTGAGAGCATCATTTCCACTCCTTATTCCTCTATACTTTTAATTATTGACCATATCCCGGGTAAAAAACTATGATCCGAACCGATAATTTTGTAGGACACGCAAAGAACTCAAGCTCTACCAAATTTGAGTACGATTGATGGATGCGTGGACAATTTTGCAAATTTTTATGTAAAATGAATTGTAAATATATTCCAAAATTTAATTTTACAATTTACAGAACAAAAAGTAACTTATTCACTCATCTATTAATATCCAATTACTTGAAATTTTTTGTGGACATGTAGTTTTTTACATGTTCTACGGTGTGAACACTTTGAATCATATATAGTTTTGGGGCCAAGAGGTGGACAAAAATTGAGAGTATAGAGGGGTATGGAGGAGTGGAGTTTAGAGAGGAATTGTCCCTTCTCCACTACATGTTGGGAGAGGTTTCACTCGGAAATTTATTGGAGTATTTGCCATTGGACATTGACGACTCCAGAAATTTTCAGTTATGGGGTCATTCACAAACTAAAAGTTAGATGTTCCCGTTTAGTCGAAGGGGGAAAAAAAGGTTCAAATGGACCTGACGTTTTTTAGCCAAATTTCTTGAAAGAATTAATAAAGTTAAATTTTGCATTTTGACAGTCTTATTTCAAAAAAAAAAACTGCTCATTTTTTTTTTGTTTGAACAACACTAGAAAATCTCCTAAGAGCCTTTTTGTCCTTAGCGTTTTTTTTTTTGAACCGCAAAAATTTTATTAACCTTTGAAAACGAATTTCAAAGATTAAAAGGATCCAAGCGACGAAGCATCAAGACGGAGAAGGGGCAGACCCACAAAGAATACGCCCCTTACACCAAAAGACGTCAGTCGCTAGGAACCAAAGGGAAAAAACACAACCTGAAGCTGACAAGGAGCCAACCAACACACCCAAAAAAATCTAAACCAACTCTCCCTACAAAACCCAACCAAAAAGACCAAAACAAACACCACATCGACAAATTTTAGCTTGCAACAGAAAAACTGTTATGATCTCATTATCGTCCCCCAAATAATCCTCATCCAAGATCTTGCTTATAGACCGAGTAGCTTGAGTCGCATTTAGATGAATCCTGTTAATGCCATCAGATGAAACAAACAAAGCAACAGTATCTATAGCAGATCTAACACAAAGCATTTTTTTTTGTCCTTACCGTTACAACACTCACACTCAAAATTTAAGTAAAACCCCATAAGAACTCATTCAAATCCATGAGAAATTTTAAAATCTCACGTAAAATACACAGTACTAATAAGAATCTCTTTTAACTTGAAACGTACTAGACCACTAGTACAATACATACCTAAAAAAATAAAGGAAAGGTAGGATTAATACCTTGATTATTAATGTCATTTTTTTTTGGTCGTTCATCATTCTTAATCTATTACATGAGGAAGGGGGAATAAGACTTGATTCCGAGATGCAGAGTGGGGCTTCCAAGAGCTTTATCGCATAAGCTAGCCACTATTTGCAATGTCTTCTTTGTTAACCAAATTGTATTACATCTCCACATGTGTACAATTATGGAATTACGGATTATGAATCATGAAACTCAAAAAAACAAGTAAAGTCTTTGTAGAAATAATTGGAAGCTACAACATTTACGTAGGGATGGAGAGATACGAAGCAAAGAGCCGAGGAGAATTGGACGAAATGTTTGTTGGTTGGTTGGTTTCGGTAGTGGGATTTTTCATCCTATGATGGGGTCAATGCTAAATTTTGGTGAGTTCAATTAGTTATCAACTGAAAACTTGTAGTACGGGTCAGATGACCCTCCAGTATTGAATGTGGCGTCGCCCCTGCCATTGGAGACGGTGGTACCAGAGACCTCCTCCATCACACATTGGTGTGGGAGTTACACCAATGTGTAATGGAGAAGGCCGGTGCAGCACCATTGATAGTGCTCTAAGAGCACCAAATTATAATCAGTCGTTTTCACGAGGCATGAAACTGATTCAAAATAAAAGTTGTTTAGTACTCTGGAGGAATACAGAAATAAGTATGAAAAACAGAATTAAGTTTTCAAAAATTATCATTACCCAGAAAATAACCACCACCCTTAGAATGACCGCATTGTAGGCCCTGTTTAGTTGCATAGAAATTATGAGAATGGATGGAAAAATCAATTACTTTGTTGTTTTTTTTGCTAAAGAGATGGAAGTTTATTAGATCAAATGCCACCGAGTACAAACAAATACAACTGGAAAAAACAAATTACAAACAAGAAAGACAAAGAAAGTAACTAAATTAACTAAAGGATACGTCTTTCGTATTAGCTAATTTAGTCAGTTAATTGTTTCTAAGCCCTGCTTGTAACTTGCCTAAGCGCAAGAATTGTATGTTTAAAAGTTAAAAGGCTAAGGGTATGTTCCTCAAAGTACGAGTGACAAAAAAATGGGCAACCTTTATTCTAAAACTTTGGAGGCCACAAGATGGACAAATTATTATTATTTTTTTTTGTGGGTAGAAAAGGTATTGCATTAGAACAAATTAAAAAAAGCACATCTCTCGAATTGTTTACGCCGATAGCATCTGCATGTATCAAATAAATAATACATAATGGAATATGAAAATAAATGTTCATCTCCCATTGTTTTTGAAGTGGCCATGACACGATTGGCTTTGTGGTAGATGTGCTTGATGCTAATTTTATCAAACCTTCGCATAAGGGAATTGCAGTCAAATATGAGTATCTAAAAAATGCATTGAAATGTATTTAAAAAAATGTATACAAAATGCGTAAAAGTGTATAGAAAAACTAAAAAGGTACAATGAAGTGTGTGTAATTTTTTTGTTGTCTTCTTCTTAATTTACTATCAACCCAGTGAACTGGGAGATAAAAAGATCCTTTCTAAATGAGCATAACTAGGCCTCTCTAATATCCCAAAGTTCTGCCATTAAACTCGAATTTGCTAGCATGGTACAGTGGAATCCGCCCGACCATAGGCCTCTGTGATCGCGGATCAGACCTAGGCCTGATGAGGCTGTTCACAACATGGACATTGTGATCTCCTCAAATCCGAACGAGAAGGCCCGCAATTGGGCCTCATAACAAATGAGATTTGGTCTTGGGCTGAACCTAACTTATACTAGGCCGACTCGTGCTGGGTGTCTGGGCCTATGCTTGGTCGCAACGACGATGTGAAAGAAAAGTCATGTATCATGGAGACGTCCACGGTCCACGTTTTTTTATTTTTATTATTATAATTCAGATCAATTAAACTACTAATATTATTATTAGACATTTTATTTTCAACCCCTGAAACGTTTCAAAGGGGCAGTGTGGTTTGGTTGAATTGATTTATGGTGCTTTGATTTGAATTCTCAAACAGGAAAGTAAATGGAAGGTAAAGGGTTCAGAAAGAAAGTGCCAGGAAAATATAGTAAACTTTAATTTTCCTATGCCTCTCGTTTTCTTTCAAAATAAAACAACGGGATGGAATTTTTTTAAATATGCAAACCGAAATTATAGAATATTAAAAAATGCAGATTACCATCGAATATGTAAACAAAATATGCAAATCAAATTTTTACTATTGTCTATCGCGTAGGATAAATCGGCTAAACCAAAAGCCTCCGGAATACCTCCGTCAACTGCCTTGACGAACTGAACTCGTCTGCCTCTCTCTCACACAAAGAACACTTTCAAGAGTATGATGTTTTTGGGATCCGAAAATTTGGCGACCAATACAGAAACATGATTGCGCGCTGAATATATATAGGCCCTAGATGATTCTTGAGTTGCAAACCAACAATCAAAGGATTTTACTCCTACAATGAATTGCAGCCATAATGCTCACTTCATGAGGGGTACTATTAACTAGCCTAACCGCTAGACCTTTGAATTACACTCGTCTAAGTTTAACGAACTTGTCTTGGGAGACCTCCAAATGCCCAACTTCATCATAATATTATCTCCAACACCAGTCTGCTTAGGAAAAATTCATTAGATTAATTGGTTATATCTAAAATAGAGAGCACCCCCTCCATATGATCCCACTAGAGATACCAATATATATACATATTATGCAAAGACTTTCGTCCGCCAATTTGATTTTTTTTTTTTTTTTTTTATAAAAAAATACCTCAAATGCATTTCGCCATGTATAATTTTCTCCATGCATAAGAACTCTTTCATTTAGCGGCAAAAGCCGCAGTCACATGGTATACCATATTCCACCAAATAGATATTAGAGTTATGATACAAGTCTCTACGTTTTGAAAAAAAGAAAAGAAAAGAAAAGAAAAGAAAAGAAAAGATTTTGTCCCATATCAAATTTAACTAGAGAATTTTTTACTCACTTTGTCCCAAAATTTTTTCCCCATCTTTCCATTTTGTGTTATTTTTCAATTGCTTATGTATCTTTTAATCTGTACTCCCTCCGTCCTTTTTTAAGTGTTGACATTTTCATTTTGGGTTGTCCCTTAATAAGTGTGTGTTTTAAAAAGTTAATGAGTAAAAATTTATAAAATTATCATTTTGCCCTTTGAAAAGTTAGTGGGTAAAAAGTCAATGGGTAAAAGTGAAGGTAAAAATTGATGAGAAAAGTGAAAGAGTTGATGTGAAAGGTGTAATGACGATATTTATTTAATAAGTTGGATTTACGAAATAACACATTTAAAAAGGGACGGAGAGAGTAATATTTTTCTTGATTTTGAAAATTTTGTATATTGGAACTAATCGAGAACTATCAAATAGGATCCATAATGTATATTTTTGGAGATCTATTTTACAAAATGGGACAGAGGGAGTACTGTCATCCTTCATCAATCTTTGTCAATTTTTTTGTATTAATCATTGTTCGCTGAATCTGGAAATTAAAAAAATAAAACCACAAGCTATAAAAGTTTGTTAAAGACAGAAAAAAATTCTGCCGAATGGCTTCAGTGTTGTCTCATCTTTGTCAATAGAACCCCAAGGTTGAAAGGTCGACTGCCCCGGCAACCATTTGTTTTGGGGCCACCTCGGCTAATGCTCTCAGAAGATTAGTCCGATTTTAGGCACTTTTCATTATCAAAGAAATGAAAAAAAGGGCACGGGGAGGTTAGTGTAAATTACCCAGAAGAAACAACAAGAACTTCAGTTTAAGTATGAAATTTCAAATGGGTTGAGTGGAAAAATAGGTCTGTTATGACACTACTAATTTTCAAACTTCGGCATATGAAATGTCATTTTTTGGACTAGGTAGTCTAAACTTTGGCCAAATAAATATTTCTCTTCAATATTCCTTTCAAGAATTGGTGATTACACGTGCAATGTAATTGTGCGGACATATTTCGGAATCGGGACCCTGCATTTCCCCCAAAACGACGTCGTTTTGATCATTTTCTTGGTATACCTCCAGAGCTTCCAATGGTCCTGTTTGGAGAGTTAATTTTGGATTTCAATTTTGGGGGATTTAGGTTATTTGGGGTAGAGTATAATTGGTTTAGACATTTGGATTTAGTCACTTCGAGTTTAGGCACTTTGGGTTTAGGGCTTAGGCATTGGATTTAGGTTTAGGTTTAGGTTTTAGGTACTTTGGGAAATAAATTCTTTGAACAGGGGCCCTTGGAAGTTTTGGAGGTGTATCGGGAAAATGAGCAAAATGAAGTTGTTTTGAGCAAAAAACAAGGAGAAAAGCAAGGGCGAAAAACATAGTCCCCGGACCCACATCTTTCAAGTAGAGAACTAGCGTTGTCCTTCTCAAATCGTTTTCAACTTTTTGTATCAATAATGGTCTCAATAAGCTGAATCTAAATAGGAGTAGAAAAATAAAATTGGAAGCTATAAATGTTTGTTAAGAACGAAAAAAAAAATCTAAATAAATGCCTCTAGTGTTTTCTCATATGAAATTTGCATTACCTTTCCATTGATCGGTAAAAGAGAAATTTTCATCGACTTCGGTCTATATTTTGTATGCTAGAGTGATATTTCTGAGCGAGGCCAATGATTAATATTACTCCTAAAAGTTTTGACCAAAAGCTACCCCTAGCATGGGTCAGTGACCTTTGGCTTGGGTTATTGTTCATACTCAATATGTTTCACACTGGAAGCAAAGTACTCTTGTCAACGGTACCCACCAGCCCTTTCACTTAATTTGGGGTCCTTCATCTAGAGTGTTCTCAATTAATTCACTGGGCTGGGCGGTCAGTGTAAATTACCCTGAAGATAGAAACAATAAAGGCTAAAAGTCTCAATCTTGTGGAAAGCGACCGAGCTTTTAGGCGTAATGTGAAAATGGAACTTCAAAGGCTACACGTGTTTACTCAAACTAATTAATTGCATGTTCTCCAGTTCCCTTCAGGCTGAGACAAGTACCCCTACATGTGTTTACTCAAACTTTCTAAAAAGCGTTTTTAAATTTTTTCTTTTTAATTCAATTGATGGAAGAGATCATTTACATCATTTATGAATTATAAAATACAAACCAAGGGACACTATATCAATATTGTGAAAGTCCAAGCGATAAATCAAGCACAACAACTCAACCAACACAAGAAATAAGCAATCGTAGGAAAGAAAGAAGACGAAGAGAACCTCTAATGGGAGAAATTAATGATTCTTCCCTTCGACGAGATTCGATGCCTTGACCTCCCTTGACCTACCATTTAGGAGTGTACAAGAGTGGCCAACAGAGCTAGACCCAGTTGATTCTAGAAAGTGCTGTTATAATGGTTGATTTCTCACCATATGAATTGAATGTGTCAGACCACTTTTGACCAATATCTTTACCAATTGGTATCAGGGAGAGTTTCATCATCTATGATATTCGACATTGCACCCGGAAATCAATTTTTAGAGCGGTTGTATGGGAGTGATAATAGATAACTAAATCTATAGGGCACTCCGGACCCAAAAGAATGAATGATCATGATCTAGCTAGGCATTTTTCTGTCCAGATCTTTTCTCATGAGTCTATAGAGAAATATATTATCATAGTGGACGAAACTTAAGTTAGTTCCACTTAAAGTACTACCGTACTAACTGTTCCACTTTTGTTGCCTGCAACTGGAGCAACCAGCCCAATTAAAATAAAATTATTTGTTAGTTGGCTACCTCATTTAATCCCTGAAATCTGTTAAGTTTGACTTTCTAAACATGTGAGACTAATTTGTTCTTTTCAAACAAGGAGTCAACGTCTTCTAATATTCCAAGCCGGGCCCGGATTCATGAACGAACAAATCAAACTTTCAAGTTCGTTTTCACCAATTTTTTTTTAAGTAATTAAGTAGTACAGTATTAATTAGATAGGTAGGGTTGGATTTGGATGGTGTGAGTGCGATCACACTAGCTGGTTCCATAAATAAAGTTTAAATAAGTGTGGGTTTGCATTTACTTAATTTCTGTTTTAATCCAAGACTCCAGTGTGGTCGGAGGATTTTACGTTCTAAAACGTACTGAATTTAATTAAATAAATTAAATTAATGAAAGAGACAATTGAAGCATAAAATAGCATAAGACGTCATGCTTAATTTCCCAGGATAGCTAGTAGTAATATATGAGATTATCTTATTTACGGATCCTTCGTAAATAGGGTGTTTGTGCCGAGCAAATCCCCGCCGTCCATCCCGAGATCCAACAGCTCGGACTTGTGCACACTCTCTCTTCTCCTTAAATGCACTGCAGGAATTGTGCATGGGCTCTGAACCGTTGGATCTCGGGATAGACGGCGGGGATTCTCTAACCTTGTGGCTGGCTAGAGTTTTAACAACGAGAAGTGGAGAACGGGAACGTCTACTAACATTATGTTAGATTTTTATTCGAGGGGGTACCATTATGTTAGACATATACAGTAGGATGATCAAGAGAGTATGTGCTTACTTTCTGTTCATGGAATAATTTAATAAAGTTCCTACTTGTTCGTTGTCACGGAAGCCCTTTACTTTGTTTGTTTTGGCAATTCCTATATATATGCTGATCATGTTGTAACAAGGAAGCAAAATGTCCTTATATTAAACACCATGGAAGCCGGTAATTAATGCTACAATGATGCACTCATAAAGGTTGATAGAATATTAATAGATCGGTCCCACATAATTAGAAAACACCTATGTCGGATTGTCCAACAACCATCCAAGATTGTGCATTGGTACTAAGGAAAGAAGCCCTTATTTATAAATATGAAACTGATTTTTCTATTGTTAATCATTGTGACTAGGTATTCAGATATATATAATACTCGTTTATTTTAAAGAAAATAATTTTGAAAACTTCAAATTTTAGCATTCCACCCTCTCAGTGTGAGAGGTTAATTAAAAGGCCAAATATGGAGTTCGATCGGGATACTTAAAGCAGGGTGCTAAAAGCCCAAAATTGATTGTTTTCTTATAAACTATTAATTTAAATAATATTGTATTCTCATAATACAACAGTGATACTCTAGTATTTTCTTTTTCCAAAAGATATCCGATTAATCCCTCAAATTACGAGTAGCATTTGGAACTGGCTTTGTTTGGAAATTGGAACCTATAAAGAGAAAACAAAGGGAAGGAAAATTATTGTCTCACGTTTGGTACTGAAGGAAACAAAGAGGAAAACAACTAAACGAGGAATCTTGCACAATGAATTTTCATATACACTTTCCTTTGTAAGGTTTCCTTGATAGAGTCTTTAAGCTATTGTCTCCATGTTCTAAACCAGGATAACATGGACAAGTGGTCTTCAGCCTATGATTGTAGAACCATCCTTTCGTTCATGCAAAGTCTCTTGGGAGTTCTATTACCTTTCCTCTCAAAAGTTCTCATAACTTTGGTAATGTGCTTTGTTTGTCTCACTATGAGTTTTAAAATATACATTTGTAGCGGTTACTAAGATTTTGAGGAAAAAATTGTAGATAATGAGCACGAAAGTATGAAGATCTTGTGTCGCAACCGTTATGAAGATTTTGCAACATCAACATTTTCAATTGTGTATTGTTTATTTTAGAGAATTCTATCAATGTTTTTTTTTTTGTGTGTCCAAAGTGGCGTGAAACAATCTAATATAAATGCATGTTTAATGTTTGGAACCTAATGTTAATCTTTATGTTTAGAACTTAATGTTTATGTTTGGTTTTGATTTATTTTTCCGTTTGGAGTGCCTTAGTAAATGAGGAGATAATTTTGGGAGTGGAGTGCCTCCAATGATTTTTATGTCTTGAAAAGGGTAGTTTTGTAACTTCGTTTCTTTCTCTATCTTTCTCCACTCATTACACTTTTTTACATAATCAAAACTAAATTAAACTACCAAATGAACACAACCATTAAATTTTGGAGCGTCTGCATAGAAAAAAGGAGCCCCTAAATCAACACCCTTAATTTAAAGCAGTGGAAAATAATAATTTCTAGTCTCATAATACACCAGTGATATTCTAGTTTTTTCCTTTTCAAAAAGATATCCGATTAATCCCTCAAATTACGAGGTTGCATTTGGAACTGACTTTGTTTGGAAATTAGAACCTATAAAGAGAAAACGAAAGGAAGGAAAAATATTTTCTCACGTTTGGTACTAAAGGAAACAAAGAGGAAAATAACTAAATGGGGAATCTAGCACAATGAATTTTCCTATACACTTTCCTCTTTTTTCTTTTCCTTTTTTCCCCCTCAAATTCCAAACCGGCCATTAATTAGATATATATAATACTCGTTTATTTAAGGAAAATCATTTTGATAACTTGAAATTTTAGCATTCCACCGTCTCAGTGTGAGAGGTTAATTAAAAGGCCAAAGATAGAGTTCGGTATACTTAAAGCATGGTGCTAAAAGCCCAAAATTGATTGTTTTCTTTTAAGTGATTAATTTAGGAAATTGATATTTCCACTCCCAATTTTGATGTAGGTGCTCCAAGCTATAGTAGCTTTCTAAAGTTACCCTTTTGCAAGTTTCGTAATTTACTTCAAACACTCCAAAAAAACCTTTATTCTTTTCCTTTACTTTAGGCGCTCTAAAAAAGCAAATAGATTTTTTTATTCGAAAAAAGTAGATAGTTGCTCAACTCCTTTTACTGCATGTCATTGAATTGCGTACTTCCACATGTAATGTTTCCTTGATAGAGTTTTTAATCTGTTGTCTCCATGTTCTAAACTAGCATAACATAGACAAGTGGTCTTTGGTCTATAATTGTAGAACCATCATTTTGTCCATGCAAAGTCTCTTGGGAGTTCTATTACTTTTTCCTCTCAAAAGTTCTCATAACTTTAGTAATGTGCTTTGTTTGTCTCACTATGAGTTTTAAAATATATATTTGCAGCCGTTACGAAGATTTTGAGGAAAAAATGGCAGATAATGAGCACAAAAGTATAAAGATCTTGTGTCACAATCGTTATGAAGATTTTGCAACATCAAAATTTTCAATTGTGTGTTGTTTATTTTAGAGAATTCTATCAATGTTTTTTTTTGTGTGTGTGTGTGTGTGTATGTGTGTGTGTGTGTGTGTGCAAAGTGGCGTGAAATAATCTGATATAGATGCACGTTTAATGTTTGGAACCTAATGTTTATGTTGTGGATGTTTAATGTTTGGAACCTAATGTTAATGTTTATGTTTGGTTTTGGTTTATTTTTTCGTTTGGTGTGCCTTAGTAAATGAGGAGATAATTTTGGGGGTGGAGTACCTCCAATGATTTTTATATCTTGAAAAAGGTAGTTATGTAACTTCATTAAATTTTGGAATGCTTGCATAGAAAAATGGAGTCCTAAATCAGCACCCTTAATTTAAAGAAGTTTAAAATAATAATATTCTAGTCCTAATACAATGGTAATATTCTAGTTTTTTCCTTTTTGAAAAGATATCCGATTAATCCCTCAAATTACAAGGTAGCATTTGGAATTGACTATGTTTGGAAATTGGAACCTATAAAGAGAAAACGAAAGGAAGAAAAATTATTTTCTCACGTTTGGTACTAAAGGAAACAAAGAGGAAAAATTATTTTCGCATTCCACCCTCTTAGTGTGAGAGGTTAATTAAAAGGCCAAATATGGAGTTCGGGATACTTAAAAGCAGGGTGCTGAAAGCCCAAAATTGATTGTTTTCTTATAAACGATTAATTTAGGAAATTGATATTCCCACATCCAATTTTGATGCAGGGGCTCCAAGCTATGATAGTTTTCCAAAGTTACCCTTTTGCAAGTTTCATAATTTACTTCAGGCACTCCAAAAAACCTTTATTATTCTCCTTTACTTTATGCACTCTAAAAAAGAAAATATATATTTTTTATTCATAAAAAACGGATAGTTGCTCAACTCTTTTTACTGCAGGTCACTGAATTGCCTACTTCCATATGTAATTTTTCCTTGATAAAGTCTTTAAGCTATTGTCTCCATGTTCTAGACCAGGATATCATGGGCATGCAAGTGGTCTTCGGCCTATTATTTTAGAACCATCCTTTTGTCCATGCAAAGTCTCTTGGAGTTCTATTACTTTTGCTCTCAAAAGTTCTCATAACTTTAGTAATGTGCTTTGTTTGTCTCACTATGAGTTTTAAAATTTAGATTTGCAGCCATTATGAGGATTTTGAGAGAAAAATGGCGGATAATGAGCATGAAAGTCTGAAGATCTTGTGTCGCAACCGTTATGAAGATTTTGCAACATCAACATTTTCAATTGTGTGTTTATTTTAGAGAATTCTAGCAAAGTTTTTCTTTTTTTTGTGTGGTGCTAAGTGGCGTCAAACAATCTGATATTGATGCATGTTTAATGTTTGAAACCTAGTGTTTATGTTGTGGATGTTTAATGTTTGGAACTAATGTTAATGTTTATGTTTAGAATCTAATGTTTATGTTTAGAATCTAATGTTTATGTTTGGCTTTGGTTTATTTTTTTGTTTGGAGTGCCTTAGTAAATGAGGAGATAATTTTTGGGGTGGAGTGCCTCTAATGATTTTTTATATTTAAAAAGGGTTGTTTTGCAATTTCCTTAAATTTTGGAGTGCTTGCATAGAAAAAGGGATCCCCAAAATTAACACTCTTAATTTAAAGCAATGGAAAATAATTATATTATAGTCTCATAATACAGGGGGTGATATTCTAGTTTTTCCTTTTCCAAAAGATATCCGAATAATCCCTGAAATTACGTGGTAGCATTTGGAGTTGACTTTGTTTGGAAATTGGAACCTATAGAGAGAAAACGAAGGGAAGGAAAATTATTTTCTTGATTTGGTACTAAAGCAAACAAAGAGGAAAACAACTAAACGAGGAATATAGCACAATGAATTTTCCTATACACTTTCCTTTTCTTTTTTCTTTTTTTTTCCCTTTTCCCCCCATAAATTCCAAACCGGCCATTAATTAGATATATATAATACTCATTTACATAAGGAAAATAATTTTGAAAACCTCAAATTTTAGCATTACTACCTCTCAGTGTGAGAGGTTAATTAAAAGGCCAAATATGGTGTTCGGGATAGTTAAAAGCAGGGTGCTAAAAGGCTAAAATTTATTGTTTTCTTATAAACGATCAATTTAGGAGATTGATATTTTCCACTCCCAATTTTGATGCAGGGCCTCCAAGCTATAGACACCCTGATTTTGACCCTAGAAACTTTTCAAGCATCCCTGATGATGAAAATCCTCGATAAGAGCATGTAGAGCTTGATTGTGAACTTGGAAACCTTTCCTAAACCATTTTTCAAACCGCAACCATTTTCGTGGACATTTTTGCAGGGTGTTCACAAGCTGGTGATTCTACTGGGGAAGAAATCAAAATCCAATTTGAGATCCAATATTACATTGATGCCTCACCAGGCGCCTGGATTCCCATTCCGGATGGCCGACAAACCACACGTCGTCGAACCAATAAACCATCGATGGCCATGCAGTATTTCAATCTTCCATGAGTCTTGGAAGTTTTCAAGTGTCAAGTCAAGTTTTCACTTTTGATTGAGTCAGTTTGTAATTCGTGTCAGTTTATGTCTTTGCTTTCCTTGTTTGTATATTCTCATGTTCGAGTCTGTTGTTGTCGTCAAGAAAAATAAGAACCCAAAAAGAGAGAAAAAGAGAGACAACTTTGTAGTCCCGAACTACGCATGACCTAATTCATTGCAAAACGGATATGTAGGCAACCCTTAATGGTTTGGTCATAATTATCAAAAATCAATGTCATGCTGTTGTGTCAAAATTGTCGTCATAAACTTGGATTTTTGTAATAATCCCTCGACTTGGAATTGTTTTCCACAATCATTTGAGAAACGTAATAATCACTTCAAAATACGAGATGGATTTTGATCGAACCCTCGCCCTGCACAAGGAGGATTTCCAATGGACCATGCCCCCGTGCCATCAAGAAGTAATGCTTTGACACAGGAAAAGCTGGCTAGGTCGAAAACTCGCAAGGGCAACCTAGGCAAAAGTTAAGGCAAGAATCTCGCTAGATCAAACTTCAAAATGAGATCTAGGAAAAAGTTAGAGCAAGCATGAGTTCTCTATATCAAGTTGTGCAATTCAAGATGAAGAAAGACATTCTTTGTTTGATTCCACACATAAATATCCATTGCAAACCCCTTTGAGCGTGAATCAATTTCTTTGAAAATGAACCCAGCTTGGCAGCCATCCCCCACACTGGGTTGAAATAAGAAATATGAAAGTACCAAAAGTGCAAAATTCAAAAGCATCAAAAGATGAAAAGTTCCAAACTCATAGGCTTGTAAAATTGTCAAATACATGGGTACAACAAGATGAGGAGTATCGAAGAAATAATCAGAAAAATCAAATAAAAAGGAAGTGCTCATTTGAAGTAAAAAGAGACACAAGAAAGCGCCCATAAAAAAGTAAAAAGGGGCACAAATGAAGTTGGAGATAGCTCCCAGCTCTAACAACCCAACGAAAATGAGATTTTTGAGCCTATTATGCTTCCTTTGTTAAGCCCATAACCTTGGCCCTGTCATAACCTAGATAAAATGTCCTTTCAAATTGGAAAGTGCAACTTGATAGTGAGAATTCAAGTCAAATGGGAACATTCTAATCTCCCTTGAAAATCAAGAGTCAAAGCACTGTGCTAACGCTGTCGTCATGCAAAGCAAAAATCTAAACGGGTCTTCATTAGCAGCCCTCTAAACTGGGGCATCTTTAAGAAAAATCAATGAGGCATCGTCAGCAATCTGGGGCATGGGTTTCATGATAAGAAATCTTGTGTTTTGATAAAATAGTAGATTTGAATGAACATCACTTGATGGAGTGCAACAATCACAAAATCAAAATCCAATTTTATCATGACAATTTCAATATCAATGGTGAGGCATGTTTGCAATCTTTCAGAACTTTGAGTCAACATGAACCATCGAGTCAACATGAACCATCGTGTCAACATGGTCTCCCATATTCTTCGACCTTTTCAGTCTTAGCGAAATCCACTCCTTTGTCTAAAAGATCGATCAAATTCCTCGATCTTATCTAAGTCCACTTTTTTTTGTCAAAAAGGTCAATCAAATTCCTCGATCTTTCTAGTCTTAAGATTTGCCTCACTATCAAAAGAGTCAAAATGTTTTGGTCTTGTCTATCCTTGATTCATGGAAGCAATTTCGATGCGTGGAAGAACTCGTGTTCAGGTACATGATCAATTGATCGCCAAAACCATCAATAGAGACAAGAAAGAAAAATAGATTTGAGATTCGTCATCCGTGAAGGCACATCAACCCCAAAATTGGGGCACAACAACCTAATACTATCTATCGAGGGAGACTTACACCCAAATCCAAGACTAGGACATAAGAGCCTAAAAATCCAAAACCAATCCAAAACCTAAGCCCTGCCAAGCTCAAACTCAAGGAAAGATAGTAAAGCAAAAGATCTACCCCATTGAGCCGCCTCCTATTTAAAGAAAGGAATATTGTCGTCGTAGTCATCGAGTGTTGATGTATGAGCCACACATAATCATCTTGCGGGACAACTTTTCAATCAAACCGTCCTATGGGACAATATTTCAATTAGTTTTGAGTTAGATCCCCCACCCCATTGTCTAGAGGGTAGATTAGTTACTTTTGATTTAAGTCCCTTCGCCATGTTGGCCAAGGGATAGATTTCTTGCTGTTGCTTGGAGATAGATTTCTCACCTATCATAGCCGCCTAGTTGGCGCACCCTAATCATAGCTGCCTAGCTGGCGCACCCCAATCATTTTAGCGACCTAGCTGGTGCATCAATCATATCAAGTTGTTAGTTGCCTTAATCACTCAATTAGTGCTTTTAATTAGTTGTTCTGAGCGTATTCATTGCCTATTTGCTCAATAAGCAATCACATTTCCTCGATTGTCTCGTTGTTCAACAGACAATCATCTTATCATTGGCCATCTTGTTGCTCAAACAATAGCCACTGTCAAATTTAGCCTCCCCATTGCTCAGAGGGGAGCTCCATTTAATCATGTCACGATATGAGTTGTTTTAGACACCTAGCTGGTGCATATGTTTGAATGAATAGTTGGTTGTATTTAATTGATTGTTTGTTCAGCATTTCAAGTTGGGAAGGCTCGTTGACTCGCATGATTTGATTGTTTAGCATTTCACGACCCGGGAAGGCACGTTGATTTGCATGATTCATTTGTTTGGCGTTTCACGACCCGGAAAGGCTTGTTGATTCGCATGATTTGATTGTTTGGCATTTCACGACCTGGGAAGGCTCGTTGATTTGCATGATTCATTTGTTTGGCGTTTCACGACCCGGGAAGTCTCGTTGATTCGCATGATTTGATTGTTTGACATTTCACGACCCGGGAAGGCTCATTGATTTGCATAATCGAGTTTGTGTTGTTGGGTGTTTCACGACCCGGGAAGGCTCGTTGATTCGCATGATTTTGTTTGTTTCACGGGCTAGGAAAATCCGTTGAACTTATTTGCACATGTTTTGAAGAACTGCACTTGTCTGATCCCTAAAATGGGGTACGCAGGCAACTTGAGTGGCGCGACTGTGATTTTAATGTTTTCCTTTGCAACTTGAGAAAGGTGCAGGGAAAAAATCAGGATGTCTCTGTCTTAGATGTAACTTGTATCAAGCAATAATACGGAGTTCCATCCAAGAGGGGCAACTGTAGACACCCCGATTTTGACCCGAGAAACTTATTAAGCATCCCCGATGATGAAAATGCCCAATAAGAGCACGCAGAGCTTGATTGTGAACTTGGAAACCCCTCTTAAACCTCCTGAAAATAAAACCAAGCCTACACCCCCTTCTTGTACATTCAAAACCCTCGTTATCGATATATAATATGTCCCAATCCATTTTGAAATGAGGGAGATGCGCACGTTTTACTAAAATGACTTTTTTTCCCGATCTTCTAAGGGTAAAATGGTCATAAATTTTGATTTACAAATCATCTTGGGTTCAAACCATTTGGGTTAGAAAAGTAGACTTGACAAGCTTTCCAAAGCTTCAAACCATGCACAAAACAGAATTCGGTAGCACCCGAAGTGGCCTCGCGAAGTTTGGAATTTTGTGTAGTCTCTTAGTCTAGGCGCTTGGATCCCCCAATTCCAGGCACCCAGAGTTACTTCCAGTGGACAATTTGCATTTGGTTTTTGATGAAACTATGGGCTTTCCCTACATTGTTCCATGTTTTCTTCATTCCAAACTCCCTCCAACAGACTTTGCCTCCACATTTTAAGTTCATAATCTATTTTCCCTCTCAAATCTACCCCAAAACTCTCCCTTTCTCTCCTTACAAATACACCACCTCTTCTCCATTTCAAAGGAGGATTAGCTCCCCACCCCTCTCTTATTGTTATGCTGCTGGAACATTTTTAGAATCCTATATCTATTGATCATTCTCATTCTCTTCCATTTTCAACCATAAAAAGGCACCCTCATACTACTTTAACCCCTCATACTTCATTTCCTTCAACCAAACTCCATCAAAACACTCACAAACTTCCTTTTCGTAGCTTTGTAAACTTGAGTCCAAAAACAATACATATAGAAACCAACCCAAAACCTAGCTCAAAGTCCATAAATCAAGTGTAAAAGGTAGATTTTTCTACCAATATGCTCAAATAGGCCCTAAGGGGGACTCAACCAAGTTCTTGTTAATCATCTATACTAGTGGAGGAGTGGGGAGAGGTTTGAATCATGCTAAGAAAGAAATTTGTTTTGCATATCAGTATCCAATCTAGGCGCCTGGATATGCTCAATGCAGGCGCCTGGATTCTCTCCCCATAGTTATGATTTCAGTTTTACTTTTGCATTTCAATTAGTTGATGGTACATCATTTGCATGCATCGATCTTAAATTAATCATGCCTCATGTTCTAATCTTTATTATAATGAGCATTTGGAGTGTTTTAGTTGCATAATCAAGCTTGATAAATGGTTACATGAGAAAATAATGTTTACATGAGCCCATATGTCATTTGTAAGGTCTGATCATTTAGTTCTTAAAGTGTTTGGATAAGTTCTCATATTATATAAGCATATCCTATGTTGTTAAGGTCCAATACAAGCATTTTAATTGCATTTTTAGTATAGGTTCATTTCTATTTTATTTAGCTACAAGCATAAACTGATCAAATAGCACTCTGCATGCACAAATACAATATATCAGATTTGAAGTATATCTTATGTATTGTATTTCATCATTAAATCATAAAAAATCATGTCCTTTCTAAGTTCATGTCAAGTAATTAAGGTCATATCGAGATTCATATCATCCATGAAGTCATTAAGCATCATTTTGAATATGTATGAATAAACATGGAGTATTACACTTGGGGTTTATTGTGTAAAATGGGGTTTTAATTCACTACAAGAAATTTCACAATTGCTGATTAATGTTTGGTTGGCAAAAGTACTGTATTTGGTCGGGAAAAGGAATCGCTGACTAAAATTTTGGTTGGCAATGTGTCGTCGGCAAATGTATTTCCCGACTAAAATAAATTTGGTCGGCAAAGGTAGCTTTTTCCGACTAAATATTTAGTCGGCATTGGTAGCTTTTCCCAACCAAAACAATTAGTCAGTAATGGATTTTAGTCGGCAAAGGTTGTTTTTCCCGACCAAATTATTACTCGGCAATAAAATATGCCATGTGGCAATTTCTTCATCCAAAAAAACTCCGGCACATCCTTCTTCAATTAGAAGACGCTGACATCATCTAGCCTTTAGGCTGATGTCATCTTCACAATTTAATTAGATTGACTCCAAATTTTGAACCCACGACCTCTTGCTTAGTACTCCAAGCACTTAACCACTAGGCTACCTAATGACTTGTGTTGTATTTGATCAATATATACATATATATATATATATATACATACATATATATATATACTATATTTCATGAAAAAAATTAGTACATAATTTTATTTTTTAGTGTAAATCGTAATTAAAAATATTAAAAAATTAAAATAGTATATTTACATATAAATTAATATTATATAATAGAATTTCTAAAATAATCACTAATTTTTGAATGGCTTTTCCCGACTAAAATATATTTGGTCGACAATTGTATCTTTTGCCAACAAAAGTTTAGTCGCCAATGAGTGTATATGCCGACCAAAAAATATTTAGTTGGCAAACATTCAACTTTCCCCGACTAAATAAAGGTAGTTGGCAAAAGTACCAACTTTTCCCGACTAAAGCTCCATTTGGTTGGGAAATGCTATACATTTGCCGACAAAAATAATTTAGTCGAGATTGGCCATACATTTTGCGACCAAAGTTTTTTTGTCGACAATGGCTATACTTTTTGGCAACTAAATTTTTTTGGTCGGCATTTTTGGTCGCCAATTGTGTAATTTCTTGTAGTGTTATAAGTTTGCTGTTTGGTAGGCCATCCAGGTGCTTGGATTATCCAATTCCAGATGCCTATATTCAGTCCAGGTGCCTGGATCTGCCTAATCCAAGTGTTAAGTATGCAATCCAGGTGTGCATGGCGTAGTGTTTGAATGTCCATTTTGAGATCTTTCTATGTTAATTAGTTGCATTTTCTTGCATTTCATTGAGAGAAATCTAATTTTCATGCATTCATGACACTTGCATAAGCATCCATACTCATATCATTAATCTTGTTAATATATCTTTGTACTCTCTTATGAATATGTGCTCAAAGTCAATTCAAACGCTGTTTTCAAAATTTCGTAAACATTTAGTAGAGACCGGTGGTCGCACTAGGCATGGGGGTGCTTTAAATTCCTTCCCCTCTCGTAACCTAGCTCCCAGACCTAAGAAATCTCAAATAAAAGTAGATTGGTGCAATATTTCCTATTCCAAGGGCAAACAAGTCATTTTTCAATTGGTTTCTCGGGTATGGTCCTCAAGTTCGGGTGGCGACTCCATCCAATCAATCAAAACCGTTTTTCAAAACACAACCGTTTTCATGGACATTTCCCCGGGGTGTTCACACAAGCCACTGTAGTTTTCCAAAGTTACCTCTTTTGAAAGTTTCATAATTTACTTTCGACACTGCAACAAACCTTTATTATTCTTCATTACTTCATGCACTCCAAAACAAAAAATAGATTTTTTTATTCAAAAAAAGCAGATAGTTGCTCAACTCTTTTTGTTGCACGTCACTGAATTACCTACTTCCATATGTAATGTTTCCTTGATAGTGTTTTTAAGCTATTGTCTTCATGTTCTAAACTAGGATATCGTGGACAAGTGGTCTTCGGCCTATGATTGTATAATCGTTCTTTTGTCTATGCAAAGTCTCTTGGGGTTCTATTACTTTTCCTCTCAAAAGTTCTCATAACTTTGGTAATGTGCTTTGTTTGTCTCACTATGAATTTTAAAATATAGATTTGCAACCGCTATGAAGTTTTTGAGGAAAAAATGGCAGATAATGAGCATGCAAGTATGAAGATATTGTGTTGCAACCGTTATGAAGATTTTACAACATCAACATTTTAAGTTATGTGTTGTTTATTTTAGAAAATTCTAGCAAAGTTTTTTTTTTTTTGGGCAAAGTGGCGTGAAACAATATGATATAGGTACATTTTTAATGTTAGGAACCTAATGTTTATGTTGTGGATGCTTAATGTTTGGAACCTAATGTTAATGTTTATGTTTATGTTTCGAACCTAATGTTTATATTTGGTTTTGGTTTTGGTTTATTTTTCCGTTTGAAGTGCCTTAGTAAATGAGGAGGTCATTTTGGGGGTGGAGTGCCTCCAATGATTTTTATATCTTGAAAAGGGTAGTTTTCTAACTTCATTAAATTTTGTAACTCCTGCATAGAAAAACGGAGCCCCAAAATCAGCACCCTTAATTTAAAGCAGTGGAAAATAATAATATTCTAGTCTCATCATACAACGGTGATATTCTAGTTTTTTCCTTTTCCAAAAGATATCCGATTAATCTCTCAAATTACGAGGTAGCATTTGGAACTAACTTTGTTTGGAAATTGGAACCTATAGAGAGAAAACGAGGGGAAGAAAAATTATTTTCTCACGTCTAGTACTAAAGGAAAAAAAAGAGGAAACCAACTAAATATGGAATCTAGCACAATGAATTTTCCTATATGCTTTCCTTTGCATTGTTTCCTCAATGGAGTCTTTAAGCTATTGTCTCCATGTTCTAACCAGGATAACATAGACAAGTGATCATCAGCCTATGATTGCAAAACCATTCTTTTGTACATGCAAAGTTTCTTGGGAGTTGTATAACTTTTCCTCTCAAAAGTTCTCATAACTTTGGTAACGTGTTTTGTTTGTCTCACTATGAATTTTAAAATATAGATTTGTAGCCGTTACAAAGATTTTGAGGAAAAAATGGTAGATAATGAGCACAAAAGTATGTAGATCTTGTGTTGCAACCGTTATGAAGATTTTGCAACATTAACATTTTCAATTGTGCATTGTTTATTTTAGAGAATTCTATCCATTTTTTTGTGTGTGCAAAGTGGGGTGAAACAATCTGATATCGATGCATGTTTAATGTTTGGAACCTAATATTTATGTTGTGGATGTTTAATGTTTGTAAACTAATGTTAATTTTTATGTTTAGAACCAAATGTTCATGTTTGGTTTTGATTTATTTTTCCTTCTGGAGCGCCTTAGTAAATGAGGAGATAATTTTGGAGGTGTAGTGCCTCCAATGATTTTAATATCTTGAAAAAGGTAGTTTTGCGACTTCATTAAATTGTGGAGTGTTTGCACCGAAAAGGGAGCCCCAAAATCAACACTCTTAATTTAAAGCAATGGAAAATAATAATATTCTAGTATCATAATACAACGGTGATATTCTAGTTTTTTCCTTTTCCAAAAGATATCTGATTGATCCCTCAAATTACGAGGTAGCATTTGAAACTGACTTTGTTTGGAAATTGGAACCTATAAATAGAAAACGAAGGGAAGGAAAATTATTTTCTCACGTTTGGTACTAAAGGAAACAAAGAGGAAAACAACTGAACGAGGAATCTAGCACAATGAATTTTCCCATACACTTTCCCTTTTTTTTTTTTCCTTTTTTTATCTTTTCCTTTTTCCCATCAAATTCCCAACCGGCCATTAAATAGGTTAATTAGAAATATTTTAACAGTAAGGAAGGAAAATTGAAATAGCTAAAGTAACTTTTGTTGAATTGGGGAAATGTCATAGGTGGGGCCCTTCGCAATCTTTGAATGTGTTGTCCACGGTATGTAGCGCCTGTAGGCACAGAGACACTGCCGTGGAAGAAGGTTTTAAGCATTTACCATGCATGCATGCGCACCTAGATCGTAATCCGTCGTGGAGAGCAGAGGGGCGCTGCTGTTCCCCGCGGTTCCGGGGAGTTCTGGTCTTGTTCCGATAATTGAAAATGTTCATATCGAAGAGTTTGCCGAGTAGAACAAGTGTACCAAAAATTAGCTCAATCGGATATCATTTAGTACCTGATTGAATCATTTTTATCTTAAAGAAAATGCATCCCAAAAACTAGATCAAACCCACTTAAATCCATTATTCGACTTATATGTGTACCGCTCTGGTACTAAATGATATCCGATTGAGCTAATTTTTGGTACACTTGTTTTACTCGGCAACCTCTTCGACGTGAAAGTTTCCAATCATCGAAACAAGATTGGAACTCCATGGGAGTCGACAGGAACAACAGGTTCTGTCCCTTGCCAGGGACAGTAGCTCTCCTCTGTCCGGTGTTCTCAATTTTAAGAAAATAATTGAACAGAGTGAATACAAATCTTTGATTTGAACGAAGAAAGTAGAAATCTTTACCAGGAAAATTGAAAAAATCAAGATTGAATCAACAAAATTTAGTGCATGGTCTTCTCCAGCATATCTTATTACTACTAGTGCGTTACCGTGAAATTATCACGACTTTGATTTTCAAATCGCGTGTTGATCTCACCAATATTTATATATTCTTCTTGAACGATGAAAATTCTGTATTATAATTAATAATTTGTCCAACCCTTGGACTCCAAGTTCCGTCTTTTCCTTGATTTTTCTTTTTATTATTTTCTTGGATGTTTCCTTTAATTACTAGTACGAATTAATGATCTCAACTCCACCAAAAACCAGAGCTACTCCCTCTTTCGTACCAAAGAATTATGCACTTACGGGGGCTCGGCTTAGCTACCCAATCGGCTATCGACGGTCCTGATAATGGGGCTTAAATTACATGTAAAGTGTTTACTGTATTTAAAGTGTAAGATGATTCGGACAATCGATTGCTAATCAAATAGCCAGCTCCTCACTACAAGCCCCCGCTCCCGCACTTAAGTACACTAATTTGAAAAATACTAAATTTTGTTCATTCATAATTTGTATTGTTTTTTTAGCAAAAGCAAAGTATACCCAGGTACAAAGTCAATTAGACCAAACGAAATAATGTTAGTCTCTTGTTTCAAGGTGTGAAAGCTAAAAGAACACTGCTAGGGGTACAACCCATTTTTGCACCGAAAATGCACCCCACGCCTTCGGGGACCCGCTTTTCGGTTCCACATGAGTGATCCGAACCGTTCATTGTACTTTTGATTTGAAACGGTGAGACTTTGGTTCAAGCACTTCTAACCGTCCGATTGAGCCGATTTTTGGTGGGCCCCCTCGGAAAAATGTTCTAAGAACAATGAACGGTTCGGATCACTCATTTGGGACCCAAAAGCGGGTCCCCGAAGACGTGGAGTGCATTTTTGGTGCAAAAATGGGTGTACTCCAAGGTTTTTCGAAAGCTAAAATGAAGTGAGCATTGATTCCTTGGGATTTAGGATACCGAAGAAACGAAAATTGGTAAAGAACCAGTGAAGGCTGAGACTTAGAAATTCGTTCCCTCTTAAGCTCTTATATTCAACTTTTCTTGTCCATGACTCTTGAGCCCCAATTAAGCTGTCAATCTTGTATCTGCAAACCTATTGTATTTCCTACTTAGACGGTATATATCAGTACTGGTGTATAACTTGGTACCGTTTCAAATTGACTTCAAGATTTATTTTAAATCTTTTTAATATATATATATATATTAATAACAAAAATACTTAAACTTGAGAAATAGAAAGAATTCTAACACTAACGTTACTCCTAATTACTAACAAATTAATTAAGTTGATTAACATAATACAGACTTCAATTTATGTTGAATTATCTTAAAATTTCAAGCCTTTTCTAGGAAGAGGAAAAAGAAAAATTACATAAGTATTTTCGTATGGCCGAGATTCTGATACGGAATTGAAAACACTGCTTAAGCCACTTCCCACAAACAACTGTGAAAATGACGGTAAATCAATATTAATCCGAACTATGTTCCTTGCTAACTGGAAAAGTTGTAAATTACATGGCAATAACTAAAATGGCACGAGACAAGGACGTGCATGGGTTTCCCACTTAGGATGTGAATTAATATATATATATATATAGACCTATTGTCCTATATTGATTTTTTTCTTTGGTCCTGTATTGTTGAACGGTTACCATCAGCAATTAATCATGACTAATTGTAACTCCAAACCAGGATTCTTTTGGCAGCCACTGTGAGAATCCCCAATGTAGTGGCCTCATCTATCTCAATCATCACGATAAAACAAGGCACCGGAACAAGAGAAAATTTTAGGCACTGGTAGCGTAGATCCACGTACATCCGACCCGTCTAAATGGGTTTTGGATGACCAAGATCTGTAGGAGTAAATTTGGCCCCAAAATTTACAAAAAATGCCACCATGAATTTGGACTGTCCAAAACATGTTTGAACAGCTTGGATGTGGTGCTGGGCACTACGTGTTTCTACCCTACCCGTACCCAAAATTTTCTCCCGGAACAATAACAGTACTTGGATTTCATGCTAAACATAATTATTATCGCATTTCATTACCTTGTAAAGCTAGCTATAATAGCATAACGACTATTGACAAAAGCGAGCGACCGTCTCTTGTGTGAATAAGTTGTACAACGTCATCTAAAAATGGACAAAATTGTTCGAAACCATTCATTATTGTTCGGAATTTATTTTTGTCGTGAATTCCAACGGATTGGGTCATAAGGCTTAGTTTGATTTGTGTTGGTAGTTAATGAGAGCATACTTTGCTGAGATCTTGTAACAGTACTAAAGAAGTTAGCATTTTATTAAAACGGTTGAATTTTTATTTTGACGGAATGTAGGGAGAGTTTTTTTTTTTTTTTTTAATTATCTAACAGTGGTAAACATAAATTTCGAACTCAGGTCATCTTCCACATGCATCAACTATTCTATCGATTTAAACCCGTTTAGTACTTTTAGTAAAAAAAGGGGAAATTACCCCTTAGAATCATTTACTAACTAGATATCAAAGCTAGAATGTTTTACTTACCTTAATTAATGATTAATGATTAATGAAAAATTCTCAACTACTACTAGCGTGTTCATCAACACGTATTAGACCGCGTATAACTAAAAAATGTTAGTATTTGCAAAGAGTTGAAGATACAAATGCCAACCACCATTAAAAACTGAAATTTCCTTCTTCTAACCACCTAATTTCTGTTCAATAACTATAACATTCAGTAATGCAATTAATTAATAGTAATCCCCCTTGCTATTAAAAAAATAATTGCCCTCTCTCTCTCTCTCTCTCTCTCTCTCTCACACACACACACACACACAAGCACAGAGACAGAGTCAGACACAAAAGAGCGTCAAGGTCCAACTCACGTGCTCTTCACGTGAGCCCATGTAGCTGATCTCTCTCTCTCTCTATAAATATCTCCAATATCGTGTCTCCTAAAAACATCTCTCAAAGCTAATCAAATAAGCTCTTGATAAACTCTCCTTGAAATCCTAGCTAACTAGATTGATCAATGTCGCCTTTATTCTCCAAAATAGGCATAATTGGAGGTGGGATTAGCGGTTTAGCTGCTGCTAAACAGCTCTCCCACCATCACCCGGTGGTGTTCGAGGCCACTGATTCTCTCGGAGGGGTGTGGAGACATTGTTCTTTCAGGTCTACGAAACTTCAGACCCCTCGTTGCGACTATGAGTTCTCGGACTACCCTTGGCCCCAAAGAGACAATTCAAGTTTCCCATCCTATACGGAGATACTGGAATACTTGTATTCTTATGCTGCGCACTTTGACTTGCTGAGGTTGGTGAGGTTCAATTCAAAGGTGGTGGAAATTCGTTTTGTTGGTGAACGGAGAACTGCTGATTATGGCAGTTTGTTACAGGGACAGCCCATGTGGGAGGTTGCTGTTCGGACCGACCAATCGGACGGTGTGCAGGTTGCTAATTATTCTCACTATCGATCATCATCTATATAACCTTGTTTCCTGAGCATGCGTCCGAAATATCTGTTTTTTTTTTTCCAAAAATCTTTCCTTCTAGCTAGAAGTACAAAATCAACTCGTTATTTCTAGTGTTTCACTAACTCAAGTTATTTTTGTATAACCGATGGGTGTTGTGTTACACTGTGGTTACTTGACAGCCCTGTTTTAAACAAGTCTACATAAGTATTAAAGCTTGCAGACCGGTTCACCTGTTTCATGTTTATTTGTTTGTAAGCTGATCAAGATACACCATCAGATAGAAAAAATAAAGTGGATCAATACTTAGTTAAAAAGCTATAAAGATCTGGGTAATGAAATACACATGAATATAATAAAAATGTTTACGCACACTATGATTCAATAAGCATATTATCATCATATGCCATACTATACGTAATTGCTCGTTTGTCGATATTGTATTATGATGATTGGGGAGGTTTCCTGTGCTGATTTTTTTTTTTGGTTTTGGTTGTGGTTTGTTTGATGATGTATCACAGTGGTATGCCTTTGAGTTTCTTGTGATTTGCATTGGCAAATATGGTGATGTGCCAAACATACCAGATTTCCCGCAAAACAAAGGCCCTGAAATATTCAGGGGAAAGGTGTTGCATACGCTTGATTACTGCAAACTTGACGATGAAGGAACTGCACAGCTTCTTAAAGGAAAGAAGGTGGCTGTAATTGGGTACAAGAAATCGGCTATTGATTTGGCCTTAGAATGTGCTGAAGCAAATCAAGGTACATACTCCTAACTCAAAAAGTTTTCAGTCAACCCGGACAACTAATTGGGTTTAATGTGGAAACTGCTAGCTACAAATTAACTACTTCCACTCATGTAGGTTTTAGAGTAAACTATCTTTTTACGATTTTTAATGTGATGTATTGTGAAAGAATGACTTGTCTTGATTTTTTTAAAAAGCTGATTTTTGTAAGTGGAACACCCCTTATTTTACTCAAATTTTGATGTGATTTTCTCTGTTTTTTTTTTTTCTTTTTTTTGAAAGGATGTGATTTAGGGTGAGTTTTTCAATGTATTTTATTTAGATTTTATCAAGATTTGATAAAATCAAGCCTGGATTTTATCTATTCGTAAAGAGAGTTAATAAAATCTTAGATTTTTGAATACTTCTCTTCACGAATGGATAAAATAAAAGGTTTGATTTTATCAAATTTTAATAAAATCTATTCAAAAACTCACTCTTTACTCACACACGCCTTTTGACAATATGGGCGGATAATGACCTTTGTTTAATTATTTGGGGAAATTCTTGGTGCAGGTCAGCGGGTTTTCATTGTCTTTTCCATAAAAAATACTAGTACAAAAGGTTTAATTTGAGTGTGTAACTGAAATAGTACTACACTACCTATATAGTTGACCAAAAGTAGGGATTTCTAATTTTTTTTTTTTTTGAGACTGCATACGGTTTGGTGAAGCAGTCAAACAGGGGATGGGATGGATTTTAGGATGTGTTGACTTGGAAACTTAACCAAAATTTTTTTGGTCAACTTTCAAAGGAAACATAAAAATTACCCTATGAATGATTAACTTTTCAAAAGTCACTCTCTAAGTTTTTGAAAAAGCTCATTACTTGAACTAAAGTAATAAGGGACAAAAATGTAATTGTGTTGCGTTTGGTCTGTTAGTCTTAAAGAAGACAAACATTTTAGGACAATCAAAGTCACAAAATGGACAAATAACGATGGTACTACTAGTACATACTTTTTGTACTTTATCCGTTCATATTTGTTTGTTCCACACTCTCTCTTGTCTTTTTTTAAATGAAAAAATCAAGTGCTTATGTATATTATTTTTTTAATTTTTTCGCACCGAATTAAAGTACACGATGAATACTTTAATTCGGTGTAAAAAATTTGAAAAATGATACACGAAAACACTTTATTTTTTATTTGAAAAATGACACGACTTTTCTCAGCGGACAAACAAATAGGAACGGAGGGAGTACATATTTTGTACAAATCTATTGTTTCGAGCCTCTTCGAAGTCCCACATAAATAATCGGAGCCGTTCATGTTTCTCAAAATTAATGTTAAGTAGTACCTTGTAAAAAATTAGATAAATTGGATATCGAAAAATGTTTCTCGGTTCATCCAGGAACCAGGTTTTAATTCTGAATAAAACACTGGATGAATCGATGGAGCAGTTACCAATATTTGATTTAGCTAATTTTTTACAGGGTACCAATTGACATTATTTGGAGAAATATGAACAGAGTCGATCATTCATGTGGAAATTGAGGAGGCCCAAAATAACAAATTTGTACAAAGAAATTTGTACCCAAAGATTTATCGGACAAATAAATTGTACTAAATAGTTTATGATGGTTTCTTTTTAAGTTCAGTTTGATTCTTTACTTACCCTATTACTTATCCAACATGGATTTATTATACAAATAACTCAATTCGTAATTTGGTTCTTGCTTAATTTGTTTTAGGCCCTGATGGCCAGACATGCACCATGGTGATCAGGACACTGCATTGGACTGTTCCACATTACTGGATTTGGGGTTTACCCTTTTACTTATTCTACTCCACAAGATCTTCTCAATTCCTACATGAAAGACCCAACCATGGCTTCGTCAGGAGCTTCCTTTGCCATCTATTATCTCCAGCTGTAGGTTAATTTAATCTCTTACCGTAAAACACATGCCATCATCTAACTTATTCACATACAAATTATCATTCTAGCTAGTTGCTGACTAAATTATTCGAATTGGTTCTTGACAGAGAAAAGCTGTATCAAAGATCATCGAGTCCTATTTGGTTTCAAAACTTCCACTGGAGAAATATGGATTGAAGCCAGATCACCCCTTTGAAGAAGACTATGCTTCTTGTCAGATGGCTATTTTACCTGAAAACTTTTTCGCCGAAGCCGATAAGGGAAAAATTGCATTCAAAAGAGCACCACGTTGGTGGTTTTGGGAGGGAGGGGTTGAGTTTGAAAACAACACAAAACTAGAGGCTGATGTTGTCATGCTTGCAACGGGTTTTGATGGGAAATCAAAACTAAAATCTATAATTCCAGAGCCTTTTCGTGGCTTAATTGATTTCACTTCTGGCATGATGCCTTTATACAGGTGACCAGAATTTTAAAAACAATAAATGCTAACACAACATTCTATACCCTTGAAATCAAATTGCATGACATTTTCTTTTTTTTTTTCCTTTGTTTTTTTTTTTAGGGGCACAATACATCCATTGATTCCAAATATGGCATTTGTGGGTTACATTGAGAGTGTCTCAAACCTACACACTGCAGAGATACGATGCAAATGGCTGGCTCGACTTGTGGACGAGCAATTTAAGCTCCCAAGTGTGGAGAAGATGCTTCAACAGACAACTAAAGAGATGGAAATTATGAAGAGAACGACCAGGTTCTATAAGAGAAGCTGCATTTCTACCTTTAGTATCAACCACAGTGATGAAATCTGTGAAGAAATGGGTTGGACATCTTGGAGGAAGAAGAATTGGCTTGCTGAAGCCTTTAGCCCTTACAACAGTCAAGATTATGAAGAGGAAAAATGAAAGAGTGAAACTGGCATACTAATTTCTATGCTGTTTATTTTATCTACTATTAAAAGATCTAAATAATACTAGTTGATTTATGTTTTTGACTGAATAAAAAACAGAGTGAATGAGAATTGTACGAAACATCATGTATAAGAGCAATGATATTACATATTTATGAATAAAGCATAAATTCTTGTGCACAACAATTACTCGATTACCGAATCCAAAAGAACAGGCATAGTTTTGTTGCCCTGACCTAACTAATACTAGCTCTATTGATTACATAGAAGTGAAAGATGGGCGTAAAAGATATATACACTAGACCAAACGCATAAGAGATCGAAGTCAATGATCTAAGTCCAGGACATGGATTAGAATAAGAGAAGTCAATCCATAAATATTGCGAAAAAACACATATTCTGATTAAGGAAAAATTAGGCATAACTTCATTTTTTTTCTTTCTTTTTTGGCAAAAGGACACGCATGTTTTGGCATTTATGGAGAAGACATTAAAACATTTGACATTCATGGGGAGGCTAAAAAAGAAAAAAACGATTCAGTTAGCTAGGACTTATGGCTGCCCTCCATAACCACAACCACCACTTTCATACCCTCCACCACCACCTCCATCGTAACCCCCTCCACCGACACCTCCAACATAACCCCCTCCACCTCTCTCAGTTCCACCACTGCCGCCATTGATCGACATTGGCTGTGAAATACTCGCCGCCGCTGCCTCCATAACTGCCACCACCACTTCCATACCCACCAGTTCGATGTCCATCGACCCCATTACCCCAAAATCAAATTTGATGGGCGATCCAGTTAGAATTGGATGAATGCTTATACACACTTGATTAGGGAGAAAATGTTCAGGTTGCATAGGCACAAATCATCATCTGCTAATAAATCTTAGTGAATCAATTTCGTTCTTCGGGGCCTCACTACCTCTTTCTCTTATTATCTATTTATCCCTACATATTTTTATATATTTCTTACTGCTTTTGAATCTCTGTTTTGCCCCATTTATCCGTTCAATTTTTCTTTTTACTTGGAACGAATTGTGAATTAGTACATTTGAGTTAATAAGTGTTGGCCCATATGCACATGACTTGTTCGTAGAAATGTCCAAAATAAAGCCACAACCTCCAATCCGACATAAGTCTATATAAACCCATAATCTAGAAGCTAATTCAAAGAGGGAAACACAAAGGAAAAAGAAAGACACTGATGATGAAGAAGATTGGGGTTGTATCTCTGGTTCTGTTGTTTATAATCTCATCATTGCATATGGAAGCCGTACAATCATCGACGTTTCTTCGACTATTACGATGCCCACAATACCGGTTGTGTTGGGGTAAGCCATAAGTATTCTCGTCAATAGATTCTTACGGTGACTCACTATATCCGTGATTTTCTTGAATTTGTTTGTAAAATATTAGAATTCTAAAAAGTTTGTGACTCACTATATTCGTGATTTTCTTGAATTTGTTTGTAAAATATTAGAGTTCTAAAAAGTTTGTGACATTTCACTATTTTTTTGGTCGGTTGGAAGTGGTTCGGCGAGTTAAAATGCTATGAATGCTTCGATTGGGGATGTAATTTTTTGGTCTGTGATGAAGAGTTGGTTTTTTTATGCATTATATTATGATTAGTGAGTTTTTTTTTTTCAATCGGTAAGGATTAATGAGGTTTAATTAACTATGAAATTTGATCATTATCCTACATTTTTTAGGATGATTAATGAGCTTTCACTAGTTTCAGGAGTTGATAGTTGACTAATTGGTCGTTTTTTTGAATTTCTTATACAAAATTATAAGTTTTAAATATTCGTGAAATCTCACTAATATTTTTGCTCGCCGGAAGTGAACTGCTAGAGATGGGGTGGTGGTTGGCTAGAGGTAGGGTGGTGATTTTTTTGAATTTTATGTTCAAAATTAGAATTTTTTTAAATTAGTGACATTTCACTAATTTTTTTGGTCACTAGATATGCTAGGCCAGAGGTGGGGTGGTGATTTTTTTGAATTTTATTTTTGAAATTTAAATTTTTAAAAATTAGTAACACTTCACTAATTTTTTTGGTCGTCGGAAGTGATCAGCCAAAGGTGGGGTGGTGGTTGATCGGAGGTGGTGTGTTGATTTTTTAAAATTTTATGTTCGAAATTTTAATTTTGAAAAATTAGTGACACTTCACTAATTTTTTTGGTCTATAGGAGTGCTCGGCCAGAGGTGGGGTGGTGGTCGGCCGGAGGTGGGGTGGTGATTTTTATGAATTTTATTTTCGAAATTTGAATTTTTAAAAATTGGTAACACTTCACTAATTTTTTTGGTCGTCGGAAGTGCTCACCTAGAGGTGGGGTGGTGGTCGGCCGGAGGTGGGATGTTGATTTTTTTGAATTTTATGTTCGAAATTTTAATTTGTAAAAATTAGTAATACTTAACTAAATATTTTGGTCGCTGGAAGTGCTGAGCTAGAGGTGGGTTGGTGGTCGGCCGGAGGTGGGGTATTGATCTTTTTGAATTTTATGTTCAAAATTTGAATTTTTAAAAATTAGGGACACTTCACTATATTTTTTGGTCCCTTAAAGTGCTCGGTCAGAGGTGGAGTGGTGGTGATTTTTTTGAATTTTATTTTCAAAATTTGAATTTTTAAAAATTAGTAATATGTCACTCATTTTTTTGGTCGTCGGAAGTGCTCAGCCACAGGTGGGGTAGCGATTGGCCGGAGGTGGGGTATTGATTTTTTTTGAATTTTATGTTTGAAATTTGAATGTTTAAAAATTAGTGACACTGCACTAATTTTTTTGGTCCTCAGAAGTACTCGGCTAGAGGTGGGGTGGTGGTTGGCCGGAGGTGTGGTGGTGATTTTTTTGAATTTTATGTTCGAAATTTGAGTTTTTAAAAATTAGTGATACTTCACTAATTTCTTTGGTTGCCGGAAGTGCTCGGCTAGAGGTGGGTGGTGGTTAGCCGAAGGTGGGGTGGTGTGTTTTTTTAATTTTATGTTTGAAATTTGAATTTTTAAAAATTAGTCGCACTTCACTAATTTTTTTGGTCGCCGGAAGTGCTCGGCGAGAGTTGGGGTGGTGGTCGGCCGGAGGTGGGGTGGTGGTCAGCCAGAGGTGGAGTGATTTTTTGAAATTTATGTTCGAAATTTGAATTTTTTAAAATTAGTGACACTTCTCTAATTTTTTTTGTCTTTTATGTTCGATTGTAAAAGTTCCTTGTCCTTCCTTTTAAAAATGACAAATGTTTTTTGTTTTTATGTTCGATTGCAAAAGTTCCTTGTCCTTCCCTTTAAAAATGCCAAATGTTTTGGATTTTTGGCTAAGTGGCCCGATTTAATTATTGAAAGTAAATGTATATAAACCGAATCCCGTGTTTTAGACGGTTTCCTTAAAACAAAAATGGCTGTCTCACCAAAGGATTCTTAAACATCTTCTGTTTTTGTTTCCCAATATAAGATAATTGCCCAATAGCGGTTGCACCTTGTTGGAATTGTTCAGCGAACCGGACTTTGTAGTACTCTCTCATACAGAACAAGGAATAAAAGAAACAAAACTGGAATGGAGATGTGGTTTTTAATTGGTTTGTTGAAATAATGAGAGGAGAAGCATTTATAGGATTCAATTAAGGGAGCCTCAGAATTTATTATGGGGATAATTCCATATTGAAATCAGTACAAAATTGAATCCTATAACAACAAATTAATTTTTCAGGGATGAATATTTGTAATAGGTATCAAATTTAATATATTATTCACTTTTTGAAATTGAATTCACAATTCAATTTGTTGTACCAATACAAAATTTATTTGGCATAATTTCATCTTTGAAACCTATTCACTTTATGAGATAATTTCTTCTTCATTCCTTAATGAATTTGTAAACCTACTTGGTCCCACCTCAAAAGGTCTTTGGGTCCCACTTGAATTTTGGTCCTATGTGCCCGAATTATTATGAACGAAATTCCTCATTTTTCAGCAATCCCTCACATGAATGAAATTGGCAGAATATTGGCGTGAAAAATGTGAATGCCAAATGACATTTGTGTGTGTGTGTGTGTGAGAGAGAGAGAGAGAGAGCGAGAGAGAGCTAGGGTTTACATTTTGGTTTTAATCCACAACATTTGGACTCAATCTTTGAGGTAGGGGTGTTTTTCTAGTTATTATAAGTGTTTATGTTGTGTTTTGTTGCATTTCCATTGCCATATTCATATATTTCTTGCTTGAGCAAAAATCCCCCACCAATGGTGAAAATTTGTCAATTGTTCTCACCCAACATTTATGCCCTGTTCGTCCTGATATGATTCCCAGTGACGGCCTATTTTGTTGTTTTGTAATTTTGGACCTATTTGACACTCCTATGACCTCTAATTGAGTTGTTTGATCATGTGATTGAAATCCCCATTATTTATACTCCGTCGTTCGATTGAAATACAAACTTCTAGTGCATTGTGTCTATAAACTGTTAATCCGCTAATCTGATGATTATATTACCTTTCCCGTGGACACGACCCGTGACAATGGCACAACGTACAATGGACGTGATTTTGAACGAAAGAAGTAATGTTTTGTAATGGACACTTGAGGGACATGTGAGGGACACATGGTACTTGAAAAAGGAAATATTTGACTTAGGGGGTGTTCCACAAACAAAGAATAATTTTTTTCCCAAAAACCTCGACAGGTCATTCTCTCACAATCCATCACATAAAAACCTATCAAAGTTAGTTTATTCTAAAAACACTCTTAGCGAAACACCCTTTAAAGTTTGGTTGTGGTTATCTAGGACCCCACTTGGGTGCTGCTAGGCATGAGTTATGAGGCCTGTGAATTGACGGGGGTTACGAGGTCCATAAATCTTGGCACAGGGCTACGAGGTCCTAAGGAGATGTCCCGAATGCTCAACAGGGGTAACGAGGCCCAAAATACTTGGCAGAGGTATGAGACCCAAAATTCCCAGATTTTCGAGAGATTGAATAACAATGGTTTGAAATGAATGAGTGAAATAGGTGATAAGTATTTGTGGACACTTAGGGTTGAACAAAGAGATTTTTATGAACGAAATGAAAAGATGACACTTGAATTCTCACTTAGTTCGTATCTTGATATTGATCATCGTACGTTGGCATAGATTACATTATCTATCCCATGCTCATCTCATTGCATATTCATTTAGAGTTTGTAGATGAACCTCTATTGGGCTAATGTAACTCACCTTTATAATTTCATGTACCATGCATGGAGCATGAGTCTGTTTGCATGGAGTGCTTGGATGTGAATGAGACAATCATTTTTTATATTATATTTTTGAAGAGATGAACTTGTAACTTTATTATTTCATTTGTTTTGACTATGTGAAGTTTGTAACTTAAGTATTTTGAACTTATGTTTCTACTTTGGGGTATTGGTATTTGTATTAGACTAGTTATGTGTAATGAACTTGGTACAATATGAGATGACTTTTGGAATGATTATGTGTGAAGCTATGGAGTTATATTATTGAGAAATTTTTATTTATTTGAGTCAAAAATTGAGGCGTTGACACAGATAATTCCCATACAAGGATAGGTCATTCGACTTTGAACCTTTCTTAGTGAAAGTCTATTGAGTTTACTAGTTGATCAGTGAATGCAATGTCTAAAATTGTTCTATCATTTGTGTAGACAGAGACAACAGACCTCACATGGAAACATTTCCTAACAAAGTTTAGTTTTCATAGTTGTCTCATTTCAGCCCTGAAAAACTTGCCTGGTTCAATAAGTGTTTTAGAGAATTTTGCCATGTCAAATTCTCATAGAAGTGGCTCCCACTTCATACTCACATAGGTCACCTATTGTATGAGAGTATCCTGCTATACCCTGCTTATAATACCAAAATTTCAACCACTTAAGAGTGACTAAAAGTTATGGTTGACCTCTACCTTTGCAAGCATCACCATTTCATCGTAAGAATGGATAACAGAGTTATACTCCTTGACGATACTTCTAAATTACACGCAACTAGGTTGTGCCTTTGAACCTAGATCTTGAGATCTCTAGTTAACTAGGTTGGGTTTCCTAAGCTGTATTTTTTTTATATCATAGGCTTTAGCCCCATTCCCCTTGAAGATTTATTGATAAGATCTCTACTTAACCTTTTGGTTAACAAATCTGTTTTATTGTCTTTTGACTTTACACAGTCAATTATGACAATCTCACTCGAGAGAATTTGTCTAATGGTAATGTATCATTGATGCATTGATGGACTTACCATTATACATGTTGCTCTATGCCCTTCCAATTGTTGACTGACTTTCACAACATATGCATGGCTTATTGTAAAGACCTGTAAATTCAAATTCTTTCTTTTATTTATTATGAGTAATGTAGATGATTTTAATTAAAGTTTGATGTTTGATTGTGTTCCGTCGAAGTAGTTGTTTGGTTTGTATATTTTCATGTACCGATGGTTTAGCGGATAGGTGGAGTACGTGCTTTGACTTAATGCTTTGGGATGATTGAAAATGGACTAGCCATGGTTGGAGATCAAAATGGTGATAGAAGCTTAAATTCCCATATTTTCTAGGAGGTACCGGTACTGACTTTTTATCAGTACTAGTACCCTGCGAATAGAGAGCAAATGTCAGTTAGGTTACCGGTACTACCATTTGTATCAGTATTGGTACCCAAGCCCTTTTTCTGCAATTTTTGTACGTGTGTCAGACATGTATAAAAAGGGGTCTTAAACCATTCCTTCACCCAAAACATGACTTGGAACCCTAAATTCATCTCCCCTCCATTTCTCTTCATATCCCACTTGAATATTTAAGTCTCAACAAAACCCTACCACAAATCTCCAAGATCTCTACCTTTAGTACGTCAATCTCACTTGATTTCAGGTTTCATCACTCAAGGAGGTAAAAAGAACAAGTTTTTAACTTGGTTTCTCTCCCTAAACCATTCTCTCTTTCTTTCTCTGGTTATGAGTAAAATCTCACTCTCGTAGTGAAGCTAGGAGGAAGGTTGATTTTAGTTGTTGGAGCTTGGATTGTGGTGTTGGGTTAGGGTTTTGCTCAAAACCCCATTAGGTAGAGATTTCTTCCTCAAAGCCCCAGTAGGTAGAGATTTCTTCTTTCCTTTGCGTTTTTTGAGTGATTGTTGATGTTTACATCGTGATTTGATCATTGTAATATAGAGTGGAATGTAATTGAACATGATAGTGAGACGTTAGTGACCCAGGTGGTACCGGTACCCACCTTGAAATTTTGCATGCTTTGTTTGCTAATTGAGTTGTTGTGCACTCAGGGTTTGATTAATATGTTTAATTGACATACTTGTGTTAGTATTGAGAAAATGAGAACAATCGCTGTAAAATATGAGGTACCAGGTCTGCCAATCAGTGTGATGGTAGGCAGGGGTCACAAGGTCCCAAATCGCTTGACAGGGGAGACAAGGTCTCAAATGCTCAAATTGAAATCTGATTGAACAAATTGGACTCAAAGGAAATGTTGAGGGATGAATTGAACTGACCAAAAATATTGAGGGGTAATGATGTGGAAATTACAATGCTTATTTGCTAGGATCTTTGTGATTGTAGAAATTGGACTCTGATTATTTATATAGCATATATGTTGTTCATAATACTACACGTGTTCTTGTCATGGCCTTTTTTTTGCATTCTCATATTATGTCATATTCTTATAATTTGACAAAGATGTCCCTACTAGGCAAAGTAAATGCTCACCCCTTCTATTTTCAGGTATGAACTAGGATGCATGATTGGATTGCTTAACATGAGATCCTTTTTGAAAGCTTCATACAAAGAGAATTATCTAGTCATCTTGTAATCTCGTTTTAGGGAGATGAAAATGTAATTCATCCATTGTATTTTGACACAAGATTATTGTAATGACTTAAATACATTACCTTTCTTCAACATTGCAGATTTGTTATAACCTAATGACTGTATCTATTTTGGGATAGCCCCTTGTATTGGGTAAACAATTTGGCATAGTTTACATATGGTATTTTTGGGTGTTTATTTATGATTAGGTGTTGATTTTAAAAGTTGAAAAATCGAGGGTGTGACACTTATCTACTTATTTGTTCCTTGTAAAATAGTCTCTATTTCAATTTCGTCCTTGGTAAACTTTTTTGTTTTAATCTTAACCTTGTATTTTTTTTTTTTTTTTTTGCACGGCAAATTTTTTTTTTTATTGCATCAAATAGAAAAGATACAATAAAGGGGACAAAGAAGGTTGACAAGAGACCAACCAGCCACACCTAAACACTCCCCGAAAAAACAAACAAACCTCAGCAAATACACCAAACAGAATGCATGATAATCAGAAAAAAAAAATGCTAGAGAACTAGCCCCCCCAAAGATAACCTACTCACAAACACCCCAAAAAACACCCCACCCACCACCTAAACCTAGGCCCCCACTCCCCAATGAATTCCCCACAGCATATCCAATTAACCTATGAAAAGATCTATGATTAACAATGACACTTAGCTCTAGCTTAATGTTGACAATCAACCCTTGCTTTGTTAAGAGCTTCCATTTCAGCTATCTTGCTTACAACGTCCTCTTCATCACCATCATAGCGTGTACCAAAAAGCTTGTCGACTTCCCAAATTACTTTTGCTTCATCTAGCAAAATTCTATTTCTATTATTAATACCTTCCGAGGATAAAGAGGCAGATAAAGTAGCAGAGGCTACTACAAATCTCAGCACAACACATTTGTTTGTATTCCTTCTTCTTTTGATGTTGCCTCCTTTTTCTACTTTTGAATATCCCAGAATATCATTGATACTTTTCCTCTTACTTTTTCCTTTTTCTCCTTTAATAGCAGCTTGGATAAGGGCATAATTAACTTCAACCTCATTTTGAAATTCCTCCAAACCTGTGTCCATTATTAATTCTTGTGTTTCTTCATTTCTTTGCATTGATTCCATAGCTCTAGCCACTAATAAACTACCAGAATCTTCCACTAAAGATAAATTGGAATTTTCTAGGTCCTTAGATCCAATATTCTCCTAACACGGCTCAAGCCCAATTTCAACATTCTCCTTGTAGTTATTACCCATATCAGAACCATTCCTATCTCTGAATTCTCCATCCTCCCAACTACTTTCCTTAGAACTTGACAAAATCCTTGGGTCATCATCCAAACACTCGCGTGAAATACCACCAGCCACCTTTGGTTCCTGTAGAGTAGTTTCCATGATCCGCATGCTATTATTTGAATTGATTGGTTCATCTGGTCTTCTAGAATTAACCTCATCCATTGAGTTCCTAACTGAATCTCCTGCCGAGTCGTTGACAATCTCCATCCAAACCACTATCAGCGCACCAAGCAGCTGTGGTCGCACCACTTGGGACAAAACCCCATTGGTATTCCCATTAGCAGTATAGTGTTGATTTTTAATTGCTAATCATCCCCATAGCTTCTTTGTTGATACTAAAATTTAAAGCATATCACTCAAAGAAAAAGTCTTAGTTACAAGTTTACAACCAGTGGAATTCCAAATAAAAGTTAGATTATGAAAACCCATCCACTGTAGCTAGCGTATTCTACTCTAATGCAGAACCAACCAACCAACAAATAGCTAGGAGCCATTATAATAGCTAGTGCCATTTCTGAGATCAAGAATCAACATAAAATTATTGGTCCAAAAAACATATATATTTCTAATGCAATGCATCCACTGGCCAGAATCAAGACACTCTTTTTTTTTTTTTCTTCGGAACAAAATCAGTACTGTTCAAAAGCTGGACCACAAGGCAGAGAGCACTTGTAAAATACTATTAATCTTTAGGACTTGTCAGTGGATATATCCGTCGGGAATGGTTTTAATCCGGACTTCCCATTTCCGGATCTCATGATCCAAACATTTCTTTTGAGGATCCGATCCGTCCAATGTGTTTAGAACGTGTTTTCAAGAGTCTATGCGGGAAATTTCAAAAAAAATACTGGGATGGGCTTGATCTAAGCAGTTTTCGCAACAATATATATTTACATTTTTTGCAAAAACTACTTGAATCAAGCCCTTTCTGTTATTTTTTTTTTTTGAAGATTTCTTATATTAACACTTGAAAACACCTTTTGAACACATTGGACAGATCAGATTTTCTAAAAATAATTTGCAACATAAAAAAAATCATATTTTTCTTATTTCCTAGAGGTGTGGACTAGAACCGTGGGCTATATCCCTTAATGCATTAGACTTGGAAGTACAAATAAACCCACTGTACCGAGAATCAGAATAATGTCATGATTACATGAAAACGATTAGCAACGTAAAGGCAATTCATCAACTGAAATACTGATTAATTAATCCAAAAGAATAACATTATCCACCAAAGTGATCGATCTAAAAGACCCACTGACTAAGAACAGATCCCTAGTGACGAAATACCAAAATCAAAAGCTAAAAGGAATTCAAGCACGAATACGTGACAGATAAAGAGCCATTTACGTTTTCCAAAAACCAACTAGAAACAACAAATTAGTATTCAAACCGAATCCTATGTTTCACATGGTTTCCTTAAAACAAAATCATGACGCACCGTACGCAGAATGCTTGAACATGATCTTCGATGTCTGTTTTCCAGAATAAGACGGTTGCACCTCACCGGAATTGTTTAGCAATTTGAACTTTGTAGTAATCTCACACACAGTACAAGGAATCAAAAAAAAAAAAAAAAAACTGGAATTAATGGAGATGTGGTTTTTGGTGTGTTGAACCAATGAGAGTGCCCAAATTATTATGAGGAAAATTGATTCACAATCCAATTTGCCATACCAAATTCAAAATTAATTATGGCGAAATTTCACCTTTGAAACATACTCACTTAATGAGACAATATCTCATTCATTCTGTAATGAATTTGTTCATTCTTTCTATGGTTTAATCGCCTTACTTAAGAGAATGTAAACTCACTCAGACCCACCTCAAAATGTTATCGGGTCTCACTTGAATTTTGGATCAAAGTATTGTTGTGCCGAAACCTGAAGTAGAGAATATAACAAAACCAACAAGAAAAACAAGAGACAAGGATTTACGTGGTTCCCTCCCAAGCACGGAGCTCTAGAGGTACGTCCACGGGGAAAGAGCAAGAGGATTCACTATCAATGGGGAGAAATACACAGAGCCAGCTATACCCGTAACTCTCACTTGAAGCATTCACACAATATCTAGGGACAAATCTCTGAGGCGCGACCTACAGATCATCAAACGTCTCACATACACGAAAGAGACACACACAAACCCTAGATATCTCAAATCCCAACTCAAGACCAAACCCTAGGAGGCCACAAGGCTCCTATTTATAAGAAAGTACAAAAAATTAGGTCAAAACCTCTTTAAAACGCGTAGCCGCACAAATTCGCGTAACGGTGGTCCGGACGGGGATTCGGTGGTCCGGACTATCGACGATGGTCCGGACGGGGATTCGGTGGTCCGGACTACCGAGACAGAATGTCCAAAAAACGTCCCAAAATCCATTGGTCCGGAAGGGGCTTTCCTTGGTCCGGACCATAGGTCCAGAAAACGACTTTTCGCACCAAATTTTGCACTTTTCTTCGACTGTCTTGAATTTAAGGCATATCTCCAACAATCTCCACCTTGACTTGAATTCCCTTCCAAGCCAACAACATAGTGCAATCCTCTCAACACTCGCTCTTCCCCACAACGCCCCTCTCGGGGCAGCCCCACACGGGGCTCACATCAATGGCACCAACAAACAAGGCGCAAGCACCTCTGCTTGACCTTGTTTCCACTACTGAGTAAACCCAGCCACACGTGCCTCCACAAGCTCCACCTTGAGCTTAACACCACAACTCCCCTCACGGAGTTAATCACCAATGAGCAACCATCTTCCACCAAATGTCGACCACATGCATCCATTACTGATGCCAAAGAAGATGTGCTCAAACTCCACCCGAAGTTAACAGACTCTACCGCAGAGTCTTGTATGCTCTCATGCATACTCCCAATAGTTGAACCTGAATTTCTCTCAACAGATGAAGATCCCAACGATGGAGCACCCACAATCGTACTACCATCAAGCACATAGAGGTTACCCAATTTCTGACCCTTCACGAAAACTCAAGCACCCAACGACACACTCAAGACTCCACCTTCAGCAGTGTACTTCCAACCCACGGAGTCGAGAGCACCCAAAGAGACAAGGTTCCTTCTCAAATCTGGTACATGTCGAACACCAAGCAATGTCCTCATAATCCCATCGTACATCCTGACTTTGACTGTTCCAACCCAACAATTCTACAGGGCATGTTATTCCCCCCATAAGAATCAGTATCACCGCGGAACGCCTCATATGTATCAAACCAATCCCCTACGTGGACACATGTGGTAGGAGCATCCAGAGTCAAGAATCCACATGTTTTCACAACAGACATTGACATTACTTACTGCCAAAGCAATGGCAGCCTCAAACCCTTCCGGATCATCTTCGACACAACCAACAACACCCTTCTCTACAAATTTGACCTTCACCCTCGGACAATTTTTCACCATGTGCCCAAATTTCTTACAGTAAAAATACTGTATTCCATCCATATATGTGGTTTTAGAGCTAGAAATCCCTCTACTGCCCGAATTCCTCCCACCAGTCTTTCCCCGCACCAACAAAGCTTGGTCATCATGAACACTACTCTCACCGGATACCTTTTTCCTCAATTCTTTAGAATATAAACTAGACTTTACGTCCTCCATGGAAATCGTATCCCTCCCATATAACATAGTAGTCACAAAGTGTTCATATGATGCAGGTAAAGAACATAACACAATAAGGGCCTGATCTTCATCATCAATCACAACCTCAATATTTTTTAAATCCATAATAATTCGGTTCAACTCATCTAAATGGTCTTTTATGGGCGTACCTTCCTTCATACGAAAAGTATAAAGGCGCTACTTCAAGTACAACCGGTTGGTTAGCGACTTCGTCATATAGATGCTCTCCAACTTCAACCAAATACCGGCTGCCGAATCTTCCTCCCTAACCTCGCGAAGCACATCATCGGCTAGATACAATTGTATTGAACTGAGTGCCTTCGCATCAAGATCCTCAAACACACTATCCACGCATATCGGCCCGGGTTTCTTCGACACCCCAACAAAGCCTTGCTTGTTCCTTGTTGCACCAACAAAGCCTTCATCTTGATACGCCTACAAACCGAAAGAAGCGCTTTGCCCATCAAACTTCTCAACTTCAAAGCGAAGCCGCCATTGAAAACGACCCCAAATACACAAACTTGGCCCGGAAAACACAAGCCTCGGTTTGAACCCGAGCTCACGATACCAATTTGTTGTGCGAAACACAAGTAGAGAATATAACAAAACCAACAAGAAAAACAAGAGACAAGGATTTACGTGGGTTCCCCTCCTAAGCACCGGAGCTCTAGAGGTATGCGTCCACGGGAAAGAGCAAAGAGGATTCACTATCAATGGGGAGAAATACATAACGAGCGGGCTATACCCGTAACTCTCACTTGAAGCATTCACACAATATCTAGGGACAAATCTCTGAGGCGCGACCTACAGAGCATCAAACGTCTCACACACACGAAAGAGACACACACAAACCTTAGATATCTCAAATCCCAACTCAAGACCAAACCCTAGGAGGCCACAAGGCTCCTATTTATAAGAAAGTACAAAAAATTAGGTCAAAACCTCTTTAAAACGCGTAGCCGCACAAATTCGCGTAACGGTGGTCCGGACGGGGATTCGGTGGTCCGGACTACCGACGATGGTCCAGACGGGGATTCGGTGGTCCGGACTACCGAGACAGAATGTCCAAAAAACGTCCCAAAATCCACTGGTCCGGAAGGGACTTTCCTTGGTCCGGACCATAGGTCCAGAAAATGACTTTTCGCACCAAATTTTGCACTTTTCTTCGACTGTCTTGAATTCAAGGCATATCTCCAACAAGTATCCTAATTATTATGAACGAAATTTCCAATCTTCCAACAGTTTTTTTTCTTTCTTTCCCGAAGATATCCGATTAATCCCCCGATGGGGCAATTGGCTCGTTTGACTTTAAATTGTGTACATAGATGTGACATCTAGTAGAGTGATATTGTCCTACAACCACAAATAGCCATATATAGCAATTACCATGCATGCATAATATTACATGCAGAGATGTCGGTGTTCTCAATTTTAAATCAAATAAATAAAGGCCGGTCTTGACAATTTGAGATTCCAGACAAATTTTAAAAAATTGGGCACCCTCTATGTGTTTTACGTACATCAAAATAAGAAAAAAGATTAGACAACATTGAAAGGCAAAATTAAAATTAATTCCTTAACAAGTAAAATATCAAAGTTACGTATACTATCATTAGAATTTAAAACAATCAATTCAAGATTACTAATTCTTGCATTTTTAATAGAAAAAGTACTAGAGTAATTGTTATCATATAATCAAATTTTCACTTATTTGGAATATAACCCTATAACCATTATTTTAACATATACTACAGAAATTTTTAGGACCCCCTGCCTTTAGCAAAATTTTGGGGGGCCAAGGTGAAAGGTTTGGTAGCCTTTAGCAAGGGATGGTAATGCAAATCTTTATTAGACTATTAAACAGAGTGAATGGATATCTTTGATTTCAACCGAAGAAAGTTGGACTCTATACCAGGAAAATTGAAAACACCGATCTTGAATCAACAAAATATTTAGCGCATGGTCTTAGCTAGAATCTGAGAAAGGACTTTGACTTCATATCGCGTGTTGATCTTATCAATAATTCAAAATCTACTTGTATTATTAAAATTCTTATTTGTCCAAGGTCCTTTTCCGTGAAGTTTCCTTTTTATTATTTTCTTGGATGTTTCCTTCAATTCGTACAAATGATCTCAACTCCACCGAAAACCAGAGCTATTCCCCTCTTGCATAGCATAGATATACAGAATTATGCATTTATACTAGTTTCTGACATTCATTTATTCATATCAATTAATATGTTTTAAAAAAACAAAACAAAAATGTGCTTAGGTATAAAGCCAATTCGGGAAAAAAAAAAAAAAAGTCCTCATAAGTGGATACATGAAAATGACAAAACCCTAAATTTTACTCTCATCACATTCAATCTCTTGTTTTCCAAGGCGTGAAAGCTAAAGTCAAGTGAATACATTGATTCCTTCCATTAGGATTTAGGATACGGAGGAAACAAAATTTGGTAAAGAGCCCGTGAAGGATGACATTTAGGAATTCGCTCATTCTTAAGATTTCAGGTTCAACTGCTCTTTCACATTACTCTTGAGCCACTTCCCGCAAACAACCGTGAAAATGGCTATAAATTAAGATTAGTCTGAACTGTGTGCAAAATGACTTGCGTCATCCTTCATCGCGTAATCCTTCAGTATTAAAAAGGATTGCAAATTAAAGAACTTTATTTAAAGTGGCACGAGACAAGGACATGCATGGTGTTTCCCACTTGGGATGGGAATCTTATACTCCTATAGTCTTGAAGACCTAAATGTATTCTATATTGTTGAACCGATACCCGCAGCATTAATATCGACTAATTGCATGTTCAAAGTTCAAACCGGGATTAATGATGAAAAATCCTATATCACCAAGGTTTGTGGATTTACAATAAATGAACTCTTAATCGAGGACCCACCAATCAATATATAAACCATATGCGCAAACGAAGAAGCAACTAAAAAGAGAACGCCAAGATATATGTTGAAAACTCCTAAATAGGTAACAAATTACGGGAAAGAATCAATGCATTATAGTCATTATGTCACAAATAATCTTACCATACAATTTGAATCCTCACAATCGCCCTAAGACTTATTTGCCAAATCCATGTTCACCACACCTAGTGCTTGGTTGCCACTGTCTTAAATCCACAAACCTTTCATTTGCCTTCCGAAAATCCACCGAAGGACTATTGCATAGGAATCCTCATTAAGGCTTTTCTTAAATAGAATAAAAACGAAATGAAAACCTCTTGGAGATGTATTGGACGCTCAGTGATCTTTAGATTTCATCTAGACTTCAAGATACAAAGCAAATACCCTATGCGATGTTTCTAACCTTGGAAAACATGTTTTGGTTCAGGTCTCATATGCTTCAATGCTTACAAACCCCAACAAACTAATACACATAGGCTGCTAAAATTCGCCTAAGTTGCTCGAGCACCTTCTGATCAAACAATCTGCTAGATGAAATGCCTGACAGTTGCTTGACCACTTTCTGCTGCTTCGTCCCTTCAACCAATGAACATTCAAATCTTATGACATGATGAATCCATTCCACATCCTAAATAGACACTCTATAAACGAATAAGAAAAAGGAAAGTACAACTTGAAAAATTGAGATAAAAAAATGAGTGTTTAACAATAGAATTGCCCACACGAAGGAGCTTGACTTTTTGGAGTTTACAAATAAAGTTGTCTCTCTTTTTAATAACTTGAGCTTTTAAATGACTTGGTGGTTAACAATCTAGGAAAATGCTAAAATAGGCTCATTGGGCTTATATTATGGTTAAAAAAGTTGTTGAAATTTATAAAAAGTGTATAAAAGGTAGGTGTTAATTTATTAAAAATGTAAAAAATGCACTAGAGACCTGAAGTGCGTATTTTTTTTTGGGTACCTATTGTAAGCCTAGCAGGACCCAACAATCTAATATGGTATCAGAGAAAGCAATAGATCACGTGTTCAACTTTATTGCCGCCTACCAAATGATTAAAATTTATGTGTTTAAGCCGCTTATATATGGAATTGGAGGAGTCTCGCTACATGTGCGGGGCGTATTGCGAATATTAGATAATAATTTTTTCTTCTCTCTAACCACTTAAGTTTTTAGATGAGTTAGTGATTAACAATTATATAACAGCTTAAGCCGGTAAATGAGTTGGTTTATAATTATATAATTTTGAGTATTATTGATATTATTAGTGTAGTAGCTTTTTCTAATCATAATACGTTTTGTTTATTTAAAAAAAGAGGTTATTTTACATCCTTATTTTTCAACTTTCTTTCATAATTAGAAAAAAAAAAGACTATTGTCGTAACCTAAAGAAATAGAACAAAATGATTTATATACTTTTACTGTATTAGGCTATAAAAGTTTCAATGTGCAAATGTATTGTATTGAAAATCAAAGCACCATGATATCTCAAATATATGTGTTGTTAAAAGTAAGTCTATTAAGCCGGTTCTCTTCGGCCAAAATCCTGACTCCGACACTAATCGAAAGGGTTCAAAACCATTATGATACGTTACAGATGATTTTTTAATACCTTGATTTTACTTACTTATTGGAGTACTTTAACGGAATGCAGGGGATTTTCCCCTTTTTTTGGTAAAAGTGATAACATGAATTTCTAAACAAGTCATCTTCTCACATACATCAACTATTTTTAGCATTTTTAGCCCGTTTATTACTTTAGCAAAAACAAGAAACTGCCCTGTAGAATCATTTAGTAATCCGATATCAAAGTTTGAATGTTTTACTACTTTTGTAAATGATTAATGCACCATTCTCAACTACAAGCGTGTTCATCAACATGTATTAGACCGCGTATAACTAAAAAATGTTTTTTACAAAAAGTTGAAGATACGGAGAAAATCGCCAACTAACAAGTAGTTAAACAAAACCACAAGGATTAATTAAATAAGGAAATTGATATTCGCACTCCTAATTGAAATTATGCAAAGCACTACAAGTCCTAGAGGGGGGTGAATAGGACGACCTCTTTAAAAAATAAACCACTTCGATTTCAACTAATTTAATCATTCACCATGGCAAATCAAACAACTCAACAAATTCAATATAGAGTAATTAAACTAATGAGACAAAACACGCGATATACGTGGATCCATGGAGAGGAAGACTCTAGATTGAAGAAAGATGAGAAGAGCAAACTCAAATCATCAAGAACATCAAGTTCACAAAAGAGAGAAGAGATGGAGAAAAGATGAGACTTTCTCTCTCTAAAAAGGGCTGATTTTCTTTCAAGTGGGGTTGTGTGAAAATGAAAGAAAAATACCTTTTATAGCTCACATTTTCGTGCACAAGAAGATAACCACTTAAAACAAGACATGTGGCAACTTAAAGAGTCCGCCAGACGCGTGTAGACGCGCACAGACGCAGCGTCAGGATTTAGACACTTGGCACAATCTCAACAGACAAAGCCAGACGCGTGTAGACGCAATAAGCTCAAAGCTAAATCTTAATGCCTAGCTCATTTTAAATGTAAGATCCGAATAAAGCAATATTAAGCCAACTTGATGCACATTAAAACATGTTATTTTGAATGGCTTAAATGCACAAATGATATGCAAGAATATACCTTATTGGATTGAGCTTCTAAGCACTTGACTTGGCGATGGTTTGATCACGAAGCTTGAAATTCCCGAATGGAGCATCTAGACTTGACCCCTAAGCACTCTAATACCCAAACCCCAATAATCAAATTACAGACTCCGAAAGGCTTGACATAACCCAGAAAATGCCAATAAACCTAACACTAATTTCGATGTAGACACTTCAAGCTACAATAGTTTTCCAAAATGACCCTTTTGCAAGTTTCATAATTTACTTCAGGCACTCCAAAAACCTTTAGTCTTCTCATTTACTTAAGACCCTCCAAAAAAGTGGATAGTTTCTTTTTATCAGAAAAAGTAGATAATTGTTCAATTCTTTTTACTGCACGCCACTGAATTACCTACTTGCTTGGGCAAAAAAGTGCAGAACTGATTTTTTTGTTTTTTTTGTTTTGTCTTTATTTATTTATTTATTTTTGCATTTGTTAGTTTTGCGTCAAGATTTCGTGGTTTATTGATTTATCTCGACGAGACAAATTTAATAAGTATAAAATTATGATCAAAACTAATATTTTTTTTTGAATAAAGCCAAAATTAAACCAAAAGAAACCAGTTTATTGTTTAATTTTGGCTTTATTAAAAAATAGTTTCGACCATAATTTTATGTTTTTTTTGGAGACGAATCCATAAACCACGAAAACTTGATGCAAAACTAACAAATGTGAAAAAAAATATTAATAAAGACAAAACCAAAAAACCAAAACAATAGTACTCCTACCCTATTTTTTTTGGCAAAGTGGCACGAAGCAATTTGACATAGATGCATTTATAATGTTTGGAACCTACTATTTATGTTGTGGATGTTTAATATTTGGAACCTAATGTTAATGTTTATGTTTAGAACATAAGGTTTATGTTTATTTTCATTTATTTTTCAGTTTGGAGTGCCTTAGTAAATGAGGAGATAATTTGGAGGTGAAGTACCTCTAGTGATTTTTATATGTTGAAAAGGGTACTTTTGTAACTTAATTAAATTTTGGAGTGCTTGCATAAAAAAAGGGAGCCTTAAAATCAGTACCCTTAAATAATCATCCGTTTTTTGCACACTATTTAGATTTTCATCCCCCATGTTTTACGTAGTTATGTTTTCATCATTTTCCGTTGTGACATACCTTTTCTACCCTTTTACTATGATATCAACATATACAAGATTATTTTTTTTCCTAATTTTGTGGGATTCAATAACATCTATTTATTGGGATTCAATAAGTTTCTAGTTTAGTGGGATTTAACTATTTTTTAATTTAGCGAGATTCAATCACATCCATTAAGGGAGATAACAAAAGAAATTTTAAATTAAAAAAATTTGTTACTAATGTCGGTGAAATTAAAGATAACCAAGCAAAAAAAAATTAAATTTGCACCAACAAATATGGTAAAAATGGCATACTTGAGCCAAACATCAAGTTTATGGTAAAAATAAATACCACTAAGTAAAGGTGGAGAATTTTTGAATAATCATGGTCAAAATGGCAAATGTAACCATTGACTGAGTAATGTGGCAAACTTATAACTAGTAAAAAAATACGGTAAATGTAATATTCTTTTAGAACACGAATCATGATAAAAAAAAAATCACATATCATGGTTTTTATGGTAAAACAAATAATTAATCACTTATAAACATGGTAATAATTGTTAAATTAAGAATTTGAATCATAGTAAAACATATCAACCACATAATCGACATTTCATGGTAAAAAAGAAGATCAAAAATCATGGTAAAAATATCAAAAAACAATTCCAGTTTTATGGTAAAAAACACTTAATGACTTGTAAACATGGTAATAATTTTTTAATTGATATCTTGAATCATGGTAAAAAAATGTCAAAAACTATGGTAAATAAGTAAGCCTTACTTAATGTTCGTGGTACAAATTCTAGGATACTATATATAGCCGCTGCATGGGCCTATAGGAATAAATAAGTAAGCTTTACTCCTTATCTATATAGGCCCGCACAATGGCTCTCTTATAGAAAGCATGGTTAAAAAAATCGTCACATATTCTGATAATGAAACAAACATGGTGAAAAACAAAAGAATCATGGTAAAATTTGTGCTCACAACATATTCCATTCATTGCGGTAAAAATCAATTGAGGAACAATAAACATGGCAATATTTGTTGATTTAACAACTTGGTTCATTGTGAAAAATATGACCACAATATCTTTCGATAATCATGGTAAAAATTAGTCTTAGAACATTGAATATGGTAAATTTGTTATTATTTCTTAACTAAGAATATTGGATCACGGTAAATACATGCCCACACTATAATGATTATGGTAAAAATATGTTAACCAATTCACAGCCTTCTCATGGAGTTGCAATAGCTTCATGATTCGAGCAAAATCTCTTCCACGGGCGTGTAACTTTTTGTTGTGTTCAGTTTTACAGGAATGTGAGTTCAGAATTGGAGAGAAACCCACAAAATCCCCAATGAATTAGTACTTCCAAAACCAATTTAGAAATGAAAACAATAAGGCAACATTTTCAAAAACAAATGCAGTAAGAAAAAAGTTATTCAGTTATCATTGTCAATAAGTCCAAAAGGTGCTTCATTATTTTTTATGGGTGATACTATTTCTAGAAGGATTTAACTTTTTTTAGTTTCAGTGAAAGTTAAGAGATTGTGGGGAAAAAACATTAAAAAAATTGCGCTTTGTATAAATTATAATTAGCGATGGAATTAGACGAAGAGATTAGTTGGCTGAAAGCATAAACAAATCAAGAAAATAAGAAACGGAACGAAAAAGGGTTTGTGTAATTGAGATGTTACCTGATGATTTCTCATTGATGAACTTTAGAAAGAAAGACCCATCAAGAAATTGATGAGATCAAAGCCATGGAAAGTATATGGTGCCCGTTGAGAGTCCACCTTGTGTGAGCTGTTGGGCATAGGCCCAAGGGAGTGATTTAGGGTTTTTTTTATTGTATCTCTATAAATACTCTGTGATGCCTAGGTTATGAAAGAGTGGTAGCACAATGTAGAGAGAGAGGCTGAGAGTGTGAGAGGGGGGCCGGTTATGGGTCCTCGGAGAGAGAGATATACGAGAGAACTGGTGAGGATTTCATTATTGTGAGATTGAGTGTGTAACACAAAAACACAGATTTTCTCCAGATTATAGTAAAACTCCCCTCCCCGTGGATGTAGGTCCGATTTGGCTGAACCACGTATATTGTGTGTTTTGTTTATCCTTGATTTTACTGTTTTTGTGCAGGAGGTGCACGTTTGGGCACATCAAACTGGTACCAGAGCTTTGGTTGAAGCACCGGAGAGCGTAGAGCAATTGAAAAATCAATCGGAGGCCATTGGAGCACTGTTTCAAGCTTTGGTAAGACAAAACAGGTGAGAAAATTTGTTTTTTATCAGAGGGAAAAATGCTACTCTCAGAGACGAGTCCAATAGAGTGTTGTAACATGTTGCACGCGCGATCAAAGGTTAGGGGTGACCCAGTCAGCGCTGAGTCAGTGCCACAGAGGATGCCAGCTCGGATGGTTAGCGGCCGCGTCAGTTGGTCAACAATGACGTGGTACCACGCCAGCAAATGGGGTCAAAAGGGTTAAGGTTCAGGGTCAAAAGGTCAAAGTCTAGGTCAAAAGGGTCAAAAGGATCATAGGTCAGGTCAAAAGGGTCTAACCGGATGTCAAAGGGATCAAACTGGTTCAGACTGGCGGTTTAGAAAAAAGGCAGATCGGGTTCAAGCAGGACCAGACAGGATAATGGTCCGAAGGCAGACCAGATTGTGTTATTTGACCAGTTCAGTGGGATTTTAACCGGTTTAGTGGGATTTTGACCGGTCCATGGCCATTTTGGAACAATTCGCAACTTGATTTTTCGTTTCGGATCCAACCACGCGCTCTGTTTTTCATGTTGAGGCTCAGAAGTATGTGCTATTGTTAGATTGAGCTGGATTGGGACGTTCAAAGGCGTTTTGGGTTGTGATGATGTTGTTTCTAGCTAATTGGACGGTTTTGGATTCATTGGTGGGCTTGGATTTGAGTGATTTGAGTCAGATTTGGCAGTCGTAGACACATCCAAAGATATTGAGGAGGACTGGACGTGGTCAGGTCAGTCGGATAGGATGTTGTTGAGTCGAAGGTAGACCAGGGATGATCAGTTGCATTTGGCAAGCAGGGATACACTCTTTCAGGTTATTGCACTCTGGTTTATGGGTGCATGGAGGCTCGTCTGGTTAGTGACAATAGGTGCTTGCAGGAGCGGTGATTTTTTGGGAGATTTGATGGGTGTTCTGGGGTGGTAGGAGAGCCGGGTATGGAATGTGAGTGAACAAGGAGGCAGGATGAGACCTGGGAGAGCTGGCAGAGAGTGGCAGAAGACCAAGAGAGTGGCATGAGTGGTGAATAGGTGGCGAAATAGGTGAGCAAAGTTGGATAGCTACACACTAGGAGTATTGGACAGATTTTGCAGAGATCGGAGGTTGACCGGGGCAATCGGATGATTGCAGATTCGCGGCAATGAAGCCGTTGTGGTCAGTCAGAGAAGCTAGTGAGCAAGGATACATTCTCTCAAGTGTTGCATATTTGTTGATGAGTAAGGATACTCTTGTTTGGTAATGACACATGCGTTTACTAGAGTGACAAGTTAGAGTGGTCGGCAGAGATCGGAAAGAGTCTGGTTCAATCAGAAAGACTTATCATCCAGAGATGCAGTTTTGATTCGGGCTGCAGGAGGAGCTGATCAGATGGTGATTTTCGGTCTAATAGATGAAGGGGCACCATACAGGCTTGTGGGAGTGCAGTGACAGATGGAGCTGATGTCAGACATGGTCAAGTAGTATGGGTGTTTTATGACATGGACATGATGAACACAGTTGCGGATGCACACAGGATAGGCGTTGGAGAGTACTTTAGAGTCATGACCGGATGGTACTGGATGTGTTAGGAGTCGAATCAGGAGTGTGCAGGATACTAGCTAGCAATGGGGATGCAATTGGTTGTTCAGGATATGTTCATGGGAGCTCTGAATAGAGAGATTGAGATGGAGATGAGATGATGCATCAGGGTATTCTTTTTTTTTTTTCTGTGATTTTGTGACTAGGGCCTAATTTGACCTAAAAGTAAAAACCGGATTATTGGTTTTTTTGTTTTGTCTTTATTCAAATTTTTTTTTCATTTGTTAGTTTCTCGTCAAGATTTTGTAGTTTATGGATTCCTCTCGACGAGACGAATCTAACGAGTATAAAATTGTGGTCAAAACTCAAATTTTTTTGAATAAAGCCAAAATAGGTGGATTCAAAAAAATTTGAGTTTTGACCACAATTTTATACTCGTTAGATTCGTCTCGTCGAGAGGAATCCATAAACCACAAAATCTTGACGAGAAACTAACAAATGAAAAAAAAATTTGAATAAAGACAAAACAAAAAAACCAATAATCCGGTTTTTACTTTTAGGCCAAATTAGGCCTAGATCCTCTCCAGGATATGTGGCTGCATGGGGTGGAGAGAAGGTGTCACGGATTATGTCCTATGATTGGGCATGAGCATTCGGGTTTGGATGAGGGCACCCTAGTTGAGGGGGTGCGAGCACTTCTCTTGCCGAAAACCCAAAGAGAATTTGCAACTTGAGCCCTATTCAGTGATTGAGATGGCAGGATGAGGGGGAGTTTGCGACTAAGTTTCATCAAGATGGCAAGAAAGGCGGGATGGATGAGTTGTATTTGATATTTCTGGGCGAGTGAGATTTGATTTTCTGGAGAAGATTGGGGAGGTGATGAATGAAATATAAGGGATTGGGTTTTATCCCCAATCCTGTAATTGCAGTATAGTACCTCCTAATTTTGAAATTGGTCCACTTTCCACCGCCTCATATATGCAACTTTTAATTTAGTCATCAATTTCTTAATATGTATAAATTATATATATAAAGGGCATTTTAGGGTGTATTTGAATTTTAGAATGAAAACATAACTCCTTAAAAGTCTCAGGATGATTTTCTAATTTTAAGTATGTAAAAGAATCATTATTTAAGTGCCTCACCCCACAAAGATTAATTAGACGATATTTCCTTCTTAAAAGCACCAAATTTCAGTTCAATAACTATAACATGCAGTACTTAATTAATTAATATTTCGGAAAGTAATGGTCACCTCTCCTCTCTCTCTCTCTCACACACACATACACACACACAAAAGAGCTAGCGTCAAAGTCCAACTCACGTGCTTCTAACGTGACCCCATGTAGCTGATCTCTCTATAAATATATCCAATGTTGTGGCATCTAAACACATCTCTCAAAGCTAATAAAAAAAAGAGGCTAAACTAGCTCTAGATAAACTCTCCCTACATTCCTAACTAAATTGATCAATGGCACCTGTGTTCTCCAAAATAGGCATAATTGGAGGTGGGGTCAGCGGTTTAGCAGCCGCTAAACAGCTCTCCCACCACTACCCAGTGGTGTTTGAGGCCACTGATTCCCTTGGAGGGGTGTGGAAACATTGTTCTTTCAGGTCTACGAAACTTCAGACCCCTCGTTGCGACTATGAGTTCTCAGACTACCCTTGGCCCGAAAGAAACAATTCAAGCTTCCCATCTTATGTGGAGATACTGGAATACTTGTATTCTTATGCTGCGCACTTTGACTTGCTGAGGTTTGTGAGGTTTAATTCAAAGGTGGTGGAAATCCGTTTCGTTGGTGAACGGAAGACTGCTGATTATGGCAGTTTGTTACCGGGACAGCCCATGTGGGAGGTTGCTGTTCGGACCGACCAATGGGAGGGTGTGCAGGTGGTTATTCTCAGTCTCAGCTACATAACTCTTTTTTATTTTTTCAACTATAGTTTGCACCAAAAAAAAAAAAAAACTATAGTTTGATTCCCTCCTAGAGAACAAAACCCAACTTGGGATTTGTAGTCTTTCCCTAGCTCTCTTTATTCTGGTAAAACCGCTGGGTGTACACTGTGGGTACTTTAACCCCAAAGTTTTAAGTATGTTTCCATAAGTATACATATAAGGAAGAAATAGATAAAAGTATACATGCATATATAATACTATTGATCTAGAATCTAGCTAACTACATAGAATAAATATAGAGAGATTGAGAGGGAGAGAGAGTGAGTGGTTATTTTACTTTTTAGAGCAAATCTTGATGGATGTGTAGAATCAAAGCAGCACTCAAATATTCGATCTATATACATATGTTGAAGGTTGGAGCTCAAAAACCTAAACAATTGAAAGAACAATCAATTAAACCTAAAAAAAAAATCAAAAGAAACACAAAAGTGAGTGAGAGAGAGAGAGAGAGGAGCTTCTCTGTTTTAACTTTACTTGTTTCCCCTTTTTTACTGAACACTAGTTTTAAGAACGAGTGATTGCCCTTATATGTTTACTTAATTTATTTTTGTTACAGGCTAATAGGTTTTAATTTATTCAAAGAAGATTGATTTGTGGGCTAATTTTTTGGTGCATTTGTTTAATTTTGTTATGGGCTAATTTTTTGGGCAGATATTCATTTAATTTTGAACTCAGTGTTCATTCATATTTATAGACTAGGTGTTCATAAGAGATTAATCTTAAATTTGACATATATTATAAGAATTTTTTGGGGGGTGGTCATTGGACCATTAAGACTTAAGAGTTGCATGTAGCTCAGCCGGTGAGACGCACGATAATCAAGAAAAATGTTACTTAGATGTTATTTTCCAGAGATATAAATTCACTTTCTGGTTTGATATTATTGTATATCATTGGGGAGGTTTTTATGATGATTTTTGTTGTCGTGGTTTGTTTGTTGATGTTATTGCAGTGGTATGCCTTTGAGTTTCTAGTGATTTGCACAGGCAAATACGGTGATAAGCCAAAAATACCAAATTTCCCGCATAACAAAGGCCCCGAAATATTCAGGGGAAAGGTGTTGCATACCATTGATTATTGCAAACTTGATGATGAAGGAACTACAGAGCTTCTTAAAGGAAAGAAGGTGGCAGTAATTGGGTACAAGAAATCAGCTATTGATTTGGCCGTAGAATGTGCTGAAGCAAATCAAGGTACATATCCCAACTCAGAAAGTTTCAGACTTCCACAACTTATATTGGATTTAATTGACGGAATAGCGCTGCAAACTTCTTAGAATATGGAGTTTATTTTACACAGACTTTTTTGGACTTTCTAAAAAAGTAGATTTAATTAGACTCATTTAATGAACCTTATCATGTGTCGGGGGCACATTTTAACAAAACCCTTTTAAGTAACCAAAAAGTGCAAGTGTTTTGATTAAATGCAAAAAAGATTTTACGATTCGGTCCAAGCAAGTTGTCTCCTACTCAAAGATGTATTTTGCAAAAAAAAAAAAAACAAAAGAAAAAGAAAAACCAAAGCCAAAAAAGTTTATTCAGAACTCCCTCTTGGTCAAAGTATGGTGTGATTAACTCCACACATTCTTTTTGACAAATGGGCCGATGATGACCGAACTATTTTAGTACTCCCTCCGTCTCAATTTTATAGTCTCTCGTCCTATCCTAACTGGATAAAAAAATGATTATATCTTTCAATCGGTTAAACATTTTATATGCAATATGGATCTTGTTTGATAGATCTTGATTTAATCTAATAAACAAAGTATTCAAAATCACCTAAAATATTATATATTATAAGATATAACAATTTAAAAAGTGGCACGAACTCCCAAAAGAGTGTATAAAATTGGGACGGAGGGAGTATTTGGGAAAATTCTTGGCGTAGGTCAGCGGGTTTTCATTGTCTTTCCCAGGAAAATACAAAAAAGGTTAAATTTGTGTATGAGTCAAATAGTACTACAGGATTTAGAGAATATCTTATTTATGGATGATCTGTAAATAGGGGTTTACGCCAAGTAAATTCCCGCCGTCCATCCCGAGATCTAACTGCTTGGAGCTATGCACACTCTCTCTCCTCCTTAAATGCACTGCAGATATAAGAAAAAAAACTATGCACGAGTTTTGAGCCGTTGAATCTCAAAATGAACAACGGAGATTTATTTGGCGCAAATTTCTTATTTACAAATCATCTGTAAATAAGATATTCTCCATAGATTTATAGTTGTCTTTTCCCAAGATTAGTGTATGAGTCAAATAGTACTTGTACGGTTTTTGGTCAAGCAGTCAAACGGCAACGAAGTTTAGGATGTGTTGACTTGGAAACTTACAACGGCAGGTTTTCATCTGGGAAATTACTACTACCCCCCGCCCTTTTTTTTTTGGGAACACAAATATTACCCTGTAAATGCTTTAACTTTTCAAAAGCTGCCCTCTAAAGTTATCAAAGGGACAAAAAGGGAGTAATTGTGTAGCTTATGATCCATTACTTTTTAAAAGTAGACAAATACTATATAGGAGTAAAAGTCAAAAAGGGAGCAAACAAATTGAATAGCAAGGAGTGCTAAGATACTTTCGGAAAATGTTTGATGGAAACTATAAATAATATTGATATACTATATTTCTTTTCTTTTGGGGTAATTAATCAGTAGATGGAGATAGGATTAGGGATGAGACTAGAACACATGTATCGTGATTGCTAGGGCAATTCAGGTTATATTTGGTTTGAGTTTTAAGTTTTGATTTTTGTAATGATTGAGGGAGAAATAAGGATAATAATTAAAAAATAGGTATTAATGATTGGAGAGAGATAGAGAAAAAAATAAAAATAATATTTGAAAATAGGGACAGTAATTGAATAATAATTGAGAAAACTGGTTCTTGAAAACCAAAACGAACAAGGTCCCAATCTACGGTATGAATACCTGGACCAGGGCGCTTGCAGTGAGGTTGGCAGCGTCTTTAAACAAAGCCATTTTGGTCCAAGGCCATGTTAGGTCTCTCTCTCCCTATTATTAACTTTAAAATATTTTTATTAGCTTACTAAAAAAAATATTTTAAAGTTATTGACCGGTTTAGATTATTTGTATGAGATCCCAAAGTGGGCCCATACATTCATAGTTTTTTTTATTTTATCAACAACAAGATTTTATTGAAACTCAACAAAGGGAGAGAGAGTAGAGCTATCTTACATCCATCCATAGTTATTTGACATGAGAGGGAGAGAGAGAGTAGAGCTAAAGGCTACCTAATGTGGCCTCGGGCCAAAATAGAATGGTTTAAAGGTGCTGCCAAGAAAGCCTCACTGCAGGCACCCCGCTCCCATGAATACCACTTTTGAATATTGGACCATCTCTACGTGGAATATTATTCATCCACATTTAAAGGTCTCCTTTGAAGTATAAATTTGTATTTCAAAGCTTTGCATATAATTTTCAGATATTTCTTTTTCACCTTTAATTTTAAGTTTTTTGATGTCCTTTTTGAGCATTCTCACAACACATTTTTACATTTGCTATAAATAACTCCAAACAAATTCATCAAAATCTCTGAAGTTTTAAGTAGTTTATGAAGTTTAATTCGATTTGTTAATTATCCTACTAGTTATCCAACAGAGATTTATTATACAAATAAACTCAGTTCATAATTTTGTTCTTGCTTCCTTTGTTTTAGGACGAGATGGCCAAACGTGCACCATGGTGATCAGGACACTGCATTGGACAGTTCCACATTACTCGATTTGGGGTTTACCCTTTTCCTTATTCTACTCCACAAGATCTTCTCAGTTCCTACATGAAAGACCTAACCATGGCTTCCTCAGGAGCTTCCTTTGCCCACTATTATCTCCGGCTGTATGTTTAACTTAATCTCTTACAATGAAACACATCCCATCACGTAACTTATTCAGATACAAATTGTTATTCTAGCTAGTTGCCGACTAAATTCTTCGAATTTGTACGTGACAGAGAAAAGCTGTATCTAAGATCATAGAGTCCTATTTGATTTCAAAACTTCCACTAGAAAAATATGGACTGAAGCCAGATCACCCCTTCGAAGAAGACTATGCATCTTGTCAGATGGCTATTTTGCCTGAAAACTTTTTTGCTGAGGCTGATAAGGGAAAGATTGCATTCAAAAGAGCATCACGATGTTGGTTTTGGGAGGGAGGGATTGAGTTTGATGACAACACCAAATTGGAGGCTGATGTTGTCATGCTTGCAACTGGTTATGACGGCAAATCAAAACTAAAAGCTATAATTCCAGAGCCATTTTGTAGCTTAATTGATTTCCCTTCTGGTATGATGCCCTTATATAGGTGAGCCAAAATTTTACAAACACCAATGCTAACCCAACATTTTGTACCCTTGAAATCATAGTGCATGACATTCTCTTTTTCCCTTCATATTTTTTCAGGGGCACAATACATCCATTGATTCCAAATATGGCATTTGTGGGTTACATTGAAAGTGTTTCAAACCTGCACACTGCAGAGATACGATGCAAATGGCTTGCTCGACTTGTGGACGAACAGTTTAAGCTCCCAAGTGTGGAGAAGATGCTTCAACAAACAACTAAAGAGATGGAAATCATGAAGAGAACAACCAGATTCTACAAGAGAAGCTGCATTTCCACTTTTAGTATTAACCACAGTGATGAAATCTGTGAAGAGATGCGATGGACATCTTGGAGGAAGAAGAATTGGCTTGCTGAAGCTTTTAGCCCTTACAACAGTCAAGATTATGAAGAAGAAAAATGAAAGTGTGACACTGGGAATCTGATTGTAGGCGCTGTTAATTATATCTACTTTTAAGCAATTTAATTAGTACTAGATTTATTTTTTTTTTTTTACTATATAAAAAGCAGATTTAATGTGATGGGGAGAATTGTAAGAAACATCATATATATGAGCAATAATATTATACATTTAATAATAAAGCCTGAATTCTTGTGCTCAACATTACTCCAATACCTACATTTAATAATAAAGCCTGAATTCTTGTGCTCAACATTACTCCAATACGAAATTATGCTCCAAATTAATGCACAGGCATTTGGTGCCCTGACGTAACTAATGCTAATACTCTATTGATTACACAGAAGTAAATGATACACAAGGCCAAACTCATTGTAGAAATCAAATGGTGAGGGAGAGGAATTAACGAAAACACAGATCGAAGTATGAAAAAACGTTAAATGTCTTCCCGGCAGTGTTTCAATTACAGATCAGCCGGCTCTCTCCACTCTTTTTTTTTACCTTGTTTCCCTCATCACTCAACAATGTGAATATGTCACGCCCTCAATTTTTAACTCAAACAAATAAAATTTTCTCCATAATGATAATAATAATTAACATCATCCCAAGTTCATTACATGATAATAAGTCTATTTCAGGGTCGTATCCCATGATGATAAAATAATTAAAAGAGTTAAGTACTTCAAGTTACAAGAAGTTTTTTTTATGAGGGCACCCTCACAAAAAAAAAGTGTGAGAAAACAGTTGTGAGCCATTGGATCGCGTGAAGGGCATAGTGCTTGCGCCCTTGGATTGTATTCCAATATGATTTCCCCAAGCGTAGGGTTTAGGTCGGCGGTAGCATGATACCGGTAAGTCCGGGTCGATTCCACATAGACCGAATGCACAGCGCGGGATGGTTGAATCGCAAATGATGGTTTTAGTCTTAAAGCGGCAAACTTGACTTTGTGATTTGGGGGTAGGATTCACTTAACTTCGTGAATGACACGATATTTAAAAGGCTAATTAAAGCAAGGTTAAGTCAAGGGGTTCACAACACTTATACCTTAGGCCGATTCGTTCTCCTCTAAGATAACTGGCTCAGGGGCATTGTTAAACAACCCTGAACGGAAGATTTGGTTCTTACACTCATTTGATTATAAATGGTGTTTCTCAAAGAGTAGGATTCTAGTGTCATTTAAACAAATATTTTGATTGACATAGCCCTAAGCATCACACGTGCCAAGTGGTTGAGCCATTGACTACGCGTGACCAAAGAGATTAACAAATCTCAATTTTGAAACATAAAATCAATTCCTACTCTTTGATTAACAACAATGTTTGCATCATGGCAAGGAGAGCGAATGAACCTAAGTCACGGGGTGCTAATCACTTCAAGACCGAGCCTATAACAACTACTCGATCATTATTAAGTAAAATATGACTATTTTTATAAAGGAAATAAAGAACATGACATATGACTTAGTAGAAAGATTTTTAATGAGGATTCTAGATCTACCTACAACATTAATACTTGAGAATTGATCAAACAACTACTAAGAACAAGAGTTTTCTAAGGGAATAGCTAGAAAAACATGAAAGCAAGTTAACCAATAAAAATGTAAATAAACTTGATTTATATAGAGGTCCAACAAATAGCTACAGCATTAAAAAACAAGAATTTAAAGGAAAATGAAGTCTTACTTGAGAAAAACTAGAGAAAGAAAGCTTAAAACCTCTTTCATGGAGGGGAGAGGGCAGAGCAAAACATCTAGCCTAAAATGAAAGAGTAAGTAAGAGAGAGGATTGAGGAGAGTGTCTTTTATTCTCCTATTTTCTCTCTCTAATAAAGGTTCATAAAGCTCTCACATTCAACAAAGGTTCCATAAAAGGAAAGTACAAAAACACAACTCGGGCAAAATCAATCGTATAAAGACACAAAATGCACAAGTATGTAATCACAACGAGCGAGATAAACCCGGATATATACAACATTTGGGGCTTATCATGTGGATCAATCCAACTTTACCATGGATCGATCCAGATGAGTTTGTTCAACTTTGAGCAGATATGGATCGATCCACTTGACCCCTGGATTGATCCAACTAGTGATGTTGCTATTTTCTGACTTTAGCGGATCGATCCTCTCAAGTCTTGGATCGATCCAACTTGCCTTGTGATGGTTTTTGGCTTCTTACTGTCACTCTTACTGTCCTGCATGCCTTCGGGCTTCCCTCAAAGTGCTTGAATATATTGTGAGACCCTTGAGGGAGATGTACCTTGGTCACTTGAGTGCTCGCTCTCCCCTAGAGTCCATCGGAAACTTTGCAAGAGTGTGAACCGCTTCTGTTGCACCAACTTGCCTTGCGACCCTTCGAATTCCCGGGCCTATGGCCGAATCACTGTTTCATGGCATTTGGGTCCGGTGTTGGTGTGTCATGGGGTACGTGGCTCTTGTAAACGTGGCACGGTTCTCAATATGCTCGAAATGTGCGTATTTGACGCGTTTAACATGTAACTCAACAAAAACACAACTACATGCAAATTAAACATTTGAGGAGCGAAATCACGTGCATTTGTGCAATAAATGAGCAAGATAAGCCCCATTTATCTACAATATTGGGGACTTATCACATAGGATACAATGGCCCACAACTATTTTTCCACACTTTTTTTGTGAGCAAGCTCTCACAGGAAACTTCTTACTTAAAAGTTATTGCAATAGCCAAAGTCAAAAGATGATGTAAATTGAGTTACAAAAGCATCTTCCTAAAGAAATTTACAAAAGATGACCAAGTAACTTCTTGTATACTTTTCAATCCATCCAAATGCACCACACGCTAATCAACTCATGCTTCATGTTGGATACCTAAAATTTTTAGGGTGAGCTCACTACAAGAAAATGGGCCATTCCCGGCATTTTTTCCCCCGGCATTTGTTGAAGTAACTTTTTCCGGCATTTGTTGAAATGCCCTGGAAAAAATGCCGGAAAAGTACTATTCCCGGCATTTTTCCATAAAATGCCGGTAATAGTTAAATTTCTGAAAATTCTTTATTTTATAATATAAATATTTTTGTTTGACCTTTAAGAACCAAATGTGTGCTAGCACAGTTGGTAGTGCTCGCGCACGTGGTGGTGAAAGTCACGGGTTCAATTCTTGGGGCGAGCAATTTGTCCCAATTTTGCTTGCCGCGTGTGCACCACGTAGGGCGTCACATGGGTTCCATGCAGGCACCAAGTGGCTGCTGTTTGGTTCTTTTACTTCTTTGCAATTGAAAATAATTGTGTGCGAGCGTGCCAGAGAGAGTTTCAATCTCCTCCCTCAGATTAACTTTGGAAAAACCAAATCTAATCAGGCGATTGTGTTTTATTGGTTCAATTACCTCAATTAAGAGGATTTTTTCAACAAGTGAAGAAATGTAAACCAACAAACTTAGGAAATCGAAGAACAACAAAGAAACAAGACACTTCGATTAATAAATCAAAGATAAACTTACTTCGAAATTGTCTCCAACTTCAAATACAAAACTTCGAACAGGTGATTGTTGCAAGAACAATCGGGATAGGGGTGATTGTTATAAGAACAATCGAGTTAAATCCTAGTCTAAATCCTAATCTACTTCCTAATCTACTTCGAACTGAGTTCGAAATCCTAAACTACTTTGCCAATGAACAAACCAAGCATCAGTTTTTTGATAGCTGTTTGTTGAAGATTTGTCCGGGGGTTTTTACTCTTTAAATTCTTCTATTTATAGATGCTGCTTGTGATTCGAACTTCCCGCTCAATGAATTTGAACATCAGCTTGCTTCGAACTCTAACTTCCACTCCTGGAGTTGGCAGTTGCTCCTTCCTCCACGTCTGAATTTGAATTCTTCTGAAATGTTCCTCTAAAAGCTTTGATTTTGAATCTGTATAGTTGTTCAAACGAACACAAATGATTAAGTGTTAAGATGAATAACTGCCTTTCTATAAGTATTCCACGTGTTATAACTGCCAATCTGCCTTGTTTCCCAAGTTCACACGTAGAACTTATATACTTAACAGTTGATCCCATAGCTTTGAGGTCAATTCTTTCCAATAATGATGGTTCGTAACTGCTAATAACCGTTTTTATATTTGAACACGATACGACATCGTATTTACTCAAATATGTTCTTTTAATCCAGTGTGTCTGTATCGACGAGTAATTGCCAACGTTTGGCACTCTTGATTACGTGTCAATTAATCATTGGATTGGTTGATTTTAGATGTAAACAGCTGCCACGCGGCCCCCACATGGGTGCCATGGGGGCCACGTGGCATTTTTTCCTAATAAAATAATCGACTTTTCCCGGCATTTGTTAGTATTAACGACACGTGTATAGACGGCATGTGTAATAAATGCCGGTAATGCCCTTTTCCGGCATTTGTGGTGGCTTTTCCGACATTTATCAAAATGCCGCTAATAGTGAAATTTGGCGTAGTGGCTACACTAGCCTAGTAGAGAAACATTTACCGAGAACTAAATGCAATGAAATGAAGATGCAAGACAAAAATTAAATAAGGAGTTCACGTAACAATGCATATGATTTGTCAAAACCCAAAGGAATGAATTTTATGCTATTAAGCCACTAGAATCCCTTGTTACAAACTCATTGTACCCCGATATGTACCCAACTTCTCGTTCGCATCAACAAACCAATTCATAACGTTATCATTTATTCATCATTTTAAGTATTAGAGATCCTTAGAAACTCACTTGGAAGTGGTCCTAGTGTCCTTTCAGGCATTGCTAGACCTCGTGTATTCTTCCCCTTGGCCAAGGCATGCTCCTAAAGGCATATCCATTGGATGGCCCTAGTATCCTTCTGGGCATCAAGTGACTCCATGTCCATCATTTCAATCCTTCCTTTTCGATTAAAGTTCATATAATTCACGTAAGTGTCATCGTACAATCATACCTTTTATCATCAATCAACAGTGTCACGTGTTTGTACTAGACATAAAAGCATAATCAAGGTTCATACCATGTCCCATATCCCATATCCCATTAAATAAACTAAAGATTAATATAGAAACAATAAGATGGTCTAACAACTAATTTAAGGAGTAGATCAATAAAAGCACAAATCAAGCATGAATCAAAATCAACTTGACTAGAAAGTGGATTTCTTGAAGGTTTTCCAACAAATCATGGAGGATTAATCGAGTATAAGAGCAATACATATATCAAATCTTCACATACATTCGTAGAAGTAGAAATTTCCCTACCAGAGACGGTTTTGAGCAAAACCCTAGCACAACCTAAGACCCAGCCTCTAATCACCAAGAATCATCTGTGTTTTATTTGGGGAGATTCTAGGCGCAGATCATCGAGTGTTTGAGTGAAATAGTACTCTTTTTTTTGTTAAATGAAAATTTTACACAAACCAAACAACCTAGCTTACAACATGGGAAAATCCCAAGCAAGAGCAATAAAACTAATCAAAGAACAACCAAACATGGTCAAAAGATAAAACAACAAACAAGACTCAACTTCTAAGCATTCTATGGGGTAGATTCCATTGGCTACATAGCCAAAGGTTTTTTGGAGAGCTAGGAACCTATCTCCAAGAGCTAACTCTATACCTCACATTTTCTTCCACAATTGCAAGGACCATCTGAAAATTCTAGCATTCCTTTCCAGCCATATATAATACAAGGCAGCAGTAAGGAACAATTTGAACAACATAGCGCGAAAAGATTTTCCTTTACAATGATCACAAGCCCATTTTAGCTCTACATCCCGTTGTCTAGCCCCTCTTTGGATCATAAACTTACCCAACACTAGATACCATATGTCACGACCCAAAACCGACCCTGGAAGTCGTGACCGGCTAAGTGGGTTTTAAGCCGCCAAAGGCCTACTGGAAACTATTTTAGAGATTTTCATCGTCATCAGCATTTCAAACTACATAGTCAAAAGTAAACGGAAGCGTAAGATAGTTAACATAATCCCAGAGCTTCTAAGTGTAAGGATATATTTACAAACCCTTAGACAACTTAGGAGTGTCTACTTAACACCAACAATCATTGACGAGTCGAGGTACATACATGCTATTCCTTGCAAAATGGAAATGATTTTCATAAGCGAATGCTCGTGTGGTGCGAAATACCAAGGTTACAAGTTTGACCATGGAAACATTTTCCATAGCATTAAATGCTTCAAATTCAAGGAGAGATGAGAGAAGATAAATCATTAAACATCAATATCCATAGCATCTGTCTTCCAATCATTCACATTAGTCCTAGCAGAAGGACTCTTTATCCTTCCGTAGAAGGCCATGAAAATAATATTAGTGTTTAACGGTTTTTCCAGACGTAATGGGGAGCGATCCCTAGGTCAGAGAGAGTGACCCATGATACCGATATCATATTGGTGCCTGGCCTGCACCCCTCCCTTATTTCCTCGTGCCTCTAGCTTCTTTACCGTCCCCCAAAGCTCAGGACACCATCCGAACTGCATAACATAGCAGATCATGTTTAAGCAAATCATAATAGTCACGTTCTCAAAACATATTCCATGGTCTAAATCATCCGTAATAAAAAAATGCGTGAATAGGCCACACTCTAATAATCCACATTTTAATCAAAATAGCATGCATTGTATCGAAACTCATTATTCATATTTAAGAGAAAATTGCAATTCAATTCAAAATAGCTATTATCAAAACAAAACACGTGATTCACATTTTCCAGCTTTAAAAGCAAGAAGCATTTGATGTAAAAATAGTTGAGCAAATACATGTAACCAAGGTATTGCGTACTCACCTAATAAAAGTGCCTAACTCATCATGCGTGCAAGTTACTCCATTGAGTTTGTACCTAGATAGAGACGTAACAATGATCATTAACACGAGATATCTCTAAATCATTAACCTAAGTTAGCAACCATTTAGGACTAGTGACAACATTAACTAGTGGGGTCGAAATACAACCGGTGAGACTTCAATTAAGGGTTAATCCACCATTAACAAGCGCTAAGTCTCTAAAGCTAAGAGCTATTCTCCCAAACTAAGGTTCTAAGAGATTTCACCTATTAGAGGTAAAATAGTGGAACTTTGACTCTTTTCCTATTTATAACTTTATAAACTAGAGTACTAAATTAGTAGAAAACTCTAATTTTGTGTCTAAAAGTAACATTTAGTAGAAAAACAGTTTATTGAACCAACTAGGAAAATCTATCACAGTTTCTAAGAAAAATAATAACTCACTCGTATCAAATCCAAAAAGGGTGAAACCGGCCCAAAATTTTGCATAATTTATAGCTTTATTTTTAGTACAAATTTCAGAATTAAACTTGGAAAGGATTGTTCCCAGAAATCAAAACAAGACAGCTAGTATGCAATTCCTGGCGCAGACAAACAGCCTTCCTTCAATTATTTACTAAATATGACATATTTATCCAAATGCTTTGGTTCCAACACCAAAACACTCCCAAACATCAAAGTACACTTCCAATAAAAACCTCATAACCATATCATCTGTGGAAAATGCTCATAAATCAAAATAAGGTCGTTCATGATAGATTCGCAATAAAAATAACAGGCTGTAAAAATGATTCATAACTAATTCTGTATTAATCCGTTTTACGTGATTCTGGTACCAAATTTTTTTTATTCAAACGTACTACAATAGTTGTGAAGACTTCAAAATTCAATTCATATCGTAAGGATCTCAAAAATGGCAATCTTTAAGGGTTACAAAATCTGTATGAGGATTTGCACAACTTCTATAGAACAAAACAACTCTCAACATCTTAAAATCCTATGGTTATGGTTGTTAGACACCAAGAACAAGGGTTTACAGTTGTCCCTTCTAACCTAATGGCATCAAAGTACTTTAGGAAGAAGATTACCTAACTGGATAGTCAAATTTCTTTGGTGAAAACACGAAATGGGTTCCGGCCAATTGTCGTGAACCGCCACCTCTAGCCACTTCTTCTTCTTCTTCTTCTTCTTCTTCTTCTTCTTCTTCTTCTTCTTCTTCTTCTTCTTCCCTCTTTTCTTTTTCTTTTCTTCCTTTATTTCTCTGTTTTTGCCGACTCCCCTTTTTCCCTTATTAGTTTTAACTTAATAAAATCTATGTACCACTTACTACTTACTAGAGTAATATACATATATTATATTAATAACAAAGCACTTAGTTGTGCTTATGCCACATGTCCCCCCATGTGTCAAATAATTTGACACTTGGCCATAGCCGTACGTGAGTCGTACGGTCCAGAAAACTGTCCGAGTTCCGGACTTAGAAAAATACGGGATACGCACAATAGCATAAATAAATTATTTTAAGAGTAACCCTGATCTCAGAATTCTAAGAAGATATCGGAACAAAAATTCCTAAATTGTTGGCCCTTGGCTATTAAATAAGTGTTTGTGACTCCGTTCACATCCAATACGTGAAGTGCAAGTTAAAAATTACCCACATTCTACTTCATATTTCCTATTTCTGAATAGGGAAATTTAAAAGGGTTACAATTACCGTTTTAATCACTAACTACAATTGTAATCACTTTTCGGGGTGAGGGTCGTCACACCGTATCTGCTTGGAAAAGCGGCAATCAAAAAATAGATGTTGCAACAATTCCTCATGTTGAGAACAGAGAACACACACAGCATCTATAGCCATCCCCCACCTTCTTAGTCTGTCCTTAGTTGCTAATGTGCCCTTACAAGCTAACCAACTTAGAAAGGTCCACTCGGGAACACTCTGGGAAAACCATATTACAGCAGCCAACGAAACCTTGACAACTTTATGTCTCAGAGCTTCCCAAGTTGATTTGGTAGAAAATTGTCCATTGGAAGAGATAGTCCATACAACTTCATACTCTTTATCTAATCTTGAAAGAAAACAACTAGGAGTACCAACCTTAATTTGTTGGATAATCCTATTCCTCGGTCTTGGCCAATTCCACATACCATTAGAGATGATAGCGTTGTATAGTGGGCCCATAGGATGCCAATTGTCTAGCCAAAGACATGTATTCTGCCCAATCCCAATAATATGTTTACAAAACCGTACTCCAATGCTCTCATATTCAACAAGTTCCGAATTGTCCAAGAGGAGTTAGTAGTATGGCTGAAAAAGAAACTGAGTGAACTGAACCAAACTGGAGAACCAGTGTGAACCAGTTATTTTATTCGGTTCTCCAATAGATCGGTCCGGTTCTCGGTTTGGAGAGTATCAAAATTTTAGGAACCGGTTCGGTTCCTAGTTCTTGAGATTTTGACCCCCAGTTTGAACCAAACCAAACCGGTTTTATATATACAATACATAATATATACTATATATACTAAAAAAAAGGGGAAGGGTGGGACTCGAACCTAATCCAAACATGTGGAAACCAAGTTCCTTTCCGCTTGGCTAGCAAGCACTTCGTTTTATAAGTACGAAACAAAAGTATTTAATTCTTTCTAGAGATCTACACACACACACACACACACACACACACACACACACATATATATAATCCCGATCTAATCCGGGAATCCTGGATCCGGGACTCCACCTTTTCGATTTTATTTTAAAAATCCAAGTCGTCCAATGTGTACAAAAGATCTTTTCAAGGGTTAACGCGAGAAATCTTCAAAAAAAAATATTGGGAAGGGCTTGATCCAAGCAGTTTTTTGCAAAATTGTAAATATACAGTTTTTGTGAAAAACTGCTTGGATCAAACCCTTTCCAGTATTTGTTTTTAAAGATTTCCCCGTGGACCCTTGTAAACACCTTTCGAACACCTTGGACAGCTTGAATTTCCCAAAAACAATTTTTAAAAGCATCAAAACACCAAAAAACCTCCAATCTAGGATCCCGGATTGGATAATTGCTATATATATATATATATATACGCATATTAGATGAAAATGTACACATCATAGACAATGCCTCTCTCTCTCTAGAGTTATATGCGTATCATCTCATCCCTTCACTGTCGTCGTTGACTCTCACCCCTGTTTCACACCCATCACCGAATTGGCCCATTGTCATGAATGTTTCACCATCATCGTCGACTCTCACCCCTCTCTCACACCCATCACTGAACCAGTGAAGGCTAGTCTTTCTCTCTCCACTCGAAACGACGACGAAGAAGAAGCCTATCCAAGTCTCTCGCTCTCTTTTGATCTGTGTTCGTATGCATATATAGATGTGTGTATTGAGTTGTACACTTATAATTCTTTGGATTTCTATATATATTGATCTCTTTCTCTCTAGATCTATAAATATATATGCATATACATACGGTAGAATCTGGATAGTTTGTGTATTTTCGATTTTGCAAGATATGTACAGATCTGGATAGTTTGTGTGTATATATCTGGGTTTGTGTGTGGTTTTTGTGCCCGGATTCCTCCCTCTCTCTTCCCCGAACCGAACCGACTTCTGAACCGGGATGAATCAAACCAGAACCGAACCGATCTCTAAAAAGTCGGTTTCGGTTCTAGGGCTTCCTCCAAACCAGTTTTGCTCGGTTCAGTCAAAAACCCCTTCGAATCGGACCTAATTGAACCGGTTACACCCGTAGTCAGCAGGGACCTTCATATGCTAGAAATTCTACTCTTTTATGATATAGCTATGCACCCACACTACCCACAAAGTATTTGCATTTTTATAAAGAGCCCACAAGTGTCTAAACATAGTCGTTTTTTTATAAAGAGCCCACAAGTGTCTAAACATAGTCGTTTTATTCAAGAGTCTAAGAGATTTTAAATTAAGCCCACCCTCATTCTTTGAAGTACAAACAGTCTCCCATTTGACCTTGGCACCAGTTTTCTTGAAATTCAAACCTGTCCAAAGAAAGGCCCCAAGCAAAGCCTCTAAACAGAACACCAATAATTGTGCACACTAAACAGGACAAATTGTATTAATAGAGCTCTACCCGCAAATGAAAGATGTCTATTGGACCATCTGGTTTATTTTATAGTAAGGAAATTCGTAATTTGGTTCTTGCTTAATTTGTTTTAGGGCCTAATGGCCAGAGTTGCACCATGGTGATTAGGACACTACATTGGACTCTTCCACATTACAGGGTTTGGGGTTTGCCCTTTTACTTATTCTACTCCACAAGATCTTCTCAATTCTTACATGAAAGTCCCAACCATGGCTTCCTCAGGAGCTTCCTTTGCCACCTATTATATCCAGCTGTACGTTTAATTTAATCTCTTACTATGAAATACATCCCATTACCTAAATTATTCAGATGCGACTAAATTATTCGAATTGGTCCTTGACAGAGAAAAGTTGTATCAAAGATCTTCAAGTTCTATTTGGTTTCTAAACTTCCAGTGGAGAACTATGGGTTGTAGCCTGATCACCCCTTTGAAGAAGACTTTGCATCTTGTCAAATAGCTATTTTGCCTGAAAACTTTTTCGCTGAGGCCGATAAGGGAAAGATTGCAATCAAAAGAGCATCACATTGGTGGTTTTGGGAGGGAGGGGTCGAGTTTGAAGACAACACCAAATTGGAAGCTGATGTCGTGTTAGCAACTGGTTATGATGGGAAATCAAAACTAAGATCTATAATTCCAGAGCAGGGTGAAAGTAATAGGGGCAATGGTAAGAAACATTATCTATAAGAGCAAAAAACTATATATTTATGAATAAATCATGCATTCTTGTGCAAAACAATTACTCCAATACTAAAGTTATGTTCCAAAAGCACAGGCATGGTTTGGTGCCCGACCTAACTAATACTTATAACTTTATTATTACGTAGAAGTACCAGATAAACAAGCCCAAACTCATAAGAGAAGTCAATAATCTAAGTCCAAGACATGGATTAGAATAAGAGAGGTCAATGAATAATATTAGTATGTAAAAACATATTCTGGTATTTTTTTTTTATTATTAACGAAAAAATAACAAATACAAATTAAGGATAAAGAATTGAGATTACATAATAAATAAGCAACAAGAAATTTATTAAAATGACTTTTTAAAACCAAATCCGATATTTTACACAGTTCTTTTAAACAAACAAACGCATGATTCCTAACCGGAAATGCAGGGATGATAGGATTTGAACCTGCGATATTTTGTATCCAAAACAAACACGCCATCAAACTACGCCACATCCCTTTAATTGGTCTACAGTGTCATTGTAGAAAATTCCTGTCTTGTTTTCCACCCCCTATTTTCCTCCATTAATATACACAATTTAGCTTCCGATGCTTCTTCACTAATAACTGGAATGAGATCTTGATTCAGCCTTCATCTGCGTCTGATTTATAGGGGTGCTACTTTCCATCTTCGTCATTGGCTATCCATCATTCCTTCTATCCTATGTAGGCCTATTCATGCTTTCTGTTAAGATGCTTTAGTTCAATCTTTGAGAAAGAAATTTTGCCTTACTAACTATATTCGATACTGGTAAATGAGAATTTCGTCCGACTGCTACCTCGCAATGGGATGCTTTAGCGTCTTTGACATATGTTTCTCAAGATATTGTCCAACAGCAACTGCACCTTGCCAGAATTGTTCAGCGAACCAAACTTTGTAGTAGTCTCTCACAATGAAAAAGGAATAGAAAAAAAAACTGGACTGGAGATGTGGTTTTTGGTGTGTTGAAACATTGAGAGGAGAAGCCCATTTATAGGATTCAAGGGGAGCCTCAGAATCTAGAATCTAATATGGGGAGCCTCAAAATTCAAGATTGAAATCAATACAAAATTGAATTGGGCCAGTTACTATAAGGTCCATTATAGCTATTTTCTAACACTTGCAGTCCACATAATTTTTTCCTAATACATCTAGTCCACGCACGCATCCAAAGTGCGACAATACCCCTCACTTACATGTGAAGTACGTCGCAGGCGCCAGAAAAGTCGTAAGGGCTAGAAAAGTAGTGGTTATCTACGCCGGCGACTTTTCCAATCTGATCCCTATAGCAACTCGCCCACTATCTGGAATCACCAAATGTGGTTATCTACAAGACGTAATTATCTGCGTTGGCTACTTTTTCAATTTGATCCCTATAAAAACTAGCCCCATATTTGGAATCACCAGATGTGGTTATCTATAAGATTTGGTTGTCTATACTATATCTTTTTTTTTCAAGCCTACTTGGGATTAGATGTGGTTATCTGTAATCATAAGAGATGGATATTTGGGCTCACAAAAGGTGGATATCTGAACTCACAAAATGTGGGTATCTGTGTCAGCAACTTTTCCAGCAAAGTCCAACTTTTCGATGCTAGCGAACTTCCCAAAGAAGTCCATTTTTTCAGCAACTTTTTTGGCGTTGGCAAACTTTTTCAGCAAGAGTATATTATGTTCCGATAACCACATCTTGTGATTTAAGATATGGTTAGCTGCGCCAACGACTTTTTCGGCGAAGTCCAATTTTCCAGCGACTTTTTGGGGCAAAATTTTTCTGATTACTTTTTTGGTGAGGGTATATTATGTAGTAAATTTAATATGAGGGTATATTTGTCTATAAAAAAAATGGAGAGTGGACCTTGCACCTTAGAAAATGCAAAAAGATGGATTAGAGGTGTTCTGAAGATATGAGATGAGCTTGACATGTTACAAAAAGCTATAATGGACCTTAGAGCAATTCCTTAAATTGGATTCTATAACAACAAATTAATTTTTCAAGAATGAATATTTGCAACAGCTGTCGAATTGAATATACTATTCAATTTCTTAAATTGAATGTACAATTCAATTTGCTGTACCAAAGGCAAAACTAATTTTAATTGACAAAATTTCACCTTTGAAACATGCTCACTTCATGACAATTTCTCATTCATTCCTTTATGAATTTTCAAACCCACTCAGAACCACCTCAAAAGATTGTTTGGTTCTACTTGAATTTTGGCTCAAAGTGCACAAATTATTATGAAAAAAATTTCCATTTTCCTACAATTCCCCACTTGAATGAATTGTCATAATAATAACGTTGATGCCAAATGACGTGCATTTGAATCATAGAGAGAGTACAGTAGATAATTCACGTAAAAAGATAGGTAGCTTTTGGCTTTGAACCTTCTCCTTGTGAAAGTCTATCAAGTTTCTTGGTAGATCAGTGAACGCAATGTCTTAAACTGTTTTGCCATTTATGTAAATTGAGACAACAGACTTCTCAAGGAAAATTTTCTTATCAAAGTTCAATTCTCATAGTTGTGTGCTTGTTTCTACCCTGAAACATTTGCTTGGTTCAATGAGTGTTTTAGACAATTTTGCCTTGTCAAATTATCATAAAACCGGTCCCCCACTTCATACTCACTCAGGTGACCTAAACAAGAGTATTGTAGGGGGCCGAACAATTAACCTAACACAAAGTTAGCCGCGAAGTGTATATAAGAATACATAACCTCCCCCCAAGGTGTACCGCCGAAAGGTGGCGCCGGAGGGACCGGTTGACGGACATAGGGAATTAGCCGTCTAGAAACTATTGATAGTGTCGTACGCCAAAGAAGCCTTAAAAGGGCAATCGCCAACCATGCTAGCCCACACGAGACATGAGCACCGGAGTGGCTTGGTGGTTGCCTGCGCTGGCTTGCTTACTTCTCGGCAGAAAGGGCCAAGAGCAACTAAACTCTCACTACCAATTCCCATGCTGAAAGGTCTCATTATGCCAAACGATGAAGACTATACACGGTTGGGGCTAACTCAGCATAAGCATGGAGCATGTGAGGAGAGAAGCATGTTCCAGTAACAACTGCAATCAGGGCAGTGACGTCAGCCAAACAGTGAGTGTCAAGACATGAATGAAAATGTTCACATACACACACACACGATGATCACGAAACATGTTACGATCTGATGCTTATATATATATATAGTTCGGTTCCGGTCAGGACTCCCGAACCTATCTTAGGTCCGGAATTTTCATATGGCCGGGATCCGAACCATTGGATGTTTTTAAAATGTATGTTTAAGTTTCCACGCGAGAAATGGGCAAAAAAAAAATACCGGGAAGGGCTTCATCTGAGCATTTTTCGATCAAACTGTAAAATCACACTTTTATCGAAAAATGCTCGGATGAAGCCCTTCACGGTATTTTTTTTTGCCCATTTCCTGCTTGGAACCTTAAAAACACATTTTAAAAACATCCAATGGTTCGGATCCCGGCCATTTGGAGGTCCAGACCTAAGATAGGTCCGGGAGTCCTGACCGGATATATATATACGGAAATTTTTTTTATCCACACTTCCGGAAATAAGAAAAAAATGGGCTTTTTTTGTGTTGCAAATTTTTTTTGGAAAATCCGATCCGTCCAATGTGTTCAGAAGGTGTTTTCATGGGTCGCCGCGAAAAATCTTCAAAAAAATACCGAGAAGGGCTTGATCCAAGTAGTTTTCGCAAAAACTATATTTATATATTTTTGCGAAAACTGCTTGGATCAAGTCCTTCCCAGTTTTTTTTTTGAAGATTTTACGGGAACCCTTGAAAACACCTTTTGAACACATTGGACGGATCGGATCGTCAAAAAAAATTTGTATAAAAAGTCCGGAAATCAAAAATCCGGATTAAAAAGAGACCCTACATACATACATACATATATATATATATATATACACCTTCTGGTTTGTTATTATTGCATTATCATTGGGGAGGTTCCTGTGCTGATTTTGGTTGTGCTGGTTTGTTTGATGGTAAATCACAATGGTATGCGTTTGAGTTTCTTGTGATTTGCACTGGCAAATATGGTGATGTGCCAAAAATACCAGATTTCCCGCAAAACAAAGGCCCTAAAATATTCAAGGGAAAGGTGTTGCATATCCTTGATTACTGCAAACTTGATGATAAAGGAACTACAGAGCTTATTAAAGGAAAGAAGGTGGCAGTAATTGGGTACGAGAAATCAGCCATTGATTTGGCCCTAGAATGTGCTGAAGCAAATCAAGGTACATATTCCTAACTCAGAAAGTTTTCGGACTCCAACACTTATTGGTTTTAATTAATTGGCGGAGTTGCATTGAACTTCTTTAGAATATGAGTTTGTTTGCACTTTGCACATAGACTTTTTGGACTTTTTGGACTATTGCATATGAGATGGATGGCTGGGAATCTGGGATGTGGACTGCACGGTGCAATACACCAAGACACACAGTAGGACCCCATGTCTGAGGGAAATTACTACTACCTCGCATTCTTTTCTTTTCTTTTTCTTTTTCAAATTTGGAATATGCAATTGTTTACCCTATAAATGCTTAACTTTTCAAAAGTTACCCTCGAAAGTTATCAAAGGGACAAAAAGTAGCAATTGCGTTGTTATGCTCCGACTTTTCCTTTTCTAATATTTATTTGAGCTTATATTTTTATGATTTGGTCCTAGTTAATTATTTTGGCATGCACTACAAGTACGATTGGTGTTATTGTAATTATATAATGTGTAGATTACATTTTGTATAATATTCTAATAATATGCTAATTAGATTAACATATCTGTTACATTTATTTATAAACCTAATCCTGAATAGTTAGTTGGCTATAATTTAGGGGCCGTGAATAGTGGGTGGTTATGTGGAGTTTCATGTAGTTATGTATTTATAAGGGATTAGAGTTATGGTTAAGAGAACCTTTTTGAGAGAGCCGCACAAGCCGAAGTTGTTGAAGATTATCATCAAGCCAATAAACCGCATGATTTGAGGAAACCAAGTTGACCCACGTGACCCTAAATTTACTCCTCATATCAAGCCTTAGTTTCCTATGTTTTCCTAAATTGTAAATACGTTTGTGATATGGCATTCTTTATATATGTGTTGTAGCTTGTAAATCAAATTAGAGAGTTCATAATACAAAGTCCATTTTCTTCTCATGGTATCAGAGCGGCACCGATCTTGGTGATAAAAAATTCAGCATAGTCCGGTAGAATATATGCCGGAGAGTTTCTAGATATTGTCAAGTCATCCGCAACGGCGTCTCTCCTTAGTGAGGTTTGTCGACGTTTATCATGGCGAAAAACCTCACTGCCCTCTCAGCGGGAAGGCGGGAATACTGGGTTGTGATCTGTAAAGGGATCCAATTATTCATCCAGATTTTGATCCTTTTACGCCATATTATTCTGTTGGGACAATAATTCTGCTGGGTTCTGTTTTTCTATTCCTCTGTTTTTTACTTACATGGTCTTATTTCAAGATGTCTTTTCTTAAACATCCGCTCATGGAAAACTCAAAAAGGATTCTATCCCCTTTTATTCACGCTGCTTACACATCTACAATGTCTACCATCGTGGGTGAAACACTTTTCCTTTCATCAACTCTTGATCACACTCCATGGATCCTAGACAGTGGAGCTACTGATCATATGGTTTGCCCTCCAACCCTTCTGACCTCCTTCCTACCTGTGAAGGGACGAACAGTCACCTTGCCGAATGGAATTGTAGCATCAGTCACACATATTGGGTCAATTGAATTTTCTCCTCTCTTGACTTTAACTAATGTCATTTGTGTTCCTTCTTTCCGCTTCAATTTAATCTCTGTCAGTAAGCTTTTCCAGAATTCACACTGTTTGATTACTTTCTTTTCAAATTCTTGTGTCATTCAGGAGCAATGCTCGGGAAAGATGATTGGGACAGGGACTATGCGGGACGGACTTTACTATTTTTCAACAAAAAGGGGAGCTATTTGTCAGGTAATCACACAATCTTCTTCTCAATTGTGGCATCGCCGACTCGAGCATCTATCTAAAGGGCGTTTGGATCTCCTTGCTAGGAACATCTCAGACATTGGCCCTTCTGATTTTGATGAGTGTTTAGTTTGTCCTTTAGCAAAACAAAAAAGACTTCCATTTTCTTCTAGTATAACATCATCTGTCTCACCTTTTGAGTTATTGCATATCAATATTTGTGGTGGTTATCGAACTCCTTCTTTGTCTAGGGCTCGATATTTCTTAACCATTGTAGATGATTACATTTGTTGTACATGGGTCTACTTAATGAGTTACAAATCAGAAACTCAAGGCCTTTTGAAATACTTTGTACAATTGGTCAAGACCCAATTTTCTTCAAAGGTTAAGATCATTTGGATTGATAATGGGCAAGAGTTTAACATGGCAAAATATTACTCAGAAAAGGGGATTGTCCATCAGTCAAGTTGTGTATCTACCCTGCAACAAAATGGAGTTGCGGAAAGAAAACACGGTCACCTTCTTAATGTGGCACGCGCCTTGCTCTTTCAAGCCAATTTACCAAGATACTTTTGGGGTGATGCTATCCTAACTGCCACATATTTGATCAATAAAATTCCAACACCGCTTTTGTCTGACAAAGTCTCCGTATGAGATGTTGTTTAAACGAAAACCCTCTTACAGTCATTTGAGAGTTTTTGGGTGCTTGTGCTTTGCTTCCACACATGCACAGAAACCATCTAAATTTGATGCTAGATCCACCCGTTGTGTTTTTATTGGTTACCCTTACGGGCAAAAACGGTATAGAGTGTTTGATATTGATAGTCGCAAGGTTTTCACTTCGCGTGATGTCATTGTTTATGAAAATAAATTTCCCTTCTCCAGCATTGTTGGGAAACCTAATCATCATGTATTGCCTCTTCCTATTGATGAAATTGATGAAAACAATTCACATACACCATCCACTTTGCCATTCCCTACTCATAATGCCAGCCCTCGTACCTCAAATGTTTCCATTCCTCCTGGAGATATTCCATCACCAACTCCATATAACCTGTCCAAACACAATTCTAGCTCATGTTGTCCTGAACCGTGTCCAGCAAATAACCCACCGCTAATCACCCGACGATCAACTAGGGCCACCAGGGGCAGACGCAGGATTTAGTATCAGCAGGGTCAAGTATACAGTATATATATATATATATATATATATATATATATATATATATATATATATATATATATATAGGGTAAGTTTCTCCTCCGAACTTCTGGACCTCCAAGATCAGAGAATTTTTTTTGACGATCCAGGCCGTTCAATGTGTTCAAAAGGTGTTTTCAAAGGTCTAAGCAAAAAATCTCCAAAAAAAAAAAACCCGGGAAAGGCTTGATCCAAACAGTTTTTCGCAAAACTGTAAATATATAGTTTTTGCGAAAAAAAAAGCTTAGATCAAGCCTTTCCCAGTATTTTTTTTTTGAAGATTTCCCGCGTCAACCTTGGAAAACACCTTCTGAACACATTGGACAGCTCGGATTTTCCAAAAACAATTTGCAAAACCAAAAAAAAAGGGGATTTTCCTTCAATCTAGGAGTCCGGATAGGAAAATCCCCTATATATATATGTGTGTGTGTGTGTGTGTGTATACTCTATATTAGCGAAAGTGGTATGTCAACCATAACATATCATATCGTTTACAACTTGCTCCGACGGTTTTTCATATTTTGAAATCGATTCATGATAGCTTCATTTGAAATGGTAACAAAAATCTCTTGCTCAATGTACACAACCAAACTATCCTATATCCATTGGTCACTCATTCTGTTACGAAGTCGGTTGATCACAATTTTCATTGCAGAAAATGCTCTCTAAAAAAGAAAAATTAGAGGTGATCGAAAAATTATTTAGGCATAGTTATATTTATTTTTTGTTACTTGGGGTAAGATTAGAAAATAATCTATACGGTATGGGGGCAAAATTACCAAAATATCCAAAATTATACATACACGGCAGTAGAAAATTTCGGTCTAGCAGGGGGTCAACCGACCCCGCTTGCCCCTATGTGGGGCTGCCCTTGAGGGCCACTAAGCCCCCTGGTTATTTACGAGATTTTCATCTTGGGCATGGCCTCCCGTCTCGATCATCAGACTAGGCTATGGTTTCTTCTAGCGGTACTTCTCATCCTTTGTGTAATTTTCTTTCCTATGAGCATTTATCTCCTTCTCATCGTGCTTTCACAACTTCTATTTCCCTTGAAACAGAACCTCAAAGTTTTTTGCAGGCCATGCAAGATCCTTAATGGAGACATGCAATGAGTCTAGAAATAGATGCTCTACAATGCAATCAGACTTGGACTTTAACTTCCCTTCTGCCTGGGAAAAAAACTATTGGCTGCAAATGGGTCTACAAAATCAAGAACAATCCCGATGGCTCTATGGAAAGATATAAAGCTCAATTGGTTGCGAAAGGTTACAACCAAATAGAGGGATTGGATTATAATGAGACGTTTGCACCTGTTGCTAAATTAGTAACTGTGCGAGTCTTACTTGCTGTGGCGGCAACTCAGCGATGGCATCTCCATCAACTTGATATGAATAATGCTTTTTTGCACGATGATCGTGAAGAAGACGTCTACATGGATCTCCCACCTGGTTTCGGTCGAAAGGGGGAGACAAGCGTTTGTAAGCTTAACAAATCCCTCTATGGCCTCAAACAAGTGTCAAGGCAATGGTTTTCAAAGTTATCTTCAACACTCATTGATGCAGGTTATAAGCAATCTACAGCAGACTATTCATTGTTTGTCTGATCCCAAGGTAGTAGCTTTACCGCAGTTCTTGTTTATGTGGATGATGTGATCTTGGTAGGAAATGATGGGAAACAAATTCAAGAAATCAAGAGTTTTTTGCTTTCTCTATTTTTGTACAGATTAGTCTCTTTTTATGTGTTTGACTTGCATTGTCTTTGGACTCAGGTGAGTGGTTAAGTATGTTATGTACTTTCAAAACTTTCCCGTGTCTCCTAAATTATTCTTTGGAATATTTAGAATTGTTAATTGAAAAAGTGAATTATTTATATTTGGTTGTTTAAATTGGCACGCGACAAAATGTATTCTTTTTGGTGAGAACTTCATGGATATTATTGGGAACTTTTATTATTGGAAGTCCAAGGAAATTATTCCTTTGTAGGTGACCCTGGCCATTAGGGAAGAGACCCGGGTTAGGCTGGTGACCCCTTTTGCTCAACGGTTGTCTTTTCGCCGGATTGACTTAGGGAAGAGTACCACGGCCTACCAACACCTAGTGACTCTAAGTTCAATATTGGATCCAATTTTGAGATTATTATTTTGTTGGCCATGGTACTATTTGGTTGTGGTTCCCCATTGTTATTGGGTATCATTTTGTGATCATCATTAAGATTTATTATTGTTTTATTGTACAACGTGAATGCCAAGTTATGTTTACTTGGAAATCTATTTTTATCTCTACTTTAGAACTTTATTTAATATACATGTTTTACCATTCATTGAGCTTGTCAGCCGACGGATTTATTCCAACATCATTTTCAAGTAAATAAAGTCGATAGGTGAGGACTCTGGGGATTTATTGTGTCAACCTCCATAGGATGTTGCATTCTAGTTTTGTAATTTTATTAGCGCTTTCGCATTTTGCTAAACCTTTTGGGAGAAATCAAAAATCCTTTTTCTATTGGTGATATATTCTTATCATTATGGTTTATGGGAAGGTTGTGAATGGATATGATTTGGGACTTATATGACTTTGGTTGATTTGATAGATAAAAAAAAAAATGGATAATTTGATGTCCAATGACATTATTTTATTTTAGGTTGCGTGATTCATGAGTTGAGACCTCATGGTTCACGGCCGGTCACTTCTCATTTTGGGGTGTGACATGTTTAGGTTATGATCCATTACTCTTTCAAAGTAGACAAATATTTAGGATGACCAAAAGTCACAAAGTGAGCAAATAAATTGGATAGGAAGGAGTACTAATAATTTTGGAAAATTTTAATGGAAACTATAGATAATATTGATATATTTCCTTTTGGGCAATTGATCAGTAGAAAGAGAGAGATTAGGAATGAGACTCGAACACATGGAGCATAACTGCTTGGGTTCCAATCTTTTCGTCCGAATATACCACTTGTGAATATTAGACTGTCTCTATGACAAAGTTAATGATCGACATTAAAAGGTCTCCTTTCAAGTAGTAAACCTGTATTTCAAAGCTTGCATATAATTTACAGATATTTCTTCTGCTCCTTTAATTTTAAGTTTTTTAATGTCTTTTTTGAGCATTCCCACGGACAACACATTCTTACATTTGCTATAAATAACTCCGAACATATTCATCAAGATCTCTGAAGTTTTAAGTAGTTTATGGATGATTTCTTTTGAAGTGCAATTCGACTCGTTACTTACCTTATGACTTATCGAACAGGGATTTATTACAGTAATAATTCAATTCGTAATTTTGTTCTTGCTTGCTTTGTTTTAGGACAGTAGGCCAGACATGCACCAAGGTGATCAGGACACTGCATAGGGCTGTTCCACCTTACTGGATTTGGGGTTTACCCTTTTATTTATTCTACTCAACAAGATCTTCTCAGTTCCTACATGAAAGACACAACCATGGCTTCCTCAGGAGCTTCCTTTGCCACCTATTATCTCCAGTTGTATGTTTAATTTAATCTCTTACAATGAAACACATCCATCACCAAGCTTATTCAGATACCAATTCTCATTCTAGTTAGTTGCTGACTAAATTATTCAAATTGGTTCTTGACAGAGAATAACTGTATCAAATATCATCGAGTCCTATTTAGTTTCGAAACTTCCACTGGAAAAATATGGATTGAAGCCAGATCACCCCTTCGAAGAAGACTATGCGTCTTGTCAGATGGCTAGTTTGCCTAAAAACTTTTTCAATGAGGCCAATAAGGGAAATATTGCATTCAAAAGAGCATCACGATGGTGGTTTTGGGAGGAAGGGGTCGAGTTTGACGACAACACAAAATTGGAGGCTGATGTTGTCATGCTTGCAACTGGTTATGATGGGAAATCAAAATCAAGATCTATAATCCCAGAGCCATTTCGTAGATTCATTGATTTCCCGGCATGATACCCTTATACAGGTGAGCCAAAAATTTAAAAACACTAATGTTAATACGACATGTTGTACCCTTGAAATCAAATAGCATGACATTTTCTTTTCCTTTATTTTTTTCCAGGGCACAATACATCCATTGATTCCAAATATGGCATTTGTGGGTTACGTTGAGAGTGTCTCAAACTTGCACACTGCGGAGATACAATGCAAATGGCTGGCTCGACTTGTGGACGAACAATTTAAGCTCCCAAGTGTGGAGAAGATGCTTCCACAGACAACTAAAGAGATGGAAATCATAAAGAGAACGAGAGAAGCTGCATTTCTACTTTTAGTATCAACCACAGTGATAAAATCTGTGAAGAGATGGGATCGATGGACATCTTGGAGGAAGAAGAATTGGCTTGTTGAAGCCTTTAGCCCGTAGAACAGTCAAGATTATGTAGAGGAAAAATGAAAGTGTGGCAATGGGACACTGGTTCTAGGCTGTTAATTATATCTACTTTTAAGCAATTTAATTAGTAACTTGATTATGTTGTTTTACTGAATAAAAAGCAGAGTGAATGTTATATGGAGAATTGTAAGAAACATCATGTATAAGAGCAACGGTATTTTACAGTTAATAATAAAGAATGAATTCTTGAGCATAAAAATTACTCCATTACCGTATTTACGTTCCAAAAGCATAGGCATGGTTTGGTGCCCTGACCTAACTCATACTAACTCTATTGATTACACAGAAGTAAAAGATACACATGGCCAAACTCATAAGAGAAGTCAATGATCTAAATCCAACAAATGGATTAGATAACAAGAGAAACAATGGGGAGGGAGAGGAATTAAAGAAAACACAGATGGAAGTACAGATAAATGTTAAATACTTTGGAGGAGCTTCAATGTCTCGTCAATGTGCTTTTCTGGCTGGAATTGGTTGTTGTAAATAAGTTGAACCACACCATTCTTGTCAAGAACATAAGTCTGTCTTCCCGGCAGTGTTCCAAACAGATCTGCCGGCACTCCCCACTCTTTTCTGACCTTGTTTCCCTCATCACTCAGTAATGTGAATGGAAGTTTATATTTCTTTGCAAATGCCTGCATTCATTCCCGACGATTTGTTCATCCATAAGCTTTGGGACACAATCACAAGCTTATTCTTAGACAACTAATCAAAAGAAAACAGACAGACATAGATTCCTTGCATGTTTGTAGAAGAAAGTTACGAGAAAAAGGAAGAGGAAAGTAAACTAAGATGCATATAAAAGGAAGAAAGTGTAAAGCACAAGAGGGAGGGAGTATGATATCACAATCAGTACATAAAAACTGATTCATAACTCTTAACTATTCTCCCCACTCCCAGGCTCAATATACTGAAGTTGGTACAAAAATTGCTGACAAACTAATAGAGCTTCCCTGCATAAACTTACCCTAAAAGTAATTTAGACACACACACCAAAAAAAATGGACTGATTAAAATCAAACAAGAACAAAAATGTACAAGTGGTTTTCTACGGGGTTGTGTGGTTGAGGAAAATGTACAACTGTTAATGACAATTAAATAAGATATTTTGGCTACAGCACTGAGGAATCGCAATTCAGGTGCTGCAGATGGGTTTAAATACTACCTTGTGCGATGATGGGTCGTCGCCACTGATTCCAACAACCTCAGCTCCTGCTTTCTTGAACTTTTCATAGGAGTCCCTGAAGGCACAAGCCTGGGCAGAGTATCCAAAATTGGTTAGCATCTTCATGTCAAGAGGACGCTTTTGAGTGAATTTCAGCCAAGCTAATATCCCTTGTGCTCGGGAAATGTGAGTCTGTGTCCGTGAGGATCAAAATACCGCAACAAACGGGAATAGTATTACATTAATGCACATATATCGCATATGGAAACAAAATAGACACTTTCATCTTTCCAAAACTCCAAGTGGTTGAATCGGCAATACCTAATAGCCGGCCTGGTAAATGATGCATTTGTTTGGGAGGTTCTAAGCACATATTTTGATCTGATTAAACAACCCTTTTTCCCCTTGAAAATCCAAGAATCACATTTTTAGCTTAAGAAAGCTTCTATAAAACTAGCACAAAAGGGTGGCCTTGTTGATATTTTTTTTAACCTGCCTTGTTGACATTCAGTAGTTGTTCTTCTGCAGAATTTTCCACATTCCAAGTGATTTAAGGCTTATTACCCAAAAAAGCGGCATTCACTGTCACAGCCTAATGAATCATAATCGTCTACGTTTGCTTAATTAGAAAATCCTCACTCTGTACATATATTACACGAATTCATGGTTCATTACAACTGATCCTGAACTTGTGTTACCCCAATTTGTAATTTCTGTAACATTAATTGAAGGAAGGGAAAGAAGAAAATAGAAAGGAAGAAAACCTGTTTGGTGCAACCAGGGGTTTCATCAGCAGGGTAGAAGTAGACAACTACAGGCTTTCCTTTGAATTTGGAGAGGGTCACATTCCTTCCTTCTTGATCTTTCAATGTGAAACTTGGAGGCACCCCACCTTTGTTTACCTTCATTTATGGAAATACTAAACTTTACAACCCCATAGAATACAATCGATCACACCCAATTTCGGGTCCAATTATAAACACAAAAAATAACCCAGGTAATATTAGTAACTGAAAGACGGGGCAACACAAAAATTGGAAGTACCTTGGCAAAAATGAAAGTCATCCTTGAAGAAGAATTGGAAGAAGGGAGTGAGACAGAGGAAGGAGAAGAGAGCTTGACACCGTAAAATTGGTAATGTGATGATTTTGGGAGAATGACGAGGTTGTGAGACGATGAAAGGGCTTTAGGGGATTGTCTTGGAAGTAGAGAGGGGAGAGAGTGTTTATGGAAAGAGAGAGAAAGAGAAGCCATAATAGAGAGAGGGAGGGATAGAAGGGGTGTGTGGGTTACAGAAATCAAATACTGTATTGGTCTTGAAGTTGCAGCAGGCCAGGGTTTTGGTGTTGAGGAAAGATAAGGGTGATAGTTTGTTCGTTGTGGAGAGAGCTTAGAGGTGGAGGAGCGCTATAGCTATGGTGGTGGGTCAAAAAGATTGGCCTTTTCTGGCGTGGACAACTGATGACCTCACCATCTTGTGAACGGGGTGGTAATTGGTGAGTGTTTTATAAAAGTACGGTTGTTTTCCAAACAATTTAAGAATTTATTGTTATTTTCAAACTATTTATAAAAATACCGTTATTTTGTACTTCTCATTTGAAACATGAGATCTTTAACCACTTCTCAGTCACAACCTTAGAAGTCTCCTAATATTCTATCTGACGTGTATCAGTCCAGCGTGATGTTTAGCCAGTGTGTCCATACATATTTCTCATGTCTAAAATGAGAACTCAGTTTTATTTGAATTTTGTACCTGAGAAGTATAAGAGATTTCAGGTGTACTAATTGAGAACATACTTCTCGTATTGGACCTGACAAGTATTCTATACAACTCATATTGAACCTGAGAAGTACGTTTAACTTTCCTTTTTCCCCTTTTCCAACGAAAACAAGTTTTATTCTCAAACTTGCGTCCTCAGGAAGATTGAAGCAGAGAAGAACGAGGAGCGAACGGAGAGCTTCTTCCTCACTAATCTTGCTCCTCTTTCTTCCACCAAGGTACGCATGCACTTCGTCTCTCTCTCTCTCTCTCTCTCTCTCTCTCTCTCTCAGAGTACGTCTCTGTCTCTCTCTCTAAATCTCTTTAGGGTTTGTGATTAGAGTTAGGGTATTTTGGGTTTCGATTGGGGTATTTAGCTGGGTGAAGTTCAAGTAAATAATATAAGTAGTAATTTAATCTGATGAAATCGATGGACCCTTTCACCAACGAAACTTGCTCTGAATTGAATTCTGGTGGCCTTTTCTCGATGAGTGAACGCATTGTTTGTGGGAAGTCGTCGTAGGTTAATGGGTGAATAAACCTACCCAAGAAACATCCATATAATTAATTAAGTGATGTACACATACAAATTAAGATAACAGTTCAAGTTTTTTACAAAAAAATTAAAAGGGAAGATAAAATCCATGGAATGTCAGAAAACTAATATATATTGGTTGTTTGAAGTACCACTTAATTTTTATAAAAAAAAAAACTAAAAAAATAGTACCAACTGAATTTTTAGAAATATTTATTCACCATCCAAACGTGAAATCCAAGCCGTGCTAAGCTGCTTCCTCATGTGGCTTGGAATTAGAATAAGGAAGAACCCATTTAGATATAACTGTTCCAATCTGGCCCTTTTGAGATGCTTGTAAAATGTCTCACATAATGGCGGATGCAAGATTCTTAATACGGGGTCCAACACTTAACAAAGAAACAATTACTAGCGAATATACATACTCCCTCCGTCCCATAAAGTTTGATCACTATGAAATTACGTGCAATTTTCAAACTAAAAAATAATGTATTTACCAAAATAATTTTTGAATTTTTTTTTGCACCGTATAAAAGTTCTCGATGAGATCCATCAAACAAGATCCATATTGACTAAAAAATTATTTTTGTAAGCACGTTATTTTTTAGCTTGAAAATTACACGTAGTTTCGTAGTGATCAAACTTTATGGGATGGAGGGAGTAATATTGTAGCAAGCCATAACTCTTGACAAAGAGAAAAGGATAAGAGGGAGAGAGAGGATCGACATATTATATTTACAAAGTATTCAACAATTTCATGTCGCACTTAACTATAAATTTACATCTACAAAAACACATTACAGCTTTGTCGAAGCTCCAACATTGCCTTCTCAAATGATGCATTCGCAATGTTCCTTTCTGCTTCCCTCTGAGGACACTGATTTCTTTGTTTCTTCAGTCTCATTAAATGCAAGTTGAATATTTAACTTCAACTATTATTTTTTGTGGTTTAGTTAAGCAAGCATCAATCTCCATTTGCTCCTCTACGGGAAGAAGCACATAAAAATGTCAATTAAATATGTAATCCACACTTATTTATTTATTTTTACTAGAGCGAGAAAGAAATAACGAGTTTTTCTTTTAATAAATATTTGGTCTCGTTTTTGCGAAAAAGAAATAACGAGTTTTTCTTTTAATAAATATTTGGTCTCGTTTTTTATTTCTTGTTTAAAAACTTTACATTTTTTTTTTTGAGTAATGAAGTGGTAGGGTTGAGATTCATATTGATTGCTAGGGGCATGTAAAGACAATAAAACGTACAAAACATCTTCGGACATTTGAAAATAGTAGTATGTATTGAAAAGATTTCAAAACATTTATCACATTTTCAAAATATTTCAATTTTTTTTAAAGACTTGCATATTAATAGCCCATCCCCCAAACTTGAAAACAAGACGATTGAAGTTAGTAAAAATGAGGGTTAAAAGGTCACAAATCCAATATGAGAGATACTTTAAATACTTCTCAAGTCCAAAATGAGACGTACTTGGATAATATAAGACAAAATCTGTTTGGCAGATAGTTTAACTTCTCAGGTCCACAATGAGATCTTTAATTAAACTTCTCAGGTCCAAAATGGATTGTTTAAAATACTCCCAAAAAATAAGTGTTCTCAATACAAATTATAGTGACTTCTCATTTTAGAAATGGGAAGTATGTATAGTAGACAATAAGTATACATAAAGTATGTATGGTAGACAACTAATATACGGGAAGTATGTTCCAAGTTAGAGAAACTCAAATAAAACTGACTTCTCATTTTAGACATGAGAAATATGTATGAACACGCTGGCCAAACATCCACGCTGGACTGGTACACGTCGGATGAAATTTTGGGAGACTTCTAAGGTTGAGACTGAGAAGTGGTTAAAGATCTCAGGTTCCAAATGAGAAGTACAAAACAACGGCATTTTTATAAATAGTTTGAAAATAACGGTAGATTCCTAAATTGTTTCAAAAACAACGTTACTTTTATAAAACACTCAGTACTTGGTAGTGGTACAAAACAGGGGGAAAAAAGCACTAATGCTACAGACACAAAACGGTACCGGACGACTGAGCTGTCTGCTACTGTTTCCTATCTCTTTTCATATTTTTCTTTCCTATTTCTAACACTTTCTGTGTTACCTGTGATTTCCTTTTCTTTTCTTTTCTTTTCTTTTTTTAAGAAAAAAGGAGAGAAATTGCTACCATTTTCATTTAAAAAATCCCGATTATGGAATTACAAGTACAAGCACTCTAACACAAGGGTTAAAACCCAAAATAAACACTGTTATACTACCTCGATAATCATCTAAGCATAGTATAGTATAACAATGATAGACATGAATTCCTACAAATGCCAGTGATGGTCCACATTCCCATACTAGGGACTAAGCCTCATCATTCCACCCGTTGGCCCATGGCCCGCCCGAAGCCCACCAAGCCCGCCGGGCTTTACCCACGCTCGAGTCCGTCAAATGGGCGGACTAGCCCCCTTTGTTTGTGCCATAGTTGCACTTCATTTCGTTGTGATCCAAATGTTTCGGATCCTTTGTTGACCTCTCCACATGCGAGTCAAGGGTCGCACGTGCGGGGGAGTGTTGGAATTTATCCCACATTGGTTAATTATAACCTCAAAAGCTAGTATATGAGCTTGGGCGGCCTCTCCGCTCATTGCCGGGGCTTAAAATTTTAGCTCCAACCCACCCGCCCGCCCATTAGCCCGGCCCAACAGCTCGAGATATTAGTTCGCCCATAACCTGGTACACTATACACACGTAGCATAGGTTACTAACAAATATACATATATATAATAAAATAGCTCATGTTTTTTGGAATGATTCTAAGCCCATTTTACTATGGGGAACTCCTAAACCCACTTTTTTATTCCAAGATTTAAAAAACTGAAAAAGCATGGAAAAAAAAAAAAGCACAAAAGCATGGTCAAAGAATTTTTACAAAGAATTTTTTTCCCCGACATTTACTATGGGGAATTCATTGTAAGCCCACTTTCTTACAATGAATTTTTTTTCCCCGACATTTACAATGAATTTTTGTGTGGAGGGTTATTACCTTCTTCAAACCGTGTCTCAAAAATCCTTTACCATTTTTTTCCACGTCTCTTCCCTCTCCATTTCCACTGAAACCTCCACTTCTTCAAACTGTGAGCTTAGGCAATAAACATTTTGAGAGAGAGTTCGCCCACCTAATTAGCCCGGCCCGGCCCGCCCGAAGACTAGTCCACTCGCTAGCCCAACTAGGATAAGCCCGTGGGCCGGGCTTAGGCTTTATCTTTTGAGAGATAGCTCGGCCCACCCGACCCGCTAAAAAGAAAAAGCCCGCTAAGCCTGGCCCGCAAGCGGGCTTGGGTAGGAAGTTCGTGGGCTGGGCCGGGCCAGACCGGCCCGATGATGACCCTTATTGGGGACACAACCATTTCTAGACATTTAATCCGCTTCACTGACAAATCCCAATCCAAACACCAAAAAAGGCAACGACTACAACTGTGCCTTAGATCTAGGGAATACAATATCAACAAACGTCTGTGGTGAGTGGTAAAATTGGAATGGTCAATATGAGTAGTATAATTCAGAACGGTCAATTTATTTATATATTTTTTTGTTTTATATACCTCAACTATGCTCCTTTCCAATCCAGTCGAAAGCAAGTCATTCACGTCAGAATTAGGGACTCTAATCCCAAAAAATTGAAATTTATTAACCAGTCCTGGAGAACCAAATCCATCAACCAAACAAATAGTTTAGGTTCAGCATTTTAGACACCCCAAAATGAGGCTCCCGTACATGTTTTTGTCCCCAATGATGAAAAGAAACGCTTGGAATGCCTCTAGGATTGAAACTCTTCAAGTCAACAAAGTCAATAGTGCCGCACGACACTCATCTCTTATGCACGAAGCTTTAACAGTCACACACGACATGCTTTTTGGATATTGGCGATGGAAGTGTGTCACACAGCACAGTTGGTGTATCTCACAGTACAGTTTTTGTGTTGTACGACACTGTCATACATCAGTCAACTTTTTGCAGAGGTTCTAGCAACTCAAATGTTTGTCATTTGTTCCCTCTCTTCATCATGGTTTCTTGCAAGGTTGAAAGGCTATACAATAGCCATCATTACCATGTGTAGGAACCAAGTTCTTCACTCACCTATAAATTTCGATCGGCTCCCATGAATTTGACAACGAAGAAAACCATGAAAAACCCTCTCAAACTTTGTTCCTAATTCTACCTACATCCAAAATCATCTGTTACTAAATCTCTCTAGCTCCAGAAACTATCCCCATACTCTCAAAGAAAACCCAATTTCAACCCGTAGCCATTACTCTGTTTTCGGTCCATAATCTCCACTGATCATCACCAATTCTATCAAACCAAAGAATCAACCATCCTTGCTGCAGCATCAGAAAGAAGTCGGAGTCCAGAGGAGATCTGAGCCGTGCTCGAAGGATCAAGAATGTGTTTCAATCCAAGAATTTGCAACTGGAGGTCTAATCTCGATTCGCCAAATCACTTAGTTTTGGTATTCTGAGGGGAAGGATACCAAATGTGGGATGATCTTCTATATCATTTTCACATTTGGTAGGCCCATGTAACATCAAAACCATTTTGTTTTAAAACCTTCCAGTCGCGTCGTACGGTGAAAACATCGCCTTGTACAGGGTAATTAAATGAGGAGAAACATTTCCTATTTGAGCATATCATTTTCCAAATCAAAATAATCTAATTTTCATACTTTGTATGTGCCTAAATTCCATTCCCATCGAAAATCAAAATTTTAAACTATTTGTGACGAAAACAGTGCCGCACGGTACTCTTCTTGTACCATAGGGTACACTTGGTGTGTTGTACAACATCCTTTTAAAAATATGACCGTTGGAATGATGAAAAGTGCCACACGGCACACCTTTTGTACCGCACATTACACTTTGTGTGCCACACGGCACTCTTTTTCAAATATGAAATTTTAAAACATTTTCCTTTATAAACAATTTGGAACTTTGATTTTCTGTTTTAATTCTTTGTTGTGGTGTTTATTATCATGTTGTTTGTCAATTACTATTTTTTCATTATTATCATCTGCTTTGCATGATTAATTGTTTATTTGAATAAAGTTTTTTAAAAATCCCACAAATATTTAGTAAAGACCTATGTTTAATTGGGCGAACGGGGTCCATTAAAACCCTTCCCCATTCATAACCTAGCTCCCGAATTCAAAACAAATCTTTGGTTTTCAAATTGTTTTCTAAATCATTTTCAAAATTGATTTCTCGGGTCCTAAACCATTTTCCAAAAAGCCAGGTGGCGACTGCTATTTTTCAAAACAAACAACCTTTTCCAAAACCAACGTGGAGGCTGACCATCCATAAGCATTTTAACATTTTGTAATTTCAAATTACTCCTATTTTGGTCTATTGGTTGCAAGACCTATTAGGGCGACGATCGTCCCTCCAATCCACCGATCAGTTGGAACGATGATCGTCCCACCGTTCAGCGGGATGGTCACCTCCTCGGCTACCACCGTTGCCATTCATTAACCCTTTTCCTTGGTTGAGTTGTTGGTCCAAATCTCAGGCGACTTGGGAATCTCTATGGTTGCTCACAAATTTGGAGCTTGATGTCGTGATGCTCGCCTTCAGATGTTTTGTTTGACGGGTGTGGTCATCTCGGGTCTGGTGATCCCTTGACAATGTGCGCCCTAGCCGAACAATATCAACATATCCATCCTTGTCCACTTGGAACACCTAGCCGAGTTGCTAGAAAGCCGAGAGCCTTGCAGTATTTGTTGACCTGGCGAGCGGTGTGGTCGTAATATGCCTTGTCCGGCCAGCCAACCTAGAGGGGGTTGGCACATTTTGGGACTTCTTGAGGGCCTCTATCTCGGCTCTCATCAAAGCCACCTAGGTTTCCATTATGAGAGGAGGAGGAGGAGGAGGCAAAGTAATATTTTCACCAGTAGGGGTTGTAAGATTGTTGAGCGACACGACAGTCCCATTCATTTTGAATAGGACGTTGATTGCTTTGGGAGTACTGGTGTCGGGGGCTGTGGGGGCTGAATATAAAGGAATTGGGTCGGACACAATAAAAGGCCATATGAAATGTATATTACACGGATCGTTGCATATCGTTATGGCTGACAATACATATTACCGTAGGTGATCAATGAGCCCAGTTAGGGTCAATGGAACGACTGAACGATTTCAGATCAAAGAATGGGCCAGTAGGGTCGAGCAGAGTACAAGTGGATGGTTACAGCCTAACCCATGAGCTTGTCCGATTGGGTCAATAAAGCGGTTACGAGGAGCACGTGCCGAGGGACAACTAGCACTATGGAGTAGGCTTCTAGAAGCCCCTAGGTGACCATGTGGTGTCCCGTTATAGGGCGTGTCACGTGACCACGAACGTGACGAGTGACGTCACGTGGCTTGGAGAACAAGTACATGGATATCTATAAATACCAAGGGATAAACCCTAGAGGTACACACACAATCTCATATCTACCACTCTTTTGTAGTTTCTCCCTCCCTATACTAATTTGATCATTAGAGTGTCCTTGGGCAAGAGGCTTAAGTGACACTAACCTGCGTTCTTTGGTACAGATTCTATTGGAGAAGAAGGAAATACACGTAGAAGGAACCCTTCGCGCAGAAAATCCCCACCATATTGGTGTTGGATTTGACAGTGATAATTTCATCATGATTTGAGTGTAAGGGACATTGGGAGCCTTAAGGCGTGTAGCACTTCGCTTCTTCGTCATTGGCCATTTGGAGTAAGGAGGTTACCATTGGAGTAAGGAGGTTACCATTGGTGTTGAAGGCCTCAAGGCCTAGGGTGTGGTTAGACATTTTAGGAAAGGTTTGGAGAAAGAGGTTTATGAGGGGGAAGAACCACCATTAGAGAGTGTAGAGAGGCTGGGAAATACAAGTTTGGATCTTAAGCAGAGTCGCCAATTGTGGGAGGTGTTTCTCTGGATAAATCCCTTGGACCTTCTGGTTAGGAGTGGAATGTCGAAGAAAAGGTTGAACCTCGCCTAAACCCTAGTGAATCCACCTAAAAGGATTACATGTGCACATAGCACCTGCATTAATGCCTAGCTCAGAGGGTGGTGGTCCGAGAAGGTATTCTGACGGTCTAGTAAGTGACTAGAAGGGGTAAAGTAATAAAAAAACTAGAAAGAGAGTGAGAGCATGTATAAAGAGTCTGGGGAGAGAATCCCAAATGAGGTTGGTGAGCATCTCTTTCATAGGCAAAGGGTGACTTGCTCACTAAGTCATTTGTGTACCTCACACGTGCCTTCCGTAGCTGACATAGCACGCGATATGATCAGAATACCTTGGGCAGACTTTCCGCTATGGCACCCTTCGATAGAAACTACAAATTTCTCGGTTGACATAGCCACCGATACGATTAACCCACCGATGTGTTAGCATAACTATAACCCTCGGCGGTGCTAATGCGGATTGACCTCTTGTGACTTGACCCTTCCTAATGTTGAGCTAACTTGCCACCAAAGGGATAGTTTGTCGATATATGGAGGCCTGCATCATGGCCAGATGATAGGTATGAAATAGGCTCCCATGTATTAGCTTGTCAGTTGAGATATTGTAGAGATCTTCTCAGGTGTGGGGTGACATAGATTCTCTCTCTCTCCCTCCCTCTCTCTCTCTCTCTCTCTCTCTCTCTCTAGCCGGTCAAGGTGAGTCTTAACAATCCCTTTACTCTAACCTCAAAACAATGTACCTCTTTAGGTCCTGAGCAATTAACTAGGCCCTGCTCTCGACTTGAGGTCTTGTATAGAGTTGCCATGCTTGTAAGAGCCTAATTAAGTTTATGGATTATAGGGGATGCCTTGGGAATATCATAAGGTATCGTAGTGATGGTTTTGGAGGCTCCATGGAAGAGTACTTTGGAGGGGCACCTCGGAGTAGATGCCATGGAGGAGGCACCACGGAGGAGGTATCATGGAGGAGATGAATGATGCCTGGGGCACTTTCATGACACGAGTGGACATGATTCGAATGAGCTTGCTTGTCTTACCCACCAAATATTGGGGTCCGCCGGTAAGTGCCACATGGCAATCTCTTCTGGATACCCACAATTGGGAAAAATCATTTGGATCTGTCTTGTTCACTTGAACATAAGTATCTGATGTAGATCATGTGTAAATTGGTGGCTCTAGTTGCATGAAATCTGTTGTATAGCGTGACAGTACTTCTTAGTTAAATTTGACTTGATGTGTCTGCTGTTTTTTTAAACATGCAAACACCCCAATTTGGACCCTGGAATCCCCTTAAGCATTCCCGATGATGAGGAAATGCCAAGAACATCACAATAAAACTTGAACAAGGCCTCAAAAGCTTCCCAAACCCTTCAAAACCCAATACAAAACCCAAGAAAAGCCAAAAACCCCACATGTTAAAAGAACTTTAGAGCACGGGCAAGAACTTTAGAGCACTCACGAAATAGGATATAGACACACGGCCAATCCACGTGTCGGCAAATTTGAATACCTGAGTCAGGTAAGATGCATGTGTGAAACGTGTTTGGTTGGTCATTATAGGATCGCTGGTTAAAAGACAAGTCTACCATGCTTTCCGACTAACTTTGATGCTTTTCACTAGGTGATGGTTAAAATCGTGAGATACCTTCATTGATGCACAAGTCTTTTCAAAGGAACCAAGGCTTCATCTTTATTTTGAAAATGGTGGGGGATTATTAGAAATTATCAAAATAAATGGGTTTTTATTTGGGGTTTTATCAAAACATTCCTTGTGTCTTTTAGAAAGCTTTTTTGTTGTGTTTTGGTTTTGTCCCACATTGGCTAGTGAGGAAAAGGTTGAGTGGTTTATATATCGGAACATTTCTATAATGTTCACAGTGTTCAGACAATGGTTCGCGGACAGATGCAACTCAAACCGGAGAGTTATGGCCCAAACTCATGTCCATTCACTAAGGGGTGTATCCTAAAGTGAAAAGGTACATTTGGGTCTATATATAACACCCAAATGGCATTCTTTCAACACCGAATTCTAGCCTTGTTACTCTGCCAAATTATCTACAGATCGTTTTCTAGTTTTGTTGTACCGTTACTCTACAGAAACGGTGTCAGCAATTCCTTAGTTTATTTGATCACAAATTTGACTCGGTATTCTGTCTGTCCTTCGTTTGTGCGGACACAGGCAGAAGATCATTGAATTGATCGGGCTACGTTGTATCCTCGAACAGATTCGCTATCAACCCGGTGCACACCAAACGGTGGGGGCGAATACTGTTTTCGGAAAGTGACATAGTAACGTGCCTCGAAGCAAATTTCTTTATCAAGTAGTTCAGTTTCCCGAAGACTCCAGGATTTTCGCACCAACACTCCACACACTTGACAATCATTTGCCACTCAAGCCTTGAAGGAAGTACAATTGATAAGAAATCAACCAAGCTCCTAAAGAAAAAAAAAACAACACGAAAGTAAGCCAATCCAAAGAACCAAGTATCTAATAATCGCTTGTAGCAGAATTGGTAACCCACAATAGCAGAATTGATAACCCATGATTGTAGCAAAAAACTAGTCTCTGGACACAAAACGGGTTCGCCGAACTTGTCTCTCTATTGCTGCTGTGAATTAAAATGTACGACAACTATTGGACCATAAACGAAGGTTCATACTATGCTAGCTCACAAGGGTGCCTACAATGGCATCCCGCTACTTGCATATAACGGAACTAGATAACTTCGCTGTTAAAAACTAGTTTGTATGACTGAACTTACATACAGGCATATGGAAATTCATAAAATTATATATTCCTGTATGAGGGCAAGTGAATTGAGATTAAACTATGAGTGTCTCTGTTACAAAGAGTTCCTTCTAATCCCGCGTGTCTTTTTTTTATGCACTAGCTCAAATATATAAAGATTTCATTTTTGGAGCATAAGATTTGGATGAAATACAGCTCTGTATGTTGTTTAATCTTTCAAAAAATCTTTGAATGATCAACGTGGCTTTTGATTATGCCACAATAATATGTCAACAACGAACTTGTTTTGTTCCATTTGCTGAGATTGGCTTTGATAGGGGCAGGATGTCGTCGTAACACATCCTTGTAAGCTGGCATAATCTGCGCCTTCTTGTTGCCTCCTCAGGGGCTTCCTCCTTTGCCAACTATTAAGACTATGCATCTTGTGAGATGGCTATTTTGCCGGAAAACTTTTTCGCGGAGGCTGATAAGGGAGAAATTGCATTCAAAAGAGCATCACGATGGTGGTTTTGAGAGGGAGGGGTCGAGTTTGACGACACCACCAAATTGGAGGCTGATGTTGTCATGCTTGCAATTGGTTATGATAGAAGTAAAAGATACTCTCTAAAAAGTTAGAAGCTCTAGGGTTTTGTCCCTTTTCCAGCTGGCTTCCCTCCCGTCCAGCTTTTTCCTCCTTTTTCTTCTTCCTTCCTCTTCTTCCTTCTCCTTCCTTCACCTTTTCTTTCCTCTTCTTCTTCACCCAGATCTTGGTTTTTCTGTTTGTTTTCAGAGCTTGAGGGGTGGGGTTGCCGCCCCTTTCACCCCACCCCTCCCCCTCCTTGCCTTATCGGAACTCCCTCCTTCAACCCCTGGCCAACTGACGCCGCTTGACTTCACCCACCGACAACCCCTTCCGCCACCACCCTTCTCCCCCTCCGCCGCCAGACCCTCCTGTCTTCACCTTCCTTGGCACCATCCACCACCGTCCCTTCTCCTACGCCTTACAATGACCATATCCTGTTTTGAGTGGCTCAGATCTGACGACGGGTTGATCTTGGGAGCCTCGGCCCCCTCCGGCAAATAAAGCCCTCCTATGCCATGGGCGGTAGCTACGTGAGCTAGGTTTTGTCCAGGGAAGTGACTGGTCGGCGAATCGGTGAACTTAGTATGATTCGGTGTATCTCAATGGGGTAACGCAGTGGATCTCAATTTGTACCAGTTTAGTGGGCTTTTGCTTAGTTAATTTTTTGTTTGTTTTGTTGTTTTATTTTTGTGGTTTGTTTACCGATTAGTGGTGTTGTAATGTGTTTACGGTTTGAGTTGGGTCCCCTTTTGGGTTCTCTTCTGCTAACATTTGATCGGATTCATCATCCCGTCCCGTAGGTGTCGGGTCTACTCCGGTGTCTAGGAGCCCGTGGCCTGCGTTAGCCTAATGCCGTGCTTGTTTCATCTGTTAGTGGATTTGGTTGTCATTCCTATCTTTGATGTAATCAGTGCCGGATGGCTTTGTTATGGAATATCTTGACGTGTTTCCAAAAAAAAAAACCTGCACACTACATAGATACAATGCAAATGGCTGACTCAACTTATTGATGAACAATTTAAGCTCCCAAGTGTGGAGAAGATGCTTCAACCGAAAACTAAAGAGATGTAAATCGTGACAAAAACAATCAGATTCTACAAGAGAAGCTGCATTTCTACTTTCAGTATCAACCACAGTGATGAAATCTGTGAAGAGATGGGTTGGACATCTTGGAGGAAGAAGAATTGGCTTGCTCAAGCCTTTAGCCCTTGCAACATTCAAGATTGTAATGGAAGTGTGGCACTGGGACACTGGTTCTAGGTTGTTAATTATATCTACTTTTAAGCAATTTAATTAGTACTTGATTTTTATGTTGACTAATAAAAAAGCAAAGTGAATGTTGAACGGAGAATTGTAAGAAACATAATGTATAAGAGCAATGATATTATTTATATATAAATGAAGCATGAATTCTTGTGCACAAAATTTACACCAATACCAAAGTTATGTTCCAAAAGCATAGGCATGGTTTGGTGCCCTGACCTAACTAATACTAACTCGATTGATTACACAGAAGTAAAAGATACGCATGGCCAAACTCATAAGAGAAGTCAATGATCTAAATCCAAGAAATGGATTAGATAACAAGAGAAACATATGGGGAGGGAGAGGAATTAAAGAAAACACAGATAGAAGTACAGAAAAAGGTTAAATACTTTGGAGGAGCTTCAAGGTCTCATCTATGTGCTTTTCTGGTTGGAATTGGTTGTTGTAAATAAGTTGAACCACTCCATTCTTGTCAAGAACATAAGTCTGTCTTCCCGCCAGTGTTCCAAAAAGATCAGCTGGCACTCCCCACTCTTTTCTGACCTTGTTTCCCTCATCACTCAGCAATGTATATGGAAGTCTATATTTCTTCGCAAATGCCTGCATTCATTCCCTACGATTTGGTCATCCACAAACTTTGGGACACAATCACAAGCTTAGGCCTAATTTTCCAAAAGATTTTAGCACCCAGATGCTAAAATCATGATATTTCAAATCAAAAAATGAAGTGGTTCCGTGTATTGTTTTTCAATTTTTTCTACACCAAATTAAAGTACTCCTCGTGTATTTTAGTTTGGTGCAAAAAAAAAATCGAAAAACAATATACAGAACCACTTCATTTTTTGAGTTGAAAAATCATGATTTTAGCTCCTGGGTGCCAAAATCTTTTGAAAAACTGGGACTTAGTCTTAGACTACTAATCAAAAGAAAACAGACAAATAGATTCCTAGCATGTTTGTTTAAGAATGTTAAGAGAAAAAAGGAAGAGGAAAGTAAACTAAGATGCATATAAAAGGTGGGAAGTGTAAAGCACAAGAGGAAGGCAGTATGATTTCACATTCAGTCATAAAAACTGATTCATAACTCTTAACAATTCTCCCCAGGCTCAATATACTGAAGTTTATATAAAAATTGCTGACAAAGTAATAGAGCTTACATACATAAAAGTACCCTAAAAGCTGAATTTACACACACACACACACCCCAAAAAAAAAAAAAATGGACTGATTAAAATCAAACAAGCTCAAAAATATCTTGTTTTCCCCCTGAAAAATAGGCTAAGCAATCAGAGATACTTTCTACGGGGTTGTGTGGTTGAGGAAAATGTAGAACTGTTAATGACAATTATATAAGATATTTTGGCTACGGCACTGACAAATTGCAATCTAGGTGATGCAGATGTGTTTAAATACTACCTTGTGCGATGATGGGTCGTCACCACTGATTCCAACAACCTCAGCTCCTGCTTTCTTGAACTTTTCATAGGAGTCCCTGAAGGCACAAGCCTGGGCAGAGTATCAAAAATTGGTTATCATCTTCATGTTAAGAGGATGCTTTTAAGTGAATTTCACCCTAGCTAATGTCCCTAGTGCTTGTGAAATGTGAGTCCATGACAATCAAAATAAGACAATGAACTGGAATTGTATTACTGCACAGATATTGCATATGGAAACACACTGGACAATTTCAACTTTCCAAAACCCCAAGTGGAATCGGCATTACCTAATAGCCAGCCTCATAAATGATGCATTTGTTTGGAAGGCTCTAAGCACACATTCTTATTTGATTGAAAAACCTTTTTTTTTTCCCCCTTGAAAATCCAAGAATGGCATATCTAGCAGAAAAAGGTGGCCCAAATTCATTTTTAACCTGCCTTGGTGACATTCAGTAGTTGTTGTTCTGCAGAATTTGCCACATTCCAAGTGATTTAAGGATCATTTCCCAACAAAGCGAAATTCACTATCACAACCTAATGAAACTTAGGAAAAAGGGAGCCATGAGAGAGAGAGAGAGAGAGAGAGAGAGAGAGAGAGAGAGAGAGAGAGAGAGAGAGAGTTGTTGGGGGTTTCAACCTTTGAGGAACTCTCAATCAAATAAGCAAAGGGAAGGGAAGCAGATCTATCAAGGAAGATAGTCTCAGGAAACATGTCAAGGGTGGAATACAACGGAAGCCAAAATGAAATCAAAGGATATCAGAAATTGTTCACTCTATTCGTAGACAACATCCCAGAGATGATGGACAGAACATGTTTGACAAAAGTCTTCAACAAATATGGGGTCATTAAAGAAGTTATAATACCAATGAAGAGGAGCAAGAATGGAAGTAGGTTTGTTTTGTCAAATATGAAGATCCAATCTCATCAGAAATGACCATTTTCAGAGCAAATGGGATGTTTATGGGAAATCAAAGACTTTTGACTAAAAAGGCAAGATTTGAGGTGGAAAAAGAGGTACAGAGACATGGAGAATGAAAGGACAAGCAGGCAAGCTGAAGAAAGAACATATAAGGATTACAATGGAAATGGAGTTCAACAGAAGGTGAAATCCCAAGAGGATAAAACCAAAATTGATACAGTCCAAGTACAACCAGCAGGGAATGGATGGCTCCTCAGGAGCGCTATTGGGAAGATAAGAAGGCTTATTTCTGCACAAGGATTGGAGGAAATTTTCAGAAAGGAAGGGTTCCGAAATGTTAAAATCAAACCCATAGGCGGGACTAGGGAGATTTTTAATACTGAATTTCCTCAATAAGGAAGAGAGAGATTTAATTATTAAACAAAAATGGCTGCTAGCTTGATTTGAAGATCTAAAGCCATAGAATGGAGAACCTACTAAGGATGAAAGATTTGCCTAGATTACATGCTTAGGGATGCCTCTCAATGCATGGTCAGTACCAACATTCCGACAAATTGGAAGTAGATGGGGACACTTTATACAAGTGGATGATAACACTTTGAGGGAGTCTCCTTATGAGCATGGCAGATTTCTCATTGCTACTGAGCATTCAAGGCCAATCGAAGAAATATTGCAACTAATCGTTGAAGGGGTAAAGTATACGATCAGAGTAGCTGAAGAGGAATCATTCAGGGTTGTGAGTTCAGGCAAGATGGGTACTGAGCAGATGATTGAGTCTAGTGCAAAAACTGATGAAGAAGATGATCACGTGGACAGAAAGGTAATGACAAGAATTCAAAACAAAGTTGTAAACAGATTATTGGATGGCATGGCAAATCAGCGTAGTAAAGATGCTGACAAGGATGTCAACAAGGAGAATCTTGATTGCCCAAAAGTGATTCTCTTGGGCTACTCAAAGTGATTCTCTTGGACTACTCATCAGAGCATGCTGGACAGCTGGAGTAGGTGAGCAAGTTATTAAGGATAAAGCAATTCAGTCCTCAGCAGAAAAGGGCCAGCATATTAATCCACCAAAGACGGCTATGTCCAAGGCTCAAGATATTGTTGACGAAACTAATGAGGTGAGTTCAAATTCTACCCATGGTCTAGATTATATAGGTGAGGATTCAGAATACTCACTATTGGAGGGAAGACAGGAGTTATATGAATTAACTGAGGATTGCTTAGAAAACTTAGCCCAGTCCAAATAAGCCCAAAAAGCTGCTGGTGCTGGTTTGTAGGAATTACAAAAGGAGGCAGAAAGATACCTGGGCTCTACGTTTGGCCCAATAGTGACTGAAACAATAATATTAGAGAATCTCAAGTGGAAGGTATCAACCTCCAGGTGGAACTAAACCCAAGGAAGTTTAGAAGAGCTTTAAGAAGCTTAACATATGATGCATGCAAAGGCAGTTGACACCAAAATACCTTGACGTCAGATGCTCATAGAAATGTGAAGACAGTCAAAATACCTTGATGTCAGATGCTCATAACCAGGAAGAGAGATTAATTCTTTATGAGCTCCATCATTCAAAGGCAGTTGGCACCAAACTGGGGGTTGCATTTGAGTTCACAGATGAAATGATCATGAAGAAAATGATAGCTATTGAGGCCAAGGAATAGTCTTTGCTACAAAGGAACAGCTCTGCCTGCTGAAATTTTAGCAGGCTATGTGATGATATTCCATTGACACTGAAATTAATTTCATGGGATTCAAAGGTTTGGGAAGCTCAGTAAAGGAGAGGTTTTTGTCAAAATTATTAAAGGAAAGTAGTCCTAAGGTGGTGATGATTCAGGAAACAAAGGTAGAGAAATTTGAAATGGATGTTGTGAAAAAGCTATGGGGAAATGTTGATATTGAATTTGCAATCAGGAGCTGAAGGCAATTCAGGAGGAATCCTAACTAGGTGGAACAGTGAAACGTTCAAGCCCCAATCTATCACAACGCACAGGAGATTTGTTATTATCTCAGACTGGGTATTTAGTGTTATAACCTGTGGGTTTGAGTCAGGGGCTGTCCTAATTTTTGGGTTTGGGCTTTGGTTTATTTTTTTGGATGTGGTTCTTGTTTTGGGTCTCTTTTGGTTATGTTTGGTCCTGGGTTGGGTTGGGTGTGTTTGTGGATTGCTAGTGTGTCTGTGTCCAGTGTGTTTGGGAGTCTCTGTCTGTTTGGAACTACTCAGATGAACAGCTCAAGAAAGATCCTAAAGTTACAGAATTGTGCTGACAATAGTGAAGTGTTGATGATGGCACTGCTATTTGGGTGATGGCTAATCCTGGTAAGAGTAAAGTATTTTGCTGCCTCTGATGCTTGGGTGTTACTGCTGCTACTGATATGTAAAGGCTCTGCTGCTGCTAGTTCAAGGAATGAATGCTGTTTTGGATTCTGGTTTTGAATTGCTGTGGATATGCTGCTACTGATGATGTTATCATGTTTTGGATGCTAATTTGAGGGCTGGTTTTGAAGTTATACAAATGCTGAAGCAATGATTCTGATGCTACTAATATATTCTGAGGATTATCAAGGCTAGGAAGATGTTTTTGGTGCAGGTAGATTACAAAACTTACTGCTGCTCATAAATTCTGAAGATGGAACACATGCAGGGATACTTTTGATGCTGCCATAATAGTATAATACCAAGGATGCTGCTGATTATTCAGATGCTAATATCATGGATGCATTTTTGGTTATGTATTAGCCCTGATCATGGCTTATTGGCTTTGGACATGTTTCTTTTTGTATGTGCATTTCTTTTCTCATTTTCTTTGGCTTTCCTTTCAGCATTTCACTGGATGTGTTTGCTGTGCCACATCCTTGCACTTGTGCTGGGTTGTGGTTTCTTTTACTTGATGTACCTTTGTTGAGTTCTGATAAAATTTTGTTGCCAATAATAATAATAATAATAATAATAATAATAATAATAATAATAATAATAATAATAATAATAATAATAATAAAAATAATAATAATAATAATAAAAAATAAAAATAAACGAATCTTAATCTTCCAACATACGTCTATGCTTGTTTAATTCGAAAATCCTCACTCTGTACATGTATTACACGAATTCATGGTTCATTAGAACTGATCCTGAACTTTTGTAACACCCATCTATAATTTCTGTAACATTAATTGAAGGGAAAGAAGAAAAGAGAAAGGAAGGAAACCTGTTTGGTGCAACCAGGGGATTCATCAGCAGGGTAGAAGTAGACAACCACAGGCTTTCCTTTGAATTTGGAGAGGGTCACATTCCTTCCTTCTTGATCTTTCAATGTTAAACTCGGAGGCACCTCACCTTTGTTTACCTTCATTTATGGAAATACTTAACTTTACAACCCCACACAGACAGTTACACCCAATTTCTGGTACAATTAAGAACACAAAAAATAAAATGAAAGTACCTTGGCAAAAATGAAAGTAATCCTTGAAGAAAAACTGGAAGAAGGGAGTGAGAGAGAGGAAGGAGAAGAGAGCCTGACACCGTAGAATTGGGAATGTGATGGTTTTGGGAGAATGACGAGGTTGTGAGATGATGAAAGGGCTTTAGGCGATTGTCTTGGAAGGAGAGAGGGGAGAGAGTGTTTATGGAGGGAGAGAGGAAGAGAAAGAGAAGCCATGGGATAGAAGGTACGTGTGGGTTACAGAAATCAAAGATTGGTGTTGAAGTTGGAGGAGCAGCAGCAGCAGCGCCAGGGTATTGGTGTTGAGGAAATACAGTATAAGGGAAGGGCGTTTGTGCGTATGTGGAGAGAGCTCGAGCTGGAGGAGCGCTATGGCCATGGTGCTGTGTCGAAAAGATTGGGTTTTTGTGTCGTGGACAATTGATTACCGCACCTTATCAGAGGTGTAAGTTGGAAGGGTCAATTTGTTCGGACTAAATAATTCAGGCCTATTTTGGCCAACAAAATTGGCGCACTTTTTTATTTTGTCTTTATTTGATTTTTTTTTTTTTTAGTTTTGTATTAATTTTTTGTGTATTATTAATTTGTCTCGGTGAAAAGAATCAAAAAAGTATAAAATTATGACCGAAGCTCAAATTTTTTTGAATAAAGACAAAAATAAGCCAAAAAATCAGTTTTTTCAATCTTATTCAAAAAATTGAAAGTCTTAGTCATAATCTTTTACCTTTTTGGATTTGTCTCTCTAAAACGAACCAATAATACTCAAAAAATCGATGCAAAACTAACAAACCCAAAACAAAAAATCAAATAAAGACAAAAGAAAAAGTTAAGTTAACTTTTTTAGCCAAACTTAGCCTTAATACGTAGTACTTCCTTAAACTATTCCAAATATGTTTATTTTTCCCATTCTATTTAATTACAACATTAGTTGGACGGAAAAATAAAAAAATAGAGCGAACTGAAGGGTAAAACATGAATTTCCTCTCAAACCATACTCAATCAGCAAACCCACTTTAATTTTCTCGATCAAAGTGGTTCTCTTGGTGATCAAATATTTTATTTATTACTACCATTGGAGATCAATAAAAGTTTTGGTAAAAAAAATTAGGGATTGTTCAAGAAACTATCCAAAAAATTAGGAAATGTTCCAGAAAGTGACTTATTGCGTTTTTACTAAACAGGTTATACTCTCAAAATACATTAACTAAAAAAATCAACTTCAATCTTATTTTGACTTGAGTCAATTTTTGAATCAACTTGTCCATTATGAAAAACGTAAAATTTTGGAGTACAAGTGAATGCTCCAAATAATTTTTTTGGGAGGAAAATGAGGTGAAAAAGATGAAGATTTGGAAGGAAATAAAGAATTACGGTCATGTCGCCGCTCATAAGTGTTTTTCATGCGCAACCAAGATTGGAGTTCTATTTACTATCTTATTCATCTTAAATTTCTAATCCGCTTTTTACTATTCCGAATATCTAAAAAAAATCTTATATTTTCAAATGCATAAGATTTTAAATAAGCAACATGAATGTTTGATAATAGATTTTTATCAGCACTATTAAACAAAGTTTTAAAAATTTTAAAAAATATATTGTAAATTAAGAGATATTAAGGAGTAATTAAAAACACGCATGTCAATAAACGGATGGGAAATTTAGTGTAATCGAGGTTAGGCCTATCCTGTCCCTGTGTCTCCTCTTCTTTTTCATGACACTGTCATATCCTTCCCGATCCAAGGATTGAGTATCCGCGGAGTAACCAATCCGGACTTGTCCATAGTCGGAGTGAGTCGGACATCCAAACCAGGTCTGGACGACAAGTTATTGTTCATCCTGTTCGTGCCTCTCTGTAGTTTATTTAGGAGTGTTAGGTTAACAGGTATTGGTAATGATGGAGGGTTTACAGAAAGCATTCCGAGCAATTTCAGAAAACCCTAAACTAGCCCAACTCGGCATGCCCTCTTCTTCATCATCTTCCTCAACGGAAGGAGGAGGTGCCGTCACTTTGTCTACTAACCATTCTGGAGTCCTCATCACCAGACCTCCCAGGTATAAACTTCCGTTTCTATATCTATCTTATAACCTATCTCTGTTTCTCTCTTCTCAATTTCTGATTTCAATTCTAAGTTGCTCATGGCAATTCTCACTCCGTTTTATGTGTGTTGTGTTGGTTAGCTAACTCACTATCGACAAATGACGAGCATTACTTTTTCACTTTGTGCTTTGTAGTTTTCTGTCTTCAATTTGGAACATAAAGTTCACTTTCTTGGAAATTTTTAGTTTCAGGATTCGTTTGCTTATGTTACTTGGATATGATCCAACAAAGCTTTAGAAACTCGGATTTGAAGCTGGATGATAAAGGCAATTTTGAATGTTTGGCATGTTTTGATACTGTTTCACTAGCGCTTAATTTTCTTTTGGAGCAAAATTGGAAAAGAATCCTTAAATGCTATAAGCTTTAATCTCATTTTGGGAGTACAAAAAGATTTGAATTTGATCGGGAAGAATCATCTGGCTCTGTCTTGTTCACCTGAGGTCCTGAACATAGGTATCTGATGTATATTTGTGCATATTATGGTAAAGATTACTTCAATATCTAAACTACTCCAGAGTATCACTTTGTGCGAATTACTGTATTTAGGAGTTAAGACAAGGGTCGTTGTATACATAAACTGGTCCAAACATTGCTGGTTATCAAGGACCATCGTGCATTAGTTTGAAGCCTATGTGGTAAGGTTTTGTCTGACATCAAATGCTTGTTTCCTCTTTTTTAAGAAATAGGTTGGCCGTACTTGTCTCTCAACTGCTGATGTGAATTAATACCTATGATGACAGTTGGACCATAAATGAAGGCTCAGTGTTTTAAAAAGCATGCCTAGGCTTGGGCTAGGCTTGAGGTGAGACAAGGCGCTTGGTTTCTGCTTCAGTATACAGAGCACGCTCGTCTCTTCCAATTCTCAAATATTAAATCAGAGCGTTCCATTTTTTAGGTCTATCTAAATTCTAATGTTTAATGAGGTCCAATTCACCAGATCAGAACTTGGCTAGTAAAAAGCCCTAATTTTTTCACTACCTCCATTGTTTACGTTTGGTTGCTAAAAATATATATATACTGACTATAGTCTATGTTTTGTTGCAAGTGCCTCACCTTGCGTTTCATTGCTTTAGGCTCTAGGGGACATTGGTGCCTCGGTGCACCTTGGTAGTTTTAAAACATTGCGAAGGAGCATATTATGCCAGCTCACAATGGTGTCTACATTCTGCTACTTACTTATAGCGGAACTTGATAACTTTGCTGTTAAAAACTAGTTTGTAAGACTGAACTTACGTATAGAGGCATATGGAAATTCTTATAAAATTATATATTCATGTATGAGGTTGAGCGAATTGAGATTAAACTGTGAATGTCTCTGTTACAATGAGTTCCTTTTAATCCTGTGTCTTTTGTGTATGAACTAGCTCAAATATTTAAAGATTTCTTTTTTGGTGCAAGAAATTTGGATGAAATACGGCTCTGTACTTGAACCCAAAAAAAGTAAGAAATGAAATACGGCTCTTTATGGTTTTTCAAAAAATCTTGAATAATCAACGTGGGTTTTGGTTATGTGACAATGATATGTCAACAGCAAACTTTTTCATTTCTGTTTGCTCAGATTGGCTTTGCTAGTAGGATGTCGTTTTAGGCTTTTAGTGCATCCTTGATGGCTGCCTCTGAAGTGATGAGCCAATTCTGCAATTCTGTTCCTCATTGTTTGAAACACTTTCCTGGCAAGGACGCATCTGTAGTTTTTTTCTTTGTATCATCTGTACTAAAATAGAGGTATTGTTACATAATTTCTGAGGTTGAAAAAAAATTAACTTCTACATTTTTTCTTGGGATAGTGGGGTGGCGAGTGGAATTGTACGGAGAGTAAATCCGCGTATGCTTGTTCCATGCTCTGAGAGACCAACCACGTGCTAACTCGTCAGAACCCTAGGACTGCAACACTGAAAACAATGAGAAGGACCTATGCCTCTCATCGGTGGCAAGCCCTCTAATGCTTATGTTAGTATCTCGTACAAAAGAGGAAACCCTAAATCACTTAAGTCATGTTACAGCAAATTACAACGTACCCTTCTTCATGGGGGTTATGCCTTTTTTATAAACAAAGAATTACTTGTGCCTCAAGTAAGCTTGCAGGCTGCTGCTCAAGGAATCCCTTCACAATAGAAATCCTTGCCACAATGGTATTCCCTTCCATTATGGTATCCAATGTTACTCCAACTGGGGTGCGGGTTTGAATGCACGTGTCTGACTTGTCTGGTTGAAAAATAAAGAATACATGGATATGGATCCTGATGTAGACACATGTACGGGGATCTATGAAGCACGGATACTCTATTTTGACCTCCGTATCGCGTATCGTACGCGTATCGGATATGGATACGCTCCCGATACATATCGGATACGTTTTTTAGAGTATCCGTAATTTAAATTAAATTTTTATTATTTGGATACGTTTTGGATACGATTCGATACGTTACCGATACGCTCGGATACGTTACAGATACGCTCCCGATACGTATCGGATACGTTTTTTAGGGTTTTTTTTTCTGTGCTGTAATAGTGAACTTGTCTAATGAAATTTTAGGAACTAAAAATTATTATATTTATAATATATTTATTTTTATATTTTTATATTCAATGTATCCCCCAACGTATTGTATCCGACTTTTTGGGAAAATCGCGTATTCGTAACGTATCGTATCCGTATCTCGTATCTGTATCCGTGCTTCATAGACGGGGATATGTTAAATAATATCTTTTGTAATACATTTTTTTTATATTTTGTTTAGTTTTTTTAATATTTTTTAATTTTTTGTATGAAATATTAAGGCTGTGTTTGGTTAGATAGTTTAGTTTAGTTTTGATGATGTCATAAAGTTTAATGAGTGGAGAGAGATAGAGAGAGAGAAATGAGGAAAATGATGATGTCATCAAAATTAAAACTAAAACTAAACTGGAAAATGAACAGGGCCTAAATATTTTAGGTATTAGAATACATTGCTTATTTTATTGTGTATTATAAAAGCCCAAAAAAGAATTATTGGAATCCACTTTAACTCAATACATCGACTCATTAGAAGTCCAAAGAAAAATAAATAGGCCCATTAGAACATATTAGGTATGTAGCCCAATTTAATAAATAATCCCAACCTCAATTACGGTAAGCAGACGCATATTTTGTCATTGGCTTCCATGATGATAGAGTTCAGCGACCTCTGTCAACTGCTGCTTTTGTCATCGGCTTCCATGATGACAGAGGGAACCAGCAGCTCCATCTCCAATCTGCCTCTCCCTTCCTTCTTAAAGCCCAGTTACTCCTCTCTTCTTCTTCTTCTTCTTCTCCTCCTTTTTCTTTGAACTTTCAAGGTGTCGATTTGGGAAAGGTGAGTCCGGATTTTGCCAGCCGTATCACATGCGCATTTCGAATCTAACCGTGTTGTGTTGTGTCAATACGAGTACTCCACCAAAATTGGCAAGTCAAAGTAACACAGATTGTAACACCATCTCCAACCGTTATGGCAACTTGATCTCAATCCTTATTCACGGGATACTCTCCGATCACGTAGGATGCGCGTTGCTGGACCTTCTAGAACATTCTACCATCCTACTGCTTAGGTTAGTTAACCTCGGGTTTACACCCCGTACACTAGGGTACACAATAATCACTTTGCACCACATGATCCACATCATGTGTTTGGCAATGTCTCTGGGCACCGTCACGTGGTGCTACCAACCTGAGCATGTGTTCAGCGTCACTCCCTTGCTACCTCACATGTTTGGCATCATCACTTAGCACCTTCACATGGCATCGCATACCAAGGCATGTGTCAATTAGGGTTAGGTTAGGTTATTCGGAAAATATCCACTTCAGGAATTGCTATTTGTTTTGCATGAAAGATGTGGATATCTTGGAGAGTGTTGAAATAACCAAAATGTATTTGCATGAATGCAAAGAAAAGTTCTCTTGCACCATATTTTTGTTAAACATCTTAGAGTTTGAATATTGTTCCTTTTTTTTCTACTGGAGAATGACTTACTTTGGGGGGATTTTTTTTAACTTGGTTTTATTACCATTAAGGTCGGAAAACAAATATTTATTACCATTAAGGTCAGTCACTCTTTTTTAATTACCATTAAGGTGGGTTTAAGCACTACGGGTGTCATACGGTTTCATAGTGTTTTAGAAGTTTAGGCACTTTCTTATGGTTTTGACTATTGAGGGTTTATGCACTTTCATTAGGGTACCCTAGGGTTTAGGTTTTGCGTTCACTTTCCTATTATAGGGTTTTAGTGGTTTAGACACTTTTATAAGGAACCCTAGGGTTTAGGTTTAGGTTGCAGTTTCCTATTATAGGGTTTTTAGTAGTTTAGGCATTTTCATAGAGTACTCTAGGGTTTTAGGTACTTTTATTAGGGTACTCTAGGGTTTAAGCACTTTCATTAGGGTACCCTAGGCCCTAGGGTTTTAGGTTTAGGCACTTTCATAGGTTGAGGGTGCACTTTCCTATTGTAGGCTTTTATTGGTTTAGGCACTTTCAAATGTTACCCTAGGGTTTTAGGCCCTTTCATTAGAGCTGGTGTTTTTTGAAATTTAAAACCTGTTCGTGTTCTGCCCATGGGGTGGAGTTATTTGTGCTTTTTCAATTTGTTAGTGGAGTGCGAGGGAAACAAACATCCACTTTTGGGGACCATCTGGTACATTACCCTTAAAAACTTTTAGACACGGGTACGGGGATATGTCAAATAATATCTTTTGTAATACATTTTTTTTATATAGTTTTTTTAATATTTTTGAATTTAGTGTATGAAATATTAAATATTTTAGGTATTAGAAATTTAGAATACATTGATTATTTTATTGTGGATAATAAAAGCCCAAAAAAAATTATTGGAATCTACCTTAACTCAATAAATCGACTCATTAGAAGCCCAAAGAAAAATAAATAGGCCCATTAGAACATATTAGGTATGTAGCCCAATTAAATAAATAATCCCAACCTCAATTAGGGTAAGCAGCAGCATCTTTTGTCATCGGCTTCCATGATGGCAGAGTTCAGCGACCTCTGTCAACTGTTGCTTTTGTCATCGGCTTCCATGATGAAAGAGGGAACCAGTAGCTCCATCTCCAATCTGCCTCTCCCTTCCTTCTTAAAGCTCAGGTACTCTTCTCTCTCTCTCTCTTCTTCTTCTTCTTCTTTGAACTTTCAAGGTGTCAATTTGAAAAAGGCAGGTCCGAATTTTGCCAGCCGTATCCTGTGCGCATTTCGAATCTACCCATTTTGTGTTGTGTCGACACAGGTACACCACCAAAATTGGCTAGTCAAAGTAACACAAATGGTAACACCATCTCCAACACTTATGGCAACTCAATCTCAATCCTTATTCACAGGATACACTCCGATCACGTAGGATGCGCGTTGTAGGACCTTTTAGAACATTCTACCCCCCTACTGCTTATGTTGGTTAACCTCGGGTTTACCCCGTACACTAGGGTACAAAATAATCACTGTGCACCACATGATCCACATCATGTGTTTGGCAATGTCTCTGGGCACCGTCACGTGGTGCTATCAACCAGAGCATGTGTTTGGCGTCACTCCCTTGCAACCTCACATGTTTGGCATTATCGCTTAGCACCCTCACATGGCATTGCCTACCAGGGCATGTGTCCCTCACGTGTAAGATCAATTAGGGTTAAGTTAGGTTATTCTGAAAATACCCACTTCAGGAATTGCTATTTGTTTTGTATGAAAGCTGTGGATATGCTGGAAAGTGTTGAAATAACCAAAAAGTATTTGCATGAATGCAAAGAAAAGATCTCTTGCACTATATTTTTGTTAAACATCTTAGGGTTTAACTTGGTTTTATTACCATTAAGGTCAGAAAACAAATATTTATTACCATTAAGTTCAATCACTCTTTTTTACTTACCATTAAGGTCAGTCACTCTTTTTTTGGGTTTAAGCACTTACGGTATCATACGGTTTCATAGGGTTTTAAAAGTTTAGGCACTTTCTTATGGTTTTGACTATTGAGGGTTTTGGCACTTTCATTAGGATACCTTAGAGTTTAGGTTTAGGCACTTTCATAGGGTATCATAGGGTTTAGGTTTATGGTGCACTTTCCTATTATATGGTTTTATTGGTTTAGGTGCTTTCATAGGACACCCTTGGGTTTTAGGTACTTTCATTAGGGTACTCTAGGGTTTAGGCACTTTCATTAGGGTACTCTAGGGTTTTAGGTTTAGGCACTTTCATAGGGTACCCAAGGGTTTAGATTTAGGGTGCAATTTACTATTATAGGGTTTTAGTGGTTTAGGCACTATCATAGGGTATCCTAGGGTTTTAGGCACTTTCATTTGGGTACTCTAGGGTGTAGGTTTAGGAATTGTACCCTAGGGGTGGAGTTTTTTGTGCTTTTTAAGCCATGTTCCACTAACAAAACACTAGTTTTGTTTTAACTCAAAAACCATTCCACTAACAAAAAACTCCCCCAAAAAAACGAATTTTGTTTTAACTCAAAAACTACTCTATCCCACTAACAAAAAACTCCCAAAAAAAACCAACTACCCTTTACAATAAACTACAACTAAAAATCCAAAAAAACACTTTAGTGGAACAAGTTGTAGATTTAAACTACAACAAAAGGTCTAAAAAATTGAAAAACAAGTTAGTGGAACACCCCCTGTTATTGGAGTGCGGGGGAAACAGACCTCCACTTTTGGACCGGCCGGTACATTACCCTTAAAAACTTTTAGTTTCTTCTTTCTTCTTGCATCACATGAGATTCATTGCATACCAAACCGAGCCTTATGTCCTAATTAGTTGGGGTCGGCTACGTGAATCCTTTTTCTCCAATGAGTTTTGTCATTGCTTATTGACTTTTATCCACTCTAGACTGGAACAATTGCATTGATTGAAAGGGAGACCAAGTGACTGAAATCCAATGTAAACCTTGCATTGAAGGGTAAAAAGTTGAAATTATCACTGGGAATGACCCTGCAGCAAACAAGTAGAGCTCCGTTATTTTCATGTGTTCATGGGGAAATTATTGCACGTGATACCATCTGTTTACAAGTTTGACCACGAAACTATCCACTATCAATGATAAGCTCCTCCACCTGAGTTCCCATTCTTTTTGGTATTTTATTTTAATCTTATCATGCTTGAAAATGGTAGAAGACAAGTAACAGCACTATGGACCTACTTATATTGAACTTTATCTTTGTAATCGCAGACTGTCTTTATCCCTCTACTTGTATTGAACCTTATCTTTGTAATCGCAGACAGTCTGTATCACTGTGGACATGCTCAAAGCTTTGCACAATTTGCTTTGTTGTTGGAGTTGTTGCTGGTTTCACATTGAAGCGACGTGTCCAACGCTGGGCATCTAAACTTCTCAGGAGAATAAAAGACAATTGAGATTACAAACTCTTGAATGCAGTGGCCGTCGCTTGAAATATCTACTTTTTTAAGGTCTTTTTGGGGTTTTGAATACAGGAAAATTACAAACTCGTGGATGACAGATTTCAATCTTCTGTTTATTTGGTATTATTGTTGTTCCTGGTTAATTGTCTTCTAAGGAAGTTTATAATGTTTTAAGGAAGGAATTACATTTCAAATTTTGTGTATGCCAGCTTGTATCTCTTATCATTAAACTTTATTTGATTGTGATGGAAGTAATCTTACTCATTCATTCCCAGCAAAGAAGATTATTGCTGGAATAGTTGAATCGATTAGTTACATGGTTTTTTTTTATTGTATTTTATGGTGTATCAGTTCAATTAACTTTTAGGAACTTTTGTTCCTATTGTTACGTCGTTTTGAGTTGTATTAGTGCCACAAGCAGGTAGATTTCGTTTCCGGTAATGAATAAGTTGTAGCATATAAGTTATTCAACACAGGATGCGAAGTGTTTCCGCTAATGAATAAGTTGTTCTGGTTTTGGGGTGGTTTCAACTAATGAATAAGTTGTAGAGGATAAGGAAGTTGTAGAGAAAAAGGAAGTGGTTTCCACTAATGAATAAGTTGTAGAGGATAAGGAAGTTGTAGAGAATAGCGGAAATTACATGGAAATAGTGAACAAATTGTAACGCTTGTAACTTAGGGGAAGTCTCCTAAGTTAAGGCACATAAATCCTCCTAGAATTGTCGAAGATATTTTTTAAACAAAATAGGAAAGTAATATATACCAAATTACCAAAACCATAGCAAATGTGACAACTTGTACCGGCGGAAAGTACTTGGGATTTTGTGGCATTGGTGTAGGTTTGAACCCTTCTAGTGCCGTAATGAATTTTTTTCCTTTTTACTTGATCATACTTGAATGCTTTAATAACAAAAAAATTCTTCTAAACTCTCAGCTGAAGAGAATTGAAATTTGCCTAACAAAAACTTATGTACTTATTATACAAATAAACATAATATATACTCCATTTGAAATTTTTTTAAGGTTATCCATGGTCCTTCATTTAAGTATTTTAATTAAGATTATGCTTCTCAATTTGTATGAAATTTATGGAATACGCAACTCACCACAAGACCAATGCCCTTCAACTTTTACATTCTACTCCAAGAAGTAATTAGATAAACATACTTTTAAAACTCCTAAAATATCTCCCACTAAAGATTTCCTGTCCATCAACGCCCCAAAACAAGGCCCCATCACGATTGGGTAATCCTACCAAATAAAACGGATATTATTGGAGTACTAATTTTCGTAGCGTGGGATCTCATAATGGACAATATAAACGTCTTTGAAATGAGGAAAGATCAAGTGGTAGCAGAAATTAGGCATTAAGTTTCGGATTCTAGAGGGCACCCTGCTGTTCAGGTGTACATTTTTCAGTATACCCTTACACTTTCTTCATCATTCATATGATTAATGAGGATTTGAAGCCTCTGATTAATGTTATATATCAAAGCCCTGCCTCCAACCCTATTAAACAGGCAAGTTGCTGCCCTAGCTGGGAGTTTTAGTTTTAATGCTATTTAGGTGCTGCGACTATTATTGCTGCTATTCATATTGTGGTTTGGTATTTTAAGATCTGCATTGAAATTGATGGAATTTTTGTACTGAGGTTTGCTTGAGAATAGGTGAAATTTGGTTGTTGAGGATCATTTGCTATTAGTCTTTTTAAGTTATGTAAGGGCATTGGCTCTGAACAAAATGTTGAGATTCCAGCAGCTTCAATAGAATACATTTGCTTGTTTTAGTAGCACAAAAATTGTAAAAACAGACTGGTTGACAATGCAAAAAATTAAAAAATTACATACACGTACATTTGGTATCCTATCAACCGAGGATAAAAAAGGGCTTTTTTGCCAAGTTGTTTTTTTTTTCTCTGTACTCCAGGGTAAATAAATGGGTTTTGATGTATCTATTGCAAACACGTGTTACCATGTTTATTCGAGGAATTGATGGGTATTATTTATTGAGTGCACAGGGGGAGTTATAGTTTTATGATATATGGATGCTAAATTCATTAATCTGAGGTATTATAGAATATCAAGGGTTAGAACTCAAGGATCTGAATTGTTACCTTCGGATTTGTTGTTTGGGAAATTTTATTAAAATGGTTGTTGGGCTCTATAGAAATTATGTGTTATGTAGTGACAGGGAGTAACCAAGATCATCTAAGAAGATATTAGGTTCGGGCATTTGTAAGGTTAGTAGGACAGTAGGAAAGATTGACTAAGTATTCCTTATTGTTGTTATTTGATGCATGGAATGAGATACGTAGTTTATATAGACGGAAGGGAAGAAAAAAAAAAAATTCTGGATTATTAATTGATACGATATGGGAATGATTGTGGATTCTTTATTGGGTAATCTGACGTATGGGAGGATATATATATATATATACACGAAATCTTTCCCATCAGGTATACCTGTATATATGCATTTTTATCGATATGGGAATGATTGTGGATTCTTTATTGTGGATTCTTTATTGATAAAAACTGTATATATGCATTTTTATCGAAAACTGATCGGATCAAGCCCTTCCCGGTATTTTTTTCCACTGATTTCTCGCGGGGGCCCTTAAAAACACCTTTTAAAGACATTGGACGGTTCGGATTATGAAAATTTGATCGGGAAATAGGAGAATTGGAGGGCTCCCTGATGGGAAGCCCATCAGAGAGTCCTGATGGGAAGCTCACTGTATATATATATATATATATATATATATATATATATATATATATATATATATTAGGTAGTATAATGGGGGAGTAACTAAAATGTTTGTTGTCTTAGTGTGAGACATCAGTATTTGAGATTCTCGTTTGTTTTGATAGTATAAGACTGAAATGTCTGTCTATGGTTACAGTTATTACATGGATATGTAAAGATAGCGATACAAGGTGACTCGTGAATATTGTGCTGTGATCAAGCTAATATAGACACTAATGCTCTGTTTGGAACTTGAGGATGGAGAGAAAATGGGAGAGAAAATAATAAGAAGAAAAGTTTGAAGGAAAATTAGGAAGAAATTGAAGGGAAAATTGTACTTGTTTTTTAAACTTTCCCTTCTATTTCTTTAGGAACCAAACAAGGGAAAGAAAATTTTTAAAATTTTCCATCCTCTTTCTTTTCCATCCCTAAGTTCCAAACAAAGCCTAATGCAGTAGAGTGAGTACCTATAACAAGTTTAGGACATTTCTACTTTTCAATAATTTCGACCCCTTGTTAGGAAGTGAATTTTTGTCATTCATTGATTGGAAAAAGGGAAAAAGGAAAAAGGACCAAATATATATATATATATATATATATATATATATATATATATATATATATATAGGATCAATTTCTAATGAGGGATACATCATTTTAAATAAAATGAGGACCAAGCAATTTTTCCACTTTCCGAACTGAATTTTGCAAATCCAAACCGTTAGATGTGTTTAAAATGTGTTTTTGAGGTCCACCGCGAGGATTCTCCAAAAAAATACCCGTAAGAGCTTCATCCGATCAATTTTTCTTAAAAACGTTATATATAGCGTTTTTAACAAAAAAATATCGGATGAGACCCTTACAGGAATTTTCTTTGGACAAATCCTCGCGTTAGACCTCAAAAATACATTTTAAACACATCTAACGGTTCGGATCGTCAAAATTTGGTTGGGAAGCATGAGGTCCTCATTTTAATTAAAATGAGGGATCCCTAAGGGTATATATATAGGATCATGATCTCCTAAGGAATCCCTTATTAAAATTTGGTGCGGACCTCACATTTCCGGATCAAATTTTAATGATCCGAACCGCTCAATATTTTTAAAATACCCAGAAGGGCTTGATTCAAACAATTTTTGGTAAAACTATACATACAGTTTTCGGTAAAACTGTACATATGTATTGTTTTACCGAAAACTGTATGGATCAAGCCCTTCCAAGTATTTTTTTTTTTTGCCGAATCTTTGCGTAGGCCCTTGAAAACCCATTTTAAAAACATTGAGCCGTTCGGATCGTCAAAATTTGATCCGGAAAGTTGAAAAAGGCGTCTATATATATATATAACACTTCTAGTCCGAAATCCAGAATTCCGGACCTCTTTGTTCCCGATATTTTTTTGAGGATCCAATCCATCCAATGTGTTCAAAAAGTGTTTTCATGGGTCCAAGTGAAAAATCTCAAAAAAAAAAAAATACCAGGAAAGGCTTGATCCAAGCAGTTTTTTCACAAAAACTATATAAAAATTGCTTAGATCAAGCCCTTCCCGGGGTTTTTTTTTATTTTTTTGAAGATTTCCCGCTAAAACCTTGGAAAACACCTTTTGAATACATTGGACGGATCGGATTTTCCCTTAACAATTGGCAACACACAAAAAAATACCCAAAAGCCTCTAATTTGGGATCCCAGATTAGAAGCTCTCAGTATATATATATATACACACACACACACACACACACATAGGGGCCAGATCCGTGGACACACATTTTGCACATTCATTTTGACAGTCCATCTTAGCCATTGAAATGGAGGGTTGAGATTAAAAATTAAATGGACAAGGCCCCTCCCCTTCACTTCACAGCTGGAAACCCTTCTCTCTCCCTCTCTCCCTTAATATCTGGAATACCAAATCCCGCTGATGCAAAATTGGTGATTATAAATGCCGAAGATAATACTAAAACCAAGTTGATCTATATATATAGAAGAAACCCGCAACGTATGACTTTTGAATTAAAGAAAAAGTCAGCTAGAACTTCCATCCAACAAAGTTTTCGATGGAAATATTGATGAAGAAAGCAGCTAACCCAGTTCCTGAAAAAATCTGAAGGGAACTTAAGTTTGTTACAGCTCTCCAGTCAATTAACCATGAAAAACATTGTAGATGATTCATAAATTCCAGAGCATCCCGATGTTTCCAGCTAGGCACACTTCGTTGGCGGCAGCGATGTGGACTTGTTGTTGGGTCTGGAGGGAGAGTTAGAGAAAAACAGAGAGAGGACATTGGCAGTTGTTTTGGAGAGAGAGAGAGAGAGAGAGAGAGAGAGAGAGAGGGTTCCAGGTGTGAAGGAGGGGCAAGTTCATTTAAGTTTTAATCTCAACCCTCCATCTCAATGGTTGAGATTGAGATGGAGTGTCAAAGTAAGTGTGCAAAATGTGTGTCTACGGATCTAGCGTTTTATATATATATATATATATAAGGATCCCGTTCTACTAAGGATTCCCTCAAACTCGTAATTTGCAGACCTCATGGATCGGGGTCGAATCTCGACGATCCGAACTGCTCAATGTGTTTAAAACATGATTTTAAGAGTCACCGCAACGATTCGTCCAAAAAAATACTCAGAAAGGCTTCATTTGAGCATTTTTCGATAAATTACATATGTAAGGTTATTATGAAAAACCGCTCAGATGAAGCCCTTTCGGGTATTTTTTTTTGTGATTCCTCGGGTCGCCATGGAAAACATGTTTAAAAACACTGAACGGTTCGGATCGTCAAAATTTGGTCCGGAAAATCAAAGAAAGGATGGTCCTCATGGAGGAGATCTTTGAGTGAGTCATCAATAGAACATCTTTATACATACATACATACATATATATATATATGTATATAGATAGAGAGAGAGAGAGAGAGAGAGAGAGAGAGAGAGAGTCCCAATCTAATCCGGGAATCCCGGATCCAGGACTTCACCTACCCGGTATTTTTTTGAAAATCCAAGCCGTCCAATGTGTTCAAAAGGTGTTTTCAAGGATGCACGTGGGAAATCTTCAAAAAAAAAAAAAATACCGTGAAGGGCTTGATCCAAGCTGTTTTTCGCAAAATTGTAAATACACAGTTTTTACGAAAAACTGTTTGGATCAAGCCCTTCCCGGTATTTTTTTTTAAAGATTTCCCGCGTAGACTCTTGAAAATACCTTTTGAACACATTGGACGGCTTGGATTTCCCAAAAACAATTTTTAAAAGCATCAAAACACCAAAACAACCTCTAATCTGGGATCCCGGATTGAATAATTGCCATATATATATACGAAAAACTTCTAATCCAAACCTCCTGGAAATAAGAAAAAAATAGTTTTTTTTGTGCTGTAAATTATTTTTTGAAAATCCGATCCGTCCAATGTGTTCAGAAGGTGTTTTCAAGGGTCCACGCAGAAATACCGAGAAGAGCTTGATCCAAGCCGTTTTCGCAAAAAAATGTAAATATATATTTTTTGTGAAAACTGCTTGGATCAAGCCATTCCCGGTTTTTTTTTTTTTTGAAGATTTCCCGCGTGAATCCTTGAAAACACCTTCTGAACACATTGGACGGATTGGATCGTCAAAAAAATGTTTGAATCATGAGGTCCTAAAATGAAAAGTCCCGATAAGAAGTTTTGTTAAAACATATAATGGATCTCAGATATACCCATCTGTCAACGACTTACAAGTCAAGGCCATTAATTCCCTTCCCGAGACCTAAAGGCACACAAAACCTCTACGTGACTTGGGTGAGGAACATATACCTCAGATCCATTACAGAATCATATAAAACATAGCAAACAAAGAGATATGTGTTTTATTAAAGGACTATCTTCACCTATCTTTCCCCCTCATATATGAATTAACTACTGATTTAGCAAGCCATCTTGGCTCTGATAGCAAATAAGTTATAAGGATCGTACAAATAGAGAACAAAGAACTTACTGAAAAGTACTGATTTTATTGATGGTGGAAGATGGAAGTAATTTACAGTAGAAGGGTAGTGTGAGAAGAGGTTACAAAGAGAGGAGAGAGAGAAAGAGAGAGTACTCCGAAGTCTGCCTTCGAGGTTTAGAGTACAACTATTTATAAGTGTTACGACCTACTGTAGCAGTTACTGTTCATGACGTCATTGATGACGTTTTACCAAAATATCTAGTACTGTAGATGACGTCATGGATGACATTTCGTGCTGCTGCTGTCGTTTTGTGCTGACGATTACTGTTGATGACGTCATGGATGACGAATTACCGATTCTTCTTCTTTTCCTTGCCTTTCAACATTTTTAATTCAATCATAGAGTCTCAAAGGTCCGCCTCTGTTGGGTAAACTTCGATGTCACATTAGGATCCTGTGGTTCACTGGCTAGGCAAGCAAACTGACCTTGATCCTGATCTTGTGAGGACATAGAAATGTCACTCTTTCAGTTTGCTTGAGATGGGCTCGGTCTTTGAATAGCCAAGTACTGATCTTTAATGATTTCCATGAGCTTAATATCATTTTCTCTCTCTCTCTCTCTCTCTCTCTCTCTCTCTCTCTCTCTCTCTCTCTCTCTCTCTCTCTCTCTCTCTCTCTCTCTATATATATATATATATATATATATATATATATATATATATATAAGTTTTAGTTATACTGTCTATTTGATTTGTGCATGAAACAATTAGGTAAGATTGAGATGCTTTTAGAATCAAGTTAGTCTGGCCTAAATGTCATCTTCCTTGATAAGCAGTTGTTACTCATTGATTGTCATTTATCGCTTCAGTTTGATTCTTTCATTTATTTCAGTCTTTGGCATAGCTTTACTAAAAGCTAGAAGTGGCAAAGAACAGTCTTTCTTTACCCAAAAGATGTGCTAGTTATGCTAGTACTAGTATAATATATGGTATGCTTTGTAACATCATTCAATGGGATCTTGTTATAGTTACCCTGGCTTGGAGGTACATTTATGCCACTACTAGCAGATTGTGAGGGTTGAATTCAGTGCTAGTGGAGATGCACATGCTAATGTATTTCTACGAAAAATGTTCCTCAGCATTATTCTTTCTGAATTTTTTTGCAATATTCTTCTACCTTATATCCTTGGGCTCTTCAGAGTTCGACAGATGCTACTGATGTTGTTAACAACAAAGTCAACTTTGCCTAATAAATTTCTTATCCATCTACTTTTGAAATGTCCATCATGTGGACATCTAGCTACATCACAAGTATAACATATGCATGTACATTCCTGTGGCGGTGTTTCTATATTTCTGTGCCTCATTAACATAATTACAAAAGATACAACTTCTATTTTGGTTTCAAATTTTCTTGCTTCAGAAATACTCCTTGTGAAACTCAAAGCGCGTTGATGTCTTGTGAGTGAGTTCATGTGATAGCTTCCTCAGCTCTTTTGCCAACGATGGTATCCCACAGTAGAATACTCCTGCAGATCAAATCTCATTAAAATTTCTAGAACTACCGTCACCAATCACTTAAATGGATTATTATTATCAATTTATCATCACAGAAACTCAAACACCTGACCTGATATTTCCAACTGTCTAGATCAGAAATTATAAAAAATTGTGTGGTCGCTGGGATCTTTTACATTGCTTAGATCATTAGTAGACGAAAAATCGGTGCTGTTTGAGAGCTTAATATTATGTCTTTTTAATTTTATATGTCATATTTGGTGGTGTTTTGGCTGTGTTCATTGGGTGCTAGTTTGGATTGATCAATATTTAGTTCAATTATTCCTGAAATTTACTGAGATGAATGTTTCTGTTGTAATCTTTCTATTTCCTTTTGCCATCCAGGAAATATTACGACATTGGATAAGTTTTGATCATTCTTTTATCTTCTCTCATTTAAATAATATCTTGTTTTATAATCATTATGTGATATCCTGACCTTAGTTAGCTACTGATCCTACAGTTGTCATTCTAGAAATGGGAACAACTCGTGAATTCTAGACCTATAGGTCCATAAAACCAAGTCAAAATATGAAGATTCCTTTCATGTGCATGTATTTGTGAGATGTATTAGTTCTAATTTTTCAGTAACACTTTACCTACTGTGGTACATGGATACTTCAAAGCTATTTTGTTGAAGACCTCTTTCCAATTTGGTCGGGCGAAATGTGTCCTTACCTGCAACAAAATTACATCTACGTGATAGGGCTATATCAAATGCTAAATAATTTCTGTTTAAGTATAGTTTATGATAGATCATACTCTAGTGCCGGATAAGATGTCAACACCGTGTTTAGCATGGTTGAGAGCTTGAACCATGGTGATAAGAGTTGACCTCGCATCACCCTCTTCATAAACACTTGAGAGATAGTTGTGCATCTTAATTTGACCCTGTTCCAATGTAGTCATAAGCTAAGTTATAAACATAAACAATTGGTAACTCAGAAAACAATGAGATAACGATGAGGTGAAGTAATCAGATATATTTAATAAGTATTACTTTGTGATCCATCTCTGCAACCTCATTCATCACCCCTTTAAACCATTCGAAGGACCCTGGTTCTCTTGTAACCCAATAGAAATGTGCATTTTTGGCCCTCTTCGATTTCTTCTTTTCGGTTGATGTCGTGGACGTGGAACTTTTAAAGCTCTCATCCGATGTACTAGTTTCAGTGTTTGTATCCTGAGTCAATAATTGAATGACCTATAATCAATTCGTGCTATTGGATTGTAGACAAAAACTATAAGAGAAAAATCAAGAAATCCATTTAAATAATGCACTGCAGTCAGAATTGTACCATGGGGTCTTCTACTCCCGTATTATTTAGTAGATCCTTGAGGATGCTTATGAAAGGAGTAGCTCCAATTCCAAGCCCCACAAGAAGCAAGACATCATAATTTTTGTAGTCCTGTGTTGGAGCGCCATAGGGTCCATCAATTAGCAACTTTGGCAAACTGCATGGGTATACAATAGATTGATGGTGAATACATTTTCCTTCCTACTCATGATAGTAAACTATCTAAACACATTTCACACAAGTAATAAAGTTACCCTCTTTGATCCACATTCCCTAGTCGACCAAATTTTGCTCGACCAATCACACATTCTGAACCAGCATCCTCAGTAAACACTCGCCTAAGTTCTTGTGTCCAGTCTCCCACTGTCCGGATGTGAACACTTAGGTAGTTGTCTCCTGGTGCGGAAGTTATTGAAAATGGATGCCTGAAGAAATATCAAGAGGCTACTCCAATGCTTGAATGGAAATAGATTTGGAGATGGGTTCTTCAGAGATTTACACTTACCATTCGAACGGGGAGATTGTGGGGCATTGTAGGAATATATATTGCCCACTTTTGTATTTAAATCCACTGGGTTTTGAGATGACCAGGGCAAAGACATCTCCCGGCAGTACTGGAACCTGAAAGAAATATTGGTGCTATTGCTTTGATTAATAGGCTAAATGTCAACAAGTTTCTTATAGTAAATTTAGTATGCTTGATTCTCTGATTCTGCCCTATAGGATTACTTGGGAGTATCATTTAGTCTTGTTTTGTGGAATATTTAGTAGCTCTTGCGACAGGTTATTGATTTCATGCTTTCTTGCAATTCCCTTTTTTGTTAATGTTTTGAATTTGACATAGAAAGATATGTAGCTACCTTCAATATCTTAACCGAGTTATGTTCTGATCGACAAGTTCTCAAGCTCCGCTCTGCTAAATAGAGGAAAAGAGGAACAGACATATACATCCATGTCTGCAACAAGATGTATCATTAGCCAGTTTAAGCAATTATAGGCACATATCACCAAAAGTTTTTGTACTCCTATGGTACTACATATAGTGTTGAGCATATTTTCTCATAGTAAACTCTCTTACCGTTTTCTGATACCACCTGTGGACCAAGAACAAGAAGGTTCCATGGACTAGTAGCAACACGTAGACCAGAACGAGAAGGTGGTGAGAATACCAGAATGCATTGAAGCCTGTCAATCGGTTGAATGGAGCGGGCAGCTTCACTATACTTCTCCTGAAGTGTCTTGTTGCTAGCGTGAATGCAATAGCCATTAGAATAACCATAGAGATCCCAGTCACGCCAATAATACTGGTCAACAGTTCCTTGTATGTTGGCTGTATGTTATTGAAATCGGAGGCTATAGAAGAAAACTTTTCTGGTGATGAGTTAACCACGCGGGGAAAATCACATATCAAGTGATTCCCAGCGTGAAGTAGGACTCCAATTACTGTAGCACATGCAATTATCTGCAAATTAAGACTTATCATTTAGGAAACGTACTTAGTCATGAAACAGATTATTCTTACTGATCTTACCTTGTGAAAGTTAATGTTGTCGTCAAAAGGGATACAATGCCTCGCTCTTGTAGAGCGCAGCCACGTGAGCGTATTTCTGCAGACTGGTAGAAGAATGAGAGCCATGTTCAGCTTCAGAGTCTCGGCGGCTCCTTTAGCAGTTGTTAAGCAATAACCCATAACTTGAAATGCTGCCATTTGCCTGTATTGATGGAATTTCCAGGCAAAGAGCCCGGCCATGGCCAGGATCCAGAGCAGTAAGATCCAACCCCTTTGACAGTTCTCTAGTAACAGACACTTGAGCGTGCAGCTTACTCGAAGGATCAAGTTGTGGGGCTTCATTGTACGTAAGTTCTGACTCCACCCTAAACTTGTTGCGCTGAGTGGTGTGCTATAATTTAGATAGTTGTCTCTTTGAAGGAGAAGCGTTTCCAACTGCCATATCTGATTGGAAGGCAATCAATACAACAGAATCTAGCCCACCATGACCGTCTTACACATAGGTATACAAGATTTTCATTTTCTTCCTATAGAACTTTTTGGTTTTTTGCAAGGAACCATTTCCATCCATTCAAGACATTGTGACATTCAAGGACTTGCTATCAATTATCTTGACTAGTGTTTGGATTTTTTTTTTTTGAAGAGAAGTCCTACAGAAAGATGGTGTATCACTCTGTAAGAAGGTAAAATCACCACAGCCACGTGGCATTCGAGAAAATGAGATGCGTGGAGAAAATGAACAAAAAGTTCCAAGAGCTAATAAAATTACTTAGATATTTGAATCAACAAAAAGATTGTTCAAATGCAAAGAAATGCCCAGACCAATGAGCTGGCCGATGGGCAGGGCCGGCCCATTCGTTTGGGTTGCCCTAGCCAAACCCTGAGCTTGGTTGCCCTCATACTTTAGTTATTTTATAAAAAAAACCCATACAAGTAAACGAACAAAGCAAAATTGAGGTTATATTATGTTTTTAGCTTGAATAACATTAAAAAATTTTAAAACCAAAATGTAACTCAGGTTAATCGGTTATGGTGTTTTATAATTAGCACGATCCGATTCAAACAAAACAATTTCTCCTTGCATTTTTTGAAGTAAATTTTTCGCGAGAGAGAGAGAGAGAGAGAGAGAGAGAGAGAGAGTAGGATTTTGAAACAATGAAACCCTTGAATTTGATTTTGAATTGGGAAAGTTCCAGGTTGCAATTCGGAAACCCTCGAAGTCAGCTTTTTCTTTTTCCTCTCTATTGAAAGAAGTCAATCTCTAAAAAAGGGAGAATGGATTAATGGGTTGTCATTTGGGCTTCGGCTAAAATGAGTTTTGTTATTGTGTGTCTTTTATATTTTAAATTAAATTCTACGGGTTTAAAGCTTAAACAGTCACTGTATAATTTTATTTATTTTTGTTTAGCGAAAAGGAGGTTAAAAAAAATGGGATGGAGCTGCGCCTAAAGTGAGAATTGATCCCCAGTCGTTCAGTAGTTGGGAGCATTAAGGATACCACAACAACGTTGTTAACAAATTGGGAGCTTTTAAAATTTATATATAACTTACTACTTTTTTTTTTTGATTGCCCTAGCCCGGGGGTTGCCCTAGCCCAAAGTCTTGCCAAGCTTGGGTTAGGGCTGGCCCTGCCGATGGGCCTACCGATGGGACCAATGCCGATAGGAGTAACCGATTGGGGGAAGTTGTTCCCATCAACATCCCATTTCTTTTACTTCGGGGTACATTTTATTGCTGGGGAGAAATAGAGTGACGATGTGATGGAGGGACTAAAAATGAGAACCTTCTTTTATGCATTTTTAACCCATTACTTCAAAATCCTATATTTAATGCCACGTGATCCATTGGCTGTTGCCAAATTGTTTTCTTTTGACAAGTTAGAACCAACCAAGAAAATGGGGTCGGTCAATTCAAGTCAAGAAAATTCATTTTTTTAGAATATTTCATTGCATTAACTTTGATCCAACGTGGCTTGGACACGATTCAACAACTATCAAAATTAGGCTGAAATGTGACCCGATTGTGTCACGGCCTACCTCACTCAAGTCCTCAGATAAGAGGTGATAACATTGGGATCGATTATGATACCCCAGAGAACGGGGACACGACAAGGATGGACGTCGACCCTAAAAACGCACCCGAACAAATTAGTCCGCCCCAATCGACTTGGCAGGACCAGAAGGGGGGTCATTTAGAGGCTTGGTCGCGGTGTCGGCATGATCGAGGAGATCGTGACCGCACTGCTTATTAGGATTACTGGAGATTTTTGTGGATTGGTGACTAAGGACAAGGGTTTACCGCGGAGAGGCACCCACGGAGTAGCACCAGCGAGGCCGCCGCGGGTGTCGTGGGGGTCGCAGTCTAGACGGTACGGAAGGAATATTCGTGCACGACTTATGTGACACGTGTCCGGAATTTATAAGTGGACTTGACCCAAAAAAAAAAGGCCAAGTCCCCTATAAATAGGGTATCCCTCCCACCTTTCTAAGGACCTTTTTTTTGACGAATTTCAAGAGTGAATCTAGAGAAAGAAAACATTCTCTAGAGATTATTCACTCTGATTCAAAGGGGGAATCCTGCCATGGGTTCTTTCCTACCGTTCTAACCTTTTTCTTCACCAGTTCCCATATTTCTCCATTAGTCCATTCAACTAAACATTCATTATTCCCATCCCTAGTCACTAATCTGTTGATTTACGTACCTTATAAAATTTCACTCTCTTGCAAACTCTAAGCAAAGAGGTTTAGGATGAGTTTCTGAATCGATTTTATCAAAATATGATAAAATCAAGTCTTGATTTTATTCATTCGTGCAGAGAGTTGATAAAATCTTAAATTTTTTTTTATGCAAAAATCTAAGATTTTATCAACTCTCCTTACTTGATTTTATCAGATTTTGATAAAATCTATTTGAAGACTCACTCTTTTGATGATTGTCACATCATTTTGTTGAAGAGTTTGAAATATTCTTGAGAACGAAGTTTTCCATTCTTAGACTCCGTATATATTTTTATATATTTGCTGACTTTTGCATGTTTTGGTAGGGCTTTCACATCAGTTTATAGGAAAGCCAATTAGACATTCAAATTATTTTTCTGGTGTACCAAAAGAAAATAAAAAAAGGTAATTTATGTTCCAGCTGAAGCTGTAGATAAGATAAAGTATGTTCTGTCAACTATTAGAGCAAAATAAAAGAAGGGTAGCATTTAGTCCATTTGGAAATCATTGATTAGAGACTTCACCTCGATGTACCCGAGATTTTCAGGGTCCAGCTCTTCCATAATTAGTGAAACGTACTCTTCCGCTTGTTCCTTAAACTTGGACAACTTATTCGCAGAAGCACTTAGGATTAGAAGCTGCATTCAAACAGCACCAAAAATGTGGAAAATAAAAATTAAAAAAAAAAAAAAATACTCCATAAATTTACTAGTAACATTCAAAGCCCCGGACAAAAGTTGGCAAGCAAGGAACTTTTGTTAATTTCTGGGGGGGAGGTCTTCTTCTTTTTCGTTAATATAATACCTACCCCATATTACTAGTAGTACAGTACTAATTCATTGACTATAAATCTGGGCCCCGCATCATGTTCAACCAATTTAATTTGCTGGTAAGATGAGAACATCACAACTCGATCAAATACTCTAAAACAGAATACACAACAAACAAAATTCAACGTGGTAGCTAGACTACTCTTTGCACAGAAAAAACCCTTCGAAACCAAGTTGTCTTTTACAGGAATTTTTTTTGGTTTGGCAACAAGTTAAGTAAGAATTAAAGCATTTTTATTGTAAAATCTTACCTCCTGGACTTCCTCCTGCGTGATTCTTCCATCTCCATTGCGATCCACCCTAAACACCATATATATTAATTTCTTCCAATTCGTCATAACCAGAATTTTACTACTAATGACTAATTACTAATAACTAATTAATTAAACCTTAACAAAATATACACTCTGTATTTTGTTACAGATTTTACAGTCTCAAGAGAAACACAACTCAAATACTACTTTAATTAATCACAACCAACAGCATTTTTGAAAAGTACGAGTTACAATGGTTAAATTATGTTTGTCTACTTCATCATCACTCTATAATTACTTTTCTTTTCCCCCTTTGGTACGTAACTCATATGTCCAAACTAGTTTATCACTTATGAGCATCTCGATTAATCTTGAGAACTAATCTCACTGTGATTCCGTCCACTCACAAAGGCCCTGGTTAAGCCGTAACAAAGCTCGTATGGACTAATCCTAACTAAAAAAGAGTTGATAGCATTTGAAGATTTTTAACCTCGGTGCAGTGCTTGTAAACGGTATGTCTCACAAATGTAGCTACTGTTACACTGAAAGGGATCTCATCCGCCGTTAGATTTGTCTAACAATAGCTGGGCTCGACTTAACGGTATATCTAACAGATCAACGTCACTAAGGAAAAGAACACAAACTGACAAATGTTTTCGTTTTTGGATCACACACGAAAGTGGCTTTTCCATATTTCTTTTTGAGAATATCTTATTTATGGATCATCCATTAGGGGGTTTGCGCCGAGCAAATCTCCGCCGTCCATCCCGAGATCTAACGACTTGGAGCCGTGCACACTCTCTCTTCCTTAAATGCACTGCAGATGTTAAAAAAAAAACTGTGCACGAATTCCGAGCCATTGGATCTCGGGATGAACGACGGGAATTCCCTATTTATGGATGATCCTTAAATAAGATATTCTCTTTATTTTTGATCACACACAAACTGACTTTGAGACGCAGAAGTATGAGAGAGAGAGAGAGAGACCCACATGTCAAAGAAAATCTGAAGACGAGCGTCAAAGCTCTGATCCGAAATCTGCAACCAGAAGTCATAAAGCTCTTCTTTGGTTATCTTCCCAATCTTCTGACGTTTTCTTCTGGCTAGTGCATCGAATATCCCCATCGCAAAATCCTTCGAGTCAACCATACCTACAATATATATTACAACCAACGTAAATCCGAATTTAAGCATTCAACAAAATTGTCATGTTTATCGCACTCTAATTAAATACTCCTAAATTGATCAAGTAGACAATTAAGTACCTATGCATTCACCAAAGTCCTGTTTACAGAGTAACCCGTTCTTGGCCAACGACTCGAACCGCAACTCCACCTTCTTCCAAATCTCGTCCACGTCTGCCTTTTCCGTCGTTTTGCTGATAAATCTGAGACCCTTGAGAGCTCTCTGAGCGCTCGAAGTCGTCCTATGGAGTTTCGCTTTTATTCTTCGAACGTCACGGTCGGAAACCACCACCGGCGGCAGCTTGTCGACGTCCGACTGATCACGCCACGAAAATGACCTCAGCCACGACAGTTTCTTGCGAATTGATCTGGACGAAGCCGAAAGACTCCTCGGAAACAAGCGGCCGGGTGTGCCTGTTTCTTCTCCATGGGCGGGTGGAATAATAGCATTCGAATTAGCCGGGGTGACGCTGCAGACGAAAATAGAATCATCGTCGAGCTCTAATGTGACTTCAACCAATTCTTGCTCATCATCATCGCGGCGTCTCAAGTCGTTGAGAAAGACGGGCAGCATTGAGCCGCCGCCATCATCCGGTAAGTCAAATTTTCGTCTGTAATTTGTTCTCCTTGAGCTACTGTCGAAGGACGACGTCGACGACCTCATGATTTTTTATCACTAAAGGTAAATGATTTATTTCTTCTTAATCTTCTCTGTCTCTCTCTCTGGGTGCGTGTGTCTAAATGAAGCCTCTCCGTTTTTCTGCCTGTCTCTGTGTGTGTGAAATGTGGTGATATTAGCCTACTGCCTACCTCAATTACGAATACCAACGTCTCTCTCTCTCTCTCTAAACACCTCCCAACCAAACGCCGATCACGATTTCAACGCCTTTGTGCCGAGTGGTGCTAATTGAGAGGAGAGGAGAGGAGAGTAGGTGAGTGATGCGATATGTTGCAATGGGGAATATATCCCCCCAGCCCAGGCCAATTCACATCATCACATAATTAATACTGCACTCACTAATTTAAACCACATTTTCATCATTACCTTATTAGGTATACCACACCAAATTAATATGATTCTCTCTCCCTCTCTCTCTCTCTCATTTCATTTTTAACGATAACCATATGTCAGTCTCTCGCGAACGCTTCACATTCTGTGTGACAGAGAATTACTCCATGAGAATGCAAACTACTACGTAATTAAGGAAATGGCTACAATACACACTCTTTATTTGGGTGTATCATATCCAACTATTGTATGGTCTAAATTGTGCCACCTCATCAACAATCGTAACATTTTTTAGTTTTTCGTAACTTTTCAGCAATATGATTCGTAACATTTTCTATGATTCATAATATTTTGGTGTGTCTTGTAACTTTTACAAAAAAAATTCGTAACTTTTCCAAAAAATTCATAACGTTTCGCAAAAAATCGTAACTTTTTCAGGGGTGTGTATGAATACACACCCAAATAAGGGGTGTGTATTATAGCTTTTTCCTGTAATTAATATTATCTCCCCATGGGCTGGTAAAATTTAGGTGATGACAGGCAGAGCTTTTCATTCACTCACCAATAATACCTTACACTCCTACGTACTATATACTGTATAATTAAGCTACTATTAATAAAATAAAAACTGGCAATGCTAACTTTAGAATAACCAATAATGTTATGGGCACATCACTTGTACACCATAAATTCAAACTACTTTGATGTGTCAAATGAAGAGAAGCACAATGTGCGGGCCGGCTCACCCAAAAATTGAATTTCTCTTTATTTGCCACATCATTCGAACGATATGGTGTGCATTTAGAATGTACAAACAGTATACCCATATCATTTTCGGTAGAACAACTACTAAGCAGGGATTATTGCGCCAACCAGGGTGGAGGATTCTAGTGGCGGCCTCCAACCACATGCTTATCATTCCCCGAAACCATGTTTATAATATATGTCCGCATCAGAATACCACTTTAACGAGGTCAAAGTACGTAAACGGTGGACACGGGGGCGTAAAAGGTCGTGATGGAAGCAAACCCAAGAGATAAATGTCTTATTACTGCTTTGCTATAATAAACTAAATGATTTATATTTTTGTCTTTATTCAAAAACAAAATTACATTTTTTAGTTTTTGGGTTGATTTTTTTTAGATTATATAATCGGTTCGTCTTGATGAGAAGAGTAAAAATTTATTAATTAAACGCAAAGCTAACAAATGTAATTTTTTTAAAATAAGGACAAAAAAATAAACCAAATTTGTTTGTTTTTTTTTTTTTTTTTTTTGTTGCCAAAGCACCCAATAACCATTTGGTTTACCATCACCAGCTTTTTAGATTTTTTTTTTTCAATCGTCATCCCTAATCTATTATATGGGGAGGAGGAACGGGACTCAATACCGAAATACAATGTGGGGCATCCAAGAGCTTTAATCTAGCCACCACTTGCAACCTTAGTTAAATTATTAAAGCCATTACTAAACTTCAGTTGTTGTTAATTACTACAAACCTTACGAATTATTAAAGACATTAGTTAATTAATTAACTTGTAGCTATTTTCTGTTTTAATTTTCATTCTAATTTTAACATCACATCTTTCGTTTCGGTAAAAAAAAAAAGAAAAAAAAGTCAGATAAGAATACAAACAAAACAATTTTACTGCATATACTCTCTCTATTCTAAATTACTTGTTAACTTTCATTATTCTGGACTTCTAAAAACTTATTCGTATTAAATGGGGTATAAATTTATCATACACAATATGGATCTTATATAGATTGAAAAATATGCTAATTAATTTGAAAATGACAAGCATGCCCAAAAATGGATAACAAATTTGGAGAGGAGAAAGTATATATAGCTAACCTATGCATAAAGCATACCTTGTTGTCACGAAATTGATATATTAATTCAAACGAACGTGATAGAATCAGCTAAGTGTTCCCTAATTTGATGTCTAGGGCGCTATGATTGTTGCTCCAGTCCAGTAATCATCTACACCAGTTATGTAAAAGACTTTTGGTCATATTTTGAAGCTATTTGATCCGAACGAAAACCTTGATTGTAACATCTTTAAAACCTTGATTGTAATTGTAAATGATTACGAGATTGTTTAAAATTAAGTTGGTGTACTTGCTGGCTTACGGTCTACGCCTGGACTTTCAACAAATATATACATATTTTACAATCATATAGATATATAATACATGGGGCAGGTTCTGGAACACATAAAAGAGCACACGGTTTTGTTTCGGGTTATATTATGATGATCCAAATTGTTCACTTTTTTTAAATGGATAAAATTGGAAATCCCATAAAAATTTAACTCAATCGAATATCGATACATGCTTGATCCAAATAGTTTTTCAAAAAACTTAACAGGAATGTGTTTTCAAAGTTGTTTGGATTGAACAATTACCGATATTCAAATGAGTTCATTTTTTACAGTATGTTTTAAACTGTAAGGACCAATTTCCGGAGTCATCTTGTTTTGGCAATTTTATGTGACAAAACACATATTGATATCAAGTTGTAGCTTTCTAAGTAGGAGGAATCAATTTGTAATGTAATTTGAGAATTAGTGTTTTTAGTCGGTTGACGGCATTCAGAATGGGAAGATCAATCATGCGATCAATCGGCTTCTCCATTGAGTAACTCTGATTTTAAGCCCAGCCGCGAACTGTGTTCTAAAACAAAGTTCAGAGCATAGCGATTAAAAGAGGGATCGATTGGATTCTTACTGGGGTTTCTCCAAAAATCAGATCTACAATGTTCCGATCAATCAGCTTACGATGCAATTGATCGGATTAACATCTTTATAAATATATGTCGTTCGTTTAACATCTAGGGCAAGGAGTGTAACGCCTCCAAGATTAAGGCACGTTAATGGTGTTATTACAATCATCATTAAGTCAAATCTCTAACTTCAATCCAAATTACAATATCCAAAATAATGACATAAATAGTAACTGGGGTAGTCCTAGGGTGACGCATATCCCTGCGTCGGGTCATTCCCCATGCCGGCAGCAAGCCCCGCTCCAACGAACCGGTCTCCACGATAGTGTTCCTGTTCATCTAGATAAGCTGTCATAATACGTCCGAGTCGCACAGGCAACATCATGGTATTATGCCGGGGTCACACGAATGCAACACCGTGAGCAAAGCTCAGAAGTTCCCTACACTAAACTTCTAAGTAGCAATTCTAGAACAATATGTTACAAAACCATGCATATAACTTATGTACAGAAACCATGCAATGCTTCATGCTATCAATGCGGATCAGAGTAAACGTGCGCATAAACAATATCTCGTCTCAATATCTCAAAGTTAACCACGTGTCATTTCTCGCATCAGTCTCAATCATTTTTATTGTTAATTTCTCAAAAATCTGTTTTTCTCAATTCAGTGTCTCTTTCAGAATTCTTCTTCAAATTTCGTATATCTCACATCACTCAAAAGTTATTGGTCCGTTTACGCCTCCTTTCAGCTGACGACACCAACCTTTCCGCTCGAGGTCCCGGCCGTCGTGCATCACCGATCTTAAAACCCTGTTTGCACTGTCCGTCCACCCCGCGACTCACACGACACAGTCCCGGCCGTCTCATATCACTGAACTTAACTAGTCTGTTTATGAGGTCCGTTCACCGTGTGTTGTGCACGCTTAGCCCAAACATCCAAGTTCTCTCCGCGAACTGGAAGTGGCGCTCTCGCTGCACTACCGCATCATGACCATTCCTCCAAGTTCTCTCCGCGAACTTGAGGTGGTAACAATTCATCTCATCTCATATCACTTCATTTTATTTCATTTCCCGAAAATCTTAATTCTCATTTAAAATCCATTTTCATTCTCATCTCTAATTTCCCGCAAAACGTTTTTCAATATTTTCAAGTTCAATGTCGTAATTGTATCGCGTACACTCTCAACGCCACATGCAAAATTATGTTCATGCAATAATCCATAATTCCTTTCAAATTTCATATCCTTCACTTCGTCATTTTATCTCATAAAATCATACAACTAATTTCACCCTCTCTCTAAAATGCAATATTTCCTCCCATATAATCACACTTTTATTTCATCAATTTTCTTCCAAAACAATATTTCAAATCTCTCAATTTCTTTTCTCATCAACTTCATTTTCCATATTTCTTTTCATCCTCTCCAAGGAAATAAAGTTAGTTGCTTGACTGTTCGGGTGATTAACAATTAACTAGAATTTCGTCTCAAGCGTAGGACTATCGACCGGTGTAGCATAATAAATCCGGAAGTACCGGAGTCGAACCACAGAGATGGTCTACAGTGTTTAACTCAAACAATGTCGGCTCTACGTTTGTAATTAGCTCTCAGATAGCCACCCCTTGCTCAAATAGTTTACTAATTAACTGAATTAAGCTAATTTAACTATTGGACTTTTGAATTTAACAAGGAGAGCACAGCCGTAAGCACTATAGTGTTCGCAGCCAGCCTAATTCACACTCACTCGGGCCACAATTACTTAATTAATAGATTTAAAAATATGAGAAGACAATCTCCAACAAATGCGCACCGTTTGTCACCAATCTCTACGCGCATTTGGAATTGGTAATGCTCAGGTTTGTTTGCTGAAAAAAGTTCCGTATTCATAAATTGCGCATTAATTAGGGTGATTTGGCACCGAGGTGGAACATAAATTAGCATAGCCACGAGACACCTTCGTCCCACAGCCGCACTCAATACGACTACTCACGCATAATTGAGAGTGTAGCAAAAACAACACAAACCTTAGATCTAAACATAGTTAAACAGTGAAAACGATAACTGAAAATAATACCAAAGATTTCGCAATAAAAGTAACCTTGATTAATGAAAGCAAAACATTAATCCACGCTGAGAATCTTGAAAGCAAAACGCTGAATGAGAATATGAGATCTGTAGCCGGGAACTTGAAAGACTAAAAACTCTGTAAAAATTCGTGCAACCCTAGAACAAGTTAAGTGCTAACTATTTATACTAACTTCAAAGACCCCATAAAAAAAACAATAAACGTCAGAAAATATTCCTCACGGCCAAACGAAACGACGGCGTTTAGAATGTCCCTAATCCACTCGGTAGCGCTACATGCCTTTCTTGGTAGCGCTACCGCCTTGCCTTCCGTGCATGTTGACCGTTGACCCGCTGGCTTGACCGTTGATCATCCTCTAATGCGCCGGTAGCACTACACCTATTTTGGTGTAGCGCTCAAGAACCTTCTGTTCAGTTTTTCACCTTCTTGTGCCCAATTTGAGCGCTCCAAGGAATTGGGGTAGCGCTCTCGACGGGTTTCGACCACTCCCATGCACAATCCACTTGCCTCCAACTTCTGATCGACGTGCATGTCCTTCCAATATATAAAAATCGCACTTGCGCCCCTCAATCACCTGCGAATTACACTCGAAACACAGAAACACCGCATGCACATATTAATTGGAAAATAAAGCTCAAATCGCATGTATAACAAGCCAAAATCCCCTACTTAGACACTTACACGCAAGCTTCTCACGCGCCTATCATTAGTCAATCTATTTTTCAAAAATTCATTAATCACATACTTGTTTTCTAAAAATCCTTTGTCAAAATTTAGCTTCATTAATTATGAGCCTACAAAATATTCTATTCCTTTTAGATTGTATTCCTATATTTCTAGTAAAACTTTCTTCCAAGAATCTCATTTCAAGTCATCTCTTTCTTTATTATATCAAATTTTCTTTCTAGGAGATTTATCAACTCTCTTTCTATTTATTTATTTACTCTTGCGAAATTCATAATTTGTTCACAATAATCTAGTAAAATCATTTCTAAAAACTTTTATAAAATTTTCTCTCTTCATACCTTCTTGCAAAATTCCTCATAGTGCATTTATTCTTTCTTTCTAACAATTTTCTCACACACTTTATTTTAAGAAAATCACTTTAACAATAATCATTTATTGAATGAATAATGAACATTTACTTTTCTATGAAAGGTTAACACAATCATGCTAGAAACTTTGTCTAGAAAATTATACAACTTCTAATCACTTCTACTAATCTTCTAACCACTTTAATCCTACAAATTCATTTTTAACTTCATGAAGAACCACTCTAATTAAGATCTCATTATCATTCTTGTTGGTTTTTCAACATGAAATCCTCTTTCTTAGGCATCAAGTAACATGCTTATTCACTTATTGTGTGTATATATATTACTCAATCAAACTCTAAAATCATGCTTGGAAAACTAATTAGAACATCTTGATTACTCTAGAAATAACTAAATAGAAGGTTAGTTTAGTAAACTACCTTAGTTTTCGGGTGTAAACCGGAAGCTAAAAAGCTAATCCTTGGTTGAGAGACTCCTAACTTGCTCACTAATTAGCTTAACAAGAAGCTAATTAGAACTCAAGGAGGTTGGCTAGAGAGTAGTAGTAGTAGGTGGTTTGTTGGGAGATAGAAAGGCAATACAAAAGAAGAAAGTGCAAAGGTGAAACAAGGCACAATAGGTGGGCTATTTATAGCAAAACTTGGACCTCTCTCCCCCTCTAAAATTTTCGGTACACACACACACAATAGGACTGAAAGTTTTGATGTGTGGGGGAAGAAAATTATGCTTGCCATGCACATGGCAAGTACCCTAGGAGATTCTCTAGGTTTAGGGCTAGGTTTAGGTAGTTTCTTGCAAGCAAGGTGAGAATCTTGGGTGAGTACATTGATGTGAAGTTGGAAAAGTATAGTGGGGAAATATATGCTCCTAGTTGTGTAGGTGAGGTTATGTATGAGCTACTACCCAAAACAACAAGGCTTAATCTAACTAGTTGGGTATAAAATGTAGGCTAGGTGGGAATCTTCCAATCTCCAAACTTGCTTGTGCAAGTAACCAACCAAAGAATCTACATATGCAAGTGTACTTATGTACACTTACACACTCTAACTCACTCTCCTCTCTAAGCTTCCCCCCTCTCTCTCTCTCTCTCTAACTCTCTCTCTAACTTAGTTGGTATAAGGTTCTATGGTTGAGAGATAAAGGAACTAGATGGTATCAAGGTATTCGGTTAGGGTAGGAACGGCGGTTGGATAGGGTTCGGGTATTAAGCTCGGTCCCTGGGTGTGGTGGTAGCGTATCGGATGTGTTACTCGGCCTCGCACGCGCATAAACATGGCTAGGCTATAATTTATTTAAATCAAAGAATTTAATAATTAATAGGAAAATATTTCAATTAATCTCAATTTAAATTAATTAATTGGATTAATAAATGAAATTTTTATTTACGAAAATTAGGGTCGTTACAAGGAGAGTCGACTAAAAGAAAGAAAATTGTTTCTTTGTTTGTTCTTAAATACAAAAACAGCAAGAGGGTTGATTGTGGATCTTGAAGCACTTTATTCATGAATTGTTAATCAAAGCTTTAAGAGGTTTCTACATCTTCGTTCTAGTTCGATTTTCCGGTGGATTTCCGGAATAACATTTGGAAGGCTTGTGGATTCGAGGCAGCGGCAATTAAATACTGGGTGTGGTGAACAAGGTGTCGGCAACCGATCTTAGGTCAATTGCGATGAGTCTCAATTGTGAGTAAGGTCATTTTGTAACCGCACAATGATTTTTATAGTGTTTGATTCCTTCCCGTGGTTTTTGCCCATTTAGGGTTTTTCCATGTATATCTTTGTGTTCATTGTTTTTCTTCAATTCTTATTTATTTGCTTTAATTAATTGGTAGCAAAATAGGAATTTCATAAGCAACTTGAACGGCTTAGATTATCAGCATGAGGCTCTGAAACAAATTATAGTTTTTATATTATGTTTTGTTATGTGTCTCTAGAATCGATATATATATATATATATATATATATATATATATATATATATATATATATATATATATTGATCTCCTAAGGAATCTCTTATTAAAATTTGGTGCGCAGCTCACCTATGTGTACAGTTTTACTAAAAATTGTTTGGATCAAGCCCTTCCGGGTTTGTTGTTTTTTGCTGAATCTTCGCGTAGGCCCTTAAAAATGCATTTTAAAAATATTGAGTGGTTCGGATCGTCAAAATTTAATCCGAAAAGTTGAAAAAAGGCTAGGTCCGCACCAAATTTTATATAAGAGATCCCTTAGGAGATCGGGATTATATATATATATATATATATATATATATATATACCTTTAAGTTTATATTATGTTGTAGCAGATAGGATGCAAAGTCTAAGTAGAGTAGCGCTAGTATATGTTTGTACCATAAATTTTTAAATTTACACGTGGCTAATAAATTGATTGGAAATTATATTTATTTAATTCGGATTTAGTAGTAATTATAGCCGAATTACCTATAATTTAGGAGATAAGTTTGTTACCTAAATTATAGGGAGTTGGTGTTTATCTAAAACAAGTTGTTAAGGGCTGAAATTAACATGTGCTAATTGCATTAAGAACATGGGTAGTTATTTTCGGCCAGTTAAGGACACATGTCACCCCCTCATGCATTTTCAAGAAAATACCAAAGTGGAAGCAATACATGGCGTAGTGGCTGGAGATCATGGGCGGTTACATTTGGAAGTTACAAAGGGACTCAGATGCTATAAATGAAGATCTTGGTGCAACATTGCAAGGGTTCACGCACCAACAAACCTCACAGCAGCAAAGTAATTTAGTATTATCTCCTAACTCTCGCAGTTAATCGATCGATCCCCTCTTATTCTTCTATCTCCTACCTATGTCTATCTTCTATTTCTTCCCCCGTTCTTTCTTCTCCCCCCTCTCCTCTCTCTTCTTCTTCTATGTAATTTTCTTCAATTGTGGAAGTCCTTGTTCAAGGCCCCACGAACCGTTGTAACTTTAGCTCGAGTTTCGCAATTGCTCGAAAGAAGTTAGTCAGTTTTCAGGCGCTTTTCCATATTTCTCTTGGAGATTCACTTCTCCTGGCACGCCCTTACATCTTCTACACTACCCGGTGTTGACCACTCCCGTTTCTCCTGTCCCTGGGAAAATCGGTGGCAACAGTATACCAACTCGTCCTTCCTAAATTTGGAAATCATCTTTGGGACCTAGTGTTCAGCAAACCCCAAGAGGTTAAAATCCGAACAAGAACTGGAATGAAATTCTGCGCAGTTCAAATTTGTGGATTAATTTGCAAATTAATCATCAAGTATAGACAATACAGGTTTTAGGTGCACTGCACGCGTGCAGCCCATTTGGCGCTAAATGAATGAATCCGTCATTGTAACCAATTGCAACGGGTATGAGTTTGAAGGGTCGGACTATATGTGGGTGGACATAAACAGAAAAATGATTTCGTGTGCAATGGCCACCTTTATGTAATATGGAAGCGTGCAGCTACCTAACTTCATATAAAATTCCTTTGAGAAGTTAAAATATATATCACGTTCCCTCATATTTTTATGTTTGGTTTTTGATGAGTAATCCAAATTTTTATGTAGCTGATATTCTAAGTAGATTTTCACTGTTAAAAGTTCTAAAGAAAGCTACTCTACAACGAACAAAAGGGTTAAAACAAAGTCGATTTCGTTAGCGATTATAATTAATATTTGTTCTCATAATTACATGCACCAGAGGAATAATAAATAAAAAAAAAACAACTACTACGTCGCTGTTGTACATTTTATTAATGCTGGTTAGGTAATAAATTAATGCTGAGCAATCATCATTTATTCTTCTAGAATGTTATTAATTTATGGGAAGCGGGGACTGTGCTATTCCCGGCAATTCTGGGTCGCTCCAGTCACTTTCCAATGATCGTAAACGTTCACTTTGTAAAGCTCGTCGAGTAAAATAAGTGTACCAAAAATCAACTCAATCTAATATCATCATTAAGTGCCTGATCGGTACACATATAACCAGACAATTATGGGTTTGAGTGGGTTTAATCTAGTGTTTCGGATGCATTCGTTTCATGATAAAAATGTTCCGATCAGGCACTTAATGATATTTGATTGAGTTGATTTTTGATACACTTGTTCTACTCGACAAGATCTACAAAGTAAACGTTTCCGATCATTGGCAAGTGACCGGAGCGGCCCGAAATTACCAGGAACAGTACATGCTGTCCCTTGCAAGGGACAGCACAGTCCCCGCGTCCTAATTTATGTAGGCATCCTTTTCGATCCAGTTAAGAATGAGATTACCCTGCTTCCATCGAACCAAATGCCTAATTATATGTGTCAATTAGTTTGGGGACTCATCATTTGTTTGTCGTTTTTTTTTTTTTGGATAACCAAATATCTATGCCAGATTAGGCTCACTTTAACAAATTTCAAAGCCCTAATGTTAAAGACTAGGTAAACCCTCCACTTACCCCAAGGGCCAAGGTTTAGAATATTTGGCATTTGTACATCTCATACGCAACATTATGATAGACAAACACTTGGAGCACCTTTAGCCCTAACTCAAATTTGAATCTAAGTAAAAACCCCCAAATTTCTGCTCCAGTCTTCTACTCAAACCTATATCAAATCAAGGCTTACCCTTTTTTCCCCAAATGAAGGGAGACGCGTTTCCCTAAACCAAATCCACAATGGCTATGTTTGATGCACTATAATTACAAGTCTGCCAATCATCTTCGACGGTACCTTGCAGCAAAGCATAATGGTGGTGGTTGGCGGTCGACAGTGGTGCTATGTGGTGGTGGTTGTGGAGACGGTGGTGGTGGTGGGTCAGATTGGTAGACGACGGTGGTTATGGCTAGTCTACGGTGGTTTTGTGAGAGGGGAAGGTAGGATAAATTGTTTTTGATTTTTTTTTAAAGCCAAATTTGAGTAAAAAATGGGTTGATGAGTGGAGTGACTCTCCTCTTATCAAGCTTTTGACTCAAATTTAAGTGAAAATTTGGTTCGGAGTTTGGTTCATGGCTAATGGTGCTCTTATTACTTTCTCACGGTTAACTTTTTTTTGGATAATTAAGTTAAAATTTTATAACCACCAAAAAAAAGTTCTAACAAACCCAAGGTATCCCCAAATTAAGACCACGACAAAACCAAGCATAGCTTATGTTCATGTGAGTAAATGCACTTTATCCCAAGAACAAGCCCTATCGTGAACTTCAGAAACAATGGACTTCACAAACAAATCAGGACTGCTGCATTTATGAGAAAAGATCTGAGCATTCCTCTCAAGCCAAATATGGTGCTCCATAGTTCAACAATTTAGCACACGCGCGTTGAATCTTTTCCTATGCATAATTGTTAGTAGAAATTAATTTACCAACTTCCATGACTTCTTCACGTAATCTGAAAGCCACAGCCAACGAGTACTTGTCTTTTTCTGCAGATCGATGAAGTAAAAAACACTTCATAAGGAGCTACACCTTTTGTCATGCCAGGAAAAAGGTAGCATATTTTCCATGAAGAGGAATCAGCAAATTTTTCTGTGGAATTATTGATTTGAAAGCAAGCAATTGAACTTCGAGGGACAAGAAAATAACGAGACAGAGAAAATACTAACTAGGTAGCCCTTTTTGCCGATATGAAGAACCCAAATAAATACTACTAAAAAAAATTTCTGGCGTGCACCATGAAATCTTTGTTCTGGCGTGAGGGGGATATTAAGGAAAATTGTCTCACATTGCTTAGGAGTGGAATGAGTGATCACTTAATATATGTTGGGACCTCTCCACTCATTGCCAATTGGTTTTGAGATGGATATAAATTCTCCACATGGTATCAGAGCGGGGCTTATTCCACTTCACATTTAAAAAAAAAAAAAATCACAATCCATGCCCCTTACGATGCACCAAAGAAAAATTTTGTGATGATGATAGACCAAAAAGTGGCAGCGGACGGACCACAAATCGCGGCCGCGCGTGAGGGGGATGTTAAGGAAAATTGTCCCACATTGCTTAGGAGTGGAATGGGTGATCACTTTATATATGTTGGAACCTCTCCACTCATTGCCAATTGGTTTTGAGATGGATATAAAGTTTCCACACCTCCGTCCCAATTTTATAGTCTCAATTGACACTTTTTGTTGTCCCAAAAAAATTGTCTCACTTCAAAACTAAATGAGTAATTTTTAAGGAATTTCTTCTTATACCTTTGTATTTTGAAATTAAAAATAATAAAAAAGTAAGAAAGTGTAATGATTGAAGGGTAAAATAGGAAAAACATATTTTCAAAAGTGCAATGATTATGTCCCCTTATTAAGTTGGAATCCCCAAAAAAGACCATAAAATTGGGACGGAGGGAGTACTTTTTAACGTAAAACTTTTAATTTGCTCATTGTCTGTGTTAATCCAAATACGAGAGAGAGAGAGAGAGAGAGAGAGAGAGAGTAATGAGCCGAAAAGGGGAAGAGAAACAGATAAAGTAATGATGCGTATTAATTGGACAAAGAAATTATCATGTGCATCATGTGCGCGCGTGGGGAAGACCTACGTGAAATATGTTTGACATGGGAATCAATGTTTTAAAAACCGGACCGGAGAGTGAACCGAAAAAGGAACTGAGCGGATGGGTCACTGGTTCAACCGCGGTTGAACCGGAATCGAACCGTGATGTCATAATTATAATTAAAATATAATATAAATTTAAAATTTAAGAAAATAAGCATATAAAAAAAATAACTACATAGAAAATAAGCATATGCTGTGCTACATATGCAGTCCTATACTCCTATTAAGTTTTTTCGAATCCCACATCGGTGGGTTTTGTTTCCCACCCAACCTTTCTTCCTATAAAATAGCTGAGGAGCCACTAAAATTTGCCCACTTAGTCATTGGAAAGCAATGAGCTGGCATGGGTCCACCATATAAGCTACTCTCTAACGTCATGATTGTACGCCGTGGGCAGTACAGTGTAAAAACGCAGTGCAAATTTTCTAGTCCGGTTTGACTAACCCAGTTCCGGTTCTTATGGGTTGGCGGTTCGACCGCCTTCATGGGACGGTTTATAATTTTTAGACCGGTTCTGTAGAAGGAGCGGTTATTAGATGGAACCGAACCGGATTAAGGTCCGGTTGACGAGCCAACCGGTTGAACCGGTCGGTCCGGTCCGGTTTTTAAAACATTGATGGGAATAGGCTTGGACAGGAACCTCTGGACAAAACAGAATCGGCTTGTCACTTCCCCATGTTTTTTTCATCATGGCCCATGGGGTTCCAAAGCTATTAGATGAGCAATCCATTCAATCAAATGACATCGAGAGAGATTTATTAGGCCCATTTACCACATGATTTAGGCCCATCGAGAGTCTCCTATTAATGGATCTTAAGAGCCCACGTAAGCACATTACAGTATGTTGCGGGGTTTCCATCGTTGCTTTGCGGGTTGTTTAAGTCAAGCCGGTTTTACTTTGTGGCCTCTGTTGGCATTTGAACAAGTTCAATGCCTACTAATCCTCCTGCCTCTTTTCACTTCACAGAAGTTACCCCCTTCATTCTGAAAAAGTCTATCCATTGCATAAAATAAGAACATAGAATTGTGTCTTTGTTCCAAAACAAAATTTAAATTAAATTTTTCTTGAGCAACTTACTAGATACATCAAAACTTGGGGAAATAGTTAGAAATAATTTCAGAACATTAAGTTTTAGTTCTCAATTTTTTTTTTTATTTTTATTTTATAATACTCCATCCATTCCATTTTATTTGGCCCCTATAGAAGACCGGGTCTTTTTTTACCTTAAGTGAAAAATTACTTCTCAAAAGAATATTTTGATCTTTTTGAACAATTTAAAAGTTGTCTATGAGAAAAATACAATTCCTAAATGAACTTTAGTATTTTGTAAGGCCAAAATGACACAACTTTACGTAAGATGCAAAAAAAAAAAGAAAGATAGAGTGCTAATGTTTTTTTGAGATTAGAAATAGGAGTACAGGGACAAGAAATATTTTACGCAGATATTCAATGGGTTGTTTTTTTCTTTTTTGTTATAAAATAAATGGTTTGTGAAATAGTAAAACAGAAAAAACGGTTTCTTGTCCAGAGAGAGAGAGAGAAGCAGTGCGAGATATAAGGGAACAAGGAAAGGCTGAATCCCAATGCGATTTTCCGAATAATCCTCATTCGTATTACTCACAATCTCACATAATTGAGAAACCAGTAAGAAAAGGGATCAACAGCTCCTTTGATATCGCTCTTTAGGTCCCTTCTTCAACCCGCACCTTCACCCACCCCCTTTCTTTTCAAGGTATTCTCCTCTCTCTCTCTCTCTCTCTCCCTCTCTCTCCCTCTATGTGTGTGTGTGATTTACTAATTGGAGATGATTATGGGTGATATGTTTCATTAATGGGTTCCCTGCTACGTTAGATTGCCCACGTATTGATTTTTTACTATTTTGTTTGTTTTCCTATGTTCTTACCCTGATCTGAATGCCTAACCTATAAATCTGGCCCAAAGAATCATGCGAGTTAGGTTTCAAAATGTATGTTTAGCTCTGGAAAATTTAGCCCAGTTCTCGTCTTTTGCCATTCAAGAATTGACATTTGGATTATATGCGCAGTTCCCTAGTTTCTAATTTCTACTAGTATTCGGTTCTGGTTATTCTTTCATTTGAGGCATACAAATATTAGTTTTCTAAAGTTTATTGTACGTTTGATCATGTCAAATTCTAGATCTGTTAGACTGTTATAATAATTCTATTTTGCTTCAAGTCAAGGTTAAACTGTTCTTTCAATTACAAATTGAAGCTGGGAAAAAAAAATGCCATTGACAAATCATTTCCCAAAACTTGTATCCTCCCTCTATGGAAAAAAGTAATAAAGGTCTTGCAATGCCAGTGTGGATACCGGGGCTGATCCCATCAAGTTTTTATGGACTACCTTGTTTCATTTACGGTCTTAAAGTGGTCTTACCTTGGAATTTAGGGGTTTGCTCCCAACTAAGATCTCAGATTCGATTTCCCTTGTCAACAAACTCTTGGGGCCACTGGAGGTTATACCCGATCGTTACCTATAGGATCGCAGAATCCACACAAAAAAAAAACCCGATGGGTACCACAACACTTTGGAATCCACAATTGACACTCTAAAATGTACCAAATTGGACCATAAAAACTTTGCTTAGTAGATTCTACTCCAAAGATATTAGTTGTGGATACCAAGAGGCGATTGGTGATTTTGGGAGACATGCTTTGCCTATTGGGAGAGCAAAAGCCCTCACCTGCCTCTTGCCCCTTAAAACTCTACTTAGTTGGTCTTGAGGTTGTAATGCAATGGTTGAACAACCATCTCAAGCAAGTGGTAATAAGCATTTAATGTTGCCAAAATCTGATTGAGGACTATGTGGGTTGGGTGTTGTCGAAAGAGAGCTTGTGTCCAGTAACTGCATAATAGACTAAATGGTTGCAAATTTGTCATTGTATATTAAACAAATCATAATTTTCCATCTTTACATATTCCATAAGTTCTTGAAAAACCACATTTGTTTTGTTTTTGGGTTGAATGAAATAGAAGGAGATCCGATGAGACATACTCATCTGGCATCAATCACTTTGATTTCAACCTTGTGATTCTCATCACTATTGTGGTAAAGCATATATAGCAATGGGGGACAATGGGGGAGGCAAGGTGACTGGAATAAGGCAGATTGTTAAACTGAAGGAACTTCTACAAAAGTGGCAATCTGTCACGCTTGGCCCAAAGGGTGACGAAGTCCCCTCTGATCAAACCCACACTGGCATTTCACCAGCAATAAGCAAGAGGTTGAGGAGATTCAACACATGTGATTCAGATGAAGACGGTTGCCAGAGCCCTGAACCACCACATGACATCCCTAAAGGATACATGGCTGTTTACGTTGGTCCAGAGCTTAGGAGGTTTGTTATTCCTACTAGCTATCTTAGTGACCCGGTATTCAAGGTATTGCTGGATAAGGTGGAGGAGGAGTTCGGGTTTGACCATAGCGGTGCCCTCACAATCCCTTGTGAGATAGAGACCTTCAAGTACCTCCTCAAGGTCATGGAAACCCATCAGGATGATCATCCTGAAGAAGACAACACAGGTTTGTTTCTATTTCCTTGACATAACCAAAATCAATATCACTTATTGTTTTTCCATGAAGGCATCTAAGGGGTAGTTTTCCAATGGATTATTTGATTTTATCATCTTCGATTTTATCATCATCTTTTACGAATAGATAAAAGGAAGGTGATTTTATCACACTATATTATCCACAACTATCATCACACTAGATTTTATCTATTGGGAAAACAAGTTGATTTTATCACCACTCCATAAAACACCAACTAAAATCAAATTTCTCATTTTATCTCATAAAATCTATTGGAAAACTCCCCCTAAAATGTAATCACATTTTAGTAATTGGCAACAAAAAAAGTCTCCCCTGCGTAGAATCCACTTGTTTGATGCATCCACTACATATGGATCTAATTGTTCAGAGGTTGTTAATTGTTTTTTTATTGGCAAGTTATTAATTGTTATAAGGTCTGTTTGTTTTATCTTATGGGTTCTTTGTGTTTTTGCAGCTGGGACATCAGTAGCCGTTGAAGAATAAGTAATTACCTGACCCAAATGTTAAGGACAATGACCATCATAAAGCAAGGTCTCCTTGTGTGCAAATTTCGTTTTTCCCCCTTTTTTGTTGGGGAAAAAATAGAGCTTTAGTTAGAATGTTTGCTAGAGGCATGTTGGGGAATGTCAAACAGTTATCACAGGCTTGCCTTTCCTTGTGTGAGGTCACATATGTTTGTTTAGTGAAATTGCTCTATAATACTTCATAATCCATACTCTCTTCTGACTAAGATTCATTGATAATGATCTAATTGTATTGACAATGCTTCATGAAATTTTAGTTCCATATTTAAGGATATTCTCATTCATCGTCATTTCTAAATACGAGACACGTTGAAATGTGCCAATAAATTAAGATGTTCAGCGTTCACATTTTGTATTTGGTTTGCTATTTGGAATATACCTCACTGAGATTATGATCATTCAGTAGATATCTAGCATATGTGGTGCGTAGAGTTGTTTGATCATTTACCTGTTTTGAAAATTTTAATAGGAATGTGTTGTGAACTCATCTAAATTTGTCATGTATTTGCGTACACTTCTATTGTCCATTTGGAAACATTCTCTGCAAAAACCACCTTATTCCGCCTCTAGGAAAATGTTCTTTGTCCAATTCGTAACATTTCAACAAAGTACTCATCTACTCCCGGCATAAGAGTGTTGTTATACAAACTAGTAACAAGAATGGGATGTGTAGCAAAGTATTGGCCCATTTTGGGTTTCGTGGAGGGTTTATTTCTATGTGTGTGTGTGTGTGGAAATTGTGTAGACGTAACTTCATTTCCACAAATGCTAATCCCTGATGGTAGTGTGAATGTGCATGATTCTGCTACAAAGAAGTTACGTGAGAAGAACTACTGTATGTTACACTATCAATAACGTAATCTTTCAACAAATATAGGTTGTTGGCAATCATATCAATTCGTGCCCCCAATGTCTTTTGTGTTTGCATTGTTTAGATACACCATCAGTTTCAGGTGTTCCTTAGATATCTGCAATCACATGACTGGCTAAATTTATTATGGATTCAATTTAGTGTCTGCAAATCATTGGATTTATCTAGTAAATGATGAGCATGATCACAATTGTTTGCATGAGATGAAGGATTATATTGGCATTTAAAAATAAATGTTTTGGAAGGCAAACCTAGGCTTTCTTTGGATGTTGCATTTCACCCCAGCCCAAGTTTTTGTGCTTGGGCTATTGCTAGAGGATTTCACAATAACAATAACAATATAGGAAGTCCTAAGAGAAAATAACACCAAAAAACATATATCCTTTTTTTTTTTGGATATGATTAGCTGATGCATGCATGCATAATCCTAGCGGTGCAATGCTCTGCCTTCAAAGTGTAAGCTACACCCAATACTGTTGGCAAAACAACAACCTTCATGCGTGGGAAATGCACTTCAAGGACTCTTGCCAAATCTTGCGATTCTTGAGCCAAATAATACACTGTATCAATTTGACTATTATTCATCGAGTAGTTCAATTGTGGAAGCCTTTTCAGGTTAGTTATTAGTTAATTATCGGGCGCCAAGAGTGGCACGTGCCATCCCTGGTTCTCAAAAAGTTAAAAAAATAAAATAAAATTTAGTGATCATACGCATTATTATATATGTTATGTTTGTCAAGCATTTGCAAGGATGTTGTAGTTTAGTGGTTGAGGACTATTCACCTTTTGTAAAAGGTCGCGGGTTCAAATCCCATATCTGAAATGTTTTCCCTCTCCCATTCTTTCTCTCTTTAAAAATTTTTTTTGCTACACCTCAACTCTTAACCAGTGTGTCCAACTCCATATTTGATTTAAGGTGGTCCACTACCAAAGAATTTCTAATTTTTTGAGTGAACATTGGTAATTCCTTATGAAAAGATGTGCGATTTTCGGATAAAAAAATCAAATATTTTCATTTATAATTTTTCAAGTTACTTTGTATCAATGCACCTCATTTGAGTGAACATTGGTAATTCCTTTTGTCACTCTATATTTGATTTAACATGGTCCACTATCAAATCAAAAAATCTCTAACTTTCAAAGTGAACATTGGTTGTTCCTTACGAAAAGACATGTGATTTTCGGATAAAAAAATCAAATATTTTCGTGAATAATTTTTTGAGTTTCTTTTAACAAATTAAATATCCCAATTAGCTCTTTAATTTTGGTGCAAAAAATTCAAAAAGCTATAAATGGAAGTACTTTATTTTTATCGAAAAATTGCATGTGTTTTCGTAAGGAGCTATCATTTGGGACGGAGGGAGTTTACTAGTAGATTTCCGTTCAATGGCGCCACTCCCGTATATGATTCTGGGCTCTATCCCTAACGGGAGCAATGGAATACCACGAAATAGTACATCTTTTATTGATAAAAAGTAGTCTTTACCCGTTTCTCCCCCACGTGCAACAGAGTACTCCCCACAGTGTAATCTCACTCACCTCCAAAAAGATTTATATTATTCTCCAACATTATAGACCGTTGTAGAATAGAATTATTCTTCAATCTTCTAGAGAATTCTTCACTATCCTAGAATCCTCTAGAACACTCTCTGCAAATTCGAGACTTTTCTAGAATTTTGTACTATATTACAAAGAATTTTAGATCTCTATTTAGTTATTAACTCTCAATAGTCATTACTGAGATTACTTGCATGGTAGAACATCACTTAATTGGTCCACCACCATATAATATAATGTAAACCAAGATTGAAAATAAAGGGACTAACCGAACATATATCCTATAAGGGGCATACCCCAGGAGGACAAAATGAAAAAAAGAAAAGAAAACAAAAAATTGTTGGGGGCCAAAAGTCTACAAAGGAAGGGAATTGGAACTAAATAAAACTGAAAACTAGGAGAAATGGAAAAGGTTGTTTTAGATCCATCGAAGAGAGGTAACATAAACAACTATTTCAAAACCTGACGTCACAAGGAATGAGTCAATGACCGAGACCTAGAATTACAAACTAGTAGTAAGAGGACAACCCCCTCTTTGTAGGTATAATCCCAGTGGAGTTGGCAACAAAATAAACTAAATCATGGACACCCCCACCTGAGGTAGAGTGCAGATATAGCTAACCAACTAACTTGCTGATCTCTAAAATCATCTCGCAATGTAGTGATTATAGGCTTATTACTAGAACAATGAACAACTCAAAAGAGCACACAACCAACCGTAAAGTCAGAAGGGCCCAAGAGAATTGTTAGTACATGGACGAACTCTTGTAATGTGGTGAACCACACCCTGTCAATGCAAACGTTAATATGCAGCAAGAGGAAAAACTCCCTCCCAAATGGTATCACCTCATTCCAAGGGACAACCCCCCAAGGATAGATTATTTAACAGAAAGGGACAAACCCCTCAAATGCATAGCACTACATCCAATCCGTGAGACTTAATTTAAACTGGACAGAATCATGCGTAAACCAACACCAGAATGCAACACGAGACTGTCGCGTCACTAGAATGCAGTACCCTCACTGACTAATACTGTGATCATAAGGAGGGTAACACCCAACACCAGAATGCAACAAAGTAACACCCAACACCGTGATTACAAGATATCTAGTCCGTAACTGGCCTATAATTGGGTACAAGCAGATGAATAGAGTAACTGAGAAAACAGAGTAGCTGAGTAACTAGCAAACTGGCTTAATGTAACACAGACTCACAAGCACACAATCAGTGAGCAACCAGCAGCAACAACTAGTAATTTCAGTGAGCAACCAGCAATAACAATAGTTTCAGTAACCAACAGCATCAATGATTGTTGTGAGGTCATACCCAAAGAAACACACAACAAGCAATAAGGGACTTCCTAATAATATAGTGGCTCACACTTGTTACGCCCTTGGATCCTCACCCTTGTAATCTCTCACTAAAAGGTCTGAACACCCTCATCTGAACCTCTCCATACTCCACCACTAATTATTACTTCCTATCTTCAAAGAACTCAGAGGCTCAACCACTCATACATGGTGATTCACACAACTGTTTGATAAAACCAGTACATCTAGTCACTTCAAAGTGTGCATACAGATTACAAAGGGATTAAACTATTATACCTGATAGCAGTAGGAACCATAGATGGCTTAGAGACCAAATTCTGCAATAGGATGAACATGCAGGATCTGGATAGTCGAGATGATATTCATGAATTTGGAGACAATAAGCATAAACCAACATGCAACAGCAAGAACTCAAGTGGGCCCATCTTTAACAGACGAAATCAGATTTGTCGGCCCACTTCCTCACGTGGGTTGGTCTCCGGCCGGCCACCCTGGTTCCTTGACTGGACTTGTAATACTCCACCACTCACTCCTCTACTTTACTTTGATTAATGCCACTTGCACCTTCTACCACCATGTCCCACACCTACTGATCAAATGCCATTTTCCAAAAATAATTTACCAATGTTTCTTTTTCTTTCTTTCTTTTGGTGCTGCTGCAGAGATGTACTACTCTCCGCGTGTTTTCCAGCCAAGGTTTTCGATCTGTCTTCAAAGATACCATTACATCCCCACATTATATCGTTAAGAAAAACTCGCATGCATATTGACCAACTCCCATTACTTGTTCATCCGTTTTTTTATTATTCATACAGTACCGATTCATGCCGTTACAGATATGAGAAAAGGCCACTAACTCCGTTACTATTCTGTTAACATTCCATTAGTAGTTTCTACTGTTTTTAGTTATGCAGTGCTTAGTTCTAACAGTCTTGAATTTATGTTAACTCTGTTGTTTAAGTCGGTTTATACCTGTAGTTACTATTAAAGGGGATCTGCTCATTCTTGTTGTATCGATGAAGAACAATTGAATATCAAAGCACATTTTACATTTCAGTTTCTTTTCTCTCCCCCTCTAGGGTTTCTCAGTTTGTATTTTTCTTCAACAGATACTTAACCGGGCGATTTTAAAAATTATGTATCGTTTTAAACGCCCAATACCGTTACACTTGTACCGTTACGTCTTCCAATACCATTACTTAAAACCTTGTTAATTTGCAACTTTAAGAAAATCCGCCGCACCAATAAGGCCAAATTTTTCATTGCCATTGTTAATTTTTGACAATAAATGGCAAGGATGCTGGTCTTCGTTTTGCCATTGCCATGTACTCCCCTCCCAAAATGTTAATTCACCAAACGTCCAAATGCCATTCTGCCAAATTCTTTTCCATATATGGCTATGGCAGATCAATTCTGGGGGCAATTGCCTAATTTGAGTGGGAGATGAGTTTATGGGGGTGTTAATCATTTTGTCAAAAATTTTGCTACCATTTGTTTGCTGGAAAACTAAATCAACATATTGTCAAAAAATTTGCTGCAATTTGTTTGCTGGAAATTATACTACTCCGTACACATTATCTAGCCCTCTATGTGGACACAATTTCTACTACTTTTTTGACCGGGAAAGCCGCATAACACGTTCGTCTTCTCATGTCGCTGTTTTGTCTTCAACCAACCTTCCAAACTTCATTCAATTCACTACCCCAAAAACAAAATGAACCTGATCCAACTCCTCAATCCCAGCCTGCAGCTATGATATAAATATTAAAAATAAAAAATCTCAATCCTAACCCCAACCCTGCCTCAGGCCCACAGTATATCTAATTTGCTCGCCTACCACAGTATATATCTTATTTTCAAACCCCTTAAAATACGTGAAAGAATACGGTACTCCTCCCACTCCGGATGGATGGAATTAAAGGCAAACTGTTCGATCTATTTTGTTCTAGCTTTATAACTCATCAATCGAAAATCTTTTGGTGATGTGATTATATATAAACTCCCAATAAGTGATCCTTATTTAAAAATACTATGCGGACCTGTCTTTTTTCGATTTTTCGGACCAAATTTTGACGATACGATCCGCTCAATGTTTTTAAAATGTGTTTTCAAGGGCTTTCGCGGAGAATCTCCGAAAAAAAATACCCGGAAAAACTTGATCCGAGTGGTTTCCGATAAAAATTGTCGGGGAGAAATCCAAAAAACATTAAACAATGAAATGAACGGAATTACCCTTTATATTCTACGTCGTTTACTCCATGGCTTTCATCAAGGCCTTTTGTCAAACAGGGGATGACCACTCCTTGTTTGCTATTTCATTCAGGATTACCCTCTGATTTCCCATAGGATTTCGAAACTGCAAAATAAAACAAATGATGAGCAATATAAACCTTTAAAAGCAGTTCAATTGAAACCTCAAATGCAAATCGGCATTAAATATAAGGTTAATTTCACTAATCTCCCCTGAGGTTTGCATTATGTCACTGACCTCCGGTCCCTCAATTTTCTGATATTCCACTATCATCCATTGTTTTACAAAATAAATGTTAGATTCCCTCCTTGCCGTTAAAAACGCTCTAATGGCGTTAACTTTGATGGCACATTGACGTTAATGACCTTAAACTTTACTTTATTCTTTCTTATTTGAGTTCATATTACATAAAATTTTTGAAAGGAGTGAAAAAAATAACTTAATTATTTACTTTTTTCTTGGAATTTTTTTTCTTTAACTCAAAACTAGTTTTTTTTATTATAGTTTTTTAGTTCCCATAAAATATACTTCAATATTTTGATAATAAAAACAAAATTATCAATAATCACCTAAGCCCACTGCGTGCATTTTGTTTTTTACTTTTTTTCGGTTCCTTTTTCTTTTTTCAAATATAAAGCTAACTAGACTCTTTTTTCTTCTCTTCTTTTTTACATGATTTACTTAACCATGCTCTCTCTCTCTCTCTCTCTCTCTCTCTCTCTCTCTCTCTCTCTCTCTCTCTCTTCTTTTTCTTTTTTTATTAGAGTTAATAATGGTCCAAAATATTTGTGCATACTCCTAAAAGGGTGTGCACACCCTTGAGAAATATTTGTTTCTCCTAAATGGGTGTGCATATTTGTTTCTTTTTTTCTTTTTACACCAAATAATTGGTTTTTTGAATTATTTTTCGTGTTTATTCACAAAACTTTAAATTTGGCTAATAATTTTATACCTTTTAGATTCCTCTCGTCGAGAAAAGCTAAGAAACCAAAAAAAATCAACCGAAAACTAACAAATGCAAAAAAAAATTGAATAAGGATAAAATCAAAAAACTAGTTTTTTCAATTCACCCAAACCAACCCAAATTGTGTGAGATAAAGGGTGGAGATTTGTTAAAAAGGCATATTATTTTGGTATCTTTTGAGATACCCTCCTTATTTTGTTATAATAGATATCACAAAATGATCATTAAAGAAACAAAGGCATCTCTTAACTACCCCAATCATTTGCATATTAAACTAATCAAAAATTCTTTCTACTTTTCAATAAAGATAAAGAAAGAGCTGAGTTGCAAACAAATCAAAGAATCAGTCATCTATCAATTTTAAAAAGTGAGTATGGGGTGAAGGGGTTGATTGAGATGGCTATCTAGCTAGCTGTCACTAATTAGGATATAGTACTGGAGTAGTATATAAGCATGTGCCCGGCCCTTTGCGTGTGTTTTTTTATTTTGTGGCAAAAAAGTGGCCCATCCTCCTCTTTTGGTATGGTTTTTTTTTTTTTTTTTTTATCCACCTCTTTTGGTATGGTTGATGGCCAGGTTTTCAACACTAGCCAGCTAATTGTTTGAGAGACAAAATGAAATTAATTTGCGCCGGCAATGGATGAAGGATGGAACCACCAGGATCTAATAGAAGTTGTCATCTCCTACAATTTGAAAAAAGTCCTACTATTACATTGATATATATATATATATATATATCATCAATTTATTTAGTCACTCCCTTCCTCGACAGATAGAGCCCGCCCATCTACTCAAAAATTTTGGCTCCGTCCCTGCTTAGGATGCACAGCTTGGAGAAAAAAGACAAAGTGACAAACCAACCAATCTCAGTAAAAGAGATCGATCGGCAGATCTTTTTAACAGCCAAATAATCGCAAATTGAGAGTGAATCATAAAATAAATCAATCTCAGTAACTATCATTATTTGAGTACACCAAACAACCTTATGTCCCAATCAATGGAGAATTAGTTACAAAAATCCATTTTTTTCTATTGACCTTTTGTGAACACATGTTAGAATTCATGTCGTCAAGATCTAAATGGGACCTTTATGTGATGTTTATCATTTACTTGAAGTACAACCCTCCTCTTTTATTTAGTCTTGCGACCTGATAAGAAAAAAATAAGAATTTAACCACGTCCTAGGCAAAGTTAAGTATCAATACTTGAGTATCCTTATTTTGTGCTGGTATTCGAAATGTGCTGAAACCAGTGCATTGGATAAATTTGGCACATACAACACAGTGAGCCGGGGCCATGAATATCAATCTGAAGTCTTGCGGAATCTAATTTCGACTTGAAACCGACATATATATTGAGGGGGCCCCATTCGGTACTTAATTTGTTAACAAGTTTACCCAAACTTGTGTCCGTTTCGGTTTCAATCCCAAACTCCGCTATTATGATCATGACAAAAGAAAAATTACTGTGTGTCAAAGATTAACTATCGGCCGCCACATAGCGGTTTTTTGGATCTTGAATACTACTCCCCCAAACTATATCGGTGCTATAAAAAAGAATAATATGTACATTTAGAGATATAGAAAAGAATCAACACAAGAACAATGACATCAGTACTAGTAGCGATACTTATCCCCATAAGGAGCTTCCTTAATTGAAAGATTAGCCAATGTAAAACGGATGTAGTACTCAGTCCTCACCCATCAGTACTGGCATTTTGGAGTTCCTTAATTTCTCTCTCCCTCTCTAACTTCCTCTTTCTTAATTTCTACACCGCTGCTAACTTCCATTATTAGCCTCATAAACTTAATTTACGACTCGAATTCGTTTATGAACCACTTATACCATACTATATATAAAAAAAAAATGTAGGTAAAAAATTAATTAGCAGCCGTTAAAAAATGGAAACTAAATTAATCTCTGTTGGATAGATCCATGATGATGATGATCTGCTAGCAGCAAGAGTAGTACTCGACGAAGTTGTCAAGAGAGTCGGGCTGAGGATCCCCGTTCTCCAGCATCCACAGCAAGTGCTCGAACATTACCACTTCGCAACCCACCAGGTTTACGCTGCTTCCTTCCACTTTGTCGCCAGACCTCTCCACTAGCTCCTGGAACACCGGGTTTGCCACCACGTCTGAGCTTACCAGGTACCGGCGTCGTGACTTCCCCACGTACACCGGGTGGAGTTGTTCTCTTCCAATGTTGTTGTTGGTTTTTCCTATGTTGTAGCTGTAACTGCTGCCGTCATCGTCGGAGGAAGAGCTGCTTGCGGCAGCCACTATGGAGGTGGCGTTGTTGTGGCGGCCGAGCATGTTGCTGAATGAGTTCCATTTCTTTAGAACTGACTTCAGCTTCGTCAGCTTCCCTCCTTTCGCCATCTTATCTACCTTTTTTCTGTTTAAAAAAAAAAAAGAGGCTCAATGTGCTGCCTTCAACACTTTCTAGAAAGAGAGAGAGAGAGGGAGGGGTGTTTTGGGTGGAGGGGATGGTGAGAGGGGATGGTGAAAGGGGACGGAAGGTTCGTTTATATAACAGGGAGAGGGTGAGGTACTAGCTAAGTTGGTACTTGGTACAAATTAAAAAGCGGCAAATTTTATTATTATAATCACTAATTTGCTTGCATGATTGAGTCCATTAAAAATGCAAAATTCACCAAATAAGAAATAAAAGTTGAGTCCATTAAAATATTTTTTTAATTTATCTATTTTTGGCTCTTAATAAGAAATAAAAAGTTGGCACTAATTAAAAATCAACCAAAGAAGAAACATAATCCTCTCTGAGTTCCTCCGTTTCAAAATTACTAGTCCATTTTCTATTTTGGGATGTTTTAAAATACATGTTGTAGGAGAGGTTCTTTATTTTTAGTCAAATAAAATTAACTTGGAGAGACAAACAATAACTAATGGTCAAACAAATAATAAGAGAGTGTGTGTAGGGGTGAAGGATTAAGCCAAATATACATAGAGAGAAGCCAGCAGTGTTTAGTCTATTCCCTCTTAGATTATCATCATCCTTATAACACAGTCCTAGAAGAAAAGCAAGCTTGCGAAGGCTAGCAAGAACAATGTTCTTAGTTCCAGAGTTCTGAGTCACTTCCTCTCTCTAAGATTTCCGTGTCTTAGGGACGAGTCCAAAAAATCTCTTCTATTTGTGGAGGAATGCCCCATATTTATAGGGATCAGCACCCAATCATTGGGCTGTAGACATTTTCTCAATAACATGATGACACGTGCTCTCTCCGTATACCTGGGCGACAAGGGTGATGTCACTTGCCGTTAGAAAGATTCGTTTTGGTCACTCTAGCGCATCATTTTTCCTCACAGCGATCCTTAATCCTTTGAAGCTGCCAAGCCACTTGTATCTCCCTTATTCCTGCTATGTTGGGCATGGTCACGAACCCTCTAGCTCATGCCAAAACCTACCTCGAGACTCGTATCGACTTCCCTACCCTTACCTTTTGGTTAGGTGCAGTCGCAAGCTCAATTCACGTATTCGCGTAAGTATTCATTTCTTCCCGTCACGGCAATCCCCTTTGCTGAGCTGTCGCGAGGGGTGAACTTCCACTAGATGGTGTTTCCCTTGTACAGGGCACCCCTTGCTTAGAGTATTTGCAATTCTGTCATGTTTTTCCAAGAGGTTATCACCTTCGCGGTGAGGCTTCACTTTAGCCATCATTTTCTGTTGACTTATGAAGTGTCTATTGAGACTTTACGAACCACGTGGCCAGTTATTATAGGCTGGTCAATTGCCCTGTCACCCAACGCGCTGACCTTTCCTACACATGTCTATTTCAAAAGTCAAACAAATGAATTTTGAAACTATTCATGTTTTGTCCTTTATTTACTACCTTCTGGTTACTTCAATGTGCAACAGAATTAAGAAGGAAACTTTCATTGAGATTTAAACTTCACTGCAAATCCAAAATACCTATCCACATTAACATCAACCACTACCTCCTGTAAAAAAAAAAATTGATTGTTCCACAAGCGAGAGGCAAAAAAGGACAAAGAGAGAGAATCCATATACTCCTACTCCTACTTTTTCTCTCAGATTTGCTCACGAACTCAAGGGAAAAAGGCTCTTTTCTACTTCCAAAATGAATCTTCCACCAGGTATGGAAAATTCACCTGCATAGAATAAAAAAAATAAAAAACTCAATCCTCTACCCAAAATTGTGACAGAAGAAGTGGTTCTTAGCTCAAAAAAAAAGATTTACCTTTGACTAAAACTCCAGTAGATTGATTTATTGTAGATGATCCATCGTTTTTTTCACAAAGTCACGGTCACATTCGATCGAGTTGAGTAGGAAGATTCTCATTTCTTATCAATTTGTTTTTTTATTTTCAATAGAATACGTTTAGGGAGAAAAAGTAGGAAAAGAGAAGGTAATGAGGGAAAATGTAGGAGTATGATTGAGAGATGGTGATTTATATAAATACAAACCAATTCTAGTTATCCACCTCATCATTTTTGGTAACTTTCTCTCTTAATTTTTAACACTGATATGACGCCTAATTTTTAACAACAAATTTTGGCGGCAACTAAACCAAAAATTTGCACGTTATTGAGATGCTCTCAAATTCTTTTTTAGTTTCATTGGCAGCAAGTAATTCACATTTATAGCAGCAACTATTTCAACTTGTTGAACAGTGTGACTGAAAAGAGGGGCAATTGAGGAGGGCAATACAAATTAATATGGGATGCTTTTACTCTTTAAAGTTTGGATTCTCCAAAAGGTATCGCGAAATTTGAAAGGAATAGAGCATTAAAAATTAATGATATTTGGGATGCTTTTTGGACATCCTAAATAAAATCTTAGAGTGATCAAATTAATTAGTATCTCTGTGAAGTGTTTGTTTACATTCACGTACCAACTAGAAAGTTGTCAAGTCTCTGAGCATGCCAATCAAAAGTAACGTAAGTACTCCCTCTGTTCCTTTTTATTTGTCCCATACTCTCTCTCTTAGCTTTTTTCAAATAAAAAAATTAAGTACTTCCATGTATCATTTTTCAAATTTTTTGGCACCGAATTAAAGTACACGATGAGTACTTTAATTTGGTGTAAAAAATTTTCAAAAATGATACACAAAAACGCTTTATTTTTTCATTTGAAAAGTGACACGAATTTTCGTAGAGGACAAATAAAAAGGAATGGAGAGAGTAATTGATTTCATTTCTTCTTTATTTTGTCTTCTACATAGTTTTTTTTTTTTTTTTAAATACTTTTTTCCAAAGAATACTGTTACTGAAAGCGACGGACATGTGCAAGTATAGTTGCCAAGCTCTGAACTACAATATTTATTTATTGCTAGTACTAGTATTATTTTAATTATGTTCTGTCCTTGAAAATGAGTTTTGACGACTGATTAAAATATTCATCTGAAAAACAAATTACAAAATACTAGTAGTATAACGTAGAGCGGGATACCCTAATGTTAATTTATCTGGACCAACCGGTGGTAACCGCTGCCGAGCCAAAAAAAAAAATACCGGTAGTAACCACCACTATTTTCTAATCCAAAGAGAAAACTAATTTGAATAAACTAATGTCTATATTCGTTTAGAAACTAAGTTAATTTACGCTTACTTATATTCCATTTACGTCAGTTGATTTGGTCCAATTCAACTATCTTCTGTCATAATAATAGTTTATATATTTTTTCCAGTTCTTCAGCTACGTACCAACCACAAATTAATTACAGTAGTTGCCACGTAAGTCATTACTCCAATTGTGAGATCCTAATTAGGAATAATCGTATACTATGTCATTTTTAATTTTTTCAATCCGACTACGGGCACATGCATCCAAACACATATCAGCCACACTCGCTTATGTGGCATGCCACATAGGCAGGTGGGCCCACCACTTCACTCATAGAGGAAAAAAAAAACTCAAATCTGTCTCTGCTTCTCTCTCCTCCCCTCGTCTCCCTCTTCCCCCAAAACCCGCCTCCCTCGTCACCTTTCTCTCCGCCTCTTCCCACCAGTGAGGAGGGGAATCAAACACCAAAATAATTGAGAATCTTGTGCACATTAACACTTAGATCTCTACTCACTATAAATTGTAATGGACGGGGGAAAAGGGGGAAGCAAGGTTGTACGCCTCCAATAGATGGTGAAGGGCAGGTGATGATGGTGTGAGTGGTGATGAAATGGGTATTTAAGGGAGGATAGACAGTGGGGGTGGTGGCCATGCGTGGGAAGAGGCGGAGAGAAGGGTGAGGAGTAGGGTTGGTCATTTCATCCGCCCCGTCCGAATCCGATCCGATCTCCAATCCGAACGGATCGGCAATGTGGAAATCTGTTTGGAGATTGGATAGGATGTGGAGATTTTTTTTGAAATTGTTTGGGGATTGGATAGGGGGTGGAGATAGGCATGTTCCCGCCTTGAATCCGCTCCAAATCCGTTCCCCGATCCGTCCCCGCCCTGCTCCGCTCCGTCCCCGATTTGCCCCGTCCCCGAATCCCCGAAATATAGGGGTCTATTCATGAATGGCATTTCCTTCCTCGTGCATAAGGTTGGTTTGGTAATTTAAGCATTTTCATCAACTACAATAGCATTTTAACATATATGTTGCAATCAAAATGACCATTCATGTGATTGATTACACAAAAAATATCTAATAGTACAATCTTTAAAAATGTTTCCTGGGCATATCAACAGTGAATTGTAGACTTGTAGTCTCTTTTCCTGTGAAACAATTATGTATGCTATCTACTAAACAACTCATGATGCATTTAATCAATTTTAATTAATGTCATGAATATACATAAGAACTCTACATAATTTCTATTTTTCTGCACTCTTTATGTTGTTCTACAAACACATGTAATTTTACACGCTCAGGGTTTGCTCAGTGATTGGATTTTAGGTAAAACGATTTGTAATTGGGCTTCTATAACTATTTACTTGTTACTCTAGGGAAAATAATTGGATCCCCGAAATCCCCGTGGGTATCCCCATTCCCCATTTGGAGCGGGGATGGAAGATAAAAATAAATCCCCGTTGGAGATTGGATAGGGGATGGATATGAGTAAAGGGTTTGGGGAATGGAGGTAGAGATAGTAGTCTCCGGCCCCGATCCATCTCCATGCCCATCCCTAGTGAGGAGGGCAGTGGGTTTTGCTGCAGGGGGGAGAGAGAGACAGATTTGATTTATTTATTTTTTTAGTAAAGTGGCAGGCCCCATTTACTTACTTGGCATCGCCATGTAGGCAGGTGTGTTGGGATGTATGTGCCCCTAGACTTAGGTCATGCTCCACTAAGTAGTTTTTTAGTTTTTTTGGTTTTTTTTATCTTTAGTTTTTCAAAAAAACTCATTTGTTCCACTAAAGTAGTTTTTTAGCTTTTTTGGTTTTTTGAGTTGTGTTACCAAATTACCAATCTACCCCTTGTACCTAAACAACTATTGCTCTCTTTTTTGAAAGCCATGACACGTACACTAGCTAATAGGAATGTGTTTGGAGATTTTCCCCCTTTTTTTTATCAAATAGAAAAAATCATCTATGCTAACAGAATTTTAAAGCAAAAAGAATTTTGTAATTCCAAATTTCAATTTTCCACAACGTACTGTACCCTAATAAAAAAAAGGAAAAGAAAAGAAAGAAAAGAACAATCCATTGCACCTATTAACAAACGAGTTGTACAATGAGTGCTACAGTAGATTTTTTTTTTGTAAGCCACAGCACACTAGCAAAAGGAAAAGGGATTTGAAGGGAGGGCATATTCGTAATTTTACATGATTAGGGTGCATTTGGCTGATAGTATAGTGGTTTGGGGTTTTTTAGGTTAGTGGAATGAAGTGATTTTTTTGTTGGTTTTTTGTGGAGTATTTTAGTGGAATGAAGTAGTTTTTGATTTAAACTAAAACTAGTTTTTTTTTTAATGGAACATGGCCTTATTGTAATTTTTTGGAACAACAATTTAGGATGGAAAGAGTATTATTTAGGGATTTGGAATGCTATCAATTTTGCATCTACTGAAAAATTTTAAGCTATTCAGGAGTAGTTGATATTTCCTCGCGTACAATTCATTGCCAGCCTAATCTATAATTTTTACAGGTACGTGGAAAAAGTTTTGTCAGGTTTTTGATCAAACACGTACAATAAACTATGGTCGATCTTAAAAAGACTATTTTTTTCGCACCAAAACGGATTGCAACACATCTCACATGGCTACTTGATAGGTGCCAAAAAACACCCATTGAACCTCATTAACTTACACTTGGTTAGGTAAATTCGGTTGTTATTTGATTAGCATTTGTTGGTTAATGGTGTTACAGGCTCCGGGCGCTCGAAGAGTTGGAAAACATGTTTTGGAGTGGTTAGAAACGTCAAGGATGCGAAGAGGAGCAAAAGAGGATCAAATGGCCAAAATTTGGGACCATGGTCCGGACCATGCAAATCCCTGTCCGGACCAAGGTCCTCGCGGGCTACTAAGAAACCTACTGATTCAGTAGTCCGGACCAGGGAATCCCCGTCTGGACCATGGCGACGGGAATTTACGCTTATTTCTATTTTTGTGTAATTTGAGGGCCCTAGGTATAAATACTATAACCTAACATTGTTTTAGGGTTCCCACGACTGGAGAGAGGCTACTTTTGAGAGAGAAACCGAGTGTTCTTCATGTTCTTCAAGCAACCTTCAAATCAAAGGATGTCGATCATCTCCATGGCAGGCTAAACCCCTTTTCTAGGGGGAGGATGAAGCTCTACACCAAGTAACCGTTACATTTTGTGTAAGTTAAGAGTTTTTAATCGAATCTGATTATATGTTCAGAACTTGATTTCACAGGATTAATGGAATCACGATTTTATTCTTTCAATCTATTGTGTATTTGTGTACCGGTTTTCAAATACCCGTTCATATAATGGCTTATAGCATTGTGTTTGGAGTTCTGAGATAGGCTATGCTTGCGAGACGGATCGTGCCGCGAAAGCGAGACGATCCGTGCCGTGGGATAGTTTATGCCTTTTAACAATCACAAATATTTTCTCGACGATTATCGATAGGGATTGCAAGCCCTGGCGATAATCCCTCGTGATTCGATTATGAACCTAACCAGGGCAAAAGTTGTGGTTATGAGGATGGAGTGGATTCTAAACCCTAGATCCTTTCTCCATAAATCTAAATCATTTTTAATCATTGTGTTTTTTCAGTTTAACAATTTCGCAACCAATCAAACATTTGTTTACCGAATTAAATTAGGAGTTAATCGGAAATAACGCAATTCAGCCAAGTTGTCCCTGTGGATCGACACTCGGACTTAACCACTATTCTGCAGAGTAGAAGTTAATTCCAGGTTTTTAAATATTTATTTTTGACTCGGCACGACACGTTCAAATTTTGGCGCCGTTGCCGGGGACAATTTGCACGGTTGCTTAGTTTCAATTAATTTTTATTTTTAATTCCTAGTTTAGGGCTTTTTAATTTTCTGTTTGCTAAGTGATACTCAGGGCACAAGTACCGAAGCATTCAATTAAGCAGGATCAACCAGTGAAAAGCGGTGCTGTGATATAAAACCGATATCGTTGCTCACTGTAAGTCTTCTTTCCGTTCTATTTGCTTGTCTCTATGTATGTTTGGTCGTAGGTCGCAGAAACCCCAACTTTTTCCTCTCAATCTGGATATAGAAAAAAGATGTAGAGTTAAAGTGAGACTGATTTAGCTTCAATGAGGATATTCAGAATGGTGCTAATCCGCCAGGTGGCGTTGCCGCTCCCCTTGCCCCACTTCACACACACTTTTTGCCATCATCTTATGCTGCACCATCATGCATCCAGTTGCCACCATTCATGGCAACCCACTATGAGATTAAAACCAGCATACTAAATGCGTTGCCCAACTTTCACGGGCTCCCTAGGGAGGATCCATATCAGCATATTGATTAGTTCATAACCATAAGCTCCACACTTCAAATTCATAAATTTCCTAATGAGGTGCTTAGGTTAATCTTGTTCCAATTTTCACTAAGAGAGAATGCCAAACATTGGCTCAGTACTTTACCCGCGAACTCGATCACTAGCTGGGATCAACTTAAGGACGTGTTCCTTAAGAAATACTTCTCCATAGGGAAAACAGTTCATTATTGGAAACTGATCACTTCGTTCCGACAAAATGACAATGAGCCTCTTCACGAGGCTTGGGAGAGGTATGGTAACCTCCTTAGGAAGTGTCCGCACCACGACATTCCACAATGGCAATTGGTGCAATGTTTTTACGATGGGCTAAATTCTCATTATAGGATGATGGTCGACGCCTCCTGTGGAGGCTCGTTAATGAATAAAAATGAGCAAACGGCATGGGAGCTTTTCGAAACAATGAGTGATACCTCCCAGCACCATGCCACTTACTTGCATAGTGATAGGGCAACCAGCATGACCAATTCTTCAAAGCCACAGGGTTTGTATGAGGTTAGCCCCTCTGATCACCTCGCGCGTAAGGTTGACTCTCTCACTGAGAAATTTGACCAGTTTTTGAGTTTGGGCTCAACTTCTGTTCCGCCTCCTCCTACTTTTCAGGAGGCTTGCTCTCTATGTGCTAGTCCAGCCCACTATGTTACAGAGTGTCCGGCGAGGGACCAGTTTTCGGGTTTTGCGGAAGAGCAAGTTCATGCTGCTCAGGGGTACTCTAATGTTCAGAGTTATCCTAAACCGGGTGATCCCTCTAATAACATCTACCACCCAGGTCTTATGAACCATCCTAATTTGTCGTGGCGACAGCCACAAGACAATGCCCCTGCTCCTGCCCCACAATCTAGGCCATGGTCCACACTGTATAATCCTGCGGCCTATCGTTATGCGAGTCATCAGCAGCCATCCCCTTATCAAGCTCCAGCCCAATACTCGAGGGACCCTTCCTTCGAGGAAAAGTTTCTTAAGGCATTTGAAATGATGAATGAGACCCAAAAGCAGGTGATTGCAACCCAACAACAGGTTAATTCTCATACTCCCGGTCCTCTAGAGAGGCTAGAAACCGGTGGGCCAATTGGCCAACTCAATGAACCGTAGGGAGGAGGGTAGGTTGCCTAGTCAGCCGATGCATAACCCGCGGGGTCAAAACCAGTGCGAGGGTAGTCAGGGGACTGGTAACTTCCAGCAGGCAAATGCTTTGATATCCCTTCGTAATAAGCGAGAGGTTGAGACTTGACCAGAGAGGCCACCAAACCAGGAGCACCAAGCTCCCCCCTCCCCATCTGATTTCGGGGAGGGGAATGCTCATAGTCAGGAGGTAACCCCTCTGACCACTAGTTCACAACCCACCCCCACAACCATGGGCTCTAAGGCACCATCCTATATGCCTAAAGCCTCATTTCCCGCCGCTTTAAATGGGCCATCTCCCTATGCAAAGAAGCCAACTTCTATGGAGGATACTCTGGAGATATTCAAACGCGTGAATGTCAACATACCCCTCCTCGAGGCCATAAAGCAAATCCCAAATTATGCCAAGTTCCTAAAGGACCTCTGCACTCATAAGCGGAAAACTCGAACAAATGTGTCCAAAAAGGTCCTTCTCACCGAGCAAATGAGCTATGTTTTCCAGTCTGTCACTCCCCCTAAGTTACAAGATCCTGGCACACCTACCATTTTCATTGTCATTGGTAGCCATTGTATTGAGCGCGCGCTTCTAGACTTAGGGGCTAGTGTCAATTTGATTCCTTACTCGGTGTACGAGCAGTTGGGACTTGGAGAGTTGAAACCTATGATGGTAACCTTGCAAGTAGCTGACCGATCCATAAAGGTACCGCGTGGTGTAGTTGAGGACGTTCTGGTCAAGGTCAATGATTTCTACTTCCCTGCCGACTTTATAGTCCTTGACACGGAACCGGTGAACACCTCGAAAGCGACAGATTTTGTTATACTTGGTCGTCCGTTCTTGGCGACGGCCAATGCTAATATACATGTGAGGAGTGGAGAGATGGAGGTCACGTTTGGTAACATGACTCTGAAGCTCAATGTTTATAATACCACAAAACAACCTCAAGTGGAGGAAGAGTGCTTTGCAGTCAATGTTAATAAGGAACAAGTAGAAGGGTCTAGCTTCCACGAGGACACTGATATTTACAAAATTGCTAGTCTTAAGAATAATTCTTTCACTAATTTTAGTTGTGATGATTCTTTAGAGACTTACTTAGCTCACTGTGGTGATAATTTTGAACTTAATGAATCTATTGAGCAAGTGAGTTCATTGGTGGACTTTGCTCCTTGGTCAGTTATTGAGGAGTGGATATCTCATGGGCATGCTTTCCAACCTTTTTCATTATCTCCACTCCTGATTGCCACAGAGTCGCCTAATTGTGAATTGAAACTTTTGTCATCCAATCCTCGTGTTAAATTGTTGGGGCCAGTAGAGATTATGTCAAGTGTCCTATCTACACATAGTGATCAGTCTGAACAAGATAGGTTAATTGACAACACTGGACAATACATCAAGGAAGTCACATATGATTTTGCAATCGGCATAAAGCCCTTTGGTCCAACTCGTAGAGTTTTGTTGGGGGTACTTCTGCACAAGCACACCTCTCCTTGGTATGGTGATTTTCGTTGTATGGTGACTAGAGGAACAGTTCCAACTCAATTATGTGACCAACCATTTCTCATTGTTGTGGGAGATTGGAACGACATCTTTTGGGATGATCCATCTCGTGTGAATTTTAAACGGAGGATTAAATTTTCTTTGAGCGTTGGGTGTGCGGTGACTCGTGACAAGTCTAGGAGACTATAAATCCTTGAAGTTTGCGACAACTCCAGTGTTAGCCGTGCTCGAACGGCTTGTTTTGGTCCGGTATAGCCACCTAATTTCTAGCCTTAGGTTTGTGTATCTGGGTTTCGAACAATCTTATTACAGTGCCTCGGATAGTCATTAAAGATGATTGGCTCTGGCTTCTTTGAGGAAAAACCTTGAGAAGTTTAACCTGTTGAGTCGTGACTTACCCGGGATTGTTGTGATGACCTTCTCTACACAAATTTAAGTGAGGAATTAGGGAGAAAAGTAGTACCCGTGCCTTTCGCGTGAAGAAAGTGGTGGATTCTATTGTTTTCATATTGATTCTTTTTTGCTTTAAGTTGTGATTTGTTTATTTTTCTTTATTTTGTGTTTGTGAGGACTAACACATGTAGGTTTCTTGGTTCAAGTTGGGGGGGTCTCTTTCCCAACCTATTTTTCTCTTGTGTTGTTCGCTCGTTCGAGGTGATCTCTTTCCTCTCTCTTTATTTCTGCCCTTATCTTTTAGTGTTTATGCATTCAATGAGGACATTGCATGATTTATGTTGGGGGGAGGGAACACCTTGTAGTTGTGCATAGTTAGAGTCTTGAAAAAAAACCAAAAAATTTGGAAATTTTGAAAAATCTTAAAAAGTTGGCTCGTTTGGCATGGAATTTTGAGATTTCTTGGGTTTGCTTGTTGATTGACTGAGTTGAGGTGTGCTGCTATTGCATTGACATGTCTTGTGTCACCATAGTTTTGTTTGCTAGTTTGTTACAAGGGCGGCATCATGGCACTTAAGCATGGCACAGTTGCACATCACGTTTGTTGGGTTTTGATCACTTGTGAACTTTGATTTGCTTGTCCTCAAAGGCTATGATTAGTGGAGACTTATACCCTCGTGAGCTTTCGTGCCTTACCGTTCTTGGAGAGGTGCCAAAATAACTCTTTGTTTGTCTCGCAAAAGAACTAAATTTGTTGTCAATCTCATTATCTTTTGCAAAGTATTGGAATTATATACATCTCTCATATTTGGTTTATTACTTGGATGTTATACCCCTAGGAGATGATCGTGGGCATTTTCTTGCAATTGAACCGGTTCGTTTCTCTTGGTTACATTATCCCTTGCGAGCCATTTTGAGCCTTAAACACTAAGCCTTTTCTTTGTTAAACACCACCTTCCATACTGTGTTTTAAGAAAGGCAATAGTGTAGAGGTATAATTTTGGGAGAAAGATTGATTTCGTGCTTGATGTGTGGTGTCCCCCGAATTGAAAGAGGAGTTTCAAAAAAAAAAAACAAATAAAAACAAATAAAAAAATAAAACAACAAATGCAAGAATACCTTATGTTGAAAAGAGGGGACTCCAATGTGAAGAAAGAGGATTGATTAAATGGTGGTGGAATGATCAGCCATGAGGCGGTGTTGAAATAATATTGAAAGGGGCACACATTGCATATTTTCCCTAAAATGAGTGTCTTGTTATACTTGCCTACTCTTCGACACATGATTGTTTCACCTTAACCTTGCAAATTTATCCATTGCCTAATGTTATAATCCTGATTAAGACCTATTTGATCCTAGGGGTGTTGGGGTGTGGATTGGTGGATTGAGATGATTCCAATGCTTGATATTTGTTCATGAGATTGTGTCCACCATATAAAGCGTTTCTTCTGTGTCATAGTGTGCGGGGTGTCTTGCTTCTTATTTGCACAACCTCCAAACTGCACACTTGAGAGTTTATAATGCACCTTGTTTCGAGCGATTTTACTTGTTGAGTGCATGACACGGTGAGAATTGAAGTCGAGGCTCGGTCCAGAGAGAATGATCATTCTTTGTTCCTTTGTGATCAAGGCCCCTATTCACTCACGCTACACTTAGGTGCCATGATATCTTTCTCTTGACTTAATAACATTCGAAACTATATTGGCATGTTATGTCTTTGTGGTGGTGGTGCGTTCTTAGCTTGAGATATTGACGAGTTGCATGACAGGTTCTGGATTCCATGTTGAGAGGTTCCTTGTGTTTTGTGGGTGATCACTGCTGAAAACCCTCACGAGACTTCACTCGTCCTATCGGGGCCGCCCGGGCGTTTAAATGAACTATCATTTAGTTGCATTTAGTTGGTAGTTTAGTTTGTTTCTTTGCTAGGGACTAGCAAAGTGTAAGTTGGGGGGTGTGATAGGTGCCGAAAAGCACCCATTGAACCTCATTAACTTACACTTGGTTAGGTAAATTCGGTTGTTATTTGATTAGCATTTGTTGGTTAATGGTGTTACAGGCTCCGGGTGCTCGAAGAGTTGGAAAACATGTTTTGGAGTGGTTAGAAACGTCAAGGATGCGAAGAGGAGAAAAAGAGGATCAAATGGCCAAAATTTGGGACCATGGTCCGGACCATGCAAATCCCCGTCCGGACCAAGGTCCTCGCGGGCTACTAAGAAACCTACTGATTCGGTAGTCCGGACCAGGGAATCCCCGTCTGGACCATGGCGACGGGAATTTACGCTTATTTCTATTTTTGTGTAATTTGAGGGCCCTAGGTATAAATACTATAACCTAACATTGTTTTAGGGTTCCCACGACTGGAGAGAGGCTACTTTTGAGAGAGAAACCGAGTGTTCTTCATGTTCTTCAAGCAACCTTCAAATCAAAGGATGTCGATCATCTCTATGGCAGGCTAAACCCCTTTTCTAGGGGGTGGATGAAGCTCTACACCAAGTAACCGTTACATTTTGTGTAGGTTAAAAGTTTTTAATCGAATCTGATTATATGTTCAGAACTTGATTTCACAGGATTAATGGAATCACGATTTTATTCTTTCAATCTATTGTGTATTTGTGTACCGGTTTTCAAATACCCGTTCATATAATGGCTTATAGCATTGTATTTGGAGTTCTGAGATAGGCTATGCTTGCGAGACGAATCGTGCCGCGAAAGTGAGACGATCTGTGCCGTGGGATAGTTTATGCCTTTTAACAATCACAAATATTTTCTCGACGATTATCGATAGGGATTGCAAGCCCTGGCGATAATCCCTCGTGATTCGATTATGAACCTAACCAGGGCAAAAGTTGTGGTTATGAGGACAGAGTGGATTCTAAACCCTAGATCCCTTCTCCATAAATCTAAATCATTTTTAATCATTGTGTTTTTTCAGTTTAACAATTTCGCAACCAATCAAACATTTGTTTACCGAATTAAATTAGGAGTTAATCGGAAATAACGCAATTCAGCCAAGTTGTCCCTGTGGATCGACACTCGGACTTAACCACTATTCTTCGGAGTAGAAGTTAATTCCAGGTTTTTAAATATTTATTTTTGACTCGGCATGACACGGTCACTACTCATGGGGTAGCTTTGAATTAATAATGGGACATTTACCGTCAGGTCACCCTTGGATTCCATGATTACCATCAGGTCAAGCCCAACTCTGAAAAATTTTCATCAAGTCAAAACGATACCATATGAAAGTGTCTAAACCACTAAAGCTCTATAATAGGAAAGTACACTATAAACCTAAACTTTAGGGTACCTTATGACTAGAGTCCCCTACGACTAGGGTATCCTATGAAAGTATTTAAAATCTTAGGGTACTCTATGAAAACGCCTAAACCACTAAAATCTTATAATAGAAAAGTGCACTTTAAACCTAAACTCTAGGGTACCCTTATGACTAGGGTACCTTACGACTAGGGTATTATATGAAAGTGCTTAAAATCCTAGGATACTCTATGAAAGTGTCTAAACTACTAAAATCATATAATAGGAAAGTGTACTCTAAATCTAAACTCTAGGCTACCCCTATGACCAGGGTACCCTATGAAAGGGTCTAAAATCTTAAGATATTCTATGAAAGTGTCTAAACCACTAAAACCTTATAATAGGAAAGTGAACCCTAAACCTAAATTAACTCCAAAAAAGAATGACTTACTTTAGTGATAATTAAAAAAAATGGCTTACCTTAGTGGTAATTAGACATCTTTTTTCTAGACCTAGAAGTAATAATCCAATTCGTGAATCGCGATAAAGACAAGACGGAGAGAATCAGATGGCGGCTCTTAAATGAACAGAGGCATGTGATTTTTTATCAGCAGCAACACCTCACATGGCTACTTCTGGGCGTATATGCATATGCCTACGTTAATCACGATTGATTGCGCGCGCGAGACCAGCACCTACGCACCAAAATACCATCCTTGATATATATATATATATATATATATATAGATGCCCATACTGCCTCCCATGTGAAATCATCGCATAGTTACAAATAATATGATGCCTACTGTAAATCCGAACATAGCTAGCTTTCTTTTTTGGGGGTTAAAGTTGAGGCCAAAGATTATATAATTTAGTGGGACGGATAAGATAAGGTTACATCGATAGTCTTCCACGATGTAATTGTTATAATCCATGCTTACACTCAGAGCTGGCTCCGGAGTAAACCCCAGGCTTGGACAACCCCACCATGGGGCAACCAAAAAAATAGTTAACCCAACAGAAAGAAACAAAATTATAAACCTAACCAAAAAAAAAAAATTTGAGATTAAATGAAGAAAGCCCTTCCAAATCTAACATGGAAAGGTGAAATACTTGCCTTGTCTACGATGGTACGACCCCATACTATTCGAACTCAGAACTTAAACATTGGAAAATAATATTACTGAGAGAATTAACAAAATTAATTTGTATGGATTGCTTATTGAATTTTAATTGTAGATTACACAGGTGGTTACAGTTGCTTCAGCGGAGATGAATTTTTCTAAATAGAAGTTGATAAAAACTTACCTTTGGACTATTATGTCACAAGAGAGATTAATTGGATTGGTAATGATCTCCATTGAAAATGAGTACTTGGATATGTTAAAGCTCAATGACTTAATTGAAGAATTTGCTTTAAAAAATGCAATGAGTATTTTTATTTTTTTTAAAATTGAATCGTGTTAATCATAAAGCACTATATCCGGGGTTACATTTTTATGCAATGAGTATTTTTTTTTTAAAAAAATGCAATGAGTATTAACTTGTATATTTCTTGTTATTTTTTATGACTTAATATGTATGGACAACCAAGCTTGGGGTCTAGCTTTTGACAAACCAAACATCGGTGCTTGGCTTAATTGATTTAATTAAGTCAAAACTGATAAACTGGTATTAATGGTGTCGTGTGGAGGGAATAATAGTAATGGAGTACTAATTATGCAATGAACCGAAATACAAAAGCCAGTGAAATGCAATGAACTAATCTGCCTTAATTGTTAGCTTTTCTAATGCCTAATTGCGTGATTTTCTGTGTCTAAAAGAAATTAAAATTAAGTTAAAACGCGATTCAGTTGCCCTAGCTAACTTAGGGAAATGATAAGAGTGCGCATCAGTCATCACCATTAAAATGTATACTATCTCATAAGCTATAAGTATTAAAAGTGGAACTCATTTATGTGTGCTATGAGTATGTTAGTTTATGAATGGAATTGAATAAGTATTTCAAAGTTAAAGTATGTATTAAAACAAGCTAAATACATTAAATATACATATTTAACACACTGATTGGTCTCACATTTTTTCTCTCTCCTCTCGCCCTCTCTTGGTGTGTGCTGAATGGTGGTTTTCTCAACTTTGCACACAGTCTAACAAACTCATAAATTAGCACATTCTAGAACATAAGATATCTCACTCATTGAAGCTTCTAAAACACTAATCAATTTGCTAATTGTGAGCACACACCACTAATCAAAATCGAGGTTAAATATCCCATCATGAAAATGCTTACGATCAAAACGTTATCCACAAATTCTCCTATACTTGAGTAATTAACAAACAAATGCATGTAAAGGTAATTGAAAGCGAGAGAGTCGACGAGGAAAATGCTTAAATTGTTGTGTGCAAGAGTCAAAATCAATGAACATTAAAGATTTGGATTGTTGTGGAGCATGATTTCTCTTTTGGGGACACAATCTAATCATGTACTATATATCAGGATTTGCATCTGATAAATCAACAAAATACAGTTAAATTAATTTTCTTGTGGGCACTGCGCAAGGTTTGTCCCTCGCTCAGACAACCAGCTAGAACTTTTGAGATCGAGATAGATTCCCTAGCGGCCTGTCCAATTGCTATTGGCTTCAAACATAGCAAATCTTCCTCTTAACAACTTAATTGATGACTGCAGGTGAAGGCACGAATAGAAGATTGGTCGTGCCATCAACTGAGAGAAGAAGCAAACAAGTGAGTGGACTCTCTAGTAAAAGACTAATCAATTGTAGCCTATGATTTACATATCTATATTTCAATTCCGTCTTGTATTCTGTCTTTACTAAATAGCGATTCAAAAGGGCCAACTAAGTTAGAGATGTAAAGTCTTAATTCTTCATTTTAATGCACTCCATTTAACAACCCCCCACCAAAAAAAAAAAAGAAAAAGAAGTAGACGTGGGTTATTTAATGGTGTGTTTGGAACCTAGAGAAAGGAGATTTATGAAAAAAATGTCTCCCTTATTTGGTTTGAGAGTAAAAATAAGAGAAAAATGACCAAAATAGCAGAGTATGAGGAATTTAAGAGGGATAGTAAAATTTCTTGTTTACTTCCCCCAAGTGTGATACATACACGATGACCAGTTTCTATGGTGGACAAATCCACAACGCATCTCTCGTCTTTTCTCTAAGCAATCAACGATTCTGATTTTAAATAAACTATTTGCAATAATAGTTAAACTCTTCACTTGACGAGTTTAAATTAAAATCTGAATTGTCAAAAGCACTTTTGGACGGCAATTATTTTTCCACCTACTTTCCTTTTCTTTCCTAAGTCCAACTATAGATACATCATTTGGTGTATGACAGAAATACAGCGAGTTGTGTGGGATGTGTCTGATTCTAGACATGCTTTCTTTCCAATTATAAATATATATTCCGCTTATTCATGCTTTTCTAGTCAAGTATTGATGTGTACTAAAAAATTTGTTTGCTGAAATCTTCTAACTATCATGTTCCAGGATACTTGGGTTTGTTTGCATGGTGCTTATTTTATGGTCTCCCGTTCTTGTGCCTCTCCTCCCTGCACTTGTGAAAAGTTGGGTGACACACAGCTCCTCAAAGTTTGCTGAACTCATTTGTGTTGCCTACCTGTATGCTTCTATTACAATACTTATTTCAATTTGGGGCAAAAGAATTCAAGGGTATGAAAATCCTTTCGAGCAATATGGCCTGGATTTGACTTCATTATCAAAGGTATAGATTTCAGCTTTTGTGAAAGCATAGTACATGGAATTTTAAGCAACTTGGGGTGTTTTAGTTGAATCCTTACAATGCACATTATTTAGGGCCTCATGCTGTTTGCAGTCTGTAGGTTAGTGCAAAATGGTTCTTTTCCTAGACCTTCGGCATTGTTTTTTGGGGGGAAGAAATGTATTTCAGTTTTATCTATGTTATTTGAGTTTTTGACATTATTTTTGGCTGAAGTTTAAGGTTATGCACTTGCTTGCAGATTCATTTTTTTTTTTTTGAAGGGATTGGTTGGAGGAGTTATGCTTGTTCTATCCATACACGCTGTGAATGTATTGCTTGGTTCTGTCCGCATATCATGGCCTTCCACCTTCCAATCATATCCTTCAGATGCTGCAAACTGGCTCAAAGTTTTTGCCAAGATGCTTTTACTTGTTGGTCAATGAATTATAACAGCAACAGGTGTTGCACTGGTGGAAGAACTTTTATTTAGGTCATGGTTGCCTGATGAAATTACCACAGATCTCGAATACTATCGCGGAATTTTTTTTTCTGGATTTGCCTTTTCTTTATGTCAGAGGTATGTTTGTTCTTTGCATTTTGATCAAAATATAGTCCATGTTGTTTTTCTTTTTGGCTTACCTTTCCTTCTGCCGATGGCATGGTATTTCACAAAAGTGAAATGAAAAAATTGCAATAACTACAACACAGGCTACAGTTATGGGATGAGTTGCAGTCTCTCTCTCTCTCTCTCTCCACCACAGCACAATTTGTGCATGAAACACAGCCTTCCAACCCACGGCTAAACCTCTTTCTAAGATTGTTGTCCAAAGTGCATGTGCTACTACAGTCCACTGTTTCGTAGACACAATTTTAAGGATTATAATCCACTAGCTATATTAAATTAGAATATGCCGTGACCCTTTTCTTCTACCATATTTCAGGTCTCCATGGGCTATTCCAAGCTTATGGCTTCTGTCCTTGGGCCTGGCAGGGGCTCGGGAAAGAAGCCAAGACAGCTTCTCCATTCCAGTTGGGTTGTGTTCGAGGATAATGGCTTCAAGTTTTGTTCTACAAAAGGGTGGTTTCTTGACTTATCAGGCCAATTATCCTATATGGATAACCAGTACACATCCATTACAACCCTTTAGCGGTCTTGCTGGTCTTGCTTTTGGTTTGTTATTCGCAATAATTCTGCATCCAAGGCAGCCACTCCATCAGCAGAAGAACACTAGGCTAATTCCAGAATGAGTTCCTACATAAGTCAATTAATCATATTTTTTGGTCCTCTGTCATTATCAATATAGTGCAGAACCGTGGAAATCTTCGTAAAGGGAAAGGAAAAGGAAGGGAACGCACCCCTTTTTAACTTTAATGAGTGGTTCATTCCATACTGGCATACTCTCTAGCGTTGGCTTTCTCAATGCCCTGGATACTGTTGGCTTTCTCAATGCCCTGGATACTGCATAGTGCTAAGATAGGATAAATCTATAGTTAGCGGAACTCCTGAGGCAATTTTGTAACCAGTGTGAATTGAATGTGTATGAACCGTCTATTAGAAGCACCCCAACTTTTTCCTACATCAGTGTATAGAGTGGTTCTTTTTCATGGTGGTTTTTTATTTTTGCTGGAGGGGAGTCAGGGGACAAGCTGGGCAGTTCATGAGACCCTGTCTTGTTTTGCGGAGCATCTGAGAGAGGAAAACCGGTGGATTCCATCCAGCCATCTGCTCCATGTAAGAAAGAAGCCACCATAAACTACCTTGCTACATGTTTGCTACAGTTCCTTTTATACCCTGCCCAAGTGACCCTTCCGCTCATGTTTGATCCTGGTCCGGAATTCATGTATTCAATGTATTCCACAATGTCTAAAGTGTTGTACTTATCCCAACTGTGCCAACCTTGTGGGTGTATCAGATTCATGACGATAGTCCTGGAATAGTTCCTCCATGGTGTACCTAAGAAGGTTGAGAAGTTGACCCTTTCAACCTTAGTGAAGTCTGGTGCAGCAACTATGGTGCAGTTGTGCAGCGATATGCCAGTGTCCTGGTTTGGGTCTTGCCTCCCTTGGGCGGTGATCATGTTGTTTTGCCTAGGGTTTGGTTTTCGAACCAGAATGATGCAGTTTTGAAATACTGCTGCTGCATTTCCAAAGATGAAATCAACAGTGCCTTGGATCGTGCATTCACGGTAAAACTGTCTGAGGGAATGAGCTTAAAGGGTGTCCTGATATGAAGTGATGTTGCAGCGGCAGAAGGCGGCATTGGAATTCACCCGTAACGCAACTGCCTGGTGCTTTTGTGGGCCAGCTGTGTTCTTGATTGTCAGGTCCCTAGCTATAAATTTGTCTCCAACCACAGCTGCAAACACCATAGCAGGAGTTAGTCCCATTGAGGTGAGGTAACTTGATCTTTTGATACAAAATAGTGTCAGAGAACATCTTTAGAACTTAAGGCTCTGTTTGTTTCGTTTATTTTACAATTAAAAAGATCTTGCAAAAACTCTACCTTGTCCTTTTAATATTTGGCATTTGATTGACACATGAAATATGAGGTTATGAAAAAAAAAAAAATCTTTCCTTGCATTTGGTTAAAACGAGATAAATAATTTTCAAGACAAGTAGTTGTAGAAGCAGAGCCAATTGATCTAACACAAGTCTCCCAACTCATTAACCTAAAACATATTGTTGTGGGAGAATGGTTGAGGCTGCAATGTGCACCTGAGGTGGATACTGTCAAGCACTGCAAAACATTGACATATGGAGAATTAGACCACAATGTGATTTTGGACATCTGATGGAAATTATTTTCCTGAAGTTAACTTTTATGCAACCGAATATTGGTACATGAGAAATATTTGCATCAAAACAAATGAAGCCTAAACAGAAACTTGAAAATGTAAATTGCGGCAGTGAACATACTCAAGGTAGCTGAAGTGAAGGTGGAAAACCCGTCAACAAAGTTCCTAGAACCTATGATCACTGTTGAGTTCATACCATCTCCAACAAAGACGATATTAACCTTTTCCCTCGGAATTACAACATTTTCCCAGTACTTTCCTGCCTTTATCCTTATCACAAACCTGTGTGAGCTCTTGTTTGGGGCCATCCTGACAGGCTCCTGAATAGTTTGGTGTTTACCACTGCCATCCTTGGCAACAACAACATTTGGCCTCTCATATGCTGTTTCCCTCATTTTCCTATTACTACTTTTCATAATCCATGCATATTGGAAATCATCTTGTGGCATGTTGTTGTGCAATCTTGGTCTATTCTTGATGATGGTTACTTTACGGTTAATGTTCTCCACGTACTTGATCATGGCCAAGCAGTTGCTGATCATGTGAGAGATAGGAGTCAAAAAGCTTTGAAGGTATTCGTTGAGATCCTTTCGCCCCGTGAAATTGCTTTCTTCCAAGTCAGAGAATCCATCAATGCATGTATTCTCATTTGTCATTGCAACACTGAGTAGGATTTTGATGTTACCATACAATCGACGAAGGGAGCCTGTTGAAGCTGGGATCCTACGCAACTCACTAATGGCTTGTCTAAGTTCATAAAGGGTTTGTTCTAGCATGTATGTGCAGTCATTCAATGCATTCTTTTCCTGAGAATTCAAATCTTGATGGGTGAAGAGACCTGCAACAATAAACCTAGTTGTGGCGACTCTTTGGATAGTTTGGTTAATTGTTATGTCAAGAATGTAGAGGAGGGTAATTTTGGCATTATGATTCTTAGAGTGGGGCTGCGGAGTGGAAGAGAGGAGGGTGGAGAAGCACAAAGAAGGATACAAAGTGTTGGTGCGGGCATTCTTGATGATTAGATGTGGTGGCGGTAGTGGTGTTGAAACCATAGAGGCAGAGGGTATTCTTAAATGGGGGCGGGGGGTGGAAGAAGACCTGAGAAGAAGAGAAGCAACGAGCAGTGTGGTAATTAGGGTAACAAGGATGACAAGCACAATGGACTTTGGTTGGGTTGTATGCAGAAGATTCTTGAAGGATTGGCGGTCCATTCTTTCTCACAACTAGAATGCAGGCGAGAACAAATGGAACATGTAGCGTTACGTATGTAGGAGAAGTAGCTTTTGCGAAGATGTTTGAAAACTAAGAATCAGAGGGAGAGAGAGAGAGTGTTTTGATGAGAATCACATTTAAGTTCCGGGAAATTCAGAAATTGGCTCTTTACAGCCACCCACACGCGACAATAATATTGAAGGGAATCTGCATTTCTTAATTTTCAAAATTCACCAACTCATTGATCCAATTTAGTCCGAGGAGTATGAGATTCACCAACTCATTGATCCAATTTAGTTCGAGGAGTATGAGAAAAGCTCTGCGGTCATTTGAGAAAAAAAAAATACACACTATAGTTTGGAGGAAGATGTGCTACAATGTTTTTTTAAAAAAATCCATTAAAAGGCTCAACAAAAAACCACTAGAAGGTATAATATTTATCAAAATGGCATAACTTGTTATGACTCAATATTTTTTGCGGTGTCCCTGGTCATCACATAAACTATTAGATTGCGTAACATAAAACCATTAGTAGTCGTACATAAACCATTAAAAGGTATAATATATTATGAATGGGATACACATAAGGGGTAACATTGTAGCATTTTCCTTCTTTGGATTTTACCTGTTGTTATTCAGGCATATTAAAAAGTTGGAAAGTCAATAAGGATCTAAGACCATTATAGGAAAGGGTGTAAATGAATAAAGGCAATACTAGCGCAGTTCAAAAAAGAATTAAAGCAAATATTTAAAGTATCTGCTTGTGTTATGTGTTGTACGTTGTATGTATAAAAAAAAAATTACTTTTGAGAAAATTTGGGATGCAAATAAGTTATAATTCACGTGGTGCTCTTGCAACACATCCAGATCGTCCAAACAATGAATGGACAGCTCGGATTAAGGAGAGAGAGTGTGCTGAAGGAAGGAGAGAGAGTTCTCAGATCTCAGCCGTCAATTGCATTAATTGGACTGTCCAGATGTAGTGCAAGGGTACCACGTGGTACCCTATTTGCATCTAAAATTTTCTCAAAACTTAGTTGTATGTAAGAAATAACTAAAACTTTTAATTCTTTTTAACATTTAAGGTGTTCCATGGATGTGCTCACTTGAATTTTGAAACATAGGTAACACCCTCCAACTATTAAAATAATACTAGTACTTCATTTATTATACTAATTCAGTAATTCTGGAAAGTCCAGAGTCATTTCTGGTGGAGGTGTTATTAGTAAAATTTGCCCTTTTTTATCATGCATTTTGGCACAATGCATCTTTGAATTGATTGTCAAACACCCAAAATGAAAAAAACACAGGAGGAAAAAAGCAAAAACTAGACGGCGGACACCTTCTTACATTTCAAAGAGAAATTGCAATTCACTACTCCAAGAGGAGTAAACTACTCCTTAGTCATTTTTAGACTCTTGAAAGTCCTATTCGAAAGGAAAACGGAAAGTGTACAGAATAGGGAAAAAAAAAAAAAAAAGGAAACAGAATAGGAAAACAAATTGAATGGCAGAGATCCGGTCTGTGTACTGTGCTTCTTTTTTTTTTTCTGTTGTGTATTAGGGCTCAAATGAAAATCCATTGGATAGTACATAGGAGTAATCAAAAAAATACCTCTAGCTGAGCTTTTTGGATTTTTTATCGTTTTCACTCACAAATCCCTTTTTGTAAAATTTATTAGGCGCAGCAAATCGTTCACGTAATCCGAGAGCATCTCCAACGAATAATCTTTGCAAAAAATTGAAGGTACAAAGCAATGGGAAATCCATGAATATTCTGCTTTCCCAATCATCAACAGATAAAGGAACACCAAAGTATTCAAATTCTAGATTCTGTCTTATATTTCCATCACAATCACAGAGGATGAAATAAGAATATCATGAAAAAAATAATGGCAATTTAATCTTTTTTATTAGTAAAACAAGTCTTCATCCCTACCTAGAGATAGAGATGAGTTGGACAAAAGGAAAACGCAGAAAAACAACCTACTTTTTACCCGATACTAAAACAAAGAAAGAGAGAGTCATTTAAACCCCAAATTCCATGCAATGCCCCATTACAATCGGAACACAAAAAAACACAAGAACAAAAATAGAACAAGGAAATCCAAAAAAAACAAAAAGGAGAGCAGAAGACTCTTCTCATCACCACAACCTCAACTGCTTGAAAACTCCCACTTGACAATGTCAATTATTATTCGCAGCCGATAATCCGTCTACTGATCCACAGCCAACGGAACTGCTTCAGCCTGATTCACAAACATAGGGGGAAAAAAAGAGTTTTAGTCGCAGATGGAATAATTAGTATCAGCCAAACAAACCTCTAGGGAGACTGGCATGCATGGGGGCAAAACTACTTACCAACTTGCGATATTTTAGAGCATAAAACATTTCCAGGTAGCGGCGCGTCTCACGACGATCAAGATTTGACACGTACTTCCAAAACCCGTAAACACCAGCAAGTGTCATCAGCCTCTCTGAGTAAATCTGCCATGTGTATCTACGTACATATATACAAGCAACCAAATGAAAAACAGAAAATTTTGTGAAACCAACAAGCATTCAATGACTTGTTAATCATCAGTTGACACTTGACATGAAGTAAAAAGATTTGAGTGATCGAGCTTACTTCTCCAGGATGCGCTGAAGCCCTCCTTTTGAAATAGTGTCCCAATAAGAAGGATCTTGTGTGCACTTCTCATAGAAGTTGACAAGGAGTTCAGCCACTTGATCACCATGGTAAGGATCAATGTGGAATCCAGATTTCCCATGAATAATAATCTCGGCCGGACCACCGTGACAAGTTGCAAATGTTGGCAAACCACAGGTCATGGCCTCCACAACAGTCAAACCAAAGGCCTCATAGAAAGCCGGTTGGACAAAAACCCCCTTAGTGTCGGCAATGTATCGGTAGAGTTCACCATTCCTCACCCTGTTCATTTGAGATGAAATCCATCTAAACTGACCTTGCAGTTCATAGGTTTCGATGAGGTCGTACATTTTCTTCATCTCAGCTTGTTCTTCCAAATCCTTGGATTCCTTCCTACGATCGCCGCCAACCACCACAAGGTTTGCCAGCTCTCTCAGCCTAGCATTCTTACCGTACAATTCAACTAGACCGGTCAAGTTCTTAACACGGTCCAACCTTGCCATGGAGAATAAAATGGGCTTCTTCTTGTCTTTCAACACACCTCTGTTACAAAACCCAACAACCGGTGAATGAGATTTTTGTTCTAGTAAATAACAAGCTAAAATAGGCTATGTTTGGATTATGAATTGGAAGAAGAATCTGTGATGGCCTTAACAATCCTATCCACAAATCCTTAACCCAACTACAACCATGGGTTTTAAATCGACTGAAACTTACAAATGCTCTTCATTCTCAACGTTGCTGAAGAGAAGCTCTTCGATTTCAGGGTGAAACTTAGTCAATCTCTTGTCCTTCTCTGTGTGAGGGAAGTAGATGGACATATCAGCCCCTGGCGAGACAATGTTGAATTTGGGGTCAAACACATCGATCCCATGGACAACTCGGTATAGTCCGGGCATGGTGAAGGCAGTATGACTCTCATACTGTCCTACAGTATTTTTACTGGAAAAAGAAGCACAAATTTTATTAATATAGTTGATAATGGATATATTAAACTGAAAACAGAAGGGATATATGGGACAAGTAACGAGAGCTATTACCTTCCAGCTATTTCCTGGAAAGTGCTGGTGATAATGAAATCGGTATGATTCATCGCGAACAAATCTGCTGTAAACTGGCTTGAAAAATGATACTTCTCCTCAAATTGTTTCCAGTAGATGTCAGAATCAGGATATTTTGTTTTCTCCAGTGCATGAGCAATGGTACACTGCAAAGTAGTGAAATCACAAGGAGAGAATATTAGTCCTATTGTTTGTTATATGAAGACAGGAAAAAACCATAGAGGAGCATATATATATATATATATATATACCTGTGTGACCCCTAATTTGTGAGCTAACAAGGAGGCAACAAGGTTACCCTCACTATAGTTTCCAATGATCAGATCTGGCTTTGCCTGCAACTCCTTGACAATTTCATGTGCAACATCCTTTCGAAATTACAAGGTAAAGTTTGTTAGAAAGAACTCAAATATGCATTTGTTAAAGTAGAAAGGAAAGACATTAGTTCTTTTTCACCTCGGTGAATGTCTCCACGTAAGGCCAAACTTCAAAACGTGAGATCCATTTGCGGACAATGCCCTTCTCAGTTCTGAAGGGAACTCGAAGTATGTGTGAATGCTCCGCTCCATAAACTTTCTCAAGGCGTTGATTGCAAGTGGTGCCTACTGCATCAGGGAGAAGCCGAGTCACCTGCGTAAAACAGCAAAGACAAAGCATTAGAAAAAAAAAATACCACAAGGCAATAGTTAATGCCAAAACTGTTTTTTATTATACCAAAACTCCAATGCATAAAATGCTTGTCCTTAAAGAAAAAGGTTATGTTAATTAAAGAGCCACTCACTATGAGAATACGAGGAATGATATCAAGCCCTTGCTGCTTGATACGCCGAAGCATTTCCTTCTCCATTGCAGGAACTTGATCCAAAATGTAAACAACCTAAGGTCGGAAAATAAAGGGAATAAGCTAAAAGTTACAAATAATCAAATGTGCAAGAAACAAAATACTCAGACATCTATCACACCTGGCCACCAGTATCAGGATAGCCCAAGACATTTTCTTGAGCAAAGTAACCATGAGGAGAAAGGATGACAACATTGAAAACCATGGGTATCCTTCCAAGGAATTTCTCAAGAGTGCAGGGATCAGGAGCCTCAAGAAGTTCCAGTAGCATAAGGATCATTTCTAGCACTCTCTCAGCTGTATCACCCCACCCTCTCTCCAAACCAATCTCTTGGAACTCGAGTTCAAAATTAGCAAATGGTGTTTCCAGAGGGAGTGTAAGCAGATATTCCTCTGCCTTTCTCAGCACAAATTGCAGAGCATTGAGATTCTGTATTCTGTCATTGACCATCATTGTCTGCACAAAAGGATTGCAACATTCTCAGCACAGTTCTTCAGATCAACGGGTCGAATGTTTTGATATCAAGATCTGTAGCCTAAATTGATGGATCTATCTTTATATGGAACTTACAAAAATGGATTTCTACAGATTATGTAATTTTCGGGATGGGATCTCAAAATTTTCCTTAATCACCAAAATAAGTCAGTCTAGGTTTAGAGTTTTTTTCTGCTACGGTTGAATTTTACTAGAACCACAAGAAAAGACAAGGGATCTAATGCTTGAAGAATGAAGAGAAGTAAGATTGATTACCTTTTCCTTGTAGTTGTGGGCTTTAAGGAAATCAAGAAGTGGGAATAGGCTTTCCTTGTCATGGAACATTTTAGCAGAGAGATGTCTGTTGAGAAACTCAACTCCATTCCCAATCGACTTAGAAAGAGTTGGGCGTGGGACAGATGCAGTGAAGGGCTCGAAATCCAACTCAAGAACAAAGTTACCATTTTGCCTGCATTACCAGCAAAACGAAGATATAAGAAAACTCGATCGATTGCATGTGACTCACTATAAACACAAAAGTATATTAACCATTTCAAAAATATATTAAAAAAGAAAAAATAAATAAAAACACATACGGTCCATCCACGAGCTCTTCTTTGAAATGCAGATACTCCGGTACGCTCAATTCCTCGACAACAACAGCATTAAGATTCACTCGGATGTACTCCCACACACCAGGCCTTAGCCGAACAGCAAATGCAACCCATGGAGGCAAAACAATTGCTTCCTAAATTAAAAAAAATTAAAAAAAAAAAAAAAAAACAGCAGATTTAAACAGAAATAATCTCAAACATTATAGATCAAGAGGGTAGGTCTCAGCAGAATGAATTTAACGGATCCTATATTCTCTTTTTTTGTTACCTGTGTAGATATCAGAAACTCTCCAAAAGCTCCATCACGCAGTTTCTGTTGGGCATCTTTGGAGAGTGATTCAAACTCTGCCTCAATCTGATGGGGCTTCAGAATTCCTTTCCCATGCTTTTCGATCCTACAACAAACGTACAGGCAAAAACCCACATAAGCTTATGAGCGGACAACTCAAATGTTCAGTCTCTGAAGTGATCTCAGTCGGGCGGCAAAGGGGCTCCGACTAGTCGGCCGCCTAGCCTAGCCTAGCCTAGGCAAGGGGGACTAGTCGGCCGCTTGTAGAACATTTTCAGTGATCAACCATATTAATCTTTATAGAGGTAATGTGCTGATTGATAGGACTTAGGAGGTGGAAACATACCCGGACAGAAGCAACAGAATTTCATTGCGATGAGAGGAAAGATTTTCGTCAAGACGCTCCCGGAGGCTGTGAACGCGAGTCAGATGGTGTCCAGACATATCTTCCCAAAGTGATTCCCGGACAAAAAATCCTAAAAACCTGCGACAGAAATATGGATGTGTATAAATTAGTTTTGTCTGAAATCCAAACTCTTATAAAAACGACGAATTGACCAGATAGTCAAAAAATCCCACCTAATATTAGATAATCTAGAATATACCATTGGGTCCCGTTCATTAAATTTTTCAAAACCTACCAATACACGACACCAACCATTGAAAATTTTACTACTACTTACTGCCTCCTGTAATTCTAGTAGCCAACCACCATAAAAATGCGTTATGACCAAGGCGGTTCAGCTGGGCCCCTCAATTAGACCGTCCAACCTAATTTTATGGTCTACTTTAAGAAAAAAATTTAGGTGCGGATGGAATACCGCGTGATACCCTTACACCGTATTCGAGCCGTTCAAAAGTACAACGGACGGCTCGGATTGAAAGTGCCGGATGAATTTAAAAAAAAACAAAAAGAAAAGCAAAAATGAATTTTAATCCGAGCCGTCCGTTGTATTTTTAGATGGCTCGGATGCGGTAAAGGGTAACCACGTGTACTGTACCCTGTCCGCACCTAAAATCTTCTCCTACTTTAAATACCTTTTCTCAAAAGTAGTAAAAAATTTTGCAACGCCACGAAAATTTATTTACCCAGAAGGGATTTGCACCCAAATTCTTCTTTTTCTTCTTATTAATGTTCTACCACCTGCTACTAAGATGTTTGGGAAAAAGAACACTTGATCTACCCGATTTTATTGGGTGAGATCTATGAACCCCAAATGTATAGAATAGAAAAACAGAGCATGTTGAAAAAAAGGAACAAACTTTTTTCATTTAAGATTTTAAAAAAAAAAAAAAAAAAACAATATAATGTGTTGATAGAAAAACAGGGTACGAAGAAGCAGAGGCTACTCACCGGAGAAAGATGAGCAAAGAAGAATATAAGAAGAAGCAGAAAGAGAAGCCTCTGGGTGGTTAAGGGCTAATGTGATTGAATTTATAGGGGGAAAAGGCCCAAAAAAAGTCACTCAAATATGGAATGTTTGGGGTGAGAAAATTCTAGAGTAAACTACTTTCCTTTTTCCAGTCGTCGCTCAAAGAGATTTAGTATCTATTCGTCCGTGAATGTGCCGTGTACGACTTGGGCGGGGGGAAAAAAAAGAAAAAAAAGGCCAATACAAGATGGCGTGTAGAATCAGAGCGGAAAATTAACTTTCCATCTCTAGAGTAGATTGAGTCTTTGAACAAGAAACTTTCTGAGCAAGAAAATTCGATTTCTGTATATCTACTTGCCATAGTAAATATGGGAAGGAGAAGTGATTTCCTGAATCCTTACCATTATGGCTAAAAAGGAAAGAAAAAGGAAACCATAAACAGAGATATCGGAAATCCCACGACTCATTTAAGTGTGAAAAAGCTCGTGAAGATCAAAATTTCTATCCATAGAAGATAGTGAAAAATATTTTTTCGAAATACGGTGGAAACCTTTTGAGCGGCCACCGCCATAGATGCTCATTGTATGGACTAGCTCTGAATTGCAGCAAAGATTAAAATAAAATTTAAAAAAAAGGAATTGCAAAAGCTAAATTACCTTTTTGTTTTTTCCCAAAAGAGAAAAAGCAGAGGAACAGAATAACAATGGAGAGAAGGGAATTTTATCAACGGAAACAGAGAGAGTATACAAAGAACGGAGAGACAGAAATCAGTGAGAATGAAATGAGTTTGTGAGATAGTGGAAAGAGAGGGTAGGCCTTGGATTCCTTTTTATATGGAAAACAATTAGGCCAATAGGTGATTTGATTATTATGATATTCCACAAATACCATTCACGGTCTAATGGTCTGCTTCTTCTGGTTTACTACTTTTTGGAGAAGGACCAACCACACTTTCTTTACTAATAAAAAATCCACACCCTGTTTTCCAAAACCACTGTTCTTCTTAATCACCCGTTTTCGCTTTTCATTAATTTTTAATCCTTCCATGGATAAATGACTGTATAATCCAATGCCTATTAATCTTTCCATGGATAAAACTCTCTCCTTCCGCGTCTATGTACACTGTTCTTTTTATCTACCACTGATGACTGTTCTTTTTTATCTCCTAGTTTATTTATTCCAGGATTGGTTTGTTGTTTTTATTACGTTTTAAAAAACAAATTTTATAGCATTAAGGTATCCATGGGTGGAGCAATTTTTGGGTGTCAGGCGAGCACCACGTGGCCGTCAATGCGCATGAGCATTCATCTCAGTCCTCTAAAACACTTTTGAACTGTTCGGATTCTCAGGATAAAAAGTGGAGAAAAAGAAAAAAAATTAAATCATTTAAAACACTTATGGACAATTAGGATGAGTTCTCGGAGATGGCCTCGTAGTGCCCACCCGGCACCAAAAAAATATTCCCACGGTTGGATAAAATTGCTTCATGGTTTTGACCACTCCAAGAATAAAGTTCTTCAAAATACAATTTTACCCTTGTCTCTTGAATCGAAGTGGCAAGTGAAATTTGAATCCAAAGGGTAATATCAAAGTTAGAGTAGGGGTAAGCAAAATAACCGTCAAGTCGCGAATTCAACCCAAACCGATTGGTTTGATTTGTTGTTTTAGTAAAGTGGTTTCGTTGCGGTTTTAAAAAATTAAAAACCATGCTAGATGGTTTGGTATGTAGATTTACATCAATTGTTTCGGTTTCAAACCTATCTGAACCGTTTTGTATCAGATACACTAAATAAACTTTTTTTAATAGTCAATTAGTTTTCTAATCTAATGTTCCATTCCACTACCATAGTCCTTCACTTCTAATTTTTAATATCGTAAACTTCCATATATGATAACTTGTTCCTGCAATTTCAATGCACTAAACATTCATGGCTTGGGTAGTGATCAATTGATTTCCTAATCTTTTTGCTCAGTATCTAATTTATTAATTCAATACTTTATTACATGGCCATACTCCTTCACTAATTACTAGTATTCTACTATTCTTTAGTTGATTGATGATAGTGAGTTTTGCTAATTTTAATAGAATTGATTTCAATATAAGTCTTGATTTATTTTATCTTTGAAATTTTAAGTACTTTAAAATATAGTTTGTAAAGACAATAGCTCAATTTCAAAAGAATCGTGGTTCAAAACCCAAATCGAACCTTATTTTAATGCTTTGGATTGGTTTGGTTCTATGAATTTGATGATTTGGTTTAGTTCTCTAAATTCATAATCCGTAGACAACGGTGTGATTCTTGACTTAGTACAAAACTCGGATCAATCCAGTCCATGCTCATCTCTAAATCGTGTTTATTGCAACGCTCCATTGTTAATGTGTGGCGTGTGCTCAATATCAATCATCCTATGTGTAGACACTAAAATTTCGTCATGGCTTAAGCACCGTCTGATTAATTAAGATGAAATAAATAATCTTAATTAATTAAAAGTCAAAATTGGTCAAAAGCCTATAAATAATTATTGGGCTCAACAAAGTATGGGTTCAAAAGATGTGGGGTAGACCCAAAAAAGGCTGACCTATTCAATTGGCCAAATGGGCTACGAAATTGGGCCAATCCATGAATGCAAGCCCAACCAAATTATCCTGGGTCCAATATATATACTCCCTTCGTCCCAATTTTATAGTCTCAATTGACACTTTTTGTTGTTCCAAAAAAATTGTCCCACTTCAAAACTAAATGAGTAATTGTTAATGAATTTCCTCTTATACCCTTGTATTTTGAAATTAAAAATAATAAAAAAGTAAGAAAGTGTAATGATTGAAGGGTAAAATAGGAAAAACATGTTTTCAAAAGTGCAATGATTATGTCCCCTTATTAAGTTGGAATCCCCAAAATGGACCATAAAATTGGGATGGAGGGAGTATTAAAATTATTTATTTCCATAAGAAAATGTCAATTTACTCTTATGGAAAGGAAATAATAATCAAAGACAATTAACATATACACATGTATATAATTTGACTTGACTTATTTCCACAATGAGAGTTCAATTTACTCTTATGGAAAGAATATCAATCGTTTGACCTGATTTCTTTCCATGATGAGAGGTCAATTTACTCTTATAGAAATAAAATCAATCAAAGGACAATATATACATACATACATATATTTGACTTGATTTATTTCTTAAATGGGAGGCTAAATTTACTCTTTTTTGGAAATACAATCACTCAAAAGAAACTTTCCAAATTAGAGGTCCCTCTCCTTGAGCCTATAAATAGAGGCTCTCATTAAGAAGAAAATCATCGGCAGCCAAGGAAATTCCAGAGCACTCTCAAGCAGTTCTCAAGCTTTCTCTGCAAGTTCTTCTCAAATCCCTCAAGTTCGTGTGGAGGGTCAACAAGCACCCAAGCTACGTGCCGATTCATCCATAACAACAACGGTCTACGAGTCAGCTAGCGAAGATCATCCTCAAGTTCATCATTTGTTCGAGATAAAGCTGTTCAAACCCTCGATCAAGCTTTATTCTTCAAGCTTCTCAACTCGAAGATCTGAAAGAACAACAAACCGGTTCAATCCTACAACAAGCTTTTATAGCCGTTAGGTTGCACCAACAACTTCGAAGATCGAATCAGAGGAATTATTCTTTATTGTAAAGAATTTAATAAAGATTGTACCCACATTCAATTCAAATCAAATCAATAAAATATACTTTGTGCATCTTTTTCTTGTCTTTATTGCAGGACTCGAATTTGTGTGTTACAATATATTATTAAGATTAATAATTACTCAGTAAAAACTTGGACAACCATTGTTCAAACAATCATTTTAAATTATAAAACATATATGCGTTTAATCATTGCAAACAATTACTTGCCGTCAATATTCTCTATATCTTCATCATCACCAGTATTACTAACAGTTAAAAAGAAGAGAGATAATGGATAGATATCTTTATATCCGCATCTAATATCTTGTTATTTTGTGTAGGGAAGGTCAGCGTGTCTAACAAATAGGCAGTTGACCAACCCATAACAACAAGCCGCGTGGAAGAAAGAGTTACTAATAGACATGTCAGGTATCGGCTGAGGTTAGCAGATAGCAAACAACAACCGCAAGAGACAGCCCTTGCAAATAGCATATCTAGGCTATGATTACCTTTAAAGAAGGGTGCCCTGAGAAAGGGAACCCTATTCTAAAGGGAATAACTCGTCGCGATGCCCACCTAAAAGGGAATCAACGCGACGGGAAGAAGACAACACTCATGCTTGAGCTCGAGACTGAGCCTGGCCATAAGGTAAAGGCAGGAAGGTCATTATGAGCCTTGAGTGAAGCATTGGCGCGAGACAAGGGGCTCGCGGCCATGATTAACATCGCGAGAATAGGGGAGATACAAGTGGCTTGGTGGCTTTTAGGGATTAAGGCTCGCTACGAGGGAAAATGATGCATTGGAATGAGCTAAAGGAAGCTTCCTAACGACTAGTGACATCACCCACGTAGCCAAGGTATACAGAGAGAGCACGTGTCATTGTATTAATGAGGAAATGTCTGCAGCCCAATGATTGGGCGCAGATCCCTATAAATACGAGGCATTCCTTCACAAAAAAGAGAGAGATAGACTCACCCTTAGGGCACAAAAATCCTAGAAAGAGAAAGGAATTCGGAGCTCTAGAATCAAGAACATTGTTCTTACCAGCCCTCGCGAGCCTGCTTTTCATCTAGGACTGTGTTGTGGGAGTGATGATGATCCAGAGAGGAATGGATTGAACACTGCTGCCTTCTCTTTCTGTATATCTGGCTTAATCCTTCACCGCTCCACTGACTCTTTTACTCCTTGTTTAGCCACTAGTTATTGATTGCCTCTCCAAGTTAAATTAATCTTATTTGACTCTAACCAAGAACCCAACCTACATTTTGTTTATCATTGGTACCCTCCATCGTGTTTTGAACTACTTTTTTTGACCATTTTATTAGATTTTTTTATTATCGATGTCATCCATCATATTTGTCTTATTATTTTTTGCCCACTAACAAGTAAAATAATTTAGTTACTTTAATCTACCCATCATTGGTTATTGAAATTTATTCCTCCATCCGTCCAAAATCCTCTCATCTACTTTTACTATTCCTAACACCTCAAAAAATTATTTATTTTCCAATGTATAAGGTTTTAAATAGTAACATGCATGGATCTTATTTATAAATCTTTATTAAATTTATTAAAGAAAGTTTTTCAGAATCAGAAAAAAATATAAGTAATTAAAATGACATACTTGCCAAATAAATTGAACAAGAAATTTGAGACGAATGGAGTACTATCACTCTAAAAGTTTTGAATTGATCACTGAAATAAACATCGTGGATCCTAATCCTAGATATTGCATTTTTCAAGTTCAAGGGGGGTGAGCTTCACATTGCTTACAAATTGAACTCTTTCCAAGTTTCATGGGTCTCAAAGTAAAAAAGAAAGTTATAGCCTATAGGAGTAATTCTAGTGTACTACTATATCTGTTATCGTGTTTCATCTTCTTCTTCTTTTCTTGAACAGTATTATTGTGATTTCATCTGAAGACCTTTATGGGAAAAGAAGTTGGCTTTTTATCGGAGTGATTCATATGTCAGGGACAAAAATGTAAAGGTTCTAGTGGCTGTGTTCGGTACACAGTTTTGGCCCAATTTTGGACAGTTTCTGTTTTGCTTACATCATCACTTTTCTCTCTCTCTCTCTCTCTCTCTCTCTCTCTCTCTCTATATATATATATATATATATATATATATATATATGAACTGTACATTAGGTATTTTAACCAAAATTTTAGCTTACCTGTTGTTTTTGCTCTAATAATTGATTGAAATGTTATAGAGGAGTAATATATAGTAGTACGTCCATCCTGTCCAATAATATTGCACCAATAGAAAACTGGGAAGAATATGCATATAGGGATGGGACCAAAGGGCTTGGCTAATTTTATGGGGTTGGACTTTGAGATCCAGTTACAAATTGCGCTCTTTCTTCAACATTACCGTCATTATTTTGAGCACTAATCATGCCATTTTGAAAAAGAGCACCCTTAGTCATTTTCTTTTTCACATAGAGAGTAACATCATTATACTACGTCACACATGGTAGATCAGAGAGGATAGGGAAACATGTAAGTGCTCCGCAGGCATTGCGCAACAATGTTCCAGACTTTTTTTTTCACCACTCATTATAGTGAAATTCACAATAAAGTTTATAGACTCCACCGATGAAAAAATGACACGCAACAATATTACGTAGCGATATTTCCAAAGTAATATTGAATAATCTAGCAAAAATAGGAAGACGTGACATCTGAAATTGCCATGGGATAGAAAAGGTTATAACACACCTTCTATAGTTGCAGTACTAATTCACTCTTCATAATTAGTCCCATAAGCTATTGCTAATTAATGTGAGCTTAAGTATTGTCTGTTATGTTATAACTTACCTAACTAATTAATCAGAGTGATATTAAAAAACTTTAAGGGTTGTTTTAGGACAAACGACAAGTTCATGTAGCAAATGACAAATGATTTATCGAAACATAATAATGAAGATTGACGATCCTAATTATATCGGAGAAACATAAATTAATTGTTACAAAGCTTGTTTCACATATATAATTAAGCTCCAAGTTGGTGATTATTTAAATACAAGGACTGTAGAGGATTTAATTTATTAACTGGGTGCAGTTGCTCCAATTAGAGGAAAACAGTGGATTTTTTTTTATTACATACTCCTATTGATCGACTTTTGTGGGGGCACGCAGTTGTTTTAGCCCGGAATGATGGCTTACCCCATTCATTAAAGAATGCTAGGAGTGTCCATGTTTGATTTGTTGTTGAGCACTTTTCTTTTTCTTCAAGTCTGGCCCCCATTCATTAAAGAATGCTAGGAGTGTCCATGTTTGATTTGTTGTTAATGTTGAGCACTTTTCTTTTTCTTCAAGTCTCTCCAACCTCGCTCCTTCCAGTTTAATCATTTTTGCTTCTGGGTTGGTTTATATATCATACTTAGAGCATCACTAATGATATATTCAAATATAAAAATACTCAAAGATGAGTATTTTGATTCACAAAAGAGGCTCACAATGATATTTGGATAAATACTCAAAGTTAACAACATTTGTTACAAATACTCAACTTTTGACATTTGGATACTCAAAACGACCAAACTTTCTCAATAACCAAACCTCAATAATCAAATTTTGGGGACCACACTATATCAAAAGTAACAACATTCTCTCTCCATTTTTGAAATACTTAATTCAAAACTCAATTTTTTTGCACTTTCTCCCAAAAAATTGAAATTATCAATTTTAATCTTTACCAAAATATGTTCAAGATTGATCTCATTTTAAACGTATTGTGAATATATTTTAAATGGTAATAATATTATAAAAATATATATGTACAAATTTAAAGTTGTGCCCATTTTATGAATAAAAATAGAGTGAATAATATATTTTTTTATTATGAACACAAAGAACTATTGTAGAAGGGTAGATACTTAAACTTATAAACTCATTAAATGAATACTCAAAATGTGATGTGACAATATTTTAGTATCCATATTTGAGTATATCACTAGTGATGCTCTTAGTAGTTTATATATATCTAATTAGAGACCTTTAATTACTGGTTGCTATAGTTCTTGAAAAATGATCGATTTTGTTCTTGAAAAATGATCGATTTTGGCACTCGACTTAATTTCTTATAGTTTAACTCTAAAATTTGTCTTATAATATTGGTATTGTATGTATTTTTTTGCAGTAAAAGAACAAATTTTGTAGTGCAATTATAAAAAAATAGAGTGTCAAAATCATTATCCTACTTCTTTTGAAATACCTTATTCAACTTGATGCAGTTACCATGTTTTTGTGAAGTATAATTTAGGAAAATATTATTTTAGGAAGTTTAATTTTAGGAATTATAATTTAGGGTTTCCAATTGTTAGGTTTTAATTAATTTCCTTTTATGTTATTAGGGCTTGCTAGGGTTTTAGGCCTAGCCTATATAACCCATTGATTAGTCTTGTAATCTCTAAGTCTTTGCAATGCAAAAAGAAATCACATTTGTTGGTTTGGTAGTACTACGCTTGTTTTCTTCTATTTCCTTAGAAATCTCACAGTTTTGCAGCCCCAAGAGTTTTAGTCCTGTTAGCAGGTGAATTTGTTTTCCGCATAATTTATCAAAGTTCAAATCTCGGGATTAAGTCGCTAGAAAGTAATTTCTTGTTAATCTCTGAGTCCCGGAAGAGCTTAATCGAGGTATACATAAGCTGACTCGAAAATCTTTTATTGTCAAACCAAAAGAGAAAAAAAAATATACAGTTAATTTTACATGTACTAGGCTACTGGTGGTGCATTCTGTACATGGTCCCACATGTGAGTGTGTACTAGGTGAAAATGTGTGTGGTTGTAAATAAGTCGAGTCGAGCCAAGCTTTGTAAAACTTAAACTTGGCTCGTTTAGGGCCCGTTCTACTATAACTTCTTTTCTTCCTTTTTTTTTGATTTTTTTTTTACTTTTTTGTTGATTTATTGTGAGAGAATAACATGTCTTGGAATTCAAAATAAACTGATTTTTTTAAAACTTGCCTTACTAAAGGAGCCAAAAACCAAGCTTGACTTTGGCTTGTTCGTAAACGAGCTGAGTAAGAGTAATTTACTTAACAAGCTACCTTAAACAAGCCAAGCCTATATAAACGAGTCAAGCTTTACCAAACTCATTTACTAATTAAATGAGCCTAAAACTCGAGCTCAGCTCGATTGCAAAACGAGTTGAGCCACGAGTTGCTTGATTCATTTACAGCCCTAGTTTGCGGTGGCCGAGATGGTTTGGAGTGGAATTCCTGTCGTGCACCATGTGGTGCAAGACATTCGGTCGTCCATTGCAAAAATACACAACTCGGATTTAATCCACGCCCCATGTAAATCTGAACCGTTCATCGCTTGGATTAAATCTAAGCATATATTTTTACAATGGACAGCCGGATCTTGCACAACATGGTATTATGCATATGGTGCACAATAAGACCCATGATTTGAGATTTTTTTTTTTAACGGGAAAATGTAATTTATATTGATAAGAAATCAAGTACAAGTTTAGGGATGACAATATCACCCAAAATCGATGGATACCCGAACCAAACCGAACCTATTGGGGAGGTTTTTGTATTTTTCCTACCCATGGGACGGGTTTGGTTTTCGAAACATGATATCTAACTGGTTTGGATTTGGATTTGGCCTTAGCAAGTATTCGGCCAAACCCAAATCCAAACTGATCCATATAATATTACTTATAGGATATGTTAGCTATCCTCATGTCTTTTATTGTTTCTGAGTGGGCATTAGCACTAATGATAAATTAATGACTCTGCTTCGTAGTCAACTTCATCCCAAAACAATAGGGACATTGATGTTACTTTTTTGTGTTAATATATAATATTTTTCCTTCATATGTTCATTAATGGAATGAATACTAATGCGGGTTTGGTGCGGTTTGGATAAAATCTAAATTTATATGGTTTGATTATAGTCAATTAAAAATTATACCAGTTGGATATTGGTTTGAATTTGGGTATAGATAAATACTTTGAATTTGGGTATGGTAATCACAAAATCCAGACCAAACCGATCCATTGCCGTCCCTATACAAGTTACATGACCCATAGACTTAAAAGGAGAAGAAATTACAATAAAAAAAACAAAGAAAATGCAACAAAACAAAATAAAACAAACAAAAAGATGCAAAAATTAGTATTGAGGACGGATCCATCAGAAACACTTGTAAGGATGGTGATTGATGAGATCTACATTATTCCAAAGCTCATGTAATTTGTACGGTTTTTTCCACCTTTTCCATCATGTGGGTTAAAATGTCTTAGCTGGCATTCATGACCAATCACCTGCTTGTAGTCCTTCTATTTTACTCTAGCTACTGACATGCAAGTGGGTATATGCTTTTAAGTAGAGAATGCTACCCCTCAACTAACCTCTAGCTAACTCTAGCCATGTTACACCCTCCACCTAGAATTTATTGTTAATTTATGTATATATGTGTCAATTTTCAATTTATTATACCTTTAAATCTATATTACTTTTTTTTAATTTTGAAAACTTCTTTTTATAAAACTCATCGAGAATTATCAAATGAACTGCATATTGAATACATATAATATTATACATTTGAAAATATAAGTAATTTTTTGAGTTGCCATGAATAATGTAAGTACACAAGAAATATGGGACGGAAGAAATACTTTTTTTGGTACACAAATCTAGTCATGTTACGAAGTCTAAATCAGCCTCTAACGATTTTCAATATCTGGTAATTTGGGGGATTTATTTCCACCATTGCATTTTGGGACATGAAAGGAATTTTGTTGGTGGTGGTGATGGACGCCTGACTCATTATGTGAGTGAGCAAATCACATGCTTGTATTTATAAATTTACGACAAACTATATCCTTATATATTGGTGTAACAATTCTGAGAGAACATTCCTTTATAATTGAGACATGCGTAGAAACCCGAACCCCTGCATGCATGCACCCCTTTTGTTCTCCCATGATTGGTTGGCGTACATGTTGAGTTTTTGGCCATGCATGTTAAGTTGGGGACTTGCACATTATAAAGAGAAAAAAAAATATCGTCTTCAAATACTCCATTGTCTTTGATTTTGAACGCTTACAAGATTTAAAGCTTAAGGAAATCACGGGAGACAAGGAATATGGAGATGGACATTAAATTAAAAATATTTTATCCGTGTCTTTAAACATCTAGTATTAAAAAATAAAATAAAAAAAGTTTAATAGGAGTGCATTCTGGTGGTACAATGATCAACATAATGATTTTATCAGTTGTCTTGATTATGTTGTTTTTATCTATTCTTCTTTTATTTCTTTTTACTATTCTCGGTTTTGCCTCTTCTCGGTGTTATGGACCTTTCACCTTTGATTGTTGAATTCTACCCACTCTCCCTTAATTTTTCATTTGGGTTAGTAATTATTTTCTGAATTTCCTCAAGAGTAATTTTCATTATTGGGCTGATGTTTGGTCTGGGCACACAGGCCCACTACTTCTTAAATGGTTTGAGCCTGTGGTTTCTTCTAGCTCCATAAAAATGGTCCATCTAACCGGCCCATTAAGTAGTTTAGGGGTATAATTTTCGTTATTGGGCTGATGTCTGGTGGCGATCCATGGTTATTTATTTATCCAGCCGAATCAAATTCAAAAAACTATTTTCAGGTGCGGCGACCCAGATTAAATCATACACTCCGTATAAGAAAGTAGCCGTTACGATTAATATCTGAAAATCAAAAAACATCTCTCAAGTTTCAGGAGACCGCTCTCTCTCTCTCTCTCTCTCTCTCTCTCTCTCTCTCTCTCTCTCTCTCTCCACAGATTCTTCCTGTAAACCCTAAGGAAGACACAGTTTTTTATGGTCGACCAATTTGAGGGGCTTCATTTTTTCGACATTCTATTAGGGTGTTAGTACTTAGGGCTTGCAGCCTCATCCGTTAACAGCTCTTGATTTGCCGGCGTCCCTTCACAAATCCACCGCCTCTTTCTTGTTCAAACTGTCAGAATTCAAGTGTAAGTAATTTTGTCCCTTCTGGTTTCTTAGCGTTCATATTTCATATCTCAGGTGATTTTTGTTGTTTTTTTTGGTAACAAGTCTAGGTATCAAGATTTGTTCATGTGTATGTATCAAGAACAATATTCGGGAAGTTATTTTAGAATCTCTTCGTCTATTCACACTATGTTCTCCTGTTGTACTAGTTCATGACATTCAGAGGGTTATATGAATAGATGCTGAAAGGTTACGGCGGTCAGAATGTTCTTGATTTTACTTTTTTTTTTTTCGGTTACTTTTCCCAACCTATTAATTGAATCCTATCCAACCCTAAAGAATTTGTAGGATTAGTTACCTCATGTACAGGTCTTGAATGGACCAATGTCTTCACATTGTCAGACTCCCCGCAAGATTGTCCACCACTTATTTCTTTGTAAAAAAAAATGAAGAGAAAAATAAAGCCTTTAAGTTACTTGAGAAAAGAATAAAAAATCCTTAAGTTTTCACTGATGACTGGAGTTTTTCTCGCATGATACTGAACTTTTCCTAATTAATACGGAAACACTAATATCCAGCTACTGCTATTGAATTTTCACTGAATAATTTATGGGCTATTTTGTATCATCTCTTGCCGTTGTCTCTTCCGTGGCTCAGCCCAGAATGTGCTCCTAATGAGGTTTGACGCTGTAAAACTGTTTTTTCTTTGAGCAGTAAGAGTGAGAACAGTAAGAGATGGTTGCGTCAACACCAGCCACACCAGCATCCAAAGTAAGGAGAATCACCTCATGTACACCCGGGGGTCCAAAGTCTCGAGAGGAAAATATACTTGTTACGGTTCGAGTCAGGCCTCTGAGCTCTAGAGAACAGACAGCATATGACCTTATTGCTTGGGATGTTGCAGATGAACATACAGTTGTTTCCCGGAACTTAAATCATGAACGGCACACAGGACCATACACGTTTGGTATGTACTGAACCATGATTGTCGAGCACACTTAACTCTTTAAGGAGGCAAGACTTCAAGGATTGGTTCTAAACACTTGTCTAAGAAGTCATGTACTGTTTTTTGTTTATGTATTCAAACTCACATGTGATGTGTTCCAGATAGAGTTTTTGACCCAACCTGCTCAACTCACAAGGTTTACATAGAAGGAGCCAGGGATGTAGCTCTCTCTGCTCTAAATGGAATTAATGGTACATACCAACTTAAGTAGTATTACCGGTTCATTCCTCTTTGATATATAGTGCCTGGATTGACAATGATCTGATTTTGTCTTGTAGCAACAATTTTTGCGTATGGGCAGACTAGCAGTGGTAAGACATTTACCATGAGAGGAATAACTGAAAATGCTGTCAAAGACATCTATGATCATATCAAGAATGTAAGTTTTTTCGCTAGTTAAACTAGATGTTGTGCACGAGCTATGATGTTGACAAGGTTAGCTTTAATACTTACATATGATGGCTTGATTTGGCCCACTGCACAGAATCCTGAGAGGGACTTCATACTAAAACTTTCTGCTCTGGAAATCTATAATGAAACTGTAGTTGACCTCTTAAATCGTGAATCTGGCCCCCTTCGGCTTCTGGATGACCCTGAGGTAAACACGATATACCTTTTTTTTTATAAATAATTTTTTTATGACAATGAGAGTTCTGGAGGTTGCTGTTGATGTCATGATATTAATTGTTCTTTCTATCTGTAGAAAGGGACGATAGTGGAGAAGCTAATAGAAGAGGTCGTTAACGATGGTCAACATTTAAATCAGTTAATTGGTATATGTGAAGGTAATAACACCTTCTGGTTATTGTCAAGGGTTAAAAGTAATACTTTTCTGCTTTCACTTGCTCTAGCCATCATAGCTGCATATATCTGTAAATTTTAGACAAAAACACAAATTGATCACACCTTTACTCCTGCTATTATGCTATTTTTGCATCTTATATTCTAGTTTTTCCTCTGTAGCTCAAAGACAAGTTGGCGAAACTGCTCTAAATGATAAAAGCTCAAGATCACATCAGATAATCAGACTGGTAAACTTAATCAGCTGTTCCTCCATGACCTTTTTCAATGGTGCATTGCAAGTGTTCTAGGATTTAAACTTATCATAGTTCTTCCAATATAAGAACATATTGGTCACTTTTTGCTCTCTTCAACTTAGTTACATACTTGGCAGTTGGCACTATGAAGCCTTTAGCCATCCTGTAACTTGTGGATGTCCCATCTCTCTCTAATTGTATGGGCTTTTAGAAGAGTTTGTGGACAACAATTCAATATGGAAAACATGTCGTCTTCAATCCTCGTTTTCTTCAATCCTCATCTTCATGTTTCGCCCGCTTATGGAGGAGATTCGGGCCACACTTGAAGGGATATGAGGATATAAAAAATTAATCTATCCATCTCTCTAGAACTTAAGCTTTTAGATGAGCTGGTATATTAAAACTTGGAGTATTTATCTTATCTCCATGTGATAGAAAGTTTTGATTCACTATGTAACTCCTTTTTTATTCTTCCTGTTTTTGTTTTAGACTATTGAGAGTAGCCTGCGAGAAAACTTGGGCTGCGTGCAAACTTTTTTTGCTAGTCTGGTATGTTAATCTTCTTTCACCTTTATTAGATAAATTTTCACGAACAATAGCATAGTCATGTTAAATTAACTTCTGGATTTTGCAGAATCTTGTGGACCTAGCAGGGAGTGAACGTGCCTCTCAAACAAATGCAGATGGAACTAGGTTGAAAGAAGGGAGCCATATTAACCGCAGCTTATTGACTTTGACAACGGTGATTAGAAAGTTAAGGTTAGCACATTTGCAGATTCAGAAAACCTAATGTGCATATTTTCTCAACGAACATAAACCAGTTAAATTAACTGGAAAGGGAGAGGATAGAGAATCTGTTGATAAATTTACCGAGGTATTTATTCTTTTCTTACTAACGATACCTTGTTTTGACTGTATCGCACTATGTATTATTTGATAACCCTAAAAATCCTCTATCCTTGATTCAATTTAAATTTAAAATGGAGGAATTCAAAAGATATTTAGAACTAGAGATATGAGGTCTTGGAAAACTTCAATTTTTAAGGCGTCATTTTGAATGGTTTCTCAAGGCAGCATCTAGGACTATCTGGTAGTTGAAGTACATATGATTTTTACTGTTCTGTTTGGTTTTTCTTGTTCCAGTGGTGGAAAGAGGAACAGTCACATACCCTACAGAGATTCAAAACTCACGAGAATATTGCAGACTTCACTAGGAGGAAATGCTCGTACAGCAATCATATGTACTATGAGTCCTGCCTTAAGCCATGTGGAACAATCACGGAATACTCTCTCATTTGCTACAAGTGCAAAAGAAGTTACAAACAACGCCCAAGTAAACATGGTATGCATCATGCATAATCTAATAAACAGAAGACTTTTATGATATATGCAAGAATTTTTATTTGTTCATATTCAGAAACTATCTGTTTGTGTTCGCCAATTTTCCGAGCTAAAAAAAAAGAAGAGATCTTATACTTTACCACATAATTCTGATGGTGGTAGTTGTCAACAGCTCACAAATTTAGTTGTTAAAAGTAGCAGAATGGACGACCAATCACCAATGATGTTTTGCAGCCTTTTAATTGCTTTTTGACCGCATAACACCTCGTTTGTAGAAGTTCGGTGGCTTTACACAATTCATTTTTCCTCAAATTGACCCAACTTGAATGTTTAATGTGACACACATACATCAGTAGTTGTATTGATTGATGCATATAGCACAGGGTGTGTAATCATTGATAATACTCTGTGGCAAAAGTCAATATGTCAATATCATATTATCTTGAGTTTCACAGTTCATATGCGATGCTTCTAAGATATGACACAAACCGTATTTTCAGGTTGTTGCAGACAAGAAATTGGTGAAGCATTTGCAAAAGGAAGTTGCCAGACTTGAAGCAGAGCTCCGGAGTCCAGAGCCTTCTTCCTCTTTATGTGTGAATACGTTGCTGATGGAAAAGGACTTGAAAATCCAGCAGGTATGCATTTTGTAAAACGACCAATCGCAGTATACTCTTGCATAGAGTTCAAATTTGCATGTGTTTTAATAGATCATTTTAGCTATAGCTCACCATCTTTCTTCTTGAATATGTATGTCTTCTTCTTTTCCTATTCAAGAAAGAATAGATGTAGGACTTTGCATAGGTCAATGACAAATTTTCATCCATCTATGGAAAAAAAAAATCCATGCAGATGGAGAGGGAGGTGAAAGAACTGAAGCACCAGCTTGAACTTGAAAGAAGTGCAAAAAATAACCCTAAGGTATGTTGGATAGTACCATGGTTTGTATCTACAATTCTAGTATTTTACTCTTATGTTTTCTCTTATAGTCTTATTAATCAACTGAGAGAAGCAGCAGTTGGATTTAATGTATTTACCATTATCAGGGGTTAAACCAAGATAGCCATTCTCGTAAAGTATCAAAGTGTCTTTTTTCTTCTGTTGGGAATGAGAGTACATCTCTAGTTGAGTCTCGCAAAAGAAAGGCACTTGGAAGGAAGACAGCAGTGAGGCAGTCTGCTACTTCCACGGATCCATCATTGCTTGTCCATGAAATCCGAAAGCTTGAGATGCTTCAGAGACAGCTGGGTGATGAAGCTAATCGAGCACTTGAAGTACTTCAAAAGGAGTTCTCATCTCATAAGCTGGGCAGTCAAGATGCAGCTGAAACGATAGAAAAGCTACTGTCAGAGATAAAGGATATGCGAGCAGTTGCTTCTCTCCCGGAACAACTTGATTTTATAGATAAAGCCAGTTTGAAGGAAGAGATAAGCCGGTTGAATACTCAAGGAAGCAGTATTGCTTCTTTAGAGGAGAAGCTTGAGAACGTCCAGCAGTCAATAGACAAGCTGGCCATGTATTTGCCAAGTAGAGAGAATAGTTCAGACTCCAAGAACCAATTGAAGAAGAAAAAAATTCTCCCTTTCACCTTAAGCAATTCCACCCACATGCCAAATCTCATACGGTCTCCATGCACTCCTTTATCCTCCTCTCGCAAATTAGCGGAATGTGATATCGAGAACAGGGCCCCAGAGAATAGTTGCGTTGCCTCTGGAGGGGAAACATTGCGGGCTAATAAACTTACTCCATCAAAGAGAGATGAGAATAATAACCATATCTCTTCAAAGGATGGGACTCATGCACCCCGGCAATCGAACACAGTCAATGTGAAGAAAATGCAAAAGATGTTTAAGACAGCTGCTGAGGAGAACATTCGGAACATCAAAGCTTATGTCACTGAGCTGAAAGAACGGGTGGCAAAGCTACAATACCAGAAACAGCTTCTGGTTTGCCAGGTAAAAACTAGTTATTATCATTGCCCCTTTCTTCTTTTTGAAATGGTGCATGGATTAGTATGGTGATGTTTCAATGTTTCTGCTAGGAACAAGCTTGAATGTCACATGGTAGAACCATCTGCATTTTGGCAAGGACATGAAATCCATCATTCTTTTAGAGTATTGCTGTTAGAGGCGCAAGATGGATTAGAAAATAGAATAAATTACCACATCATGTCGAAGATGTACATTGAATCACACTTAATATCTTACAGTGTCAATACTTTTTTTCCACTTCTGGTATCAGGTGTTAGAGCTGGAGGCAAACGATGTTACGCATGAGGAGACAGATACAGTTGACCAATCTCCCATGTCATGGCCTTTGATGTTTGAGGATCAAAGACAGGAAATCATTATGCTGTGGCATTTGTGTCATGTTTCAATAGTACATCGCACACAGTTCTACTTGTTATTCCGAGGAGACCCCGCTGATCAGATATACATGGAAGTTGAGCTTAGAAGGCTGACATGGTTGGAACAGCAATTGGCAGAAGTTGGCAATGCGAGCCCTGCACTCTTAGGTGATGAACCTGCGGGCTCTGTTGCATCAAGGTATTTTTGGTGTTAGTGTTTATATCCCTATGATTGTGTTTCTTGAGTGTTTGCATGTCTAAACTTAAGTACATGATTTGGTTTTGGAACAGTGTCAGGGCTTTGAAGCAGGAAAGAGAATATCTAGCAAAGAGGGTAAGTTCAAAATTAACACCGGAAGAAAGAGAGATGCTTTACATGAAATGGGATATTCCACCAGAAGGAAAACAAAGGAGGAGGCTGCAACTGGTGAACAAATTGTGGACAGATCCGCTTAACATGCAACATGTACGAGAGAGTGCTGAAATTGTTGCAAAGCTTGTTGGATTCTGCGAATCTGGTGAACATGTTTCCAAGGAGATGTTTCAACTTACCTTGGTATCTCCTTCTGACAAAAGGCCATGGATGGGCTGGAATTTGATATCAAATCTCTTGCATTTGTAAGAAACACGCATATATTAATGATTCTAGTTACTGACCTTTTTCAAGACTTCCATGCCACAGCTAATGATGTTTACTGCCTGGTGCCCTTCTATAGTAGTAATATATAACTTTGTCCAATGTGTTTGCCTTAGGACAATAGGATTCAAAACTGATCTATTCGTGTCGTCCACTTATATGAGGTGTCTCTCTCTTGACAACACTCAAATTTGAAACTGGGTAATTCAGAGAACAGACTAAATTAGTTCCAGAGGATATCCCTCGTGTATATTATTTGCAATCAGAAAGAAACCTGCACTGCAAACTATCCAGTCCCTCCTGCAGCAGCAGTTACAAGGACGTCTTTTCCAGAATCCATCTGTGCAGCCTACAAGTTGTAAAAAACATTTTAGCAACATGCAACGCGTGGTCAAAGCAGAGTACATTTGAAGAATATGGAACTCAAATCCAGAGAATGGTAAGCTGAACCTTTCTCTTTGCATCACAGTAGCTTCCAGCTCAAAGACAAAAATGTAGACAGAAGTTTAAGGCGATAACCAGAGCAACAAGGACATGTGAGCAAGTAAATAATATTGCAGGAAAATTTATTAGACCTTTTTCAAACAGGAAGGACTTCCCTCGGAGTAGGGCTTCTTACGACAAAAGGGGCTCTACTCGAAGAAATACAGAGTATAAGTCAAGAATGTCTGATGTTTCGTCATAATTTGTTGATGGCCCTGCATTATGATATGCTATTCAACCTAAAAGATATAAGAATAAAGTTTTCATTGATGCTTCTGATAGTCATGGGATCCTGAGTATATTACACACACCAAAGAGCACCGAACTGGTATTAGTTTTAGGCCCAATTTGCCTATTGACAAAAACAAGATTCGATAAAATCAAGTGCTGATTTTATCAATTAAGAAAAAAGTTTGATAAAATATCAGATTTTTTAATGCAAAAATCTCTTAAAAACCAGGGATTTTGTGACATCCCAGACTTTTTCTATTTAAAAAAAATGACAAGAAGAAAAATAATAATTTTTATTTGCATAATCAATTCTATCATTTTTCTCTTTCAAAATGATTCTCTAATAAAATAAAAATAAATACTTTTATTGTAATATATATAGAAAGATACATGTATTGTGCGTGAGAGAATTTTAGGGGGAGTGGGATCGAGAGTGGGCTGTTAGTTTGCATATAAGTTTGTTAGGATCGAATCACACACGCACACAATATACGAGTATAAACAGTAAAAGAATTGACACAGAGATATACATGGTTCCCCAAAATCGGCTACGTCCACGAGAGCGGAGAGAAGTTGTTTTATTTATAATCTGAGTACATAGGGTTTTACAATAGAAAGTATATATAGCCGTCACTTCTATTCCAACTCTAATTCGCATTATAGCCTGAATACCCATAATCCCTTATAACACCGTACCATACCGTGCACCCCCCCAAACCTTCAAGCCTACAACCCAACCCGAACAGCTGAATCTGCAATGAGCCAGTGCCTCGCTCCACTCTACTCCATTCAACATTGGCCTTTTACGAGAACTTCTCAGTGCCTCTCATACACATCATATGAGCCACAAGTTCCAAAAATCTCCACCTTGGCAAATATCCTTGCCCATTCGGAAGATAACCATCTCGATCCAACCGGTTTGGGGGGCGCCTCCTTTCTCGCATCTGGAGACATTAACAAAATCCAAGCAATGCTTGAACTTGTTCGCAGTCACAGTCTTTGTCAACATGTCAACTGCATTCTTAGAAGTGTGCACCTTTTCCAATATCACATCACCCATAGCAATTAACTTTCTCACCTTGTGAAATCTCACGTCAATATGCTTGGTCCTCGCATGATACACCTGATGCTTTGCCAAATAAATGGCACTCTGACTATCACAATACAGCTGCACTCCAACTCCTTCACAAAACCCTTTAACCACATTGCTTCTTTCCTAGCCTCAGTCACTGCCATGTACTCAAATTCAGTAGTAGATAGAGCCACTAGAGGTTATACCATGGATCTCCAACAAATTGGTCCACCCACCAAAGTAAATACAGACCCTGTTGTAGACCTTCTGTCATCCAATCCTCCAGCATAATCCGCATCTATATACCCCACAACTGAAATCTAATCCCATGGTCTGCAGTACCTCTCAAATATCTGAATATCCACTTGACCGCTTTCCAGTGCTCTCTGCCTGGATTTGCCATGTACTTGCTCACTATGCTGACTGCATATGCCAAATCAGGTCTTGTACATACCATCGCATACATCAAGCAACCAACTGCACTCGTGTAAGGCACGTTTGACATATCCTGAATCTCTTCAATTGACTTCGGACACTGTGTTGTAGACAACCTAAAATGACCTGCCAATGGAGTGTTGACTTGTTTAGCATTAGCCATACTAAACCTCTCCAACACTTTCTCCACGTAATGCTTCTGGGACCTATCCCTGCGAATCTCCATCCCAAGTATTTTCCTAGCAACGCCCAAATCCTTCATGTCAAACTCCTTTCCCAACAAGGTCTTCAACCTATTGACTTCAACCATACTTTTCGCAGCAATAAGCATATCATCCACATAAAGTAATAGAAAAATATAGGAACCATCATCAAGATTCTTAACATAAACACAATAATCATACTCACAGCGTGTGAACCCAATTCGGATCATGAACAAATCAAACCTCTTATACCATTGTCTCGGAGACTGCTTCAACCCATATAGCGACTTCTTCAACCTACAAACCAGGTGCTCGGTCTCTGGCTACTTGAACCCCTCAAGCTGCTCCAAGAATATAACTTCCTCCAAATCACCATGGAGAAAAGCTATTTTCACATCCAGCTACTCTAATTCCAAATCATAGCTAGCCACCAATGCCAAGATAATCCTAATTGAAGTATGCCTCACCACTGGAGAAAACACCTCATCATAATCAATCCCCTTCCTTTGTGAGTACCCCTTTGCAACTAAACGAGCCTTGAACCTCTCATTTTCCTTTTCTGACACAGCCTCTTTCTTCCTATATACCCATTTGCAACCCACTGTCTTCTTTCCCTTAGGCAATTCTATCAACTCCCAAATCTTATTCTTTTTCAATGATTCCATCTCCTCCAACATGGCTTCCATCCATCTGCCCCTTTCAGGAGTAATGATTGCATCCTGAAAAGTAGACAGATCCCTACAAGTGATTGACAGTGCATATGAAACCATATCCTCAAACCCATACCTCTCCGCTGGTTTGATAATGCGTTTGGGTCTCCCTTTGGCTATGCTTTCCTGCTGCTGTTGTTGCTATTCAACTTGTCCCACTAGTGGTGGATTGCCAGTATCACAACTTTCCAACTCAATTGTACACCCTGCTGTTGTTTGCTGGTGACTTCCCCAGCCTCAGTTTTCAGAACCCCTTGATGTGCCTTGACCATAGAAGCTTCATCAAATACCACATCCCTACTGATCACCATTTTCTTTGATTTCGGATCCCACAGCTTGTTCCCCTTCACACCTTTCTGATACCCAAGAACAATACACTATTTGGACTTTGCATCAAGCTTTGACCTCTCATCACCAGGAACATGAACATAGGCTGGACAACCAAAGATCTTCGTACCTGAATAATCTACCTCTTTCTCTATCCACACCTCTTATGCTACCTTACTACCCAGAGCAGTACTCGGCGACCTGTTTATAATAAAAACTGCCATACTCACTGCTTCTGCCCAAAAATTCTTTGGAATCCCTGCATTCAACCTAATACACCGTGCCCTCTCTACTATAGTTCTGTTCATTCTCTTTACCACCCCATTCTACTGTGGTGTCTTCCTAACAGTCCAGTGCCACTGAATCCCATGCTCCTCACAAAACTTTAGAAATGGCCCATACCTGTACTCTTTCCCATTATCTGTTCTAAGGCATTTAACTCGTCTCCCTATTTGATTTTCCACTTTAGCTTTCCGCACTCTAAATTTTTCAAAAACCTCAGACTTGTGCCGCATGAAGTACGCCCAAACTTTCCTTGAAAAATCATCGATAAAGGTCACGAAATACAGAAATTCTGCTTTTGAAGCTACTTTCACTGGCCCCCCTAACATCAGAATGCACATAGTCAAGTATTCACTTAGTTTTGTTCACTGCATGCCTAAACTGCACCTTACACTATTTTCCTAGAACACAGAACTTGCAGAAATCAAGTTTGCATGATTTCACCCCTCTCAACAAGTTCCTTTTATGTAATTCCAGCATCCCACGTCCCCCCATATGCTCCAATCACATATGCCACAACAAGGTATCATCAGTATCTTCAACTATAGTGGCAGCATCTCCACCTACAATTGTACTCCCTATCAAACGATAGATATTCCCACCAACCTTAGAAGCTTTCATAATCACCAGAGCACCTTCCGTTACCCTCATGACTCCACCACCTGTTTTATACTCACAACCATTAGAGTCTAAGGTTCCCAACGAAATTAGATTTTTTCTTAAACTTGGAACATGCCTAACATCACTAAGAGTTCTCACAACACCATCAAACATCCTAATCTTCATTGTGCCTATTCTAATGACATTACATGTTTCATCATTACCCATCAAAACAGTACCACAATTCACTGACATGTACGTGTCGAACCACTCCTTGTTAGGCGACATGTGAAAAGAACATGCTGAGTCCAGAATCCATGAGTCTATCACATGCTATGCGTTCGCTGAAATCGACAACATATCATCATCGCAATCATTCGATGACTCCCCCACAACATTTGCAGATTTCGATGTTCCAATTTTCTTCCATGTTTCCTTTCCCCCATTCTTCTTCCTGTACAGACAGTCTTTCTTGAAGTGTCCTGTTTCGTGACACTTATAGCACTTCAACTCCTTTGGCTTGGGAGTCCTGCCCCTTGACTTAGACTTCCCACGTGCTCCTATTCTTCCCCTTTCTAATTTTCTACCACATTCCTCTCCCCCTTTTGCCACTAGCCATTCACCCGAAATACCCTCGATCTGTTGCCTGCATTGATTGTACACAAGCAGGGTTGTCGTGACTTCCTCCAATTCTAGGGTTTTTCCCCCCATAGTAGGGTTGTAATGAGAGTCTCCATAGAAGTCGGTAAAGAACACAACAACATCAGCGCCTGGTCTTCCTCGTCGAAAGTCACTTCAATCCTTAGCAGATCGCTAATAATCTAATTGAACGTATTAATATGTTGAATAAGGTCGAACCCCTCGATCATCTTTAACCCAACAGTTTCTGCTTTAGGAACAGTTTATTTGTCAATGACTTTGACATATAGCTGCTCTCCAGCTTCGTCCAAACCCCAGTCGGCGATTCATCACCAATCACGTGGTATGATGGGTGCGTGAGGAGCTTGCGTATTAGCGCCTAGTAGGGGTTTTTTTTGGCCTAGTTTACATGCGGTTTGAGCTTTATTTTCCAATTAATACGTGCATGTGGTGTTTCTGTGTTGCAAGTGTGATTTGCAGGTAATTGAGGGGCATAAGTGCGATTTTAATATTCTTCAGGGCCATGCACATCGATCAGAAGTTGAAGGCAAGTGAGTTGTGCATGGGGTGGTCGAAACTCGTCGGGAGCGCTACCCCAATATCTTGGAGTGCTCAAGATGGCTTAAAAAGGGTCCCAAAATGAACAGAATGTTTTTGAGCGCTACCCCAGAATAGGTGTAGCGCTACAAGCGCATTAGAAGAGAAGGTCAACAGTCAACACAGAGGGTCAACGGTCAACCCAGGGGCTAAGAAGAGCGGTAGCGCTACCTAAATTGTTGTGTAGCGCTACCGAATGGTTACCGAGAAGGAGTGGAACGGTGCCGTTTTAGGTCAACGCGAGGATGAAGAAGGCGGTAGCGCTACACCTATTTCTAGGTAGCGCTACCGAGTGGCTTAGGGGCATGCCAAACGCTGCCGTTTTGGTCAGCCGCAAGGAATATTTTCTAACGTTTATTGTTTTTCTTGGGAGGTTTTCCGAAATTAGTATAAATACTTAGCACTTAGCTTTGTCTAGGGTTCCACGAATTTTACCTAGTCTTTAGTTGACAAGTTTTCGGCTCCAGATCTAAAGTTATTTCGTTCGTTGCTACGCTTCCAAGTGTATTCGAAGATTTGTTTCACAGATTGCTCGTTGGGTTAATTTTGCCTTTGCAATTACGGTATTTACTTTTATTGATTTTATATTTCATCCATTAAAAGCATGATTAGTTTCAGTTTGAATTTATTTTCTTCAATCGATTTCAGCATGTGTGAGTAGTCGTATAGAGTGCGGCCGCGAGACGAGGTGTCCCGTGGCTAGGCTAATTTGCGTTCCACCTCGGTGCCGAATCCTTCAATTAATGCGCAGTTTTTCAATACGAAATCTTTTCTAACAAACAACCCGGGCATTGCCAACTACAAATGCGCGCAGTGGTTGGTGACACGTGGTGTGCATTTGTTGGGAATTCTTTTCATATTTTAAAACCTATTAATTAAATGTTTGTGGCCTGAGTGAATGTGGATTAGGCTAGTTGCGGACACTGTAGTGCCCACGGTTGTGCTCTTCTGTTTTGATTAAGAGTTCACTAATTTAATTAGTTCAATTTAGTTAATTAAATCAGTCATCTGAACAAGGGGTGGCTACCTGAGAGCCATTTGCAAACATAGAATCTAGCATTGTTTGGGTTAACACCATAGACCGTCTCTGTGGTTCGACTCCGGTACTTCCGGATTTATTATGCTGCACCGGTCTATAGTCCTGTGCTTGGGACAAAATTAGAGTTAATTATTAGATACCCGAACGGTCAAGCATTTTTGTAACATTGTCTGCAAGACACAAACGAATCGTACTCACTGCCTTCATCTAGAGTTCTTCCCAGTCGTCACTCGACATGGCCTCTAGTTTCTTCTTCAACGCCTTCGTCAATCCCTGCTGTACCAACAAATCCTTTACCCCTCTTTGCCATAGTCTGAAATTCCCAATCCCGTTGAACTTCATCACATCGAACTTCGTAATAGACGAACTCGAAGCCATTGTTCTTCACGTGTTCAATCAGACCCGAGCTCTGATACCACTTTGTTAGGATCAAATCACACACGCACATGATATACGAGTATAAACAATAAAAGAATTGACACATAGATATATGTGGTTCCCCAAAATCGGGTACGTCCACGGGAGTGAAGAAAGAAGTTATTTTATTGATGATCTGAGTACATAGGGTTTTACAATAGAAAGTATATATAGCCATCACTTCTATTCCAACCCTAATTCGCATTATAGCTTGAATCGCTCCGCTTCGCTTCGCTCGGCACTGGCCTTTTACGAGAACTTCTCAGTGCCTCTCATACACATTATATGAGCCACAAGTTCCAACAAAGTAAGAGGGAACTAGGTTATTTTTTATTCTTGAGAGAGAGAGAGAGAGTAGAACAAGTTGACATAGAGGCAGCGTTGGGAGACGGATACACATTAGATTTTTGTTCCTTGGTAAGTCTCTAATCACTTGAATTTGATATATTTTATATTACTTACCTTTAGGACTTTTCGCTTCACCCAATGGCATATGGGTTCCTTTAGATCAAAAAAGAGAATTTGTTGTGGTTGGGTCAAATTTAGCAATGGATTTTGTGAGATGAAAATCTACTTCATTGGTATGGATTTCAAGGGTTAATGGTTCTGGTGGTATGGGTTTCGGAGTGGAGTTTTGTTGGAGGAAATTAGTCTTATGTTAAGTATTATATTTATTAGATTTACCCGTTGTCTAATTAATTGCTAGGTATCATGTGATTGATTATGGTTTTTGCAAACTTTAATTCAGATTAGCAAGTACTCTGAGCATCAGTTTTTGTGATCAATTGTTCTGGTCAAGGTGAGTGGTTAAGCATGTGATCCCTTCATTTGGAATCCCCTTGAGCCTATCGCCTCTTGACATATTATGTAATTTGTTGTGATGGATAATTGTATCCTTATTCGTCGACAATTTATTGACAATTGACGTACCCTTTGGCATACAAGGTTAATTGATAGTATTTCAGAATGATTGATTGCTCTTATTTTACTTGTTATCTATTCATTGATTCCATGATATTTCCAGTTACCATTCTTTGGTGTTTAGGACCATGTATATATTTGTGAATGTCCAAGGGAAAGTCTCAAGCGCCATCCTGTGGTGACTTTGGCCACTGGGGAAAAGACTTGTGAAATACCCTGTGACTCTAGTGCCCAACGGATAGGGAAAAGACTTGTGAAATACCCTGTGACCCTATTCCGGATCGGCTTAGGGAAAAGACTCAGGCGCCATCCTGAGGTGACTTGGAGTACGGTGTTGGATCCAACGGGCTGAGCCCTGAGAAAACATTTGGCATTTGGCAATTGATATTGTTAATATGGTTCCCACATAATTTGGTTGAGATTCCTATTTATTGTTGATCGTCGTTCTAGTACTCTTTGACATTCTGATTAGTATAAATGTATATTTCTGTGAATCGACTAATGTTTTTGTTATTTGTTAATCAGTTATTAATCTCTTTAATACTACTTGTTGAGCCACCAACCTTTGTTATTTGGAACCATTTCTTTGGAGCTCTCGCTATCGTTCTTTAAAATGTATGACACGTCATATTCTAAACCCATAGCATGTTTAACTACTCACTGAGCTGTGAGCTGACAGATTTATTTCACATTCTTTTCAAGTTAGTTTGGGGAGCATCATAGTGGACTTTGAGACAGTGTCAGGACCCACCGTTTGGACCTCTAGAGCTTTTGCATTTTTATTTTCTTTTAGTCAAATCAGTAAGCTTCCGCACTTTTATTTATTTAGCTTTTTGTTAATAAATTTGAAGTTGGAGCATTTGGGATGTTTTTACCCAGTTTGCTTTAAAAAATGTTGGTTTTAATTAACATTTTAATTTTATTATTCAGGATTTAGTCTAATTATTTTGGGTGGTATAAATTATTTTTGTTTAGGCTTCGTGTTCCAGGAATTTTCTCCTGGTTCACGGCCGATCATGTTTCCCAAATTGGGGCGTGACAAATTTTATCAGACTTCTTCCTCGATCAATTGATAAAATCAAGTGAATTTTAATTTGCCATCCTAAACCAATATTTCCATTATGATTCAACCCTAGTGGATTTGAATCTTTATGGTTTCATCTTGGAATTTGATTATGAGACCATTGTGTTCTTATTTACTCTATTGGTACTATATATATAGTAAATATTATAATTATATTTTCAGATATATGGTTACCTTTTCTATGGTTACTTTCTCCATTATTTTCAGGATGATCAGGACCTTATTGATTGGGTTACCTTATCTAATTATGTTTCCGAATACAATGGGTTACTTTCCCCATTGATTGTGTTACCTTACCTTTTCCGAATTCCACAGTTACCTTATCTAACTCATTCATTTCCAATTTTCCATAAATTGGTGGAATTTTCACATCCCTAAATGGTGTGATTATTTTCCATAATGTCAAAAACAACCTTTAGGTGGAGTTAAATTCCATTGGAGGGATCAATCGCAATGACAAATCATTTCCATATCTTTAGGTGGAGTTAAATTTCCAATTTCAAATTGTGTAATCCCAATCAAGAAGATCAGTTGATTCATTTCCATACCAGTAGGAGAATTTGAATTTCAACTTTTCTAGTCCTAAGCAAGTAAAGAACCCCACATACATTCTTCTTGGTTGCAAGCAGGGATGGGTTAAGAGACGAACATGGTGTATTCATTTATCATGTTTTGAAAGGAAAATTCCTTTATCCATTTTTTAATGTATCAAACCAATGAAGATGATAATTCAAGAAACTGTATTAATGTATGGTTTCTGAACTCGTGAATATGGTAAATGAAAAAAAAACCATATTTACTGTATTCAATTCCCTTTTCCATTTTAAAAGACACGAGGGTATACCAATTGTCCAGTGTGTTCATATACCATTTAAAAATGAAATGGAAACATGGTTAATCTTGTTCCACAAAACCTCAATGTGGCAATTCCTCAAGTTAAGGTGCTTAAGTAAATTCATTGTTCCTCATAGGCTTGATAAGAACGGTGTATCGCGTACTTCACCCACTTTTTTTTTTAACCGGTTCCGTCTTTTGAGGCTTCTTTGTATGGTCCCTTCTTTCCTCTAACACAATTTTATTTTTATTTTTTTGGTGGATGAATGACCACTATCTTTGTCCAAAGCAGCATCGGCCCTTACACTTTTATATTGAAAATTGCAATACCCATAAAAATGGTAAATCAATATTCCATGCTATGAATTCCACCCAAGATTGGGTGCAGATTATACACTAGGTGTGAACACCGGTGAAAAATCGATCAAGTTGTGAAAATGGTTTGGAAATTATAATTATGATTTTAGAGTCGCCACCTGGGTTTAAGGACCGTACCTGAGAAACCGGTTTTAAAAATGACTCTTTTGCCTTTGCTTTGAAAAAAAGCTTTCACCGGCATGTTACCAAGATTTCTCGGGTTCGGGAGCTGAGTTATAAGGGGGGAGGTTTTTAAGGCACCCCTTCGCCCGGTTTACGAAAACTGGTCTCTACTAAGTACTTAAGGGATTTTTTGAAAACACTTGTTTTTTGAACTCAAATCACATGAACAAGATAAGAATGTAAAGATTATCACAATTAATCATATGAAAGTGGATACTAGTGATTGTGTAAATGGCATGACATGATAATAGAATGACATGAATCTTAATAACAGTGACCATAAACTGTGAACAAAATGACACAGGCTATGTTTGGTTGGGAGCTTTGCTCTGGCTTTGTCAAGTTCTGTTTTGCGCTGACATCATCATTTTTCTCACTTTTCTCTCTATCTCTCTCCACTTATTACAGCTGCTTACATCATCAAAACTAAACTAAACTCTCTCAAAACTCCCAACCGAACAAGGCCACAAAAGCTTTGTGAGACCCTTTTTTGGAAAAGCCAATTTGATCCTTCTACTTTCTTTCAAGCACCTAAAGGTATGTTTCAAACTTCTGAAGCTAAGAGGATCAGGCGCCTGAAGCTACTGCTTCAGGTGCTTGATCAAACCCACTTTGACTTCTGTTTTGCCTTTGATATTGATAGTAAAATGATGTTAACTCACTGTAATGAGGAAAACAAACTTGAAAGCTTCATTTAAAACTTATTCACACCATAAAACACCATTGATTCTTCATAAAAAAAACAAGTTTTTCATCCATTCAAATAGCAAAACGGAGATGTTCCACTCTTGCATGCAAAGAAAATGACCTCCAATAGATATTTTGTGAAAAATTCATGGTTTTAACTACATTGATGGTCATTTTCCTCAAAAAGTATGATTTTCACCTCTTGGAGTGGAAAACAATAAGCAAACATTTTATTCACGGGATTTAAACCATCGTCATCATAACTATGGATCAAAATAAAGGATTTTAAGATAGAAAGAGATGAAAAGGAACTGGGCCTGAAGCTACTGCTTCAGGTGTCGAGCAAAAAATGCTCTTTTGATATATTTGAGTCTTGTAAGCCCATTATTGGTATCAAGAACCAACATGAGCTTACTGACTCCCCTCAACAAGAACTTTGCCACACTGATTGAGAAGATTCGCTACCTTTTGGAGCTTGAAATGGATTATTTCAACAATGGAAAAGGGTTTTGGGTGGATGATGGAGGTTTGGATGAGATTGTACATTGGTTTTTGGATGTTTTCTTGGGAGAGAAGTGACAGGTTTTAGCTGATTTTTTCAAAAAAAATGATGGAACCCCTTTAAATGAGGGGTGTGGGGATTTTTTTTATAAGGCTTTCAACGGTAATTTTGGTCTCCTAGGGGTCATTTTAGAGGTTAATTTAGGCCTAGATGCTCCTCCCTTGCAGGATAACCCAAAATCGCATCAAAATCTTTACATCTATATTTTTCCACTCAAAATTTAAAATTTTACCACATCTTAACTTTCTATATAAACCCTTAATCATGGTATGTTGAAGATTCAAACATGATATAAAAATAAACCACGTTTTACATTGACAGTTGGCTAAAATTAGAAATGGTGGTTAGTTGGTTTATCATGTTTGACTAATATATAGTAGTTAAATTTATTTTAAAAAGTAATCATAGTTCATTGATTCACCATATCTAAATTTTCAATACCCATAAAAATGATAAATCAGTAATCCATGATCTCACATCTTCCAAAACATTCCATTTTTCCAGTTACAGCAAACCTTGGCAAATTAATAAACCACTAGTATGTACAAAAAATCTCCAATTTTTACCTTCTATAATCCATGGAAATTGGGGTAAAAAACCTTATAAATTTCTTTCATACTCTTACGTTCCAAAACCATACAACACTCTCATCCCTCAATCGATTTTAATCGAGGGGTAAAAAATCCATTATCAATATCGTCATTTCAATCGATTTGTACAAAAAAGAATTGTGATTCAAACATCGCTAAAAACATATTAATGATTGTGAAGCAGAAATCAAAACTTATGAGCCATGTCGGTTAAGGTTTTAAACCCACGAGTATCCATTTGGTGGTGGTGGGATTCAGCCGGCAAGCCTAAAGACTTGGTTGCCTCTGTGTAGGACCTCAACTTTCTGCCGTCTGTCTAGCCGTTTTACTGTCGATGGGTTACAATCGGAACCTACAAATTTTGGGATTTTTTCTTCAAAAAACGGAATGGTGGGAGATTGAAATCAGGGTAATGGGATGGTGGAAGGTGGAAGGTGGGAAATTGGGTTATGGGATGGTGGGAGGAGACTGTAGAATCCGAGATTGCGTTTGGATTGAGGATGAGATTGGTTTATAAGTAACTGAAGTGGCGATAATGGAAAGAGGATTTTGGAATATTATGGGAATATTTCATGTAAAACTAGGGATTTGGGGAGGGATGGATTTTGGGATGGGATTTGGGATGAAAAGTATTCCATAACCATCCACCAAAAAACAAGGAGAAAAGGTTATGAAACTTTCCGAAATTAGTGGTCTGTGAAAGTATTAAAAAAGTTTTGAAGTTTTTTAGGACGATTTTCAGGACTACTATTTTTTTTTTCAAATCTATTAATAAAATCTATGAAATTCAAAGGGCCAAAACAAATTGTAAGGGTTTTTGGGTATTAATTTAAAAGTCAGGATGAAATCATAACTATTCAAAACGACTGGGATGGAATCATAACTATTTTATTTGTATAGGATGTCTAATTAACTCCCCTTTTATCAATTGGCAAACTTGACCTTTAGATAAAAGTGTCAATGTCAAGTAATGACGCCCTTATGTAGACCATTTTAAATTTCTAAGATAGCCATTTTTCCCACGAATAGATATAGTACTAGAGGTATTACTATATCTATTCCGTGTGCAATCATTGAATCAGAATTGCAGATTTTGTTCAATAGGTTATGGAATTTCACGAACAATGCTTGAATTTTCATTGCCAATCGCCTTAGAAAAATAAGGAAATAGATCTGGGCAATCATGATAACGAGATTGATTTGTTTCTTTTGTAGCAAAAATACATAACATATAAGAGTAACTATACCAAAAATGAGTAGGATGCCTAGGAATTTGTTTTGAATCATACTAAATTTTATTTATTATCAAGCCTTATGAGTGGCCTACTTCATAAATTAGATTAATATTAATACAAAATATAGCTATTGTCAAGTCGACGATCTATCCATAATCTTTTTTCGATGTATAAAAATATTTTTTCTATTTCTTTAACTATGTAATAAGTAATGAAGATGGAATGTTGGTGAAGTTTCTCTCAAGTAAATTTTGTCTTTGAAGTAAAGCAAGCATGCCCGAACAACGAACATATAGGACAGAAGTTATCACAACTGAGATACACTGTAAATAAAAGTACAATGACTGCAAAAATTATTATCACGGGGGATAGAAAGTACATAAATAGAATGATTGTATATAAGACAGTAAGTTCAAACAACATGCTTTTGCAAGAATATAGAGAAAATACTCACAACTACCGCTTATCGTAGGGAACTGAATTTGCAAATATTGAGACTATTGGCTTGGACCGTAATAAATTAATTGGTCTTAATAAACAACAATAAGTCCACAAACTAGTTGTGACAACCTATGCCAGCTAACCTGTTAACCATGTGGCTCAAAAATTTTACCTTGAGTTATACAGTAACTATTTGGGATCCTTCTATATTAAATCATTTTCACTTCTCCCATCGATGTGGGAGGCCATTAGTGGGACTGTCAAAATCCCCCCACCTTATCATGCAATGTCCTTGTTGCATTAGCCAAGTAACCTTCTCCTTGGTGGCTAAGGCGTGGCAGCTCTGTACAACACATAACTCGTACTAGACCCTAGTTCTAGTGGTTCCCACTATGTAAACCAAGGTTGTCGTGAACACCCCGCGGAGTGGTGTCCACGAAAATGATTGTTGATTTGAAAAATGATTTGATTGGTTGAATGGAGTCGCCACCTGAATTTGAGGATTGTACCCGAGAAACCTTTGAGAAATGACTCTTTTGCCCTTGAAAATGGAAAATGCTTTACCGGCCTCTCAAAACGAGATTTCTTGGGTCCGGGAGCTAGGTTACGTGAAGGGAAGGAACTTAAAGCACCCCCACGCCCGATATGACTATCGATCTCTAATAAATGTTTGAAAATATTTTGGAAATATCGTTTAAATGGACTTCAAACACAAATTCATGTGAGAGCACAACAGATGCATTAAAAAGATCAACAAGATATGGGTGAATACTTATGCAAAATGTTATGAATGAATGACTCATGTATAAAAGATGCTAAAACTCCACTACAATACCCCCAAATTAATTTAGAATGTCCCTAGAATAGATCACAAATACCCAACACATCACACCTAGATTGCAATCTGGGCACCTGGATTAGGAAGATCCAAGCGCCCAGATTGCCTTCCAGACAAAAACCCTAGAACTTTGTTTCTTACAGTAAACACCAAATACAATGTTTTGATTAGCTCACGTGCATTCTAAGGGGCGTGCAACAACACAATAGCAGGCATGAAACTCCAAATTTAACTCAAATACAATGAAATGATACTAAAATGCAACAATAATACAATGATAATGCTTATTTTGAACACCTACAATGGGGTATGCTTAAGTATCATGGAAAATCTCATCTTGACATCTTCAAAACTCAGTGAAACGAACTTACAAATGACACATAAGCCCATATGAACAATACTTTCTTATACAATCTCTTCTCAAAGCATGATTGCAACCTCAAAAACACTTCAAATGATCATCATGGTAAGGATCATAACATGAAATATGAACAACTATAGATCAATGCATGTGAATGTAGTACCATAAACTGTTTAAAGGGCAAAAAGGAAGCAGAAAAGCATGACCAAAGAAATGGAATCCAGACGCCTGCATGGAGTAAATTCAGACACCTGGACTCAATGCAGACGCCTGGAAAGTGATGATCCAGGTGCCTGGACTCAATGTAGGTGCCTGGAAAGTGATGATCCAAGCCCCTGGATTGAGTTTTTAAACACAAAACTAATTTCTTTCTTGATGATCTTTCAAACCCTCTACTGGTATAGAAGACTAGTGAGGATTTGATTGAGTTCCCCTCAGGACCTACTTGAACATATTGGTAGAGAAAACTACCTTTTGGTGTGATCAAAAGACTTGAAATAGTCTTTTTTTTAATGGGTTTTATAGGAATGTAGCTTCTATTTTTTTGATTTTATAGGGCTATAAAGGGTAGTTTATGAATACTTTGATGGAGTTTGGTTGATGGGGATGAGTGGATGATGGATTAATGGAGTAATGAGGTGGTTTTTGGGGTTGAAATGGGTTGGATTAGAGAGGTGATGGATGAAACTGAAACTTCTGAAGTTATTTTGGCAGAGTAACAGTAGGAGGCTGATCAGATTTTCTAGCCGTCAAAATGGAGGAGAAGAGTGATTCAAATAGGCAAAAAAAAAGGTTCATAAAGGGCCACTTGAACCCTAAGGGAGGTTGAGGGATCAACTAGAGCTCAAGCCATAGGGGTAATCATTTCCCCCACTGCCCCCTCTAACTGAACTCTGAAAGAAAATCCCCAAGATATCGTTCCTGCCCACTATTAACTTAAACTACACTCAACCTGGACTGATATCCAGGCGCCTGGATTATGCATTTCTAGGTGCCTGCACCTAGACTTTGCCAATCCAGGTGCTTAAGAGAGCAATCCAGGTGCATGTGTTCTAATGTTTTGGGCTATTCTAGGGCTTCAAAGGATATTTTGGTCATCTTATGGAAGGTTATTGGTGGGGTCTTCAAGCCTTTGATCAAACCCTACATGCTTTATTTAGGCATTTTCATCCTCGGGGAAGTTGCAGAATTCTGAGGGTCCGGATTGGGGTGTCTACAGTTGTGCTCTGATACTACTTGTGATGACCTGCGCCACTCAACCGACTAACCATTTACCTAATCACGTGGCTCAAAAAATTAATCTCGATTTATGCAGCTCGGGTTCCCTTATCTATCAAATCATTTTTACTTCTGCCGCCGACGTGGGACAAAGTGGGGGCGTCACACTAGTACTATCAAATAGTTGGCAAATGCACTGCTAATGGACTCATGATTAACCAACAAATCTCAATTACAATCAGAAAAGCAACACTTAGATGAAAACATTCTAGTTAATATTTTACCTCAAAGCCTGCATCATAAGGAAGACTGGAGTCGAGGTCATTACTATTGCCACTAAAATAACGTCTCGAGCTATAATTACCCTGTCCACAAAATAGATCAAAGATTGAGGGAAATTGATCACTTTACATTGAAAGGGAGAACTAATGAGAAGCAAAAAATACTCGAGAAAATTTCAAAAAAAAAAAAAAAAACTGAGGTGGGGAACCCAACATTAGTTTGTGAACAAGGAATTCAGCAAATTGGTGTTGAGAGACGACAGGAAGAAGAAAGATCTTGCCATCAATGTACAATTTTTGTATAAAATTTCCATTCACTTCTATATGCTTTGCGCTCTTATGAAAAACTAGATTTGAAGCAATACTTATAACATTGGTATTGTCAGCATACGAGGGAGTCAAAAAATTGGGAGAAATGTGCAAGTGGTGGAGAAGGCCTTGTGACCAAGTACTCTCAGTGCAAAGAGAGGACATTGCATGGTATTCAACTTCAACAGAGGATTTAGAGACAGTTTCTTGTTTCTTACACTTCCAGGAAATAGGAGAATCACCAAGAAATGTACACCATCCCGTAGTAGAGTGTCAAGTATCAGGACAACCAGCCCAATCAGAAATAGAGAAGGCAAATAATTCTAAGTTGGAATTTGAATAGAAGAATAAGGACTGTCCAAGAAGAGCCTTTAGCTGGTCAATAGCGCCAATATCATTTCCCGTGATAAGGATGCCGTCAACATAGAGAAGAAGAATCACAATCCCTTGAGATGAAGACTTAGAGTACCAGAGAGTAGTCGTGATGACTATGTGTAAAATCAGCCTTAATAATAAAGTCTTTGAAATGATCACCATGCCCTTAAAGCTTGTTTGAGATTGTACAAAGACTTCTTTAAGTGACACACCAAAGATTGATTGGAAGTATATCCTGCCAAGACCGGAGTCGAGGTCATTGCTCTTGCCACTACAATAACGTCTTGAGCTATAATTAACATGTCCACAGAATAGATCAAAGATTGAAGGAAATTTATCACTTTACATCGAAAGGGAGAACTAATGAGAAGCAAAATATACTTGAAAAAATTCCCAAAATCTACAATCAACCCAACAAAAAAAGAGGTGAACTAAAGATAAGAAGAACCGGAAACTTACATCACTGGCATAAACACCAGCATAAATGATCTTCACAAGTACATGACCTGGTTTGATTGGTAACCTAGCTCTAGGGTGCACGCATGGTGCTGGTAGCACCACAAAAATTATGACACATGATGTGAACAACTCCGGAAAACCAAAAACAAACTCTGTGTCAAAAACTCAATCACACTCTATGCAGGCTATTCAGTAAAGAAGTGATAACTCAACCACCTAGTTGGAATAAGAAGCTGCAATGAATTCGTACCTCAAGAACTGAGAGATATTTTTTTATGAGAAAGGTAAATACCATGAAATGCATGAAGTAGAGAAGAATCATTGATGCATATGATCAAGCTAATTCACAACTTACAACAATGATAGAGGTATAACTAAAAGAAGGAAGGATCATATACAAGAAATTCATAGAACTTTAAAAAGCAAGGGTAGACCGGTTATTATTCAACCATTAGCTGCCAAATCACATCCATAAAGCAGCAAAGTGGAAGCGGGAAAAAAAGAAGAGAGAAAACAAGAGAATTTTTGTTTCATTCTATAACAACCTCCCTCTTTTAACTGTTGCAGAAGAGTTGATGTAGTCATTGAAGCTGAAAAGCCAAAAGTTATATCATCAATCAATTTGTTGGCAATAGATAGCTCTGCTTGATGTGTTTCAATTGGTTATGAGACATTTAAAAACCCAAGTCAGGAGGCTCCTTACTCAATGGAAAAGCAAACAATTAAGAGCTAATAATCCCTCCACTCTTATAAAGCCTAGTCCTTCAAAGTTAAGAAAACGAATGCAGAATGGAAGGAGTGTGGACATCATAAAGTTCTAACATTACATTAGTATTAGTGGCTGTTTTTTTTTACTCTAATGTGGTTTTATCTGGCCAAAGGAACATGTTGCAACAAAAGTTGTACCACAAAGTTGTTCCGGCAATATTTCACCTAAGTTCAACTCAAGCTTCCTTCCCCTTTCTTGGTTTGGGGGCTTTTGGTTTGAGGCCCTCTCGATCTTATTCATAGTTGTCTATCTCACTTAGTAGATTCAGGCCAAAGCAAGTAAACCTAGGTATTCACCCTCTCTCTGTGAGCCAAAGACAAAAGTTCACATTATAACCCTGGAAGTTTTAAAAAACAAAATACATTAGTGTTGGAAATACTATAAAAAATTATGAAATCATTTACCTCAAAATCTGTAATAGAACAGAAATACTGGAAGAAATTGGCTGCTGTCTTTGGATGAGTCACGGACTAGGTCGCGCTCTTTAAGATGTTTCGCGGCTCCACCCTCACTGTGCAAGCAGTACTAGTCACGCCATCTCCAGGATAAAACAGTCTAGAATACAATCTTTGTCTCGATTTTTTCTACATGGGAAAAGACCGGAAAATGAAAAACACAATTGACTTTTTTCTTGCTCTCTGAATTTTGTAATGTAAATGATTCTTTCGGAAAGCAGAATCAATCACTTTGCTGTGATTGAATCAATTTACCAAAAATTTATTTGCACTAATTAAAACAAGTTTTTTCCATTTAGTTGAAAAGAGAAAATATTTTCTTTCTTTCATAAATTTTGCAAAACATGAGGCTAACTCAGTTGTGTGCTCCAAATTCGGGGATTTGCATCCCCCCTTGTGAATACGCACACCCGGTTAACGAATCAATTTCCCTAAATTGGCTTGGACCTTGCCTCAACCCGTGTGCGCGCAAGGCCCCTCTTGGGTCTAGCTCATCAATATTCCATGGAGACTCCACACATATACACATATAAGGAACAAAAATCTTTTCTAGTTATCCAACATGGGACAAGTGTTTTTGAAGAACTTTTTGGAAAAAATACACAACCCAACAATTAGTCCCATCAACTTTAATAGGTAGAGGAAACTGCTGCTCTCAAAAAGGAAATTTCATGCTCCATCTTTTTGTTTCTTAATTTTGTTTTTTTTTTTTTTTTTGTCATTTTTTATACTAAGAGAATTCTTACACTACCTAACTGCGTTTTATTTTATTCGAGAAATGCCAACCATAGAACAAACAAAAAAAACTCTCTCTGATCTTCTTTAATGATGAAATCAGAAAGATGGTACTGTATTTACTAACAATTTCTCAAAGCTCTGAGATATTTGGAGATTCGAAATGGCCTTAGCTGAAGAACTTCTTCCTACCAAAGTATTTTGCTTCTTCCATTGGAGTAGGCCAATACTCCATACCCCTTCGTTTAGTAATCCACAAACAAGACCTAGCTTTGGTCTCATCTATGATAAGCTCAAAAGCACCTGAAAGAATCAATGTAATGTCAAATCGACAACATACCTTCTGAGAATAAAATCATGTAGATATTCATTGCTTTGAGTCTATACAGCAAATCATTGAGAAAACAGGTATCCAAGTTTATGCAGCATGAATTGTTAAATGGATAAACCCTTAGGAATCTGCACCTAAGGAAAGATATTCCCATCTATGGAAAAGAAAAGGCATCCATGCCAATACTCAACAGAAATCAATTCCATATCATATTATGTCCCCTAAGAACATTGTAGAGCCCTTTCAAAAGTCAAAGATATCTTGCCTATATTAGTATCAAATAGGTAAATCCTAAATGACAACTAAATCTACTAAACTATCATTAAAAAATATAACAACCAAACAGATAAACTTCCTCCAGGATCCAACACTCAAAACTCTCGGGCCGATCCCTCTTCCCCATCAGTACTCCCATTTTTAGAAGAACTTGACTCCGGTGAGATAGTAGTGTAGTTAAACTCAAGAAATTCCTTAGATTGAAGCATGTACCATGAAGAAAGATGTTGCAGGAGACAAAAAGCACACGTGTGTGAACACCTGTGGGGAGCAAAAGAGGTTAAAAAATAAGTTGGGTGGCGACTCACCGGAAACAATCTCCGCAGAAAAATCAAGACTAATACCCAAACTCAGGGCCGGCTCTGAGTTTTGTGAGGCTTAAAGCGAACTTTTTAAAGGAAAAAAAATGGGCCCTCAATCTTTTTTTGCATAGTGAACAATAAGAGAAAAAAAAAACATTCATACGGAAGACAATACAATAATTTGAGACAACAAGTACCTAGAATCGATAGCCATTACAATACATTAAAAACTATCATTTAAATATTACTCTTCTCAAGTTTTTAGCAGCAAAAGTACTAATTAAACTTGCATAATCTAGTTTCTCCACCATAGCCTTTTCAATAGACAACATAGCCAATCCATTCAATCTGTCTTGTGACGTGGTCGACCTAAGATAGGTTTTGATCAACTTGAATTTTGAAAAACTTCTTTCCCCAGAGGAAACTGTAACCGGAATAGTTAGCAGTATTCTGTAAGCAATCCACGCATTCGGAAAACAATTATCCATTAGAGAAAATAAGAAAATCTCTCCAAACAAGAAACAAAAAAAAAATTACCCATAAAGAAATCACGAATCTTCACTGATTGTTGTATTTTTTTTTCGTCAACCGGACCTTCGGTTCGGTTTCATTCAAAAACCACTTCTTTCCAAAAACCGGTCTAAAATATGAAAATCGTTCAAGCCGGACAGTCGAACCGCCAACTTGTTCGAACTGCAGCTGGGTCTATCAACTTGGACCGAAAAATTTTGAACTGAAATTTGCACCCATTTATGACCAATGCTTACACACATCGCAGAAACTTATCTTAGCAGTGAGCCGTTGCCAGCTCACACGCCTTCTGCTGATGCCAAGCGAAGATTAAAGGCTTCTCTTCCTTTCATAGAAGGAAAAGCAAGAGATGTACTCTTTGTCCCACCGATGTAGGATTGAATACAGGAGTGAAGGTAACCACCTTTTATAGAAGGAAAAACAAAGATTGATTCTTTGTCCCACCGATGTGGGATTGAGGGAGAATTGACTAGAAAATACTTGAGCTATCAAAGTTCACTTTTTTAAATGCTTATTCTATTAAATTATATATGTATAATATATTATTTAACATAATTATGACATCACGGGTCGATTCTGGTTCGACCGTGGTTCGACCGGTGACTCATCCGCCCAGTCCCTTTTCCGGTTCGCTCACTGGTCCGGATTTTAAAACATTATTGTGTTCATGATCTTAACCCCATGATGTTTAACTACTTTATTGACACTTAGGACCCTTAATTTTTCAAAACAATGAAATAGGTGCCAAATCATATTTCATTTGGGCCCTTTCACTTGGGTCTTATTTTAAATTAGGCCCTCAAATTATTAGACAAATTAAACTTAATTTTTTATATATACCTAATAACTATATGGATCTTTATTATTGGGGGCCCCCAAAATTAGACAAAATTTGGGGGCCTAAAGCGGTTGCTTTACGGGCTTTAGCCCAGAGCCGGCTCTGCCCAAACTCAATGGTAAATCGTTACCATGTCATCAGAGAGAGGAAAAATATTTATGTGTTAATTAAATGATTTAGCGTACCAATTTCACACCAACGGGTGGACTTGCTTTTAGTTCATTATCTAGAGTCATGGCAGTGTCATATTAAGTAGACTTTTGCGTCTCGTCATCACAAAATTGCATTTGTGGTGAAGAAAATATGTTTTGAATTCTGTTCCAGTTAACATATTTAAAAGTGGTCAATATAATGAGGAGATATTCCATTTCCATTTATGGTAATACAGTTTTCCTTCTGATCGGGTCATTCATTGAAATAAATTAGTCCTCCAGCACTCTATGATTCTCAATCATCTAGTCCTTCCTAGTTCCTGTTGGATATTTTCAAAAGTAGAGTTACGTTTTTTGGGTTTTTACAAAATATTCCGTATTTCTTTTGAAGGCTTGTTTGGTTTTTTACTTGGGAATTTTTATTCTCACTTTGGAGATATGGCGTGGGTAATTGGGCGGTTATCTCCTGCAATTACGGCGGTTAGGAAATTATACCGAAAGAGTGTGCGTCTAAACCGAAGTGGTGTGTCGTTTGCTCACACTTGTCGGGAAAGTCACGACTTGTTGGAGAGATTATCACCACACGCACACAATGATCAATACGAAAAACAGTAAAGAAATCAACACAACAATATACGTGGTTCCCCAAAACTGGGTACGTCCACGGAAGCACACAGAATAGTCGTTTATTGATGAGCACACCTTAGGGTTTTACAATAGAGAGTATTTATAAGAGAACTCTACTCCTATTCCAACCCTGACTAGGATTATAGCCTGAATACCAGAACTCTACTCCTATTCCAACCCTAACTAGGATTATAGCCTGAATACCTATAATACCCTTGTAATAACCGTTCACATTTGTTTTTAAGCCGCTTTCGATATCGATACAGTCTTCTTTCCTGTATCGATACCCATACATACGCTTAGCCAATAGGTGCCTCGGTATCGATACAGGGAAAACCCTGTATCGATACCGCCTCTATTAAATTGCCTCCCAACTTGCACATCGATACTAGGAACTTCTCTGTGCCTCTCATACACACCATATGAGCCATAAGTTCCAACAATCTCCACCTTGGCGAATATCCTCGCCCATTCAGAAGATAACCATATCGATCCAACAAGTTTTAGGAACGCCTCCTTTCTAGCATCTGGAGACATTAACCAAGTCCAAGCAATGCTCGAACTTGTCCACAGTCACAATCTTTGTTAACATGTCAGCTGCATTCTCAGAAGTGTGCACCTTTTCCAATATCAAATCACCCGAAGCAATCAACTCTCTCACCTTGTGAAATCTAACGTCAATATGCTTGGTCCTCACATGATATACCTGGTGCTTCGCCAAATAAATAGCACTCTGACTGTCACAGTACAACTGCACTCCACCTTGATCTATGCCCAGTTCTTTCACCAAACCCTTCAACCACAACGCTTCCTTAGCTGCCTCAGTCACCGCCATGTATTCAGACTCAATAGTAGATAGAGCAACTAGAGGTTGAACCATGGATCTCCAACAAATAGGCCCACCCGCAAGTGTAAACACATAACCCGTAGTAGTAGACCTCACGTCATCCATAACCCCAAAGATAATCCGCATCCACAAACCCTACTGGCAAACCCCGATCACGCTTTGCAAACATAATCCCGTGGCCTCAAAGTGCCCCTCAAGTATCACGAACATCCACTTTCACGCCTTCCAATGCTCTCTACGCTGGATTGGCCATGTACTTGCCGATCAGTGCTAACCGCGTGTGCTAAATCGGGTTTAGTACATACCATTGCATACATCAAGCAACCAACTGCGCTGGCATAAAGCACCTTTGACATATCCTGAATCTCTTCATCAGACTTGAACAACGTCTTTGTAGACAACCTGAAATGACTTCGCCAAAGGTGTGCTAATGGGCTTAGCACTATCCATCTTTGAACCTTTCCAACACTTTCATCACATAATCCTTTTGAGATAACCATAGCTTCCCTTTGACCTATCCTCTTGAATCTCCATCCCAAGTATTTTCCTAGCGGCACCCAAGTCCTTCATGTCAAACTCTTTTGCCCAACAAAGATTTCAACACATTCACCTCAACCATACTCTTTTGCAAACAATAAGCATATCATCCACATAAAGTAGTAGGAAAATACATGAACCATCATCAAGACTCTTAACATAGACACAAAGAATCATATTCACAGTGTGAACCCAATCCGAATCATGTAGGAGTCAAACCTCTTATACCATTGTCTTGGAGATTTGACCCATAAAAGCGATTTCTTCAACCTACACACAAGGTGCTCAGTCCCTGGCTGCATGAAACCCTCAGGCTGCTCCATGTAAATAACCTCCTCCAAATCACCATGGAGAAATCTTTGTTTTCACATCCGGTACTTCTAACCCCATATCATAGCTAGCCACCAATGCCAAGAGAATTGGGATGGAAGTATGCCTCACCTTGGAGAAAAGACCTCATCATAATCAATCCCCTTTTCTCTGCTTGAGTACCCTTCATACCAATGTCGAGCCTTGAACTTTTCCTTTTTCTTTTTTGACGCAGGCTTCCTTCTTCTTATAAACCCACTTGCAACCCCTTTGTTTTCTTCCCTTGAGGCAATTCTTTTCAGCTCCCAAGTCTTGTTCTTATGCAATGACTCCATCTCCTCCACCATGGCTTCCATCCATCCGTCCTTTTCGGGGAGTAGTAATGGCCTCTGAAAAGTAGGCCGGATCCCACCGGTAGTGGACAATGCATAAGCAACCATATCCTCAAACCCATACCTCTCACGGTGGCTTGATAACACGTTTGGGTCTCCCCTGTGGCTATGCTCTCATTTTGCTCCTTCCGGCTTTGTTGATCAAATTTGTTCCTTTGGTTGAGAACCACCGCGTGTCTCCACCTATATACGTGTGCGCCACACGCGTCGAATCACCCGACTCAATCGTATACCCGTACCGCTTGCTACTTTCTCGACTCGGATTTACGTACCCCTTGATGTGCCTTGACCATTGAATCCTCATCAAATACCACATCTCTCTACCGATTACCGGCTTCCTTGCTTCGAATCCCAAAGCTTGTACCCCTTTAACGCCTTTTCATACCCAATAAAGATACACTGTTTGGACTTCCCATCAAGCTTTGACCTCTCATTACCGGGAACATGAACATAGGTTTGGACACCCAAAGATACTCAAGATCGAAAGTAGTCAACCTCTCTGTCTATCCACACCTCTTCCGCTACCTTTCCGTTCAAAGCAATTTGCGGGCGACACATTTTATCACAAACACCGTCATGCTCACCTTATACGCCGAAACGTTTTTGGAAGCCCCGCATTAAGTCGATACACGTGCCCTTTTCGCTATGGTTACGTTTCATCCTTTCTGCCACCCCATTACAGCTGCGATGTCTTCGAGGCGTCTAGTGTCATTTGAATCCCATGCTCCTCACAAAACCTCAGAAAATCCCCATCCTTGTAGTCTGTCCCATTGTCTATCCGGAGGCACTTAATCTGCTTCCCCGTCTGATTTTCCACTTCAGCTTTCCACATTTTGAATGTTGCATAAACCTCAGACTTGTGTCGCAAGAAGTAAACCCAGACTTTTCTCGAATAATCATCGATAAAGGTCCGCGAAATCTGAGAGATCCCCTTTCGAGGCTACCCTCACCGCCCCCCAAACATCAAAATGGATATAGTCAAGAATGCCCTTCGTTACGTGGAGTAGCATTCCTAAAAGCGCACCTTACTTTGCTTCCCGAACACGTAATTTACAGAACCCCACTTTGCACGCGATTTCACCCTTTTAGCGATTCCTCTTATGTAGCTCCAACATCCCACGTTCCCCATATGCCCCAACCGCATATGCCAAAGAATGGTATCATCAGTATCAACCGTTGTGGTGGCAGCAGCTCCATCTACAACTGTACTCCCTGTCAGCTTGTAAATATTGCCAGGGACTTTGGAACCCTTCATTATCACCATGGCACCCTTCGTCACCTTCATCACTCCACCTTCTGTTTTACACCCACAGCCATTGGAGTCTAAAGTTCCCAACGAAACTAAATTTTTCCTCAACTCTGGAACATGTCTTACATCACCCAAGGTTCTCACAACACCATCAAACATTCTGATCTTAATTGTGCCTATTCCTATGACTTTACATGATGCATCATTACCCATAAGAAAATTACCACAATCCACTGACCTGTAGGTGTCAAACCACTCCCTGTTAGGAGACATGTGATAAGAGCATTTGAATCCGGAATCCATGAGTCCCGCCAAGTGATCGACCGCTGGCGAGGGTAAAGCATATCACCATCTTCAGAATCATCCTGCTTTACCACGTTTGCAGAATTCAATGATCCATCCTTCCTATCCCCTGCCTTTCCCTGTTTCTTCTTCCAGTTCCCTCCTTTTCCCTTCTGCGGACAATTTTTCTTGAAGTGACCCGGTTCATGACACCTATAACACTTCAACTCAAACCCTGCCTTCGATTTTGATCTCCCACGCTCAACAGATTTTCCCCTCTCCAACTTTACGCCCGCGTTCCTCGCCCCTTAACCATCAGCCCTTCACCTGTATCATTTCGATGCGTAACTGCTTGCTGATTATAGGCGGAAGGGCTGCTGATAACTCCCTCGGTTCTAGGGTTTCTTTTCCCCAGAGTAGAGTGGTAATGAGATTATCTAGAGAACCCGATAGAGAGGACAACAACATTAGAGCCTGATCTTCCTCTTCGAATGTTACTTCAATCTGCAACAAATCACTAACAATCTTATTGAACGTGTTGATATCTTTGAATTAGGTGGAACCACCGACCATCTTCCGGCCCGAATAATTTTTGCTTCAGAAACAGTTTATTAGTCAAGGACTTCGACATATACCTACTCTCCAACTTCGTCCAAACCCCAGCCGGCGAATCATTGCCAATCATGTGATACATAACTTCGTTTGCAAGACACAAACGAATCGTACTCACGGCCTTTGCCTGTAGATCTTCCCAATCATCGTTGGACATCTGCTCTAGTTTCTTGGACGCCCGCTCAGCGCCCAGCCGACAAACCTGCTTTGCACCGCCGGATCCTTTTACCCTCTGTTGCCCGCGGTCCGAAATTACGGTCCGTCGAACTTTACAACATCGAACTCCGACACAGATGTATTCCCCACCATTGTTCTTCATGTGATTCAATCCGCGTGAATAAACCCGCGCTCTGATACCACTTGTTGGAGAGATTATCACCACACGCACACAATGATCAATATGAAAAACAGTAAAGAAATCAACACAGCAATATACGTGGTTCCCCAAAACTGGGTACGTCCACGGAAGCACACAGAATAGTCGTTTATTGATGAGCACACCTTAGGGTTTTACAATAGAGAGTATTTATAAGAGAACTCTACTCCTATTCCAACCCTAACTAGGATTATAGCCTGAATACCAGAACTCTACTCCTATTCCAACCCTAACTAGGATTATAGCCTGAATACCTATAATACCCTTGTAACACCGTTCACGACTGTTTTAAGCCGCTCGGTATCGATACAGGTCTTTCCCTGTATCGATACCCATACATTCTGTTCACCAATAGGTGCCTCGGTATCGATACAGGGAAAACCCTGTATCGATACCGCCTCTATTAAATTGCCTCCCAACTTGCACATCGATACTAGGAACTTCTCCGTGCCTCTCATACACACCATATGAGCCATAAGTTCCAACACGACTTTTATAAGGGATTATAGCCTTTGGGAAAGGACACAGCCCATCCTTTGAATGGGTGTGTTGGAACGCCTATTATTAGGCAGCCTTGTGACTTGTTTTTGCTTCATCTGAAACAATGCACTAGTTGCATTAACCCAAAATAGAAGGTTGCAACTTCACCAGGGGATATACCCTTTGGCGAAGGTTGCAAGCACACCCTTCTGCTAGCACACCTATAAATAGCCAAATTTTTTATCGAAAAAGGGGGCAACTCTTTGCATCTAAATTCTACATGCCATATTCCCATAAAAAGCTTTCGGTTTCGTAATTATACTAGTGATTAAATTCTACAAATTTGTTCACTAATGTCTTGGTTCTTTTGTTCATATTAGTGAGTATTCTATTCTACTTTCGGGAATGCAAACGTAGGTAGAAGATCCGTAGATCATGTTTCATTGTATCCTGAAGAAAAATTTACCAAACCCGTTGCACAAATTTGGTGGCGGCAAATATTGTCTTTAGGAAAGCGACTCCGTAACGCGACTTGAAGCGGTTTAATTTTCAGATTCAAAGCGAAGTTCCAGATTCATTTTAAAGGTGCCAACAATTTTTCCAACAGTTCCTAGTGCTTAACATCCCAATATATAGAAGAATTACTGTAAGCTTAGCACACACATGAATGCATTTCAAACTGAATTTGCCTCATATCTTACTCATAGTTTATGAGTTATTTTGTTGCTGTGGAGGGTGGTGTTGATTTTTTGTGCATCATTCTGTGCTTGTGTTTGAGTTTCTTTGAGAGTACTTTTGACCCTGTTTCACTGTTTTCTTAGATCAATATGGTGGGGTCGTGCAATATTTTCTGCAATAGCATGCTGCATCAAACTTAACATGTAGTATCTGTTGATCGCATGCTTTCATTTATTTATTTTCTGGTCATCTGATAGACATTAAAGGTATGGAAAAGTGTTAAGATTAAGACATTACTATCTTAGATTGTTGGTAGATTCTAGTTTGAATAAACTTATTTTCTATGCATGTTACATGCTTGAGGTGTGCGGGAAGGACTTTTCAAGTAGAATAAGATTAAATTTGATCAAACGGCTTTCTTGTCTTGTTCCATCTAACTTTTTCATTGGGTGTGAAAATGATTGCAAGTGTGCTTCTGTCATCTTTCTGATTACAAATAATTTTTGTCGAGATTCGATTGTTTGTTTGGATTGTTCAGCTTAATCCTATTGCATCAGATCAGATATTGAAATATGGAACAATTTCAAAATTCGGATTGTAAAATCCGATTTCAATGAATAATTTCGGATGCTAAAATACAAAATATTTCTCAACTGAAAAACAAAGTTTACATGCGTACAAGGGTCATACCCATGCCACAATTTATAGGCAAAAAATGAAATTACATTGAACCCATCGAACAACAAAATAAAAGTAGAAACAAGAGTAAAAAAAAATGGCGCGTGTCCAAAATTAACTTGGTACTACTCCATATTCAAAACCTCCCTCATTGCTACATTGTCCCTGATAATGTTTAGAAACTGTTAAATTTGCATAACATAGGGTGTCTCCCATCCTTTTCTTCCTTGTTAGTCGTTAATCTGGTGGAACTCATTATAGTTATTCTCTATTAGCCAAGACATTAGAAGTTGCATACAAGATCTCCCTCGCTTGTTCCATCACCCGATGCTTCACTTGTATATTATAGACAGATTTAATTTATAGTACAATTGCTAGGATCTCTCAACTGTTGGAGATATGCCTTGAATTCAAGACGTTCAAAGAAAAATGCAAACAAAAAGCTGTTTGCTGGACTTATGGTCAGGATCAAGGGAAATCTGGTCCGAACCAGCGGGTTTGGGATGTTTTTGGACATTCTGCCTCGGTAGTCCAGACCAGCAATTCTTGATCCGAACCACCGATGTGCAATTTTGTGCGGTTGTGTGTTTTAAAGAGGATTTTGACCTAATTTTTTGTACTTTCTTATAAATAGAGGCCTTGGGGGCTATTAGAGTTTGTACTTCTTTAGTGAATCCTTTTGAGGGAGCCCCCATGGGGTTCCTCGTAGTGTGTTAAGATTTCTTTGGTTGTTCCATTGGTTTAGTCTTGAGTTGGGATTTGAGATATCTAGGGTTTGTGTGTGTCTCTTTCGTGTGTGTGAGACATTTGATTCTCTATAGGTCGTGTAACACCCCCAAAATTTGGGCACGTTAAATATTATTATTACAACCATAATTAAGTTAAATCCTTAAACTTCAATACAAATTACAATATCCTTAATCACTATATAAATAGTAATCGGGGTGGTTCTAGGTCGACATCTATCCCTGCGCCGGGTCATCCCCCATTTCGGCAGCATTTCTTGCTCCATAAGACTGGTCTCCACAGTATTGTCCCTGTCCATCTAGATAATCTGACATAATACGTCCGAGTCGCACAAGCAACATCATGGTATTATGCCAGGGTTACACGAGTGCAACACCGTGAGCAAAGCCCAGTAGTTCACTATGCTAAACTTCTATGTAGCAATTCTAGAACAATAAGTGCAAAAACAGTACATGTAACTTATGAGCAGTAAAACCATGCAATGCACCATGCGTGTCGATGCGGATCATAGTAAACATGCGCAGAAAACAATATCTCGTTTCAGTGTCTCAAAATTGTGCCACGTGTCATTTTCTCAAAACAAATCTTATTCGGTTTCTCAAACTCAACCCATTTATCAACAATTTCACAAAAATTGATTTTTCTCAAATTAGTGCCTTTTTTAGCATTCTTCTTCAAATTTCATATATCTCCCATCACTTGAAAGTTATTGGTCCGTTTATGCCTCCTTTCTGCTGACGGTACCAACCTTTCTGCTCAAGGCCCCGGCCGTAGTGCATTACTGAACTTAACAGCTTGTTTGCACGGCCCGTCCACCCCGCGACTAACACGACACAGTCCCGACCGTCTCATATCACTGAACTTAACCAGTCTGTTTATGAGGTCCATTCACTGTGTGTTGTGCACATTTAGCCCAATCATCTAAGTTCTCTCCGCGAACTGGAAGTGGCGTTCTCACAGCACTACCGCATCAAAACCGTTCCTCCAAGTTCTCTCCGCGAACTTGAGGTGGTAACAAATTCATCTTGAGGTGGTAACAAATTCATCTCATCACATTTCATTTACAAATCTCATTTCTCATTTCAAAAATCCATTTTCATTCTCATCTCTATTTTCCCATCAATCGTTATTCAAAATTTTCAAGTCCAATGTCGTAACGTAATGTGTACGTGCTCAATGCCACATGCTCAAATCATGCCCATGCAATATTCCAAAATTCATATTTCTCCAAATAGACATTTCTCACATAAAATCATACTTTTTGATACACCATCTCTCTCAAAAATAATATTTCTCCTAGAAACTTTCCCACATAAAATGATACATCTCAATACGTCAATTTTCTCCAGAATAATTATTTTCTAATTCTCTCAAATTTTATTTCTCATCAAAAATCTCATTTCTTCCTTGTTCTCTTTCAAACTATTTTATTTCTTTCAAAGAAATAAAACTAGTGAACTTATTTCCTCTAAAATAATTTAAACTTAAACTTCTCTTTCTAGAAATCTCTTGCCAAAAATAAATTTAACTCATCCAGTTATGGACTTTCTAAAAATATATATATTAATCCTTTCCCAAAAATATACTCTTTATATTTCTAGAAAACTTTCTTTCTAATAAACTTACTTTAAACATCTTTTCCATATCTTAATAAAATCACAACTTCTTTCTAGGAAAAGTTTGATCAACTCTAGTTACTATTCTTCTTTTCACCATAAAATATACTTACTAATTAATTTATTAGTAAAATTTTTCTAAAAGAAAATTTATTAAACTCTCTTTCATATTTATTTAGTAAAAACTCCATACTTTCTTACAAAAATTTCCTAGAACAATTAGGTAATTCTTTCTAGTAAGAAATAAGTCCCTCATTAAATAAGTTAATCTACTTATTTCAAGACAAATTATCTAATCCTCAATCAATAGTTTAATCAACTAAGATTAACTAGTTCTTCCAAGAAATATCAACATAATGATGCTAGAATCTTGTCTAGTAAAATACACATCTTCTAAATCTTGTAATCAACTTCTAATCACTTTAATCTTACTAATCCCACTTCTAATTTCATGAAGAACCATTCTAATTGGAACCTAACTAACTCTCTTGTTAATCTTTCAACATGAAATCTTCTTTCTCAATCACTAAGTAACATGCTTAGTAACTTAATACTTGCATAAATTAACCCAATCAAGTTTCAAAATCGACTTAGAAAATTAATTAGAACAACTTATTGAAACTAGAAATAACTAAATAAAAGGTTAATTTAGTAAACTACCTTGTTTTCTGGGTGTAAACCGGAAGCCGAAAAGTTATCCTTTGGTGCGAAGGCTCCTTAATCTATCTAGCTTACTTACTAATTAGCTTAGCAAGTAGCTAATTAGAACTAAAATAAGTTGGCTAAAAGGTGGTAGAAGTGGTTGGTTTGTTGGGAAATAGAGAGACAAACAAATAAGGAAAGTTCAAAGGTAGTCCAAAGTGAACAAATGGTGGCTATTTATAGACAAGATGGACCTCCCCTCTCTCTCTTGGAAATTTTCAGTACACCCCTTTCTCTCTCTTTGCCGAAAGTTTCATGTAGGGGGGAAGAATAAATGGTGCACTAAATGTGCACATGGTTAAGTACAATGTAGGTTACACCTTGCACTCTAATTCTAGACTAGGTCCTAGGTTGTTCTATACTTGCAAGCAAAGTAATTGTGGGAAGATGCATGGAACCAAGGTGAGGGACTATAGTGGGGGAAAATATGCTGCTTATTGTGTAGGTTTTTGCATGGTCACCTTAGTTATGGGGTGTTTTTAGGGTTAGATATACACAAAATGTATGTGAATGCATTAAATAGCTAGAGGGTAGCCTTAATGAGCTAAAAAGTAGAGGAATATTCTTCCCTAAAACAAGGAAGCATGTTTCATGGAGACTTGAAGTGCAAGGTTAAGCATAATAGGTCTAGGTTGTGTAGATTGTGTTCTAATACATGTATTGTGTGTGTATGCATAGGTTACTCCTTAAATAGCAAGGCTTATTCTAACTAGTTTGGGTACAAAATGTAGGCTTAGGTAGCTACCCTAAACCCTCAACTTGCTTGTGCAAGTGAACTTGCATTAAAACTTGCATGTGCAAGTGTACTACATGCACACACTCAGACTCTCCCTCTCTCTCTCTCTACCGAGCTTTCTCTCTCTCTCTTGGCATCTCTCTCTCTCTCTCTCTCTAACTCTAACTTGGTCAACACCAAGTTCCAAGGTAGGGATGGTAGGTATCTCCAAGGTACAATATGGTTGGATGGAGTAAAGACAGTGGTTGGGTAGGTTTCGGGTATTAAACTTGGTCCCCGGGTACTACGGTAGTGTAAAGGATGTGTTACTCGGTCTCGTACGCGCATATACATGGCTAGAATTCTATTTATTCAAATTAAAATAATTAAATAATATTTTAAATATGAAAATATTCTAATAAACCGAAATTTAAAATAAATAATTAAACTTTTAAACGAAATTTTTATTTACAAAAATTCGGGTCGTTATAGGTCGCGCCTCAGAGATTTGTCCCTAGATATCGTGTGTGAGAGTTACAGGGTATAGCCAGCTCTGTGTATTTCTCCCCATTTTTAGTGAATCCTCTTGCTCTTTTCCCGGGGACGCACCTCTAGAGCTCCGTGCTTGGGGGGACCACGTAAATCCTTGTCTCTTGTTTTCTTGTTGGTTTTGATATATTCTCTACTTCAGGTTTTGGCACAACATCAACTTCATTGTAGCTAGGATTTCTCTAGGTTTAATTAGAGATGTTGACATCTCCACCAACATCCACATTTCATCCGATGACAACCTCCCAGAGTGCCCCTCCATGTGAGCCACTGGAGGAAGGTTATGGGTGCCGTTGAGGACAGTAATGGTCTAACCCACCCATACATTGCTACCATAAGTTGAAGTGTCACCCTAAATAACACAAACACACCAAAAAAACCTATTCTTTGCAGATAAGTCGGATATTAGAACTCAATAGCTATCAGAGTAATCGATCTTTAGAATCCGAAAAACGCTTGCATTATTAGATGTCTAGAACCTGATATACGGTCATCAATTCAGACTTTGAAAACAAGCTGTCATTTTTCCTAGCATGCAGGTAGGAGATTGTTTGGGTTAGAAAATCCAAATTGTTATTACAAACTCGAATTTCAGAACTACATATTCAGATTTTATAATTTAAACCCATGCACGGAAAATTTATAACTAATTCGATTTTAGAATTTCTCCCGTTCGGTTTAGATTTTAATGTTTGATTTTTCAATGTCTACTTAGGCCTTGTTTGGATGGGGGATATCCCACCCATATATATAATTTGTCACCACTTCTTAAGAGCAGGGCCCAGTCCTTATCCCCTTTTTTGGGCTGCCTCTACCCTCCCCAAAAATTATCTGGGAGTAGAGGGTTGGGTTTTTGACCAAAACAACCCTCCTTATCTCTCTCCTCCATCAACCAACAGAAACCAAATTAAAACAAGAGATTAATAATGCTCCAAATATGGTTACAGATTCAAAAAAAAACCTCGATTTGAGCTCTATTACTAACCGTCGTCGTGGGTTCCAGTTTTTTCGTTGTCATCGGTTCGAGCTCTGTTACTGACCGTCGTCGTCGGCAAGAGAGAGAGAGAGAGAGAGAGAGAGAGAGAGAGAGAAGATTTGTTTCAGATTTAGAGAGAGAGGGTTGATGCCCGAGAGAGAGAGAGAGTTAGTGAGTGGGTTTTATCAAAACAGTGGGTGGGTGGGTGGGTTTTATCAGATTTAGAGAGAGAGGGTGGGTTGATGCCCGAGAGACAGAAGATTTGTAGTTCTCTCTTTTTTGGTTTTTTTTTTTAAAAAGAAATTGTTGTTTTTTAAAAAATATAATAATATTTTCGTCGAAATAAATTAAATTAACTTCAAATCGTCCAAAAATAATAAAATAAATTAAGTCTTGTAATTATATAATAGGTTTGGTACACCACAAGGGCAAAACAGTCATTTGACTGCTTTTTCCATCATCCACCTTCTCTTATTATTAAGTCATTCAAACCAAGTCAAAAGTTATCTTCAAACCATTTACTTTTTTTATTCATCATCCATAAACATCACATAAATGTGGGTCATCCCTAAAAAAATAATATCCCTCTTATCTTATCCCTCTCTAAAACTTATCTCCCTGAAAATAATACCCCATCCAATCGGCTCCTTAATTCTAAAATTCGAAAATCCAGCATGTGTTCGGTTTCTAGAGTCCGAAACTCCAATAGCCATTTGATACTAAATATCCAAATCGGTCGGGAAAAGTCGAATTAAAAATTTTGCTTATGACCTTACCTCTTGATGCATTTTGGGCTCCAAAACCACCATATTTGTCACACCACCTTCCTCCTCCAATTCTTCTATTCCACTTCTTCTATGCGAATGAAAAAAGAAGAAAAAAAGAGTGGGTCTGCGCAACCCTTGGTCGTCCGATTGTGTTTTGAATGGTCCGGATTGACTTTGATAAAAAATAAATCAAAATTAATTCAAAATTGTTGAATGCATCGGGGCCGTTCAAAACATGATCGGACGGCAAAATGGTGCACAACACCCCTGGGGCCGTATATGATAGAGTTTTTGGGTCGTGGGTTGTACGTAGAAAATGTTAAGGATAAAATTGTCGTTAAATGTGATGATATTTTTGTGTTGCAATTGGTTAAAATTCGGTGGGTTGTGTTTATGCCTCATTTTCCCTTAAAGGAAATATTATTTTGGCATCCCCTAAAATAATATTGTTATTATCCCAACCCATGTGATTCGAATTGTTATGATTTGATCCTGTAATATGATTTCAGGTCGATTATGCCCTTATTAGGTATTAATGATAATAAATATATGTTAATAATATATTGCATCCTAATTGATAGGACAAAAAATCCGGAATTGATTGGCATCCTATAACAGTCTCTTGAGTGAGATCATTTAAACCGGATTAGGATGGCTAAAATCATGGATTTTCAATCACAAACTGAAATCTTTTCCGTCCTTTCCTTTATTGGTTCAACTTTTCCCAAGTTCAAATCTAGCCGGTTTGTTTCCTTTTTTTAAGCCCCATTTGAAATTCAAATATCCTAATCATGCTGACTAGTTCGGCTACTTATAGTTCAACACCAATTTGATTCTTCTTGTTCGAATAATTGAATTCGTTATGCCAGCCTTTGGATCCGTAAAGTTGGGAATCGACAACTACTCAAGTAATTTCATCGATATCGGAAAAAGGTATTATATATCATCACTGTTTGTTTTTTTTTTCGTGATGCAATTTTGGTTCATGAAGCCCTTGTTGATGAATGGAAAATTAAGAATTCATCATCACACACGTTAATACACTAGTGCCATCTTTTGGTCAGAAAATATGGTATTATATTTTACCATAGTTGTAACGCATAAATCATGATATTGTATTTCGTCATCATATCTAAATGTTGCAAATTTTATCGATGCCACTGGGGTTGTGGGGTACTCAATTAATACCCTAGTGCCATTTTTTGCACAGACATTAAGATATTTTACAACACATATGTCATCCAGGAAATATGATATCTTATTTCATAATCATATGTTAATGTTGCCCATATTTTCAATGCAGTTTGTTGGTTGGTGATGGAGGAAGATTTGGTCCTTGTATGCAAATATGGTGACAAGATATGTCCTATAGTGATTAAAGATGGGATGAATTTCGGAGCGGTAATGGAGAAGATATGTAGGAGGTGGACTGATTTGGATCCCGAAACCGTCATCATGAGTTACTCAATTGTCGACGGTGAGCCTATAGTGATTGACAATGACGAAGATTTGGCGACATTGTTTAATCTAGCACAAGCTGGGTCAATAAACGATATCGAGGTCCTTGTTGAAGATGGGTCATTGGAGTTTACAATGACTGAACCAACTCCAAATTCAGCTCGGTCAGCTGGTCAGATGTCACAATCCAGAAAAAGGGTTATGACATCAAACATGGAGGACAGTGATATGGTGACACCATCCTTTGTAAGTCACAAAAAACGAGTTTTAAAATCGACAGATTGGGTTCATGGTATTAAAGGTGTTGGTCAGGCGTTTGTGGGGGGTGTGGTAGAATTTCGTGACATTCTGCGCAAGTACTACATCGAACGGGGAATTAAGTATGTCCTAGTAAAGAATGATAAGCAGCGCGTGACGGAGCATTGCAAACACAGGAAGGGGGAGAAGAAATGCATGTGGGAAGTACATGGGAGGGTGTTTGAACCCAATGGTTATTTCTATATCCGTACATTTCAGGATGAGCATAAATGTGGTGCTGTGTTGAGGACCACGAAGAATCCCCGAGCCACCTCGGATTTAATTGGTAGTCTGATTGTCAAAGATGTGAGGGCCAACTCCAAGAGGTCACCTGCTGACATAATTACAGAAATGAAGAGGGAGTATGGTCTTGACGTTTCATACCACCAGGCATGGTGGGCCGCAGAGAGGGCGAAGGGGGATGTATTTGGGGATTTTGAGAATTCATTTTCCAGCTTAAATTGGTATGTCCGGGAAGCCCGTGTCACAAATCCTAGGAGTCACATTGTCTTGGAGGTCGATGAAGAGTCCAAACAGTTCAAAAGGTTATTCGTGGCTTTCCGTGGATGCATCGATGGGTTCAGACATTGTAGGCCCATCATTTTTTTGGACGGTACATTTTTGAAAGGGAGGCAGAAAGGTCAATTGCTTGCCGCAACCGGTAAAACTGGTAATGAAGGTATTACTTTTTTTTTATGGTAACCTTTTTGTTCTATATGTTATATTGAAATGGTTAGATAATTTCTAATTGAGTATGGCTTGATAATATTGCATGTTAGTCAATGGCTATGTCACTGTGTAGTTATGGATTTGTAATATCCCATGTTGACTACACTCTTTCTTCTTTCTGGATGTATGATGTATAAAAGGTTGTGGTAATTGCATATTGAGTATGGATGATAATACTTCATGTTTGGCAATAATAAATTCAAGTTGGAGTTATGGTTTGATAATATCCCATGGTCAATGTGTTTTTTTACTTACTGGATGTATGGAAAAAGAACCATGTTCCTATGGTGGAAAATGCAGTATTCTCACTTTAACATGTTGGATTTTGGTCATTCCTTTTTTTAGTTTTTATCATATGCATGGCAATGTGGTCTATATCTTGTACTAACACACCGATTTTCTTTTACAGAGATTTTCCCATTGTGTTTTGCTGTTGTTGACTCGAAAAATCGTGATAATTGGTTGTGGTTCCTACAACAGTTGTCTTGTATACTTGATCATCATAGGAGGTTCACATTTGTTTCAGACAGGAACCTTGGGTTGTTGGAGGCAATGAAGGCCGTTTTCCCAAACTCCCCTCATGCATATTGTCTTTACCATTTGACATTTAACTTGAGGTACCATCTACGTAGGACTCCCGCTGCCTACCGAGAGTCGATGGTGCATTTGCTGAGACTGGCTGCCTATGCCCCTACCGAGGAGTTGTTCCACAAATATATTTTGAGGATGGCCACTGAGGGCGGGTGTAAAGTGATGGACTTCCTAAAGAGTGTACCCGCTGATCGTTGGAGCACTGTGCACTTTCCAGGTTGTCGATATGGGGAGTTGTATTCTAATGTTGCGGAGTCATTTAATTCTTGGATCAAGAAAGAGCGTTACCTTCCCATTAGGAACTTGGTGGATTCCATTCGGGTGAAAACAATGGATATGATGAATGCAAGGAGGGAAAAAGCAAGCTTGTGGGTTGGGAAAGTTTGCCCGAAAATGGAGCAGAAGTTGCATGATTCATACCAGGAGTCTAGGTCATGGGTGGTTATGCCCTCTGGGTATGGCGTTTATGAGGTGCTCTCGGAGCCTACTGTTATCGTTGATCTCGTTGGGAGAACTTGTTCTTGCCGAAAATGGCAGCAGGATGGGTTTTCTTGTTGCCACGCCGTTGGTGTAATTGCTGGTCACGGAAAGGAACCTAGTGATTATGTTGATCCATACTTTTACACGGAGACATATCGTGCTTCATATTCGCACTCTATCAACCCCATCCCTACGCTGTGGATGCCGTGTCACTCAAATGATGAAGATGTTATTCTTCCTCCTTTGTCCAAGAAACCACCAGGAAGACCGAGGACTAGTCGTATACCTTCTCGTGGAGAGAAGGTGGCGCAAATCAGATCTGGGAGGTGTCATAAGCTTGGAAACCATAACAGGTCAACTTGCAAGGAAGCCACGTAGGCTATGGTTGCTACACAAGGACGGCTTATGTGTTTTTTCCAACATTTTTTCCTTTACTTTAACATGTTGCACCTTGTTTTTTCTTAAATGCCGAAGATCAATCATCTTATTGATCATTGTTTTTCTTCTTTTTTATGCCCAGGATCAAAAGTCTAATTGATCCTAGTTCTTAGTTTTGATGGTTTTTTTTAATGAACTCATGTGTTAAATTTTCGTGATGGGCGGTGCTTCTTTTGTTGTTAAAAGTGTGTGGTTTATTTATGTGCATTACAATGTTTGAGTGACAGTGTTTTTTTGCTGTTTAAAATTACACTCCAAATCAGTAGCCATGGTAATTCGTTGGACCACTTTTATTGCATGAGCATATTGTCATACCATTGAAGATGGTATCATATGAAACAAAGAGTATTAACGGCAAAAAAAATTAGGCATTAATTTTCACGGTAGGGATGGAGGTGTTGAATGATAATGATGGACTATTATTGAAATATAGTGGGTGAGGGGTGTGCAAATAGAGTTTTATAAATTCAGCACCTGACATTTCAGAATTGCATGTGGCGTGCCACATTCTAATTTCCATTTCTTATTCTAGAATGTTCAACACATGACAAACCTGGTTGCATATAACTAGGACTATTCATAATCTTTAACAAGGGCTGGAATCTTCCAATCTGTAAATTTTGTACAACTCTCTTTACAATGGACCAAACCCTCATGGGAGTACAACCAGCATTGTAACAAGCAATCAAATTTTACCCACCATTCAAACTGTATGTTTTGACACCAGTAAATATGGTAACTCACTACCCCATGTATTGCCACTAAAATGCAAACTCAATTTGACAAGTTTTCCAGGATACAAAAAACCAATGACGTATTCATTGAACCATGATTTCACTCCACACATGACACACTTGGTATCAACAGAGGTAACACTATGTAGCCACAAGCACAAGCACCACAACATTGTGTGGCCACGATCGACACAACATTAACTTAATACCATGGTACTTTAGTACACCATTTTTCCAAACAGTGCTCTGAAAAACAAAACCTTTGCAAACCCATGCTGACAGAAACCATTATAATATAAGTAAACATGATAACTCACTATCCCCATGTTTTCTGAGACAACCAAATAAGCCTATTAGAGAGTCAAAGAATTCCTAAAAACAAAATCTAACCACCACAGATAATAAAGTTTTTACCATCTTATATAGACTAATTCCATGAAGCCAGAAAATCCACAAGTTTAAAAAGCCAAAAAAATTGCACCCACCATTTGAAGTTACCTTATTTATATGTCTGTAGCAAAACTGTACGTTTTAAACTAATAAACATGGTAACTCAGAATCCCATGTTTGTCTAAGTCAACCAAATTACCATACCAGAGAGACAAAAATTGCCAGAATACCAATCCTAACTACCATAGATAATAAACCTTTAAACAGTCTAAATTGTCTACTTCCACCAATCCAAAACAAAAAGTCAGATACGAGCGCTTAATGGATTGGACCAAGTCTTAACCATCCTACATTGACTAACTTCCATTGATTAATCATTCTTCTTTCTCAACCTTTTCTTGTTGACTGCTCCAGGAATGCAGATCATCACTAAGGAAAGAATGGAGTATGTCTGCACGCATCCGATGGCATTCTAGTTTCGGCAACTTGGTCGCAACTTCTTCGTTTCGGAAATATTGTCGTATGATGTAACAAACAATTACACCACAATCAAGGCTGCGGGAATTTTATTTTTGAAAACAAAACACAATTGTAAGTGTTTCTACCTAGTACACGGTTATTTTAATAGTTAGGATTAATAACTACCTTCCAGGGCATTGTTGGGGGGAATTTTCCACTTGGCAAACATCTTGGCATTCTTGTGTGCTGAGTAGACCATTCTTGTGTTTGTAATAAGCATCGATTTGTATTTTCTAAAACACAAATAAACACAAGGTAAAGGGAAGTCAGAATGGCATCTATAACATTGATTTTAATATAAACTTAAGATATCATGAATTATATACCAGTAGCCTCGCTGCCTCCAAATTACCGTTCACCATGTGGAGCACCCCACGTGGGTTCTATCCATGTGTACTGCTGGACCATGTACAAACCCTTCGACATTGCCGCTACTGTTAGATCCGGAGGGCATGTTTTCAGTACAAATAAGTGCACCATCTGAGTGTTGCGCATTCGACTCACTTGATTTGTTCACATCCCCCTACGGTAATGTGTCATGTACCACATGTTTTTCTTCTGGCTCGTCTTCGACGCTCGTTCTTGCTACAACTTCTACTTCCAATACCACCTACATCAACGAATCATGTTTTTAAAAGGTAAACTTAAGATGTGATGAAGAATCTGATCAAGATTAGGACAATATTAACTTGAATGTGAACATTGTAAACTAATAAGCCACGATATCATATTGAGAACATGTATGCATCTACTTTCAGAAGGCTGGATACTGTGGATGGTTTTCATGGTCTAATGGATTACCACCTTAGAGGGAGTAGTAAAAAATGGTAGGACAATGCATCATAATTCATTTATATGGTGGCATAGTACATCAAATTTTACATATCCGATTAACAACCAAAAGTGCACATTAATCACGTTCGTTTTTTACAGTGCCATTTCTGTTCAAGTATTTCCGCAACCAACATGTGAAAAATTATATGATCACTATTGCACGCATAACTAGTAAACATGTGAGTTAACATTGGAAACAAACCTGATGTCGCTTGAGATCCTTTATCCACACCTTCTTAAATTTGCCCACCAATGCAGGTATACTCCATCTAACAATTCCCAAGGGGTGTTCTGGATGGAGAGGTGTCGTCAGAGTTGTGTGGTCACACAACCAATACTAGAAAATCGGAAAAAACCGGTGTCAATCAACATTTGAATAACTACAATAGATAAAGGAATATAGTAATGATGTAGTAGGAAACGTACCAATAGTGTCATGACACATCCGGACACTTTCCTTGGTTCTTTATGGTATTTCTTAACTGATGACATCGGTTCTTTCAAGATTGCCCTGTTCGAATCATATCGTGGCAATTTTTCCAAATCATCTACACGTTCACAGAGGACCCATTTCACAGTAAGACCCATTGGGAAGAGAAAGGTGTGAAGAAGATACAAGCACAACAGTCTGGCAACATCTTCAACGTCATCTATTTCATCACCTACAACATATTTATCCAATAGTTGCTTCAACGAAGTGGTTGTGAGCTTCTTGTCTACTATCCACCTTCTCATAACAAATCTAACCGCCTCTTTACATCCATATTGTAGGCTAACAAATTCATCCCCACATTGGATGCCAAATGATCTAACAATGTCCTCCCTTGTTATATCCAACATTTGTCCTCGTTTCCCCAATCTGAATTTTTCCTCGTCGGGATCAAATGTGTCGATTATTTCCATTATCATCTTGTCACTCTTCCGACATTGTGACGGGGACACCTTGTTATCAATGATGGCCTCGAATATTGCCCAGAAAGGTGTCAACCTCAATACTCTTTTGTGGCTTTCCCTCAAGTTCAATCATTTGATAACTGTCATTATTCCTCCTAAGCTCGATCGGTATGGTGTATCATGCACATCGACCTCATTAACTTGTGCCTTGTTATTCTTGATCCCTTCCTTTCCTTCTGTGATTAATCTCTTTCTTTTACTTGCATGCGCAATGGTACTTTGATTCTTCTCCTCGTTGGTCTTAGTCCAACCTTTAGTTCTTGAAGTATCTACATCATAAACCAGAAAATAAACCATCAGTATACAAGTTAGCTTAGGTTTTCGTGAGTATATGATGTAACAGTTAACCATGGTACATAAAAAACCAGATCCTATATTTTATGAGAAACAGGGAACAAAAATAAAATTAAAAAACTAACCAAGTACAGATGGGGGCATAGTATTCCATTTTTATTAGTTTTAAAAAAACATACCAACTTGTAAACTAACCAAGTGCATATGGTTATGTTACATTTTTTTGGGAGTTCCTTGGGGTCAGGGGAACTCCAAGAAAATAAGCCATCAGTAGACTTGTTTTTTAAGGTGATCATGTGCTTTTATTATAGAGTATATGATGTATTCTTTACCCGAAACAGTTTTGGCCGACTTTGAGGTAGGTGTATCGTCAGCTAATGCTTCCTTTTTCGACAGCCTAGTTCGCTTTTTCACTATTGCCGAGGGTTCACCTGTAACATTCCAAAGATCAACATACAAAACAAGGATGTGGTAAACAAAATATACCATATACTCGGGAACGGTGGTGTATTGGCAAACATGTTTCCTCAAACGGGTAAACATAATATAGTAGAATAGTAAAGCCCTAACTGTATAAATAGAATAGTATGACTAAATATTATATTAAAGTGATCTTACCTTTACCGGGTTTCATTTCTCCTTTTGATGCAGGGGTTACACTAGTTCTTGTAACCTCAGACACCTTGAGTTGCGCGCCATGTACTTCCCCGGTATTTTTTGTCCCTATCACAATGTAGAAAAGTCCATCAGTTGTGACATAAAATCATTTTCATCAATTACCAAATGAACATTCCAAAGAGTCCATCATTATCAACTGTCACATAAAAAGCTAACCAAGTACAGATTAGATGTAAAACAAACATACCAACTTGTAAACTGACCAAGTACCTCTGGTTATGTTACACTTTTTTGATACTCTAATACATCATTTTCTAAACAGTGCTCTAAAAAGCAGTAACTTTACTAACCCATGCAAACAAATACAATTATAATAAACCATAAGAAAATGCAAAAACAGTGCTCCGTCGGAAACATATGCAAAAGTTAACCATCATTCCACTTAACCAAAATTTTTTTGAGAGGTCAAATGGTTTTAACGTGCCAAGCCACTATTCTTCAAATTAAAATCGCTCCATTAAACAATGGATTATAATAACCCATCAAAACCCACTCCATTAAACATGCTATTATATTAAACCGTAACCTCAAAATAATACAAAAATCACTCTAATAAACATGGGATTTTAATAAACCATTAACAAACACTCCAACCATCCAAAAGCGAACATCATCGTAAAATCACTAGCCATCATTCCATATCCAAAAACAATAAAATCACTAGCCATCATTCCATACTCAATTAAACATGCATTTATAGTAAACCATCATTCCATATCCAAAAACAATAAAAATTCCGAAACTACTGCTACATCACAAACATACCACAAACACTACATCAATCTTAAAGATTTTAGAAAATTAACGTGCCAAGCCACTATTCTTCAAAGTAAAATCACTCCATTAAACAGTGGCCCATCAAAACCCAATCCATTAAACATGCTATTATATTAAACCGTAACCTCAATATAATACAAAACAAAAAACACTCTAATACAAAACAAAAAACACTCTAATAAACATGGGATTTTAATAAACCATTAACAAACACTCCAGCCATCCAAAAGCGAACATCATCGTAAAATCACTAGCCATTTTCATACAACAATCCATGGAAAATCACTCAATTAAACATGCGTCTATAGTAAACCATCATTCCATATCCAAAAACAATAAAAATTCCGAAACTACTGCTACATCAGTAACATACCACAAACACTACATCAATCTCATTAACTTGTGTCTTTGATGAAACAATAGATATATTCCACAAGGGAAGACTTACGGGCCATTACTCGGAACGAAAATCACGTGAGCTGTTAGGGCTTTATTCCACCGAGCAATTCGGTAGCCACATGCTCAGGACTCCTCTACTCCGATGTCCAACATCTCCGACAGTGGATGGCGGTGTCTCCGGGAAAACCAAATCGTGGGGCGGTGGGATGGGATGACGTGGGTAGTGGATATCTTTACACCATCTGGCTAGGGAATGGGTATTTTGGGATGGATGGTTTCACCGCAAATTAAGGGAGGTGAGTTGTGGGATTTTGAATCACCAGAAGAGTAGGGATTTGGGTTGTGGGATTGTGATTCACCGGAAGAGTAGGGATTTGGGTTGTGGAGTTAGGGATTTGGGATGGTTTGGGACGAACAAAAGTTTGGGTTGTTTGGGATGGTTTCTACCGATACAATGGGGGTGTTTGGGACGGTGTTTGGGTGGTTTTTTTTCCCTAGGAAAACATCCTATATTCGTTTCCAAACATTCCAAAACCGTTAAAAATAATGGGATTGTAGGACCATTGACCTTTCTATAACTGCTTATTAAGTTTTCCGAAAACAATGGGATGGTGGGACCATTAATTTCCTCAAATCTGTTACTAAAAATGTAGGAAACTCAAAAGGTCAAAATATTAGACGTGGGCTTTATGAGAATTTTTAATATTTCGAGATGGAATCATAACAATTCGAATTCGATAGGATGAAATCATAACGTTTTTATTTGTATAGGTCCTCTAATTAACTGCCCCTTTTTTAAAAGATTTTATCAAATGAGTCAACTTCTTTTTGTTTTTTGAATGCAAAAACTGACATTTTATCGACCCTATTGATAAAATTCAGCCTTAGCGCTTAGAGTAAAAAACGGGCTGGCAATAGAAATCGCCAAGACCAAACCCTAGGAAGGGTCGATAAATAAAACTATGAACTTTCATCACTCCCTAAACCCTCTCAATCCACAGGAAGTGTTATAGGTTAATTGTCTAATCTCTGTTTCTCCCGATTTAGCTGTCAATCTATTCACAAGCGCGTAACAATATTCCTCTACCTGTACAAAATGGGGATAGAGAGAGACTTAGGTCAAAAGCACCAGTCGTCCGTGGCGGAGGCCGTTGAGCAGCTGGTTGCCGTCAATCCGTACAATCCTGACATTCTCCCCGATCTCGAAAATTATGTCAACGAGCAGGTCCGAACTCCGCACTATATATTGCCCCATTTTTTTTGGGTTTATTCGCATGTTTACTTCGTATCAACATTTATTATTTATTTCCAAGTTAGATTCTAGGGTCTCAATTTTAAGGGCAGAGAGACGATGCAGACAATGTTATACTGTAATTAATGTTGTCTATAGGGTGGTAGTCTTCCACTTGAATAAGAAGGCCTTAGGCTCCGTTTGCATAGATATAGATAGGGAACAAAGGAATTTGACATTAATACCCAATAAGAATAGCTCAAATTTAGATATGATAGGTTCAAATAGAGATTTTGGCGTTGAGTTTTGATATGAGTTATTCAATACAGCATGTTAAGGTCTATCAGTGTGTGAGTATCCTATCTATCAGTGTGCGAGTATCCTATCAGAATTTGTCTTCCGTCTCTAATTCATCTTCCGCTCTAGTTTCTTGAGCAAAATAGCTAAACCTCTACTATCTTGATTTGGTTTGTAGGTAAAATCCCTCATTTGAAATCAACCATACGGAGCCTTGCTTAAATCCTGTATCTTTTTGCAACTATTGTTTCATTAAAGAACTTCATTTCTGATATATAGTACTGCATAATTTGTGCATTCATTAATTTTGGTTGAAAATAATGAGTGCCAGTTGCAGTATAAACTTTTTTCTTCGTTTCATTCATCAACCAAAGTTAGTGTCAGATTCAGTAGAATTGGAGTGATTGATGTAGTGATAGGTACACATGTCAATCAGTCTGACATATAGCTGGAAATCTTGTAATGAATGGAAATTTAGCCCTTTGTTATGGTGTATCTTGGATTGTAAAAACTGGAAATGGCTCTGCTGACTTTTTTATTTGCTATGCCGTTTGTGCTTTTAATATTTGCGTGTTAACATTTTCCTTATTTTAAAATCCATCCTTTAACAATGTTATGTTACAACCAGGTTTCATCACAAACATACAGTCTGGATGCAAATCTCTGTCTCCTTCGTCTTTATCAGGTAAGTCGGTGCTTTTCTTTGTGACAAGAATGGACCTAAACAAAATCCGGCCAGAGAATGATCTTCCGATAGTTCCTAGGTGATTGATTGCTTCAATTGTACTGACCTGTTTTTTATTATATTTATTTGTTCATCGCAGTTTGAGCCAGAGCGACTTAGTACTCAAATTGTTGCCCGCATTTTGGTCAAGGTTCAATCAAATCTCTGCATGAAATTTGTGACGAGTACACTCTCGTTGATTACATAATGTTTCTTTTAATACTTGGCTTCCCTTGTCTTACAAACAGGCTCTTATGGCAATGCCTGCCCCTGACTTCAGCCTTTGTCTCTTTCTAATCCCGGAACGCGTGGTATTTAACCTCACTTTATTTCATTTCTTCTTCATAGGATGAAGCATGATTAGTTCTAGATCTCTTGAGTCTTAACTGTTGATGAAGGCCTTCTTTGTTGTCAAAAGCATATGAGATTTTTAGACGAAAATATTGGGGTAGATGGTTGCGTTTGGAATGTTCAAAATGATAGTGGAGCTGTCATGCATGCCTGCGGGAGAAATCTCAGATGAAACTCCATATCATCTACCTCCTCTGAGGGATGAGGTAAATGTGAGCTGAATCTAGAGAGAAACAGTCCCCCCCAGTGATTGGGAGAGGTGTTTAGTAGTCTACTTTCTTTATAAATTCACATGGAAAAGAAAATAATGAGAATAAAGATGATTTTAGCAAGTTATACCGTGGTGCATGTTCAATCTGAGATTTTACTAAAAATTAGTAGCACATCTGTTGTTTTCCTCATTTTGAACAAGGCTCTGTGAATAGCCTGTAGGGTAGCATTGGCTTAATGTTGTCATTGGGATCAACCTTAAACCTAAAGGTCTTGTGTTTGAATCCTTCTGGTAGCACCCTGTCCCTGTCTCACCTGGTGAGCTGGATCTTGAATGCACCATTGTGGGTAAGGCCACTGTTGGGCTGCCAGATCAGGTCCCCGGTTATCCAAAATATAAAAGTTGACACTTTTGAATAGTCACATTCTGCCGATAATTTATTAAGTTACTACAGGGTTTGCATGTCATTTCATCTGATTATGAGTAAGAAACTATGGAAGAGAAATATGATATCTTTGTTTTTCCTCTTCTCTTATCACTTTCATGCTCTTATTTTAGCCACCCTCTTTTCCTTTTTGAACTTGAATCTTTGTTTACAATGATATTGAGAAAGGAAAGAGGCAGCTCCAGCACTAATTCTTCCACTATCTGTTTGCTCAACTGACCCAACTTTCCCTCATCTCTCTTTCCCTCTAGCAATTTCATGAGGACCTTGAGTTATCGTCCAAGTGATTATATCTTCTTGGACAAGATGTTAGTGTCACTTTTGGAGCCATTTTAACACTAAACCATTCTGACCTTTCTCAATTAGCAACACTGTGCATCTGATAAAATGTCTTGATTTATACTTCAGAATGAACAAGAAGGATGTTAACAATTTATTGAAATTTTTCTTGATGCCCATCAATTGCGTTGACGATTTTGCTACAATCATCTTTATCATTTCTTACGAGAAAAATCTCAAGATTTGTGGGGTGTGGTTTTGGAGTGTTGTACACTTCTGACTTAGCAATTTAGCTGACATTCAACTATTGAATTTTTTTTTCCTCTCCTCATCAGCAAATGGAGGAACAGTTCAAGACGCTAATTGTTCTTTCACACTATTTGGAGGTATGTTTTTCCCTCATCCTGACTTATATGCACTTGTGTGACTTTGATTACTACTTGCATGTGTACTTCAAAATACAGACTGCAAGATTCCGCCAATTCTGGGATGAAGCAGCTAAAAGTCGTCACATTGTAGAAGCTGTACCAGGTAAAGTCAAATTTCATGATAGTGGACTGCTGTTGTGTTTTTGAAGATGTGTGATGCATGATATGTTGATGTCCATGAACTTTTGTATCTTTTCAACTGGAATTATGTATCCAGTTTTATTCTAGAGGATTGAAAATCAAAGTTTCTGCAGCTGTCGTTTGACATGGTTTGGCCATGCAATGCAAAAAAAAAAAAAAAAAAAAGGCCTGTAGTATAGCCATTAACAGTTTGGCATTTTCATGATTTTATTAGTTTGGTACTTTTTTGATTCTTTGGGGCTCTTGAAGCTAGTTCTTAGGAAGATTAGATTTATACTTACTAAATGTTTGGTTGAGAGTTTGAGAAGAATATTTTGAGAAATATTTTTGAGAGTGTTTGGATGGGTTTTTGGAAAGAGAGTAAGAATTAGAAAGGAATAATGATTGGGGAGGGAGAGAGAGAGAGAGAGAGAGAGAGAGAGAGAGAGAGAGAGAGAGAGAGAGAGAGAGAGAGAGAGAAATGTGAGTAATAATTGAAAGGAGAAGAGATGGGGGAAGAATCTTTTTGGAAATTTTTTTTGGAAATGGGAAGTGAACAAAGGTGGATATCAATGAGTTAAGACATAGTATAAAAAAGAAGCACTCACGTTAAACTTACAATATGAAGCAATCTTCCTCAAAAGAGACTTCCTTTTCCATTAATTTGTTCAAAGAAAATGCCTTTTCCATGATGGAACTAGCTTCTCTTTGTTCATTATAGTGATCATCTCATGATGTGATTCCTTTTATCCAACTAAATTTAGAATATGAAATTTTTGGGTCTCTTGGTCCTTTCAAGTAGAGCACTGGTAATTGGGAACACTGTTAAGTGTTTCTGAATATTATTCCACCATAATGATCCCTTTCGAAGAGAGTTCAATCAAAACTCTCAATGTTCAACTGAAATCAATAATGCTACATGTACAACCATTTCAGCTCCAACCATTTACAACCCCCTCACATAAGTGGGGTCCACATACAATTATGGTGTAGGCTCCACGTGTATGTGAGGGGTTTGTAAATGGTTGGAGCCAAAATGGTTGTACAAGAAGCATTTTTGAAGTGACATCTATCCTGTTATCCTCTACTCATAACCAGTAACGGCACTGTCAGTGTAACTCAAATCCATTGACGAGTGTCGGCACAGGATTTATGTAATATCAAAAAGTTTATTTGATTGGGGCTATTGCATCAGAGTTTACCTTAACTTTATGATGTTTCAACTGAGCTGACATTCGCAAGTATGATTCAGTTATTGTTATCTTCTTGTCGCTGCTATTAAGTTATTGGACATGGTTTGTCTTACAAAAGTTAAAAACTGTAGGTTTTGAGCATGCAATTCAAGCCTATGCTATTCATGTCCTTTCTCTGGGTTACCAAAAGATTCCGAGGTCTGTTCTTGCTGAGGTATGCTTGGATTTAATGTTTACTGCGCTGCTAGAGTGATGTTGTCCTTGCCTGATTATTTTTTTGGAACATGTAGTTTATTGTAGTAACACGAGGAATAAAATATGGTTCACTAGTCTTGACTCGGGAGGTATTGATTAGGATTGCCGACTTATATAGCTTTGTATTAGTGCAAGAGCACATTGTTTCCAGGTTACAGTTTATGGTTATATCCTCCAATTAAGCTAGGCCGAAATTGGCCAAGACAGATCTATTCCTCCTGTGATTTGGCCATCGACAGCGGATCTGTTTTGCATGGGTTTACATGGGATGTTTATATGATTATTGTTTTATAGCTATCCTCACCTGTAAAGATTTAATAATTGTGGCGCACTATACAGGCTATCAACATTGAAGGGCTTTCCCTGGACAAATTCCTTGAGCATCACATTGCGAACGATGGATGGATATTTGAGAAAGGTCAAGGCAGGGGCCAACTCATTATCCTACCACAGAATGAGTTCAACCATCCAGGGTTGAAGAAGAGCACTGCAGATAGCATTCCATTGGATCACATTACCCGTATCTTTCCCATTCTTAGCTAAAAAGCCAGTTCAAGGACCTTTGGGTACTTGACTTTTTCTTTTGTGCTCAAATGTTTGTTTTGGGCTAGTAGTTCTCATTGGGCTGAGTTGCTGCACTTCCTGTTCATTGGAGGCATTAGAACATTTGATTTTGGGTAACTGCCTTTGTTGGTGTATTCAAGTAACTGAATTCAGTGCTGTGTGTGTGGGATACTATAAATCTACCTGTTACTTTGTTTCAGGGCTTCTGATCTTTGTTATTCCCTGAAATGATACTTGTGCTTGTAATGCTTCGAAGTTCGGATTTTGGTTTGCCCTGCTCCCGTTAGTACTGATGTTGCTTTTCCAAAAAGAACAGTGATATCACCAAGTTAGTGTATGACCATAACCAGCGCCAAACATTACTCAACCCAAAAATAAATTCACAAGAGGGCCACGTCCCATCTAGAGGTAGATCCATCACCCTGAACTTTTAATAACGTTGTCTTTAGCTTTTGTTTTCTGGGCTATCAATTAGGAGAATGCTAGGAAGAAAAACACAAAAAATGGTTTCACAAGTCAGTGGCATGCCTCAGTACGTCCATTGCACAAGCATAGTTGCGAGGTACACTGTTGGAGTTAAAATACAGATAAGTTTAAAGAATCAAAGACCTAAAAAACAACGGAGCCCCCCATGAGTATTACTATTTTACTAGTAAATATTTACATCAAAAACTACCAAGGCCATATAAACTTCTGAAGAGAGAAATTAAGACGAGAAGTGCCCCTAAAAGAATCTTAAAAATTGTTGGCTATTTACTCTTTCTTATCAACTTCGCATCAAGGTCCTATTGAATCAATGCTGCAAGAATACATGAGAGGAAGACTGCTGTCCTATGAAACAATCGAGCAAAAGGAATGCCTTAACCACAGGCTTCTTTCCATTTCTCTTTTCCACCATTGTCCCCTGCTCTGTGTGTTACCCCCCCATAAAATGAAATCCTCTATACAAATCACGGTTGAGCAGGACGGAAAGAGTACCCAATGCAGGGGAAATCAAGTCAATACTCAATGGCTGAGTGCCTCTCCAAAAGTCACCCAGCGCACAAAACTATCAGAAAATTCTTCGAGAACTTCAAAAACCTGATCATCATAGGATAGGTCTGTTCCAGTGTGATCCCTTCCCTACCAATATAACAGAAAATAAGGAGTCAAATACAGGTTCCAAGTATTAAATAAAAACACTGGAACTTCCATCTATATTCTATCATCTACAGGACCAAATATCATAATTCTCGTTTCCAATCCCTTCAACAAGATAGCAGAACTGTACCTACCCCGATTCATATTTAGAAAATAATCAACAGGACCAAATGCCATAGTTCTTATTTGCAATCCCTTAAAGAAAATAGCAAAATTAGATCTAATGGCCAAGAAAAGGCTTATGTCACATGTACAAGATGGTCTTTTAAGCGTACATGTGATAAAACTTGAGGAGTTCAGGTGTTATATATACCCGAAGTTATGTACATGGAGCTTGTGACTCATTCCAGATATGGATTAAGATGCCAGTACAAAACAACCAACATGAAAATAAGTTGTAAATTTGATTGATCCTACTGGAGAGCCGGGGAACTTGTACGAACGAAAATCATAACAATTGAATGTTCTTCGGTCATGTCAAAAAGAAAGACAGCCTAGGATAAAGGTCAGATTCATCAAGGGAAAAAAAACCTAAAAGATGTTATCTAAGAGATAATCCACATACATATCCCAGTACACCCTCCGGCCATTGGCTATACACTACAGACCAGATGTTCGATCCCACAATGAACAACCTTCAACAGATTATATTGGATCAGTACAAATGCAAAGATAAAGCCAATCACATGAGTAAGGCATCATGTACCACACTCTGCGTATTAACCGGCAAAATTGGTTTAAATTCAGAGTTCCGTGATTCACTCCTATCCAATAAGACTTGAGGAACACATAAGCATGAGCACAACATAATACGACTGGCATGGTAAAAGAATAAACGAACCTTCATGCTAGATCCATATTCACTGGTAGATGGTGCTGTGTCTCCCATTATTCCATTGATGACATTCTCCGATGACCGTCCCACAATTGGAGAACTCATGAGCATGGACCTGAAATGTAAAAAACAGGGGATGATGAGGTTTCTTCGAATACAGTTTATTTTATTCAGAACATAGAACTAAGTGTTGTCTTTTGCAGCTGCTCTGTATTGGGTTTGGCGTGAGAGGAATTGTATGTTTCCAAGGGATTAGTGAATCGGCTGAGGTTCTGGGATCAAGAGTTGTGGATAAAGTGCGATCTTGTCTCTCTTCTTGGAGAAATTTGAAGTTGTTTTTTTCTGCTAATGTCTTTCCAGGTTGGTCTGGCAATTTGTAGGGCCTATGCCTAGTGTTTGGGTAAGTTTGCGATCAATTACAGGTTACCAAAAGAAAAAAACACATAGGACTAAGAGTTACAATTCAGTTCAAGATGCATTGACGTATGTGCAAAGCTTACTCCAAAAGTTTCAGGTCTCTCTTCATGGAAGGCCAAAGTTTAAATAATAGTCAGTAAATGTTCATACTAATGATTGACGTTGTTGCTATTATGCTTGGGCATGGAATTGATGTAATGAACACTTCATAAACTTTTCCTAACTAGGAGGACTATACAGTGGACAATAAATTGAGATCAGAATACAACCAGAAGAAATGATAACAGGATTATCATCACCTCTGCAAGCAATAATAAATTACCTCTCATATAACTCTTCATCACACGAATTTCCGGAAGAAGATAGCCAATCTAAATCAACGAAGTTTGAGCATGTATCCCCTGGGTCATTGTCAAGCCATCTCTCTCTATGCATATCTACAAAAAGCTGCCTACGAGGTGCTGATGAAGTACACCTGCATGAAACAAATTGATTGCCAATAATCATTATCAAAGCTCACTGCTCCATAATCACATTAAAAATCAGATTTGAGAAAAAATGATTTCCAATACGCTTTATACAATAATAACTTTGGAATTTAAAGACTGTATGTCTATCAGAAGAATCCTAATCTAGATGCACATAAAACTCGACTTTATATGAATAGATAAGGATGTATACGCACATCCACCCAAGCAATGGCATGGCTCAAGTGGTGGAATCAGCATTTCCTGAAGTTACTTGACATAAATACCTACCCACTCTCTTGGTAAGACCCTCGTAGAAGTGGGAGCATTGTGAACTACAACCACTACTTTTTGAAATTGGCACATGTTCCTCGCCATGTGTTAGGGTAGTCAATAAAAAAATCGCTTGGACCATGAAACTGCACATAGTTTGGTCTAATTCTTTAGTAGTCCGATTTGGTTTTGGTTGACAAAAAGGACAAAAAGATAGACTAACAGTTTGATTGACAGGTTTGACATCACATTTTTGGTTGTGGTTCAAACTGAACGGGAATGGAATTATTAATTAACTACATTTATAAAGTACACTCTATCTACGTCAGTGCATTTGTTTTATGCTTTCAGGTCAGGGTTTCAGTTGCAATTTCTGGGGCTGTTGTTTTGTTCTCTCTTGATGCTACTGTTCATCATCTTAAGTTTCCTATGGCTATAGGCTCATTTTGGTGATACATGTGGTATCTCTTTCATTTTACTAGGGAAGTTCATCTATGCCAAGGAAGGCAATAACCTTGTTGGCCTGGACATTTATGCATCTTGACATTTTTTTATGGCTAGGATAGCCTTGGAAGTTGGAACACTGAAAGCGAACCGGACCAAACCCCATTTTATGGTTCTGGTTCAGCTTCCTTCGTTCAATTCGGGTAAGGTCTTAAATTTTCTAGCAGTGATCAGTTCATGATTTTCATTGAAAACGCACCAATATAAACCTTTGATACCTGCGATTATTCCACCAAAAACTGTTCTAAGACCATTAGAAAACTCAACTCCAGGGTAACACCTAGTATCACATGGCAAATAAGATTGAAGATTATTCCTTGAGCGAGGAACACAAGTTTCAACAAGTAAATTAAAAGAAGAGGGGCTCAGTATCTGTCATTGCAGAAAGTTCAATATGGCCCCGGAAGAGAGAGGGCTAATGTAGATACTTTCAACGTGGATAGTATTGCAACTCCGGAGTAAAGCCTTGGAGAGTACTTCCAAGTACATTAGGGGCCCTCACAGGGTAAGATTAGAAAAGCCATTTTCAGTGGGTGGGAGGTCCTTTTTTAGCAGACTCGCTTTGTTGTAGGGTCGGTAGGAGGCGGAGGGTGGTATTGGGCCGGAAAAAGCGTGCATAGCACGATTTAGCCTCCTCATTTACTTGGTCTTTTGAATTTCTGCATTATAGCCAAAAAGGAAGCTTCAGTTTCTGATTATTTTAAGCTAAACAGAGAGGGGTGTGGTGTGAAAGTCTATGTTTCCTTATGGATTTTTAGGATTGGGAACCTCAACCTCCTTTTAGTGCAGTCGTCGTACCATTTCAGAGGCAGTGGAGAGGAGGGAGGATGTTTATTTGTAGCTCCATCTATTCCCTTCCTTCTAGAACAGGAGTCCAGGGTCCTCAGAAATATATGAAAAAAAGGTGGTCTCTCTAAGGTTGCCCCTCTCTCTCTTTTGAAAGGTTTAGATGGTGTAGGTAGGTGCACCCGTGTACCTACCTAGCGGTAGCAATTAGCTACACGTGTTACCAAGGGACTTTGTGGATGTTGTGGTTTGGTGGGCCACAAGGGAGTGCTAGCTAGGGCTTGACTGATAAGCCCCCAAAAGTGTTACTAATGGGGCTTATCTCGCTCAATTTGATCACACACACGCGCATTATGTTGTTTTAAACTATTAATTTTGCGCAAGGTTGCTTTTTGTTAGTTTTAGGTAAAAATGGAGAAAATAAGGTATGTTTTAACGTCATTGTTAAACCAACGGATGCCTGAGCACCAGAGGCCACATGGCACCCCGCCACCAAGTTCCGGGGGACAAGGAATGAAGTTTTGAACAAGAATCAGGAAGCCTAGAGGTCATAATGACAAGCGAGAAGGTCAAGGGATCAAGACATAGAAAATTCTCAGTTTTTACATGTTCAACCGGTTGAGCACTTTTGCTCAACCGGTAGAAGAGAACCAGTGAGTTCTTCAACCGGTAGAGCACTTTTGTTCTACCGGTTGAAACTGCACTTTTCTGCGACTTTTGAGACCAAAAAAGAAATATCTTGTGGTATATTTGTAATAACTTAGCACGACTTTTGGGGCCCATAAAGGGTCCCCAACCTCAGATTTTTAGGGTTAGCTTGGATTTTCACCTTCTCTCTCTTCCTCCCTTAGTGTGTTCTTAGTTTGCTCTACCTTCTCTCTAGATTTTAAAGCTCTTGCATTTAGTTTTGTTAGAATATGTTTATTGTTAGTTGTCCCACATTGGGTGGCTACGTAATGTATTAGTCTCTCTCATAATATAAATAAAGGCTTGTGTGGTAGGGTTTGTTAACACCTTACACACTTCTCTCTCTCTTGTCTAAAACATGGTATCAGAGCAAGTCCTAAACCCTAAACCTAATTCTGTCTAAACCCATAACCATCGTCTTCTACAGCCAAACACATTCAAACCCTAAATCAGCCAACATAATCCATCTACAGCCGACACCATCTATCTGCGAACCCTAAACCAGAACCAACCGAGATTCATACACCCATGAACGACCTTAAAAAACCCCCATACGAACAAGACCTACCCACAGACGACCTTCGAAAACCCATAGACAACCTTCGAACACCCTATACGAGATCAATACAGCCCTGTTTCACCTTCGAAAACCCCATACGAGATTTGAACAGCCCTTACAACCCTCGAAATCCACTGTTGATGCTCGAAATCCATTGATTGATGTTCAAAATCCACTGGTTGATGGTCGAAATCCACTGTTGACGCTCAAAATCCAGATCATGTGCTCTGTTGATGCTCGAAATCCATACCTAGTGCTCTGTTGATGCTTGAACCTATCTGAAACGCATGTATCACGTCGCTTTACTGTCCCTTGTTGTGTCTGGTATGACTAGTATGTCCTATTAGTAGATGCAGACTTTCAGTGGTTTCATTTAGTATTGGTTATTGGTTGTTGCTTCGTTGGTTTGGTTGGTTGATTTGTCGAGACAGGTGGTTATCTTTGATTTACTTTACTGGTGGGGGTATTCTGTGGTAATCGGTAGTTATGTCTGAAGAAAAGTCTGCATCGGTCCCTAATTTTGGTTCTATCATTATTGGTAGTTCTTATGGCTCTTCTTGGCATCGTGAGAAGGATTTCATTACCTCCATTCTTTTGAATGGCAACAATTATGCCATTTGGTCTCGTGCTGTCAAAGTTTATTATATGGGTGAAAGAAAATTTTGTTATTTGACACAGTCCTCCAAACAAAGATGCTAAGGATTATAGTGACTGGGAAGCTGAGGATTGTCATATTCGAGTTGAGTTGTGGAATAGTATGGAACCTCAGATCAATGGCCCTCTGTTTTACCTTGATAGTGCCAAGGAAGTGTGGGATCGGGTTGCTAGGATGTATTTAGGGGTTAATAATCTTCGTCGTACATATGATCTCCATAATCAGTTCTTTTCTCTGTCATTTGGTACTGGATCGTTGGAGGACTACTATGCCAGATTTCGTGGTATTTGTGAGGAACTCCGGGTTTATGAGCCCATCTCCAGTGATCCTCAGGTTATGGCGAGTCAGCGTGAGCATTTGGAGGTTGCTCATTTTTTGTATGGTTTACCATCATTTTATGATCCTGTTCGGTCTCAGATATTGGGAGAGCGGGAGTTGCCATCTCTCGATGAGGTGTTTAGTCGTCTTCACCAGGCTTCTATCGCAGATGTTAGTTCTGCCTCTCAGTCACCATTTGATCGTTCTGCTTTAGCTTCAGTGGGTTCTAGTGGTTTTGGGTTGAGTACTGGCCGTGGTCGCGGCCGTGATTCTGGGTTTGGCAGTCGTGGTCATGGTTCTGGTAGTCGAAGCTCTGGTGGCTATGATTCAGGTAACAGTTTTGGTGGTCGTGGTGATTCTGGGTTCAGTAGTCGTAGTGGAAATAGTTGTGGTCGCACGTCAGGGCGAAGTAGTTCTGGTCATGGTGGTTCTAGTCGTGGCCGTGGTACCAAGTTCTGTACTCATTGTCAGGGTACAAATCATACAGTGGACTATTGTTATGATCTTCATGGTTTTCCCCAGGCTCATCAGGTTGTTCATTCTGAGGATATCGGGTAGCTTTACTCATTCTAACGATAGCAATGCAGGACTATCTTTGGATGAGTATCGGTGCCTTATGTCCATTCAGCCTTCCGCTATTGTAGCTTCATATTCCACAGCTACGTTCGCTCAGACAGGTCCCTCCGTTGCTTGTGTTGCATCATCTTTTTCCTCTCCTTGGGTTATCGATTCTAGTGCTACTAATCATATGACTGGTACTTCTAAATTCTTTTCTACTTGCCAGCCCAAGGATAAAACCTTTCATGTTACCTTAGTAGATGGTTCTACCACTGAGGTTACTGGTTTGGGTTCAGTTTCTGTCTCTCCATCGTTTACTTTAAATTCTGTGTTGCATGTTCCTCGTTTACCCTTTAACCTTGTGTCTATTAGTCAACTTACAAAATCCTTAAATTGTTCGGTCACATTTCTTCCACATGGTTGTGTATTTCAGGATCTCAAGACGGGGAGGACGATTGGTGCCGGTGTTGAGCATGGTGGTCTGTATTACATAACCAATGGTGGTGTTCAACCAGTTGCTCTCTAGTCATCAGAGTCCTTATATCAACAACATTGTCGGCTTGGTCATCCATCTCTTCAGAATTTGAAGCGTCTAGTGCCCTCATGTAGTTCTGTTAATGAGTTATCTTGTGAAGTCTGTGAGTTTAGTAAACATCATAGAGTATCATTTTATCCTAGGGTTGAGCGTCGTGTGTCACATCCTTTTCAGTTAGTTCATTCAGATATTTGGGGGGTGTTAAGGCGTTTACTAATTCTGATTGGGCAGGAGGACCGTCTGATAGGAGATCTACTACTGGCTATTGTGTCTTTTTTGGTGGAAATCTTGTTAATTGGTAAAACAAGAAGCAGACAGTAGTAGCCTGGTCCAGTGCAGAAGCAGAGTATAGAGCAATGGCACACACGACATGTGAGGTTGTGTGGTTGCGATTGTTTCTTGAAGAGATTGGATTTAGTGTGCAACTGCCTATGCCTCTGTATTGTGATAATCAAGCGGCTATTCACATTGCCGCAAATCCAGTATTTCATGAGAGGACTAAGCATATTGAGGTTGATTGTCATCTAGTGCGTGAGAAGCTGACTGGTGGTGTGATATCTACGCCATATGTATCTACGGGTGCTCAGTTGGCCGACATGTTTACCAAATCATTATTCAGGCCGCGGTTAGAGTTGCTATGTAACAAGCTGGGACTTTTTGATATTTATTCTCCAGCTTGAGGGGGAGTGTTAGAATATGTTTATTGTTAGTTGTCCCACATTGGGTAGCTACGTAATGTATTAGTCTCTCTCATAATATAAATAAAGGCTTGTGTGGTAGGGTTTGTTAACACCTTACACACTTCTCTCTCTCTCTCGTCTAAAACAACAAGTTTCAAGGTAATTCTTCTTCTTTAATGTTGTAGTACGTGTTGAGACCCTCATATAAATCTAGTTTGCTTCCATTTTTATTGGTAAATTCGTTTTCTTGTTTTTCTAGCTATTTCCTTTGAAAACTCTTGGTCTTATTAGTTGTTTGATTAATAAGTGTTCATGTTGTAGGCAAAACCCTCATTCGCGAAACAATCATCACGCTTAGCGGCGCATTCAGTCTCTGTGGATTCGACCCGGGCTAACCGGTTTTAATGCTACCGCTGGCCTAAACCCTACGCTTGGGGAAGTAATATTGGAAATATAATCAAAGGGCGCAAGCATTGACGCTGTAAGGCCCAGCCTTGCTTGCAGCCATAGAACCTTTTGCTAAGCTGGGATTTATCTCAGGGAGAGAATTAGATAGACTAGTAGGATGCGTATCCCCCTCTCATTGGGGTCCTCATTGGACACTTTCCTCTTCTTATTGGCTGCCTTTTGCATGTCTATAAGCCACACATACCCATGTCTATATATATTGTCCTCATTCTTTGAGAGAGAGAGAGAGAGAATTCTCTCAAGAGATTCAAAGATATAGATATGGTAGAAAGCAGCGTGCGACTTGAACTATTGTGGATTTTTACGCCCACCACTTTATATAAGAATGAAGGTGCTCTTGGCTCGACATTGGTAGTTCTGTTCCACTGGAACCTCTCCATTTATTTATTTATATATATATATATATATATATATATATATTTTTTTTTTTTGGGGGGGGGGGTGTTGTAATATAAAATAGTCTATGACAAAAACTTGAGTAGAAAGTATTGATTCATTTGTCGAGGACAAGGATTTAGGGTTAATCCCAATCCATAAATAAATTGGAACAACTTCGTAAGTATATCTTCGCTACGGAAATTGAAAGGGTTCCAATCGAAAAGAAAAATTTGTTAGAATTGACAAAACTCTTTCGATACAAAATCTATCACGTGGAAATCAACTGTTTGTATGATTCTTTGATAGAAGATAGAAAGAAATCACAAAAAAAAGCAGGTTGCGGCCATTTTGAAAGGATTAAAAAACACCGAAGTTATGTCTAAACGTAATGATTTAAAACAAAGAAAAGATAAAGGATCCCAGATTGAGGAAACACCCTTTCAATTGTCTCAATAACTAGATCAGAAAAAAATCAAATACACATAGATTTGTAAATGAGACAAACAAAAAGGAAAAGGGTTTAAAGACCACTCAAAAAATGAAATGCCTTAAAGATTTTCCTTTGAGTTATTTGAGAGTTATTCAACTTGAGTTATGAGTACGAATGGTTTTTTTTGTTTTCAGGAAGGAAGAATAAAAAAGAAAAGGACTTCAATCACAATCTAATTGATTTGATCACCTGCGGTCGAGCATAGCTATTCTTTTCTTGATCTCATGAACCACCAGGTATTTCTCCATCCTATTTCCCCACATGCACAGATCAGATATTATATATCTTTACAGATGTTATAGACATGGCGCTGCTTAGTTTCTCTCTGATTTCTCTCCTCAACTCCCTCTCCTCCCCCACCAGATCACTCTCCTCTGAGTCATCTGGCCGAGACATGTACGGACCTATATTCTGGTTATTTCTAGCCCAGATTTACAAATTCAGGTTAGACAGATTACATTACACCCTCCTACAGATGGCAACCTTGGATGCTATACTATCCATTGATAACTTTGGGGGCAAAGGGTTCAAACTGCCAAATTGTTGTTGTACATGCAAGAAGGCAGAGTTATTTACTACTTCATCAGTTCATTGTGAGATCGCTTGGGCTTCATGGATCGTGTTGTTCTGTGCGTCTGGAGTGTATTGAGTATTATCTGAATCCATGACTCAACTGCTTGATTGTTTGGACTTTTCTTGTTGGGGTCAGGGGGTTGGGGAGTTTCCCCTTTATGCCTTCTGTAAAGCTCATGAAGGAAGAGGAACAGGACTTTGAATATGAACAAATGAATACTCAAGTGGCGCCTCTAAAACTTTCCAGTTTTGGATGGAGGATTTTTCCATTGTCCTTTTTGTTAGATGACCCTAAAGGGCAATTACACTTAAGAGAGGAATGCAGCTGCATTTTTTTTTTTTGTACATGCCTCCTTTTTCTGTTAATTACTCAGTCAACGACCCCTGATGTTATTCCAATAAAAATTGATTTACCAATAAAAACACCCCGATGGAAATAGATGGAAAAATAAGGAGGTTTCAGCAATAGATGGAAATATTTGTGGCCTCAACAAGAAGTTGATTGTGATAGATAACTTGAGCAAGAACTTCAAAAGATTAGTAATTTAGTATCAATAAAGGGAGCAAACAGACCTTGAAATCGTCATTCCACTTTCACAAGTAGATATTTCTGGACTTGATTCACTCAAAATTTTGCTTCCTCCTTGTGACTGATCATCGGAGAAGGCAGAGTTGGAAAGGTCCTTCTTCATATTCGTGCTCGACATTGGTGAGCTTCTTTGACGAAGAATATTTCCATCAGATAAGGATCTTTTGAAAAATGCTCTGGAAATACAAAGCAAATAGTTACCACCACATAATCTGATAGCTCTGTCAAACCAGAATATCATCAAACAAAGAACCCTTGAGGGCTCTGAAATTACTCAACCCCATCATAGATCATTGCATAACAAACCCATGAAATATACACACCGTTTATAATGATGCATGTGCCATCTCCTATATTTGCAGATTGCAAATTTTTTGTAAAACATCCTCCCATTTAACTTTAAAGTTATATATCAGAATGCATTCAAAACTTGGAATCGGAAGGGCCAGTGAAGGATCTTTAGATGTAAGTCCTTGTCTCCCATGTGATTCAAGCAAGGGGTAAAGCAGAGACGTTTGATCTTGTTCACGAAAAGAGGCATATTATACATTTTAACAATATGATTAGATGCTGGGTACCTTTGATTTTCATCCATTTTTGTTTGCCCAATCCTCCATGCATTGTAATGCTGGTCAGAGTCAAGCTCCCAGAGTTCAGGTTTACCCTCTTGCGGCTGGAAATACCCCAAGAATCTGCTCAAAAACAGCCAAACCGATGGTTATTTAAATCAGGCAATGCATATGATACTCAAATGACATGATTACTTAGTTGGGCAGTTTCTAGGTATATCGCAAGGAGAATTCAGAATAGATGAACTATTGAACTAACTATCATGCATGCCCTTCTTACGTTCAAGAAATATCTAGCCAACTCTATACAGATTAACACTAACCAGATTTGTTTACAATTCAAACGGACTTACACATTAATCGCATTTTGCTTCTCCGCATCCATGTAGGCATTGCTGTAGTACCGCTGAAGAGTCCTAAAGAATTCCTGGGATTGGGTTGCAGCTTTCCATTGACCCCTTCGCTGAGAGAATATCTAACAAGAATAAAATATTCAAGATGTCAAAGAGAGGCCCAATCAGGAAAAAATTAACTACTGGGGAATAAAATGAGGAAGAAGAAAAATACAAATGTAGTTAGCTAGATGCCTTCCCAGGATTAAAATCTAAGGTACTTCTCCTTCACAATCTGTAAATTACACCATTTTCAAGAAGTCTTAAACAGTTTACTTTAGCCCATAGGCTCCAAACTTTGACATCTCTTTCTGTCCTTCCCATTCGCTAATCCCTATCCTAGGTGCTAAGTTACCAGTTGATTAGATGGTTAAAAAATTTCAAGTTTTAAGCCTTTTGTAGCTTTGAATAGAGCCTCGCATTCCATTCAATAAGAAGCATAGGCAAAAGATGGGGAAAATTGAAGTCATTACAATCACTACTCTATCACCATTCTTAAAATTTGACTCGAATTTTTATTTTTATTTTTGTAATGATAGGATGCTTTTCTCGTAACAAAGGAAAGCACTATTGGTTAGATAAAAAATGTCAATCAAGGAAAACACTTTGTCTGCAACAGTCTGTACCCCTTCAGCATGACTCGCAAGCAGCAATTTTGACCAAACAATTTTTTTTTTAACAGATTTTAACTAAACAATTAAATTAGGAGATCTCATCCATTAAACTAACAAGGACTTCACCAACGATGTGGAATTCTCCTAGGATACGAAACATCAAGTACGCCAAGTGTAACACAAAGTTTCAATTATCTGGTTACTTTATGAATTCTGACTATAGGAACATCGATTAAGGCCAACCATGTGGCAGCCATGTCTTCAGACCCTACCAAAGATGAAACCCCAACAATACCTCCTGAACCATGATCTCCGCTGGCTGTTCCCAAAATCAATTGCAAACAAGGTGGTGCCACCTTTCCTCACATGAGTGCCTTTAACATCCCCAAGTTGACGGGTTGCTTTATGAAGCTGGAGATCATGGTTCAGGAGGTATTGTTGGGGTTTCAGCTTTGGTAGGGTCTGAAGACGTGGCTGCCACATGGTTGGCCTTAATCGATGTTCCTACAGTCAGAATTCATAAAGCAACCTGATAATTGAAATTTCATGTTATGCTTGGTGTACTCCCCAAGTTTAGATCCCTTCGTCCGTCGTTTGCTCCAGCTCTTACACTATTCACCTCCACGGGACTCCTATGCCATCTACTACCATCTTTTGGTCTCTCTATAATCTACACTGACAGGTGATGGTATCACCATGGAAATAATTCATTGGTTCTGCCCAACAATGCAAATGGTGAATGTATAACATTTACTCTTGTAGTGTGTGTATAGTAGAAGTAGAACACTTACTCTTGTACAACATAAAACCAAATCTTTCACTTTGCTAAACAAGAAGATTACCAAAGCTAAAATTCTAAAATGATTAGAAAAGCCAACATTGCACAGTAGATTACCTTGTTGTGGGCAGCTGATCCACCGTATTGATGTGCAAGTGTATCACCCATTCTCTCATAGAACCACATTAATTCATCAGCTAGAGGGTCATCAATGTCTATCTTAGTAGTATCTAGGACTCCTAGAGAACGAAGTTGTTTCCCAAGGGCAGCCAAACCGTATGCATACTGTGCAACATTTGTTCGATCCAGACAGTCTATGCAATTTGTCCTGAGCACCCCCTTCTGAAACATAGATGCATTGAGAGACTGATTTCCATTAGCCACATTATTAGCTCCGCGAAGGTTCACCACCAAACTATCAACATCCTCATTGTTGCCATTTTCTTCAAGGTCAACGTCGCAATCTCTTGTGGGAGACTGGTAAGCAGCAGCACCTGCAACATTCCTGCAGCAAAAATCCATTTTCAACTTCAGGAATAGCATACAGAGCAAATGATACAAAATAACCAGAAGGAATGCAGATTTGCATGCGTAATGACAAGGTTATGCACACAACATCACACAGTTGCAATGAGCTAATGTCATCTGTAGCCAGAAAAATGGCTAAGATTTCACTACCCGGTCAACAGAGTTAGTAATCCAGCCCTCCGGTTTTCAAACCAATCAATTGATGAGGAAAAGCAGTACTAAATGATGCAATACTAAATGATAGAATCTTTCCAATAATTAACATCATTTCATATAAAACTATGAATATTGCCAAAATAATTAAGCTTCACACTGTCATCAGGTGAACATACAAGAAAAAATTCAATGATTAATGTTCTTATTGGCGGTTTGATGCTCTAAGATAATGGCGTCCACAGGATAATTCATTTTTTCCCTTCGACTAAGACACCCGCCATTTTCTTTTAAAAGTAAGTTTCTACCTTTTAAATTCACTGCATGGGTGCCGTAGGTCAGTCAATGAGACAACAAGATATTGCTTAAAGAACTCTGTTCCCTGACCATTACATGAATGAGACAACAAGATATTGCTTAAAAGGATAGGGCAGGCAGGGCTGTTAAAATTAAACAAGAAAACTACACCCAGAATAGTGTAACAAGATCATGTTGAAACACCAGATTAAGGTTTAAAACATGTCTCAAGCTATCTACCTATGCTACGTCAAAGTTGCTAAAAAAAATGATAATTGGCTAGAGAACTCTGTCCTTGTGTTATACTTCTTGTTGTAATATTTTATTTTGTTGCTGGAAACAGCATAAAATGAAGGACAAATGGATTAGGATATCAGATCTTACTAAAGTAAGCTAACAAAACTTGGAGGAAAAAAAACTTACTCAAAACAGGTGCAAGTTAAACACTGCTCAGACCCCAAGACTGGCGTCACTTGAGAATAAAAAAAGCCTGTTAGTGTCAAGGCATATGCAGCCACTTTGCCCAACATTACCAGAACGTTAGTAGCTTTGCTGGAACAAATACAAAAAGCGTAAAATAAAAACAAATCAGTTGGCTATTCCAGCAAGAAGAAAATCGACAAGTAAACCAGGGAAAGTATAGCATCCACATAACTATGTACCTCCGAGAATGTTTGTGTAAATCCAAATGAAGAAACTTAAGGCGGTTTTCCTCTGATAAATCTTTGTTAATAAATTCGATTGCATTGGCAAATTCTGCACGAAGAATGGACTCTCGAGGCTTCTTTTCATGCGTCTGTTGATTGCAAAAAGCTAAATTAATCAAATGAATTTTATGTGGATATAAATACAAAGAATATGAATAATATTGTAAACATTTGGACTCATGACATCTTTACATTTAGTAAGGAAAAGGAAAACGCAATCTTAACTGTCAGTAGAAAATGATTTAAATAAACCATTTGGAAATTATAAAACCTTACCTTAATCAAATTCAAAATGATTATGGGGTTTCCATATCTCTTCCCAAGATTTTCAAAATGAAGTCTGGTCGCCTCATAGTTTTGGTCCTTCCTTGACACTAGAAGAGAAAAAAGGGTTGGTCTTAGATATACAGGGAAGTCTTTAAGAATACAAGATGCATTCACACACATACATATGATATCTGGTTTAAGATTCAGGCGTGAAGTTTCTTGCGACCAGAAAAGTGGGATTGAGCCACGGTTTTGAACAACGGAACTAATTGGTATTGGACATCCTTCAGGAACATCCTCAAATACAATCTGCTCTGTCTCGACATCATTAGCAACCCTGCCCTTCTCATTTACACCTCGTTTTAAATACCTATATTGGATGAAAGCATTGCGATGTCAGCATTAACATGTAATTGGTAATTCAGTAATACACCATCAAGGGTACTTTCACTGAGAAGCTGCATACAAATGAAAGTCATACAAGCTATCAGAGGAGGGTAAACGGCACTGAAATGCATAACAGGGTCCAGAAAGTCAGAAATTTCCAAACCAAGACGTGGATCCCACTAAAGAGTAGAGACCTAAGGTTCAAGTCTTTTAGTTCATGAGTATTTTAATCTGAAAGTTCTTTTATTAAAGATACACGACAAGTAGAATAAGGAACCTTGTACAAGTTTCTTGTTGGTCTGTTGGCAATTGATAGTTTTCACCTACCAAAGATGACCACAGACAATAACAAACTTCAGTGCTTCACCCAAAGAGTAACAGGTCATGATAACGTACAAGGAGACAGGCTTAGAAAAATAACAAGGACTCATTTTGAACAAGGTTCCTGCCCACACACCCAAGCCCAGGTACCCATGTTTATGCAAAGAAAAGGCTGAGAGTTCCAAAGAATTAGCCAGCAAAACCAAGCCCAAGAGAACAACCAGAAGATCTAAATCAGACAACTTTTGGCCTATTTCCACATCATTTTGGTCAGGGTCCAAACTAATTAAGAATTTTCCGAAACAGAAAAATAACCTAAAATGGTTCATCAGCCACAAATCAATCCAAGCCCTGCCTGTTTTCAGATATTTCATTTAAGCTGAAATTGGTAGGTGGCCGACATGGTCACCACATGGACCCATCCAATCTCAACATGGGAATAAAGAGGGAGAGGTAGACTGGTTGAATAGATATGAGTTGTCTTCCATCTTAAAACCTCCAGCATACAGACCTTTGGGCAGTAGCAAGTATATAAAGGTTTTGTCAGGTCAAGTATAGATTTTACTTTAAAATATAATCATTGCATTTTGATTGTCTTGGCTCATTTCCATTGAATTCCCAAAGAAAACGTCTCTTTTGTCCATGAATATTGCTACTGAATCAATTTTATTCGTCCAGTAGGCTATAAACACTTTCCCGAGTGTCATATGGCCGTCCCTTGTTAACTTTCCAAGCAGTTGTCTGTCCCCTTCATCGTACATTCTTGTTTTTCGTAGGTGGCGGCTACTTTCTCTTAGTTAGGTGAGGCTCTACGAACATTTGAACACCATCCCGCATAATAGAAAACTTGTCAATGTAACTCATTAAAGCCTCCTGAAGCACAAACCTAGATGTCTCTAAATTGTTATTCCATCAGTATCACCCATAGCTATGAATACACAACACCACATTCTTTTGGAGGATTGTCAAAAAAAAAATTCCCTCGTTTTTATTTGTTTAGGACCAACATTCCAGTTTTATGTGTACCATCATGAAACAGTTGAATCAAGTTCCTCTACTGTCACTGTCATCATCTTTAAATGACAATGCCCGCTTACATAATCTTTGAGCAGTTCCGACCTATACCAGACACCCAACCTTTGGAGCAACGATGTTTTGAAAGACGTGTAAAATGAATTTCACTTCCCCCCAAAAAAAAAAAAAAAAAAAAAAGGGTATTGACTGCAAGAGTGACGAAAAAAGGCACATATGTCCTCTGCAATTGAGTATCCAATCTGACCTGGTACCCGCATAATGTCGTGAACGTCTAGCAACTAAAGTAAGTTTGAAGTCCCGCCCAGCTATAGAAAGTTTAGCCTGGATTCACAGAGGAGGCAACCATCACAAAATCATTGAATTAAATATCTTCTAAAAATAGTACAAAATAAGCCTGCAAATTACCAAGAAATTATGAAACAACTAAAAAATGCATTGCAATGGATTAGCTTCACCGCATAAGAACTCATTTCAGTCCCTGAACCTACCTTGTGAGCGTATCCATATAAAGTACAACTAAAGAACAACCAATGAATACAATCAAAGATCTTTTTTAAATTTGTTCATGATGAGGGAGAGGAATTGTGCAACACCAATGCTTTGGATGCTAAATGAAAGAAACATGGTAATGTGCACATAAATCAAAATGATTCCTGGGTCTGTCCTCTCTGATGCTTTTTGGCTTTGATTTGAGGACATGATCCCGCAGCAAACGTGACGGTATAGGGGGGCCACTGTTTTAGTGGTATTCTGTGAGCAGCCACTTTGTGCATTTATTGCCAAAGGTTAGATCTGTTCCAATCCATCTGTTTCAGTGGTATTCTGGGAGCAGCCACTTTGTGCATTTATTGCCAAAGGTTAGATCTGTCTCCTATCCATCCCCCGCCCATACCCTAATTATTGGGGACTAAATGGGTTATGTTATTGTTGTTGTTGTTGTTGTTGATGAGGGAGAGGAGGGTGAGAATGCAAGTAAAACCCCCCACCAATACATTCTGTTAATGAAAAACTATGTCGGTCCTATTCATTTCCCCGTTTAGTTTTAGTTTTAGTTTTGATGACATCATCATTTCTCTTCATTTTCTCTCTATCTCTGTCCACTCATTACACTTGACGACATTATCAAAACTAAACTAAACTATCTAACCAAACACAGCCGTCATATTTCAATGCCACGCCAGAGAACAAGCGGAGCTCACCCTCACCTGTTTAAAGAAGCCATAGACTAATGCAACTGTCCAAAGAGTATTTTGGAGAAGATTTCTGATTCCACGGCTCAAGAATTCATTCCAAACGAACATGGTTTCATAGAGGACCTTCCCTGCGTCATTATCGCACATGTTTTTTTGAAGACTACACATAACATGGTATGAGTAGCTGAAGAAGAAGTCTTTTGTAAGATCCACCATGCACAGGAGCTTCTTGTATCTGTGCCATCAATTAAACAAAAAAACATAAAAACTTTCACACTGAAGCAAAGTTGGGCCCAAAATTCCAGAGGAAGAACATGCAGCATGAAGACCTTTCCAGGTGAATGGAAACAAGACATAAGAAACCCCTATTCAGATCAGCTTTTGTAATAGCTTATGACCCAGAAAACAACTATATGAGATTAATATGAAACACATAAATGCATTAAGTTGGCCGTAATTAAATATGCTGAATAGCAGGACTCCATTTTCGACTAGCTGCTATGAGAAATAATAGCTGATAACGATGGTCCTACGTACACAAAGGCGAAGCGAAGGCAATATATTTTCAGCAACCCCAGTATTATCTAAAACAGAATGAACACTTTATTTACACAGAAAGGTTACTCAGTCTGAACATGTAGCTTGGAAGTGCATTAGAATTGTCTAGCATAACAAGGAGGTGATCAAATGCAGAAATACTTATTATGTAACACTCAAACAATAAGGAGATAGATAATCATAAAACGTGCAACCGCTTGTCATGAAATATTAACAAGTATAAAGCATTCTCACATTCATTTGTGGAGTTTCAAGAGTTGTATTGATAAAGAAATAAACCAGTAGATCGGACAATTACCTGTTCTCAATCTTAGAATTAATTGTGTTCACCCAGGCAGTAGAATTTGGGAGAGGAATAATCTCACTCTTACAGACGGCATATATATTATGGCCACAAATTGCACCAATCTGCCTTCTTTTAGTGATCAGCAGCATGTAGTAAGGACCCAGAAATTTAATAAATCCTGAAAGAACAGAAAAGTGCAACAAAAGTTATAATCATGGTCTCCTTAGGAATGAAATTTTGCACAAAAAGTTGACATACCAATGATCCCATAACAAGAAGTGACAAATTTCAGCCCTCCAGTGGACCTGTTGCCCTCGTGTATCCTTCTCAAGAGGTCACAGCATTCACTCTCTGTATAGGTGGTCGAATCTTCATTGATATTTAGCTCCGAAGGCTCTGATCTGTCAATCTTTAACACTCTCCAATACGATCTGCTCTTATCCCTTCCTATCATATAAAATAGCTGCAGCACAACATGCACAAATTAACAGCGTAACAGGCGCATGATTGTAGACTTGTACAAACTGATGTTGATAATGACATCATTCCATTTACATGTAGTGATAATTGAATTCAGTAATTCAGGGTTTGTTACAGTATCTTTATCCCCTATGCAAACCCCTTTTTCATTGTCCCTTGAGTCTTGACCCAACATAAGATAGTACGTCTGTTCGACCCCTCGTGCTATAAGCAGAAGGCTTACGAAAGCAAATTGGGAATTTGCGAGTGTAATATTTCGCATCAGAAGCAAGCAAAAAACATAATCGGTTTTTAAATGTCCAATGAGAATTGCATACAAGCACCTGGTGTATAGAGTTCCGAGTATCTTGCTTAAAGCCTGGAAGTTGATAGCAGACAATGGATGAAATATTTATCATAACATAATTCCATCAAAATCATAAAGTTACCGAGATTAGATTTAATTGCCAGGGCGCTGGCTGTTGCATGTACATATTTGCCTAACACGGGAATATGTAAATGATTTCCATTGGAAATTTCTCTGTTACAGCAAACAGAAAACGACTGGAAAATTTATCCAACATTGTGCAATTTATGTCACGACTGGAAATCTTCAGAGAATACCCTTTGCTGAGACCTTTGGCAGTAACACAGGTTACATTACTTAAGGTGGCCATCAAGATCATTATGTGCCGGAGCTTTTGGGATACGAGGCTTGTTGTCCCTTGCGCATATGGTTGGGGGTAGCACTTGGGAAAATGAAAATCCCATAAACTTTTAAAGATAGCATCGACAAATCTATTAGACAACCAACTAACAATTGATCAACTTTAATCCAGCACGTGTATGCAAAACACCTAAAATTGGTTTAGTGGTTTAGTCGCGCAAGCAATTCCATTGAAATTTTGTGAAGCCACAAAATGGGATGATAGTGGTGAAAAACAATTAACAGCATCCAATCCCGAAAGAAACTCAAATATCCCATTTTTAGATCAAAGCAATAATCAAGACAAGGTAATAGAAGGAGAGAAGAAAATTGGTGTACCGATCGAGTCTCGTATAGCCTGAATTTCTGCATAAAACCGTGGGCCCCAGGCGGAGGCGGATATGGAAGTGCAGGCGGTGGAGATGGGTTTTCATTCTCTGACGCCATTGAGAAGGGATCAGATCCCGAGCCTCGGGCTCGGGAGCCAATCACAGGCGCATTCAACTGATATGATACAATAAGAAAGAATCACCTCTGTCCCCAACATAAACAATAACCCATCATCATCATATAGCTTGGTTGCTTCAAATACAGCATTTTCTTCTTTAAAATCTCCAAAGCTTGTTTCCTTCCTTTTCCTTATTCCAATTCCTTCTCTTCCATTCACAATCAAACAACCCTTTAACTCCTCTGCAATCCCTTACACGTATTGAAAAGGTGGGGACCGTGGGGTACACACACAAACGCAGAAAAGATAGAGGTGAAGGTTACAATAATTGGGAAGAGAATTCTGATCTTTGATCACGAGAAAGGGAAAACGACGAAGTGATGAGAATTGAGAAGCTACCCACCCACAAGAGCTGGAGATTAGAAGGGAGGCAAATATAAAAGAGATGACAAAATCAAGGCGACAGGGATCTTCTGGGAATGAAAATCGTAACAGAAAATGGAGAAATTGTGTGATGTTCTAGAAATTCTCGAAATTGGAGAACTATTTTGGTGATGGAGGTGATGATTGATTATGATGATGATGTTTTTTGTATTATTATACTCCGTACTAGAGAGAGAGAAGCCCAGATCCAGATGAGAAAAACTCTCCAAAAATGAAAACCACAACATGTGTGGCCGCACCATCCCTACAAATTTAGGGTGAGTTTCTGAATAAATTTTATTAAAATTTAATAAAATTAAGTTTTTAATTTTATCTGATTTTGATAAGATTTTGATAAAATTCATTCGGAAACTCACTCTTAGAATACAACGCAAAATCTATATTTTCTGAAAACAAATCAATTTCTGATTACCATTAACAAAAGGAAAATAAATCAATCCTCTCTATTTTGTTGTAGTGATCTTCGTTTATAATTTTGCGAATATTACTGATAACAGCCCACACAAAAAAAACATTTTAATACCGCTAGAGGATTTTTTTTATAGATATATATTTTTTTAATGAAACCCACAAAGGCACAAAGGAGTATAAACTTAATTTCCGAGAATAATATTTGCATATAAACTGCACTCAGTGAAAGTAATTACCAATATCCTTGTTGCACAAGTTCGTATGAGAAAACAAAATAAAAGACTTATTATTTAAGATGTCGTAAGTTCTAATTTCGTAAAAGTCAAACATTTCAAACTTTGAGATCAAAAAAATTTGTTCGATCATTAACGCCAAGAGGCAAGACATCGGTAAGTCGGAATGTCCACAAACAAACTCGAATATCTAGTTATAAGAGAAACGATCCTTTTATTTCTGTACGCGCATGTGTGTGTTTTTTCTTGGGGACTGGGGCAACACGCAAAGCTACCGGCAACAAGCAAGGTTCTTGTGAACTTGGTTTCTTTATTGTAGGAGTACATTAGTAGCTTTCTTTGCTTAACTTAGAAGACCAATCAATGAAGTGAAACGTGTTTCTCATTTTAATTAGTGAATTGACCATACCGTAGTTTTCAGCAATAATAACGGACGAAATTTTGAAAATTCAAAGGGAATGGTTAGGCAAAAAAATACCAATTGCAATTGGAACAATTTACTTGTATAATAAATTTCTTTCTAACCAAATTCTTATACTTAGACGTCCATCTCACCGAATAACTCGATAACTTATTCTGCTAACATCTTATAATTATGTTTTTAGAATAGAAATGTCTATAGACACTAAATAAGTTACTACACCTAAGTCATTCCGCAACAACTGACCTAAGCCAAAATAGCTTTAGCATTTTAATTAGTAAAGCTAAATATAGGTCATTTCACTAACTTTGAAAAAATTGCTTGGAACGATCAAACTTAAGAATGTCATTTCACTTCCCCATCCATTCTGAGTTCAGAAAAATTGCATGGAACGACCCAACTTAAGAATGTGTGCTCCCGTTGTGGAACAACTTGTCTTTGTGCGTCTTTGTGAACCTTAAGTCAGATGTTGCAGAACGAGGCAATATACATGTGACACTTTTTTAGTGGATGATTTTTGTCCATTTATTTCAAAATCCATTGATGTAGTAGTACTGTCATTTGTACATCTAGTTTGTGCAGTAGTATTGCTCTGTTAACATACCTTAAATCCGCTACTCTAGTTTGTTATGAACTACTAGCTTCTTCAGTATCATCGTTTTTCTTTAAGAGGTTCAATATCAGTCAATTGCATAGTGTGTGCTTGAAGAGTAAATTAAACGATAGCCATAAAATTAGCATTCAATTAAGTTTTCATGATCCGTGACATCATCATGAATTAAGTTATCTTCTCGATATTGTATTAATGTCCATCTTTTTAGGGATTTATTTGGATGGAATACTTGATTTTATGAATTTCCAAGCAATTCAATCGCTTACGCCATAGAGATTTTAGGGATTTAAGCAGTACATAACGACCAATTTTGAACATGATCTTAATTCTTATGAAAAAACATGGGAACTGTCAAAAACCGTTTAGGATTTTAGAGAAAGTTTCATTTATATATATATGTCAAGAACCGAGCCGTCTAATGTGTTCAGAAGGTGTTTTCAAAAGTCCATGCGAGAAATCTTCAAAAAAAAACCGGGAAGGGCTTGATCAAAGCAGTTTTTCGCAAAACTGTGTATATTTTGCGAAAAATTGCTTGGATCAAGCCCTTCCCTGTATTTTTTTTTTTTGAAGATTTCTCGCGTTGACCTTGAAAAACACCTTTTGAACACATTAGACGGCTCGAATTTTCCCAAAACAATTTGCAACACAAAAAAAACACCCCAAATGTTGTAATCCGGGATCCCAGATTAGAACCATGGGAATATATATATATATATATATATATATATATATATATATATATATATATAGGGTCCCCTTCACATCCGGGATCCGGAACTCCATGATCTGAGCATTTTTTTGACGATCTGAGCCAATTTTGCTAAAACTGCTTGGATCAAGCCTTTCCTTGTATTTTTTTTGAAGATTTCTCGCGCGAGCCCTTGAAAACACCTTCTGAACACATTGGACGGCTTGGATTTTCCAAAAATAATTTACAACACAAAAAAAAAACACTTTTTCTTATTTTCGGAAGGGTGTGGACTAGAAAATTTCATATATATAGGGTTTGCTTCTAATCCGGACTTTTAATTTCCGGACCTCGTGATCCAAACATTTTTTTGACGATCCGATCCGTCCAAATTTTTCAGAAGGTGTTTTCAAAGGTCCACGCGAGAAATCTTCAAAAAAAAAAAACCAGGAAGTGCTTGATCTAAGCAGTTTTCACAAAAAAAAAACCCTGAAAACACCTTCTGAACACATTGGACGGATCGGATTTTCCAAAAATAATTTGCAACACAAAAAAAACCATGTTTTTCTTATTTCTGGGAGGTGTGGACTAGAAAATCCACCTATGATGTATATATATATATATATATATATATATATATATATATATATATATATAACCTATATGACCTTCCAAGTATCTCCCTTCCATCAAAATGCGTACATATGGTGAATCGTTTAAGACTCAAGTAAAATTGAGCGAGGCAAACAAGAACAGGAAACGAACTATTGACTCCAATTCTGAACCCATCCATAATCACGTAAGCCTCGTTTGATTTGCAAATTGAAATAGACGGGATTAATAATCCTGAGATTGATAGTCTTGGACTACTAGGCCCCCATTTGGCAACCGGAGATGATTTTGGGTGGATTTGTAATGAGGGTGGCCCCACCTCATAAGAAGAGTAGATTTATTAGTGAGGTGTTTGGATAGTATTTTGAGAAGGTGGATTTGATAGGATAAGTGACCAAATGACCATTTTACCCCTGGACCAAATATTTTATTAAAGTAAATGCATTAATTCGATTATAATATAAATAAATACATAATAAATATGAAAATACACATTAAATAAAATAAAAATATTAAAACCATATTTTTGTAAAAAAAATTCTGGAAATAAAATAATAATTAGGAAGCAAAAATTTGAAAAATTAATAAAAGGCATTTTTTTTCTTTATTTGAATGGTGAATGGTTGGTGAATTAATATTCATTTTTTTATTTATTTGAACGGTGAGGAGTCTAAATTATTTGGCATTTAACTCTCGTTTTTAATTTAGATGCCATATTATAATATATCTTGTTGTTTTTTTATAGGTCCATCCATTTGGTAAAGATGAAGAATGGATCGATTGGGAAGATGAAGAAACAACTTGAAGCTGGATGTTTGAATAACATACCTTTTATTTAGACTCTTTTTTTTTTAATTTTATAAAAGATTGTATAAACTGTATGTTTATTTAAGAGTGTTGTAATAAATCTTCAAATTTATTTGATAATGTAATTTTGTTTTTAATAATGAACTCTTTATTTCTAGAAATGGAATCATTTTCATAAATGTTCAAACATTGAAATATATTACATAATCCTTACATTGAAAATACAAAAAATACATAATCCTTACATTGCAAATACAAAATTACAAAATAAATACATAAACAAAATTTAACAAAAAATAACCTACGTCACTTGATTACAATAAGTTATTACTTAATTAACATACATACAAGTTCATTCGGAATTGAAAATAAGTGCCAACAAAATACAAGCTACGAAACCTAAGAAGAAAATTACAATCAAGGAGATTTTCCCATCACTTGCGGATGTCAAAGCACCGTCACTTGTCTGGTATCCATTGACTTGGACTTCAGCATCCTCCCAATTATTGTAGATCCCTGGACGATATCCAACAAACATCACCCAATACGACTCGCTATGTTCACCTGCCATTCTAAAATCTATTCGAAAAAGAAGCAATCATCACATTTCAATGAGAACAAGAAGGAAACACTTTTTCATATATTTAGTAGGCTCAGATTTTGATTGGCAGCGGCACACATTGCACATGGCGGTCTACAAATTATGTTGACAAACAGTGATTCAACCATTGGCCCTCACAATTTGTTTTTGAACACTAGTGCTTAGCCGTTTTGTACAAATACCATCATAGCCATTAATGAATATATTTGAAGTTAGTAATGCTAACTACTTCAAGTCATACTACTAGCATTACGAGCAATTACCCGTTGCCTCAGGAATCAACAACTAGTAGCATAATGCATGTCAACTGAGTGGCTATTTTTTTTTTTTTGCGATTTTGTGGGCACTTGTTTATGCAGTTTCACACACACAAGTCATGAGGCTCAGAATTATTTAACTCATTGGTCATAATGCATCACTTGGTTGATCCTTATGTTGCCAAATGGTTTTTAAGTCATTGGCCTTCATAAGTACCCCTGCCAAGTTGTATGCCTCGTGTTACTTACTTTAGCCTAATTCATCATAGCCCATGACGTTTAATGAAGTGCGAATCCAACAACAATTACGCAGAAAAGTGCAACAACACCGCCCATATAACTACAGTTAAAAAGTCCAGAAAACTACAGGAAAAAAGCCTTTTAAAACTGGAGTAAAGCAACCCAAAAAACTGTAGAACAAAAGCCTAGAAAACAGTAGCATAATAGGGCACAAAACTTGCACTTAAAAAGCTTTTAAAACTGGACCAAATCTACCCATAAAACTGCATTACAAAAGCCCAGAAAACAGGAGCAAAACAGCCTAGAAAACATGCAGTTAAAAACCCACAAAACAGCCCACAAAACTACAGCAAAACAACCCATAAAACTGCAGCAAAACAAGCCACAAAACTACAACAAAACAGCCCATAAAGTTGTAACAAAAAAACCCACAAAACTACAGCAAAACAAACCACAAAACTGCAGAAAACTGCAACAAAAAAGACCACAAAATTGCAGCACAACAACCCACAAAATTGCAGCAAAACTGACCATAAAAGTGCATTTTACAAGTGCATTGCACAATCTTTCATGTTTTCAACACATAACCTGCATGCTACATAATAAGTATATATTACAAGTGCATTGCACAATCCTGCATGATGTAATGATCATTGGCCTCATATTTGAAATAACACAATCATTGGCCACATTTTTTACTCATATAATGATCAACAATCAGTGCCCAAAGTTTGAATAACATACAAAATTGCTCAAAAACATCATATTCAAACCACAAACACAGATAATTATGTTCTAAACCCAGCTTAGTTCCAAAACAATCATTGGCCACAAACACATAAAACAGTCAATGGCCTCATGTACTGAGCTTTGGCCTCATATTACTTCCAAAACAATCATTGACCAATTTCTTATCAGAGTTTGCCCTAATTTATTACCAGAGTTTGCCCTAATTTTATCAACAACACACAGAGCAAGATGGTTGGCAATGCACCACTTGGCTACATCCTTATGTTGCCAAATGGTTGTTAAGCCATTGGCCCTCATAAGAAAGGTAAGCCAAAGTAAGTGTCTCGCCTCAATACATTTGCCCTAATTTCATCATAGCCAATTCACCTGAAAACATTAAAAAAATAGATCATAAATTTAAGTTAAAAACTAACTTGGCAATGTATGAAACAAGTATAGTTATTACAGTCATCCATAATTTAGAGATATACGAACTCCATAATCCTACATAGCAGCCAATAAAGGCCAAATGTATGAGAGAAGTATAGTTATTACATTCATCCATCCCAAAAGTTAGTCCAACATCCCCACCCATAATCTTACGTGGTTTTTTGGTTTAGTTTCCCTTGCAATAACATCCCCACCTAGTCTCGCCTGTATATTTCCGGTACGGTATGGAACTCTTCCACCTTTTGATCCATTGTCAATATCATCGCGTTTGTAGTTAACATATCCTCTACCTCTTGGTTAAGGTTCTCTAACATTCCAAACACCAAATTCCTTTTCTCAGACAGTCGTTGGTCAGTCCCTACGGCAACAACAAGCTTCTCCATCACCTCTTTGTTCTCTTGCATGTAGATTGCAAGTTGCTCACTTAGTGCCACTTGTTTTGCCTTGGCCCTTGTCAACTTTTTAGCCTTTTTCGGTGGAGGATTGGTTGTTGAAGCATTGGGATTGGCAGCGGCATGGCTTGTGGGAGTGCTGGGGTTGGCATTGCTCATAGAAGTGGAGGGATATGCGGATTGAGAACAACCTGCGGACATACCAACAAAAGTATGATCTCTAAAGACAAACCCACCATCTTCAAACCTTGGTGTATAGCAATCATTGATGTCAACAAAGGATTCCTGGTGTCCTTGATCGATTTCTTCATCAGACCCATCACGAATTTTAGGCGGATCCTCTACCAAATCACCTGTCTCCCTATCTTTCCCAAATAGAATTTGCCAACTAGGATACATGGGGAATGACCTCCCATTCATCCCACTTATTTTGGGATGTAACTGCACATGTTGAAACAAATACATTTATTTCAAAAGGACAATTAAATAGATGGGAGTTATAGGTAAATGCAGGAGATTTTACCTTCACGTAATCCTCCCACACGTCCTCCAAATCCACGATCACTGAATTAGTGTCATGGTTCCAACCAAAATACTTAGCCTTTGCATATCGGCTAACAAACCATACTTCTCCTTCCAATTCTACACCTTCGACTCTATGTTTGGACTAGCTCTAACAGTTACCCCGAGAAACATCTTGTGGAATAAGACTTCCACTGCCCTAAAGAAACCTGACTTAAAGCCATTTTTGGCTCTCCATTTGACACAATCTTTAAACTCTTCGAGCATTCACAAACAAGGAGGCCTTCCTCCTCCCTTTGAGTCCATATCCTCCTACTTTGTTTCTCCTTTTCATTGGGCTTATCCTTACCCTTCCCTTTGGGCTTTGAAGCCTTGGATTGCGAAGTATGTTGAGAATCCATTGGGTGAGGTAAGCTGATGTAAGGACAATTATAACATGTCACATAAGACATGTGTAATTCAATACCACATAAGCATAAGTCCATCAATATATGGAAAATTATAGAAATTCATTCAATATATTAAAAATAGTTCAAAATTTTACAACAAGTGTAGGAATTACATTACAACAATGCCAACAAATGTTCAAATTTAAAACTACTCCACGGCTAGACCAGTAGCTAACCAATGATTATACATTTGAGTTGCCAAGTTATCTCTCATTTGGGTCCATTTTGTGGTTGGCTTAATCGTGTCAATGTAGTCATTTGGTGGGACTATATGCACAATCGCCTGCTCCCAAGCAGTGTATTCTTGTTCAACCGGGTCAACTTCCATTTCTTGCTTTATAAGGTTGTGGAGAAGACAACATGCAATCACTATGCGACATTGAGTTCTAATGGGATAATAAGAGCAAGATCGTAATATTGCAAATCTCATTTTTAACACCCCAAAGACTCTCTCAACCACATTTCGAGCACTTGAGTGTTTCATGTTGAAATACTCCTCCTGACTTTGGGGTTGGTATCCTTGCCTCCAAATGTTAATGTGGTATCGTTGATCCCTATACAAAGCTAACAATCCAGGCCCATTCGTGTAACCGGCATCAACGAGGTAGTACCTAACTACCAAATGCATTGACTTCTATGTCATTATGTTGGAACAAGTCCATAGGTATGTAGTGTAAACAAAGGTAATTTAAATGACATACCATGTGGAATTCTCAACCCATGAGGCCTCACCAACACGTTACGAAGCACTCTCGAGTCTGTGGCGAACCCCTCCCAGCAAGACAGTGCCTATATGAATTGTAGGTTTTGACTACAAACTCCTAAGACATTTGTTGCGTAATCACTCTTCCTCGACCTATAGCTTGCCCTATCTTTAGCTAGGGGATGGACAGGTACAAAGGTATCGTCTAAAGCCCCTAGACTATTCTGTTATGCACACATTTTAGTACTAAGTTCAAAATGAATGAAGAAAGTGAAGGGGAAACAAAATATTAGGATGGTGATTATACCTCAAACCACTTCCACCTATGGTCCGGCTTGTTAGTAGGAACAGGTTGGGGACGATGCTACAATTCATTGTAAATTCACAATATCGCCAACAATACTGCGTTGAAATGCCTATTAACTGTTTCTTCGAACGTCACAAATTGGAATTTGGTTGTCCCATTCTTGTTATGGTGCCCTAGGACCCACAAAAAATAGCAACTTTTTCGACACATGTCATGTCCCTAAAGTCTTGTAAGCCTCTCTGCTTGAGTAAATGGCACAACCTCATGAATGTATGCCTATTCATCCTCAATTGGTCATGGCAATTTTTGTCATCACCACGTACTAGCCTATTAAGTGCGTCAACTTGATTTTTGTAAACATTAAGGTTGACACGGATACAAGGCCTTTGTCGAAACCTCAGTAAGTCCATAATCAACATATATAGCATGAGAGTAGTATTCACTACTCTCATTACACATAATATTGCTACCAAAGCCTTATGGGATGCCTTCTTCCGTTGTTCACGTGTGGTTAATCTTGCCATTTGTTTTTCAAATAAGTCAAATTTTCAATTGTCGTAATTATAGGGCAACAAGCATATCTATGAATACCCGAATATGGGGAATAAACATGTCACACATATTACAGAAATATATGTAATCAATTTTAGTGTAAAACAATGACAAAATTATGGTAAAACAATGATGAAATTAGGGCTACAATATGAACTTAGAGCTCACTGATGGAATTAGGGTAAAATGATGACATTAGTGCTAACTAATGAACTTAGACATTAGTGAAAAATTAGGGTAAAACAATAATCACAAAGGCAACCATTTTTTAAACATGTAACATTATTCTCAAAAATTAGAGGTCATTGATGAATTTAGGGCTAAGTCATGAAACTAGTGCAAAACAATGGCTAAATCGTAGTACAAAATTAGGGCTAATTCGGGTTACAAATTAGGGTTAAATTGGGTAAGAGATGTGGCCATGAAATTAGGGCAAACTGAAGAAAAAATAGTGACAAATTAGGGCTTAATGAGACAGATCGAGGTAACCAAAACACAGACCAGGGATCGAGTTAATGGAACATCAAAAATCACATACCTCAGGATGAAGACGAGTCAAGATGAGTGAAGAGGAGCAACAATGACTACTGGACTGCTGCTACGAAACCCTTCTCTCTCATTTCTCCTCTTTTTTTTCCTCTGGTCAAAAAACAAGATCGCGTACACATATCAGCAGAAACCCTCCAAATCACCCGAATTTGGAGGGGTACAATAAGGAGAAAAAAATACCAAATTGGGCCGGATTTGCTAACGATCTGGTGGAGGCCGTCGTTGGCCAATGAAGGGGAGGGGGGAGTAGTAGTACCAACAGTTAATCAACTCCAGGTGCGAAAATCACTTCCCAAACGGTGGTTTGGGGTGACCCCTTAACGGCAAATCCAGATGAAAGGCTAATCTGGGCAGTAACGAAGTCGCCAAACAGGGTGTTAATTTCATCCCTAATTCTATTCATTGTTTGATTTGCAAGAGATTTTTTATGGGACAATTGTTTACATCAAAATAGTTGTTTTTTAAAAGTAAAAACTTAGAGTTAAATAGAAAGAAAAAGAACATTTGTTTTTTCAAAAATATTTGTTGAAAACAGTTTTATGATAAATAAAAGTTGTTTTGAAAAACATTTATTTTGAAAATTTTATGTTTTGAAATATTTTTTTCAAAAATAACAGAGTTTTGAGAACACTTTTTGGATAGCAAAACTAGTTTTTGAGAAGTATTGTTTAGAAAATGGGAATTTTCAAAAAAATAAATAAAGTTTTGAAAAGAGTTAGTTTTAAAGAATATGTTTTGAAATCAGTTATTCAAAAAAAAAAAAGGATTTGAAAAAAGTTTTATAACATATTAATTTTGAAATAAAATTTCATGTAATTTTTTTAATAAAAAAAACATTTGGAATTGAAAACATTTGTAGACACCCCAATTTGTGACTCGGGAATATTCTTAGGCATTCCCAATGATAAGGAAATGCTAAAAACAACGTATCAAAGCTTGAACAAGACCTTGAAAGGTTCACAAAATCCCTCAAATCCTTTCAAAACCTACCCAACAGACCAAAACAATACTAAAAACTATCAAAAACACTTAAGCACTCAACTGGAAGCAATGCAGCTCAAGCTCAAGTCCAACTCAAGTGGTTACAATTTCAGTGCTCAAGTGGTTACAATCTGAGTGCTCAAGTCCCTTGGGCGGGAAAATTTCTGTAGCTTTTCAAATCATGTGTAATGATGAAAATTCTGATTTTTTGGTCCCCCACCCTGCAAAATACATTTTGTCGAATGCCTATTTTACCTATTAAGCATAAATCACTCTCTTACCCTCCTAATCAGACTTTTAAACCCATTCATCGCCCCCAAATCCCTCTATAAAAACACCCCTCCTCTTCCATTCTTCAACTCTGCAACCCTCCATACTCTCTCTTTAAAATCAAACCTCCCTCCTACTATTTTAACCCAGAAATCCTTAGTCAACTTCGCCAAAACACTTCAAAAATCTCGTTTTAACCATAAAAAGCCCAAAATAACCCCTCAAAACTCATGTTCTAGTGATGGTTTAGCTTGATCAGCCCTTCCTAAGTGTTATACCATCATCAAAGCTCATACCCCAGGCTATATTCCACAAAAATCCTTGCAAAAACCTTAGCTAGGCTTCGATTTTTCTTAGATAATCCATCAAACGTGTTCAAACCTCATAAACAAGCCAAGATCCCACTTACCAAGTCCAAAGTCAGTCCTAAATTAGTCCCTAAATCCCAACCTAGTCTAAGGCCCTTGTTTCAAGCTTAAAAGGGTAGAAATACCTTTTGATCATGTTATCTTTTGCACTTCTGAGGGAGTCAATAAACTCATATTGGTTCCACATACCATTTGTGTGTCTATATTATCAACAAAATAGGTTTTGAGCATCACAATCAGTTAATGACTTGAGAGTGCTCAAGTCAGTAACTTAAGTGCTCAAGTTAGTAACTTGAGTGCTTAAGTGCTTTTGAGCACATCTCTTCATTTCACTTATTTATATGTTTTGATCATGTTTTTTTTCTTTCCCTTAATGATCATATTCATCATAGTACACATGTTCATGGTTTGATCAGTCTAAACAAAGGGGTTTGTGATGCTTTTGAAGCACAAAAATACCAAAAAGTTGCATTTAAACCTCTTTATTGGTCTTGAAAGCTGTTGATCTTGCTCCAAAACATGATAAAAGGAAGCAATTAGACCTATTCTCAACAAACCAAGGCAAAACATAGGTCATTAAGGGAGAAATCAAGTATGCTCAGGAGAACAACTTGAGTGCTCAAGTCCTTTCCCCTAAAGCCTGCCTTTTTAATGTTTAATCAATGAGATTTTGTTTCTAGTCTTCTATATCAACTGTGGGCATCAAAGGTGATTTGTTCACAATCCGATCAACTCATTTCATGGGTTAAAATATATTTTTGGAGGCTCACTTACCATTTAAGTGGAAATTTTGATACTCATTAGCTCCCTTAAAAGGTCTTTTAAGTCTGAAACCATGATAGTCATAAGGAAGAAAGAACATTTTTGAAAGAAGGATCAAGATCAGAAGCAAAAAAGGTTGATGGCTTGAAAGCTCAAGTCATTGACTTGAGCACTCAAGTCCTTGACTTGAGCACTCAAGTCCTTGACCTGAACGCTCAAGTTGAAAACAATGAGTAGATTCCTTTTGATAAAAACAGTCTACGTTTGATTTATCCTCTCCAATATGTCTTCTGTTTATGGTCATTTCATTATATCCTAGTTTGTAGAAGTCATCATGTAGAATCCATCCATTGGTTATATATTTCATAAAGTAGTTCATGTCTATTGTTAGTTTAAGCCGAATAATATCATGTTTCACATATTTCACGTATATCATGCTATCCAATGCATCTCATGCATCATAAACGCTCACTTTGTACACATCTCACAAGCATCCACCACTATTTCATGAGTATTGTGGTTTATAATCTCATTTACTTGTTTCTCATTCCCCGTACCCCTTTACGTAAATGAAGTTGAAAAATAAACATTTTCCAAATCCCACGAATACTAAGTAGAGACCGACTCTTGAGTCGGGCGAGAGGGGTGCCATAAAACTCTTCCCCTCTTGTAACTGAGCTCTAGAACCTAAGATATTAAGGTGAAGACGGAGTGGTTTTAAAACCTTATCATAAAAATGAGGCACGAGTCATTCGAGTTCGGTTCCTCGGAGACAATCCGTTATAACCTGGGTGGCGACTCCTAATCGAATTCCTTGGAGGGGTGTCCACAACATTTTTCTGAAAAAATAAAGTTTTTGAAAAGAAACATTTTTTTAAAACAAATTAAAAAATACATTTGAAAATACTTTTTTTAGAACAATGCCATGTAGGGTGTTCCACTAAAAAAGATAGTTTTTTCCAAAAACCAAGACATGTCATTCTTTCACAATCCATCACATAAAAAACCATGAAAACGAGTTTATTCTAAAAACACCTTTAGTGGAACACCCCCTTATTTTTTAAAAACGTTTTAAAAAAAAAAACTTATTTTGGAAAACATTGTTTGAAAAGAGTTTTTTTTTAAGTTATAAAAAAAATAATTTTGAAAATATTTTTTGAGAATAATTCCATTATCATCCAAATATTTTTAATATGATTCAATCCTACTTCCCCCGGGATTATTTAATACCCCCATAGAGGAATAAAAATAATACCGGGATAAATAATCATGAGGCCCAGTTTTCCAGGTGCTAAAATCATGATATTTTAAATAAAAAAATGAAGTGGTTCTGAGTATTGTATTTCGATTTTTTCGCACCAAATTAAAGCACTTCAGAAACTAAACATTGGATAAATCAGTAATTTGTACAGTTAGTCCTATCCTAGACAATTGATTTGCAAATCAAACGAGGCCATTTTAAATTACGTAGTGTAATATAGTTTGTAATTAGTACAGTTAGTGTAATAGTTTGTAAGTTATATAGTTAATATAGCAATCTGTATATCCGTACGCATGCATCTTAATTGTCCATTTCAACAAATCAATGATTCCTATCTTAATTACTCTTTGACTGGTCTTCGGTCAAAGAGCTTTCTTACTGGTCAAAGAGTAATTGACCGTCGAAAATGCTTTTGGACTATCAAGACGCACCATTCGTACATCGTACATACACGGATTTACGTGTAAATCTCTTTTTCAGTCATATAGCATTGCTCTATTCAAATATTCATTGCACACAAATTCTTTAGCCACAATTCCATCTCTTCACCTGAACTATAATCCGAACCCATGAATAATTCAAATTTCAAAAGTGCAAACTTCAATTTCCTTAACCACAATTTGTGTGTCAAAGCCATATCACCAAATCTGTATATTCACAGCTAAATATATAAATAATAAAGTAATTAAAAATGCTATCAATAACCACAAAGATTTAGGCTCCGTTAAGTTGTTTAGTTGCATAAGAAAGTCAGTCATGTGGAAACTGAATTGTAGTGAAGTAAAGGGGAAAAAAATCTATTTTCTTGTGAGTATTCATTTGATAGAGGAATTATATAGGAAAACTAAAATTTAATTGTTCATTTTCCTAGAAATAGAAACTTACGAGAATCTTATTTTATCTTTAATCAATAATTATTTCAAACAAAAGTAATTTCGGGAGCTATTTATTTGGGAAAAAATCAATACATATGAATTGCTACCTTTGAATCATTAGGTAACTCTAAAAGAAGCCATAACAAAAGAAGAATATTTAGTATGGTTTAGCTTAATAAGTCATTTGACTCTTCTTCTTTTTTTGGTATTCTCTTTTTAATTTTTCATATCTATTTGTTTAACGTCAAATTTTTATGGATTATTAGTTCGTCTCCACGAGAAGAATAAAAATAAATAAAAAATAATGATCTAAGCTCAATTTTTCTTTTAATAGAGACCAAAAGAAAATCAAAAGGTTTTTTCCCCTTATTTTTTCCTTTATTCAAAGAATTTTGAGCTTTGATCATAATTTTTACTTTTTGATTTCTCTCATCTACATGAACAAATAATTGACAAAAAAAAATGATGCAAACTAACAAATGCAATAAAAATTGAATTAAAAAAAGCCAAATGGCCGACTTATTTGGATGCTTAAAAGATAAATCGATAAGACAAAATAAATCAATGTTAACTAACGGCAATTAAGTGGTTGGTACGAACAAAACAAAAGACTGATAATAATATTGAAATCACACATCTGTAAAACCATCATATTGGCTATGTTGCCTATGTTATAGCAGAACACAAAGAAAAAAAATGGAGAATTCTACGAAATAAGGGAAATAAAGTAGTGAGGGGGAATGTTGGAGAAAAAAAATTGAGAATGAAAAGAGGATAGAACTTTCCCACGATGCTTAATTTCATATATTTTGCAAGACTTATTTTAAGAGAAAGTGAGTCATCGTGGGGAAATTATTTTCCAAGATTCTATCATTTTCTTGGTAACTAAACACTCCAAAATATGTGGGAAAGTTAACTTTTCCATCCTTTCTAGACAAGTAAACGGGCCTTAAAGGAAACTTAAATACCCATCATGTTCTGGGAACTTAGCATCCTCCAATTTAAAACATGAACAAAGATAGATGTACAACAAGTAGTCTCCAACACACTTACATGTTGTGATGAGCCCACACACACTTCAAGTCGCACACCATGTGAGTGTGGTGGAACCATATTGGAGACTACTTGTTGTACCTTTTATCATTTTGTTTAAATAAACTCCAAATCACCATTTCTCTCTCTTAATTTTCTAACTATTTATCTCTCCAAATTTGTTTAAATTTATCTCAAACTCTCTCCTATCTTTCAAATTTTCTTATTTTATAATGTTTAATTATTTCTCTCTCTTAATCTTTGCCCGAGTTGAGATGATAATGGTTGTGTTTGGTTCATAGTTTTGAGGGAGTTTAGTTTAGTTTTGATGATGTAAGCAGGTGTAATAAGTGGAGAGAGATAGAGAGAAAAGTGAGAAAATGATTATGTCAGCAAAACCAAGAGTTGCCCAAAACTGGGCCAAAGCTGCCAACCGAACAAGGCCAATATCACCCTGAACCCTACCATATGAGTTTTTTGACCAGAGTATGTAGAAATGTGGTATAAACCCGGCTCAGTTGGACTAGGTGTGGAGCAGGTGAGGGATGGGGCCAATTGCAGCCTAGACCAATCCTAGGTATCTCAAGTGGTGAGGAAAACCTCTTTTGGATTCTTAATCTGGCATGCCTTTGATCGAGTTGGGGAGGATGATAGTCGACTAGATTGAGGAAGAGAATAGTAGACGTGAACTGGCCCGAGCATCACTGGCTATGGAACTAAAAGCCAAGCTCCGCTTTTGGTTGGCACGTGTATGACTAAAACTCACATTACCTATAGTCCACTTTATCGAGTTGTACGCTTATTTTTATTTTTTCTAGAATGTCTGTACTAGGGTGTGGAAAAGAATCTTAAATATTGTATTTTGTTGATTTTTAGTGAGTGTTGTAGTTGTTAGTCAAGTACTTTGAAGGTCAAACAAAATGCTGATTGGTTATTGGTAGTTTTAAAGGCAAATGATTTCGCTCAAGCAAAAATATTTTTCTCAAGCAAAACACAAATGTATTCGCAGCTTTGTGTCTGCTCTATAAATATTGACCTATTAGATCAAAAAACTGCATCTAGCGCCTTTCTAAGCCAAAGCTTTTATATTTCTCTTCTCCAAACACCAGCGGCGGCTAGGGCTTGTGTATCTCGAAGACTTGCAAGGACCGAATAATTCATTGGGCTAAATAATCATCTTCGAGAGGTTTCTTTGCTTCACATTTACCTATACTTCCCTTTATCGAGTTGTACGCTTATTTTTATTTTTTCTAGAATGTCTGTACCAGGGTGTGAAAAAGAATCTTACTATAAATATATATTTTGTTGCTTTCGAGTGAGTGCTGTAATTACTAGTCAAGTACTTTGAAGGTCCAATCAAAATGCTGATTGGTTATTTGGAAGTTTTAAAGGCAAATGTTTCGCTCAAGAAAAAATATTTTTCTCAAGCAAAACACGCATGCATTTGCAGCTTTATGCCTGCTCTATAAGTACTGACCTATTAGATCAAAAAACTGCATCTAGCACCTTTCTAAGCCAAAGCTTTTATATTTCTCTTCTCCAAACACTGGCGACGACTAGGGTTTGTGTATCTCGAAGACTTGCAAGGACCGAATAATTCATTGGGCTAAATAATCATCTTCGAGACGGTTCTTTGCTTTGCATCTTGGAGTATGATACATGCTTGAGACCTAGCATTGTTGTAGTTAGCGTCGCCCCAAGCGTAGGGCTAGGTTGGTTGTAGCATAACAACTTAGAAGTCCGAGGTTGAATCCACAGGGAAGGGCCAAAGCCATTGAGAGCTTACTTTACGGTAGGGGTTTCGACGTTAGGACGACCAACCTTTTGGTTTTGATTGCGGAATTCTCTCTACCTCTAAATGACTAGAAAATAAAGTTTTAACGATAATTAAAGGAAGGTGAGGTCTAGTGGTTTTTAACACCCATAACCTAGGTAAATTCACTTTTCTCAATGATAGCTAGGTTGAGTTACAAGGCCAAATCAACCAGAAGATTTGACAATGAATATCATTTATGGGGTTTGTAAGCGGAAAGAACCACATTTGTGCATTTTATCAAACACCTAGTGTGATAACCCAATTTTTCATAAGTAGAATTCTTTTTCAACATTTAATATTCTTTATTAGAAATTTCATCACTGCAATCGAACTTAAAATAATGTTTATACTTAGCAATAAAATTTCATTATTTTCTGGAAATGAAGCTTGGACAGTGTAACCGGTCTGGAACCGGTTTGTATAACGTTGATGGGATATTTTCTTGCACAGCTAAATTGTCGGCGGCAAATTGGCAATGTACATAATTTGTTCTTATCCAATGAATAATTTATCCCAGAGTATTAGTTGTAGGACGTTCTGATAAGGGGTCCATGTATTGAATTTTGTCTAATAGATTGTCCCCCTCCTCTCTCATTTTAAAATGCATCAACTAACCCCTTATTTTCTTCCTACAACCAATAGCATTTCTCTCATCCCAGCATACTCTTAACTCAATCTTTTCCATTCCCTCATAATAATCTAATTTCATGTCCATTGCCGACCATCTTCCGTTTCGGCGAATACCCAACGAATCTCTCCCTCCTCTCGGTTCCAGGGTCGGCTTTTAAATTACGTACATCAGTAATGTTTTGGTTCAGGCTACGGAGGTGAGTTACGAATAAACATTGGTTGCATAGTTCATTTTTAAATGTTTTGTGAGTTATGAATTGCAAATTGGATCGATAACATACATTGAAAATAGATGCCTTGTACAGAAGCATTATAGAGCATAAGAAGCACAATTTGGATTGATTGAAAAGGAAAAAGAGAACGGAGTTTTGGTAAAACATCTGGGTGTTGAAATTTGGCGCTCAAACGGGGGGATATAGTTGGGTATTCCATGGACTTGATATCATTTCCCAATGGAGGGGTTGCTCCCCAGATTATTGCCGGTGTTCCACACATAAAAGATGTATGTAGAGGTATGACAGATTTGCTAAAGAACTGCATTATTAGAGGTTTGGCAGTTTGCTGAATAACCGCATTGTTTTAAGAGATTTGGTATTTTTTAGCCTGAATAACTGCATTATTGATTATTTTACGGTTTGCAATCTCAAACTTGAAAACTTGTATTCAAAGTTAATTTTTGTTAAACTATTCCCATGTTAATTATGGAACCTTTGTACATTGTAACGCTCACTGGAATGGTTTTGTGTTTATGAACCCATTCCAGGAAACAGGAGGTGAAAGAAGGCTCTACAGCCCCCGTGTCGTTAATGATTGATGGTTCTTATTGCTGCCAATTTATATAAATAAGATATATTTGAGAATAAAATTGTGGTGCTCCTAAAATTATAACTTTATTTGTATCGGTAATGCCAATAGTTATGGGCTACAGGGTTGAAATGTAATACAGATTAGTAAATAGTATTCTTGTTGCACGTTAGGTCAGCTCTGAATGTATTATGTTAAATTTAATGATTCGGCTCTCCATTATTAATGAATTTGATTATTTTAGAAAAGTTGAACAAATGTGATTTTTATAGAGGCCTGGGGTGATTTAGTATCACTGGCCGGTCACGAATTTCTAACCTTCTGGATTGGGTCGTGACACCTAGAGTGCCATAGTTCTAAGCATTGTGTGTGCCAAATGATTTGTCTACACCTAATCAGTCAAAGAAGTTAACAAAACTAAGTTTAGATCAAAGTTTGAGTACTCTATCAATTCACAAATCCACACATTTCAAGAAAATGAGTTTAACAATGGGATAAACTCTTTTGGGCGTTTTTACAAACACTTGGAGTGACATAGCTCCAAGCATTAAATGTGCCAAAGAGAAACACTTATCTACAAATAATCAAAGAGTTTAACAACCCCAAGTTTTGATACATAAAACTGAGTTTAATCCAAAATCAAACTAAACTTTAAGATTAAATGTGAGAAAAGTAAGATCTACCTAAGTCATGGGATGTTAATCACCCCATGACCAAGCCTTGTGCAACTACTCAATCATAAGGAAACATGAAAATAAGCAATGGGAAATAGAGAGACATGATAAAACGTGAAATAACTTAAAATAAAGACAAGATCATTGGAGTAAATTGAAGTACTTAGAACTTTAATGAAGGAGAAACACTTGAAAACTGAAGATCAAACCTAAAATCTAGAGAGAAGTTAAAGAAAATGGAGGAGAAAGGAGGAGGGAGGTAGAGAGAGAAGGCTTAGGTAATAGGTAACACTAAAAACTGGTGTTGGGGGGCTTTTATAGGCCCCAAAAGTCATGTCAAACTATTACAAAAATGCCCCTGGATATTGCCTGATCGGGCACAAAATTGCAATAAAATACAGTAGCTACCGATAGCAGTATGTATTTTGTTACCGGTAGCTACCTTAAATTTGGGTCTTTGCTTGTTGGCTACTAGTAACAGTATGTGTATTGCTACCAGTATCAAATTTCAGCCTAGCTCTCTGATCACTAGCTACCAATAGCAGTACATGTATTGCTACTAATAGCAACTGGGCATTTTTCTGCCTTCTTTCACTTCATCTTTTATCTGTCTTTTGGCTTCTTGAGTCTCGTTCAATACTTCATTCCTTGACCCCTGGGACTCGGTGGTGGAGTGCCACGTGACTTTGGGTACTTGGGTATCCCTTTGACTATCCATGGGATTAAAACATGCCGTATTCTCTCATTTTTTTGAAAATAACAAAAACACAACCTCGCACAAAATCAATCGTGTACTGCTACAAAATGCACGTGTGTGTGATCAAAACGAACGAGATAAGCCACATTCTTTACACTATTAAGGGCTTATCAATACAATATATGTATCATCAAGTGGTAAATACATCTCCAACAAGTTTCAAGAGTTATTTCATGAACAAGATTATAGATACCCCAATTTGGACCCTCCAAAATACCCTTAAGTTGTGGCCGATAGGCTCCCCAATTATGACATGGATCAAAACATGCCTCGAAAGTTTGAATAATGCTCTTTGTGTTCAAAATCCAAACCAAAGCCTCTTCAAAATAAACCCAAGCCTGCACCATCTTCTAGTACATTCAAAACCCTCTTTTTCCATATGTACTATGTCTTATTCTGTTTTAAAATGAGGGAGATGTGACTTGTTTTCCCGACCTTTCGAGGGTAAAATGGTCATAGATTTTTATGTACAAATTATTTTGGGTCCAAACTAATTGGGTTAGAAGGTTGACTCAACAAGCTTTCCAACGCTTCAAACCACGCTCAAAACGGAGTTCAGAAGCACCTGGAGCAGCCTTGCGAAGTTTTGTCGTAGTGCAGTCGAACCTAGGTGCCCAAGTTCAATCCAAGTGCCCAAGTTCAATCCAAGCGCCCAAATTCAACTTGGGCACCCAAGTTCTTCTAGTATCCATCAGATCGTTCAGGCATCTTGCAGACGAATGTGATGACGTTGTTCAGGTTCTAACCATCATGGACAATTCCATGCACCCCCAAACGCTCCTTTTTGTCATTTTTCACCAACCTACCTCTTTATAAACCCCCTCCCTCTCCATTTCTAAACCTACACATCCATACCCTTTCATTATCTCTCTCTCATTAGCCATACAGCCATAACCATCCTCTAACAAACTGATTTTCTGTCTCTGTATACCTCCTCATGTTACAAAAACTTCAAAATCTTCAAGTTACTTAAAAAATTCTCCACAAACTCCAAAGCCTTACTCTACTCATACTTCTACACACTCACCTTCCTCCCTCCATCAGCCTAGCTCTCTCTCCCTCTTTCTTTTACACGTGAAATTCTTGGGTCATCTCAATGGGTTCAGAAACCACACGTTTCTTTGGATCATCATAGCATACTTCCACATATCCACTTAGAGGAAGGTCTTTTTGTAATGGATGACCCTCAAAACCATAATCTGTTGATATACGACGTAGATCCGAATGATTGCTGGAAGAAACACCAAACATATCCCAAACTTCTTGCTCCCACCGGCTGGCTGATGGAAATAGACTAACTACCAGAGATATTCGTGTTATTTCGTCTGCACTGGTTTGTACATGAATGCGGGAGTTATACCGAGTATTCAGTAAATTATAAACCATTTCAAATCTTCATTTTTGAGAGGGATGATCAACTCCGCAAATATCAATCGAAACTTGAACCCTTGTATAGGTATGCAATTTCAGAAAGCACAACAATTGAAATAGATAGTCCGTATTGGTATAAGATCTATTCCCATGTTCCATTTTGCTTTAGCTGAAAAATTCCTCCATCAGTTAACAAAGGTAATGAATTAAAAACAAAGCTGCATTTTTTCATTCACCAGATCATAAAAAACAAAGCTGCATTTTTTCATTCACCAGATCATAGAGATTGGGGGATGTTCCACTTGGTGTAACTACTGGCTAGTGAATCTGTCAATCACATCGTCAAAACTACGTAGAGCATCAAGGGGGAGAGATTAGTTCCATTTGAGTGCTTCCCCTCCCTACTTCTACCGCTTTCAAACCAAGCTTTCACTCTCTCATTTCCTACCAAAAATCCACCCAAAAACATCCAAAAATCCTGAAGATACTATTCAAGCTCTATAGTCTCCTCAAGCCAAGACTCATCCATTTTTCAAAGTTTCAATCTCACCAAAGTCTCAGAAATTCACTAGCTACAAATTCAAAGTCCAAGGAGCATTTTTTTATTTTTTGAAAGCTTTCAAAGGTAAAATAGTTGGTCTTCAAAGCCATTAATTTGGCCTACTAAGGGATCCCCCAAAATATATCCTGATCCTCTACACTGGTGATATAACAAAACGAGGAATGCATTTTTCATAAAATTTAAATTTTCAAAAACTTGGAAACGGGAAAGAACTTGGGCGCCCAAGTTCAATTCTATCTATTTTGGTCAAAAAATTGTATTTTAATGCAATTAATGGCTTAAGTCATGTTTTCTTCAATTAATCTTTTCAAAATTCAATTGAAAATACCCTTTTTCGAATTTGGGTTGATTTAAACTTGGGTGCCCAAGTTCCTCTTTGATACGAGCAGTTTTGATTAATCATGGGATGTGTTTTGTACATTTTGTACATGGTTCATTCATTCACGATACACACATTTCATCATATAAATATTTAGCATGCATATTTACTATTTCCAGTCATTATGCGCTATTTTCTTGCATATGTGAACAAAGTTCAATAATAAAATATTTTTATAAAATTCCACGAACATTAAAATTGATACCGATCCTTGTGTCGAACGAGGGGGGTACCGTAAAATCCTTCTCCTCTCGTAACTTGGCTTTGAACACAAATCTTTTTGGTTAAAATGATCAGTTACCAAGCCTTTTTTAAAATAACGTCACGGAGGTCACATTTTTCAAAATTGGTTTCTTGGGTGACTATCCACAAACCTGGGTGGTGGCTCCAAAATAAATCGAATTTTCAAATCGGCGAAGTTGAAAGCCCTGGTGGCAGCGTCTGCAAACAAGTTTGAGAAAAAGCCTTGGAGGTTTCCTTGCAATACAAGTCATTGGTGGATTCAGGGAGGCAAATAGAAAACTTTTGGATTCAACGCAGTGGTAGCCAAAGCACTATGTGGTGAGGTTTTTTTTTTTTTTTTTTTAATTGAGGGTTAAAACCTAGGAAATTCATAAACCTAGGGTTTTTCAATCGGTATCAGAGTGAGGTTACGGGTTCTGAGTTCCCAGGCTGGTGCTGGGGGGAGATTGTTGGCTTTATGGGTGCTAGCATCCACCCTGTACTTAAGCGCCCCTTGCTTGCGTGAGGCAAGCGTATTAGGAGAACTAATCGCCTTCACCTGTCGGTGTTGTAAAGGCAACATTGCAAAATGCCTCATGTCCACCTGCCTCTAAGTGCAGATTTTTGCATTGCCCTTTTAAGATTAAATGCACCTTCCTATAACAACAATTGCTTTTAAATGAGTTGGTTAGTAATCACCAGAAGGTCATGAGTTCGAGTTGTAAGAGCATCATCGTGAGGGAAAGATTATTGGACTTGGAGTGCCCCATAAATTTAATTACACAATGCCACTCTCGACCATTCAAAAAATAGACCTACAGTTGCATTGTTAAATGTCAAACTTAGGGTGAGTTTCCGAATGGATTTTATCAAAATTTGATAAAATCAAGCCTTTGATTTTATCCATTGGTGCAAAGAGTTGATAAAATCTTAGATTTTTTAATGCAAAATTCTAAGATTTTATCAACTATTCGTTAAAAAATTTAAGATTTTATCAACTCCTTGTACGAATGAATAAAATTAAGACTTAATTTTATCAAATTTTATAGAATCCATTCGGAAACTCACGCTTAATTGAAAACAATTGTAACACCAACCGGTTGGTTTTAGGAGAGACATTGAAAAACAGTCCGACAAGTACCGTGATATCGGTCGCATCTTCGTCCCCGAGATTTTACCCTGCCAAACCCTCAAGCCCTAGACAGCGATCTGTTAAAAAAGAACAAAAATTACACCGCGAAGTTTTGTGAGAAGGCAAATCAACGTGTTGTTCTCAAAGCAAGCTTGGAACACGAGCCTCATCTTCTTCAATGGCCTCGTCCAAGAGAAGTAGTAATCACAAAGAGAAGATAATTCGCCGCAAGTATGTTCTTTTTCTTTATCTAGTCTTCTGTTGGTTGCACTTTTTTGCTCTATCCCACTAATTTTCCATTCCAATGCTAATAATCGCGTGTGTAATTCCTCGTTCTGGAATTTCTCAGCATCGTTTACATTTACTTAGCCATAGAGTTTGAGTCTTCAAATTATATTTTTGTTCTAATTTTCAGTAGTATGTTCTGAGGATCTGGAATTCTATCACTTAGGTTGGTTCTGGAAGTGTTTTGTCTGTTATCCGTTCTGCAAGCGAAAATGGCCAGACAATGGTTGTAATTGGCGCGTAGTAGTTATAGGACTGAAAAAGGTAATTTTGTGCAGGGAGGAACAACCAGTAGAACCGGAGCTACCAAAATACAGAGACAGAGCTAAAGAACGTAGAGAAGATCAGAATCCAGATTATGAAGCTTCTGAATTGGGATCTTTTCATGCTGTGGCTCCTCCTGGGACGGTGGATCTTCTGTCAGATACCAACTTCCAAAACTCTTCTTTTTTTCCCCCGGATCAAAGTTACTCTATCGATCACCTATTTTTCGGGAGCTATATATTCTTATCATTATTGTTCTAATAATCTGTAGTGCTGCTGATGCCCACAAGCTATCAATCGAGAAGAGCAAGTATCTTGGAGGTAAATGCCAGGAGTTTTTTGATTACCACTAAGTTGCTTGTGTTTTTTAAATAATAAATACCAACTGGTCACTGTATGCATGGATTTTGTATCTTAAGTCAAAGTGTCCTCTTTAAAAACCGGGAACTTTATTAGGGATACAAACTCATCATTCTTCAAGTTCAGTAATCCTAAATTTTTTTTGACTGTTGGTCTTAGATTAATTTAGCCTGTCTCTGATATAGTTCCTTGGCTCCTCAGGAAGGGGTTAAAATTTGAATGCCAAACCTTTAGTTCTCAGATGGTTAAAACAAGGAAAGAGGATGTTGTTATGACCAAAACATGTAAATATAAGCCCACATGGCTGCGACTACTTAACCAAACTGAGCAATCTGCCTGCACCTGGAGCACCTAGACGTGAACATGTTTCTTCCTGTTTGGTCATGTCCCCTGGGGCTCAGGTCAATGTCCGGTTTAACAATCAAAGTCCATTTACTCAAACTTCGTGGTTCTAATGCACTCTTTAATTTGTATCTTTTAGTGTGCCTGATAAGTAATCAAGACTTGTTTTCCGCTGCCTTTTCCTCCGTTGAATCTTTTGTTTTGGCGCGGTCAATGTACCTCAGGTGATGTGGAACACACTCATTTGGTCAAAGGCTTGGATTATGCTTTGCTTAACAAAGTGAGAAGTGAGATTGATAAGAAACCAGATGCTGGAGATGATGATGATAGCAAGTCTAGGTATGTAAGTTCAGGTTAACAGCTTAGCTTTAAAATGCCGTGTTTGTTTGGTTTTGCAATTTTTTTCTCTTTCTTTTGTATTTTGTTATTTTTGTTTAGAGTCAAACATAAAAATCTAAAATTGGATGCAAATGATATAGTTAGATTACATATGTAACTTGATTGTTTATCAATAAGATTCTGGCTGTCAAAACTTCATTTCAAATGTTAGTTGCTTTTTTTTTCGTTGCACATGTGCAGTAGACTTTTTTAAAGAATTGTGAGCAGCTTAATGATTGAGGTTAAATAGTTATTCAAATTAAATGTAGTTGAAACTCAAAGTATCTCACCCTCACTCACTTGTATTGCTTTTAGTTTTAGCTGAACAAATATATCAGAACAATAGCATAAATAGTATTGATGCTCTCTCTCTATTTCTCTCTTCACAACAGAGCACCTAAGGAAGACCAGCCAGTGTCATTTCGTACTGCAACTGCAAAGGTAGTTTACTTGTAAGGAATTTTATGGCGATCAGCTACATTGGAGAAACATACACACGTGTTTAATTATTTTATTAAGAAAAGACACTGTCATGTTGGATCTTATTTTGCTGTTGCAGTCAGTCTATCAATGGATAGTGAAGCCTCAAACAGTGGTCAAGTCAAATGAGATGTTCCTCCCAGGCCGGATGGCTTTTATTTTCAACATGGTTGGTTCTTTACTCTGTCTGCTCATATAAACAATAGCTCGCTCCTTTATATTTCAATCAATTCCTGATTGTTACTGACCTAGATTCCCTTTAGAAAAGAAAAATCAGTTGAGCTGTATGTAAAACTAGAATATTCCATTTCAGTGATTTTGACACATATATTGTTGTTGATCCAGACAAATGCATGATTATTTAGGGAGGCAGGAGGCCTTTCAAGTGCCTGGGGTTGGAAAATCATATGTTTGCCTGCCAAGTCCAATTTTCTTTGTGTCTATCGACTCTATCCACCTCCCCCACTCCTTCAAGTGCCTGGCTCAGTTATGATGTCTGGCATAGTTTGTACTTTTTCTCATGCGGGGCTGTAGTTATCATGGTTAGGGACAGTGGGGACAGTCATTCAATAAACTACGATGATTTACATCCCAATCAATTGGAGTCCGCTACATGAATCCTTTTTTCCATTCAACTTGTCAATGGGCTATATGTTTAGCTAAATTTTACAAATCCATACTGTTGGAAAATTGTTTAGGTGGTCTAATAGTTCTTTTGGATTACAATCACCCTTTCTATCTTTATGCTGTCATACCTTCTTGGATTTTATGGTATGGAGACTAGTTGGTTTAATTTGGGATGACTTCAGTGTGGTTCAATGCAGAAGTGCGTCTTGCATTTGTTTTGCGTATGAGGGGTTGTAATCCTCGGATAATTTAGATAATAGTCTTTGTTGTGCTCGAACTCATGCACAATAGGTCCAACCCAATTACCCAAATATGTTGGTCAAAGTACAGGTTGCAACAAATCTTGTTGAATCTAGCTGAACCATTTCTGAATTGCACTATTCAAGTTTAGAGTATATTTCACGTGATTTGGTATTTTAATAACCTCACAATCTCTTTTTTTATAGATAATTTTTTCTTCTTATTGATTTGCGAAAGACTTCCTATAACCTTTAAGCTTCAAATATTGTAGCACTTCCACATCCTCTATGTTGTAGGAGATCTATAGTGCTCTCATGTAGGATAAGGAAAACTGAATTTTTAACTTATTTACCCCCTTGAATGTTTATTTCGTATACTACGACTTTTTCCCCCAGAACATTGCTTTCTTTCAAGTGAGCCATTGCATGCAAGCTTCCATTAATACACACAGCTTAGACCTGCACCTCTCGACTTGGAGGGAAGCACAAGACCTACTTGACCACCTATCACAAGTTTGCACCATTATGTATCTTGCGATTCGGACTTACCAAAAATATTATGCATGTCTGAATTTATGTTTCTGTTAGATAGCTTGATGTACATTGTTGGGCCTATTTCCCAACAACTTAAGTTTTTGGGACTACTTGTAACTCAACTGTGGGGATTGGTTCTCCAATATGCCCTCTTTGAACCTTTTGGAACGGGTTGGGGAGTTAGGAGTTAGAGAGATGGTTGAACCTCACCTAAGAGCTAATGAGATCGCCTGAGAAAATGACTTGCATGTGTAACACCCGTGTTAGTACCTAGCCCGGACCGTGGTGGTCTGGGAAGGCACTCTGACAGTCTAGTAAGTGGTTGGAAATGAGGAAAGTGACCGGAAATATAGAGAGAAGGTGTGAATTTTTAGAGAGAGTGGAGAGAAGGATCCCAAATTAAATGATCAAGTCTCCCTTTTATAGGCAAAGGGAGACTTGCTCACTAAGTCACCCGTGTCCCTCACGCGTGTTGTTCGTACTTGATGTAGCACGCGGGCAAGTCATGAGTGCCTCGGGCATCCTCGCCGCTTCAGTTGATGTCACACCCTGACACGTCCAATAAGTCAACAAATCTAGGGATACTCCCCGGTTCATCATGTGGTTTGTTAGACGCCACAGGCACGCCGTCCAGATGCCGCTTGACACCACGTCAATTACATCTGTCAACAGTCACATCAATCTAGGACCTCTTTGGCAAAAGCTTCTAGAGCCCCACCCGTTTGGCATTACAAGAGACATCCTGGATCCTCTGGCTCTACACCCGATGAGTTTTCATCAAAGCCCACCGACTTTGACAAGGAATCCTAAACCCAACGGCTCGGTGACGTTCAGGGCCCCACCAACGCCCACCGGCTCGGCAGATATCCCTGTCATGACCTTGCTATTTTTTGTCCACGAGTAATGTGGCCATTCTTGGGCAAGGGTTGCTTCAGCTAACTTGGCAAAGATGAGCTGTGGCTCACGACCCTTCGCTATTTTGGGCCAGTTCATCCCTAGGGATGGCAGTAGTCGAAGGCTGTACCTACTTACCCATCATGACCCTCGGCCACTACATTAACCTTGGGTTCAAGTCTCTCTATTTGCATTTGTTCTCGGTTTCATTTTGCTTCTCCCTTTCATGTTTTGTTTCACTCTATCTATGAAATTTGCATCTCCACGTGTAAGACGGGATTGCATGTGAGGTAGGGTGTTAGCTAGCTTGATATACATTGTTGTGTCCATTTCATAATAGCTTAAGCTTTTGGGACTATTGGTAACTCAACAGTTTCTACCTTACTACCTTAGTGCTTTTGAATCTTATGATTCACTAGAGAAAAATTTTCTATTCGCACTTTGCATTGGGAGTTAACTATGTTGCTGGATAGTACTGTGTATTCTTTTTTTCCATTACGACTGCCATTGTGAGTTTACTTTTTTCCCATCTATCGTATTATTGTTTATGTAGTTGGGGTTAAGCTGCTAAGTGTCAATTGCATGGCTGAGCCTTGGCATACCATATGATTTTTTTTAGGACTGAGATCAAGGTCGATCAACATGCAAATTGTCTTTAAGTAGTATATGTATTGGTTATTTCAATGGGAATGATCATTAAGGGTCATGGACTGCATTTCAATGGGAATGATCATAAGTAGTATGTGTATTGGGCTTAGGCTGATAGAGTGGTATATGCCAAATTGCCAACCATGGGGTTGAAAATGGGCGGGTATAGCTGATTTTTTCATCCAAATTGCAGTAATGCTACAACAAAAGTGTTATGATAGACATGGTTGTCTTTCTCTAAATACTGTCAAGTTAGTTGCTATGATTTATAATTGATATTGGGGAAGAATTGTGGGCTTTGAACAGTAAGATATGTCTTGATAGAAAAAATATTACTTCTAATCTAAATGCTTGTTCATGATGTTAGGAGGGTGGGTTCTCCCACGATATTCCGACCACTCTGCATAGAAGTAAAGCTGACTGCCCAGTTCCGGAGGTTTGTATTTGTTTGGTTTCCTCTTACTGCGAATTTATGTAGATGTTGTGCCTTTTAGTTAGTTTTGATCATTTCATTTATTGCAGGAAATGGTTACCGTCAGTGTTGATGGTTCTGTGCTAGATCGGATTGCTAAAATTATGTCATATCTCCGTCTTGGATCATCTGGGAAGGTTCTCAAGAAAAAGAAGAAAGAAAAAGAAGTGAAAGGTATACTCTTTTCTTTAGCTAACACTTGTTGGCAACTGTCATTTGGTTCATAGTTACGCTTAATTCACCAAGCAACTATTTGAATCCAAATTCGCGAGGCATTTGAGGATAATTTCAGCCCATGCTGTAAATCATGATGGAGTCATTAAACTCTGGTGTTAAGTTATTTGCGAGAATGTAGCTAATTTAATTAGCATGAATATAACTGCACTTGGCAATTTCGTATGTGGAATGACCAGGATTATCAAGTACCTCGGAAAAGAATAATAATAAAAAACAGTGTTATAGGCTTTGTTGTTTATTCCCGAAAAAGGGTTTAACAAAATCATTAAAATTACTAGGTCTAAGCTTTACCTTCGCTCTGAAGCCATCCGGAAAATTAAATTAAGTCGGGAAATATAATACAAGAAGAATAGAAATTCTAAAAAGTAAAGGAGGTGAACCAACAATGGTCATGGAGTCAAATAACATTGTCCTTATAATAGGTCCTCATCCACGGCCCTCTTCAGTATATGAACATGACCAGCCTGAAGAAGCCCGTTTGTCTTCTTTTGGCTCTTGACCCAGTTATGGGAAAATGCTAATATATCAAACAGTTCCATGCCATGGAGCCACCATAATATAGTCAACACACAACGAAACCATTAAAAGTTCATCAAGTCCAACCTGTACTACTGTGTAATCAAAAGGAATACAAAACGGGATTAACAAAGAAATACTCTGGAGATTTGTAGCGCATAATATACTTCAAGTTTACCTCAAGTCGCAATGAGAACTGGCAAATCTAGATTGTTTCAACTGGTTATTCTCAGCACTGAGCTTGCTCACTAATGTCTCCCTTACCTTTGTTCTCTTCAAAATTGTATACCAGTGAAAATAAAAAACGCAATCTGATCATATATTTATAGATACCAATCCCTGCCAATCCCTTAGAAAATAGGTTTTACCCAATCATCTCTCTCTAGGGTGCTAGCAAATCCTGTGAACAAGTGTCCAATTATTTGTCCTTAACTTATGCTCTAATAAAAAAGTCTACACGCACAAATATATCTTGTGTAGTACAGTACTTAACAGTAAGAGATGATTTACAAAACTATGACATCAACAATGCAAATTCACATTTTAACAGTCACTGGAAAATATCTCAAATGCAACTAAATATCTTCCTAAATGTAAATGCTAAGGTGAATCAGTTAAATACTTAAATTCTTCTCAAAGGCAAGTATTCCATAGGATGTATGTGGCCGTAATGCTTCCATGTCAGCCACTTTATTCCAGATCGGGTTTTTTGCTTTCCCAGGGAGATCGAGTGGATTCTTCCATGCATGCTATTATGTTTTCCGTATGCATTTATTTCTCTGGTGTTGCTATATGATTCTTGTTTCAAAATGAGGGTAGTGTGCATTTTCCCTGACCTCTGCAGTTTCCTTCTGTGTCAAAATTATGCAGGGAAGATAGCAGCTATTGGCAGTGAATATGATGAGGATGTGAGAATGCCAAAGCCTGATGGTGAACTTTCTAAGTATAAAATTGATAGAGAAAAGCTCCCTCCTCCACCTCCGCCACCTCTGAAAAAGGGTCACCCAGATTCAAAAGAGAAGCCAGGCCCTGCTGTTCCCAGAGCTGAAGAAGATGACATATTTGTGGGGGATGGCATTGATTATTCTATTCCCAGTAAAGATATGAGCCAAAGCCCTGTTTCAGAAGACATGGAAGAATCTCCTCGAAATAAGGAAAAGATTTCCTATTTTAATGAACCTGCTTATGGTCCAGTCCCATCATCTGAGACTTCCCATGATTGGCAACAAATGGTAAGTTGATTCTGAGCATGCTATCGGGTGCAATCTTGCTTTGAAGGTAGAAACTGTTTGTCTTGTTTTAGTATCTGTATAAGCAAAAATGTGAGAAGTAACAGAAGCTACTTAAGTACTTGGTGAGCTACCCCCAGTGACTTCTCAAAATTTTCTTTTCTCTTCACGACCTTTTACCTCTTTGTTCAGGGTGGATATGATCCTATGCAAGGACAGGCCTTGAATGGTAGCTACCAGGGAGAGTGGCATGATTATCAATATGCTGACCAGCTGGCTTATCCTGAGCAATACCTCCAGCAGAACATTGAGAATTATGATGTGCAAATTGGTTTAAACATCCAACAGGACCCACGCCTCATGACTCAAGAAGAGAAGGATCGGGGTTTGGGGTCAGTGTTCAAGCGTGATGATCATAGGCTTCAGCAACTGAGAGAGAGGGATTCCCGGGAGAAGGATCCCAACTTCATATCTGACAGTTATTCTGAATGCTATCCTGGGTATCAAGAGTACAATCGCGAGGTTGTGGACAGTGATGATGAAGCTGATTTGTCAAAAATGGATATGGGTGGACGGGTAGGTGATCTTTTGTATTCTTTAATTGTTTATCTACTCATTGATGCTGTTGTCAAAATGAGTTTCACTTTTATGGTTTCACATGAAAAAGCATATAGCTCACCAGTCTTGTCATCCTCTTTTCACTTTAAGATGATGCATTTGCTTTGAATAATAAGAAGCTAGTGTACAGACCTTTTTTCCTGTGACTATCCACCCAATCAAAAACCATTCTGTAGTGGTCCATAACATTATTGAGGGCATTTAATTGGTGGTTGCATAGAGGTGATTGATATGGTCAAGTAAAATGGTTGCTGCAGGCAAAAGGTCGACTTCATCGATGGGATTTTGAGACTGAAGAGGAATGGGCAAAATACAATGAGCAGAAGGAAGCAATGCCCAAGGCTGCATTCCAGTTTGGTGTGAAGATGCAAGATGGTCGAAAGACACGAAAACAAAATAAAGACCAGAAGCTCACGAATGAGCTGCACAAGATTAATAAGATACTCACGAGAAAGAAGATGGAGAAGGAGACAGGCGAGATAGATGATGGGGGTATCTTCGATGATGAATCACATCCTGGGAAGAAGATTCGAATTTAGGAGTTCAGTGAGTATATTTCATTGTACCAAACTATTTCCCTTGCGTATTTGAAAGGTGGTGGTGCATTCAATCTTGATGCACAAACATTGCAGTGTCTTTCTTTCCTTTTTTCCCCCTCTCATGGTACTATGTTAATTATATGAACTCCTGGAAATGATGGTGCTTCTTTTAAAGAAATTAGTTTAAGGATGCCCTAATGATGGTTTTAACAGCTCATTGCATTTTTAGTGTGTGATTTGAAAGGCTCCTCGCGTTGCTCCCACATGCTTGCTTTTGAAGGAACTGAGGGGGGTGTTGTGCATCCCATGCGTAACACTGTGCTGTGCAGCCCCGTGGCGCCACTGCGCCAACATTTTTTCAACGGTCGGAGACGTTCACCGCGTAGACCTCGTCGAGTACTACAAGTATGCAAAAAATTAACTTGATTGGATATCTTTAAGTAGGTTATCGGAACAAAATACTTTGAAAACAAATGGAACACAAATGGACACGAACAATGGATAAAAACCACTTTTTCATGTTATTTTTGTTCCGATGAGGCACTAAAAGATATCCGATCAAGTTGATTTTTGGCATAGCAGTAGTATTCGACGAGGTCTACACGGTGAATGTCTCCGATCGTAAAAAAAATGCCGGTGTGGCGGCGACACGGGGCTGCACAGCACGGTGCTGTGCATGGGGATGCACAGCACCCCCCAGGTTCTCTTTTTACGATCTTATTTCTGCATTTTCTCAGTCTTCCTTTTTGTCTTGATAAATCTTGAAAAATATAAGAACTTGCGTTTGCTTTTTGAAGTTGAAAAAGAGAGAAATTTGACAATTTCTTGGAAAATTTATTGAATAGTTTGTTCCACAAAATTGACTTAAACTCAAAACTGATTTATGAGACCTATTACTCTAAGGGCATTCACAGTAGGCTCTCTAAAAATAGCTCTTAAGTTGGACTCTTAAGAGTATCAATATGTGTCTTAACAATTTAACTTTAAAATTAAAGTAAAGAGCAAACTCTTCCAAAATCTAAAAATCCGCCTTCACCAAACGAATTCACCAATTTGAAGATTTCTTAATTTTGCTATAGTAACTTACCAAATTTGGTGACTTACTGTTCACTCACCAAAAGAGGAGGAGAAAAGAGGAGGGAGGGAAGAGTAAAAGTTTGAATAGAGAGTTTGATTCTGTGAGTTTTTGATAAAGTGACTTGTTCAAGTTTGAATAAAGAGTCTGATTTTGTGAATTTTTTAAAAAGTGACTAGATAAATTATAAAGGTGTTTTTGAGATTAAATTTGGTGTTTTTTTTGATATGTCAGATAAGGATGCCCTAAGGGGTACACACATCCACAGTGAGCTCCCTAAAAATTGCTCTTAAGTTTTATCCCAAGGTGTCCACATAAGCATAATTGATGTCCATTTTTCACTCCTAGAGTTCGCTAAATTTAGAGATGATATGTACTCTCAATGGGCTAGCAAGAGCATTCCCTATTTTGTGAAAAAAAATTCAAAAAGTGTGGGACCCATATATTGATATAATTCAAAATGCTACAATACTCCAAAATCCTTAATTTTTTTCCATATCACAACATCTCCTTTTTTTTTCTTTTTTTTTTTTCACTGAATACTGACATGGGCAGGCCCGGCCCTGTATTTCGCGAGGCCCCAGACCTATTCTCAATTTAAGGCCCTTCATATATATATAATTTTTATATATATATATATAATTTTTTTATATATATAATTTTTTTTTCTACGAGACGGGGCCCCAAAAATCGGGGGGCCCCAGTCCCGGGCCTGCCTGGCCTGCCCACAGGGCCGGCCCTGGACATGGGTATTTATATACAACCATTGTGTAATATCTAGAACTTGTTTGTTTATATCAAATTCACGTCTTTCCTCTCCAAACAATCAAAACAAAAAAAAAACTTTCCTAGTAGAACCATTAAACCAATAAAATCATTTATCTTTGAAAATTTTATATATTAAAGAAAGAGTTAAAGGCTTTGGGTCCCACTTAAATAATTTTTTTTTGACAATTTTAAATTTTTTTGGCAATTAAGTCCCCCTTAAAGTTAGCAATAAGGCTACTTAGATTTAACTAATGTGGTAAGAGCCAAGCTTAGGAGCCACACTTAGGAGTTTGTATGTGGAGCTCAATGAAGACAATAATTGAGCACATAGCTAGGTAAATGTTAGGAGTCTCACTTAGGAGCCATTTTAAGAGCCAACTGTGGATGTCCGGTTCACATAGACCTCATTGGGGTCCATTTTTTACTCCTAGAGCTTGCTAAATTTAGAGAGCAAATGTGCACTCAATGAGCTAGTAAGAGCATTCTTTATTTTGTGAAAATACTCCCTCCATTCCAATTTGTTTGCCCCTTTTGGGGAAGTGAGTTTTTAAAGAGTGTGAAAACTTTGTATTGTCTTTTATGTTTTGCCCTTAAATTCAGTCAATATTACTACGACTAATTTTGTGGGGCTAATTTTTTTATATGAAACTCAAAACATATGCAATATGGATCTTGTTTGATAGATAACAATTAGTTTTATTATACAAAGTTTTCAAAATTATAAAAGCCGTTATAAAGTAAAAGATAATGGAGAAACCAATTAAGATGGAAAAAATACTTTTTAAGGGTAAAAGTGTAAAGTGACCATGTTTGGATGAATGTTTTTAGAAATGAGACAAATATTTTGGAACATCTTAAAATAAAAAGAAGGACCAGCAATTTGGAATGGAGGGAGTAAAATTAAAAAAGAGGTCCCATAAATTGATAAGTCAAACGGTTTCACTATTCTCATAGTGCTTTGTCTTCATCTAAATTCAATTAGTATTTCTTACCTTCAATTGCACCTAACTATTTTTTATTTATTTTTTTACTTTTTGTGAGCTTGTGAATCCATATTTTGAGAAAGTTGATCAATTAAAAATCGAAATAGCAACAAATTGGCTTGGTGGAGTGAGGGGAAATTGTGTATTCATGATATATTGCGTGTAAAACTCCACATCGAAATAGTTGAATGGAGGGTGAGATTGATTATTTGAATTTGGAGGTGTAGGTTCCATTTGCAAAAAAAAAGGTGAAATTGATGAAAGTTGTTTCTGGAGTATATTGCATAGAAGATCTCCTCTGGTTGTTATATTTATGGATTGGAATTCAAATTTTGGGATGTGTGATATTTGAGAGGTTTCTTCCAACGAAATTTTTTTCAAAATTTTCAAACAAAATCATTTATCTTTTGAAAATTTCACATTAGAAAAAGATTAAAGGGCTTGGGCCCCACTTGAAATTAGCTACAAGGCTACCTAAATTTAGCTAATAAGTTAGTAGACATTAGGGGTGCTCACGGTCCGATTTCAATCCGAACTGTGAGTCACAGATTGGTTCTGGATTAATCCGCAGATTTTCAACTTATTTGGAAAAAACAACAAACAAAGGCAATAAGGCACTAGCAAATAGCAAATGCACTAAATAGAAAGTTCAAAGTTGGAAATCCCAATAAAAAACAACCAAGGTAGTAAGGCAGATAGTTATATAACTGAACAAACAAAGGCACAAACTTAATTATATTACCACAAATGATAGCAGATAGTTACTTCCGATTGACTCACAAAGACAATAACAGATAGTTACTTCCAGTTCACTCACAAATAGAGAGTATATATAGTAGCACTTATAATACTTTACCCCCCTAGATTTTATAGAGATAACAATATTCGCACCATTACTCCTACAACAGTACAACCAAACTGCAAGTCTTCTAAATTAACAATATATATATAACTAAAATTATAAAAGTGATAAAATTTTATATAATAAAAATCTCACGGTTCGGATCAATTAATCCACGGGTTCAAAATCAAAATCCATGTCCAATCCAAAAGTCACGGTTTTTTATTTTTTGAATCCGTGTCCGGACCATTAATCCACGGTTAAAATCCACAAGGTATGAACTGACTTAAGCCAAAATGGCTTCAACACTTCAAGTCAATAAGCTAAAGACAGGTTGTTGTATTCACTTTAGGAAAATTGTTAGGAATACTTTAGAAAAATTGTTTGGGATGACCCGACGTAAGAATGTCATTTCATATTCCCACCCAATTCGAGTTTGGAAAAATTGCTTGCAACAACCTTAGTAGTAATGTGTGCCCCCTTTGTAGAACAACCTGTCTTTGTGCGTTTTTGCAAACATTAAGTAAGGTGTTGCGGAACGGGAGCAAATACTCCTCTTTTTTATTTTTTATTGTACTTTTCTCCGTACTTGCATCTTTTCTCAACTATATTTCAATTAAATCCCATCTTCTCCATTCGATTAATTTGTTTTGTTAATTTATATAAATCATTAATAAGATACAAAATAACTACACAATTGTGGATCCCTAAACTGTCAATCTCATGCGACCACATGTATACTCGTCATATTATTATTATTATTATTATTATTATTATTATTATTATTAAATTACAATTACTTAAAAGAAAAGATACTCGTCATATTATTATTATTATTATTATTATTATTTTTATTATTATTATTATTATTAAATTAAAATTACTTAAAAGAAAAGATTAAGGCATGAAACTAGACAAACAAATTCTAAGACTTGACAATTGATCCCATGATCGTGAGATAGTACTTTTATTTCTGATCACATATTGTGAGATAGTACTTCACTCTTTTTTTTTTCTTTCAAAAAGGTGGGACGGGTAACCAGCTTAACAACTTCCTTGGGCACCATAGTATTATCTAGGTACTAAATGGATGAGGGGCTCCCTCTAAACTAATCTTGCAATTGACAGGACTTGAACCTGGATGGATTAGTCCTGCTAGAGGTACAAAATTTTAGTGTAATGTTAATGCCAAATTGTTTTTGCTAATGCCAAAACTATAGTGCATAAAATACTTGTACAATGTACCGGGTACAAGGCTTTTATGCAAAATAGTTTTGGCATTAACCAAAATGGTTTTGACATTAACACTACAATAGACACCCTGATTTTGGCTCGTGAAACTTATCAAGCATCCCAATGATGAAAATGCTTGATACGAGCACGCGAGGCTTCATTGTGAACTTAGAAAACCCTCCAAAATCTCTTCAAAATAAACCCAACCTTGCACCAACTTCTAGTACATTCAAAACCTTTTTTTTGATATATAATACGTCCCAATCCATTTTGAAATGAGGGAGATGTGCACGTTTTACCAAAACGACTTGTTTTTTTGACCTTCTGAGGGTAAAATGGTCACATATTTTGATGTACAAATCATATTGAGTTCAAAGCACCTGGATTAGAAAGTATACTTGACAAGCTTTCCAACGCTTCAAACCATGCGTAAAATGGAGTTCGGTAGCACCCAAAATGGCCCTGTGAAGTTTCATATGTTGTGCTATCCCCTAATCCAGGCGCCTGGATTCCGCTATCCCAGGCGCCTAGATTCAATCCAGGTGCCTGGACTCCCCAATTCTAGGCGCTCGGATTCACTCCAGATACTTGCTGTCCAAGGTCAAATGGGTGGGGAGGAGCGTCTTGAAGATTATTTTTGGGATTTTTTTTGCAGAAGTATAGTGGAGGGGAACTGATGATCCTATTAGACCCCCTAGTGGACCCCTTAGGTGATATTTTCTACCCCATTTTACCCTTCCTATGCCTATAAAAGCCCTTTCATCTCTCTCATTTGAGGAGGATCAGTTCCTCCCTCATTCCCCTATTGTTATGCTGCAGAAATACTCCTAGAAATCTTAATCCCTCTTTGTTCCTCTTGCTTTCCACCATTAAACCCACCTTTTCCTACTCCAAATCAAGACATTTTCATCACCATCCTAAACTAAAACTAGCCAATCTTTTGTTCATCCAATATCAAGTGTTTGAATCCAAGTTCATATTGTTCCAATAGCTTATTTTAGTCCTTACAACCACCAAAAACCCCCCAAATCAATCATTCAAGTGCTTCAATCAAGCTTCAAAGGTAGTTATCTACCAAAAATGCTCAAATAGGCCCTGAGGGGGACTCAACCAAGTTCTCACTGGTCATCTATACTAGTAGAGGACTTGGGGAGAGGTTTGGAATAAATCAAGAAAGAGATTAGTTTTGTGTATCAGTATACAATCTAGGCACCCGGATTAGCCCTTTCCAGGCACCTGGATTCACTCAATGCAGATGCCTGGATCTTCTTTTCTTTTGTTATGTTTGGTTGTTTTATTCACTCTTCTTTAATCATTTGAAACACTTGATGATCACTAATGTATGTTGTTTTCATCGCATGAAGTAGATGATCTTTTAAAACTATGATCTATGGGGTCTTTGAAAGAAAATTGTTGTTCAAAAGGAGAAGTTTTGCATTTAGATTTTCATCATTTGTTCATTTCAAGCAAGGTCAGAAGTATTATAGTTAATGGGGGAATTTGAGTTGAAGCCATTCATGCATATCATATAGCATTTTAAGGCATTCTCCATGAATAAATCTCTCTTATATCCTCTTTTCCTTCTTTCTTAGACCTAAACTCAATTAGGAATCCATAAAATGCATAAAAAGCATGATACATGTCCAAGATCAGTTAGATGCTCTTTGTTCCATCTACCAAGTATTCTAAAATCATGGTTTCCTAGGTTCATATCATCTCATGAGTTAATCTAAAGGTCCATTTTGTTCACAGAGTCATTGAATATCATTTTAAATGTGTACGAGTGAGTATAAAGCAGTACACTTGTTTCTTACTATGAAAAATGAGGTTTTAAAGTTATTGTCTGGTGGGCCATCCAGGCGCCTAGATCTGCCTAATCCAGGTGTTTAGCATGCAGTCCATGTGTGATGATGCAATGTTAGTGGTTGGTTTTCGGGGGCTGTTTGAGGCAGTCCAAGCATGGTTTAACGAAGCTTAAATGTTTTTGTGCATTTAGAGCATTCACTCATGACATTTTGCACAAGCATCCACACACATTTCATTGATCTTTTTGATACATTTTCGTGCTTTTACATGAATACGTGTTTAAAGTCCATTCAAACAACATTTCCAAAATCCCTTAAGCATTTAGTAGAGACCGGTGGTCGCATCGGGCAAGAGGGGTGCTTTAAATTTCTTCCCCTCTTGTAACCTAGCTCCTGAACCCCGATAAATCTCATTTTGAAAGACCGGTGAAAATATTTTCCATACCAAGGGCAAAAGAGTCATTTTTAATTGGTTTCTCGAGTACGGTCCTCAAGCCTGGGTGGTGACTCCGTTCAACAAATCAAAATTGTTTTCCAAACTAGACTTCAATTTCATGGACATACTCCGCGGGGTGTTCACAAGTACCCCAAAAATGTATACCGCCATTTTAACATCGGTAAGGCATCGATCAGTAATTTACCCATCATTTGAGGGTCCCACAAAAGCGGTGTACATTGAGTGTACACTAAAATGTTATACTCATAATTTTAATATATATATTTTTGAACTGTGTGAGAGAATACTTTGTAGCGTGAGATTTAAATTTGTTTTAAAGCCTTGACAATTCTCAGAATAATCTAAGTCGTTCACCCAATAAAATTTTCTCTTTGAAGCCATCCTATACAAATAAAAAGGTTATGATTCCATTCTAGTGGTTTTGAATAGTTATGATTCCATCCTGACTTTTAAATAATACCCAAAAAGCCCTTACAATTTGTTTTTGCCTTATTAAGAGATTTTGTTAGTACAGATTTTATTAGGAGTTTTTGAAAAATTAATAGTCCTAAAAACCGTCCTACAAAACTTCCGAACTTTTAATACTTCAACATACCATTTATTTCGGACAGTTTCAAAACCTTTTCTCCTTCTTTTTTGGGTGGACGGTTATGGAATTCTTTTCATCCCAAAAACCAGCCCTACCCAAATCTCCTAGCTTCACGGTGTAATACTCCCCCTTTACCAAATGAATAATGATAGTGACACAAACTTTGTGCCACAACCAACCACAACCCCACTCACATGGAGTGTGGGGCCCGCACGTGAGTATTTGTGGGACCCACACCCCATGTGAGTGGGGTTGTGGTTGATTGTGGCACAAAGTTTGTGTCACAATCATTTTTGTTACCAAATCTCCTCATCCATTCCGAAACCCATCCCTTACCCAAATCCCTAAATTTACGGTGAAATATTCACTTTACCCATATCCTTCCATTCCACCATCCCATGCCACCACCCGAGATTTTTGGAAACCCACCCATCCCATTAGTCCGGTTTGGAACGACGATGGCAAAGATCCCTAAAGTGGCAGCGACGCAGTGGAGGATGAGGAATTGATTGACGATTTCTTCACTAGAATAAACGCCTAACTAGTTAACGACGAAGGCATTCCGGCAATGGCTAGTAAGTTCTTTTCCCCAAAGCTTCAATCGTCTGTCTTTTTTGCCATGTTGTAATGACATTCATCTTCGTTCAAAATGGTTTAGGGTTTGGAATGTGGTATGGTTTTCTTGCAATCGATTGAATGTTGAGAGTTTTGTAGGGTTTCTGAAGGTAAACAAGGAATAGGATAAATGTGTATGGGTTGAACCCCATTTTGATGGAATATGGAAATCAAAATTGGGGTTTTTGACAAGTTAGTAATGGTCTAACAACATACCATGTTTTGATGTCGGTGGAAAAATAGAATGGTTATGGAAGTTGTGAGATCATGGATTACTAGTTTACCATTTTTATATGTATTGAAGGTTTGGATACGGTGAACCATTGAACCGTGTCCACTATCCAAAGAAGCACTTATTAGAAATTAGAAGATTTGTAATCAATAATTTACCCTTTTGTGGTAAAAACATGGAATACTCTTTGTTTCCCTAAAAAATGATGAATTTGTGAACCATGTTTTCAATGTATATTTTTGCATATTTTCGTCCCACATGAGAGCATGGATAATTGAAGTTCCATGGTTTGAGTATTGGAAAGTTAAAAATGGTGATTCATTGAACCAATTTCACTGATTTAAAAAGATTTAAGTACCATATAGTAGTTGAAAATGATAAAGTAATAAACCTACACTAAAATTGGATTATTGATTTACCGTTGTGTGTTGGTTCGAAATTATGATATATTGATTCTGAAATTTCAGTGTACAGTGTAGTGGTCTTAGTGATGAGCTGCACTCCTGGAAACCTCAACAACATATGGGTCATGCCGAAAATGCAATTGAAGCCGAAGAAGCGGACAAAAAGACAACACGTACGCATAAGAAGAAATGAAGATTTGTGGTGCTTCTATCAATATAACCCTTATGGAACTTTTAATGTTTTTTTTGTCGAGGGTAGCTTTATGTTCTAGTTTAACATTTTATTAGTTGGTGGAATCAAGTTAGTGAAGGATGGTTGTTCACTTTTTTGAAGATGGTAGTTCATATTTAGTGTTGAGGATGCTTTTGCTTTTCTAGTATGCTACATGGAATACACAGAAAACATGACCATTGGTTTCAAAAGGCCATTTTTGACAGAGACTAGTCATACAGATAATATGGTAATGAAGGAAACCATGTTTTCTGTACCTAGTTAATAGTTGATCATGGTGTATTGTTTTACCATGTATACCCTATTCTTTGTTTCAAATGGACATTTTTGACACATTCTTGTTACTTATGTATGCTAATAAGGGATTAAATTATGGTGAAAAAGTAAACCTTATACTCCTCACGTGTTTATCTAGTAAATGGTTTATCGATTTACCGTGTGCAATAATTTATAACCTAATAAAATCGGCATCCTTTTTAAAAAAAAAATACGGAAAAATAATTTGTAACTTGGTTTATCGATTAACCATGTCCATTAGTTTATAACTTAATGCACACATTCATAACTAAGAAATAACTAAAAAATGAGCCAGTTTCAATTTCCTCCTTGATCTATTGGCCGCCGCCGTTGATTTCCTCCTTGATCTATTGGCCGCCGTTGAAGACTTCAACTTGTTCTCCATGTTACAACCGTTCAACATGAATGTTTTTTATATCCCAATCTTTTCCCATTTAGAGGGTTTCTTCTCTGAACTTTTTTTTGTTTGTTTGAAAAAGTGAGATAATGGGAGCATGAATTTACCAGAGAACAAGAACATGGTGCTTCTTTGGTTTTTTGTAAGTTTGAATTACAGGGTAGCCAAAGTAAAAGAGAACCTACTGGAGATTGGATATATTATACTCCGTATACTAAGGCTATATTTCGGTAGATGAAAAAACAAATAAAAAACGACCTTTTTTTGGGGGGTATACGGATCGCGAAGCAATCAACAATAAGGTTGGATACTTATATCAGCACTACCTCAAATGTTCCCCACTCCCATATGGCCATTAGCGCATCACCGTGCAAGCATTGTTGTTATCAATATATAACTATTTTTTTGTTCAAACCCTAAACAATCAGCGAAAATCACATTAAAATAATTGATTTTGAAATATTCGTGTAGAAAAATACAATACTTAAACCCATGTGTACCTTCAATGATTAAAATAAAACAAGATTTGAGAATGGTGGAATACGTAGAAGACGTCGTTTGGAGAAAAAACGTACATGTGATTCAAAGAAAACATCATCGGGAGAATGTCTAGAGAATAACTTGGTAAATCACAAATAAACCTAAGAGATTGAAGGGTTAGGTTTGTAGTAAATAGGATATGATAGTACAATGACACGTAAGTAATTGTGAAAACAAAAAAGATGAGAGTTTTGACAGCAATATTTTTAATTTTGGCATCATCAATAGCGTTTACTACAGAGTATATTGAGGGGGTGTTCTACTAACTTAGTTTTGTTTTAAAACTACCTTGGTTGCTGTGTCCATGTGACGTATTGTGAAATGATGACTTGTCTCGATTTTTAGAAAAAACTAATTTTTTGAAAAAACTAGTTAGTGGAACACCCCTCAAGAAAACTCCGTATAAGTAGTTACATCAGTTTGACGGTGCTTGTGGCCATAGGTAATTACACAATATAAGACAAAATTAATGTTGTTTTTTTGAAGGAGTAATTATAGTATAATATACTCGTACGTTCCTTTCTTTCACAGCTAACGTTGGAAACGGGCTTCGAGCCGTCTGAATATCCTCTATCCTCCCTCCCTCATCCCAAACATTATCTCCAATCTCTATACGTAAAACGAAACCGAAGGAAGATATTGATCGATCGATCGATCCTCTTCATCTTCTGTAACCGTCCGTGTCGGCACGGAACCTTAGAAGGAGGTTGATAATCGAAAGTTGAGCATAAAAGGGTAAATAAGGTAGGTTATCGCGATTTAATCTCCATGCCAATATCTCTTTTCTTCGATTCCATGCTTGGATATTGATGTTTGGTTCTCTTCTTTTATTATTATTATGATGATGATTGTTGTTGTTATTTGTGTTCGATTGGAGATAACCTTTTGGAAGGAAACTAACTGCGCAGAAACCCTAATTCCAAGGCCAAAGATTTTATTTTATTCTTACTGCCTCCAGTTTTAGAATCCCTTTACCCTAAAATAGACAGTTTGTTGCCGAGAATAGAGAAGCCAACTATTTTGAAATTCAGTTTGGAAAATTGTTTATCGAGGCATATACACTCAATTCGATTTGGCATTTCCCCCCCTATCCATTGTGTATGCTGGCTTCTGTTCAATCGTTCTAGGGAAGCCGGATAGTTAAGATAGAACTGCTTCCAATTGTCCTATCAGGTCTCAGTCAATCTTCATGCAATATATTATATGATGTTTAAGCCGGAAAATATTAGCTTCTGTGGTAAGTTTGGGTGTATACATCTGCAGCTTAGCAACTTGAGAGTAGAATTCTCAACTTTCTGTGCAACAAAATACATGCACGCTCTCCTCCTTTTGTTTGTTTATTTTTTTATTGTTCTGAACGTCTAAAAAATTCACCTATAATTGCTCATTTTTTTTTTTTTTTTAGATGATTTTGAAAACTGTCTTGAAGAACTATTTGGGTCCTTTTAATTTTTGAAAAAATCTTGTTTTCTTTTTTCCACGAAAATTCATTATTTGTTAACCCAAGTAAATGGCACGACTACCAACAAAGGTCAAATGGGGATGGAAGTTCATATATGTATTATGAAACTTGCTTCTATATACCAAAATCCCCTATTGGCCATCAACTATTAAAAGAGACATTACATATGTGCTTTTAGTTGAGTGGGCAAATGTTTTCCGTCTTTCCTTTCTAGAATAAATCAAAGTGAACCAATTTGATCTTTTTCCTTTGGTTAAATTATTTTCAGTGGATTGGTTCATTTTGTTTTCAAAACTTTGTAAAGTGGGGTATCTGTTTCGACAAATCGTGGAATTTCTGGTTGATTTCAGGCAGTGGATGCTTACACCATAATTTATGGAAAAATCTGAAGGAAGGGTTTCATATTCCTCTATGTCCATAGTAGAGAAAGATAACACCAACTTCCACTATATTGATGACTACGGTAATTCTGCTTGGGTTTTGCCGGAGGACAAGAATACATGCCCCTCAGGCTCAAGATCTTTGAGACCGGAATATCCTCACCAATACCCCCTTGAATCTGAAGAATTTCTTGAGGGAGGATTCGATTCCGGTGAAGATCATTATAGTTTATCTGGGAAACAAAATATCCCTCCGGAGGTGAACTTGAAAAATGTCTTGAGTGGAATTGTTGCGATCGTGACTGGCCGTAATAAAGATTCAGGTCTTGATGCAGTTCAGCAATTTGCCAGTTCAAATGTTTCATTTCTTGGCTCAGCCAAGAATGGAGAAACTTTCTTGCATTCTTCAGTGTATATACCGAGTGCTCCACCCCTTCTTGAGCCGAATGGGTTTAACTATAGTGCTTACAAAGAGGTGTTGGAAGCTGAACCTCCGGAGTGGCTTCCAGACAGTTCTACTATAGTTTGCATGCAGTGTACTGCTCCTTTCACTGCCCTTACTCGTGGCAGACATCATTGTCGATTTTGTGGAGGGATATTTTGTAGGGTATGCTCAAAGGGTAGGTGCTTGTTGCCTGTTAAGTTCCGAGAGAGGAATCCACAGAGGGTTTGTGACACCTGCTATGATAGACTTGATCCTCTACAAGGTGTACTTATCAACACCATCAGCAATGCTGCTCAGGTTGCGAAGCATGATGTGATGGATTGGACCAGCGCCAGATGTTGGCTGAATCTACCAGTGGGTCTATCCATGGAACATGAAATATATAAATCCTGTAATACCTTGAGGAGTTACTGTCAGGTGCTGTTTATACTCTTCCAACAAATAACTGTTTTTATTCTCTCTAAAGCCATTATCAGCTTCCAGATATGTTGTCCTTTGATCTATTGCTCTTAAATGTATGTTACCCACCTATCTATGCATCGAAGTTCTTTCTGTCAAACACACACACAATTCACGAACGCAGGAGTACCTGACCTTTGAATATCTGCAAATGGCATTTCTGATTTATTAGCGGGTGAAATAGACTAGCAATCACACTTCTATGAGTATTCCATCTTTTTATTGGGAAACTGTTTTTTGGAATGAACAGGTTGCCAGATTGAACCCTGAGAGATCCATACCCCCTGCAGTTCTAAGAGGAGCAAAAGGTTTGGCTATTTTAACAGTTGTTAAAGCTGGAATGGTAGTTGCTTACAAACTGGGATCTGGTCTGGTTGTTGCGCGAAGGTCAGATGGATCATGGTCTGCACCGTCTGCTATTTTTTCTGTCGGTTTAGGATGGGGTGCCCAGGTGAGTTTAGCATCTGTTGAAAGGATTGAATTATTCTGTACCAATGTGATTTTTATTGATGTTAATGTTCTTGTAATTTCGCGGATTATTCCTATGAGATTGAGTACAGTGTCTTCTATTTGCTATATAGAAAACAAAAGAGATACAGTAAAAGAAAGAAAATGTATAAATGAGAAATGTGCAATTTAGCACATTCTATTGAGGATGCAAGTAACTTAAATATTTATGGTTTTTTAGTTAGTGTTTAGATATGTTACCTTCACAGATGTCCAACTCCAACTACACAGGTTGGTTCTGGTCTCATCTAGAACAGCTCGTCTCACAGCACCCACATCCACAGCCTTTGGAAGATTCTCATGTTCTTTTGTCCCCCTGATGAAGTGTTTAGAATTGTAGATGCAGCTGAAGTTTGTGAATGCCATTCCTAAACCCCTTTTGTTTTCTGTGCTGGCATGCCCAATTCAACTCTTGATCAAACTGTAGAGGCCGTCTTCTAATTTGATTCTTAAGGACCCTCTTTCATTTAGCTGTTGCCTGTGGAGATAGTAGACGCCAAAAATTGGTGAAAACGAGTCTCTAATTCCTGGTTGCAGAGCACACATTGAGTATCTATAGTTGCTTTTCTTTTGTGCAGTCTGTCTCTAGTAGCTGAACTCTGCTAATTTGTGTTGTTCCTCTTCATGTATGTCTTGAAATTGCCATAATTTGGTTTTGGGCTGGAAGTTGAAAATAGTTATTTTATGTTTCATTTTTTGCTAGCTGTCCTTCACCCAAGTTAAATTATTTTAGCTTGGTTCCAATTCTTATATGGAAGTCAGAAATTTCATGTACTGGATTGAGGGATTTTCTTATTCATCACAGCACAATTGAACAATCATTCAACTAGGCTAAACCATTGTTTTCACACTTCTTGAGTGGATTGACCCTTGGTATGGAAACCTAATAATTGAGAACTCAAAATCAGAGAAACCCTGGAAATAAGAAGAAACAGTGGGCAATCCTGAGCCACATCCTCACCCTTAATAAAACGCTCTTGTTTACGTTCATTGTAGGCTATTCCCGAGTGTTGGTGCCTGAAATCCCAGATGCTCAAGAGGCATAGACTCAACGCATAGTTTTGTAATGATATGTCCCGAGTGGCTGCTCTCGTTTTGATCCCATGTCCTAACATTTAACACTTAACAACTTAATATCCCGTAACGCTTTCTTCCTTTGTACTTTTCTTCAATCATATGCGTTTACTCAGTCCATTACGTAAATAATGTGTATATGCTTTTATCTCTTATGTCAACATGATTGTTAGAGCTATTGTTTACTGGCGGCATTCCATTTATTTTCTGTAGTAATATTATTTTAATTATGAATATGAATTTTGTCAGAGTTATTTGGTTTTGTTATTAGTTAGATTTTGGAGGCATTAACGCTCATGGCAGATGTAGGGCTGAAACCGGTTCGGTTCATTCGGTTCAGGCATGTTTTGGACTGAACCAGGAAAAGTCGGTTTGGAGAAGACTAGGAACCGAAACCGGTTATTTAGAATTCGGTTCATCCGGTTTGGTCGGTTTCTGGGAGAGAGATCAGAGATTGAAGCTATCAAAAATCAGAAAACAAGATGCAAATCGATCGAAATCACCATAACAATATACAGACATACATATATATAGACACACGCACACACATATACTTACACAAATCAGAAAATAAGATCTCAAATCAATCGAAATCAGAAAACAAGATCGCAATACATATATACATATACATATGTACTAGATCAATTGGCTCGATTCTTCATGAAATCCAAAGCGAAAGTGTGGCAATAAAGAGCTGGGTGGCTGGCCACGAGCTGGATGAACAGCCATGAAGTGGTTGTGATCATAGATTTAAATATCGGCCGAGACGTCTCATATCGGCTGATACGTACTGGTATTTGGGGCCTCCGATACGGATACAGGTCGATATCTCGGTGTGAGGAAAAATCACACCCTATCTCGGCCAATACCCGAGACGTATCGGTGTCTCGGCCGATATGGCTTCTGTCTCGGCCGATACGGAAAAAAATAAAAAATAAAAAAATAGAGCTCAAACATTTTGAAAAATTATCGGTGAACCAAAAATTAGCAAAAAAAAAAAAGAAAATGAGAGATTATAATTTATAACACCAAGAACTCTATGGTGTGCTTATTGTTATGAGTTAGGCTATTGAGCTTGAATCTTGTTATGAACCGTAATTGCGTGTTGTAAGAACTCTATGGTGCGCTTATTTTCATATTATAACCTTATCATGGTGGTTTGTTTCAATTATATGTGCTAAGATTGGTTAAAATATTACTAATTAAGCTAATGAGGAAAAAAAAAAAGAGTGTAAAATCAAGTTTTCTACATAGTGCTAATGATTTTAAAAAATTCACGGCCGAGACGGCTGATTCCTGCGACGTATAGCCGATATGTCCTGATACCAATGCACCGGTACCACGAACGATACCGAGATTTAAAACCTTTGTTGTGATGGCCCCAAAATACATACAGTTGTCAATCGTCCGATCCATCATCGGATCCATCTTCTTCTTCTTCTTCGCCTCAATTCGTCTTCTTCTATGCCCCAAAAAACATACACAGAGAGACGAGAGGATTACATTTACTGATTTAGGTTTGAAGAATGTTAAGGTGTATTTACCGATTTAGGATTACATTTACATTTATGTGTGGTTGAAGGTTTGATACCTTCTGCTAACATTTTTTCAAGTATATATGTATACCGGCTTGGTTTGCCTTAAAAATCCCCCGAACAGGGAACCGAACCGGTTTTCAAATTTTATTAAGTCCAGGAACTGTACCGTACCTGTAAAGGAAAAAAACCAAAAAAACAAAGGTTCGGTCTGGTTTTCTGGTTCAGTTCTTCGTTTTCTTTTTCTGCCCTTGGCACATGCTATAATGGACTCCAATGTCACTTCATTTGATCACTCTTTAGAGATAGATGCGCTAGTAGATTATTTAGTTTGAATTCCATATTGTTGCGACAAGTTTCCTTTTCATTAACATTTTCTTTTGTAGGTTGGTGGGGAGCTGATGGACTTCATAATTGTGCTCCATGATTCGAAGGCTGTAAAAACATTTTGTAGTCGCATGCATTTTTCTCTCGGGGCTGGTTGTAGTGCTGCAGCTGGACCTGTGGGAAGAGTATTGGAAGCAGATTTGCGGGCTGGAGATAGAGGTTCTGGCATGTGTTATACTTACAGTTGTAGCAAAGGTACCCTATGCTGGATTGCTTTTTTCTACCACTATGGAATTGCTGTCTGATGAATCATTTGGGTTGTCTTTTGTGTTCCTGATAATTGGGTCTCTCTATTTGAGGGCTCCTAATTGGCGTTACTATTTTTTATTAGATAGAGGCAGAGGCAAAACATTTTTATACTTGAGCTATCCCATAAATGGAATGGCCTAACACTTATTTTTGTCAGTAGGACAAACTGTTGTTCAGTGCTCGTTTGACTGTCACTGGGATTGTTTATTGGTGCATTGTTCTTTATATACTCCTGCTAGGGCCTTGCATTTCACTCCATAGTCCATACTATTAGAAAATTTCTCATGAGTCCTATGAGAATGCATTTGTGAAAAATTAGGTTAAGTATTTCCAATTAATTTCACGTGATAGGGTCCCTTTCTCGATGCCTCATGAGGACAATTTTAGGATTGTGACCTTTTATGTTAACAATTCTGCAGGTGCTTTTGTGGGAGTTTCATTGGAAGGGAACATTGTTGCAACAAGAATGGACACTAACCTTTGTTTCTACGGTGATCCTTATCTGACCACAGCTGATATTCTTCTTGGGACAGTGGACAGGCCGAAGGCTGCTGAGCCCTTGTACGCTTGTCTTCGAGACCTTTTCTCCAAACTTAAGAGTTAGACGTCATTTTACACTGAAATGATAAGTGGTTGGATTGTGATGTAATTCCCCTTGTTACATATTTGTACAGTGCATGGTTCAAGGGGTTAGAAACACATGGCTTTCAGAGTACATTAAGTGTACATTCCTAAATCTGTCATTCCTCCATACAATTCGCTCATTTGGAATCCTAGGCAACTATCCCTCTACTTGTATATAGATGCAGCGACATCGGGATTTGGATATGTATATTTTATTTGTTTTGCTTCTCTCCGGTCAAGTGATGCTGGGAATTACCCTATTGTTTTCTGTAGGCATGTACTGCTTTCATTTGATAGCTGGTTCTACAACTGGAGCAGAAGATTTACATACACATTTGTAATTTGTGTTCTGGCTTATACATAAGATGATGTCCTTTGTACTAAGGTGTAGCATGCACATAGATACTCGTTGTTGTGTAGTGCCTTGCTCGTGAGGGGAATTGCAAATTCTTTATCCCAAGTCCCAACCAACTTGTTTGGAGTTTGATGTTTAAAAGTTCATTCCACATCATTATGCAAAGTGTAAGATACCGTTTTGCTAAACTAATTGTGGCAGTCAATACGTGACATTGTTCTTGATTTATTGAACGTGCCTTGTGCACTGAGACTCGCTGCTTCATGCTGCCTTCCTGGTATTATCTGCGTTTTTTTGCAGTCCTTGTAATCCTTGCATATTTATGCTTACTACTTTTGCTTTTAAAAGCCTTAGATTTTGAATAAAAGAACCCCATTAAAGCGACAATAGAGTTGAGAGACGGCAATAAAAGGCTTTGGTTTGCCAGCCACAAAGGTCACAAGGCAGCAAGCCCATTAAGTTAATTTCAAGCCCTAACCCCCCTCTCTCTCTCTCTCTCTCTCTCTCTCTCTCTCTCTCTCTCTCTTTCATAACAACCGCCACATCTAGGGTTTCTCCGCCCGGGGGGGAGCGGCGCCTCTTCCTCCCCCCGGGCCTCTCCCCCTCACCTTTTCCTCCTTCACTCTCCTCCGTCTCACTCCTACCCATTTGGTTATGGTTCCGACGGGAACCACAATGTTGGTTGTGGCTTTTTTCCTAACGATGAGTCAGTCCATTGGCCATCCTCTCCGGTTTCCTTGTTGGAGGATCTCGGTTTCGGCCTAATGGCTAGAGGTTGGGCTGCTTCTAGGTGGTGGCGTCATGAGTCATGGCGATGACAACAGTGCTATTGATGTTTCGGCTGTGTGGATGTTGGGTCCTGGGGGAGGCAATGTTTGGGTGGTTTTGATTTGGATCTAGCTATTTTTGTTTCTGGCGACTTCGAATAAGTTTGAACTTTTCCTCTATTCACTCTTTCTTCACGGCACATGGCGTTTCTTTTGGTGGTTGGTGATGGTTATCTGGTTTGGCGATGTGGTGGGTCTGAGGTTCACGGTTTTGGCGGAGATTGACAGAGATTGGTTATCAGAGTTGCGGTTGGAAGCTTGGAGTTGGAAGTGGATATGATGAAGAGAAGCAGAGGTTATTGGTGTTTGTGGGATTAGTATGGTGGAGTTGGAGCTGTGGGATGAGGGCTAGCGGTGATGAAGAGGTGATCGGTAGTTGTGGAATAGTGCAGTAAGGTCAGAGATAGCAGGGCTAGGGTTTGGGGTTGGATGAGTGAGGTGGGCCGGCCCAATCCTTAATGGTTTTGGGTGATTTGAGGCTTGGTTTAAACAATAGGAGTTTTTTGGGCTTAGCCCATTGGGTTTGGTGTTGGCATCTTGCCAATAGCTTTTTTTTTTAAAAAAAAAAAATTGAGAAGCGGAGAAGTAGGTTAAGATTTTGCGAGAAGAAATTGCTCAATGTATTTCTTTTCCTACTGTATTTTGCTAATTTCATTTTGTATTCCGAATCTTTTGTGATGAATGAAATTATTTTTGCCGATCAAAAAAAAAAAAAAAAACAGAAGGCTTTGGTTTGTGGTGTGAATAGAGGCAGGGACGGATCCAGAGATCCAACTCAGGGGAGGCATTTTATTAATTGTAATCGTGCAATTTTTTCCCTAGTCAACTATTTTGTTAGGGACAAGAAATCGTATAAGATTGATTCTAAACCTAATATTAGACAAAAAATTATTGAAAGTTAGGGACCATTGTAAAAGATTTCTAAAATTAAAAAATATCTAAATTAAAAAAATTTCTCATCATTTAGTATCATTTTCTTAAATAACAAAAAGGGAGAAAATTAAAATTCAGGGAAAAAGTGTTAGGGGAATTATTATTCCCATTATAGGTTCAAAATATATAATAAAACTTCCAAATTGTTGAACAATGAATGTTGTTGGTCTAGTGGCAAGAGAGAAGGTATTGATTTTGGAACTAAAGGTCTAATGTTCAAACCTTGACAATTACTAATATTTAATAAACTTCCAATTCAGTGGCTTAAAAAAGATGAGGCAAAGCTCGAACCCGCAACCTCTGTCTTACAATTGGTGCGCCTTACCCCCAAGCAACATGCGTATCTTGTTTACAAGGTTCGACAGAAATAATATATATACAAAACTTATTTCCCAAAATTAATTTGAAATTTTGTGGCTTAAAAAGGAAGAGGTAAGGCTCGAACCCGAGACCACCAGCTAGGAGATGACAGGCCTTACCACCAGGCAACACGCCTGTTCGGTTACTAAAATGTGACAAAAATAATATATATACGAAATTTATTTCCAAAAATTAATTTTTTTTACACTAACAAGTGGAGGTCGGTCGTGGACGCGCGCGTCATTTGCCCCTTGGATCCGTCCCTGAGTAGAGGTAGTACTGTCGGAGGTTGCAGTCCCTAGAGGAAGTGAGAGAATGAATGGCCGTTGTTACTGTTCTGAAAGATATGCTGCTGCAGGAAAACAGGATTAATTCTTCATTGATGAAGCATTGGTAGAGGCAATATTCATGGGTCAAGCGGTCAAACACCTTGAAAAACAACAAATCGGTTTAGGAAAGCCATGTCTGCTCATTTTACATGGTCCTAAGTTATTTTCAGTGGATTGCTATCAGACCTCTATCAAGAAAACTTCCATAGCTACATCCTTCTTCTCTCTTTTGTACTTTTAGATCGCTCCTTCATCATAACCCCTTGAATTGAAAAAGGAAACGACGGTTAACATGTGGATCTAATGGGCTATATATATGATGCCATGAGTTTTTACGTGAATGCATGCACTGCTTCAATGAATTTGTCAACATGGTACCTCAAGAAATTGGTTAAAATATTGACATCAGAATGACAATGTTAATCCATAAGGCCGTTGCGAGAGTGGTTACAGTGATTTCAGTGATAGAATATTGATTGTGACGAGGGAGGAAATTTAAAAAAAAAAAAAAAAAACTCTTTGGTACCTCCTTCTCCCAATCATTAATCAGGGATTCGTGGTACACCATTTTACTGTTGGTTTGTACGTGGGTTCTCATAGGTCATTGTTGCAAAATACAGAGACTATATAAGGTTCTAGTGAACTATGAGTCAACTGTTAGACATTTAGCACCCTTAACTGGTTATCAAAGCAAAATAATATTGAGTGCGAGTCTTATTACGTTACAGTATCATTAGAGCACAAGAGGTGGGGGGAAAATTATTAATTGTTGCTGTGCTCCTTCTCTATCACACATTGGTGTGGGATCCACACAACAAGAGGTGAAGCCCACACCAATACACGGTAGAGAAGGCCCCTGGGGCTGCTCCAGGAGCTCTGACTAATTATTCAAGCTGGAGAAATGTCTACCTTGAGCTTAAATAAGGTAGAATTTGGATTGAGATACGTGCCATACATTTCTCTGTAATTCTTCAAAAACACATCTACAGAACAAAATTCGTAATTTTCCACCTTTGTATTACTTCTCTTATTCTTAAAATCGTATGAATCACAAATAATCAACCACAAAATTAGTGTATGCCGTTCCAACCAAGCGAAATCTTTTGTTGTACTCTGCCGAGGAAAGTCGTCGAACCCTCTTCACGTTGCAAGACAATTATGACCAACTAGCGATAAATGAGAAATCAATGTTAAAATAGTCCAAAACGAGAAGGAACACCGGCAGCATTTACCCAAGAATCGCCTTGTATGAAAGGACCCAGTGTAAATTTGGTGGCCTCATCCTTGTTAATAACTTTTAAACCAGGCCACTTTACTCTGGCGGCGACACTGGCTCCAGGCCCTCTATTGTTGAACTCTGCATAATACAATGTCTTGAGGCCAAAGTCCTTGTCCCATGGTAGCCATCCATCAGGATCAATAAAATCACCAATCTCTGATTGCATTATTATGGTTCTTGAGAATTCCTTCCACGGCCTTCCTAGGTAACTCTTAATCTTTGTCTTGTCAGGCTCAAGTGTGGCATCTGCCAAAATGCGGCAGTTTTGTATCACTGTCCCTGTGGTCTCATGCCTATCCGTCCGTCCTTGGGCAGTGACAATGGTTTGTTGGTTGTCCAATGGCCTCCTGACATACATCACACAGTTTTGAAAGATGGCGGCAGAATCACCAAAGATGAAGTCTATAGTTCCAGTTATGAGACAACTGCGATAGAATTGTCTGTGGGTTTGAGCGTATAAGGTGTCTTGGTATCCTTCCATCCGACAGTTGAGGAATATTGAACGATCTGCTTGGACTCTGAGGGCCACTGCCTGGTGCTTTTCTGGACCAGCTGTATTTCTAAATCCCATTGATTGTGCCATAAAACCATCCCCTAAAGCCGCTGCAGATAGGATAATTAAGAAGAATAAGAAAATTACAGATGAAATTAGGATCTGGTAATGTTCAGTTATTCACTAGCCAGTCATGGACTAGATAACCTCATTCGATAAAAAAGAACTCAATTCCTCTTATTTTGCTAAATTACCAAAAGTTGCAGTTCGGAATGTTGGAGTTCCATCAACAAAGTTTTTGTTCCCAGTGACAATAGTCTTTTGTGATCCATCACCATACATAGTCACATTAACCATCTTTTGGGTCACTGTCACGTACTCCTCGTAAATCCCTTGTTTTACGTATATGACGTACCTGCATTGTGACAAATGTGGATAGCTAATATAATAGACTCCTACAGGATTAACACCTTTTTATGTGGAAGAAATCAAACCAATTAGCATACACATACCGTCCTTGGTATGTCGGGGGCATTGCTGCTAGAGCAGCAGAAATGGAAGTGAACTTTCCACTACCATCTTTTGCCACGATCACATTAGGGGTGAGTTTTGCAGGCTGTGCTTTTAGCATTCTTCGATCTTCATGGGTCATCCATGTCGGAAGCCCATCCTTGTCCAAAGAAGGTTGATCATGGGAGAGAAGGCTTCGGTTGGCAGCAGGTGGTGCCTGCATAAATTTGGAAAAGACAGAAGAGACCTGGTTAATAATGGCAAGAGCATTGCTGGTGAGTTCCCTTGCATTATTTAAGGCTTTCTGCAGAGAGGATTTTAATTCCCCTTCCGGGAATCCATCGATACACGTCTGTTGGTAAGACATCACGGCGCTCAACCAATTATTCAAATCAGGCGTTGTTAAGCAGAGCTTTCCCAAACTTTGTCCAGCAACACTTGAAATGGAGTTATTTAATTCTGCCGTGGCGTCTTCTAGGAGTAGCAAGCAATCTTCAAATGCCCCTTTGAGTTGAGGGGTGTCAAATTTGAAGGTGGAGGTGTGATTGATGGCATTCTTGAGTTCATTGGCAACAACTGAGATGGCGGCCTTCAAGAGATCTTTGGGTTCGGGTGCTGCAGTAGAGGAGTTGGAACTCACAGCTTTTGAAAGGCTGGTTTCACATGTTTGCTTGTAATCTGTGGGTGCACATATCATTTGAACGGCCTTTTGGGATTGTGATATTTCTTTCGGTGGTTTACCTTGTGGAGAGGAACCGCCATTATCAGAATGATCTGATTGACGTTTGCTATACACCACACCGCAAATTGCAGCAGCAATCAGGAGGACCACGGCAATAGTAGAAACTGAAGCTATGATTATCCTCTTTTTCACCTTTTGCTTCCTTTCATTTTTTCGTCGTTCTGATATATGGTCAAAATCCTGAAATGCCATGGTTTTGATTTACGTCGCTTGAGATACTGACACACTTAAGGCAGAGGTTTCTCTCTGCCTTAAGCTTACAAACCAAGGCACTGCGACAAGTTCTTCTTCGTCCTCTGTATTCTCCTTTTTATGTGTTCTGTTTCTTTTTTTTTCCTTTATATACAGTGGTTTTTGTCAATGAATCAACTGCATTTGAAATGCCTGTCTTTTTTTAACCTTATTCAGGTGAATGGAGGAAGGCCTGGATAAGAGAAATTTTAGGATCATTAATCAGAAGTCAGTTAGTTAGTTAAAACGTTTGGACAATGAGCTATGGACATTCTGCCCCTTAAAAACCCGAAGTTCACGGGAATGTTTTGTTTCCCCACATTTTCTTAATCTTTGTCAAAATAAACGCATTCCTACACTCTCTATCTCCCCCCCGCCCCCCTTCTTTTAAGCCTGGATTCCATCCTAAGATACTAATTAGCTAACTTCTTTGGTTCGATCAAAGAAGTAGCTAGTACTATATCATGTGTGCACTGGTAAGTAATACTATCGTGAGACGTGTAAAAATTCAATTAATTGAATATTGGCAGACAAATCATAAGATCACATCTATGCAAGGAAAAAAAAATAGATGTTTTGCTATTAGAATTATATATCCATTCATTCGTGGAAGACGATGGTTTTTTTTTTTTTGGAAAATAAGAAAATGGTATTTGGTCATGTAGTAAACTAGTAATCAATAAATTGTTTTTTTGATTGTATGATATTATTTACTAATCACACCAGATGAATGGTTCTCGTCACGAAATTGGCTGAGTAGAATGACAGTCACCCTTTTATTTATTCAATCTTAGTCTTTAAATTCTTTCATCACAAGTAAAAACCGTGACAAAAAGTAAGGTGTAGAAAATCACACCTCCGTACTGCGATCCTTCTTGTTTTTCGTAGTAGCGATTCCTCTTTAGGAACCATAGAGAAGTTGATCCCAGCTAAAAATACACATTATATAATTATAGAAATGGTTTCAAATTTCAACTGTCAGGCATACTAGTATCTATTTTGTTGCATTCGTAACTTGAAAAGTACATCACAAGATGTTGCATCGGGGTAAGAAAAAAAATTACTAATTAGATTCTGGATGAGCCCCAATTAGGCAATTTGACAAGGAAGATCCCAAATTGGAGATGTTTAGACCTTAGAAAGGCCAATTGGCTAAATTATATAAACAAACAACCATAATCAATTTTTTTAAAACAAATTTTGGGTACATTTGCTGTAACTCAGCAGTTAACGATAGCTGTCAACAGTAAAATATTAATTAGTATGAGTGACACACACATAAAATGAAGTAGATTTTGTTTTCAGACAGATAGACTACGTAAAAATCAAACTCCATCATCGTAAGGGAAGGAAGTAGAATCTAGCCATTCATCTCCAGTTATAAACTCTGACACCGTGAAATTAGAGGCATCATCGTAACTCATGACATGGTACCCTGGCCAAGTAACACGATTCTCAGTGGCTGAACCAGGCCCTGTGTTCTCATATTCTCCATAGTACAAAGTGGCTAAGCCTTGATCACCAGACCACTCCGTCCACCCAGTTGGGTCTATGAAGTCGTCAATGTAGGACTCAATGTAGACGGTGCGGGAGTAGACTCTCCATGGCCTCCCCAGATAACTGTTGACCGTCGTGCTGCTTGAAATATTGGAATACAAGTCATCGGATGCTTCAATCGAACAGTTCTGTATGGAGATTCCAGAGTCCTCATATGGGGTGTCGCGGGACTGGGCAGTGATAACAGTGAACTGGCCAGGCAATGGCATTCTGGATATGATGTTGCATGCCTGGAAAACAACGGCTGCATTGCCAAAAATGAAATCTATGGTCCCAGAAATGTCACATTCTCTATAAAATTGTCTGAAGGAATGGATGTATAACGTGTCTTGGTAACCGTTAATGATACACCTGTACACTGCTGCCAAGTCCCCGTTAACTCGAAGTGCAACTGCCTGATGCTTATCAGGTCCTGCCCTGTTCTCAAATGTAATGTCGCGTGCCAAAAACCCCGCAGCGGATACAGCTGAAATGTCAATCGAGCATTATGAAAAATACAGAAAGATTCGTTTGATGGAAAAACAAGGACTAACTTCTTACAAAGAGAGATGACATATTCAAATACTAGTTGTGGAGATTACTATCCGGCTTTAGTTTTGCTTTTCCAATGAGCAGTGCACAATGCTGGTGCGATGTGGAATACACCTAAAGACTTAGAGAAGAGCCATTCCTAATTGCACAAAAGGGAAATTCAATCATCGAGAGAAGTTTTCTGAACTTTACCAACAGTGGCAGATCTGAAAGTAGTCCAACCATCGGCCACGCTTCTGTTGCCTGTAATCACAGTAACATCACTTCCATCCCCAAGCAGCACAATGTTTGGCTTATAACTTGGGATGTCTACATTTTCTTCGTACACTCCTTCCCTCACATAGATGATCACTCTATCATCGCTGTTATTTGGGGCGAAATTAATAGCGTCGGTAATGGTAGTAAAGTTTCCGCTTCCATCTGCCGCCACTTCTAGCACCCCGTTCGGGTCATATACATCACCAGAACCAGAATTATCCTGCAATATGTGGCGATCTTTCCCTGGCATCCATTTTGGAAAACCCAAGAGACGACGGTTTGTATGGCCGGCCTTTGATGCAGGATTAGGGAGCATTGAAAGACAATTGCTAATATGCTTGTAAGTAGTGATTACCGAGTTGACAAGGGTTGGTTTCATTGGACCCGATGCGGAATCCAGGCCTTCTAAGCAAGTGTTCTTGTTGGTGAGAGCTGCTGTAAGGAAGGCTCTCGCATCTGCCATTTTTCGGGAGTCAGGAGCAGAATTAATTCTGGACATTGATTTCTTGAGAGAGTCCAGTGTTATTTGATGGAGATCCTTGCAATCTTGGATGGCTCCTCTTTGTTTCTCAATGATATTGGAGCTGTTTCCGGCACTGGAAAAAAGATTGGAGAGATTAGCAGCTTCGGCGAAGGCGGTTTGGAGGGAGTGAAGGAGATAGGTGAGAATGTTTGGAGTAGGGATGTTTATTGAGATGGAGAGCTTTAGTGAGTCAAAACAGACATCTGGGTATGGGGTGGATTTACAGAGGGATCTTAAAGAAGACAAATGGGAATCAAGAGGAGTAGTAGTGGTGGTGGTGGAAGCTGTAGCGCAAGGAGAAGAAGAGTTTAGAGCCCAGAGTGTGCAGAGTAACAAGAATGACTTGATAATAACGGAGGAAGCCATGAGAGGGATCAAGCTAGCTAGGAAGGTGAGAGAAAAACTCAGGACACTATACCAGCATATGAATACATGATATGGAGTAGTACTTCTTTGAAGCTGGAGGTGGAAACGAAGTAGGGGAAGCCCAGCTAGCTGTCTATATTTTTCAAACGAACACCTTACTATTATTTAGGATAATAATGATCATGACGAATTGCAAGGTTTTCCGTGACCCCACAGCAGTAGCAATGTCATTTCTTTCTTATCCCATTCACGAGAGAGAGAGAGAGAGAGAGAGAGAGAGAGAGAGAGAGCTCTTTTCCCCTGCACAATCTGGTGCTAGTTTGGAGTATGTGGATGGGTGCTGCACCAGCTACGTACAGTTACTATATTTACTATAACACATGTGCTTGCCCCTAAACCGTACGTACTCCTATTTTTGTTTGTTTCTTTGCTTTTGGGTATCTCACTTGGCATGTGAAAACAGCAATGATACATACTCAATCCCAAATATTCCGAAAATACTCAACTCAAACACAAAGTGTGGAGCCCACACACTTTTGGTGTGGGTTGGGTATTTCCGGAGTATTTGGGTTGGGTACTTAGCATTTTTGCAAGTGAAAGTTACGGAGCTCGCTCCTGTTTAAGATATTTTGAGCTCTATATATACGACTGTGACTTTACGAATAAGGCTCCAAAAAAAGTAGAGAGTCTTGGAGATAAGGTAACTTGTATAGATGGATACGTCGCATAAGCAATGTAGCTTTCTGGCAATGTGTGGTGGCTGTGTGATTGGTAATTATGTCCTGTAGTACTACTACTGTATTTTGCTTACTGTCTGAACAAAAAAGGCTTGTAGATTAAGGTCGTCACTTTCAGGAATTATCACAGGGCCCCCGAACTTAATGCAAAGGGAATTTTATTTTGCAGACGGTGGAGCTAAAGGTGACCTAGGTTGAAGCCTCAGCTGGTGGGAAATTGGGGTCCCCAACATAGTTTTAAATAGCAATATTGGTCGCGGTATCAGTGTATTGGTATTGAGAAATATCGGCGATATATCGCGGGAATCGGCTGTTTCGGCCGTGAATTTTTTAAAATTATTAGCAACTTATGCAAAACCTTATGATATTGGTTTTTTTGCCTCATTAGTTTAATTTGTCATATTTTAGTCAATCTTAGAACATATAATAACACATTTTCTTTAATGAAAACTATCATTAGATCTTTTTTTTTTCCACAATACACTGAATAATTTTCCTGAACAACCTTTTCTCTAACTCTTGCGTGTTTCTCCAAGCAAAGGCCAAAGAGTACTACATGCAGCTTTCTCAACCTTTCCTTTCATAAAATAAAAGTACAAGTTTTCACAACTTTCAGAAAAAATGACTGTTGCTGCCCCTCTCTATCTCTCTTCACTTCGTTTTACTGTTCTTTCCACCCCTCGCCTCTCTTTAACTAGGTTGGCCGTCCCAGGAAGATGCAGATTGGAAAATTATATGTATCGACCCATTTTCTTCTACTCCTATTTTGTTTGTATCGTCTCTCTCTCTCTCTCTCTCTCTCTCTCAATCTCAAAACAGTAATAATCAACGCCATTCTCTGCATTGTGTGAACCGGAGAAGATTGACGACAAGATCGATTTTTAGTCCAACCCATGGTCTCCCATTTTACAATCTTCCTGAAATTGCAACGGCAGTGAGGCACCAACCATATCAGGTATCTTCCATCTGCGGCCCTGTTTCTTTCTTCCAATCCAGTCCGCTATTGGCCGAATCGGACCACTACAATTGCAGAACCGGCCGATAAGGCGATATGTATCGGGAATCGGCCGGTTCATCCTGCGATTTTCCTTCTAACCACTATATCGGCCTGTATCCATCTCGGCACCTCCATATTTCGGTACGAACTGGCTGATACGGTACATATTGGCCGATATTTAAAAGTATGGTCCCAGAGATCACATTCCGTAGGGGAAAATGACAAATAAGTGGTAAAAAGGGTAAAAAATGACAGAAATGTGGTCATGGTTTCAGAAATGCCCAAAGCATGGTAAGGAAAAAAATTACACATACATGGTAATTTAGAGGTGCACTGCCCAAAATACCTCTCTCTCTCTCTTCCCAGTCCCACTCTCTTCTTCCCTTCTTATCTTCTGTCTACCCCACGAACGAACCAGAGCTTGACGATGAATCAACCAAACGACGTCGTCTCACCCGTTGTGCTAATCAACGGTTAGTCAATCTCTCTTTCTCAATTAGAAATTTCGATTATGTCAAGGGAGATTCAGACTGCTGTGAGGCTTATGTTGCCTGAGTAGTTGGCCAAACACGTTGTTTTGGAGGGGACTAAGGCGGTGACTAAGTTTACTAGCTCTTGAATTGGTTTTTCTAGGGTTTGTGGGAACTGGGGAAAGTTGTTAGGGTTTCATTTCTATTAGTGATGTTATGTCTTTTGTGTGTGTGTGTGTGTGTGTGTGTCTAGAATTAGATGCTTTCATGTAAGTACTGGTGCTATGTTCTGAAATGAAATCAATTTTACCCTTTTATCTCTTGGCTCTCATTTATGTGAGTGTAAACACAATGTTGGGATTTGAATTTGGCTTTTGGAAGAAATTGTTTTGAGTAATTGTGGTGAACACTTGTGTTGGTTGTGGATTTAAATTCTCTCAAACATAGTAGATCCCAAGAAAGGGGTTCTTTGGATAACTGGCAGATTGGCAAATGTGCCTTGTTCTTGCTTCAAATGGGTATTCCTCCCTGAACCTCAAATCATCCATTGGATGCTCAATTGGATAAAGATATGTGTAAGCAATTGCTAACATTTGACTCAAAACTAACGAAACCTTTTAGGTTTATGAGATTTTGTATATTGCAGAGAGAAACTTTTCCTGGTGGCTGTTTGACATTAGAGGTATTATCCTTTTGGCTACATAATACCTCTTTTGAAAGGATTGCATACCTTAAATGTATTCTACAGATTGCCTTTGATGATTACTCATATGTTCCAGGGTGGAATAATTGACTCTAGAGATGTTGGTTCGTTATGGAGAGACTTGGGGTGCAAAATTATTCTCAAAGAGTGTTGAGTTAATTCACTCAAGGTACAACATCGTTTCATTTAAAGAGCAATGGTTATTTTTCTTAACAAACAAAGTTGGATTTAGACCACCTAGGCAACCCATTCATTCTCATTCGAGTACATTATTTGATAGAAACATGCTCGAATGAGAAAGTTTTTAGACAATTATGGTGCTTGTTTGGTAAAACAAAGAACAACTCATGTTATTACAAAGTGCAACAATTTTTCATATACGGAGCAAGTGTCAACTCCTATGCGCTTCTACATGATACCACTTAACGGCGAGTGACGGTACGATGCTAATTTTTTTTCCAAGTACAAAAAGTGGGATTGAAACAGAACATTGGCAACCCAATGTTCCTTATTCAGATGCAATATTATTGTCAAAGGGTGCTTTTTTTTTTTCTTCATATAAGGTGCACAATTTGTTAATACAAGGAGCAAATGTTGTCTCCGAGGACAAGTAGCCGAATTTGTATTTAGCTTTGGAAACACAACTTCTGCTTAATGGGAAGTGGTAATATATGTTAGGATTTGATCTGTCTAAGTTGATCAACTTTTCTGTCCATACATAGTTTAACTCAAAATTTCAAATGAGCTTGGCCACATCAAAAAGTAAGGCATTTTCCCACGCTTGTCTAAATGGGATGGCCTCAAACCAAGCTTGCTTCGTATCATCACAAGTGTTCAAGAATTGGTCTACTCTCTCATCCTTCTCTCCAATAACGGCAGCCACCCTAAATTGTTTCCCCAAAGTAAGGTCAAGTTTTTCAAGCAAGTTTGGAATCGTCGCATGGTGAGCGGATAAGTCTCTCTCATACCCCATTGCATTCACCATTTTCTCCACGTGCATCAAGCTCTTTGTGCACCAATTATCCATACTTTCACCAATCAACCCCTCATCACCGATTCCTGTCCTCTTCTTCCCCTTCTTAGTACCGGCATTAGCTAGAGGCGTGGTGGATGTTGGGATTGACATGCAATGTGCGGAGGGCAAAGTTGTGGAACCCATGGGTGTGGGGGTGCGGGGGTGGCTCCGGTAGGTGTGGAGGTGTGGGGGGTGAAGCCCATAGGTGTGGAGCTCATGTGTGTGGAGCTCGTTTATGATGAATTCACAAATTCATGACTAAAGAACTCATCGTACAAGTCTCCTCCCCCTTGCATGTACCCTTTGCGAGAAGGGTTCTCTTCGCCTATCTCCAAAGATACCTCTTCAAGAATTTCATGTACAACATCACTTCTTGGAGGCGATGCTTCCATTTGAGTTGGATCCTCCACACTTACCCCATATGTCCTATCTTTTCCGAACAGAATTTTCCAATCCTCATTGTAAGGAAAACGCTTCTTGTACACCTCTTTCGGCTTTTTAGGGTGCGCCTACACAAAGAATGAAAGTTTAATATGATATCACAGTGCCTTAACATTTAATTAAAGCGTAATGAGATACCTTTTCAAACACATTCCACACATCCTCCTCCACATTAATGCGTTTGTTGACACCGCACCAAGCAAACCCGCTAAGTGCTAAAATGTCAAATAGTTTGTGGCACATTTATCTCCAGTATTTGACTTTAGAGTCAATGTGGTGGGAGGCCTTTATGTGGCTTTCCGACAATACCTTATCCAACTACTTTTCAATCAAGGTGAAGAAATCGGGTCTGAAGCCATTTTCGGTGCACTTGTCCGAAATTTCATTCACCATGATTTTCATACATGCATCCTCCTCCACTTTCCTCCATATCCTACGACTTTTTGGTGTCTTTTTGTTAGACACTTGACTTTCTTGGGTATCCATCACTGCAAATGCATATAAATTAGGCAACAAATGTAAAAATTGTACTATGTTCGAAGTTGTTCACATTAAATGACCATCGCAATTAGCAATACTCAACACAAAATCCTTTAATACAAACTCCATAATACAAACTTCTACAAATAAGTTCTTAATACAAATACTTAAAACGAAGTTGTTAATACAAAGTCCCTTAAAAAAATGGTTATCAATAATGGTGGATGAACCTCATGCCCCCCACCATTTGCTAGCCAATGGTTGTATATGGTAGTAGCCAACGCATCTCTCTCCGCGATTCATTCATTAGAAGTTTCTATGGTAGTAATGCGATCATCATCAACCTCGACTTCATGGAGGTGAGCTTGTTCCTTTTGCGTGTACTCCAACTCAACTGGATCATTGGACATCTCTCTTTTAATGAGGTTATAGAGAAGGCAACATTCCGTGACGAAACGAGTTTGATTCCGGATGGGGTAATATGTGGGAGACCTCAAAATTGCAAATCTCATTTTCAACACACCAAAGCTTTTCTCAATGACATTCCTAGTGGCGGAGTGCTTCATATTGAAGTACTCCTCTTTGCTAGCCAGCATGTTACCTTGCCTCCAAATGTTAAGTTGATATTGTTTGCCGCAATACAGTGCTAGAAAACTCTCCCCATTTGTGTATCCAACATTTGCAAGGTAGTAATATCCTATAACCAAGGGAAGTTACAACATTAATGTAATGTATTCAATGAAAAAGTGAGGAATTGGAACATACCATGGGGGACTTGGAAACCATTGGGTCTTGCGATGGTGTCTCTGAGGACTCTAAAGTCAATGGCCGATCCTTCCCATTTAGACAAGACAAAGAAAAATTTTAGGTCTTGAGTACAAACACCTAAAACATTTGTCGCAATCTCACCCTTTCTTGACCTATAACGTGCCTTGTCAGCTGCCAGGGGATTAACTGTCACGAAGGTCCCATCCAAACTCCAAAAAATGGTTTCAGTCGATCTCCAAAACTAATGTTTCGTACGCCTTTGCTTGGTATGGTGTGCAAGGATCCACAAGAAAATAGCTACCCTCTCCTCGACACATATGTACCGAGAGTCCCCCTAAGCCAACACTTTGAACTAAGCAACAAAATCTTTAAAATGTATGCCTTTTTACCCTCAACTATTCATGGCAATCAATCTCATTACCATTAGCGAGCCTATTGACAACATTGACTTGGGTCTGGTAGAAGTTAGGATTTTGTACACACTCAGGACGAGGATACTAAGCCGTGGATATGATGAACAAGTTAAGGCGAAACACCCCCATTGCAACATGAGTGAAGGTGTTTAATGCAATAATTGCCTCTTGCTTTTTCTCTACTCCGTAATTGTTTTCTGTTCAGTCTTGTCATCCTAATAAATATCTATGAACGGTTTCATAATGAGTATGACATCAATCACACACACACACAAACAGACACACACACACACACACACACTAACAAATAGTCTCATTTATATCAAGAAGCAAAATGGAATAGTGAACCCTGGATTTGTACCAGTACATGGGATTGCTCAACCAACAGTTTTTTAAATTTTTTGTCTAAACATAGATCCCTTTTCTATTCTTTCGTATATATATATATATATATATATATATATATATATTGTGTATGTATAACACCTATCAGAAAACCCTAATAAATATTGTATATATATCAATTGTATATATGCTTGACCGATCGAGTGATTTAAAATAAAGACGCGTCCCAAGCGTAGGACTCTCGACTGATGTAGCATAATATCCAGAAGTACCAAAGTCGAACCATAGAGACGGATGAACGTGTGTAGGACTCAAAGATGATGGGTTCATAGTTTATCTTGGCTCTTAGGTAGCCACCCCTTGTTTAATGAGGTTGATTTACTAACTTGATTACCAAACTAAATTAACTAAATATGGATTTGAAAAGGAGAGTACAGCCGTGGGAACCCTGTGTCCGCATCTAGCCTAACCAATGTTTACTCGGGCCACAATTATTTAATTTACAGATTTTAGAATAGGAAAAATGATCCCTAACAAATGCGCACCACCTGTCACCAGTTTTTGTGGGCATTCAAATTCCGACGATGACTGGGTTTTGTTTGTTAGAAGAGTTTTCGTCTTCTAAAATTGCTCAAAACTTAAATTAATTCGAACCCGAGGTAAAAACATTAATTAAACTAGCCATGGGACGCCTTCGCCCCGCGGCCACACTCTACGAAATTACTCACTCATGACTTTAATAAATGCAACAAACATATTAAACCTAGATCTAACCATGATTCTAACAACTGAAATAAAAACAAAGCACAATACCACAAGTTTGCAGGGAAGAACGGATTCGAACACCAAGAATTCAAATGTTAGAAAACTTGAAGAACTTGGATTAAACTTGAATCTGCAAATTAATCTTGAAAACAGCAGCCAAAGTTAGGAAAATAAAGTGGAAGTTATATCTTCTGGAACCCTAATTTCGAGTTCTAAAGGGGGTATTTATATGGAATCCCCGTTAATTACAATTAAAAACTAGAATAAAAATGAAATTAACTCCCCGCGACCCAAAACGCTGCCGTTCACTTTGCTACTTAAGCCCTTGGGAGCGCTACACCGCTCCCGAACCCTTTATGGCTCGTTTGACCGTTGACCTCCCTATTGACTGTTGACCTTAAAACCCACTGATAGCGCTACACCCTTTTTGGTGTAGCCCTCCCCAACATTCTGTTTTAGTTTTCAAGCCCGGTGTGCCACTTTTGAGCACTTCGTTGCTTTCCTGGAAGCGCTCATGGTGATTCTGATCACTTCCTCGCGAATTCCACTTCAATACTTAGTCCCAACAGCCTTCCATGCGCTCAAGCTCTATCACGGCCTTCAAGTCTCTGCAATCTTGGTGCTAAAATAGCCTTATTTTCCTAAAAATTAACAAAAACATGAAAACATACTAGAGCAACGCATCAAGTGGAAAATAGGAAATAAATTAGGTAACAACGTGTTAAAACTATCCTATTTAGGCATTTATATCTACGATATTGCGTGCCTATCAATATACATACATAAAAAGTATATACATAAATAAAAACCCTAAAAATTGTATATATACACATTGTATACATATATAAACTCTATATACATACATATAAACTGCATATACATACATAAAAATTGTATATATATACATAAACTGTATAGAAAACCCTAAAAATGTATACACATGACAACTGTATATATGTGCTACATATTTGACATACATATGACCTACAAAACCCTGGTTCATGTTATAAACAACAAAAACCCAACAAATCTCAACAGATTGGAACAAATCTACATCAATAGATCGAACAACACTTATTAGGGTTAATAAGTGTCAAATACAGTATATACAATTTGAATCCCCTTCTACGTGGGGATAACATTTGTTGCAAAGAAGACATTGGGTTATTTGATCCTAACATTTTTTGCAACAGGGATTGCCCACAAATTGCACAAACACTACTCTGTTCAAAGTCGCAGGTGTACACCAATGTCTTTTGTAGCATAGATGAAGTATGCTGTCATGCCCTCAAATTTAATAAATCAAAACATAATTAAAATCCACGTAAAAAAAAAAATCAAAGTCAAACGCATTTCCTTTAAAAAGTCTGGTCAACAGAGCATTATAAATTCAAAATCTGACTTTCTAAGCTCGAACCCCAAAATGGTAAGTACCAATTCACATGATTGTTTACATTTCCAAAAGTCAACATGAAATACTCTCACGAGTTACATCATCATTTCTCAAAAGTTTTACATGAATATGCTAATCAAATAGTTAAAACAATGATGCCTCCAAAAACTTCATGTCATGCACGCCAAAGCCAAGCACTCCATGCTTTGTCCTTCATCTTGTACCTGAAAATTTTAGGTTGAGCTCACTAGCCCAGTAGGAAAATCCTCTACTAATGCTACATTCATGTGGAATCAGATATGCACCAACTCAACAAATAAAGGGGGTAATGAATTAAGACTACTCCATTTCTACACAAGGCACACTTACATGTGTCTAGAAGATGTCCCATTTATTATATGCTAGTATCCCAACGTATCCACATATGTCCAAGATTCTTCTAAGTTTCATATTATCAAGTTCAAGTCTTAACAATACTCAAAGTAAGCCCAAATGTCCTACCGCATCCTTAAGTGTCCACGAAGTACTCAAATTTCATATTGATATGCTCTAGTCACAAAGCTACCCATGGTTTTGCCGAAAATACTCACAGGAGTCAAAGAATGCCAACTTCCATACCCGCATATCTAAATTATAGAAACGTCATTCTCTTTTTCACAAAATAGTCACACGTGTTAAACAAGTACCCCAAAAGTGTTCAACTAACCTCTAATTGTCTCACAAGGCAAACTTATTCACATACAAGTACCCAAAAGTGTCCCTTATATCCTAAACATGTTCATCATGTTCCCAAGTATCCGTACACACACTCATGTGTCCTTTCATATTCTCAATTCACTAGACCGTACACATTCATTCTCCAACACCCTCACATGTACCTATTCACACGCGCGCGCACACACTCCCACACACACATCAAGTCTCCAAGAAGTGTCCAAAAGCATATTCGTATCCCATCGCACCCATTATCTTTAAAAGGACTTCCTACTTCCAGTTCCAAGGTCCACATGCACACACACATACTTATGCCAAAAGGTTCTTTAATTCACTTTCAATTCAAGCGTACACACATAACTCATACTGTGTCCAAAATAAATCGTAAAAGTCTATGAACAACAAACAAGAGGTATTCATTCGGGACCAACCCACCCTCTCATTCCAATTTGTTCCTAAAACTTCTCTCAAGGTCACAAGTCAACCCTAGTCGTTCAAAACATTTTCATTCAATCGTGTGTCACCCATTTACTCACCCAAAGTCCATGTCATGTTCACAAAATATTCATCTTTATCAAAATTGAGTTTTCAAAAGACTTCCAAGTTCATTCCATCCCAAAATGACCAAAAACATCGTAGTATAAGTCAAAAACACATTCGGAAGTCAAAGGGGTACCAAAACACGACTCAACACAAAACAAATTTTCGGACCTAAACTATGATTTCCGTCCGAACGGGGGTGGTGGCCGTCCAGATGGTCGAACCAGAGAGGAAAAGTGTAGACAGTTTTCCAGAAAACAAAGCATGTACAACTTCAAGGGGTTTTTGGCCCAAACTCAGAAATTTCATCAAATACATGGTTAAACAACAACATAGGAGTTCAAATCATCAAAGGGTACCTCAAATTAGTCAGCAACAACAAGGATTAAGCAAGATCAAGTGCGTTTTTAACTCAAAATGCCCAAAAACGTGTTTTATATGAAATGGGTAGGAAAATCAAGAAGATGCACACATATGTGCTCCAATCAACCAAATGAAGATAAAATTAGGAGAAGAGATCCCTACCTCAAAGATTTGAGCTTGAAATCCACAAAACTTGAAACCCTAGCTTCCAAAAAACGAGCTCAACCTGAAACCAAGCTTCTTGAGGTGAAACAAACGCGGTTCAAGCTCCAATACGCACAATGGAGATGATTTTATGCATGCATCTTGAAGGAGATTTGAAGAAGAGGTGTATTTTGGTGGGTTTTAGCAAGAAAATGGAGAAGGAAAGGAGAGGAGAGGAGGGGAGAGGAGAGGAGAGAGGGACGACAGTAGTGGGGAGGGAGGGGACTGATTTTGTGGTTCTCTCTCTCTCTCCTATTTAACACACATTTCAAAAAATACACCTCACACCCTCCATTTCACTTGTGTAAACCTAACGAGTCCAAAATTTTAAATTTTCACCCGTTTGAACACCAAATGAACTTTTAAAACATTCCCCACATAACCCCAGCTTTATTTTCTTGAAAAGATTAAAAAACACGGGTCTTTACATATGCGGCGTGGTAAGGGGATAAGGAGGGTCGTTTTCATCAATAACCCTCCCCTTCTACAGGGGATAACTTTTGTGGAGGGTTGAGGCGACCCAAAAATTATTCAAGGAGAGCACCTTCAAATGTAGAAGATAACAGGGGGTGAAAAGATATGGGGGAGAGCAGAAGTCATTGCCAACAAGAGGATAAGGACTGGGGCCCCTTCTTAAGAGAGGGTGAAAACTTATACGGGTGGGATATCCTGACACAGCGGAATCCACGAGAAACTAGTTGCGTACTAGTTCAAACGAGAATAGGTCTCGAATCCATGAGGTTCTTGAATCCACAAGAAGAAAGAGAGATAACTCTGAATTATATTTGAATAAAAGCTGCTTAATAATAGATGTTACATGCCCTTTTATAGGGAAAACTAGCAAACCCTAGCAAAACTTACCTAAAATTTAAAGTATCCCGAAAATTGGGGAAAATCCCAAAATTGAAAGCTAGAAAGAAAAATAAGATACTCCCAATTGGAAAAAACGTAAACGGAATTACACGCTAAGAGTAATTCGTAATCTAATCATTACCTAAAATAGCAAAATTACTAAATTGAAGGCCTAAACGAATGAATTTGGCCGAAATCCACCATCAGTCACGATTAGGGTGGTGAGTATCGATCGCAGCGTGATTCTGCTTCAGCCCACCAAGTTTGGGCCTATTCCGGGCTCGTCGATAAATTGCCGAAATTGGCAATTTTCAATTAGAAGTTGTTTGGGCCTCTTAGGCTTTGACCAGTCCAATTGATTGTAGAGTTGGGTTGCGACTTGTTCTGCATCAATCCCTGCTTCTTCGAAAGAACTTGACCTCGAGTTCAAATCTGGATAGAGTGGCTCCTCTTCATGATACTAAAAAGTGTCAGCAACATTGAAGATATTGGAGATCTTCATGGACTTGGGAAGATCAATCACATAAGCATTATCCCCAATCTTCTTCGAAACCTTGTATGGACCATACTTCCTGGGCTTCAGCTTGTTGTAGGTTTCTTCGGGAAACCTTTTCTTCTTCAAAAATATCATTACATCATCGCCTTCATTAAACAACTTGACACACCTACCCTTGTCGGCAACTGCCTTGTTCTTTGCATTAGTCTCAGCCAACCTCTGCCTCACATAATCAACCACCTCTTTGGATTGTTTAGCCATTGCCTCAGCCGCAACACTAACTCTAGGACCCCGCGGAAGACGAACTAAATCCACTGCATGATTGGGAGGTGTCACATAAACCAAGGAAAAAGGTGATTTTCCTGTGGCACTATGAACTGCACTGTTGAAAGCAAACTCAGCTTGTGGTAATGCATTATCCCATTGCCTTGGCTTGTCCCCACATATCCTTCGAATCAGATTACCCAAGCTTCTGTTAGTCACCTCTATTTGACCATCAGTTTGTGGATGCACGGTAGAGCTCTGCTTCAGTGAAGTCCTAAACATCTTCCACAAAGTGACCCAAAAATGGCTAAGGAACTTCACATCCCTGTTAGAAGTAATAGACTGTGGAACTCCATGCAAGCGTACCACCTCTCTAAAGAACAATCAGGCCACATGAGATGCATCAAATGTCTTTTGACATGCAATAAAATGCACCATCTTGGAAAACCTATCTACCACCACAAACACAGAATCCATACCACGCTGGGTACGAGGCAGCCCCAACACAAAATCCATAGACAAATCTTCCCAAATATTATTAGCAATAGGTAAAGGAGTATAAAGACCAGTATTTTGAGACTGACCCTTAGATACCTGACATGTATAGCACCTCCGCACAAAATTTCCAGCATCCTTCTTCAATTGTGGCCAGAAATACCTCCCCTCCAAGCTTGCAACTGTTTTGTCTCTCCCCAAATGACCACTTAATCCTCCACCATGAAGGTCTCGGATTAAGCTTTCCCTCAACGAAGACCTTGGTATACAAAGACGATTGCCTCGAAATAAATACCCATCAGTAACATGAAAGTCACTAACAGGTCAATTCTGGTTGCACACTTCCCAAACTTCTTTGAAATCCTCATCCTCTGGATAAGCTCCTTCAAGAACTCAAAACCCACAATCTCTTGAGTTAAAGTCACCAACAATGTGGCACGACGACTCAATGCATCAGCCACCCGATTTGTCACCCCAGACTTGTGCCGAATGGTAAAAGGAAATTTTTGAATAAAAGTGGCCCACTGCACATGCATACTATGCAACTTCTTTTGACTGTTGATGAACTTCAGCGCCTGATGGTCAGTGTACAACACAAACTCCTTTTGAATTAAATAATGCTCCTAATGTTTGAGAGCATGAACCACTGCATAGAACTCTTGGTCGTAAGTGCTCCACTTTTGCCTTGCTTCACTTAACTTCTCACTGAAGAAGGCCACAGGTCGCTTTTCTTGGGAAAGAACAACCCCAATACCAACTCCACTAGCGTCACATTCAACCTCAAAAACCTTCTCGAAGCTAGGTAGGGCTAGAACTGGAGCAGTGCATAACTTCTCCTTAATCATTGTGAAACTGTTGTTCGTTGCTTCTCCCCATAAGAACCCCCCTTTCTTCAAGCACTCGGTGATTGGCGCCACAATAGTGCTAAAATTTTGAATGAATTGCCTGTAGAAAGTGGCCAATCCATGGAAACTCCGCACCTCAGTAACTGTTTTTGGAACTGGCCAATCACGAATGAAGCAAACTTTGTCCTCATCCACATGTATACCTGTAGCACTCACCACATAGCCCAAGAACAATAACCTATTTGTCAAGAAATTGCACTTCTTGAGTTGTATGTACAACTTATTTTCTTGCAGCACCATCAATACTTGGCGCACGTGCCCCATGTGCTCATCCTCTGTTTTGCTGTAGATAAGTATGTCATCGAAATAAATGACGACAAACTTTCCCGTGAAAGGTCTCAACACCTGGTTCATTACCCGCAAGAAAGTACTTGGAGCATTAGAAAGGCTGAATGGCATAACCAACCATTCATAGAGGCCATCTTTGGTTTTGAATGCGGTCTTCCACTCATCTCCAGGCCGGATACGAATCTTATGGTACCCATTTCGTAGATCAACCTTTGAAAACCACTTGGACCCATCTAGCATGTCTAGCATATCATCAAACCTAGGTATTGGAAACCTATACTGGATGGTGATTTTGTTGATGGCACGGCTGTCCACACACATACGCCAACTTCCATCTTTTTTTGGCGTCAACAAGGCGGGAACCCCACAAGGACTTAGGCTCTCCCGTATGTGGCCCTTTTGCAATAACTCCTCTACTTTCTCCCTCAAAATTTCATTGTCCTTTGGACTCATTCGGTAGTGTGGTAAATTGGGCAAACTTGCCCTAGGCACCAAGTCAATCTGATGTTGAATGTCCCTCATTGGGGGAAGTTCGTTTGGCACGTCATCTGTAACCAGCTCCTCAAACTCCTCCAACAAGGGTTGTATCCTCTTAGGCACAATAACTGTAGTCGCGCCCTTAATTATCCTCTAACACCAATGCTTTCATCACCATGGCATAAATCTGCTTAGACTCCTTAAAATCTGTCTCAAAATCAGCTTGTGAACTGGCAATTGTCAGAAACGATGGTTGTTGCACTTTTGGCTTGCCAGACACCTTTTGATTAGAAGGAACCATAACAACCTTACGGGCCTCCCAATTAAAAGAGTAGGTGTTGTCACGACCCTTGTATACCACATCCACATCAAACTGCCAGGGTTTTCCTAACAGTACGTGGCTAGCATCCATCTCAATAACATCACAAGCAACCTCAGCCTTATAAAATTTTCCAATAGAAAGGGGAATTTTACAGACTTCGGTTACCTTTACCGTTGGGCCCTTCTTGATCCACCTAATGCTGTAAGGTGAAGGATGGGGTTCCGTCAACAACTTCAAATGGTCCACCAGTCTTGTTGCCACAAAATTCTCGCAACTGCCACTATCTACAATTAGGTCACACACCTTTTGGTTGATTGAATAGCTTGAGCGAAAGATGTTGTGACGTTGAGTGTGATCTTTTGATTTTGGCGCAAATAACACCCTTTGTACCACGCAGTTTACTCGATCCCCATCTTCCTCTGCATAGTCAACTTCATACTCTTCATTCCAGTCGCTCACCACTCCATCAGCTTCTTCTTCTCCTTCCTTTGCCAAGGCCAACTTCCAATCTGGACAATTACTAGAACGGTGACCAGGCTTTTAACACCTATAGCACTTGTCAGGCATGGGCTTGGCATAAGAATTCGGTGCCTTCGCCGCGGTTCTGCTGGAATTGCTTGTCTGATTGCCACCTCCAAATTTTGCTCCATAACCCCCTGAAGCCTTCGGTTGAAACGTTGACTTCCCCTAGATTAAGGAGGAATGGATGATTCTGTTGTGTTACGACGGTATCTTGAGTATGTTGGTTTGCGATCACGCTCCAGCCGCTCAGCTTTTAATGATAGGTTGTGGGCTTCATCCGCATCCCACATTGTTTGCAACCCAATCTGATCCCGTATCGACTACTTCAATCCATTAAAATACCTAGCTACTTTCTGTCCGTCCGACTCGTATAGATTATTACGATCAGCGAGTCGATAAATTCAGCCGTGTAATCAAACATAGACTTGTTCCCCTGTTTGCAGTTTTGATAGGCATGAAAAAGGTGTTGCTCATAATCAGGGGGTAAGAACCTGTCCATCATGAGTTGTTTCATCCTGCGCCATGTTCACACAGACTCCTTTCCATGCCTTCGTCGTTTCGTCTGCAACTGGTCCCACCAAACTGAAGCGCCGCTTTTTAGTTTATAAGCGACCACCTTGACCCTCTTTGAATCTAGAATTCCCATCATGTCAAGGAATCGCTCAACCCCTGAAAGCCAGTCCAAGAACTCTTCAATTTTAAGATTTCCGCTGAACGTGGGAAGGTCCACCTTCACACGATATTCATCGAACAATTGTTGTGGTCGCTATTGTGGATGGTTTTCCATCGCTTCTCCTTCTGGTTCTGATTTTTCTTCACTGTCTGCATGATTAGCCGGGCGTCTCCCGACTACCATTCGGTTATCGGGTTGGCGTTGGGCAAATCCCACAGCGCGTTCCCGATCCTGGTTAAGAGGACGGCGTTGGGCAAATCCCACCGCACGATTCTCTTCAACCTCTGCTGGTCTCTGGTTTTGGCGAAGAGTCAACTATAGCTGTCGTAGCATTTCTTGAATTTCCGTCAATTGAGTTCTTGTTTCGTCATGAAATTCATGAAGCCCTGTCAACTGAGTTCGTTGTTCTTCTACCGTTGCTCTTAGATCAGCAAGCCCCTGAGCAACATCACGGGTTGTGTCATCAACTTTGTTAGGTGCCATCGAGCCAGAAACAACCTGACTCTGATACCACTTGACGCAGCGGAATCCACGAGAAACTAGTTGTGTACTAGTTCAAACGAGAATAGGTCTCGAATCCACGAGGTTCTTGAATCCACAAGAAGAAAGAGAGATAACTCTGAATTATATTTGATTAAAAGCTGCTTAATAATAGAGGTTACATGCCCTTTTATAGGAAAAACTAGCAAACCCTAGCAAAACTTACCTAAAAATTAAAGTATCCCGAAAATTGGGGAAACTCCCAAAATTGAAAGCTAGAAAGAAAAATAAGATATTCCCAATTGGAAACAATGTAAACGGAATTACACGCTAAGAGTAATTCGTAATCTAATTATTACCTAAAGTAGAAAAATTAATAAATTGAAGGCCTAAACGAATGAATTTGGCCGAAATCCACCATCAGTCACGATTAGGGTGGTGAGTATCGATCGCAGCGTGATTCTGCTTCAGCCCACCAAGTTTGGGCCTATTCCGGGCTCGTCGATAAATTGTTGAAATTGGCAATTTTCAATTAGAAGTTGTTTGGGCCTCTTAGGCTTTGACCGGTCCAATTGATTGTAGAGTTGGGTTGCTTTACTTTGATCATATCATATCCCCCATCAAATGAGGCTTGTTTTCAAAAGATTTTAAATGAGGTCTTTAAAATCTTGATATTTCAAATCAAAAAATGAAGTTGTTCCGTGTATCATTTTTCGATTTTTTTCCGCCCCAAATTAAAGTACTCTTCGTGTACTTTAGTTTGGTGCAAAAAAAATCAAAAAACAATATACGGAACTACTTCATTTTTTGAGTTGAAAAATCATGATTTTAGCTCCTAGGTGCTAAAATCTTTTGGAAATCTTTTAGAGTAGTGGGATCAGGATAATTAAGGGAATGACTAGATATGTATATGACTTAGTGTAGTGGGATTAGGATAGTTAGGGGAATGACCATGTATATATGGATATATACACTACAGACATATTTATACATGTTTAAATGTGCAATAGATGTAGGTAGAAAAACATTGGGGTTTTAATCCCATTAGAAAAATGTTACGATTATGGTAAACATATGTTGAATCACAAAGTAATATAAGTCAAAACAAATATTACTAATTTTATTCTAAAAAAAGGGGCTAAAATCCCCCGGATTTGTTACAGGTGAAAATAAGAACGAGCAGAAACCCTACGTAGGCGGCTTGGCTCGATAAGTAATTAACCGAAGCTTGAGCTCGATTTTCAGTTTCGGCAGTTAAGAAGCTCACTAAAGCTCAAATTTCCCAAGAATAAACCGACTTCAGATTGTATGTTTCGTTTAAAGCCGTTAAATCATAAGAAATTACCCCGGCTGGGTTTATGTATGCGGTACCAAGCTCGAAATGATTTTTCCGTTTTCTTAATTAATTTGGGCCAAACACTAAAAAGTTTCATGTTTGCACACCTAGTTATAGGTTCTATGTCCAAGGGAAGGATTGATGTGTAGATTTTATATCTCACTCTAACTCGATCAAGACTAGTATAGATGGAATTAGATAAACTCATACTCCCGTGTCTTATTTGTTTGTCTATCTTTCTAATTTAATTTGGAATGTTTCAAAGAGATTGTCTAGCTTGAAAAGTAAGATTATAAATTCCATATTGCTGAGATTGTCTAGATGTACAGAAAAATGGAAATAAAAGGACCACATTGGAAAGAATATCTTGAAAGAGAATTCCACTTAACTCACTCAATTAGATAATTAGACCAAATCATATCAAACCAAACCAAGCCTTATGTTCCAATCAATTGGCCTATATTTAATCATTTTTCCATTTGAAATGGCCAAGTCTTTATTTCATCGCTTAAACCCAAGATACTCAAATCTCAGATACTCACCAAGATCTAACGCCATTTGGGTGCCTTTCCTCTCTCACGTTCGTTACCCAAAACTATCATATCCACTCTCGTAACTATTCCATCCTATTTGCCTAAGATGTATAGAGTGCTCCACTTTTAGCTTTTTTTTCTTTTCCTTTAACTTCTCCTCTATAAGTGCTACACCTACCATCTCGCGAACTGTTTCAAATTAGATACTTAGACCATTTTTTTTTTTTTTTTTATGTTGAGAGTAAGAGGGTATAGTTCCACTTAACTCACTCAATTAGATAATTATTGCTTTTCCCTTTTTAGTGAATTTTCTGAAAACCAAGCTGCACCACTTTTATATATGCCTTCTCAAAAGAGGAATAAATGGCTAAGAATATATTAATATACAAATGATCCAAATGACGTGACATGAACATAGACATTATGATACATTTTTTATTTTTATTTTATTTTATTTTAATCAAGACGTGGGGGATACGGTTGAATGTCCAAATCATAGAGCTGTGGCAAAGATTTAATGTATATGAGCAAATTGTCCGTAAGAGACAAAACTCCGGTGTCTTGTTGACTGACTCATTTCCTTTGGCATGTGCATTAGAACTTTTTTTTTGTATATGCTCTCTAATTTCAGCTATCGAATATTTATTACAGAAACCGCGTTGGACCAAACTCACTCTCTCTCTCTCTCTCTCTTTCTCTTTCTCTTTCTCTTTCAACAAGCGTGTCAAATTTCAAATTGTTCGATCGCTTTCCATAGCTCCGGTAAAGCAAATGCATACTTTATTAATTACTACTATAATCTTTTGCTTAATTAGGCAAGGCTTGCAGTTTGGACTTCTACCACTGAAACTAGTTGACAACGTTACATGCACGACAACTGTAAATACACCGGGCCCACCATGTAATCTGGTCGGGAAAACATTGTGTCATAATTCATGACATCAATGGTCAATGTTTAGGCACCGACAATAAGGCAAACCGAAGTGGATCATAGTTGAACACATTGGATCATTGTAATTTTAATTTGCAGGACACATAATGATAGCGGTCGCGATGTAATGGCATCAAAAGTATTTAACAACTCGTAATGAAAATCGATTGTAGTGGTCATAAATTTTGAAAATTTGTACTAATTGATAATTAAAAACCTTATACTCAAATCATACAGAATGGTAACTATATATCTACGTGAACCAGGAAGCACCTCACAAAGTTCCGAATATACAACCCTTGGGTTGACATTTATGAATGATCAAATTTTTTGATGTAGGATTAAATTACTCTATCTATATGGTCAAAGAAATAAGTTTCATCAAAAGGAATGTGCCACTTTTACTGCATCAAAGGAGGAAGGAATGGTAAGACAAGAAATGGAGAATACAAACATTCATACTACGTGAACAAATGCATTTTTCCTGTTGTGATTAAACCCCCAACCCCGCTGTGTACTTTACACCAGTGTATGGCAGCCATAAATTGCCCAGAATGAATTGAGCCACAGTGAAGTTGTTGACCTGAGCTGAATCATTCAAGACATGGAAGCCAGGCCACTTCACCCGGTTACCTATTCCAGCCCCTGGCCCGTAGTTCATGTACTCACCGTAGAAGAGGGTATCAAGTGCGAAATCCTTGTTCCACTCAAGCCACCCTTCGGGCCTAATGGCATTACTCATGTACGATTGCATGAACACCGTCCGCGAATAGAGCTTCCACGGCCTTCCCAGGTATGTGTACGTAGAGTTCAATGAAGCTAGTAAATCTGGTTCTCCAGATATGTTGCAGAATTGTATAGAGAAGCCAGTGGCTTCAGTTGGATCCTCGCGGCCATGAGCGGTGATGGTGTTCTTTTGATCAGGTAGACCTTTCCTGGCTAGGATTTGGCAGTTTTGGAAAACAACTTTACCCTTACCAAAGATAAAATCCACGGTGCCACTGATGTGGCATTCCCTGTAGAATTGGCGAAGTGAGTGTGCATAAAGTGTGTCTTGATACCCCCTTATGGCACATCGAAACAAGGCGGATAAGTCAGAGTCTGATCGGAATGCAACTGCTTGGTGCTTCTGTGGCCCCGCTGTATTCTCGAATGTCATATCACGTGCTACGAATCCTTGCCCTTTAACAGCTGCATGTGACAACGTCGATCATCTCATATACTATATGCCAGCACTATTTATTTATTTATGAGTATCATGTGCACTAACAGAACATAAATTAGCACAGATTGCTTAATATAAGGCAAAGTTCTGTATCCGAAAAACATTACCAGCTTCCCCCAGGAAGCTAGAGATTAATGCAACAAATTTCATGTTTCATTTAAGAAAAAAAAGAGGAGGAAATTAAGTAAATCCCGGCACATGAAATGCGCAACGTCCATTTCTGTTTAGGGTTACCTCAACCCCTCTGTCTTCATCCAGTCTCAGAAGATGTCATTGCCCTCATTTGATATTTATTCCCACGCACAACTAAGTTTTGACAACATGGAACTTTATACTAATAAAGTTGTCCAAATCTTTTGAAATAAAGCTAAGGTGAGATGTCACTATCAATATAGTACAAAACAATAGCGTGACCATGCATATGAAATCCGCAAACAATAATACTCCCTCCGTCCCAATTTTATAGTTTCTCGTTCTATCCTAATCGGATAAAAAAACGATTATATCTTTCAATCGGTAATACATTTTATATGCAACATGGATCTTGTTTGATAGATTTTGATTTAATCTAATAAACAAAATGTTCAAAATCACCTAAAATATTGTAGATTATAAAATATAACATTTTGAAAAGTGACACGAATTCCCAAAAAGGACTATAAAATTGGGACAGAGAGAATATTATTGTACCGCTTCATTGATTAGAGATTTCAAATGAGACTGCTAGATTTTGGGCCCCAAAGTATGGTGAAATAACTATTATGAGCATGGCATTGTCATATGATTTATTGGAGCCCAGAACCTTTTTATTTTGTTTGGTACCCAAAATTCAGATATGTACTATAATGTAATAAGTCACCATTACATTGTTTGAATGTGCTCAACTACATAACATATGGGCACATTCTACCCCAAAATGTGGTCACCAACATATTACTGTTGACAAAATAAGTTGCAAAAGAAAGAAAACTGATTCATACCGAATGTTGCAGACCGATAGGTGGTCCAACCATCTACGAAACTTCGGTTGCCGGATATAACTGTAACGTCCATTCCATCGCCGACCATCATGAGGTTCCATTTCTTCTTGCTGATTTCTATGCACTCATTGTACACGCCTTTCTTTATATATATAACGAAGCGGTTTGTGCGGTAATCAGGGGCTGCTGCTATTGCGGCCGTTACATTGGTGAAGTTACCAGTCCCATCTGCAGCCACAACTAAATCCGCTGACACTCCATTTACTAGTTGCAACATTTTTCGATCCTCGTGCCCGAACCAGTGAGGATAAGAATGGACATCAGTAGTCTTGGTAATGAGTTTCCTCCCATTATTAGGGCTGTGGCCTTTGGCATCGGCTGGAATCTGGCGTACGTTGGTGAGTATGTCTTGGATTAAGGACGTGACTTGGTTGAGGCCCCCTGCCACCAGATTCTGGACAATCCCATTGGTACCCTCAAATCCTTCTATGCACGTGTCTTGATTACCCACTGCACCGCTTAACCATGTCCTCAGATCCTCACTTAGATTACCTGTGCCGTTATTTTTACCTGCTAAATTGAACAAAAGGAAGAAATAACCATTCTTCATAATTTTATTATCAACAACGACACGTGGCGTGCTTAATGGCCAGGTGCAAATTAGGAGGTTTTCCAGTGCTATGAAAGAAAGGGCGTGAAACAGGGCAATCCATTGGAAAACATGTAACGGAAAAACAGAGCATATAGAGAATTTAGAAGTCAAAACCCTCAAAATAAATAAAAATCCGAGGAGAACTACGTTGCAGTTGCTGCACTGGACCGCCACTAGAATTTCTTTGAACTTATGTTTAAAGATGTAGAGAAATAATCATGCACTAATAGATTTGATTTTTCCTTTCCTTTTTTGTAACTAATAATCATGCACTCTTTAGTTATGGAAGAAGATTAGGAAGGTAGTGAGTGTGAGCAGGATGAGGAAGAGGTTGAATTATACTCCTGACTATTGGAGTAAAATAGAGGGAAGAAGGGAAAAGAGAAATGAAAGAAGGGATGTAGTAGAGTACCTTTGGGGTTGAGAGAAGCAGAGAGAGTGCGGGTCAATTCCTCCGCTGAGAGATCGAGGAGATCAAGGCAGTCGGCAATGGCATTAGAAAGTCGAAAATCACCAAAAGCAGTGGCGTATCTGGACACAAGGGAGGCCACCTGCTGTACCACATCGATGGTAGACTGGACTGAGCTTGCAAATTCCCCTGTCGGAACTTTCAAGCACTCTGGCTGCAAGTAATCCACCGAGTCAGAGGAGGACCCCAAACACACTACCGCTGCAGGTAACACAAACAAGAAGAAGAAGTAGTTGTAGTAACAAGAAATGCAGATTATATTACGGCGCAAGAGAGCCATTGATTTTCTCTATTTCTTTTCAGGGAGAGAGGGAGTAGTCAGGCAGGGCAAGCAAGCAAGCCAACAAACAAACACAGCTAGCTAGCAGTTATTGTCCATTCATTCATTCAATCGAAAAACCATATACTCCTTCGAATGACAGGAGTCAAACTTACGTCGGTGGTTGCTAACTTAAAGATACGGATAATGGATTAGTAAGGGTAGATCAGAAACCTTGTACTACTAGTTGCTCTGTGATGGAGTATAAAACTAGTTATATGAGCTCCTACTTAAATGCGAGGGAGAGAGCTAGGATGAACGTAGGAGTAATAAATAGGGCAATGGAAGGTGGTCATTTAAAGCTGGTGGGGATTTATGGGAAGGGGGGTGGGGGGCCGGTGAAACAGCATTTAATTTGATAGATTGATAATACTCCTACTAATTAATAGGAAATTGATATTCGCACTCCCAATTTTGATTCAAGCATTCTAAGTTACAATGTTTTTCCAAAACTACCATTTTGCAAGTTCTATGATTTACTTAAGGCACTCCCAAAAAAACCTTTACTATTCTTCTCTACCTCCTCTCTTGATACACATCTACAGAAGTCAAAGAAGCTAGCTGCCAAACACCGCCACACCTCCGCCCCGCCCTGAGCTCTCTTTCATCGCGGCTTGGTAAGTAGTCCTTCCCATTCTCTCTTCCAAAAACAATGATTTAGCAAAAACGGATAACTGTCTGTTTTTGCAGTATTTAAGAGAAAAATTATATTAAAAGAACATTCTCAAATGAATGAATTGTATACAGGTAAGGGAATTTGGGTAGAGATTCCAATGTTGAACATCCGAAATCTAGGGATTATAATAAAAAAATAGTCAAAAAAATCAAGGGATTATAATAAAAATACCGATAATCAGGTGGATCGAGGAGGAAACGAACTAGGTCGAAGGATTTTTGAAGATTCAATATTTGTAAATGACCGATTTCGATTGGAACAAAAATGGGTGAAAAATAAAAGGGGAGCTTTGGTAAATGGGTGACCGATTTCGATTCAACTACTGTAAATTACACTTCTTTTTCCCCAGCATCATTCCATGGTCTTACTTCGTAATCCAGCACTTTCCATGGTTTATGGTTTATTTTTCCATTTGGAGTGTCTGTGTAAATGAAGAGATAATTTTTTGTTGGAGTGCTTCCAGTAATTTTCATATATTGAAAATGGTAGTTTTGTAACTTCATTAGATTTTGGAGTGCCTTCATAAAAAAAGGGAGCTCCAAAATCAACACCCAATTAATAAGGTGGACTACTACTAATAATATTTCTCGCTCTTATATAATACGAACAGTTAATTCACTTTTCTTATGAGTTTGTTACTATACATAAAGGGTAAAACTTGAGTCAGCCAAAAAAAAATAAAATACTGCGGATACGTCTACCTAGAAGGAAGGACAGTGGATCGAGAAGCTAGCAATTTTAATGGGGATTGGGGGACAAATGTTCTATACGTACAGACTGAGTGCACCAATGGTGAATCGACCGGCGCCAGGATTCTCTTGTGGATCTCATATGTTCGATCTGAACCGTCTATTCATCCCAAAATCAAATTTCGAGGGGCTAATGTGAAAATCACCTCAATCAGAAGTTCCTAAGTGCTTGATCCAAAATCACCCAATTTTGTTCCAAATTTCCTCCTCAAAATTTGATTTTGAGATAAATGAATGACTCAAATCGACCGTGTGAAAATCACAAGGGGTCCCCTAACACTGATCAGTGCATGGTCGGTACCCTGGGATTTACCCATTGGGGGAAAGTGTAGAGTTCACCAAAAGTTGTGATCGAGCGAATAGTGATCAGAGCAAAAAGGATTCTGAAACCAAAACGCGGAGGGCATCTTTGTATTGCGTGCCAGCCTGAAAAAATAATTCCACGTCATTTATTAAACATTGCCCCCTTTTCTTTCTTTCCCTTTCTTTTATAATGGATGTACATAGTACATACAACTTTGCGCACACCTCAATTAATTCGGTGATTTTGAAGTTAACGATAAAATAAATATCTTGTGGCACGAAGTTTGTAATGTTTGATTTTTGTGAGATTCGAACATTCGACATCATAAAAGAATACTTATTACTTTTTCATGCTCATTTCCTTGTAGTCACGAGCTCTCTTTCCTTTTCTGGCTCTTTAGCCTTCTTTTGCTAAACAATTTGATTTGGCCTATGACCTTTAGTTATTTTTTTTGCTGTCATGATTGAGGAAAATGAATTATACCTAGCATGTTCTTCGTCCCACGACGAATTGATAAAAGGCTACCCCACTATGATGTGTACTGCGAGATTTATTTTCTGATTTGCCCGAATTATACACGCATTATGTCTAACCCCTCTTTTAAGATTTCTCTCTTTTTCAGTGCATGCATGGTGTGAACGGAACTTTTTTTCCGTGCATTCATGGTGTGAATGGAACTTTTTAAAAATATATACCAAAAAACCAAAAAAAATCGCTTGTCCTTGTTCAATTTTTTTTTTTTTTTGCATTCGTTAGTTTTGTATTAAAATTTTGTGGTTTTTGAATTTCTCTCGATAAGGCAAATCTAACAAGTATAAAATTATGGTAAAAAAATAATTTTTTTTGAATAAAGCCAAAATAAATGGATTATTAGCCAAAGCAAATAATGTTTCATGCATGCTAGTAGTAGCTTACATTAGCTCAGGAAAAAAACTTGCATGTTGCGTCAGGAATTTTTGTTCCATCTGCATGAGTGGAGATCAAATATTAGGATAAGACGTTCCTCTTCCATTCAAATTCTACAATATTGTGCTTTCCATCTATTTATGGTTAAAAAAAAGAATAAAAAAATTACTTTTTACTTTTTTATCAACAAAGAAAATCTTTTTTTTTTCATCGGAAATTTCATTCTAGAGTCATCACAACATTTACATAAAGATTTGCGACAGCATAAATCTACCCGTACACGAGCTTCAAGCTCAATAGTCATGTATAGACCCTCGAGTGTATTGGGTATTAGGGGACGGGGAGGTGATGGATCGAGGAATGAATTCGGGTCGGGGTGGGGATATATGCATATTCTCTCCCCTACCTGATTCCTGAAAATTTTCAAATAAATTTTTTGTATCCTATCTAATTCCCAAATATATTTCTAAATCACCCAACCGTTTTGGGATAGGGATTGGATTGGATTGGATGGATACGAACTAATCGAAAGAAATGGCTATTTGCCAATTTTTGACCAGCCAGCCGCTGGCTACCTTTCCATTCATTTGGTAATTTTACATCCACTGGTTTACCCTAGATTCGCAAAGACAGAGGGTTTCGTCCGATGGTTGAGAGCCTGAGGCGCATTCCCTTGCCACACGTGATGTACTGATGTTTGGGTCCTTAGTCAATTTTTTTTTGCATACGTTAATATTGCATCAAGATTTTGTAGTTTCTAGATTCCTCTCGATAAGACAAATCTAACAAGTATAAAATTATGGTCAAAACTATTTTTTTTTACTTATAAGATTATTCTTGTCGAGAGAAATCCAGAAATCACAAAATCTTGATGCAAAATTAACAGATGCAAAAAAAAATTGAATAAGGACAAACGAATAATTACCCAAAGCACCCAATAGACTGTAAATTGTGACTTCAATTTTACATATCCTCTCGTATAAAATGACCCCAAAAAAGGGTTAGAGCGTCTCAAATGCGTAGTCATTTTGGCCATCGGATACCTTCCATGCGGTTGGCAATTTTACGCCTTGGTTGAACTTGATCTTTGTTACCGGTCCAAGCTAGATGTGTTTGTACTTGAGAAAGGCAAATGGCCCCAACCAGCTCTCGGTAAGCAAAAAGTTAATTAGTAGCACAATAATAATTATTAATTGGTGCTGGACTGCCGGTGCTTACTCTTGCAGGCTTGAAGCAATTACATGACGCCAGTTGCTCCAATCGACCAACTTATGTATCCCTCAATTGCTCTATGCAGTAATAACTTTAGCTTCCACTTGGTTGATCAAAATTATAGAGACGATGACCTTGTTCGTTTCCCTGTTTAGTTTTAGTTTTAATTTTGATGATATCACCATTTCTCTCATTTCTCTCTCTATATCTCTCCACTCATTACATATGCTGCCATCGTCAAAATTAAACTAAACTAAACTATCTAACGAAACACAACCGATATAATGCAAACTAAACATCACTCAAATGAAAGTATCTAGGTACGTAGTTATTATGCTACAGTTTACGCGGGAACATCCACCTCAGGAGTCCTTTTAATTCCTTTTCCAAAAGTTTATTGCAATACATATACTCCTATATTAAAGCTAATTAAGATGAGAGAGACTTTAAAGGAGAGAGAGAGAGAGAGAGAGAGAGAGAGAGAGGACTCAAAGACGTGTTATTACATGTCCATTGCCGATAATAATTAATAAAGCAAGTCTAGCTCCTTCCAAAATATGCCATACTAGTAGTCTAGGACTACTGGCAATTGTTGCTTTTGCCACCCTTCAGTTCAGTGCTTTCTACTGCGATAATGATACGGGCACATACAATCTCCCACACCCCTCCACACCCTGTGCACTGTTCACGCGGCCCCCACGTGGGGCCCACCCACTTTACCCCGAAATTTTTTTTTTTAAAAAAAGAAAAATTTTGAAATCAAATCCCCAAATCGTCTGTTTGATCTCCATTTTCGTAGGCGGGGAAAACCAGCAAGAGAGAGAGAGAGAGAGAGAGAGAGGGGGAGGCAGAGGTAAGATGATTACCGGACCCAACCCTATTCACCACTGCCACCAGCGACCCAACCCCATCCACCACAAGTGAATCTACCACGATGACGCCCAATCGAAGAAGACACACGGTACGACTCCCCCATTCAACAACGTATGACTCTCTCTCTCTCTCTCTCTCTCTCTCTCTCTCTCTCTCTCTCGCTGTGTGCATGTGTCTGTGTGTGTCAATTTGTATATCTGTAGAGATTAGGGATTATTTCCCAAAATCTAGGGTTCCAAAATTGAAAACCCTAATTTATTTGAATTCCAAATTCATACATAGGGTTCCAAATTCCTTTGGCAATTGCTGCTTTGGCAAACAAGGCTTGTTACTCTTAACTATAGATATGAGCCGATGGCTTGATATTGAACACTTCATTTTTCATTTTTCATGTTCATGTTTGGAATTACTTAACTATGTTTGGTGCTAGAAAAAGACACATGGTTGGTTAAACTTCACTTAAGGCGTGGTAGTTTCAACTTAGTGTTTCTAAGGAATTTATGCACCGGCTAGATTATTCTTTATTTAGTGCATTCATTTTTACTGGCCTAATTGTGCAAAATACGTATATGCTTAGCAAGATGTAATTTAATTTACATTAGCTTTATCTAGGGTTGGGCATTTCATCCACCCCGTCTGAATCCGATCCGATCCTCGATCCGAACGGATCGGCAATATGGAGATCTGTTTGGAGATTGGATAGGATATGGGGATTTTTTTTGAAAATGTTTGGGGATTGGATAGGGGGTGGAGATAGGCCCCCACCCCGAATCCGCTCCGAATCCGTTCCCCGCTCCGTCCCCGCCCCGCTCCGCCCTGTCCTCGATCTGCCCCGTCCCCAAATCCCCGAAATATAGGGGTCTATTCATGAATTATGAAACTTCGGGGGGTTCTATTAATGAAATATATTATAGAAATTATCAAATTTAATTATAGAAATTATAGTCATTATGGAATTAAATTATAGAAATTAATAAATAATATAAATTAATCAAATTATAGAAATTATCAAATTAAATTATAGAAATTATAGTCATTGTGAAATTAAATTATAGAAATTAATAAATAATATAAATTAATAAAATTATAGAAATTATATTATAGAAGTTAATTTATGAAAATACTAAGTTTATATTTAACTATAATAATCTAAACTTCATATGAAGTTATCAATTATGAAGGATCCCGTGGGCCACAAGGTGTAAAATTTCAGACCTTGAACTCCAATTTTCAGAGAAAATTTCGACTATCTGAGCCGATAGAAGTGTTCAAAAAGTGTTTTTAAGGTCCTATGAAAGGATTTGGCAAAAAATACTACCTGAAAGGGCTTGATCGGAGCATTTTTCCATAAAATCGCTATATAAAAGATTGCTCCGATCAAGCCCTTCAGGTTTTTTTTTTTTTCCAAATTTTTTCATAGGACCTTAAAACACGTTTTAAACACATCTACCGGTTCATCTTTTCAAGAAATAGATTAGATGGCCTTTAGTTGGTGCATTATAGTGTTCAAATGCCACTGGAAGCACTGAATGTGTTCCGATCGTGTGGTTACCGACATCGGATGATCATCAATTTCGGGGAGAATGATAGAATTGATAAGATGTTTAATCGTATCGGTTTAGATCAAACATTCAAGAAAATGAACTAGTATCCACCATTCAATGTTATACATTGAACATACTTAGTTATGAACCAATATATACTGCTATAGTCTAATGCATGTTAGCTACTCTAGGGAAAGTGATTGGATCTCCGAAATCTCCGTGGGGATCCCCGTTCCCCATTTGGAGCGGGGATGGAGTATAAAAATAAATCTCCGTTGGAGATTGGATAGGGGATGGATATGAGTAAGGGGTTTGAGGATTGGGGGTGGAGATAGTAGTCTCCGGCCCCGATCCGTCCCCATGCCCATCCCTAGCTTTATCCCTTGAAATCGATAGCGAATAAACTTACCGAGGCTATGACCATTGAATTATTGCCCCACTATGGCAATGTATGTGGCCAACGGCTAAATTAGAGGCGAAAAAATAAAGGGGAAAATGAACTAATGTAAGAAAGAAGGGGAGTAGGATTAGTCACACAAAAACCAATTATTCTAGTGTTGTCATCATTGACATCTTTCTGGAATTGCAAATACAACCATTTGGAAATTGATGTTTTCCTCTCCATTGATCTTGTGAACGTGAAAAGGGATCTTGCACAACTACGTGGGAAATGATAGGAAGTAGGAGTCACGTTTAATTGTAAAAAAACTGTTTCATTAGAGGGCAATTTTGGTAGGAAGTTTACACAGCCTCAAAAAAGATGGACATCAAAGTAATGCTTTTCTCTTCCAATTGTTGTGGTTTTCAATTTAGGGCTATGGAAATTCCATGTCGGTTCTCGATTGGCAGAATTAAGAATGACCTGACATTATCGAAAAGTGAAATGATATACAGGGATGTGCATAGTACTTTGTAGGCCAAGTTACTACTTTAGGACTCTAAGGTATAGATTATAGTTTCTCTAATTGCGCGTGCTTCAATTGCCTGCAGTGGTATAGGAACGGGCGAGGCCAATGGCTGCATTAGAAAGAAGTGAGATGAATGTATGTTACTTGGAACGCAGATCGCTCCTGCACATGGAGCATTACACTACCCCACATGCCCTTGCTTGTGGTACAATAGGTGGAGGCTTCTCCGATCTCCTGAAATTAACAAATGATATTACTACGAATCACTTATTCAATATATCTATATTGTTATATTAACTAACAAGGAAAAAATCAAAACAAAGTTTATACCTTCACTTGTTCGTTGGACACGGCGGCCTTCCCGGTGGTCAAGTTTTTCTTCTTAACTGTTTCCTTTTTTTTCTTAACAACTTTTTCCACTAAACTTTGCTTCCTTTTACATGGAGGTCTCCCTTTTCGAGTAACCCTTTCACGGTCAAGTATGTTCATGCTTTGCTTGGAAGGTATAACTCCATCTCCAAATGAAAAAAAATTAATCGTATCATCAACAATATTGCTTGCACAAACAACTTGGGTTTCAATCACTTGGGTTTCAAGCAATTGCCATTTGAACTCATGCCCCTATTCCATCAACATATCATACTTCTTTTCATTGTCTTCCACCAAGTCGGCAATCTTCTTATAAAGATTGCAAACGTTGTCATTCCGGCACGCTTCAATGGATTTTGCCGATTTATCGTAACTTATCCGAACTTTAGTGTGGACCCTTTTCACTTTTTTCACCATCTTCTAAAAAAATACTTTTCTGGAAATTTGTGAATTCCCCTAAGCTAGTACACAAATAGTTGATGCTTACACACTATTCCTTTAGACTCCAACAACCGGCAATTACAATGGGTTTCATTTGTTTCAGCATTAAAATGAATTTAAAATGGCACACACTTCTGAAATTGGTCTTCTCCTTCTCCAACTGTAATGAACACTTTCACCTCATATAATGTCACAATATCACCTCTTTTTATTTCATCTAAAGAACATACCATTTTCCCACAATATTGCTCATGAAACTGTCTAACCTTGGTATGAATGTAAACACTTACAAATTGCTTCTCCAACCCATCGTTAGTTATGCAAGGAATGAAAGTGTGCCAACTAGTATCATCTTCTTGTCTCTCATTTTTCACCTTTTTTCGTCAATTGTTTTCATATTGCTCAACGAATTATTTCAAGGTCATCTTTGAACTAATGTAACCATCAAAATATGCATTCATACTCTCGCTTCGTTGTGTAGATGACATTCCCGTCCAAAACACATCTTTCACATAAGCCGGCATCCACCGCTCCTTCTCCAAATACAACCCATGTAACCATGTGTTACTCTGAAGGTCATACGTTTTGATGAACGCATCCCAAGCAATCTTAAATTCTTCTACTGTCAGTGAATCATAAACTGTGGAGCGAAAACAGTAACTAATTTTTTCATAAGTTTCGTACCCTTTCAATTTTTCCGGCACCTTCTTCATAATATGCCATATGCATCATCGATATTGGGTATTGGGGAACATATTCTCTATAGCATTCCTCATGGCTTGGCATTGATTGGTAATAATTGCATTTGGAGCACGACCCGACATGCATGTCAACCAATTCTTAAATAGCCACGAAAATGACTCCGTATCTTCATGGGAGATAAGTCCACATCCCAATAATACCGAGCTATCATGATGATTGACACCTACGAAAGGAGCAAATGGCATGTCATACTTGTTGACGAGGTATGTTGTGTCAAATGTCACAACGTCACCAAACTCCTTAAAAGTTGTCATACCCCTTGCGTCAGCCCAGAATACATTCCTTAATCAATTCCCATTCAAATCAATTGCATAAAATAAGTCTCCATTGTCAGCTTGCATTCTCATGAAATATTGATTCATTGCCTCAGCATCTCCTTCCGTAGGTTGTAAACGTCGAACCTTATCCAAATAATTCTGGCAATCTCTCGACAAATATGGAACCTTATCAGGTCCATTAGCTTCAATTTGAAACGAGTCAATACTCTTATTCAACCTGATCTCAGCTTTGTCATTCAATACAAGAATCTTTTTCACAATTGAATCAAGCACCTTATTGCTCTTAAAAAATCTAGACTTCCCAAGACTTTGTTCATGATTGTGCTCCACGATAACTCGACTTACCCTCCACTTTCCCTCCTGGGTTAAACAAAGATTAAGGTGAGCCAGACATTCTGTTTTTTACTGTGGACGTGGCTTGGTAAGGTTGCTTCCTCTATGCCTTGCCTTTCCAACTTTGCTACATTCATAAATTACATGCCTCAAGACTCCATCTTTTCCCTTTTTCGAAGATCTTTAAGCCACTGCAAACCCCTTTTCTTTCACAAATTTTGAGTAATAAAAAGAAGCTTCGTTGGGGCTATCGAATTCCATTCCCATCTTTGGTTCTTCAACTGTATCTTTAGAATTCTCAATTACTGCTATACCATCGCCACCCTCCTTTATTGGAGAACCATTCATAACCTCTTCTTCTTCTCCGTTGTCTCCACTCCATACCTGTTCCACTTCTTCGTTCCTTCCAATTTCGAAAGATATAGGACACATCATCGATGGAACAAACTCCGGTGATATCAAAGACGATGTTGATGGTAATTGAAACATCACTTGCACATTAAAAATAAAAAACTATTGAGCATCATATAAGGAATATAAAAATAGTGACAAAAAACATGGATTATGAAACTACAGTTCCTATCCATGAAAGTAGCTATCAAGACTATAGATGAAATATTAACAATTCTAATGAATGATAGCAATCATCAACAATATAGTTTGGAATTAGTTGTAATGTGCTATAAGTATATACACAAGCTTATTTTTAATTTCAATTCGGTGTTACGATGAAGACAATACACTTGAAATAGAGGTTCAACCACCACTAACACCATCACTTTTGAGATACATAAGCTCCATCTGAACGTTTGTCTGAGCAACTATCAGTGATGAAAGTTTTTTGCTCGTCCATCAAGATCCAAGTATGAAATTAAATTTGGTGCTAGTGTGTACTTCGTCGCCACTTATACAGTAGAGACCGTAGGAATGTACTCCTGCAGTACATTTTTTTTCCCCCGGGATAATGCATGATGCCTTGTTCATCTTGAGCACACTTCAGCTAATCTCTAGATTCTCTACAACCCACTGTCACCCGGACCCAACAGTAACTCCCAAAAAAATTCGTGAACCGTGCAAATTTTTTATTTTATTATAAGGAGCCAAATCCAAGCCAGGTTTAGGAGTCATTTCAACAATTCCATTGGAGTTTAAGAAAAGAGACTTGAGTCGATAACTTGAACGAGGAGCTAAATTATGAGTCAAGTTTAATAGCTATTGGGGAAGCTCAAAGCAAAGATGAACTTAATTCAAACAAACTAAATAAACTCAATCAAATCACATAAAAACTACTCTAAAACAACTTACCTGTTATACTCACAGTCAAGATAATAGTATGATGCTCCTATGTTGACCCATAATATATTGCAAAACTCTAAAAACATGAGGTGCTCACAAACATGTCCTTCCTTACCAACTAAAATAATTGAGACAAATAGAAAGGTGGAACAAACAAAAAATATGAGAGTTTTTCTTTTACTTAAACTTTGTATTTTCTCTCGACTACCAATTCTCTGTTTGCTGCATCATTCCAATATAGGTTAGTCAACATACCCTCCAATAGTTCTTGTTGTCTTCGGCATGTTAAATAGACTTCTCTTTTTGTTGCTCATTCCCCATAGCTATGTTAAAGAATCACATTATGGTTCTAGATAGATCAACTAGCTATAAGTGCCTGGCAAAAGAATGCTTATCCAAATTTCCAAGTTTCTACACTAAAGACTGGCATATTGAAGTCTGATTGCATTGCATTACATCAATGACTCTCATTGATCTCTTCCTTGTACCAAACTAAGGGTACAGTTAACTGGAAATGTTTTTACAACTCACATAGGCTATTTGAGGTATCAAAGGTCCAATTTTTTGCAATCAGCTAACCATATCCTATAAATAGAACCAAAATTGCAAATGTACCTTTTCCTTATTGAAGCATACTTTTCATTCTTGCATACTGATCTGTAAACATTTCCAAGAAGAAACTGTTTGAATCCTTGAGGACCTGAGATAAATAGAAACTGATGTTACTTCAAATTCTTTAGGGCAACCAAATCATAAATGTGGAAAGTGAACCCCAATTACCAATTCATGATTTGGTAGGTACAAAATGGAAACTAGTAATAAAAAGTAGGTCAAGATCAGAGGTTAACACACCTTGACGGGGAAGTCATGGACAGACTGGGCTTCACGGAGTGGCTTGCCATCGTATGATCAGATCTCAAACTACACACTGCAAACCCTATTCTCGGAGTTCTGCTCTTCTCATTACTATTGTGAAAGCAAGAAGAAGACTCATCCACAAAATCTGATTTTAGTCACGAATCATTAAGTAAAGAATTGGAAGAAATGGGAAGGTAATCAAAGTGGGTGGGCTTTGGAAGATTAGGGAGGATGAAGAATTGCTTGTGTGGAGGAAGATTAAAGAGGGGAGTAGAGTGAGAGGCTGCTTCCTAATCTAGGGTTTCCCCTTTTCTCTTCCAGTCTTCTGTCTTCTTCGTCTTCCTCCTTTTTTCTTCATCAATCGTTTCTTTTTTGAAAGACTGTAGATTGAGAAGAGAGTAAGAAAGGGAGGAAAATATAGGGCTTCAAAAGGCTAAGGGTACTTTAGACCTTTAAAGTTAGTCATACCACTTATTTGGAATTACTTTTCACCTTCTCATTAATCCGGTCATTACCAAAAACCTTTCCATGTAATTGACATTATTACTTTTAAAAACCATTTATTGGTCATTCTCCCAAATAATTATAAGTCTATATCTACCTGATATTTTAATCTCGTAATTAGTCCTGTTTTTGGTTAGCAAATAAATAACAATGCCTACGTGGCACATATTTTCTCATTAGAGAAAATCTAGAACACAAGAAGATACACTTCATGTTACCCAGCATGCCTATGTGGCATTATTTCCTTGGACAACTGAATAAATTGCTACTTTTCAATTACCAACGAGACACTGTCGCACAAGCATGAGTGCGAAATGTTGTGCATGTTTTTATTTCCTAAACCTCCTTTTATCTATTACATATTGGTAAAAACCTATATAAAAAAAAAAAAACTATTTTTTATAGGGGACTCTATAAAAAGTAAAGATAACAAATTTCATTTGAAAATTAATGGGTATGGTTTATTTTTATTTTGTTGAGCTACATTATCCACTTTTCTTGATTGATTGAGACTTCAGATCTTGTTTGGTTTGTTTTGTATTATCTACTTACTCACAAATTATAGTGAATTTTTATGTATTTTTCTTGTTACAAATACATGATTTCTAGAAACAAATCCCATATAGAAAAACATGAAATTTTAGTGTGTGTTTAACTCAGAGTGTTCACTTAAACCCATAACCATGCCATAGAGGCGTACCAAAAAAATAGAGCCATTCCAGATAATAACTTGAAGTAATTTTCAAGGAGATTAAATTTCTTACATTGGCGGTAGAAAACCATGGGTTTTCTGCCATGATCATGGTCTCGTAATGAGCTTATTGTTGGTTTCAACCATTAATATATTGTAGAACCCCTATAATAGTATATCCTTACAAAAAACCAATTTGATCAGATATCTTTTTTTTTTTTTTGGTTGAAGCAAACGTCATTAAAACAGCCTAAAGATAGTATAGACTTCATCACTGAAGAATTGAATGAACCAAAACTACCAACAATCTAGACCCGAGCACAACATTAGCAGGCTCAATGGTACATACAACCAAAGCTGACCAACAACAAGGCTGGCTATTAGAACCAATCATGACGTGGTAGTAGAGGATCTAATGGACACACAATTCAAACTATGAAAAGGCACAAATGAAATCTAGGACAAAACATCCCACACAAGAGAGAGAAAAACACTCCCTAAAGGAGAAAACAAAACAAAATCTAACAAAATAAAATTTTGGTAGCCATCAATGTCGCCGAAAGCGCTGCCCCGATACTGAAAGACTTATTCACCGGAGAAACAGAGCGATCTACACATACAACATCACAATCTCAATCAAACCCAATCGAAAATCAACGGGAGGGGAGGAGAGGAGAGGTGGATGGTGGAGAGGGAGGGCTAGGGGTGGAGCATTCATCAAGATCTAGTCATGGAGGGAAGAGGGCAGGGGGTGGATCAAAGAGAAGAGTAGCGGTGGGAAAAACTAAATCTGGATGCATGCAGTGGGAGATGAGGAAGAGGATAGCGGAGGAGGATAGGGGCGTCTGATAGTGATGTTGGACAACGGGATTGGCAAGAAGAGGGGGTGGAGGAGGGAGGCGGCAGCCCCACCCCCCTGAGGAGACTTGCTTGGAAAGCTGTGGGACAAGGCAAAGAGGAAAAGAGAGAGAGAGAGAGAGAGAGAGAGAGAGAGAGAGAGAGAGAGAGAGTCCGATCTCTACTTATAATTTTTATCACTATTTGTGACATCCCGACTTTTTCATTTAAAAAACTTTTTTATAACTAAATAAATTCTTCCATTTTCCGGTTTCAAACTTCTTTCTAATAAATAAAATACAAAGTATTATGTACTATTTTATTTTTGGTGTTCTTAAAAATCAAATAACTTATATTTTGTTTTTACAAATATAGTTGAAATAAATTGAATATGTTTACGTCAGCGTTTATATAGTGAGCCACTTATTTTTATTATTGGGTCATTTATTAATTTATTCAATGTGATCTATTTGAGATTATGAATAAGTTGAATAAAGATTTTCCAAAAGCAATAGATATTTTAATCAAATTAGAAGAGTGAGTTTATTTTCTTTACAAGTACAAACCACTAGGGTTTTAGACGTAATGGTTGCTGCGGTTAAGAGAGAGAAAGGAGAGCAGCAACCATAAGAGATCAGAGAGGGTATGAGAGAGAGAGAGAGAGAGAGAGAGAGAGAGCACCCGGTGGTAGATTTTAACGGTGGTAGATTTTAACGGTGGTGAGTTTACTCCCATATTTGTTTATCCTTTTTCCTTTCATATGCATTCACGCCACATGTAGATTCGATTTGGTTGAGATTGACAAGTGTTAAGGTAGTTTTGTCTTATGTAGATACATTAGATAGGCTTCATACATTTCTGTCATGTTATGCATATGGGATTTCTATCATTATATACACATATAGGAGGGGTGGTCTAGCATTAAAATGCTACATGGTTAAGGAAAATGTGGACTGATGGGGTAGGATTTTGGTGATTAGACTAGTTATGAAGGTAAGTATTAAATTATTATTAGTATTGTTTAAGTAGTAGACTATTGATTTTGTAGTTATTTATGTGATTTTGTAGTTATAGTTCTACTATTGATTTTGTAGTTATTTATGTGAATACGTACGGCTTATGCGTATCTTTTATTGTGATTCAGATTAGTGGACTATTTATAACACTTCGTGTTCGGCTGCATTTTTTCGGTTCCCAAGTGAGTGGTTAAACATGCAATCCCTTCTTTTGGAATCCTTTTGAGTCTATCAATTCTTGACAATCCTTTATTTTGTTGTGATTCTATGAATATTAATCTTGCTTGTTGAACTCAACTTATTTGATGATTGACGTACCCTTTGGCATACAAGGTTTATTGGTTATATTTTTGATTGATTGATTGCTCTTATTTCGCTTATTGTCTAGCTAATCATTGAATTTATTATATTATTGAGATTCTGCAATGGCACGGGAATATCCCTGCTGGTCACTTCCGGTTGTTGTTGTTCTTATGTGATTGACACCATGTATTATATTTGTGAAAGTCCAAGGAAAAGACCCGGGCGCCGTCTTGTGGTGACTTTGGCCACCAGGGAAAAGACTTTTGAAATACTCTGTGACTTTAGTGCTCAATGGATAGGGAAAAGACTTGTGAAATACCTTGTGACCCTACTCTGGAGCAACTTAGGGAAAAGACTCAAGCACCATCCTGAGGTAACTTTAAGTACGGTGTTGGATCCAACGAGCTAACCCCTGAGAAAATATTTGACATTTGGCAATGATTGTTATTATTATGGTTGCCACATAATTTGGCTAAGACTCCTATTATTGATAATTGCCATTTTGGTATTCTTAGACAAGTTGATTGGTGTAAATGTATATTTTTGTGAATTTGATAATCAGATATTCATCTCATTGACACTACTTGTTGAGCCACCAACCTTTGTTATTTGAAACCATTTCTTTGGAGCTCTCACTATCGTCTTTTATATGTATGCCACATTGTGCTCTTAACCCATAGCATGCCTAACTACTCGTTGAGCTGTGAGTTGACGGATTTATTTCACATTTTTTTTAGGTTAATTCTTGGAGCATGATAGTGGACTCTGAGACAGTGTCGGGACCTGCTGTTTGGACATCTAAGACTTTTGCATTTTTATTTTCTTTTAGTCATGTCAATCAGCTTCCGCATTTTCATTTATTTAGCTTTTTTGAATAAATTTGAAGTTGGAATATTTGAGATGTTTTTTTACCCAGTTTGCTATAAAAAATGTTGGTTTTGATTAATATTTTAATTTTATTATTCAGGATTCAGTCTAATTATAGTGGGTTCTATAAATTATTTTGTTTAGGCTTCGTGTTCCAGGAATTTTCCTCTGGTTCATGGCCGGTCATGTTTTCCTGGGGCGTGACACTGTTTGATCGGATATCCATAGACATCAAAATTTGAATTTGAATTTAAATTTTGATTATTGACAGAATGTGACCGTCAATTTTATTAACCAAAATTAAATGCTCAATTAATTTATTTATGTCTAATTAATCTAATTTCTTGTATGGGTATATTACTCTATGGGTCTACGAGATGAATAATTCAGATTATTCTAATGAATGCACAACGAAGCCCATAACGATTGTGGTGAAAAACCAATAGTTTCCCGGATCCCTTTTGTGAGTTAGGGATTCGTGTACTAAGTACCAAACTTGGACGTAGGATTTTAAGATTATTTGGATTAACATAAACTCTTTAATTTTAGCAAATGTTGATTTGATCAAATTTTATCATTTGGATGGAAAACTAAAAACTAAAAACTAAAAAAAAAATAACACTTGGAAAGACAATTGGCCCCCTCGGTCCACGTGCCGGAATAAGGGGTAGTTACGTTACGCGAGTACCATATTTTAATGTGTAATGAAAGTCGAGGACGTGTTTCTCCTATCCATATCAGTACTTACACGTGTTTCTCCTATCCGTATTTCACGGATCATCATTTTCACGAAAAATTATTCAATGTCTCTGAAATAGTATCATGGTACTCTAAGCTTTTTCATCACCACACAATTTCAATAATATGTAAACCTCACATGATTATATGGTAGATCATATGGTAGAGGAGATGTTTGGAATATGCCGGGAGGGTGCCCAGAGGGACTGAATAATATCTCCCGATTGCCAATTTCCTTTTCATCCATCTTTGACACGTCTGATTGCCAAGCAGATCCACTCCGAATCCTTCAAATAGTAGTTGTAACTTTGTTAATTATCAACCATACTCTCAATCTCTCCTCTCCTCTCTCTCTCTCTCTCTCATTTAAACTTTGCAGAGACAGCCATTTCTGGAGAGGAATCGCGGACGACAATCCTGGGATCATCACTACATAAAACTGCTAAAACGGTAGAGTACTTCACCATCTGATCGACTAATTTCTCATTCCTTTTTTCTATTATTTTTATTTAATATTCCCTGAATCTATAAATTGTTTTCCCCGTGAAAATGGTTAAATTGTCCGTCGTCGAGTCCTCTTCCGTTGGAATTGATCATTGGTGTTAGTTGATCTCTCTTGATCTTTCCGTCTTGATTTGTTCAAAAACTTCGAAAACAAATAAGAGATGCGTGTATTTGTCTATGCAACTGAAATTGCTTCCAAACCTCTGCCCTCTTTAGTAATGTTGCTAATGGTTTTTTGGCCTGCTTGGGTATTTGTTCTGATATTACTCTGGGATTTGCCTCCAGTGACGTTCAATGGCGGAACCAGGAATCAGACGGAAATCTAGTTTCATGTGTTGCAGAAAAATATGAAGAAGAAATTTAAATTACAATTTTTACAGTATTCTTTATAATAGTTTTTTAGCATACTCTCATAAATACCTAGTCCGTTATCTATAAAAAAATTATGTGTTGGAAAGTGCTGATGACACCTATCTCACCCCCTCTATCTGTCTTTTTAGTACCAAGGACAGATCATAATGAATATCGTTTTCATATGTAACAATTCGGATTTAAAGCACGTCGAAGTCGGCATGTCAAAGTTGCTATCCTCCTGCGATCTTCTGATATTGCCAAGCGAGATAGAGACGGGTTTGTACAAGAGATTTGTTCATGAAAGATCTTACATTTATTTTTTCTGAAACTAAAAGAATAGAAGGGAACTAGTGGAATGGGGGGTAGCACATGCCACCTCCCCCACTTCTAAGTTCTGCCACTGGTGACATTGTATTTGATTTTCTTGGTTAAATGAAAATTTTATATACTAGTAGGAAAAATTGAAAATGGTTAATGGCTGTTTTGTATGCTTCTGAGCTATGAAGCACGGATACGGATACAAGATACGGATATGATACGATATGGATATGTGATTTTTCCAAAAAGTCAGATACAATAAATTGGGGTTACGTTGAATATAAAAATATAAAAATACATATATTATAAATATATATAATTTTTAGTTCCTAAAATTTCATTAGACAAGTTCACCATTACAACACAGAAAAAAAAACCTTAAAAAACCCTAAAAAACGTATCCTAATACTCTAAAAATGTATCCAATACATATCGGGAGCGTATCCAAGTGTATCGGTAACGTATCAAAGCGTACCCAAAACGTATACGAATAATAAAAATTTAATTTAAATTACGGATACTCTAAAGAACCTATCCGATACGTATCGGGAGCGTATCCGTATCCGATACGCGATACAGAGGTCAAAATAGAGTATCCGGGCTTCATAGCTTCCAAGCTGGTTTTGTTGGGCTTAGTATTAGAAAATTAATAATTCTCACACATGAACTAAATTAGTATTACAAAAAATCACATACAAACAACTAGTTGGTAACTTCGTATGATTAGAGGACATTATGGTAGTTGTCTGGTCATAAGTGAAAAGTGTTTGGATTCCACGTCCATGCGACATATATTGTGGCGTTGATCTTAAAGTAAGATTGCAGTGTTTCATTCCATTATTGGCTTGCAAGAAAAAATTAAAACAAGTCACGGATTAGTTGATGAGAGAGTTCAATGAACTTTTTCCTTTTGATGTTCACTCTCTCAAGTTTGATCTATGTTTTTCAAAGAGCCCGGAGATTGGATGACATGCTTTTTTGTACCTATTACACATCAAATAGGAAAAGAACTGCGACACCAGTACTTTTGTCACAGATGTGTCTAGTTTACGCATGATTTGATTTGCTCAAAATTCGCTTTGTTTTTTCTTTTTGAGAAAAAAGAGAATGATTTGAAAAATCTGCGCATGTGGTAATACTATTTTTCCATTATTTCCTTTGTTAATTCTGCTGGAAGTATCATGAACTATGCTTCACTGACAATAATCTTGAAAATTTGGGATCAAGTCATATATTTATCTTATGTGGTTAAAAATAATATCCAGACAGGTAGAAAAGCATGATCGGAAATGGAGTTGTTGGAATCCTCTCCGAGTCTACAAACAAATGGGAAAGGCGGGTACCTCTTACACCTTCTCATTGTGCTCGTCTTTTGCACAGTGGCAAGGGTGAAACTGGAGTAACCCGCATTATTGTTCAGCCATCGACAAAGCGGATCCATCATGATGCCCTCTATAAGGATGTTGGTTGTGAGATATCAGATGACTTGTCAGAGTGTGGTCTTATTTTGGGTGTTAAACAACCAAAGGTGCTTACCATTTGTGATTATAATCTCTTCTAACGTACAGAAGCTCCAAAATTGACATGTTTTTCGGTTTCTGGGCAGATGGAGATGATTCTTCCTGATAGAGCCTATGCTTTTTTCTCGCATACTCACAAGGTGCAGAAAGAAAACATGCCATTGTTAGATAAGGTATGTTGCTGCCAGTTCGTACCAGTCATCATACTGTCATTAAAATTTTGCTACTGCTGACATTCTGTAACTTATAGATCTTAGCGGAGAGGGCATCATTATTTGATTATGAGCTAATTGTTGGTGACAATGGAAAAAGGCTACTTGCATTTGGAAAATTCGCTGGTAGAGCTGGACTTATTGATTTCTTGCATGGATTGGGACAGCGTACGCACTATTCGCTTAGTTCTCTAGATTACATTACAGTCTTAATTTAAGGTGTTCTTATCTTGTCTGAAGTGGATCTTTGTAACATTATTTATGTTCTTGGTTGGGGAAGAGGTTGGTTTTACTTAGGGAACATATGTTCACATTGACATCATTTGATATTCCTCTGTTTCACAAGTTAGTCTCACAGAATTCCAGCCCATGATAAGATATCAGAGGAGTGACGTGTGTTATCATTCTTCATGAGAGGTACTGAAAAGCATTGTTTATGGAAATAATTGACAAAAGTAATTAGAACTGTTTGGGAGAGGAAACCACACTAGCAACTTTCTTTTGTCTTCTCAGTCTAAAATTGCTGTACACCATTTTCCATCATAAAGTTTTTAAAATTACATAAATATGTCAATTTAACCATTTTACTTCCCGTTTCAGGTTTCCTTGCTCTTGGTTTTTCAACACCTCTCCTCTCGCTGGGTGCATCTTACATGTACACTTCCTTAGCTGCTGCCAAGGCTGCTGTGATCTCTGTAGGTGAAGAGATAGCAACTTTTGGACTGCCATTTGGAATATGTCCTCTAGTTTTCATATTCACTGGTTCGGGAAATGGTGCGTTCACAATTATTGGTTACCCTTTTTCTTCTTCTATGAATTGCCTGAATGTAATGGTCAGCCTGGTGAACAGATTGATTCAGTATTTTCCGATCTTTGTCTTCATATCTGCTGTATTTTAATTTAGATCCATATTTCAATTGCCAACAATTAAATGGCTTGTATTCATGGCTGAACTAGGGATACTGCTTATTGAGTTATAAAGCCATAAAGTTAATTTCTTTTTGTTTTTTCTGTCTGAAACACTTGCTATGGTTTTCTGTAGTTTCTCATGGGGCCCAAGAAATATTCAAGCTTCTTCCTCATGCTTTTGTAGATCCTGGCAGTCTTCCAGAGCTATTTGGGATGGTAAAATTAGAGTTTCTTTTTATTTGAGCACAATATTATATTTGTTTGCATATGCGTCATTTGGTATCAGCTGAAAATAACAATGTGTTATTTCTGGGGAATAGGGGAACCTGAACCAATCAGGAACGTATCAAATTGGATTATTGGATGGTTATGAAATGTTTACTCACCCCACATTGGGGTTTATGCACGTGTAGGGATGGCATGTGAATTTTTATTTCCGTTTTACTGGTTGATTAATGGTTAGACAAGTAGGTTTTTTTCCCCCTTTCTCTCTCTCTCTCTCTCTCTCTCTCTAGCTCAAGAGGAAACTGATGATGATTTTTAGCTTTTTCGCAATTCATTTAACTTAAACTTTGACAAAGTGTAATTCACTTCTGTTTATTTTATGTTAGGCCAAGGATTCTCATTCTGCACGGACTTCAAAGAGGGTCTTTCAAGTATACGGCTGTGTAGTGACTTGTCAAGACATGGTTGAGCCCAAAGATCCTACAAAACCCTTTGACAAAGTGTGTGAGCTCATTTTTATGTGCTAAGATTTGACTTCTGCTTAATTACGTTGATACTGATGCAAATGTCATGTGTTAAATGATTCATAATGATCACAAAACACCTAAATAGACATTGAATTAAACTCGTGCATTATTTGGCTTCAAGCTATAGACACAAGGTCCATCTAGTTTCACCATTAAACACTTTGTATGTTGTCCTAGCTTCAAAATTATATCAACTCCACACTTGATTTGATGCTAGGCAATCATAACAACAAGAGAGGGCATTTCTGGCAAGAGGACAAGAACGTGGCTGTGCAATTGAAAAACTGTATCGTTTGTCAAATTAATAAGTGTTTCTAGAACATTCAAGTATACGTTTGCGCAGTGACTTGTCAAGACATGGTTGAACATGTCGTCCTACAAAACCCTTTTGATGGAGTATGTGAACTTATTTTTATATGCCTCGATTTGACTCCTGGTTTATTGCATTTAGACTGAAATAAATGTCATGTATTAGCTGATTTGGAAGTTAGTTATGTTAAGAAGCAACTACAGTTCATTTGCATGAGCCAGCAACAATAATAAAACCCAAATGTGGATGAGCAAGCACATAAGGTTAATGAACACCTATATAGACATGGAAATCCCTGCATTAGTTTAGCCAAGTTATAGACAGCGAGAAATGTCTGCATAGTTTGACCATGTAGTACTCTAGCAGTGCAATTGAGAATAACACTTTGTACACATTACTGGCTTCAAAGTAATTTGATGTTAGGGAATCATAATTCATAACAAGTGACGCGATTTTGGCAAAGTACAAGCACACGTCTATGGAATCGCAAAACAAAATTGTTGTAAGAAACTGTAAATACCATTGATGACGGTTTTCTGTAGCCTCTCTCATCCTTAATGTTAAGATATTAACATGTAACACTTTAAATAATGTGCCATTTAACAATGTTAATGGCCTTGTTCATTTCTTTGTTTAGTTTTAGTTTTAGTTTTGATGACATCATCATTTCTCTCATTTCTCTCTCTATCTCTCTCCACTCATTACACCTGTTGACATCATCAGAACTAAACTAAACTATCTAACCAAACACAGCCAATATCATTTGATTTGAGACCATTCTTCACAGCATATGAAGTGTGGTTATGCTCTTTCTCTTTGATTCAAGTTCAGTTGATATTAATATCAGCAATGTCTCTAGCCTATCCCCAGTATTTATATTCTTAGGTTGCTAACTCTTAATTTTGTATACTATTTCAGGCTGACTACTATGCACATCCAGAGCATTACAGCCCCATTTTCCATGAAAAAATTGCTCCATATGCGTCTGTTATAGGTATTCTTACTAACAAACAACATGAATTTGCTATTTTTCCACTATTTAAGTATGACTAAATAACAATATATCTTATTGTTGATATTGCTGGGCATATACAGTTATACAGTACACACTATGTACCATTTCCTAGTCTCTTGTGTGCTTTTGTTGCCCCTGCTATGTTTGATTGATAACCCCAAAAAAATGGTTCAAGATAAAGGAAAGGAAGCACATAGAGGTTCAAGGAGGTCGTGACGACCTCCAAAAGTGGAAAAAAAAGGCGCTAAATGAAAAATTAGACTATGAGTCAAACACTAATCTCCACACTCTATCGCGAGTTAGTTACCAAGTTTTTTGAAGTTTCCGAGAAGAGATATTTGATATTTAATTATTGTATTGCATTTCGTGGTTAAGTGGTAAAAGTTGGGCTATAAAGCATGCAAACGCAGGTTTGAACATTGAGTTTGTTCATATCCTCTTCTTCTGAATAATGCCCTAGGTTGGGTGTTTGCCCCATTGTTCCTTTGCAGACATCATATTTATTGCAAACTACCGGCCAATGTTCTTACTGGTAGATATCTTGATATACATTGTTGGGCCCATTTCCTAATAGCTTAAGCTTTTGGGATTATTGGTTACTTAACATGGTATTAGACCTTAGGTTGCAAGAGATCCTGGGTTCAAGTCTCTCTATTTTCATTTGTTCCCCATTAGCACTATGTTTCTCCCCTTTGCATTCTTTCGCATTATGTATGGATATTTGCATCTCTACGTGCAAGATGGGGTTTCACGCAAGGGAGGATGTTAGATAGTGTGGTATACATTGTTTGGCCCATTCCCAAGAGCTTAAGCTTTTGGGTCTAATGTTCACGTATATTGAAGGCAATAAACTGTGCGAAAGCTCTGCAACAATTAGACGAAATGGTGTTGAGTTATTGAACTCACTCTGGATTCGATTCTACTTGCATCCACAGACTCAGGGTTAGGGGACCTTCGGTCTCGAGCAACCGCAAGGGTCTCCAATGGTTAATGTAAGCTTGAGAGCAAGTTGAGTTGAGAAACTAGAAAATGTATAATTGTAATTACGTGTGTACCTTTAAGATGTCCATCCTTGTCCATTTTTAGTGCTCTACTTCTTGGCTAGTGTGTTTTAGGAGATATACTTGAGTACTTGACCATCAGAGATTCTGGGCACTTGCATGGCTAGGAGGGATCACACCCTTCCGCAAACTTTCCATCGCAATTAGTTATGATTTCAAGGCCTATTCCATGACATCTCTGCATTAGCTTGATAGCCCTTTAGGTCTCCCATTGCGCCCACCTGTCTTTGGACAGAGCCTACACTTCTTCCTACTCTGCCAGTCCAACCATCGAGCTTTCGTTGGGTTACCGAGCCAGCGATTGACTGACAACCTCAAGCAGTTTGCTGGAATTCTTCATTAGCACAAAATAACATCCTGCAATGACTATTGTTGGCCACACACTAAGGTGAATATTTCGTTACATAAGCTGAATTTGTTCTTGCAAAATTCTTTTCACATTTAAAAAAAACTTCCACCTCGATATTCTGTTATGTTGTAGTCAGTAGCTCCTGGTGGTGCTAAATGATTCCCACAAAATATGTTGTTGCACAACACTTTTAATGAAGGGGTCTGAACTCTGAAAAGACAAGATGCTGTGATTAATCATGACATGTATGGTTTTTTTCACCAACTTTGATAACGGTGTTCTTTTGAAGCAAAGTTCCACATTGCAAGGGTACCAATTAATGTGAAGTATATAAACATGAGGGAACCCTTACTTCAATAGCTTTCTTTTGGGGTTGAGTGCTACCCAAGACCGTTTATCAGTCCTAAATCACGACATGAAACTATGATCCTGTTTTGTTCCTTGTCACTTTTTGTATGCCTTTATTGTACTTAACATTAACAGTGGTGGTGAGCTAGTGGCTTAGCTTCATGACATTCTCTCTTTCCAGTGCTTTTTGGATCTTTGGTGGCAAAGTATTTTAACTTCTGTGCGAGTAATTGAGACAAAATCTTGTAGAGTTTTGAGTAGAATTTGCTTTTTCTGTCTGCAGTCAATTGCATGTACTGGGAGAAAAGATTTCCTCGGTTGTTGACCACCAAGCAGCTGCAAGAACTGACGAGGAAAGGATGCCCTCTAGTTGGAATCTCTGATATAACTTGTGATATTGGGGGCTCAATAGAGTTTATTAATCAAAGAGCATCGATCGACTCACCTTTCTTCAGGTACCGTATTGGCGGTGGTTGTCAGTAATATATTCTCCCTCCGTTCCTAAATAAGATCCCCACTATCTCTCTTGCTATTTTTCAAATCAAAAAATGAAGTACGTTCGTGTATCATTTTTCAAAATTTTTTCGCACCAAATTAAAGTACTTGACGAGTACTTTAATTTGGTGTGAAAAAATTCAAAAAATGATGCACGGAAGTACTTCATCTTTTGATTTGAAAAATGACACGACTTTTCGTAGTGGACTCTTATTTTGGAACGGAGGGAGTATTAGTTTATGCAATAGTCATATTTTAGGGCTTAGACTCATTTTCTTCCTCTAAGAACCCTGTCAAGTGTCAACTGTAAATACTGAACATAGGTTGCAGATACTTATATGTCAGGCTATCTTAAAAGTTGAAAATACTTTGGGAGCCTGTTCAGGGACGGATTCTAACCGAAAGCTTAAGAGGCCATTACTAGTTATTGTTTCCACAAATGTGTGTGCTGGGAAAGGTTCATTGATTATACAGTGTATTGTTTGCAAAAAGCACTTTCCTTCAGATTCAAACCCACAGGCTCACTCTTGACCGCTTGAGCTTATATCATTTCACCAAGCATGCCCTGTCTAATTTATTGTTTTGCATTATCATTCAGCACATTTGCTTTTAAATTCCCCGTAAACTTTAATGCATGCATTTTTTCATATTGCTGAGAACTTGTCGATGTTGGTCAATCTTTTTCGTTTCTGATGTTGTTTTTAACTGAAAATCTTAATACCTGTAAGGCTTTTTATTTGTGTTGGTAATCCGTTAAATCATCTCTTGTAGATATGATCCTTCTAGTAATTCATATGATCAAGACATAGACGGGAATGGTCTGATATGCTCGGCTGTTGACATTCTTCCAACCGAGTTTGCTAAAGAGGTGTTGGAAATTCATCCTTAAACCTTTTTATCATCAACCAGTGTTTGTTAGAGTGAGATATTTCTAACGTGCTATAATCCTTGAAATATCAAATTAACTCCTGGTGGCAACATCTGACATGCTGTTTATGGGGAAGGCTTCCCAACATTTTGGAGATATCCTATCCCAATTTATTGGCAGTTTGGCTTCTATAAAAGACATTGAAGTGTTGCCTGCGCACTTAAGGAGAGCTTGTATAGCACATGAAGGAGCCCTTACTTCGTTGTATGAATATATTCCTCGAATGCGAAACTCTGACTCAGAGTAAGTTGTTCACAGAGACTGACTTTTTTTATATTGTGTAGACTACAGTTTTGCTTGGTTCAGTGCTACATGTGGTTAGGATTCAAGCTTTAAACATGGGCCTGAAATCCACGCCAAGATTTTGTAAATGTTTGAAATTACTCTTGGACTTGCTTTGCTTCTGTGTGTTTGTTCTAACGGAACCCTATTGCGTTATGTCAAAATAGTAGGAAAGTAGTTTCACAATTTACTTGAAGCAATCAGTTGTTACTTGTTAGAATCATGAGGGTAGAGTAAACAGTGAAATGTAAATTTAGATAGAACATTAAAACATCTGCCTTAGTATTTTAACCTGATGAGAACAAAGAGGCAAATGATATGCACATTAACAAAGATAAGGTATAAATGTACTGATTAGGTTTTGAAGATGAAAGAAGAAGAGAAGAACTAGGTAAAGGTTCAGAAGCATCTATTAGCTCCTCTACCACATATGCATTTATATCATTATTTCATAAATAATGATAATTACTAGAACACCCTAGTGAATAAGAAAATAGAGAAAACAATATCAGCAAAACAGTAACAGAACCATCTAGTCCCCAATCATTGGAGGTATGGGAGGGGACGAATGGAGATAGACCTAACTTTCGGCAATATGCACAAAGTGGCGGCTCTCAAATTACCACTGGAACAGTGGCCCGCCTAAACCCCCAAGAATCAAGGAGCTACAGGGAGGTAGGCCTAGAGACCCAAATCAATTTTTGTGCTCATTGCCATGCTTCCTTTATTCATGGTCCAAAGCATCTCACTAGTGAGCACATAAAATAAAGAAAACAACAAAACAACTAAAAATAACCCTTTAACTATTAAATTACCAGTACTGGCCCAACAATGTATATCATGTTATCTAACACTAACACATATAGAAGGAAGTTCACCTTGTGAAAATTTCAAGTTGGATGGAGGGGTGGGGACAAGTGTCATTATTAGGGGTAATTTACAAGATGGTTATGCTGGTAGTCCTTTGAAATGCTGGTAGTCGTTTGAACTTCAAATTTGTATTTTCTCCACCAAGGAAACTTTTTGTTTCTGGGAGAAGGAAAGAGAGGTATTGGGGTAACCTAAATGTACATGTTTTTTGTGAAATGTGGATGAAGGAAGTTGTGCTGATTATTGAAGATTAAGGCAGAAGATGTGTTTGGTTATTAATTTTCATTTACTTTATTTTTTTCACATTATTTGTGGATGTTTTTATTATTTACTGTTTCTTATTAATAGAACATGGATATAGCTGAAAAGGAAATGAATTTTGCTGGCTGTGGCGTATATTATGTATGTTCATTTGGACTTAACTATTTTGTGTCACACAAAACATTTGAGTACCAGAGTCTTGGATCATTCTTGGTCTGGTGCTTTTTAGGAAATTCAATAAAGGGATGTTCGTCAACCTTGCAAATGAAAATTTCCTTTGTTGTGGATAGGTTGGTTACCGAATTTCTGTGGACAAGTGTATACAGTTTGTGGTAGAAGACACTATTCACCATATTGGGGTTTGCTTGTGGGTCTACATGCTAGGAATTTTGAATTGCGAAACTAACTGCTGCAAAAGCTGAAAATTTGACAAATTTAGGAGCTAAAGTCCCGCACTTAAAGCTATACAATTGGTACTTAATCTCGTTTAGACAAAGTCTACTGGTTCATGTTTTAGTTTATCTTTGTGGAGGAAGGATTCGTGTGGTAGGAAAAAGTTCGCAATGCATTATTCTTTTTTAAGATGAGGATACAAATGCAGACTGCTAGAATGCTAAGTCCAATGCTTGAGGTTGTGTGAAGGCAATGTTGCCTAAACAAATGGGTGTAAATTCTAACAGAGACAACTAAAAATGATCCATGTAGCTGACCCAAAGTAATTGGGATAAAAGTATGGTTAGAATCGAGTAATCTACTAAGAGCTATTCATGTACTTGTATATTCTTTTTCTTGCTGTTTCAGTTTGGACAGCTGGTATGATTGTTGAGCGCTAATTTAGCTATATTTTTGGGAGGGTTTTATCTCATTATATTGGAAGTAGTGTTGTAAAAATCATTATGCTCTAAAAGGTTATCAAATCAATTTACAAAATGTTCTTTTGGTCTGCAATGAGTAATTAATTTGAATTTACTTTCTTAATTTGCAGAGAGATATCGAAACACATTTCAAACTGCTGCTCTAATACGAAGAAATACAATATACTGGTATGATTCTAAATATCCTGATCATGTCAATGTGCAAATCGCGTTTAGAGAACTTCCCCAGATATGCTAATCAGATTCATTCGAGGCATCATTGTAGTTATTTCTGCTGTTAAATTATCTCATGTATAACCTTTGTGTTCTTTTTTAAAAATTTACAGGTATCTTTGAGTGGCCATCTGTTTGATCAATTTCTCATAAATGAGGCTTTGGATATTATTGAAGCTGCAGGTGGCTCCTTTCACCTAATTAAGTGTCAAGTGGGTCAAAGTGCAGATACTATGTCTTATTCAGAACTTGAAGTAAGTTTACAGCCTCCCCTTCCCTTGTTTGAAGCTGGATTGTTTGATAATTGAAAGATATAGTTGGACAAATTTGCTAACAGCTATCGTTTTGGGGGCAGATGGTGTTTGAACATTGTATGTAGCTTTGGGTTATGACATTGTGTGTGTGTGTGTGTGTCTGAGAGAGAGAGAGAGAGATTGATTCACCTAATTAAGTGTCAAGTGGGTCAAAGTGCAGATACTATGTCTTATTCAGAACTTGAAGTAAGTTTACAGCCTCCCCTTCCCTTGTTTGAAGCTGGATTGTTTGATAATTGAAAGATATAGTTGGACAAATTTGCTAAAAGCTAACCTTTTGGGGACAGATGGTGTTTGAACATTGTACGTAGCTTTAGGTTATGACGTTGTGTGTGTGTGTGCGAGAGAGAGAGAGAGAGAGAGAGAGAGAGGTTGTCAGATTAAAACTGGAGTTGAGGCTTTGGTTCTGTAAAAATATTTCGCTATTGACAGCGAACCTGACTGGCAGCAGAACACGTATAAACAACAGGGCTACTGTTCATTGGTTAATAATGCCAGTCACTACTAAAACTATAGGTCGTATGGTGTTGTCTGTCGATAATGGTGATCTAGTAGACTGTACATTATTATTTCCTACGTAATTTGGGCTTTTTTTTCTTGATTTTTCTCTCCATATGATCCAAAGCTTTCTGCTATCTCATTGGTTATCTTATTGGTTTGGGCAGGTCGGTGCAGATGATAGTGCAGTTTTGGATAAAATTATTGATTCTTTAACTTCTATAGCCAATCTTAGTGAAAATCTTGGATTTCTAAATAGAGATACAAATATGATATCCTTTAAGGTAGGCAATATCCATAAGGGTGACCTTGAGAAGGAAGATGCCACAAAAAAGAAAACTGTGGTCCTAATTCTTGGTGCCGGACGAGTCTGTCGACCAGCTGCCAAATTCTTAGCATCCATTGGAAGCGGTACATCTCTACAATGGTTAGGAACATGCATTCCGGATGATTTTGATGAGAAGAACGATGTTCAAGTTATTGTTGCATCTTTGTACCTACAGGATGCAGAAGAGGTAGAATTCAGCATATAATCAACAATTTAAGCTGATGTAATGCTCAACACATTATACACTGTCATTTTTCTGGTAACTCCTTGAAATTCAACTCTCGTTGGCGTTTTCATAGATAATCCAAACCTCCTGGGTAGGAAGCCTTCTAATTCTATAACATAAATAGAATTTTCAAATTTTGGTTGAACCTCTATGGCTCTATCTTGGCTTATGTCATTTAAAAAACGTTTGGACCATTTCTGCATTCTTCTGGAAGAGCCATTAATTTTGAATTTTTACAGTTAGGTCACAGTATAATCCTTACGAATCTTTTGTTGCTAAGCTCTCTTTTTCTGGAAGGTCAGATGGTTGCTACCTCAATAAGATGGTAGATGGCATTGTTTACCATCAACAATAATTGTGGTTCTTGTTACAGTAATTTTCATTTCTTGGGCTGCTTCTGGAGTTACAGAAAAGAAACTTCTAATTTCTCTTCTTTATTCCTTACGTAAGTGTGTGGTTATATGTTGCTGTACGAACTAACCTGATTGGGGCACCAAATGCAGATAACTGAAGGTATTGCAAATGCCACAGCAGTTCAGCTTGATATAATGGATCATGAAAGTCTTTGCAAGTATATTTCACAGGTAGAGTCTTTTGCACATCTTTCAGATAGGAAATACATCAGCAATTGCTTTCATAAATGCCATAGACAAACTCACGTTAAAGGTCTCAGTCAACCTGTAGAAGAGGGGTGCCAAGACAGGTGTAGGTATCAGCGGCATCTTGAATCTCATCGTGGCTTGTGCATACCCTTCCTGTTTAGCCCAAGGCCGGTGGCAACCTGAGGATTGCCTCATAAAAATGGAGCGCGATTACATTTCGTTTGTCATTTCCACCCATCTGCATAGGCTAACAAGGCTCCGTCTTGATTAATCACTGCCACAAACATGTGGAGATTTAACGGCTCCATCGCCATGTGTCCATTATGGTGTCCTCCCCAGCTATCAGTGCTTTCGAAGCTGTTGACCATGCCTCCCCGATGCGTCATTACATGACATGGCATGCGCAGAACAGGCAACACGTAACTCTTAGCCAGATAAAAAAGATTAGGGTGGCTTCTAATCTGATTCTTGACACAAATGGTTATAAAGTTTGAACTAGAAACTTATTCCATGATGGGACACTCTGTCAATTGGTGTCAACTGGTTGGTCCTTTCAACAGATTCATGTTCAAGCTCAGTAGACTTTGACCATTGACTTACATCGTAAATGTCTTCACCTGATACAGGTTGAGATTGTTATCAGTTTATTGCCTCCTAGATGCCACGGAATCATAGCAAATGCATGTATTCAGGTATTACAAACTACCTCCATGAATTTTGCTGTTATCATATTCATTCCCACCATAATTTACCGCTTGGGCCTAATACAACAACGATCATAGTAAGCGCAGAACATTATGAATCCTTCCAACAAATTGCTAATTTGTGATTTATAGAATGCTCCTTGAATTGATTATCAGGTTAATAGTAAGGTATAACTCTGGTTCCCTTTTGTTCCTTGTTTTTCAGAAATCCACCACATTCGTTTGGTAAAGACTTGGTTTTTGCCCTTTCGTTTGGTATTTTTTAAGAACTTTTAGTGGGTTTCAAAGATTAAAAATTAGTTAGTGTGGTGTCAATATCGAATTTTGATGGGGTTATTTACAAAAAAGAAAAAAAAAAGTGCTAGTAAATTTTTTTTCCCCATGGGGTCGCCCAACCCCACATCTTTCTATGTGGCATCGCCATTGGATACATATAAAGATACATTCACAGTATCGTATTGTTTTTGTATTCATATTAGGTGTTCAGTCTTACTAGTTGTCAACAAAGTCCACAAACAAGTGGTAAGTGATAGGAATTGAATCTCCCCAAGTGGGGCATTAATTATAGGTTGCAAAATATTAACACTAAGATTTATTGGTCCCCTAACTGTTTTCTTACTTTCCCCATTCTAATTTGAACATGCTGTGACTATATCTCTCAATGCAGCTGAGGAAACATCTCATCACTGCTAGTTATGTTGATGATTCTATGTCTAAGCTTGATGGAGAAGCAAAGAGTGCTGGCATTACTATTCTTGGTGAGATGGGCTTGGACCCTGGCATAGGTAATCTATATCTCACAAATGTCATTACTATTCTTGTTGAGATGGACTTAATCCCGGGCATAGGCAATTTATATTGAAGAAAATTTTCTTGTTTATACACAAGGTTTTTCTGCATAGAACAAAGATTTAAAGAAAATGCGTGCAATATTGTGATGTATTCCTCTTTGAAGTTTAACGTCAGTAACTCTAAAAACTAAAAAATATGCAGCATGGACACCTTGCTGGAGATCACATATCAGTATCGTAGGCGAGATTCTCTGGATACATGTTTGACATTCAAATTAGACGTGTCAAATTTCCAATTATTTTCTTTCAATCATATTATTTATGAATATGTCAGCCTATACTCTCCGATATCGACACTCGCCTCGATGCTCATTTAAAACCCTGGTCGATAGTGACAAACGCTTTGTGGATTAACAAGTACAACATTTTTAGCCTTTCTGGGTGGCATAATAACCAATGAATTTGCATTTAAAGGCTTTCAGATCTTTCTTCCCGCGATGATGTTTAGGAGCATGGACAAAACAAACACACCCATAATTCTTGGGTGGAATAGTAGAAACTCAAGGACTACCGGGGAGAAGGTCCCCGATTGCAAGGGAGAAACATCCGTATGAGGCATGAAACATCACTCGGATTGCTAGGGAGAAACACTCCCATGAGACTTGAAACATTACTTCCATACCTTCTTTTTGCATAAAAGCTCATCAAAACATCACAGTAGTCAAGGAGATACTCCAAACAATTCCACAATAGGGGAATAATACCAGACCAATTTGTATTCTAGTGAATTTCTGGGGTATTCTAAAATTCAGTTGAACATGAAGAATATTCACAAATTTTACGATTTCTTTTTTTCATGCACAGACATTGAAAGTGAGACTGGGAATAAAAAAGAATGATCAGATCCTTGAAGAAATATTATGAACAATAGTCGACCGAGGCTGTTATACTAGGTTAGAAGTTGTAGAGTGAAGAATGAAGAAGGAGAAAAGAAACAGAGTGAATTAAACTGTGGGAAAGGAGAAAAGAGAAATCATATATCTTGCTCAATAGTATTTTTATTTTTTTGTTATCAATACACACCGAGTGCATAAATACCCTTTGGTGACATAACAAGTACCAAAGCCACAACTTTGACCACCACAGAGAACATTTTGACCACCATTTTTCCCCATCTCATTAAGTGAATAAGGTCATGTGTTGCTTTTATAATTGTTCTGAGTACATTGTGTTCATATTTTACATAGTTGAGTCCATCATGGAAGCTAAGACTGTCGGAAAGACAATGCTTGGCAATTCCAGTTCCAATACATTTCTTGTGATTAATTGTCTCATTGGATGCTTCAGATCATATGATGGCAATGAAAATAATAAACCAAGCACATGTCAGGAGGGGGAGAATTAGATCTTTTACTTCTTATTGTGGGGGGCTCCCATCCCCAGCGGCTGCAAATAACCCATTGGCTTACAAATTCAGGTAATTTCTGGAATTCCACAAACTTGGAAATTCTTGAAACTTAGGATAGTATGAATAATATGGAATCATACTCCATTAATACCCATTAGGAAGCAAGAACACCTTGTCATGATGAGACGTGGTCACTGTTTTGATTGAGAACTGAATCTCTAAATGAAAATTCAATGCTAAATTGTATGCTTAGCAGGGTTATTGTGCTATTGAGGTTAGCGTGAAGCTAATATGCCTGTGGGTCTACCAAGGAGGCTTCGGATATCTATATCTCACCTCCACCCATTTGTATGACGTTTTGCTGCATGGCCTACTGGGCTCGGCAGTCCCATTTATGTCTTTGACTCCTGCACTCTTTATTTCTGATCTTACATTAATATTTTGGTTTGGCTTCAAAATGGAAAAAGAGAAATTCCAGGTTGGATTGTTGTCATTTTGTTTAATAGAGAATCCCGTCCCTTCCAATGCCAAGATTCAAATACAGACTCCGTCTCCAAGATCAATCGGCTATAATCAACAGAATTTTGCTTACTAAAAATCATCATCCACTGCAATTTTGAATGGTCTCCAATTATATGCATCTGATCAGGCATTGCAAAAAATTTCAGAAGTACTCCATGAGATCATATCTTAGGAAAATTGACTTGTGTCCTCTTTAGACAGGGATATTTAGTTGCTTCCCTGCAGGATAATTTAGCTTTTTAGTTTTATCTTTGAGTCCTAGAGTAGAATGAAGGAAGCCCGATATTAAGTCCTTGCATGATTATTGCAGTTGGAACCCAGCAGGAGCTATTCTAGCCGGGCGCAATTCAGCCACGTATAGATCCCATGGGGAAACAGTAAATGTTGATGGTGAGTTACTGAGTTGTCAAAATCCCTTACAAGTTACTAAACTAATCCAAGAAGAGCCTATAATTATGCAAATGGTCAGTGCAACTGTATTCATAATTATAGACATACATGTTAGCAATAGGTCATATCGTTGATGGTAATTATGTGGATTCAGATAAGCTTGATATGCATTGTTGGGCACTTACTAGCTATTTAAAGTTTGAGAGGCTAACAATTTGACATGGTATTAGAACACTTGTAACATCCCATCCATGAAAATAAGACATTCAAAACTGTGGATTGACCATGAGACACATAGAACATATGTGGGAATTACATTGTAATTTAAAGAGGTGGAAGGAATGGAAACGTTGAAATGGAAGGATTTGCATGTTGTGACGTGTCATTGTTTGAAATTTGTTGTGTTTGTTATATGATGTTATATTTATACGATACACATACACCTCATGTTCTCATCTTTACTTGCCTTGCCTTTGCCTTGATTACATCTTCTCATAGTAGAAACTTAGAGACTGAGGTAGTCTCAAGAGGATCATGAAAATTGAAAAGGCAAGGGAGGGGAAGATAAAAGAAGAAAAAAGCAAGAGGGATGAAGAAAAATTGGAAAAGTGAAAAATGACAAAGGGATAACAATGGAACCCAAGGATACATGTCTTCAGGACTATTATTCGGTGGCTTAGATTAAGCTAGGTTATTCTAGTGCAAAGAGAACAAGAAGAAAAAAGAGAATAAGAAGAAATTCAGAGAGTTGGACGTACTGGTGTGGTGTTACAGCTCTGGTTTAAGGAGGTCCCTGGCTTGGAGTTCCTTGTCTATGTTTGTCGTCCATTACATTCTCATTGACATTTTTTTTACCTCTGTGCACATGCACCTATTAGCACGGGTTGCATCTCCACATGTGAGACAGGATCTCTTGTGGGAGGGAGTGTTAAATAAGTCTGGTATTCATTTTCTGGGCTTGTTCAGATGAGCTGGTGGTGAACCATTTGACATTGGTTCAGCCAGTGACTTACATAGTGTTGGTAATCCTATATTTGAAGGGAAGTCAGTCCAAAAATACCTAGGAAAACAATACAATGGGACAAACATGTTGGGCTTCTGAAGCCTGATTTGAATAGGGTCGCGCTTCGTTGACTATTCAGGGATGTACTCAACTCCACAGTTGGAGAACCACTTAAAATCTCTGGATCTAGTATTCTTGTTTTCTGTTCTTAATTATTCTCTGTGCCTGTGTGTTTGTTGCCACATTTGTTGGTTTGGGCAATTTCTCAATTAATCCCACCTGCGCACAGAGAGTGAGAATATCTGTCATGCAAGAGTGATGTTCAGTGAATGTGGAAAGAAATATTAAATGCCTCAAAATGGTATAAACTTGCAGGGAATGATCTCTATGGTTCAGCCGTGAGATTCCGGATACCTGATCTTCCAGCTTTTGCATTGGAGTGTCTTCCCAATCGGAATTCTCTAACTTATGGCGACCTATATGGAATAGGATATGAAGCATCAACCATATTTCGTGGAACTCTCCGTTACGAAGGCAAGATGTGTGCTTGAACTCCAAATAGCATTTTCTTCTTGAGAATAAGGTTTACGAACTCAATACTTAGCATCTGTCAGAAGGACTAGTGCATTTAAATGGTAACATGATGTTTACTCTATCCCTCAGCGATCCAAAACTCAATACAGAAAATGAAATAAGGCTCAACAAACCCAAATCTTTAAATGGATGCTGTGTATAGTTCTCCTTGACAAGCTCCCAAAGTCCACATTATTTTCAGCATTTAAGGGATCTTAATTTTGTTGAACTTACCTGCTAATATTATGTGCAGGATTTTCTAAAATTATGGACACACTGGCAAGAATTGGTTTCTTCAATACCAAACCTCATCCAACACTTCAAAACAAAAAGAGACCTACGTATGTGTCGTTCCTGCTTGAACTTCTCAGCATTCAAAGTCGAAATCTTGTGGGAAATGAAATGGGAGAGAATGGTGTCATGGAAGCAATTCTGGGACATGGATTATGCAAAGAGCAAGAAACAGCAACAAAGACAGCCAAAACAATCATGTAAGCACAATATATTGTTTTTTATTTTGTCAAACTGCTGCAGCAGATTTAAACATTCTGAATTCCTGACATTTTCTTGTTTATGAATGGGCCAACTGACTTTTCTTTATTCTTTATAGCATAGTTTGAGTGGCTAAAGTTCTATTTTTATTTTGGATCAGATTTTTGGGATTGCTTGAAGAGGTTGAAATTCCTGTATCATGTCAGAGTGCATTTGATGTTATCTGTCTCCGCATGGAAGAAAGGCTAGCTTACTCCTCCACAGAACACGTAAATTTATTAGCTATACATTATACAAGAGTTTTGAAATGTTTCCAAATTTGGTCAATCAACTTACAGTGTTTGGACCACTTTTCTTAAGTCTCAGAAATTATGTCATTTGACTCATTCTTTCTAATCACTGTTCAATGCTTCTTGCAAAATTTTTATGTATTTATTTATTTTTTTGCTCTACGGGAGATCTGAGCCTACACTATTGAAAACCTAACAGCATAACTTCTTCACCCTTGTCTGTTTTATAAAAACCATTGCCATCGCATCTAATTAGTACCTCTAGTAACCAGTGACAGCATACATGAGCTAGACGAACATAGAATTCTCAGAGTATATAGGCACCTTGTTTGAGGTTGACATTTGAATGCAAGTTGGCTGTCTTTTGTGGTCAGGATATGGTGCTTTTGCACCATGAGGTAGAGGTAGAATTCCCAGATGGCAGACCCGCAGAGAACCATAGGGCCACTCTGCTTGAATTTGGGAGGACCGAGAATGGCAAAAGCACCACTGCTATGGCTTTTACCGTTGGGATTCCAGCAGCCATCGGAGCCCTGGTATCTGCTTGTTTGACAACCTTGTATTTTCCCCCAAGAACTGAATCAATGCTGGAACTAAACAATGTCATTTGAATTGCCACAGCTCTTACTTGCAGATAAGATCAAGACAAGGGGTGTCTTAAGGCCCCTTGAGCCCGAAGTTTATGTTCCAGGTAAATTTGAAAATCAATTGTTTGAATCTTGTTGTAGTGTTGGACACCTATTGCGTTCCCTAGTTTCCATTTTGAGTCTGGAGATTGTTCCCAACATTTCAAATGGTATGAGTCTTGAAAAAGGAAATGGGCTACAGAAGGGTACTTTGAACTATCCGTTGTGCGTGTTTCTGGTCTTGACTAGTAGTTCATGTTTGCAGCACTGGACATCTTGCAAGCTTATGGCATCAAATTACTGGAGAAGATGGACTGAATTCATTGCTTTTTGCATCCCTTATTCTTCCCTAAGATGCGCATCCATAATTTAATGCCATGGTGTAAAAAGAGTTACAAGTGAAGTTGGTACAGCTCTTCAATGGTTTAATCTTACGTCCACAAAGAGATTCAGGACACAAGAGTTAGACGAAGGGGTAGTCTTAGTTTTGGATCCGCAGCCATTACAGCCCTCGAATTGTACGACCCCACCATTAATAGCGGATCACAAAAGCAGGCTTAATATGAGAATGATATTACATGTCTGGTCACAGAAATTGAAATTCCGAGATTTGTACAGGGAACATGGGCAAAGCATTCTTTCCACTGGGGACTCTGTATCTCTCTCTTTCTCTCTCTCGGAAGGATATCTGAGATGTACAAAGCAGTTTCACCAAACAAAAAGCAATGTATTTTATTTAAATCGGATTATGAAATGCATTCTCTTGTATCAATTTAGGGTGATTCTATTTGCAACCCTTTATTTTCTCCACACAACTCAATTTCTCTATGTAACCCAACAAATTTACTCCATAAAACCTGCTAAATACGTCTAAACTTCCTACAATACCCCTTCACCCCCAAAAAACCTTCATATGTTCCACACTCTCCCTTCCCTCACTCCCATCGTCTGTCATAGCCACTGCCGCCACCCATAGACTAAGATCAAATCCTCTCCTCTCCTCTCCATTGTCTGCAAATTAAAATCCAAAATGCGACTAGTTTTCATACTTTAAATGTTGAAATACATATCCATTTTCAACAACCATACGTCGAATACGTGGACTTTACATATATTACCTGTCTATTTTTGACAACATGATGTCGAAAATCTTTTCTTTCTTTTTTTCAGCTTGTAAATGTCGAAAAATTGACACAGATTTGAGTTACACTTACTGAACTTGTGTTTGTGGGCTTAAATATATAATAACGATATCCAAATACCGAAAAATTGTACAAATTTTGACATTTGGTTGTCAAAATTGGATAACATTTATAGTTTTAAATTACTAAAATTGTTTAAGGTCACTACGTTATTTTGTTTCGGTTTGCAAATGTCGAAAAAATGGTCGGTTTTCGAACATGAAATGTCGAGATTTGTGGTCCGAAATTTTTTGAATGAAGGAGGTGGAAGGAGTTTGTGATGACATTGGTGGGTTGAAGGTTTCGTACTTGATAGGTGGATGGAGGTGGGGTATGGCCGGTGGATATAGGTGGCAGTGATGGGTGGTGGCGATGGGTGGCAGCCATGGATGAACGGGGAAGGAGAGATTTTGGGGTGTTGATTTTTTTTAGGGTCATTTTAGTCTTTACATGATAATGAAAATTGAGGAGTTTTTAGTGGGTTGCGTGGAGAAAAAAGGGGTTGCAAATAGAATCACCCTCAATTTATGGGCTGCTCAATCATAATTGCAGGGGGAGGACATTGCCTTGAGCCTACGAATATAGGGCGCTACCATGCGCTCAATCAAAATTGAAAAACCCTAATTCACCTAGATTTATCGATTTGCTGTTTGTTTTCATAATGAAAAACTCATCAATCAATATATAAACCAAAACACACAAATAGAATGCAATGAAACAGGGAACTCCAAGATATAATGTTAAACCCTAGATGAGTAAAACAACAAAAATGAATCAAAACACTATTTTCAATGTGTAGGTACAAGCAATCTTACCTATGATTAAAATCTCCACATTCGAGCTAAAGATCTTCTTTGTCGAATACATTTACCACACTTAATGCTTTGACCGTCGTTGCCTTAAATCCACAAGCCTTCCGTTTACCTTCTGGAATCCACCGAAGGACTTTGTATTGCCTAGAAATCCCCTTGGGCTTTTCTGTAATAGAACATCAATAGACATACATTGATACCACATGGAGATCATAGATACGCTTAAAAACTTACATAATAATCTCCAAGAACCATCAAAAGAAACTCTCCACAACTTTGTACTAGATGTTTTTAGGTATTTTTGCACTTGGGAGAGAGTGCGGCGCTGCAGAACAAAGTCTGACCTATTTGGTTCGTATATTATAGACCTACTGTAAGCTACTAAAGTCACTCGAGCCAAATAAAAGTTGATCGAGCGAAAAATTCAGCGAATCCACCTAAGAGACCTTGCTTGACAAGTTGCTTGAGCCACTTTTGATAATTCACTCGATACTTCATGATGTCTCGGATCCCGATACATTGATACTACCGCATTCAAATACTCAATACATGTTCGAAATGATTCCTTTCAACAAAAATCCTAAACAGACTCTAAAAAGATAAGAAAAATAAAATACAATTCAAAAAATGAGATACATAAAAATATGTGATTTGTCAATAAAATTGCCAACATAGTAAGCTGAATTGTTTAGTTTGTAGAGGTTGTTGAACAATCTATGCATGTGTATCAAAATCAAGTTAATCAGACATTGATATCAACATGATCAAAATAGATTTATCTCACAATGCACCTTTCAAATTACATTGATCATCCATTTTCATATACCTACTGTTGTTTAACCAAATGCCTAATGATCTCCGATTGGTTTTTATTTGTTGCCTCAATGGTCTCAATATTCCTATAAATTGAACATCTCAGATCATGATATGACGAAATATCAGTTAAGCACTAGATATGTACCAAAAATCAAGTTAATCGGACATTGATATCTACATCATGAATATAGATTTGTCTCACAGTACATTTTTCAAATTATACTAACCATCTACACAATGTTTTCTAACCAAGGGTCTCATGATCTCTGATCCATTCAACTTTTTCCCTGAATGATCTATTCATCGCACTCCACAAACTAAATGATTTAGATTATCATTTCAATTCACAAACCGATCGGGATAATGAATTCTGACTCTGCATTTATAAAATGTGAGGAGCAACAATCTCGAAGTAGCTCTTTTAGATTCAGATTTTGAATTCTGAACTTTTGAAGAATCTATCCCTAAGCTTTGTAACTAAGGGTTATTGACCTAGACACCTCCTTTAATTTCACTTTCTATATCGGACCCCCTACAAGAATTTTGGTTACCACGGGACCCTCTCTAAGTTTTAAAATCGTCCAGCCCTTAACACCGTTGACGGAATGGATTCAAAGACCCATTTGTCCTCATTTAAAATCTTCGTACCGCTTTCTTACCCAAATATGACCCAGATCCATCGACTCATACCTAACCATTTCCTCAATGACACCTCCGCTGCCCCTCTTGAGATCTACGCCTCCAGTTTCATGAGCACCGTCCGTTTCCTCCTCAACAGCCACCTCTCCTCTGCTGCATCCGCCGTCGGTATTGACTCTCTGTGCACGTACGCCGTCCCTCCTTTTTTAGCTTGACCACAAGAAGCATACACGACACAACTAGACCAAATAAGCATCATCACCACATTGTTCTATCAACCAAAACATCAACGAAGAGATTCCACCAGATTCAGTGGACATATCTAATTAATGATACGTGGGTATTTCTGCACAATACGTGGGTATTGACTCTCCGTGCACGTACGCCGCCCCTCCTTTAGCTTGACCACAAGAAGCATACACGACACAACTAGAACAAATAAGCATCGTCACCACATTTTTTTATCAAACAAAATCCGTAAATCATAAACGAAGAGATTTCACCAGTGGACATATCTAATGATACTTTGCATCTTGAACGGGGACTCCTTTATGGAATAGAGATAGTAATAGCTCTTAGTCCTTTTATGTTATTAGGGTTTTTCTAAGGTTTTTAGGGTTAGCCTATATAAACCCTTCATTGGTTGTAATCTTTTATGCTCTATAATGCAATAATGGAGTACGTATGAGTTTGGTAGTACATGTTTGTTTCTCTCTTTCATTTGAAAGCTATCATGGTATTAGAGCTATAAGATCTAGGCTTGTGGGATATTCGCTTCCCGCAGGACGGTTATGCCTCGCCAGCATCCGCCAGACACTCATCGCAACTATTAATGGAGCATTGTTCATCAAAGTTACTATCGAACGCATTGTTCATCGAAGGTCACTATTCACAGGTATTGTTCATTGTCAAAGTTTCTCTCTACTTCCTCCTATTTGCATCGGCAATTTGGCATTTGTTCGACTTTGGTTCTTCCTCCTATTTGCATCTATTTGGCATTGGTTTTTCTTCGTGTTTGCATGTTCTAGTTTTGTATCGCTTCGCATTGTTCAACACCTCCATAGTAGTAGATTCGCATCAGTATATTTGTTGTTAGATTTGCATTGGCATTGGCATTGGTATTGGAGATGGTTCAGCACCTATTGCACTGTTTGGGCTTGTTACTTTCTTGGCAAACTCACGATGCTCTTCGGTTTCCCATCATGAGTTTGAGGGAGGGTGTGAAGTATAATTAAGGAAAGTATAGTTTGGGAATTATAATTTAGGGTTTTCGATTGTTAGGGTTTCAATTAATTTGGTATTTATCTTTTATATTAGGGATAACTTGGTTCTTTTATGTTATTAGGGTTTTGATAGGGTTTTCAGGGTTGGCCTATATAACCCCTTCATTAGTTGTAAATTTTTTATTCTTTGCAATGCAATAAAAGAGTACGTTTGAGTTTGGTAGCATACGTTTGTTTCTCTCTTTCATTTGAAAGCTATCAGATGGTGGGAAAATTGGGGGAATGGTGGTGATGGTGGTTCATGGTGGGGTTTTGGGCAGTGGTGGTGGGTGGCAGTTCTGTGGTGACCGATAGTGACTGATAGCTCCCACATATTTGTTGGTGGTAAGGTAGAGTGGGGGAAGGTTTAGGGGTATAATGGGAACATTTAACATTTTCTAAAACAAATTCCATTAATTTAATGATGATTCTTAGCAGAAGGTTGGCCGAAAGGGGTTTTAATACAATATTAATAAATATAGGAAAGTCTTGTGGTATCGAAAATTCTTGTAAGGTGGGTCCGATACAAAAGGTGAACTTAGAGGGGTTGTCTCGATAAGTAACCTTTGTAACTATTCACAAACCTACCCTGCACGTGTCTTCCAATGAGATTTGGGCACATAGCATAATTGCTTCTGGAACCGTCATGTTGATGTTGGGACAACTGTAGCTTGCACATGTGCCTTCTCACGCTTATTATGGGTGAGAAGGCACATGTGCCTAAATCTGCAAGATAGAAAAAAGGTTAGAGCATCTTTGCCTCTCGTCGGCAAAGGCCCTTTGATGCCTAAGTTAGTATCACATATTGGTGAATTCAAACCATAATGCGTATGAAATAGGTTTCACAGCGTACCTTTTGTCATAGTAATTGTCTTGTATTTATAGATGAGGATAGCATGTTGATTTAGGCATCTCGTGCCCCTTGTTTCCTACCAGGTTTAGGAATCCTTTTCCTAATAGGATTTTCTTATTTAGGCATATGCCTCCAAATCCTACAAGATCTCAGCTTGCAGCAGTATTTCTTTCCATATAGTATTCTTTCCTATACGGGATATACTCCTAATCACGTTAGGACTTTCCATATTAATTTCCTATTTCATGGGATTGCTCCTTATCTCATAAGAAATCGCCTTTAGATTATTCTGGAATGTCTCACTGCCTTATTCGTGGCAACTTCGTGCTTCTAGAATGCTTTTTAAGCTATATTCATAGCCTACCTAGCCCGACCATATCAAGGGCACCCCTTTATATCCATGCCGAGCTAGTGCATCCTGATTTATTAACTTACTCTTATTGTTTTGGCCTTATTTATGGCCAAATCAGCACAACATAGGGACTTAAGAACTCCCTATGTGGTGCCGAGCTACTCACCCTCTTGTGGTGACTGTCAAGGGTACGCGTTATGCCTAGTAGTAGGGCAATCAGATTTTACCTACTCCAATTGCTCCCCAACTCTGCCACTGCTGTCATCCATCTGTAGTGCGCAGAGCTTCAACAGCTCTTGACGCATCTTTCTCGTGCCTCCCTCTCACGTGGGGAACATGGTTCTTATCGCATTTAATGCGAAATGACCCGTTGGTCACTAGATAAGCCCAATGGACGGCTTTGCCGATGTGTCAGATGTGTCGCACCCCACTTTTATGAGATTTTGAGCGGGATAATGATTACTTTCCCCCTTGAACCCTCCAAGTCTCAAAAATCCTCTCCCCTTCTTCATTTTCTTAGTTTCATCATCAGAAGCAAAAGAGACAGAGAGAAAGAAGAGTTTCATCCGCCATTAGCGCCGTTTTCAGAGTTCACATTTCCATCGTCCCATTTCTGTTCTTTGTTAGAAACCCTTCTTAGGCTCATACTTTTCACGTAAGTACATTCTTCCCGGCCATCCTTAGATTTCCATCACGTGTTTTTGCCTTCCCAGGTTTTCTTCGAGTTTCCTGCTCATCGTCTTCTTGTTTTCTTCCTTCTGGGTTTCAACTGCGAAACCCTAATTCTCAGTAAAAATGGGAAGGCATAGGGTCCTTCTTAGCACCCCTGAGAAAGTAATATTATTTCATAGGAAGTATGGGATCTCCGTCGACATTCAAATCTGGCTAAATAGATCTGAAGACTCAGAGGAGGAGGGTCAGGATCAGGATAAAATTCACATTCCCCTGATCTTCATAGTTGAGGGTGGCTTGAGGTTTCCTCTGCACCCGTTCTTTAGGGAGGTCTGCAACAAATGTAATCTTAACCCTATGCAATTATGCCCCAATTTCGTTAGGGTAGTCATGGGCACGGCCACCCCTGAATAGGCTGCTCGGCCTTCACCTTGACTAGTGGCACTTGCACTATCTATATAGTGTAGTCCCTATAGCTGATAACAATTTCTATTTTAAAGCCAGGGACCCCAACCAGAAGCTCATCACCGATTTGCCAAATTCCTCAAAGGGAGAGGCAGATGACTATCTTGTAGTCACTGGCAACTGGGAGCCTAGATATGCCGAGGGGAGGACCATCGACTTTGCCTGCCCTATTGCTTTAGGCAGACTACGTTAGTACTTTATACATGTATTGTTCCTTTATTTATCTGCCTTTCTAGAATATGTAGTTGATCACTTTTCATCATGTTGTTTTGCAGTGGACAACCTTAATCACGGTGGTCGTTTGATCCACGACAACCTCCACCGTGAGAACATCGCTAGAGCCCTCTATTTTGACGGCTTTGAACCAACTCCTGTTGGTCTTGACCGTGCAGCCCACCTGCTACTGGGCTTCACCCCATCGTACTGGGGTAACGTCAGAAGAACTGGAGAGCCTAAAACAAGACATCCCTAGCTGCTAGCCACTCCTCTGATCGCCACACGACCTCCTGGTGAGCAAAGGACCAGCCGATCTAGGAGAGGGTTAAGACGCTCCCGAGCCCCAACAGACCTCCAACAATAGATTACTTTCACTCATGTCCCTGAGATCCCTACAGCCATCCCAGTCCTCGTCCGAACTAACCAGGAGCCGAGTACATCCAGGAGGGTGATTACTGAAGAAGAAGAAGAAGAAGGAGGAGGAGGAGGAGGAGGAGGAGTAGTAGTAGGCGGGTTTGATCACCTCGCATTCATCCAATCCTTGGTGGAGTAGTCCGCCCTCCTTGAAGATTCAGACGATTCGCCAGGTTATTCTCCCTCTCTAGATTGCAAAGAAATGACTCGCCAGCCGATCAATCTTCTTAATGAGTTGAATCTCGGCGGAGCTTCCCGTGCTCCACCAACCGTTCGTGTCATTACTCCTTCTCAAACATCATCCCCCTCTCGCCCCGAGCATCGAAGGGAGAAGAGGCCGGTAGAGAGTCCTCAACACGCCTAACCTCCCCCACAAAGGATAAGGACTGGGGATATGGGCTCCAGCCCATTCTCTACTGATTCACCACCCCTGGTACAGCCTTGGGCCTTGGTGCTCGCTCGCCCTGATGGTACTTGTCTTTCCATGACTGACAAAATTTCTTCTACGGATGTGGCATACGCCGTTTCCAGGGCCGCTCTTCTCCCAAACGACATGGAGAGAGAAAAAAGCAACTCCTATGATGTGCTCATGAAATCAATCTTTTAGTCGAGCGCTAAGGTAAAGAAGTCTTCTCTCCCTTCCTGAGTACTAAAACCGCCATTTTGTCTTACTTGCCATACTTATCTTTTCAGATTATGCAAAAAGCTTCCGTTGGTCTGGAGAGAGCAAAAGACGCAGAAAAAGAGCTCAAGAAGGAGTAAAAGAGGGCAGAGAAGGTGAGAGAGAGAAAAAGAGAGAGAGCACTCAACATGCCCAAGCTCTAAAAGATGCTCGGGAGGAGGCGGAGAGGCTTAGAGGAGAAAGTGCAGATCTAAAGAAGACAGCCGAAGAAGTTGAACGCGAGCTCCGCCAACAACTCTCGGCTACAGAGGCTAGAGCAGAGGCTGAATACAATTGTGCCGTGGTGGAGGTTACTGGCAATTACAGAGCACAAATGCCAACAGTGCAAGATACTGTCTAGGGTGCAGCCTGGCAGAGGTGCCTTACCAAGCTAGGGGTGGATCCGACTTCCTCTCATTGGACTGACATGGAGCTTCCAAGTGGGGTAGCTGCTGCTTAGGCCAGTCTCGATGCTCAAGCTCAACCTAATTTCGAAGCTCAGTTTGAGTCCCTTACCAAGCAGATCCCGACAGAAGAAACCGTCACTAATCTTATCATCCCAGAAAGTGGTGTTGCCGAGGGCTTTGCTGAAGGTAATGACGCTGACCCCACCCTTGCCACTATTGCCAATGAGCACAGTGAAGAGCTTTAATGGCCTTTTTCATTATTCCTATCTGTTACCATCTTGAACTCATTTTCTTGACCCTGCGTGGTCTTGCTCGGCCATCTGTGGCCTGTTGATACTTTGGTACTTCTCTCATTTTGACGTTGGTACTTTGTTTAAGTATTTTCGTACTTGTTTATTTCACTATTCCTGGATGCGATGTTTGTTGTTACATGAAGTTTCTTCATACTTAGAGATTCAACGCAATAGTCATTGCAGATCTAAGCGTTTTCGTAGTTAGAGTTTTGTTGCAATATTTATTGCAAGCCTAAGTTTTTTTATACTTAGATTTTGGATGCAATATTCGTTGCATATTCTCTAAGTTTCTTCATACTTAGGGATTCCAAGTGTCATCGTACTTAGATTTATTAACATGTGTGTATTACACACACTCTGCTCCCTAATAGGAATCCAAATTTCAGACATCATTTGGTTCGTATTAACTAAAACCACAATAAGAAAACAAATGAAATTTTATTCATGCATGAAATAAAGATAAACGATCTAACTACCTTATGCTGGTGATTTTATTGGAATCCCAACTAGGTATTAAAAACAGAGGTGAATTTACTCTTATTTACTTTTAAAAAAGATGTGATTGTATTCGTAATCACATAAACAAATCACTGGCAAAACTTTCTCAGGTTCTGGACGTTCCATGGCCGTGGTACTGGGTCTCCATCCAGGTCGGCCAAATGATAAGCCCCAATGCCAGCAATCCCCACAATTTTGTATGGGCTTTCCTAGTTCAGCCCAAGCAACCCATCAGTGGATAGTTTGGTGTTAGCCAAGACTTTCCTTAGGACTAGATCTCCAATTTTGAACTCTCTTGGCTGCACCTTCTTATTGTAGCTTCTTCGTAGCTGCTCTTGATATGGTGCTAAGGTAATATGTGCACGCTCCCTCTTTTCTTCGGCAAGGTCAAGCTCCTCGGCCAGGGCTTTATCGTTGCCCTGATTCCATTAGAGGTGCGAATGGTTGGCAAGCCAATTTTTAACGGAATAATTGCCTCTATCCCATAAGCAAGAGAATACGACGTCTCTCCTATAGATCGTCGTGGGGTGGTTCTGTGTGCCCAGAGCACGACAGACAGCTCGTCTGGCCATCTTCCCTTCTTGCTTTCCAATCTTTTCTTAAGACTTTTAAGGATGGTCTTGTTTGAAGCCTCTACTTGCCCATTACTCTGTGGGTAGGCTGGGGTTGAGTAATAGTTCCCAATGCCGTACTGGGCACAAAAAGCTTTGAACTTCTTGCAGAATTGTGACCCATTGTCTGACATGATGGAGTAAGGTACCCCAAACCTTGTAATGATCTTGTTCCAAACGAACCTTTCTACCATGGCTTCTGTGATTTTTGACAAAGCCTCACCTTCTATCCACTTAGTGAAGTAGTCCGTGCCAATAAGCAAGAATTTTCGTTTCCCTATTGCCACAGGGAGAGGACCCACAATGTCCAGTCCCCATTAGGAAAATGGTCATGGGCTGGTTAGAGGTAGCAGATCCTCAGTTGGTGCTTGGATTAGCAGAGAGAACCTCTGGCACTTCTCACAAGTTTTGACAAAAGCTTTTGCATCCTCCTGCATATAAGGCCACCAATATCCCTGGGATATTGCTCGGTGGGCTATGGATCTTCCACCAATATGTCATCTACAAGTTCCAGCATGGATTTCATGGAGGAATTTCTGAACAAGNGGCTGGATGTACATACAATAAATATGGACCAAGGAAAGATTTTCTATAAAACTTACCTTCTGGAGAGAGCCAGAAGCGTACTGACTTGGTCTTGATCTTGTGAGCTTCCTTTTTTTCTTTTGGTAAGGTCCTATCTCGTAGGTATGCCACTATTGGGTCCATCCAGCTCGACCCAAACTCTGTCTCCATCACAATCTCCACTGCTCAAGTGATGCTCGGTTTGCTCAAATAGTCCATAGCCACTGTGCAATGGTACTCTATCTTGACTGCTGACTTTAAGCAAGCCAGTGAGTCTGCATGCGCATTCTGGCCTGAGCTAATTTGCTGGATGTGGACTTTGTCAAATTTGTCAACCAAATCTTTGGTTGCTTTTGAGTATGAGGTCATCTTCTCGCTTCTTGCTGCATATTCCCTTGAGAGCTGATTAACAACTAACTGTGAGTCACAAAATACTCTCAATTTGTTTACCTTGAGTTTCAGGCACTCCCTTAGTTCGGTGGTTAAGGCTTCATATTTGGCCACATTGTTAGTGGCACTAAATCCCAGCCGTAATGCTTGCTCCAAGACCAATCCTTCTGGAGAAAGAAGCACTACTCCTACTGCAGAACCTTTGTTGCAAGCTGACCCATCAATGTAAAGCCTCCACTCCTCTAGATCCAGATCGGCCATTCTTTCTCTCTGCTCAGGATGTTTGCTTTGCTCCATCTCGTGGAGAGCTGGTGGTGGTGGAGCTACAGTTGGAGCAAACTTTGCTACAAAATCAGTCAAGACCTGCCCTTTTATTGCCGTTTTGGGCTGAAAATCGAGGTCAAACTGGCTCAGCTCAATAGACCACTTGGATATTTGTCTTGAGAAGTCTACCTTCCTAAGTAAGGCCCTTAGTGGATGAACATGGTGATGTGATGCTATAAAAAAAATGAGGCAGTTTTCTTGATGCAATAAAAAGAGCGTACACCAATTTCTCCAACGGTAAGTACCATGTTTCCGCATCTAGCAAAGTTTTTCTCACAAAATAGATCGGAGCTTGTTCCATCTCCTTTATTCATAGGATGACCGAGTTGACTGCATGATCGAATACTGCTAGATACGATATCAACCGCTCCCCAGCTTCTGGAGTAGTGAGTAACGATGATGAGGACAAGTAAATTTTCAACTCTTGGAAGGCGCGTTCCTGCTCGGCTCCCCATTCATACCCTTCTCTCTTCTTAAGAAGTTGAAAGAAAGGCCTACAACGATTTGAGGACTTGCTGATGAAACGGTTAAGGGCCGCTGCCATGCCTGTTAGCCTTTGGACCTCCTTCGTGGTCTTTGGGCTTTGAAGGTTCTGCAGAGCCGCAATCTGGTCCGGATTAGCTTCGATCCCTCTCTTCGTTACCAGGTGCCCGAGAAACTTCCCTGAGCTGACCCCAAAAGCACACTTTGAGGTGTTTAGCTTTAACTTGTACTCCCTCAAAATGTTGAAAGTCACCTTCAGGTCGGCAAGATGATCAGGTTTCATTTGCCCTTTACCACCATGTCATCGACATAGACCTCCATGGTCTTGCCGATTTTTTCTTTGAACATCTTGGTGACTAACCTCTGATAGGTTGCTCCGGCATTCCTTAGCCCGAATGACATGACCTTGTAACAGTAAAGCTCTCTTGGTGAGATGAAAGATGTCTTTTCTTGATCGAGCTCGTACATAGCTATTTGATGATATCCTCGATACGTGTAAATGAAGCTCATCCTTTCGTAGCCTAATGTGGCATCTACTAGTTGATCAATCCTGGGAAGTGGGAAGCTATCCTTGGGGCATGCTTTATTGAGGCTGGTAAAATCCACACAGACCCTCCACTTTTCATTTTTCTTCTTGACCACAACAGTGTTGGCCAACCACTTTGGATAGCTCGCCTCTCATATGGTATCCGCTTTGAGTAGCTGCTTTACTTCTTCAATCACAGCATCTACGTGCTGTGGTGACGACCTTCTCACTTTTTGCACAACTGGTTTGTGCTGAGGATCCACATTTAAATGGTGACAAATCACCTCGGGGGCTATCCCAGGCATTTCCTGGGGGGTCCATGCAAAAACATCAATGTGCTCATTTAAAAAGGTAACTAAGTCCTTTTCCTCTTGCTCAGCAAGGGTTTCACCGATCAAGAAATACCTTTCTGCATCATCTTCTTGAACCTATATCTTCTTTAATTCTTCCACCATCTTCTTGGTTGGATCACCTCCAACGTCCTCCAAGGTCGGCTGATCTGGAACTTCAACTGCCTGCACTGTCTCGGCTTTTAGGATTTTTTCAAGACCATATTGAAACATTGATCGGCTACTCTTTGGTTACCCCTAATGCATTCTATACCATCCGCTCTAGGGTACTTGATCTTCTGGAGGTAAGTCGAAGAGACTGCCCTCATTTTGTGCATCCATGTTCTTCCTATAATCATGTTGTAGGAGGAAGGGATGTCTACCACAAGGAAGTCAGTCTTCAGGACTACTGATGCAGCTTGGATGGATAATGTGACCCTCCCTATAGGCCATACCATCTGTGCACTGAAGCCGACCAGAGGGACAAGACACTTTTGTAACGAGCTCGTCGGGAGTTCCATTTTCTTGAAGGTATCGTAGTATATGATTTTCGTGCTTGCCCCCTGATCAACAAGTATTTTCTCTACGTCATACTCCCTTATTCATAGGGTGATCACCAGCGCATCGTTATGGGGTACTGTTGCTCCATCTAGATCATTGTCTGTGAAGGCAATGGGGTCTCCACTGCTCCCTCAGCTCTCGGCCTTTCCGTGCCAAGCTTCATGACCTGCCTCACCTAGCCGTTTATCCTTTGAATGTGTCGTATCTCATTATTTGTGTCTGGGGCAACTAATCCATGTATCATGTGGATTGTTCCCTTTGGACCTTTCTCGAAGTCCATCTCTTCTACCATCTCGACATCATTCTTGTTATTAACCAGGAATTCTTTAAGATGGCCTTCTGCCACTTTTTCATCCAGAAATTTTTTGTACTCCACGCAGTCTTCAGTCATGTGTCTCCAATCTCTGTGATAATTACAGTGCTGATTGGTAGCCCTCCTCTTTTCTGGGTTCCCAGTCATCTTTGGGGGTCTTCTGAACCACTGCTCATTCCTGATCCTGTACAACATCTTGTAGATCGGGACATTGAAAGTTGCCATGATGTTGAAGTATGATTTGGGGTCTGGATTAGCTTTGTCCTTCTTCTACTGTGCATAGTCCTTCCTTCCCATTGTGAAATCCTTCTTGTACACCCTTGATTCTACCATTTTCTTCTCTGGGAGCTGAGGTTGTCTAGCCACAATCTTTCCTCCGGCCTGTAGGATGTCATCTTTTACCCGTGCATGCTCCTGGATTCTCTCCATAAGTTTGGCCAGTCTTGACTGGATTCATGGTAAGCGATTTTCGTAGCTTACTATGCACGAGCAGACTTGTCTTGAACATTGCCAAAGCATATTCTTCACTACAATTTTCAATCTCGTTGAAAGTTTCCCAATAGCGCTTGGAGTACTACCGCAGAGTCTCATTGTCCCTCTATCTCATAGAGGTTAATGCATCAAAAGTTTTTAGGGTTGCTCGGCTTGTTAGGAACCGAACAATGAACTCTTCGGCTAGTTGAGTCCAGCATAAGGTAGATCCTTCTGGGAGTTTGTGTACCAACTCAAGGCCACTTTCCCTAGACTAGACAGGAACATCGTGCATAGCAAGGCATCATCTTGCTCGTGCATGAACATGGCCTGCTAGTAATGTTGAATATGGGCCACATGATCCGTGCTAGTTTGGTAAGGAATGAACGCTGAGTGTTTTACCCTGCTCGGTGTCTTCTCCGCACGGATCCAGTGGGCTAATGGTGACTTAGAGATCTGGCCTAGAGCTTCTTTAGCCGCTTCTTGTGCAGTTTTAGGGCCTCCTTCCGTTCGGCCATCCTTCCTTCTTCTCGCATAATGCTCAAGAACGTGCTCGTTGGAACCAGATCTCTCATATCTGTCCCTAGCTTGCTTTCTTCTTTCTTTCTTTTTGACGGAAATGCTCCTTTCTCTCCTTTTTCGTGGAGAAGCTGCTCGGTCAGCGGAGATGTCGCGATGATGACGACTTTTCTTTTCCCTCTCATATTGCACATATCTCGTCCGTGAGAGAAGGTCCTTTTCTTTTTCTTGAAGCTGTTCCTTCAGGTCTTGAGTCTCTCACTCTCGTCGAGTGACTTCACGAGCCAGTTCTTCTCCTTTTTGCTCCTTTCTATCGAGGCTATCCTCTCTCTCTTGATTCCTTGTTTGCTAATGACCATCCTTCCTCAGGGGGCTTCTTCTCCATTCTCGTCGGGTAGAGGCCTCCCTACCTCTAGGTGGTGTCTTTGAGCGCCCTCGCCTCTCGCTTGTCCTTGGAGAATCATTATGTATTAGGCGTGTATCCTTGAATTTTGGAATTTCAGGGATATGCCCTATATTGAACCTCCTAGTTGCTGGCTTCTTCTGTGGTGCTTTCAGGATCGCGGGAGTTTTGTCCACCCTTGTGCTCCTTTTTGTGGTGTACACAAGAGTGGTTCCGCCATTTCTTCCACGTCTTGTCCTCGTGGAGTGCACAAAATAGGCTTTGAAAGAACCATTACTGATCTCTATTGAAAGGAATAAAGTTTTTTCGTAAGCATTTCCCACAGACGGCGCCAATTGTACGGGGATAAATCCATGTAGCCCTAGATCACGTGCTACCTTGATTCAACCCTAAATCTGCAAGACAAAAACAGGGTCAGAGCACCTTTGCCTCTTATCGGCAAAGGCCCTCCGATGCCTAAGTTAGTATCACGTACTGGTGAATTCAAACCATAATGCGTATGAAACGGGTTTCACAGTGTACCTTTTGTCATGGTAATTGTCTTGTATTTATAGATGAGGATAGCATGTTGATTTAGGCATCTCGTGCCCCTTGCTTCCTACCAGGTTTAAGAATCCTTTTCCTTATAGGACTTTCTTATTTAGGCATATGCCTCCAAATCCTACAAGATCTCAGCTTGTAGCAGTATTTCTTTCCATATAGGATTCTTTCCTATAAGGGATATACTCCTAATCACGTTAGGACTTTCTATATTAATTCCCTATTTCATGGGATTGCTCCTTATCTCATAAGGAACCGCCTTTAGATTATTCTAGAATGTCTCACCGCCTTATTCGTGGCGGCGCCGTGCTTCCACGTAGCTCGGAATAACTCGTACATAGTTTAGTTAACTATGCTGAGCTGAACTATGTATTCCAGAATGCTTTCTAAGCCATATTCATAGCCTACCTAGCCTGACCATATCAAGGGCACCCCTTTATATCCATGCCAAGTTAGTGCATCCTAATTTATTAACATACTCTTATTGTTTTGGCCTTATTCATGGTCAAATCAGCTCGGCACAGGGACTTAAGAACTCCCTATGTGATGTCGAGCTACTCACCCTCTTGTGGTGACTGTCAAGGGTATGCGTTATGCCTAGTAGTAGGGCAATCAGATTTTAACCCACTCCAGGTGCTAACCGCCTCGGGTGACGTCGCCGACATCTCAAATTATCCTTCCGAGCCATCTCGGTCATGATCCATCTCGGATGGATCGGCTGATTTGCGATCCATTTAGACCGAGGTACCGGTTTGTCTCAGGTGGGCCCTTCTCAATCGGCCCATCATGTTTTATTTTTGAGCTGGGCGAAGGGATCTTGGATCTTAGCAATTCTGGGCTCGTTTACCGAGCCCCATCCAAACGGTTATTTTCAGTCCACTACACTTTGTAATATTATTCATGATTGTAAATGTTTGATGAGGTAGCTAAGAGTGGTGAAGATTGATCATGTATACTGTGAAGGAAACAAATGCACAGATTTGCTGGCCAACATGTCTTTAAATGATGCTGTAGATCAATTTTCGTATTTTTTATGTTGCTCCAGTTTGTATTAATTCGCAACTTTGCTATGACCTAAATGGGGTTGAATACCCCAGACTCTTGCATGTTTCCTAGTTATCTTTTATAATATGTTCCTAGTTTACCCCAAAAACTAAGCTCTTGCCCTTTGTGAGGCTTATTTTATGGCGAAATCTTTGAGGGTCTAGGGGTTGATTGTGGAAAGCAATAACAAACATCTCATCGCCCTATGTGTGCTCGTCTCCGAATTATTTCTTTCACGTGAGCGTGAGGTAGTCATTCAAGACTTCAAGGCTTTGGTTTATGCATGATACGGTTCTGCTTTTTGTGTTGGATTCCAAGGGGAGCAAACTTCGCAGCTCACTGGGCAGCTTCTTCTAAGTTAGACTCTTCTAAGCTCAACTGGGGTGCTCGTATAACCCTGGAATTGGTGGTCATTCTGTTTGAAATTTTACATGTTTATCCTTTGCATTTATTTTATTTTAAATTCATTCACTTCTTCTACAATTAAATTGCCCAACTCTCTTTTTTGTTTCCTTTTACAGTAATACCTAAGTCATTATGTAGCTTATTCGCTTAAATTATAGTATCCCGCAACATTCTCTCCACGTTGCCCTTGTCCCATTGGATGGCATGTCGGATATCAGGAAAGATGGCGACCATAAAGAGCCCATGAGGAGACACATGGAGTACTACCCTTGTATGGAGGCTCTTTTACTCTACCGCATTATATATTACATATAAGGATGCCCTTCACTGGACTAAGGTTGATCAAACGACTCCAAGTTATTAGTGCTATCAATATGTATGATTCAAAAAAATACTTAAATTCAAATCAGTAGTAGCTTACATCACTGTTTGAATATATAATGTAAGAGCATCCATTGGCTACCATCACTGTTTCCATCCATCAAAGTCAATACTGAAGCTTGTAAAGAGTTGTTGTGGTTGAAGAAGTTCTTGCAAGAGTTGGTGCTTGCAACCTTAGATTGTATCGTAGATGATGTCGCCCTAAGTGTAGGGCTAGGTATCGCATAGCATAATAACCAGTAAGATCGGGTTGAATCCACTGGGACCGTATGCACCCGACGTGAGAGTTGTCTTGCGAATGATGGTTTTAGCCTTAAAGGGGCAAACTTGGCTTTTGGAGTCTGTTTGGTGGAATTCTCTCTCTACCTCTAATGCGATTGAAAACGAAGATATAAACTATAAATTAAAGATGGCAAGGTCTAGAGATTCATACCACTCATGACTAAGGATATTCAATGGCTCTCAACTATAACTCAAGTGAGAGACAAAGTCACTTGCTGTCACTCAGAAGATTTAACAATGAAGATCATTTTGACTCTAGAAAATGGGTTTACCAATGAGATAAGTTCTTTGAGACATTTTTAGAAACATTTGGAGTGACAGCTCTAATCATCATATGTGGCAAGTAGTCAAGCCTTTACCTACACAAGATCAAAAATGTTAACAACTCCCAGTTTTGGTACATAAAATTGAACCTACCCAATGAAAACCAATTTTTGTCACAAAAATGAGGTTTGTAAATGGAAAGAAATCCTTTTAGACATTTTATTGAACCCCGTTGAAGTGACATAGCTCAAAGCATCGTGTATGTGCCAAGTAATTTGTGCACACCCAATCAAAGAGGTTAACAACTCTAAGTTTAGACCAAAAATAGAGTGATTAATCCATTCACAAACCCACAATAAGCATATAAACGTAAGAAGCCATGGAAACACCGAAGTCATGGAGTGATATTCACCCCATGACCAAGCCTAATCTACTACTCAAACATGATTAAGCTAAACATTAAAGGAAATATGAAGGAAATACAAAACATGACAAAAATGAAAATAAAGTACAGATTTATAAAGATTAGAGAAATGCTTACAACATTAATGAAGGAGAAAACCTTGGTTCTTGAAGATTGAAACCTAAAATCTAGAGAGGAGGAGCTAATTTAGACTAGAAAACTAACTAATGAGGGAGAGAGTGTGGAGAGAGAAATATATACAAACACTTTCCCTCTCTCTCAAAATATCATAATAATGCTTTTAGTAGAAAGCTTCCATTTATGGAAAGTCTAAAAAGTTGCTAAAAAACTGCCAAGACCAAAGTGGATCGATCCACATTGAGAGTGGATCGATCCAGAAGTGTCTGTTGAGCTTCTCAGATGAAGTGGATCGACCCACTATGGGAGTGGATCAATCTAGATTGGTCTGTCAAGACAAATTTTTGACACGACTTCACGGGCACGCCCCGGCTTCGTCCGAACTCGGAATAAGGCGATTCTTGAACCGTTGAAAACCTCTACGAGTCTACTTTCTAACCCAATTAACCTCACATTCATAGCATTTGTATCTTGAAAGTAATGAACCTTTTTCTATCAGTTGGTCAGATTTTCTCGAGGCTCATAACTCCAAATTTATTGTTCTTTTGTTCTGGGCCTTCCTTGAACCTTCCAAATCTTCTTGAATCAACTCTAAGCTTCGGCGATTGTACTCCATGGCATTGCGGGACCTTTGGTACTTCCGGATACAACCAGGGATTAGTTGGAGGTTTGGACACACCTTTTAGCTCCGATTTTCTGAAACTCATAAAAAACATAACTCGCGCAAAATCAATCGTATAAAAGGTACAAAATGCACCTGTGTGTGATCACAATGGGTGAGATAAGCCCGGATATATACAATATTTGGGGCTTATCAATTGGGTTTGAACCAAGAAAGGTATGTTCTTCATTGTGATAGTCAAAGTGTTATGCATTTGAGCAAGAATTCCACTTTTCATTCTCTATCAAAACATATTGATGTTTGATACCATTGGATTCGGGATGTTCTCGATATGAAGTTGTTGTAACTTGAGAAAATTGACACCAATGACAATCCTTCAGATATGATGACTAAGTCTTTGTCTAAGGACAAACATGAGAAGTTTCGTTCTTTGGCGTGTTTGGTGGATCCTTCCGAATAAGTCGGGAGGGGGAGAATTGTTGGGTCCCTTCTTATTCTAATTTTTTTTTGGAGGCCCAATAATTTTGTGTTAGCCTAAGTTATTTATTTTGGCCCAAAAATAATTATTTTGTGGGCTTGTGTTTGGGTAGAAGTTTCTACAATTTTTGTAACCACATGTCTAGCACATGCCTTTGTTAGCTTCACATGGAAGCCGGATGGTCTCTCAGGAAAAAATACGATCTTAAGTGGTCTGTGAAAATCATTCCAATTTGTAGCCTCCATTACGAGAATCCCATCAGAACATTAGTTGTCTTTGCAAGAGAAAAAAAATTCAAAAAGTGTTCTATGTGCAAGTGTGCCGATGGTGACTCAAAGAAGAAGATCAAGTGCGTCATTTCTGTTTCATCTCCAGCACATTTGTACGTGAATTGTTGGGGCTGATTTGTGGCTATTTTCAGTTCTCTATAGCAGCAGCTGGAAAGGGTTTGTTTACTCAAATATTTGGTGAGGTCTTTTCTCTTGCTTATTGTGACTTTGTTGGATACTCCTTAGGATGTTTGTGAGATCTTAGCATCTCTTGTAAACCCATTTGTACGAACTTTGGTGATAGCGAAATCGGACTTTGATCCCGTGGATGTATCTCATATTTTTGGGGGAACCACGTAAAAATCGCTTGTATCTCACTTGCTTGTTGTTTGCGCATTTTATTTTCTCCGTGATTTACTTGTGGGAGTTTTGGATACTCCATTTTTCCCAACATAAGTTACAATACTATCATGTTATTGATCAAACCAACAGATTACAAAAGTACCGTTCTAGCTAACTAGAAGAGTTGGGGTGGCACCGGAGTACTACATTAACTAATGGTGGAATTAATAGTAGCTAATCATGAAAGAAGACAAATAATGAACATCGATAGAAGTGTTGCAAAGGCAATTAGCGAGTCTTGGTTGCATCTAATTCCGAACGACGAAGTGCTTGGACTTGTGCTGTGCTCATGCCTTCCAAGGTCGATCATGATCTCAAATCTGCAACTGTCTTGGGATGGATCTACGGTTGTGATCGTTGACAAATTAGAGAATTGGCATGCTCCTTTTTGTTGATTCATGGTTTGGTAGTACATGTTAAAAGCGTATGAAGCATTGCTCTTGACGTCTAGCCCACTGCAGGAGGATCCATATCCGAGACTGGTGCAATCTGCGTAAGTGCAAGCCTCGTTGATGCTATTTGGCAAATTTGGATCCAAAATACTTGCTTCTGGAGCCATTACACACCATTGCCTCGCTAAATAACGCATCCCCTTTGCTGGTGTGAGAGTTTGATTGGTGTTGCCACCACCTAAATTCAATGGGTATTTGATGGTTCCATCATAGTTGAAGACACCCCAATGCCGCTCAAAATTCCCAGGCTGGATGCTCTTGGCATCCTCGTCAATGAGGGAGAATAGATAGATGTCAGGTGGGGTACTGTTCCGTTTTGGTGTACCTTGCCCTTGAATTATTCGGTTGACTAAACCTTGATTGAACCTTCGGGCATTCTGATTGTTGGCATTAATGTCACCATCCGTTGGCCATCCCACCTCCCCAACAATTATGGGCATGGACGCAAAACCATTTTTTTCAAGAGCCCAAACGAGGGTGTCAAAGTTGGCATCAAAGACGTTGGTGTAAGATATAGGGCCATCAACAACTGGGGAAGAAATACTGCTACCAGAGGTAGGGAAGAAGGCGTAGTCCATTGGAAAATTGGGGTCAGCATAGAGGCTTAGGAATGGGTAGATGTTAATGGTTAGGGGAGCACCATTGTTACTCAGGAACGTGATAATAGATATAATGAGATTGCGGATGTCAGATCGGAAGTTACCAGCAGATGGTACACCACTGCTATCTGTCTGGTAGACATCTGCATTTAGCGGGATGGTGACCTTGACTTGCCGCCCCAAACCGGCTTTGATCAACGCAGCTTGAATATTTTGCATTGCCGGTAATGTTGTTTGTAGATACGTGTCTCGATAGGTCTTGAGGAAAGGTTCGTTGCCCACAGCCACGTACCTGAAGCATTAAAATCCATGTCACGCATAAAGTTATTGATTGGTTAATTAATCTGCGTTAATGTAACTAGAAAACAAAAATGCATAAAGTAATCTGTAATTTGTGACCATTGAATATATAATATGTATTAGTACTAGTACCTTATATCGACCCCATTTGTGGAAATGTAGGACGAAACATTTTGGGAGACCCAATCCTCGGCAATGCCGACACTGGATGCAAGTGGTGCCAATAAATCATTAGGGATGCCAACCATAACCTGGATGCCGGAATTCCCAAGAGCCTTCAAGGCCTCGGGATCAGCTTCAAATAGCTTCACTTTGTCGATACCGTTGTCCTTCATTAACTTCACCACTATCTTAGGCGGAAGTGGATGTGTTGAGCGCAATCCCCAGTTGCATGCCAGCCCCCCACCTTCCACTATTACTATCATGTACAACACCAACAAGTAGCGAAGATCCATGCTATATTAGTCTCTCGATCTTTCCTTATCTGTCTAGCTCACAAAGAAGTTGGTTTCCTGGCCGGCCAAATTTTTCTTAATTCACCTGCCATTAATGTGCCAGTAAATTAAGCAGTTGGAAACTTGGAATATATGGCTGTTAGCTTGAGAGAAACAAATGTCCTTTTATGATACCCAAAGGAAAGGAATCACACCAATATTCAACAAAGAATTCGGTTCTAGGGGTAACCCGCACGAACCAATTTGGACATTCTACACACATGTTAATCAATGAGAGAGAGAGAGAGGGAGAGAGAAGAAAGGAATGGATTGATTCTGTTGGCAACTATTTGTAGAAAGAACAAAGCAGACCCCTTTTAGCTTTTTTAAAAGCCAGATGGCTCGGGTGTACAAAGTTGCATTTGCAAGATAAGTTCCACACTTTTTGGCTATTTATATAGTATTTGCTAATTTTAATGCTATGGCGTAGCACCTATGATCTAACTTATCTAGTTAATCTGCTAAAAAAATTGACGAATAATGTTTGGTATCAATTATAAATAATTCCTTTTTTTTTTTTAATATCTCTTGTATCTTATTTGACCCACTACAAAGAGATTATATTAAGCTTCAAGTTTTTATTTGAAGTTAAAAACATGGGAGAGTTAATTAGACATCATGTATCAATAATATCACTATGATTCCATCCTACCGAGTTTGAATACTTATGATTACATCATGTCTTTTAAATAATACCCAAAATGCCCTTTATCCATAATTAGAATGCTAATGATTATTATGAAAAATCACCGAAGTGGTAAATCAAAAAATCATATTTACTGTGTAAATAACCTTTTTTTTTTAAATCACGTGAATGTGGTTGATTAATTTACCATTTTTTTCACCAAAATCGTAAAACAATAAACTATGTTCACATTTATTTAACTTCCTTTTATGAATTTGGCTTGCACGCGCAACAACTCCCTTAAAATTTTTAACATTCTTTATGTTTTCATCCTAAAAATCTTTACCCTATAGGCAAAGAATTTTGGGATGAAAACATAAAGAATTTAGGATGGAAACATTCTTTATGTTTTCATCTCAAAAATCTTTACTCCATAAGCAAAGATTTTTAAGATGAAAACATAAACAAAAATTATGGTTAAAATTGTTTAGGGACCCGTATGCACATGCTAAATTTATAAAGGGAAGTTAAATAATGGAGTAGTGAATATGGTTTATTATTTTGCCACTTTGGTGAGAAAATGGTAACTTAATCAACAATGTTCACAATGTCCTTTAAAAGAGTAGTTATTTACGTAGTGAATATGATTTATTATTTTACCACTTCAGTGATTTCACATAATAAACCTAGTTAAATTTTTTTAAAAGGAGCCGCATGCGCTGACTTAATTCATAAGGGCATAATGGTCCGATTATCTGGTTGCAAGATGAAATCATAAGCATTCAAACTCTGTAGGATGGAATCATAATGATATTATTGGTACATGATGTCTAATTAAAATTCTCTAAAAACATTTATTTCATCGAAACAACTTAATGCGACAATGTTTCTGTAAACTGATTGAGGTTAATTTAGACATTTACTTGATAATAAATTATGTATATAACAACTTATTTAACAAAAAGGTTGTAGGTTTGGTTCTTGGTATGCTTTAATTTGGAGAGGCAAACAATAACTAATGGTCAAACAAGAAATAAGAGTGTGTAGGGGTGAAGGATTAAGCAAAATATACAGAAAGAGAAGGCAGCTGTAATCAATTCATTCCCCATTGGATCATCATCATCATCCTCGTGACACAGTCCTAGATGAAAGAGAGGCTCGCAAGGGCTGGTGAGAACAATGTTCTTAATTTCAGAACTCCGAATTCCTTTCTCCCCCTAGGATTTTCATGCCTTAAGGTGAATCAATCTCTCTTTCTCTCTCTCTGAGAATTTGTGAAGGAATGCCCCATATTTATAGGGATCTGCACCCAATCATTGGACTCTAAACATTTCCCCAATAATATGGTGACACGTGCTCTTTTCGTATATTTGGGCAACGTGGGTGACGTCACTAGCTGTTAGGAAGATTCCTTGGGTAATTCAATGTTCGCCATTCCCTCGCGGCGATCCTTAATCCTTTAAAGCCACCAAGCCACTTGTATCTCCCTTATTCCCACTCGTTTGGTCATGGTCGCAAGCCCTTTAGCTTCGTGCAAAACCTAAGTTGAAACTTGTATCGACTTCCCTGCCCCTGCCTTTTGGTCCAGTGTAGTCATGATCTCAATTCATGTGAGTGTTCACTCCTTCCTGTTGTGCCTATTTCCTTTGCTAAGGATCTCGCGAGGCGTGAACTTCTAGTAGATGGTGCCTCCCTTGTACAAAGCATCCCCTGCTTAGAGTATTTTGCAATTTTGTAGTGTTCTTTCGCGAGGTTATCACCTTCGTGGTGGGGCTTTGCCTTAGCCATCTCATCAGTAAGGATCGTTGTGCTTTTTAGAAACATTGCCCTTGCAAGAAGCGGTCCTCGCAGCAGGTGCTTTCCATTTGCTAATTTTAGCCAATGTCTGACGTGTCTATTAGTAACTCTTCCTTCCACGTGGCTTGTTGTTATGGGTTGGTCAACTGCCTACTTGTCAGATGCACTGACCTTTCCTACATAAGCCCCTTGCGCTAGCGTGATCCCGCGGCGCGTGGTGCTCAACGCGTTTTATCACGCGCGTGCGACGTCAACAGAGTCTGTCGTTCTATCATTTCCCTTCAAAAGATGACTATTTTCAATTTTGAAGTTGCAGATCGATTGGATTGCTGATGCCGTTTCATCTGCTCGTTCTCATGACGACAACTATGCTCATCTATAAATATCCCTGTGGAGAGAAGATGAGTCTTTTACCCCTTCTAAGATTCCTCTCTCTCGTGCTTACTTTAAAATCTTCCAAGTCTTCAGCATTATTCGAACTTCTCTCTTCTTCGAACCTTTTCTGAAACCTTAGTTCCCCTTTTCTGAGTTAATCATGTATCGATCAAGAAGACACAAACCTGATACTGAAGCTCTCTTGGCAAAAACTTTTGTTCCTCCTACCAGTGAATGGAGGAGAGCTCCATTCTTACGATCCAAGAACGATGTCTTCTGGGCCAACGTTCAAAATTACGTTCCCATCCGTGGTGACCCCAAAGCACAGTATGTTCTTTTTTTCGATGAGCCAAGTGCCTCAGAGGCGGATATGATCGATCCTTCTTCGCTAACACCCTTGAGGATTGAGAGGGTGAATTGCCCCTTTTCCCAGGTTCAATACAAGGCTAGCGTGCAGGCTCCAAAGGGCTGGGGCAACTGGGTAACCACGGTGCTTGAAGACAGAGCATAGGAGGATCCTTGACAAGGTGAGTGTGTTGAAGGCCATGCACCTTTCGCGAGACCTCTCCATGAGTTGTTCCTGATGTGATTTGGATTTCGCAATATCTCATTGGAGTACAACCACCCACACATTCGTTTTCCCATTTGGAGAAGCAGCCCCCACTCTTTTGGATACAGAGACACTATTGGGCCTCCCAACTCGCGGTGAGTATCATCATGATCCCAACCACTACTCTGTGGGGGTTACGTCGGTGATTAAGTATCTCGAGTAGGAATTCAAACCTGCAAACAAATTTAGATCTCATTATGACAGTCAAGGGAGGCTTCGTGATCTTTTAGAAGCCAACAAGACCACATAGGGGGCTTGGCAGCAACACTAGTTTCGCGATGTCTCTCCTGCAGTATTTAGAGGTTTAGTCGCTATGACAGTCAACCCTCTTCAAGAAGATCCGGTGTACTTAACGGCTTTCTTGGTCCAATTCCTGTCCCTATTCCTCTTTTCCAATTTTCCACATGGGGGTCTTCGTCGCAAGGTGATCCCTCTCGCGGCCACCATTGCTTCTGAGAAGAGACTTCCTTTTGGCCTTATGTTCTTGGGTCATTTTTATCATTAGTTGTATCGCACTGCTCAAGACTTCGAGCGATCTATGAAGAGCTATGAGATCACTTCAATGATCCATGTTCCCTTCTTGTTAGGGTTTTTCTATGAGCATTTTCCTAAGGCCGCACCTACCCCTAAAGTGCTTCCTCCTCTAAAGATTGTCGCGAAGAGGAATGCTGCAGGGGAAATCATTCTCGATGGCACGAGCAAACCAATAATGTGATTTGCCAGCGATAGGCTCCCTAGGATCATGAGATGGAGCCACACCAGCTCTGCGCAGTTTCTCAAAGACTGGTGTGATGAAATGTCATAAGAATGTCGATGGCTAAATAAGCGCTCCAGTCTTTTTAGAAGACTCCATAGAGAATTTTCAAAGTAATAACATTCGCGCCAACAAGCTGTCCTTTTTTACTTGGATCACCCCCAGCTATCTCCCCACTTTTACCTTTGAGGGTCCCATCTTGGTGTTATATCATCTTGGCAGGCTTTAACTTCAGTTTGGTTATGATTAAGGTGTCCCGAATAGTCCCCCTTCTTCTCCCAAAGACTTCTTCGCGGGCATTCGCAGATTTTTTAAGATGTACAACAATGAGTTAACTGCCGGCAATGGTAGAGAGAGGATTATACCTGGGGTGCTCGCAAGGTGGTCTTTACCCCAAAAAATAGGGTATATTAGGCTAGGAATTTTCAATCCTTTCAAGATTTTGTACAGACTCCAACAGTAGTGCCTTTTGCAGAGCCCATATCTAGAAAGGATTTGACTCTTCGCACCTTTAAACCTGGGAAGAATGCTGATTGGCGAGCACCACAGTCATGTTGGGTAACTCAAGCCATGATTCCCCACGATGTTGTTAGCGCCATCCCCTGGCTTGGATTTGTCTTGCTAATCAAAAGGTCGCTCCTACGCCGCGACATATCACCACAAAAGACAAGAGAAAGGCCAAGGATCCTCGCCCCTTCAGCTAGGGCCTGCCCTGAAGAGAGCAAGGGTGAGAGAGAGATTTTTTTTATACTTGCTCTTCCAATCTTTTACCTCTTGATGTTTCACTGACTTGTAGTTGTTTCTAATCTTGTAGGGTCCTTCGCGGAGGGGCCAAAATAGGACAGAGTCTTCTCTTTCCCTTGTGGAGCCCTCATCTCAGGCTGAGCCATTGGCCAAGATTGATCAAGGTGATCCCCCTTACCCCTGTATACAGACCTTGCAACTTTTCCTCTATCTTTTGTACTCACATAATTTGCTTTCTGTGTTTCAGGCAAGGGAGCTCAAATGTCCAAAAGCACTGCTACTGCTGAAGAGGACATGCCTCTCGTGAACCCTTCTCATGACATGGACAAATCAGTCTCTTCCGATAATCCTCCTTTGGAGGGAGCTTCAAAGGAATCTATACCTAAGAAGGAAAAGGCTATTCCAAACCTCGCTGGGGGACAAGGTCGAGACGTCCTAAATGTTGATGAGTTTAACGCCATGAATGTCATCAGCACCATCGTGAAAAAGGTCGCGAAGGAGGTTAGTGGATGAGATGATAAGCCTGAGGCAATGGAAAGTGTGAGGGAGGTCGAGGGCTTAGAGGAAGCAACTACGACCATGAATTCAAAGCTTGCAAGGAGATTTAGTCACCAGCGAGCTCTCCTAGGGTTGAACCATTCCTTCTCAATTGAAGTCCCGTTAAGGGTGGCTCGGCTTCTTCAAAGAAGAAGAAGAAGAAGAAGTTGAGAAAGAAGCCAGCCACAACTCCTCCCTCTTCACCACATGAAATGACCCTGTCACCCCCTCACGGTGATGAGGTAGTGTCCATACCCTCTTCGTCAGAGAAAAGTACTCTTGATCCCAAGGCCATCATTGGATCAACTATCAGTGATAGCTTGGACATGGACGACCTTGCTGAGAGCAGCGAAGAGGGTGAAAAGGACTCTGAGGATTCCAGAGGTAAGTCTAGCAGTGATACATTCACAGGGATTGGAGACATCTTTCGTCTTCCTTCTTTTACCCCCTCTAAGCTGCTAACTTCAGATCACCCTTCTAACTCAGGGCCAGGTCACGGTGATGATGGTCAAGGAGATATACTACAAGAAAAGCAGGGGGCCCTTAATCATTCTCAAGCTCGAGGCGAAGCATAAAGCCTTCCTAAGTACTCTTTGTTCCCCGATACACAGGGCAGTCCTCAATGGATGGTCAAATCCTGCAACGCCCCCATCCTTCGCACCTTGGAGAAATAGTTCCCTCTAACTTTTGTGAAGTTCTCTGCCAGTCATCTTATGGGTGGCCCACTCCTTGATGTTCTTGGGAAGATGGTATCATCTTTGCAGGAAATAAGGGTGAGGGACTTTTTCGATGAGAAGTATGAGGACATTACTTCCTCAGTGAAAGACATAGAAAAGTTTGGCTTGAACCTCTGGTGGCTTCACGATCACCTAAAAAAGGTTCGCTCGACGAAGACATTCTTCGTGAGCCTTTTCAAGGTGTAGGCTAGTGAAGCTCAGATTACTGAAGCAAAGGAGGCATATGAGAAGTATAAACAATTGCTTGCTGAGGCCAAGGAGAAGGTTTCTGCCTTAGAAGTAGATCACAAGCTACTGGTTCAAGCTCATCAAACTTTAGAGGCTCATCCAAAAGTCACATTGAGAGATGCAGAACTCGTCCTTCCACCAAGTGATCTGATTTTTTAGAAGCTTTTCCAGTAGCTAGCCCCCACCCCTTCCTTTTTTTTTAAGTGTAAGCCCTTTTTCTTGGGGAAACGAATTTTGTACTCATGACAAGAATATCAATGAAATTCCTTAGCACTTTGTCTATGAATTACGGTTATTATTTCTTTTGTAGAGTCGCTGGAGGTAGCAAAAGGCAAATCTTCCAGAGCCTTTTGCTAGCCTTATGCTTCCCTCCTAATTCGCAACATTTTGAAGTTCATTACTTAACTCGTCTACTCTAAGGGCCCTACTATTTAGTTATACCAAGGATTCCCTTTACTTAATTGTGAGGTTCTTTTTCCAACTTTTAAAGTCAGTTATTCCAAAGAGAAGCCTACTTTGGTTCCCGTTCATTTGCGGGGAATGGCCGTCTCGAGGGTCTTCCAACATTTTAGTCAGCATTCCAAAGGAAGAAATCTCTTTGTTCGCTACTTATTTCACAACATTTAAAGGCCTTGAACGCGAGTGAGTACACTATTTTGTACCCTTCTTTACTTCGCAAAGGGTGAAATTTCCCCCTGCGCTGACACAATTTTGTGTCGCGAGGTCACCGTCATGGGTGCCTAATTTATTCTACCATTTTTCTTTGTGTTCAATCATGGTTAGATAAATAATGGAACATTACTCATGGAACGCAATTTTGAAATAAAGGGATAGCATTCTCATTCATAATTTCAATCGACATACTTTTGCTGCAGGGGTGATAAATCAATTTCTGGGACTACATCTGACTGTGAATAAGTAAAAAAAATTAATTATTTATTTATTTAATTTTTTTTGAAAGGAACAAAAGATAACTTAAAACGGTAAATGGACCTATTTTCATTAAAGCTAACCCATGTCATGGGTAATATTTCTTGATATACTTCGCGTTGATTGGTCTTGTGAGGAATCCGTCGCTAACTCTCGGGAGCCTGTAGTGTCCACTTTTAGCAGCTTTGATCACCTCGTAGGGGCTTTCCCATTTTGGTGTGAATTTTGGGAGCTTCAGGTTTTGCATGACCCTAGGAACTGATTTCCACACTAAGTCACCCACCTTAAATTCTCTCGTGAGCACACTTTTGTTGTAGTACTTGGCCACAGATTGCCAATACTTCTCTTGATTTTTCGGCTGCGACCTCCCTTTTTTCATCCAATGCTTCGAGGTCAGCCCTTCTTTCTCCTTCAGTGGACAACGTGAGACATGCAGAAGACACACTTATCTCTGTGGGCAACACTATTTTTGCTCCATCTACTAAGCTGAAGGGGCTTATTTGCATAGACTTCCTCTTAGCCGTCCTATAAGCCCATAAAGCAGTTGGGAGGTGTTCAGCCCAAGTTCCCCCTTTCTCATCCAGGTGCTTGCTCAGAATCCTAACAATGGACTTGTTAGTAGCTTCTGCTTGCCCATTTCCTTGAGGGTAATGGGGGGTTGAAGTTTTCTGATTAATACCATAGGACGGGAATAGCTGCTTCACTTGTCTGTTTACGAAGGGGGTTCCATTATCAGAAAGAATTACCTTTGGAATTCCAAATCTACATATTATATTTTCCTTGATGAAATTTGCCACCGCGTCACCAGTTGCATGCCTCATAGGCACTGCTTCTACCCACTTGGTAGTGACCTCAGTTGCCACTAGGATCCATTGATTTCCTCGCGAGGAGGGGTGGATAGGGCCAATTAAATCCATTGCCCACATGTGAAAAGGATAGGGTGCTCGAATGTGATGGAGCTCCATAGAAGGTGCATTGACCTTATCTCCATGTTTCTGGCATGCGTGACACTTGTGGACATGGCTCTTGTAGTCTCCTTCCATCCTTGGCCAGTAATAACCCAGATGGGTGATTTGCTCATACAGCTTCCTTCCTCCCTGGTGCTCCATCTCATGAGCCTTGTGGAGAACTTCTTCTGCTTCGTTGTTGGATAGGCACTTCAGGGGAATGTGATCAAGGGTCCTTCTATACAACTGGTCATCCTTGACGAAGAATCTTTCCTCCCAGCGCTATACTTCTTGAATGCTATTTTGATCCATAGTGAGGGCCCCCTCCTTTAGATAATCAATGTATTTATGTCTCCAATCCGTCTCTTCACTCAAAAATTTGCACTCGTGCTCGATTTCATGAAGTGAATAGTTAAAGCATTCTCTAAGTGTGGTCGTGGTGTCATCCTTCATTGTAGGCAAATAATAACCTTGANCGCTGGATTCTTCTATACAACGCGATATCATTCTCCCCATAAGTGTTTTCGTGGATCTCCTATAACATTTTTTGAGCCTCCGTGCCATCGATGCCCCTTGCAAGCCACCCCTGAGTACCCCAAAAGTACAATTCTCCCTTTAGGATGGTAAATTGTGAGATTGTCATGGTGGGGATCTCTCTCTCCTTCTCCGTTCGCGATTTGGCCTTTGAAAGGCTCGTGTCAATCGTCATTGGTGGTACGTACTTCTTCTTCAACAAATGATGGCTTAGTCCTCTTAATGATCTCGATAGCTAATATGCCTCCTTCGAATTCCATCTTGGCACCCAAAGTAGCTAGCGCGTAAGGGAATCTATTCTCAGACCTTGTCTTATGAATGATGCTAACGTCATCAAAGTAATTCCTGAGTCTTTGAACATTTGACCTGAATAGCGCGAGGTTAGCTTCTTTTAGAGCGTAAACACCCTCACTTTGCAAAATTATCAATTTCGAATCCCCCACAATTCTTAGCCTTCTAATCCTTCTATCTTTTGCTGTGAGCAACCCCAAAATGAGTGCTTCATATTCAGCCTTGTTGTTAAAGCACTTGGATGCTAGTTTGTATGACAGATATTCCTTGGCACCGCTATCACTCTGCAACGTGATGCCCGCTCTTGCTGAATTGCCTCCCGTTGCCCCATCGAAGTTCAGGGTCCAGCATTCTTGTCCAAGGCTGCCTGCTAGTGCTTCGAAATCATCTTTTGGTAGTGATTCTCCCAACGGCTCACACTCGCCGCTAGGAAATTGGGTCAAAAGGTTCGCGAGGGCCTGGCATTTGATCACTCGCGGCGTTGAACATACTATATCTAATTCCGTGAGAGCTAACAGCCACTTCGCGGCCTATCCATTAAGCACAGGATGAGAAAGTAGGTACTTGATTGGGTTGCTTCTTGTCAAGAGCTGCACTTTGAATGTGAGGAAATAATGCTTGAGTTTTTGCGCTGTAAAACAAGTGCCAGACAATGACGTTCAATTGGGGTATAACGTTCTTCTGTTCCTTGTACTTTTCGACTAATGTATTATAATGGTTTCTCAATTCCTTCAATTTCTTAAGCCAGAAACGCTCCAATTGACCTCACAGTAGAGGTAAAATATAGAATTAGTGGCTTCCCTTTTTGTGGAGAGACCATTATCTGTGGCGAGGCCAAAACTACCTTGATTTTTTTAAAGGCCAATTGGTGTTGATCTTTCAATTCAAACTTGACCTTTTGCTTTAGCAAGCCTCCCAATGGTGCGGTGATCTCTGCCAAAGCTGGGATAAATCTTCTCAGATAAGAGATCTTTCCCAAGAATCCTTTGAGGGATCTTTGAGAGTGGGGATGGGGCATGCTCACGATAGAACGAATCTTTGATTCATCTGCGTCAATGCCATGCCTATGCACCAAAAAGCCTAAGAACTTTCCAGCTGTGACTTTGAAGGTACACTTAAGGGGGTTCATTCGCATGTTGAACCTTCTACACCTCTTGAACACCCCTTCGAGATCACGTAGATGCTCCTTCTTATATGTTGACTTCGCAACAAGGTCATCAATGTAGACTTCCACAGAATGATGAATCATATCGTGGAAAATCGCGGTCATTGCCCTTTGATAGGTCGCGTTGGCGTTTTTAAGCCCAAATAGCATCACGGTATAGTAGAAATTTCCCAAAGGGATTCGGAAAGAAGTCTTTTCTGCATCTCGGGTGCCATCTTTATTTGATTGTATCCACTGAATCCATCCATAAAAAAGAACATTCCATGGCCGACAGTGATATCAACCAAAGTGTCAATGTGAGGCAACGACATCTCATCCTTTGGACAAGCCTTATTAAGGTCGCGGAAGTCCTCGTAGACCCTGATTTGACCGTTCTTCTTTTTTACTAGCAAAATGTTGCACAACCATGTTGGATATTGGATTGGGCGAATGAACCCTTCACTCTTGAGCTTCTTCACCTCTTCCTTGATTTTTTCTTCCAAATCTGGATGGTACTTCCGTTGTGGCTACTTCATAGGTTTGGAATTTGGAAAGACGTCAAGGTGGTGAGTCACCAACTCGGGATTTAAACCAGGCATCTCGTCGTAATGCCAAGCGAATACATCACTATACTTGTGAAGCAGAGCCACCATATTGTCTCGAACATTTGGTTCCATGGATTTACTAACAAACACTAGCCTCGCGGTGCCTTCTCCATTTCTCAAGTTGATATCCTCAAGCTCCTCTGGCTGAGGTTTAAATCCATCTTGCATATATTCTGGAGCAGGCTCAGGTTTGTCAATTATCGCATCTTCCTCTCCTTTTCCTTCAATGTCGTGGGGGTCAGAAGCCTTACAAATGCTAACTGACTCCTTGCAACGTCATAAGTGATATACAGTTTTCCCCCTTCGCTAGTATTTATGATCTTGTGAGGAGTCAACCTGTCAAACACAGTGGGGCGCTTTACGGGAATAGGTTCTAATGATTCACCTTTGATGTTTTCCCACTTTGGTATTTTTACCCCAATGGGCTTCACGGTTATACTTTCGCAGGCCTTCTCTACTTCAGAGAAGTACATTGCGTCTTAGGGTATGGTATGAATTAAGTTATTTAATCAAAATCTTTATGTTATATATATATAAGGTTCCCTTCACATCCGGGATCCAGGACTCCATGATCCGAGCATTTTTTTGACGATCCGAGCCGTCCAATGTGTTTAGAAGGTGTTTCAAAGGTCCACACGAGAAATTTTCAAAAAAAAAAAAAACTGGGAAAGGCTTAATCTAAACAGTTTTCACTAAAATTTTATATTTACAGTTTTTGCGAAAACTGCTGGGATCAAGCCCTTCCCAGTATTTTTTTTTAAGATTTCGTGCGTGGACCCTTGAAAATATCTTTTGAACACATTGGACGGCTCGAATTTTCCAAAAATAATTTGCAACACAAAAAAAATCACTTTTTCTTATTTTCGGGAGGGTGTGGACTAGAAAATTTCCGTATACATATATGTCCTTGACACCGTAAATTAGTAAAAAAAAAGTTCGTATGATTGACCCTTTTAAATGGAAAGCAAGGCTAAACTTGATTTGAATGAGGAGTTTGTATTTGACCCCAAAAAGAAAAAAAAAACTCTTGTAACTCAAGGTTTAAAATGTATAATAGAACTTATTGATAATGTTAGAGTAACTCCTATTGTTCTCGATGGATCAAAAAAAAAAAAAACTACTATTGTTCTCTGGTTCCCTTAGCTATTTTGCACCTAAAAACCACAATCTCTTATAAATTCGTTTTTTTCCCCCCAACTATTATCTTTTACAAATATTAAGAATCATATAATGAGAGAATGATTGTTATTAGACACTTGTAAAATTCATACAAATGAGAGAATTCATATTGTCGCTCCTTATTTTGTTCTCCACTCATATCACGTTGGAGAAATATGTAGGTGCAATGCCCCAATTTTTTGAAACATTATTTAAATAATTTAATAAAATATTAATTTAGATCAACATAGTTTCATCAATTAAACAACAAAAATAACCTAAGTCTCTTGGTTCGATTCCAAATAAACATAGTTCTTTTGTTGGGAAATTAGATTACATGTTCTAACACAAAAATAAGGAGACTCTAGGCTTATAATGATTCAGATTAAGGTCTTAGTCCCCATTCTCCTCCTACACCGCTTAGCCGCCAAATTCCTCCTTTCAGTAGTAGGGTTCTTCTTTTGCACCTAAAATGTCTGGAGTGATATGCAGGGCCAATAATAGCACTATGCACGAATAATCACTCAATAGCTAACTCTTACCCTCCAACCCTTACATTACAATTAACCACAGTTCATATATATGTACGAAGGAAGTATAGAATTGAATAACATGTAAATGATTTTATTACTAGCCTTTAGCTTACATTTTCATCTAGTTTCTCAACCCAAAGACCAAGTATGTCCAATCAGTGATTCAACTCCCCCCTTGCTTGCCTTGACTAGGAGCCCAGATGAACAACCTAAGTTATCTACTTAGTCGGAACCATCAAATGCCTCACAAGGATGAATTTCCAAGCGACTGATTGCAGGGACGGATCTAGAAATCCAATCTAGTGGGGGCACCTTATTAATTATAATCGTGCAATTTTTTTTAAGTAAACAATCTTACTAAATTAACATATTTATTATGGACTATAAAGTTTATAAAGCATACTTCTTATAGATAGAAAAAAAAAATGAGCACACAATCTTAGACAAAACTTTTAGAGTATAGTTTACATTGACAAGTTTTTAGAATCATCAAGATGGTTTTATTGATGGTTTTTTTAAAAAATATTTCTCCAAGACTTTTGAAATAAAGAAAATCAAAAGATTAACCTTTAAATAAAATAATAATTTATAAACCCATAATTATAAAATGAACCACCAATGAAAGTTAAAGCTTATATTTAGAAGACATTTACCATCAGGTTAAGCCTAACTCTGAAAAATTCTCATAAGGTCAAAGTGATACCATATGAAAGTGCCTAAATCACTAAAACACTATAATAGGAAAGAGCACCCTAAACCTAAACTCTAGGGTACCCTAAACCTAAACTCTAGAGTACTCTACGACTAGGGTATCCTATGAAAGTGCCTAAAATCCTAGGGTACTCTATGAAAGTGCCTAAAATCCTAAGGTACTCTGTGAAAGTGCCTAAACCATTAATACCCTATAATATGATAGTTCACCCTAAACCTAAACTCAAAGAAAGAGTGACTTACCTTAGTGGTAATTAAAAAAAAAGACTTACCTTAGTTGTAATTAGACATCTCTTTTCTAGACCTAGAGGTAATAATCCCTATATTTTGAATTCTCCATTTTTATTTTTAAGATATATATATATATATATATATATATATATATATATATATATATATATGTGTATGCTAAATATAGCATTATAAGGGTCCTCGTCAATTTTCCTATTAACTTAACGTCCACATGAATTCTACGCACAAACACCAAACCCGGGAATCTAATTATCCATTCTAATAATCCAACAATTTAATGGTGCTCGAACACCATATGCGAAGCAAAATTATACCGATACATTATAATAAAACCTTAGCGAAACACACGACTCTTGGTGTTCACGCGACATTAAACATTTCGTAAGTAATAGGTAATTTAAGTAAAAAAAAAAAGTTTAAACATAAATAAATAATCTATAAGGGTCATAAATGTAATTATGAAATCTTTTAGGGACCTAGGGCATTCTCATAAATCTTGAAGGTTCTATTATAATTTAAGAAAACTTTAAGAGATAAAGCGTAATTTGATGAAAACCTAACTTTTTTCATTCACACTAAATGGGTTTTATAAAATGAAGTCTTACTATATTATTAATCAATAGTAATACTTATTAACAAAAGTTTCAATAGTAATATCAATTCATAAAAGCTTCATAGTTTTCATGAACATACGTCTTTAGCTTATACTTGCAATTCATTTGCCTTAACAAAGTGTACCTACAAAGGGGAGTTTCCATATATATATAGCTTTGAAGAAATATAATGAAGTTATTAAAGATGAAATTTAAACCTTTTTTCAACCAAAAAAGAAAAAAAGAAAAGAGGAAGATGAAATTTAAACATGCTTGATAATTTACCTATACCTTGGAATTTCGGTAAAAATAAGACTAATAGCTTTTAACTCCACTTCTAAAATAGGTCTCATTAACCTAGGATACAAAATTTAAGAGAAACAGTACACATCATATTTAGCAGAACTAAACAAGGCATAATGTGGTATAACACCACACTAAGTAAAAAATGTAGTTCTGTCAAATTATCAAAGTTGTGGCCGCAAAGTACGTGTCACGGCCACGGGATACGTATTACGACACAAAATTTTGATGTTTGGATTCGTCTCATTTGAGCTCATTGCAAGACCTAATATCAAGCCTAAGTATAGTAGATATACTTAGCGTCAAAGAGTAAGAGGTTTCTCCGGACAAAAACTCGGTAGTGAAGTCGATGGTGTTTCGATTAGCAAGGGAAAATCTACAACGAACAGAAACTTTGAACTGAGATATTGGATTCAAACCTTAGCCCTTTTGGGTGAGTCTTGTGTCTAAAATGAAGCTCTCGAAGTGAATCTTGTACCTAAATCGAAGAATATAAAGCTTCAGTGGAGCTGCTCAAGTTTACTCGACCAAAAACTTTGAGCTGCAATATCATGGTTATTTCTCAACCATTTTGAGTGAATCTTGTACCTAAATCGAAGGGCTTGAAGTTATCTACAACTTCTATGACGGAAGGTATGTAAGCCCGAAAACCACTTTTACTAGAAGAAAAATGGTGATTTACAGGGAGTGTATGTTCTGGCCGAAAATGGGAATGGGGTGGGGGTCCTCTTCCTTTCTTCCTTTTCCTCTTCTTCTTCTTCTTCTTCTTCTTCTTCTTCTTCTTCTCTCTCTCTCTCTCTCTCTCTCTCTCTCGTAAATCTCAAGGGGAAAGAGGAAAGGGTGATGGGTTTATATAGGGGAAATGGGATGTGGTGGAGTGTGGATTTGGTGTGATGGGTGAGGTTGAGTGGAGGGGGGAGGAAGATAGCTTGTGTAAATAGTAAGGAGTGAAGGTTGAGGAAGAGTGTTAGGGTGGATATGTATATGTGTATATGCGTAATGTCATAAATGTGTGTATATATAGATATGCATCTATATTTATGGGCATGCGTATACTAATTATATGTAGTCATCTATTTAAGACTAGATTAATAAGACTAGGTTAATCTAATTAATTAGGTTTTTAGAGTAACTAATCACAAATTTTAAAATTAAAACGTTACTAAATAAAATAATTTTATTTGAAAAAATCTAGGCCAAAAATCCAGATCGTTATAGTAGGTATGTGGTTGGACGCTCCACAATATTAGGCAATATCTATTGATGCAAACAGTTACATACCTCGGTTGATTTGTTTACAAAAATAGCCATTCAGTAGTGCATCTATGGCGAGTTTTCTAAGCTAAGCATGTTGAAGCACGACTTGTTATTATTCTGTCTGAGGGACATCTCTCCAAGAAAACACACAGGCCTTTAATTCCTCTAGAATCCTCTGCAATGGAGTCGCAGTTTCCATGCTATTCTTCTGGGAAGTTTTCTAAGCTAAGCATGTACGAGGAGTTTTCTAAGCTAAGCATGTTGAAGAATAGAAAGCGGAATCCCCCAATCCAAGCACAACTTGTGATTATGCTGTCCGAGGAACATCTCTCCAAGAACACACACAGTGACACAGGCCTTTAATTCCTCCAGAATCAATGGAGTTGCAGTTTCCATGCTATTCTTCTAGAAAACCTGACCATTTCTTTGTTTCATAAGTAATTCGTATTGGCTGCTAGGGCCCAATTTATAGTCTGAGTTCCTCATAGAACTTCCTTTGTGGTTCCCCTGTTCTGCTGTTTATCTGAGAAGCCAGGTTCCAAGCATGGTGGCCGATATTCAAAAACAGGCATTCAAAAACAAGTGGCCACGGGATTCAATGCCAGCATGGCACAAGACACAACTACTGTGATTTTTTTTTTTTGATCCATAACTACTGTGATTCACTAAGTGAGATTTATCAAACAAAGTCATTTCTCCAAAAAAAGTATATACAATGACAGTCCACTTCTAGTACGGGCTCCCGCATTTTTAAATAATCCGGAACTCTACTTTCCGGATTGGAATTCGACGATCCGAACCATCCATTGTGTTAAAAATGTGTTTTCAAGGGTTCTTGCAAGAAATTGGCCAAAAAAAAAAAAACTAGAAAGGGCTTGATTTGAGCAGTTTTACATAAAAACGAACATAAACTGTTTTTTTATGAAAATTGCTCGGATCAAACCCTTCCCGATATTTTTTTGCTGATTTCACGCGGGAACACTTAAAAACACCTTGTAAACATATTGGACGGTTTGGATCGTCAAAATTGATCGGGATCTATGAGGTGTGATTTTGTTAAAAATCCGGGATCTTTGGACTTGAAGTAAGGTGAATGGTGCAATAATTTTTTTTTGGATAGAAACATAATGGTTGTGTTTGGTTTGTAGTTTAGTTTAGTTTTGATGATGTAAACAAGTCTAATGAGTTGAGAGAGATAGAGAAAGAAATGAGGAAAATAATGATGTCAACAAAACTAAAACTAAAACATAACTCTAAACAGAACAGGGCCAATACTATTCTGTCTTCTTTTGCTATATGTTGAAGTAGGTTTGCAGCTATGTTAGCTTTAAAGTCAATAATGCCAAGGGTACAAGTCGAACTCCATTCTCTAGGAAGACCAGGCCTAGGGGTGAGCTCAGCAAGCCCGTAGGCATAGGCAACCCCCCTAAGCTGGGGCAACAAAAAAAAGTATAAATATGATACATTTTTGTATCATTTCCAAAGAGAGGTACGAGGACTGTGGTTGCATGTTTACCAACTTCTGCTCTGACTTGTGTTCAATTCCCTTGCTCCCATGACTTTTGCCCTCTTTATTGGCTCTCTTTCCCCTTGTTTCTCTTGGATTTGTTTTTGTCTGAAAAAATTGTCCTTAGGGTTTAGGGTTTAGGGGTTTAGGGTTTTAGGGGTTTAGGGGTTAGGGTTTTAGGGGTTAGGGTTTTAGGGTTTAGGGTTCAGGGTTCAGAGTTCAGGGTTTTAAGGTTTAGGGTTTTAGGGTTTTAGGGTTTAGGGTTTTAGGGTTTTAGTGTTTGTGATTTTGGGTTTAGGGTTTTAGGGTTTAGGTCGTTAGTAGCCTCCTCGGTTGTGCTTATTGATCACTTCGCGATTCTGCTTTTGGCCATCAAGTTTTGGCCAAATTTGGGCTCGTTGGTAAATTGCCGAATTTGAAAATTTCCAATTTCAAGTTATTTGGGCCTCCAAGGGTTTGATTGGTCCCATTTACAAAAGAATTGGGCCACTGCTGGGCGTCCTAGGTTGTGCCTATTGATCGCAGCGCGATTCTGCTTCACCCGGCAAAGTTTTGACCAAATTCCTGGGGCTCGTCGAAAAAATTACCGAAATTAGAAATTTCCAATTTAAAGTTATTTGGGCCTCCAAGGGTTTGACTGGTCCAATTTACAATAGAATTGGGCCGCTATTGGGCCTCCTTGGTTGTGCATATTGATCACAGTGCGATTCTGCTTCAGCCCACCAAGTTTTGGCCAAATTTACGGGTCGTCAATAAATTGCCGAAATTGGAAATTTCAAATTTGAAGTTGTTTGGGACTCCTACGGTTTGACCGGTCCAATTTACAATAGAATTGTGCTGCTACTGGGCCTCCTAGGTTGTGCGTATTTATCACAACATGATTCTGCATTAGCCAACCAAGTTTTGGCAAAATTCCGGGCTTGTCGATAAATTGCCAAAATTGGAAATTCCCAATTTGAAGTTATTTGGGCCTCCTAGGGTTTGACCGGTCCAATTTACAATAGAATTGGGTCGCTACTAATTATCCTAGGTTGTTCCAATTGATCACAACGTGATTCTGCTTATGCCCACCAAGTTTTGGCCAAATTCCGGGCCCGTCGGTAAATTTCTGATATTGAAAATTTCCAATTTGAAGTTATTTGGGCCTCCAAGGGTTTTAGCGGTCCAATTTACAATACAATTGGGTCACTACTAGGCCTCCTAGGTTGTTCCTATTGATCACAACGCGATTCTGCTTCAGCCTATGTAGTTTTGGACAAATTCCGAGCTCGTTGATAAATTGCGAAAATCGAAAATTTCCAATTTGAAGTTATTTGGGCCTCTAAGGGTTTGACCGTGTTTACATATAAAATTAACCAATCTAATGATTAATTGACACGTAATCAAAAGTGCCAAACGTTGTCAATTACTCGTCAATGAAGACACACTGGATTAATAAGATAAAATGCACCGAATACGATGTCGTATTTAGAAAGGTAGTTATTGGCAGTTACAAGCCATTACTAAAATAAAGATTGGCCTCGATACCATAATTTCAATTGCTAAACGTACATGCTCCACGTGTAAACTTGAGAAACCAGGTGATTGGTAGTTAGAACACGTGGAATTCTTCTAGGAAGCAGTTATTTCCTTAAACACATTATCATTTGAGTGGTTAAGTCGACGTGCATATTTAAGGCTTTTGGGAGAAGGAAGAATTCAAATTCAGACGTGGAGGAAGAATAACTGCCAACCATCAGAGTGGAAGTTGGAGTTCGAAGCAAGCCAGATTCAAATTCATGGAGCGGGAAGTTCAAACAACAAGCTACGTTTATAAATAAGAGGAATTGAAGAGTACAAACCCCCGGACAAATCTTCAACAAACAGCTATTAAAAAACTAATGCTTGGTTTGTTCATTGGCAAAGTAGTTTAGGATTTCGAACTCAGTTCGAAGTAGTTTAGGATCTCGAACACAGTTCGAAGTAGATTAGGAAGTAGATTAGGAATTAGACTAGGATTTATCTCGATTGTTCTTGTAACAATTACCCCTATCTCGATTGTTCTTGCAACAATCACATTGCTTACATTTCTCTCTGTATTTGACGTTGGAGACAATTTTGAAGTAAGTTTATCTTTGATTTATTAATCGAAGTGTCTTGTTTCTTTATTGTTCTTTGATTTCCTAAGTTTATTGGTTTGCATTTCTTCACTTATTAAGAAAAATCCTCTTAATTGAGGTAATTGAACCAACAAAACACAATCGCCTGATTAGGTTTGGTTTTCCAAAGTTAATCGAGGGAGGAGATTGAAACTCTCTCCGTTTACATTTTCGGTTTTACACAATTATTTTCCATTGCAAAGAAGTAAAAAGAACCAAACATATCTTTTTTGGTTGACCCGGTGGGACATTTAAAGTGTTAAATGGCTCCAAAACTTAGGAAGCAAGTGGATGATTCTCAGGCTGGCCAAACGCCAGAAGATGAGATTAATGGTAATTCAAAAGAGAATGAACAAATCAAAGGCCTTCAAGTAGGACCAGAGATTTGTGCTGGTCAAGACTTAAATATGGGGATTGGTCAGACTTCTCGAATGAATACCAGGAAAAACAAAACTGTGCAAGGTGATGATCCAAAGAATCCAGAGATTGGAGGGAATGTGTCATCTAGCCACTTTATTGAAATGATTGCTACATTTAAAGAATTGGCTCAGACCCAAAAGCTTATATTGCTAAAATTAGAAGAGCAATCAGGGCTTAAAAGTGATCATTTGCCTTCACTTGAGAAGGATAAAGGAGAGGCTAGCACAAGCAAATTCAGGTCAAGACCTGGAAAAGAGCCTATAAATGTAGAAGACATACGGTAATCTTGGTATGAGCACTCAAAAAATTATGATTATCAAATCCCTAAACCTAAGAAAGTGTTCAAGCAGAACACTAATGTCTCATTCGAACCTAACTATGATGGTGTACATGAGGAGAAAGGTTTCAGGAATTATGATTATGGATTCGATGAGTATATGTATACTCCTAGAAATCATATTAATGAAAAGGATAGGACTAATGCAAAAAGGCCTAATCCAGATGTTGGAATTCCTAAGTATTCAGGGATACTAGAAATGGGAAGGATACATTCGAACTATCTTTACGAACCTTTTGTGAAGCAGGAAGGAGGTTTCAAGCAACCTAGGCCTTTTGATGATCCTTATCAGAGGATTCCAGAGGACCACATGCCTAGAAATGTCACTTGGGAAGGGTTTGTTAGTTCAAGGGTACCTTTGGGGAACATCCAACCCTTCGAGATGAAATATTGGGTCTTATGCAAGAAGTTTATGGATCTTTGAACCGGGGGGTACAAACTCAAATTTATAGAAAACCCTATCCAGAATAGATAGATAAATAGTTCGAAGTCCCTAGGGGGTTTAAAATCCCAGATTTCACTTTGTTCCATGGAGATGGGAAACAATCCACAACTGAGCACATTGCTAGATTCACTGCTCAATGTAGAGAATTAGGCAATAATGAGTTTATTAAGTTGAAATTGTTTTCTAATTCTTTAACAGGGACGGCCTTCGAATGGTATTCTAACTTGACACCAGAGTCAGTTCCAAATTGGCAAAGGATGGAAGAATTATTCCATGCACAATTTTATCAAACTGAGCCTGAAGTTACTATGGCTGATTTAGCAAGATTAAAGCAAAGGCCTAATGAGAAGGCTGCTCAATTTATTGCTAGGTTTAAAAGGGCAAGAAATAAGTGTAAACTTCAATTACCAGAGGTTGAGTTTGTAAGAATAGCACAAGATGGTTTAAGTAGTGAACTTAGGAAGAAGTTCGATTCTACTGAATTTAGAGATTTGGTTGATTTAACTTACAAAGCAACAAGATATGAGTCTTTGTTAGAAGAGGATGTTGATAGAAATAACTCTTCTTATTCAACCTATTATAAAGAACCCATTTATGAGATTGATGCTGCTGAAATTGTTGAGCATGAACCTTGTGTGTGTAACTGTCTAGTTCGAAAGGATTCTTCTATAGTACCAAGAACTAACAAGAAAGCAGTTAGTAAGGTTTATTCATTTGATATTTCAAAGGCAGATGAAATTTTCGATTACCTTTTGAAGAAAAAGTTTATCAAACTTCTTGAAAATGTTAAACTTCCAACTTTGGAAGAAACAAAAGGGAAAAGTTATTGCAAATGGCATGCTTCTTGGACTCATTCCACTAAAAATTGTAATGTTTTCCGTGATAGGATTAGGGGAGCGATCAAGAAAGGAAGGATCATGTTTCCACAAAAGGCTATGGGAATAAATCTTGATCCATTTCCAAAAATTGAAGAAGTGACTGCCAACACTAATGTGCCAACATCTCTGGCTAAAACTGTCAAGGAAATGTGGCAGAACAAGCAGGTGCAAGTGGAAATGAACTCAGTGTAGATTAGCAAAGGAAAGCCAAAAGTTGGCCAACCTTGAAATAGTGATGGGAAGACCTACCGTAAAAATATTTCACCAGAAAGTTCTTCTAGCAAGGGCTTTAAACAGTCCCATCTTCCCATACTTGAGGCATCTTTTTTGGAATGTTTATGCATGGAATGCAGGGCCAGCTATTTGATCTTCAAGGATTTGGATAGACAGGGGGTTGATTTTTTTCCAAAGAGGATGGAAAGAAAAGCCTTGGATCAAAACAATGAAAGAAAGTCTTGGATTAATCCAAATCATGGAAGAAATGAGAGGCCCTGGTCTGTTTCAAAGAGAAATGTGCTTTCTAGTCCAGTCCCACTAGCTTCGAAGCGGGATTATCCTCCTTCGAAGAAGGTTAACACTGGAAAGGCCCCAATGGGCCAAAGAAATGGAGGAGAAGAGGAGCAATTTACCTTGGTGAAAGGGGTTCCTGATTAGTTTCTAAAAAAGGTTAAACCAGAACTCTTCCAAGAATGTAGAACCTTTGCTAAAATAGGGAGCAAAATGGTTAAACCTCCCAGTGCTCCTATTGGTCAATGGGTAGTTGTTAGAGATCCAAAGACCAAGGCACCTCAAATGATTCCTATGTTGACAAGGTTTAAAAGGGAAAACCGCAAAGGAGGTATACTAGCTTCCAAATGGAAGAATATGCTTCCAAAGAGAAACCTAATGGGGGTGATAAGTTCAACCCAAGGTTTAATAGACTTCGAAGAGAAGATTCTGAGGAATCTCTTCAAAGGGGATTTTCTCAATCAGAGAGAGAAACTCTAGAAAACTTAGCTGCAAGAATGAACAGTGAAATTCCTCAAGATAATCCAACTTCTCCAAATTCCTTGGCAAGCTATCAATCCGGTTTTGTTAGAAGCCATGATAGTGGAGCAGGGAAGAAAGAGGAGAGACAAATTCATATCCCGTTAGATCATTCTCCCTATGGAAACTTTAGGTGTTTAGGAAAAGATGAATACACGTAAGTTGAGTCGTTAAATACTAATGCAGCAAAAAAATGCCATTCAATTTGGGACTCTACCAAGTCCGTTATTAATATGGTAACTCCTTCATTTATTAACTTTGGACCTTTTGGACCAGATTGTTCTCCAGTTCGAAGGGCATTGCAACCATCAGTTGCTCCTATGGAGGTTATTGATGTATCAAGTAATGAGGAATACAATCTCACTTATGACAATGGTTGGAATGATAGTTGGGGAGCTTTGATTTCCAAGATTCAAAAGGAAGAGGAGGAGGAGGATTTCATGATTATGGTAAACACAATCAAGAAGTTTAAGTAACCTCCAAAGAAAAAGCAATCTTCATTCCGTAAACGTAAAATGACTCCAAGTATCCTTTGATTGTTGATTTGGATTATGGCCGATCTTCTTTAGGGTTTTTTCAAATCACTTTCAAATAATGAATGATATGAGGCACCATTTAAAACCATTATACATAGGGTTTTTGTTTGATGGCATTTTGTTAGGGTTTAGTAATTTTGGTTGATAATGGTGCAAAGAAGGAACATTTTGCCTTCTAGGACTATGAAGAAGTGGGGAAAGAAAAAGGTTCGACCGATCCCAACAAGCACATCCATTGCCGGGTTCATCTTGGTGAAAGTAAGAATCCCAAAGGAATTGTTTCTATCGTTAAAAAAGTTGGCCAAGTAGAAACCGATACAACTTTCTTTGTGGTGGACACTTTTACGAGTAAGTATAATGGTTTAGGGTTTGGTAGGGATTGGATTCATGTCAATGGTTGCATTCCATCCTCAATGCACCAAGCCCGATGATTTTGAAGTATGAAAATGGGAAAGAAGTGGGGTCAAGAGGTGGTTTAGACCCAGGGTT